>CM057000.1:43607925-44926425 GCA_029891345.1 Dryococelus australis
TATATGGAAGAATGTAGCTGGCTAACGTTGAAAGAATAATAACAATCGGTCCTGCAGTTTTGTTAGAGCATGCTTAGAAAGCAGCAAAATTGCTCATTTATTCCCGACTTGATTCACCAATACCATTAATGCTCAGCTCCTATAAGTGCTAGGGCGAATTTTTAACACACACGGACCTTCCTCGATAAATACAGATCATAACAGTAATAACCGCATTGAAATCCGTTCAGTGGTTCTCGAGATCAGCGCAGTCATACAGACAGACGGGCGCGCGCCAGGGACTTCCTTTTATACTATGTAGTAATTATTGTAACACGAAGAACTACTTTTGTTATCTCACTGCCAAATTTATTGCGAGCAAGCCCAATAATGTCTGTCAAAATATCTGCAAGAAGCAACGGTTACTTTTTTGAGAGGTTGATTTCAAAAGTCATGACCTAACTGTGAATATTTTATTCTATGATTTATTCTACTCAGGTTCGGGAAGTTTAGTACCAATATAGAACGTTCACGGTAAAGTGAGCACTTTTCAGGCCCTAAGTTACTTTTTTCTTTTAGCCATCTCTTATCCTTTAACCACATTCATAAATCGATATTGCCTTGAAAGTAATAAACAGTGTGTGTACATTCCACCCCACTCGGAATTTAATGTCTAAGACTAAAATAAAAACACATTTTTTGACAATTTTTCCAAATGAAAGGGCTTTCAAAAGTGCCCACTTTACCGTGAACGGCCTATACTTAGGAAACTGAAAATTTTCGCCCCCAGGTAATACGGATATTACATATGTACCGGATTTTCTTCGTTTTTGCATGTAGACAAATCGGAAAATTGAAATTTTCATAGAATAAATATACGGGCCTATATACTTCAAAATCTAGTGATTTATTCTGTGTTAAAAATTATGTAAATAATCTTCCCGCTATAATGGAAAATTAACGGAACATGTTTGTGTGTTGTTTCATATTCGGTTGTACAATAGATTCAACGAAATGTATTACAGAATTGCTTTAATTATATCCGGCAACAGATTGAGAAAAAATATATTGGACGGCAGTTACATTTATTTTGCTTTTAAATATTTAAACATTTTCCACTCAACTAAGCAAATTCGCAAAAGTTCAATACCAAAAATATTGTACTTTTTCTATTTACTCTCGTAAACAGTGCTGGAGGTTTGTATAGGAGCATTTTGCGAGTCCATTTCAGGACAAGGCAGACGTCAAACATGTGCATACTGATGTTGAATTTGCAATTGGATCGCAGTTTGTTAGACACGCCCTGGACGACTCTGAGCTAATAGTAGACTGGAAAGGAAACAAGTAGGGAATCCTTTACTACCAGGTGTGTAGTAACACTGGCTACTCTCTGGGGAAGCAACCAATGAACAAAACTTAGACTCGAGTAAACACAAAATTGTGGAGACTAGCCTACAGTTCATTTAACTCGCGAAATTTTCCTATCCCTAGTTGGAGGGATTCCATAATTTTTACAATATAATTTAATACTTTATATTTTGGCTGGAGGAAGACTATACCAAACGCGACCTTTGACACACAAATAGATAAATAGAATATTTAAATTTACCACCCGCTTAAATGTAACTTCTTTGGAAGACCAGCATCCCGTGCGGCGGGGAATTTTCCCTATGTCAAACTCCTCCATGAGGAATCTCCTTCTTTTCCTAACCTGAGTAGAACAAATCTTATGTAAATGGAAATTGCCAAGCACCAGGTAACTTTATTCATTCGGTGATCGATTAAATGGTGGACGTGTTATGAACGTAATTTCGTTAAATACAGGCTAATAATTCTTATCCTTGCATGTATTAATGAAACGAAAAATAAATGTAACATATAACATATATGCAGATTTTAAAAAAAAATAACACCTGTAATACAATGGTAACACGTGGAAATACTTGTGGTATCACGTGGTCAACTTTCTTGCTTACATGCCACTGAGCGTGTCAAAATACGAGGATGATTCGTTAAGTAAGGCAGCAAGAGCTCCCACTGACAAACTTATCCCACAGGCAGATATACCGATACACAGTATTATTGCACTTGCACACCTTAATTTAGAACACAGTCGCCATGCTTGTCCAAACATTTGTGCCAATGTCCAGTCACTGAAGCTAAGTCATGAAAGGCTTGCTGAACATCCGTATAGGTTGCGAGTCACCTGCCAGCCAGGTGCTTCTTCAACTGTCCGAAGAGATGGACATCACTTGGTGCCATTTCGGGGCTGTATGGAGGATGTCCCACTTGGTCCCACCGGAAGCACCGTATCAATTCACGCGTGCGAGTGATTGAGTACGGTCGGGTGTCGCCGTGCGGCAACACGAAGCATATTGCAAGAAGTACTGGTTGTCTTCTGCGAATTGCCTCCTGCAACCGCCCAACAGTTTGTGACAATAATTGGCAGCATTCGCTGTCGCTCCCCTCGTGAGAAAATCAACCAGGAGCACGCCCTTGTAGTCCCGAAAGACCGTCGCCATAACTTTCTGGGCGGCTGGAGGTGTCCTCGAAGTTCTTGAAAGGTGGGGACGATGTGTGTTTCCGTGACAAGGATGCTTGCTTCGTTTCCGGTGTCACATGATTCTCCCACGTCTCATTCCCTGTAAAAATACGGTTAAGTACGGCACTCATTCTCTTGAATCTGCATAACGTGGATGAGAGGCTAACCCTCCCTAGTGGCTTTGTGACCTTCAGTAATTTACTTTGGCACCATGAACGATATTGTGCATACTGTATAGTGGCATAGATTTGTTCATAAAGTTGGGAAGGGGGGACACCATTCTCTACATTAAAAAGTGTACGTGAACAATGACGTTGTCCTTACATATGCACATACATTTATTACAAAATATTTTCTGTTGCCACTGTTTTATTTTATGTGGCGTGGTATGAAGTGAATATATATGATCAATAGTGATCAAAATATGAGTTTACTTACTGTGTTAAAAACTGTAGCTTTGCACAGAAAAATTTTCACAGACACGTCTTAAACAGCATCTGACTATAAAAATTTAGCTTTAACGAAACACGGCATTGTTGGATATTCAAATGTATGAAAGGAAACATCAGTCTTTCTGCTATGTCTTTCACATTCGTTTATCGTTTACCAAATATGTGATAAAAGGACGTTAACGCTGCATAGAATAGCGCAACTGCAGTCAGAGAGTGTCAAAAGTTGGGGGGGGGGGGGGGTGTCCCACCCCCCCCCCCCCGCAATATTTTACGCCCTTGACACTGTCCACTGATATATTTCAAGATCTTTACAATATCACTATATCGAAAGCGACGAACGTTCTGAATTAGACTTCCATATGGCACACATTGCCATTTGTGATGAACGTGCTTGGCCGACCAGATAGTTGCACATCTGTCCTGTCGTTATTGAACTCTGTTGTGCACCAAACCCACTCCTGGTTGCGTAATACGATATTAGCACCGTATACCTTAACAAGTTGATAATGGATTCCGGCTGGTGAGGTTCCCTTCAGACGAAAAGACCTGATCACACTAACCCATTCAGACCCAGTATACACATATGTGTACATTATGCATGTGTAAGTCATTCTTGCACTTTACGGTACATTGCGAAACTCAATGAGCAACGATTTTACCTGTGGGTAAATGTTTCGCAGACCATCTCACTGGTATAGGTCATAATTGGTTAATTTTACTGTAGTCGAACATATAGTCTACAGCTCATTGGCTGTGCAAATGAAACAAGTGTTGTGTCTACTTAAGTAGAGCACGTTTCATTAAAATTGTTTGTTTGCAATTCCTGAAACCGTAAATTAAAGGGGGTCTGAAAGGTCTATGCACTTCCATGTTTGACCATGTTTTCAATGGCGCAGTCATCGAACAACTGATAAGTATTATAAGGGTTGACGCGGGAAATCAGAACGACGAAAAGAATATGACGCTCGTGAGAGCTTATGTTTCTTCAGTTTTTGAATCATTTTTGCATAAGCAAGTATAGGTTCTTCACGGTAAACTGAACACTTTCACAAAACCCTGCTTAAAATCTACTTGTATGCAAACTGTGTATTCTCGCTCAATATGTAACATTAACACGGTCATTTAAAACAGTGAAATTATTAGATATATAAATACTTCGCAGATTTTTTTTTTTCATACTTTTGTACATAACAAACAGAGAGAAAAGAAGGAAAAAATCCCAATATTCGCATATGTTTACTAACATCTCTGATTCTACGTTAAGACATGTAACTACTTTCTCTATGTCATTTTATTCTGTTCACTGCAAAACTAAAACTTTTCAGGCCCTAGTTACTATTTTCCTATCAGCCCAGTTTTTTCCTTTCACCACTTTTTAAAATATATATTACCATGTAAGTAATAAGGACAGTGTATATATTTCACCGGACTCTAAAGTTAATGTCTAAGGCTACAAAACTATATTTAATTACTATTACTCCAAGTGAGAGGGATTTTAAAAAACGCTCACCTTGCCATGAATGGCCTATGCCAGTGTTACTCGGTACATGCCAGTCAATGTGCCCTTAAAAATACATTCCTTTAGGGCAGTGATATTTTAAAATTTGTTTTCAAAAGTGTCTAATTAAACACGAACAGCCTATACCAAAAGTGACATATTTAAAGGTTGATTTCAAAAGTATTGGGTTAACCGCGCGAATGTCTTATGGTTAGCAACAGCTCGAGCGCGTGTGGTGAGGTCCGAGGCGGCAGGAGGAGACGGACGATGGAAGGTACGTTGATGAGGGGCGGGACGGCGGGAAGGGAGATCAGGCGAGGGGAGCGACGCTGTTGAGCCGGCGGTGGTCCACGTCGACGCCATGGACGCCGATATCCAGGAGGACGTGATGCCCAAGGTGGTGGCTCCGGCGCCCGGCAGCACCGTCACCCCGCGTCCCGAGGGCGAGATGGACGCTCTGCTGCTCGGCAGGATCGGGGTGAGTCGCCCACCCTATCACCCCTCTCTCGTACTCTCTGTTTAGTGGTAGCTTTGTGTTGTCCTTATAGCCCTGTCCGCCTCGCTGACATATCAACAGTGCAGCACGCATCGCAACAGTCAAAATTGTATCCCCGTTGCCATCCACGTGTTCTATAATCTCATACACACATACAAGACCTCAACATTCAGCCACATTCACATGGTCAAGGTCTTAATATTTATCCACAACACATAGAACATCAGCCACATTTGCAATGCTGAAATACTCACATGGACATTACCTGAAAACACATCAAAATCTGCAAGGGCAATACATTCACATACCCAGTATCTAGATACTCGGCCACATCCACATAGTCTAGATCATCGTGAACACCTACAAGGCCTGTTGATCTTAATTTTCAGGGTTAAGTTCTTCAGCCTTCTCTGTAGATTATAGATTCATAGTCGCTTTATCTAGAAACTCAGCCACATGCCCAAGTCCTAGTCCCTCGTCCACAACCACGACGTCACAATCCTCATCTACATCTGTAAGGTCCAAATTCACATCCACATATGCAAGGTTTAGATCCTCAGTTACACTCACGAGGGCTCGTTTTTAATCCATATCCGCATGGTTAAGATCCCCATTCTAATTCGTAAGGCTTGTATGCTCAGCAGTATCTTCAATGGATAGATCCTCAGCAGAACAAACTATAAATACCTAAATTCCATCCCTTAAAAAAAAAAAAAAACCTAAATTCTCATACCCACCTGCTACATCCGAAAATCTAGATCCCTATGCACATGCACATGGTCTAGACAGAGCTTCCATGCCCTTCTGCAGATATGTATACCCATCTCCAAAGTTCAGAATAAGAAACGCCACTATACGGAGCATACACCAATCCAATTATACAATAACTTTATTTACATCCGACAGGTATCGACTCACAATACTTAGGTCCTTGTTCGGGCCAACAAGAAATCTACCCTCAACAGATTGGTTTTACCCACATACACATCTGTATGGCCTATATCTGTATCCATGTACGGGTCCCTATGTCTTGATCTACATAACCTTGCAACTAAATGCATGTCAATTACAACATTGAAATATAATTAATTTAAATAAAAATTTTACATAATTAATGTGATATTTATAAAATTTCTGACAAAATGGTTTTGTTTGATTTTTTCAAATGTGAAGATGTTAGAAAAGGCAATGCTGTTAAATTCACACAAACATGAAGCAAATTAGATTTTCCATCTTACACATTATTGAGCGTCCATTTTGATGTATATTTTTGTGAATTGTTCATTTAGATAACTAGTAAAGTTGTGTAAATCCACAAGCTTGGAGTCCATAAGATTTTTAAGAATAATAAATTATTTACCTGTCGTATTGCACAAGACGGCTGGATACTGTGAAATATGACATATATGATCTAATAGACAGTAAACTTGTCTGAAAGCCAAATCATACCGAAAGTGTTAAACTTGATGTAAGACTTGACAGTAGACTTTAAATTAAGGTGTTGTACGTAATGTCTTCAAAATAGTATTGTTACAGGAAGCCAGAGAGGCGTAATCGAGTCCATGTGAGATGGAGGTCTTAATAAAAATAAAGGAACTAAATTAGATTTTTTATTTATTCTCACAGCTCTTATTTAGATCATTAAACTATCTATCTCCGTTATTACCTATTGTTATTCTCAGTAAACGAAATATTTAATATATATCTCGATTTGGTTTTTAGCACAGTGGGTTGACCACAGAGTATTGGGCAGCTGATCGGCGAGGAAAAATAATTCCGTGTTGACACCACCAACTCTGTACTGCCTACCCGCAGCTCACCAAGTCCAACATCGATACAGCATCATAGCCTGCATAGTAACATCAAGCACCAAAAGGCATTCATCCTCTATTTCTGCTGTGTAAACGTCGTGATCTATGCTAAGTCACCAAGCTTCAAGATCTCTTTCTTCTTACCTCTAAATGTCGGGGTCTCGCCTGTTACTGTAGTCAAATAGCATAGTTTGATACTGTCGTCTAGAGATGGGAGGCCGGGGTGGAGGGTGGGGCCCAAGGTTGCCTGGTCTTACTGCTGATAAGGTTGCCCCAGTGTCGATGATCATTTGGCAAGGAACATCATTTAGGCTCCCTTACTGTCGGACTTCATCCAAATCCTGTTTCACTGACCGTACATGCAAGGACATTGGAGCCTTCCTTCCAGCAGTCACTGACCTCCACCCCTCCCCCTCCCTCAAATGTGTTTACAAAATTCTCCGAATCTACTGTATTCTCGCCTGTCTCTCGCTGCCTCTTTTCCCGCTGCTGCTTCTGTTGCTGCTGTTGTGGACAGTAGGATCGCGCGTGCTCCTGCTGTCCACATGACCACAAACACTTGAGCCTGGGCCCTGGAAGCGATGTCCGCCATAGTCGTTTGCTTCTTCTTCAATGTCTTCTTGATGATGTCTTCGTCTTCTTTCATCGCCACTGCCCGTACAGGACGTCGTGATGTCGACACCTGTCATGGCGTCTCTACATCCAGTGCTCGCGCCAGGGCGTCCTGCATGGCGTCGGGTGCCGTACCACTGAGTTGACGATGGTATCGACGATTTCGTGCACCTCCTTCGGGCACCCTTCGAGAGATAGGTGTAAAAGCCTCGTGGTGTTTTGCCATAGCTCCTACAGCGGCTCTCCTGGTCGCTGGCTGCGGCTTCGCAGTTGGGCATGGTGGGAATGTGGCAGGTATCGGTCACCGAAACGTAGTTCCAAGGCCGGCATTAGTGTGGATACTCCAATCGACGTCACTCTGGCAGAGATTGAAGTATGCTCAGTGCGGGACATCTCAGTAAAGCCACGAGGTAGTAAGCCCGCTGTTCGGCTGACCAGCCTTTCAGGGTGGCGACTATTTCGTACTGCTGTTGGTACTCCCGGCATTAAGTCTGGCCATAAGAGTCCGGCTTAGTTGCGAACCGCTTCGCCACTCCTGGCTGCAAGACATCAGTCCCGTAGAACTGCTATCATCCGAGGTTCCTGCATTGTTTACGACTTACTGCTCCTCGCTTTTCTCGGCTGCCGGTGTAATGACAGTGGAACCTCGTTGCTGAAGAAATTTCTGGCATTATTTCTCTAATGCACTCATTTTCTGTTTCTTTTCATTCTCAACAATGTCCATCCTTTCACTGACACTGTCCGTTCTCCCATTGTTAGTGTCTATGCTGTCGTTTACATTGTTCACTATTTCATTTACTCCGTCCTTTGCTTCATTTATACTGTAATTTTTCATGTCCACAGGGTAAATTCTCGTATTCACTAACTCGTTAATGCCTTTTGTTTTCCTGTCTACATTTTCACTTATAGCTTTTATTTTCTTGTCTACCTAATCACTTACACTAGTTATCTCGCTATTTACATTTTTATTTTGGATATTTATAGTTTTGTTTACACTTTTCTTTCTCACTACTAATTTAGGTATTTACAATTTCGTTTACACTTTCTTTTGCACTACTATAGTCTATTCGCGGTTTCTTCACACGTTTCGAATCTAACCTTTGAAAAATCACCCCATGTATGACGCGTTTGGTTATTTACTAAATGTGGTATATATCACAAGCGTTTTATACATCAGTTGACACAAACGTACTTTATTTGGGGTTAAACAGAACTTTTATTAAAATTTGTTCTATAAATTGGAATATTTATTTTATAATAAATGCTAATAAATATCATTGGGAAACAGGTGTGCTGATAATAACTAGTAGGAAATAGTTCTTATGCGAAATATTATTACACTTACTGCGAAGGAATTTGATGCATTGTCTCGTGGGTGTAAAGTCTATACTTGGTTAAGCTTCGTTTTCATGAGACGGGGGAATATCCTGGAAGTAGAACTTTACTGCAGTTCTGTTTGCATCCTCCAGTCCTACATTTTTCCTTGGAAAGTGGATGAAAGTGTTTGGGAAAACGGGAGTTCTCTTATAATTTGTAATATGCTCTCTAAATAATAGCCAGTTTAATTATTATTACATTCATTTCGTTTCCGTTTTTATAACTAATGTTCGGTATTATGTAACGACAAATACATGCGAAGGGTTAGCAAAGTTTTAAGTTGCGTTTGTTAGTATAAATTGCTTACCCTGTAAAATAAAAACTCACTACACGCCACTGCGGAACACTCCTCAAAACTGTCGGCTCGGAGGCCCCGTCGCAGATTGAATAGTCTCCCCAGCCTGATCTGGAAGGTTCCCCGCGTCCTGAATCTCGCTTTGTGAGGCGAGGGCATTGAACCAGAGTATTCTTTCAGATAACCGCAGAAATTAAGTTCACTGAGTATTTGAAACGCGCGAGTCGCATTAGTGTTATCGCAGCGGCCTTCTCGTGTTTCCGTTCTTTCGCCCTCTCCCGCGGGGCGGGTCGCGGTAAGCGATGCAAAACAGCGAACGTATAACATTATTTTGAAGTAGTTCGTTATCTACCTGTAACATTTCTAAAAAAAATTCCATCCCGCTTTGCTTCTACTTGGTATGGGTCCGTCAATCTGTAAAAACAGCACTTCTGAAAGCCCTGCTTAAGGTCTACTTGTATGCACGTTGTGTATTATTCCGCCTTATGAAAAATTAACATTGCCATGGGCCTTATGACATTATTCGTGCGTCGGTCTGAAGAAACTGTGGAATTATTAGAAAAGAAAACATATTTCAAATCTGCTCATGTTTACCCTTCGATGCATAAAAAAAAAAAAAAGAAAGTGAAAGAAGTAATTAAAGTTTTCACAAATAGCTACCTAACACTTTTTGTGCGGCGTCAAGAAATGGAACTACTTTCGCTCCCATCGTTTCCAACTTTACTGGGCGCATGCCACTCAATGCCCACGTTAAAATAGTACATGCAGACAGGGGCAGTGACTTCTTCCTAAGGTTGATTTCACAAGTGCTCACTTTATCGTGGACAGCCTTTAATCGGTCGTAAACAATGCTGTTCAGTAGTGCATCCACCATCCGCACTGCGATTCATTTCACAAACTCGTTTCGTCATATCAGCGCTGATGGCTGTCTGCACCAAACAAAACACTTTCCACTGCGAGAGTTGTAGAAGTAATCCTTCCGCCGACGTACTTGCATGTTTCCGCTCAAGTTGGCTCCCTGGAAAAAAAAAAGCTTACCCGGTAAAACTTTTGAAACGATCAAAACTTTTACATTTGCAAACGCGCTAATTATCTACTGTCTATCGGGCTCACAGTTTTATTCTCAGGTTAATCAGAGCAAAAATTAACAAACTGACAGGTGATTTAAGTATATAAAAATTATGGTTTTGAGAATTTTTAGCGACATCAGCACCGCAAACGCGTGCCTATTCGTAATTAAAAAAGTAACTATGAATTGTAGGTTTGGCTGAATTTATAAGAACGGGTGTTTTTAAAAACATTGTAAATGTATCTGCTACCGTTAACGTCGAGGTCCTTGAGAGCCGGTGAGGGTGAAGCAAAGTGAGCATGGAGCAGCGCCGGAAAGCAGAGGCGGGAGAAACGGGAGGTCCCCGAGAAAACCCGCCGACCAGCGACATCGCCCAGCATGATTCCCACATGTGAAAATCCGGGTAGCGAGCCCGGTTCGCTTAGGTGAGGGGCGAGTAGGTCTCATCACTACTCCACCGCGGCACATCCAACTGTAAAATGAAATCGTGTATAGTATTTTTATTTAACTATCGCCCCTAGGAAATGGTCTCACGATTGGGTAATTTGGGGGGGGTAGCGTCAGTGTTTATATTTTAGATATGCATACAGGATATTTCGTTAGTATGGGCACCTGTTTTACGCGAAAGAATTCCCCGAGAAGTAAATCTTCAAAACACCTTAACTCAGATCTACTTCCGTGAGTAGATGATTTCGACCGTCGCGCTCCTTACGACTTCTGCTCGCGAATCGCGCACGTGCAGCGTTGTAACAACTTAATGCCGATTGGCCCAGTCAGGATAGGAAATGATGTCTTTCAAAGATGCACGGTCACTAAACAAATAAAATGTGCAAGTGTGCATGCGAAACATTGAAGTAATGTCTGCGAAAAAAAATTTTTTCTTTGGAACGTTGGAGTTCAGCATATGTTTACCGACCGGCGAAATCTAATTATGTGTACTCTTGTCAGCGTGGATAAAGTCCATTCACGGTTACTTCCAACTTTTCTGAAGTCCTGCCAATGTTGTACTTTCGGGATATTCCTCCGCCTCATTCAAACAAGCTTAACCAAGTCTACGAAATTACACCAAAGGGATCACTCGCCGCCGCATTTGTGCGCACTCAGCTATATCATATTTTGCCAGAGAACTATTTCTTACTTGGCATTACCATTTCTTACTGTTTATATTCATATGAATTATAAGTTAAATATTATAATTTGTAAATAATATGTAAGTAAACGTTCAATCTAGCCAACTATAAAAGACTTTAGTGTTACTGAAGTAGTATAAAGCGCACGCGATATATGACACGTTTAAAAAACAACCAAACGCGTCATGCATGGAGTAATGTTTCAAACGTTTAATTCAAATAGCGTGAGGAAAACGCGAATAGACAATTACTTGAGTTTTATCATCGAATCTACCCTATGGTGCAGAATTTACAAAATTTTTTTTTTTTCGCTGGATGAATACTGAAAATTTTGCTTTCAGTTTTTGGCATTAAATATTGGCGGGTTCATTTTAAGAGAAGCTAGAATATGATTTGAAGTTATTTTTAATTAGTTTTACAATTATATACCACATTATTTGACACATACTGGAGAATCCTGAGCCAGTAATAAATATGTATTGGAATAGCGGCACAATCGTTGCCTTCCGCTGCCAAATGTGTAGTGGATATCTGTATCATTGCGCGTGGTACTGTGAAGTCTTGACCTGCATGCCATCGAATACACAGATTTTTCTGATGTTCATCTCTACACAGTAAAAAAGTCTGCAATTATTACAAAAACTATTTAGAAAACTAGTTTTCAATAATTTTTTGTGACTCTACAGATAAAATATTGTATATTTACAACATATTATTTTATAAAACGTCCAAAATAGTCTATGGTGCTGAATATTTTAGATAAAATTAAAATTCACAACACTTGTTTGTTAAAAGTCAGCATTACTTTTACACGTTGCTCACAAACGTTTTCTGAAATTTAATCCAATTTATTTTCAGTGTTAAAAATATCTTTGGTAACTACCCAAGTAGCAAGCAACAAGCAAATAACAGTTGGTTAACTGTTGACACAGGTGGTACATAATCGCCCACATGAATGTATGTGTTTTCTTATGTGGTACACAATAAGACCACGTGAACAATAGTGATTGTACTTTCTTGGCAAGTATTGTTTATGTGGGCCATTAAATACAAAATGGTTGACAGAATTTATTGTATGGGTCACAAGCAAACATCAGTGAATCACCCACTGGCATCTTAGAACACGCGGAAAACATGTGGCTGATGTATGCCAAAGAGTATGAAAATAAGACCATTTTTCCATACAAAACTCTCATGTGGTAGACAGGTTCAATGCTGATAGTTGAGCATTATCATGCGGGCAATTACGGGCCACTTATCACAAAATGACTGACAGAATTTCATGTGTGGCCCACAAGCAAACATCAGTGAAACACCCATAGGCATCTTAGAACATGTAAATACTGCGTGGCTGATGTATGGCAAAGAGTATGATTATAATATCACGTTTTCGCATAAAGCCCTCGCGTGGCATAGTTGTTCATTTCTGATAGTTGGACATCATCATGTGGGAAATTGTGGGCCATTTAACACAAAATGACTGACGGAATTTCATATATGGCGCACAAGCAAATGTCTGTGAAACACCCACAGGCATCTTAGAGTATGTAGAGAATGTGTGGGTGATGTTTGCCAAAGAGTACATAATATAATATCATGTTTGTACACAAAGACCTCACTTAGCAGAACAATTCAATTTTGATAGTTGGGCATCAACATGTGGGGCCCCTAATAGCAAACAACAAGCATTTAAGAGTTGGCCAACTGATGCCAGTGGTGACAACGTTCGCATTTATGACTGTTAGCATTTCTTATATGGTTGACAATCAGGTGATAAAAACAAAAGTTACAGTACATATTATACAAATACTCGTAATGTGGGCTAACGCTCTCACGACGATTGCTAGATTTCAACAGACGGCCCACAAGCAGATGATAAAAGGAAATGCTAACTGTTACTCACTATTAGGAAAATATTGGCAGCATGTTTATGGGTCATTTACGGCATATCAACTGTTGTTCACTGCTGGGGACATAACATCAGCGTACTTAATGCCTTAGTCGTATGCCAACTGTTCCGTATTACTGAGGAAACATGATCAGCAAGCTTATGTTCTTTTATGGTATACCGACTATATGTTGTTTGTACAGTAGCAAATAGCATATGCGTATTCAATTGATTTTTTTATTTCATGTATATATGAAGTAGAATTATCACGTGGCATTGCTAATAATAGTAAATAATAATTTTTAGACCAGAAACCTGCAAAGCGTAACACGCAAAAAAAATTCATTACTTTGCATTTCAAATTCTACCTGAGAGTAGTCCGAAACTAAAATACTAGTCGTTTAAACAAAACACACAACTCCCAGTATTGACTCGTGGTACTAACATTGTTTATACAGCAAAGCTAATAATGCATTATGTGGGACCTCTGTAAAGTAAGTATCCAGATCTACTTAAATGGTCGAGTAGAGTAGTTGATAGCAAACTCGTTTCTAGACGAATGGATTGTGAGTTCGATTCTATGTTTCTCCAACGAAATTTCCTGATAGTGAAATATGGCTGAAGATAACACATGTGAGTATGGTAAATAGGTCAGTTTTATTTGGGTTGGACACAATTATTTTTTGTTTTGGAAAATGCATGGCAAGCTGCGTCTATGCGGACCACAAGTGGCTAATAGCTGCACTCTACAAACATTTTGTAATTTTTACTGAGGAATTCTTTGTAATTTTACAAATGCTTGTAAAACTACTCGTTTGTAAAACTACAAGGCCCGTTTTTGTAACAGACCTTAGGAAATGTTTGTACTATACTGAGTCGTATCCACGATCTTCAGCAAAATTGCGGACATTCAGCAACGTAAAACCATATAAAGCTGTTTGTGCAAAAACTATGGGTGCAAAAAGAAATGTGTCGCAAGTTTTAATTACGTAAAACACTTAAAACAACTCAGTTAATCATAATAAAGCGACAAGTTCAGTAAAACGTGACCGATTATTAATTATATAGTAGTGTTTTCTAGCTAAACATAATTCTTAATTCGACTCTTAATACCCCGTTGTTAAGATGCGCCCAAATATCTTAACCCAACCACTTAAAAAAAAAAAAAAAAAAAAAACAACAACAACAACAACAACAACAACAACTTCTTCTTAACCGTACAACTTAATTTATATTTTGTGTATTTGTATGTACTTATACATATATTTATAGTAAAAATAAGCGTTAACGTCGTAAGTCAAGCTGGTTTTGTAGCTAAAGGGGCGAGCTAGTAACGCAAGGGTTTGTGAGTTCTGATACATGTGGCGGCGAGGTATAGACATTTTTTGTAGATTATATTTTGAATATTTTTTGTAGTCGTTCTCTGTTACTAATTCATTACATTTTTTTTAAGGGGAAAAAAATAAATTTTATTTACACTTCTCAATAATGTCACTTGTAGTACAAGGTTACCATTTGCAATATTACAAAGAAATGTTTTGCAAGATTTTACAAGAAAACTGTTTGTAGTTTTACGAAGGATTTTCTCGGCAACTGGGTTTCCAAGAATTTTTCTTGTAAAAGTACAAACAAATTTTAGAGTGTGGGCCACAAGAGGGCTTACCAACAGTTGGCTAACGACATGCGGTTTACTTACGGCAGGCCAGAAGCAGAAAGCCGGAAGTGGCCCGCTTGCGGTTAACTTACGGGCAACTCTTGCTTTGCCAGACATCAGCCAACAGTTCATTAAGAAGTGGCCCGCTTGTGGTTGACTTAATGCCAACTCTTGTTTTGCCAGACATCAGCCAACAGTTCATCAAGACGTGGCCTGCTTGTGGTTGACTTATGGGCAACTCTTGGTTTGCGAGACATCATCCGACAGTACATCCAGAAGTGGTCCGCTTGTGGTTAACTTGCAGGGAACTTTGGTTTTGCCAGACATCTGCTGACAGTCAAATATCCGTATGTGGCCCACGCGTAAACACATCATACGTCAGTCATCATTCATCAAATATGCCACATGCGTCTGCGGGTGCATTCCGCTTCTTGAATGCCTGTGGATGCCGCATGTGGGCTGTTGTTCACGATCAGATCTGCACTTGTGGGCCAACTATATTTTGCTACTTGGGTAGAATTTCCAAAGAATTCCTTGCTAAACTATAGAGAAAAATTCCAATCTAGCATTTACGAAACGTGCAAGAATCCACGGTTTGTTCAATGTTTAGAAACTAAGACTGCTACAACTGAGGTATCCAGTTCGACCCTTGTTCCCGATACAGAATATTTAAGAGTTCAGAAAATGACGTCACTCGCCGACAACATTTCCGAACAACGTCCACGACCAGCGCCATATAACCTACTTGCCAGCCGACAGCCCCGGCCAATAGGGAACCTTTCGTCCCACGCAGTAGCCAAACTCACCCAAGCTCTGTTCCAGAGCCTTGCAAAGTCAATCAGAGAATGGCTACGATCACATCAAGGGAACCACCACGACATTTCGTCTCTTTGTGCATATCCTCCCCTAATGAAACTTGAGGGCGGAATTTATTCGGGCGTTAATGTTGATGTGGGGAGCGAGGCGGGAACGCCGTAGTGAGGTATTTTCCTCGTGGTGCTCCCATTTACTCCCCACCCTGCCGCTGTTCCACTCCTATCTCACTGTACACTTTTTTTTTTCTGGCCGGAACGACAGGTCTGTCCCTCAATTAGAGCCTGTCTGAAAACAAGAACGACTTGCTGTTTTACATTTTCATTTGTATCTGTAGAAGTTTCTGGGATTTCTTTGTACAAGTGCATTTCGTTTACAGTGAATATTTATTAAATCAGTGTTTTCAAAATATTCTGTAGATATTGTAAATAGACTAGAGGAATTTGGAAGTTTTGTTGGCACCTAGAACGCACCATCAATCAATATTATGTAGTAAGAGAATATTGTCACTGCTCGAACGGCCATGGTTCAAGGCAACATGAGGAAATGACTGCATGCTAGTTCATTGTTATAGGCTGTTCACGGTAACGTGAGCACTATTTAATGCCCTTCTCAATTTTACTTTTCAGCAAATTGTCGTGTTTCCGCAATTTGTTGGTATAAAAATTGTCATGTTACTAATAAATACAGTGTATACATTTCACTACTTTCTAAAGTCAACATCTCAGACTGCGAAAAATATATTTATTTGCTATTATTCCTGTTGTAAGGTACTCAATAAGTGTTCACTTTGCCGTGAACTGCCTATATATGCACAGAGGTGATGGGAGATTCTTTGCACGTGCTGTTGTCGCCGCCCATGCTCTGTTGCGCCAAATCTTCAAGATAGCTATTTTGGCATTTTATCCCCGACAACATTACACCCCCAAAGCCAATTTCACCCCTAGGTAAATTTTACCTTTGGGAGCATTTTATTTCCGAGCAGATTTTACTCTAAGATG
This sequence comes from Dryococelus australis, assembly GCA_029891345.1. NCBI lineage: Eukaryota > Metazoa > Arthropoda > Insecta > Phasmatodea > Phasmatidae > Dryococelus > Dryococelus australis. The sequence continues at coordinate 43,624,543 of CM057000.1, forward strand.
AAATTTATCTTCAGGTGGATTTTATCCCCAAAAGTAATATTTTGTTACACGCCGACCCTCGCGTCTGGTAGGCGCGGCCAATTTCGTGACAGGAAGGGAGGGGGAGGGCCCATCGCAATCCGCTTCTCCCGTGGGCGTATCCAACCGCTACTACGGTTCACATGGTCGGGGTGGTGGTGATTGACACGTCACCGCCACCCTTCCTACTGGAGGAGTCGGTGGCTGCTGGCTGTAGCACGAATTTTCTGGTCATCGCCTCCCTCAGCGCAACACGACGAGTGAAGAAGGTTCTGGGCCAGGACACTTACGATATAAATATAGCCCCAGGTGGAGGGTGGGCAGTCTGTGACAGCCATCTGGCTTGAGCAGGAACAGTGTCTAGCGAAGTTCGGGGCATCTAGGAACTTCGAAGTAACGGACTGGCATCAAAAGAGGATGTTTGAGACTACGGCCGTGGTTATACAAGTGCTGTTAAACACATTCAGCTAAATACATTCGGTAGTAATTTCTGAACAAGTTTAAAAACAGAACGTGTTTTCGCGGGTACACACCTAAAGCAGAACGAAATCAATGGAAATTCTAACCTCAACAAACAACGGACTTAAAATTTGTGATATTTAATTGTAATATCTTCCAACATTTATCACTATTGATCTTTTTAATTGTCATAAAAACCTACACTTTTACTGTAATGGGATAATGGGTGGGTATTAGTACATTCAACCTTAAACCGAAATTAAGTCAACAAGTGCAGGAATTCCCGCCAAATTCAGCAATATTTATTACACTGCTTGTTTACTCGGAAGCAGCCAATAGGTGCGCAGCAATGAAGAGAAGTCGTTCGAAACGACTTATGAAAATTGTTCACTATGAACGAGAAACAACTGCGATCGGATCTCGTTCGAAGGTAATGTAACCTCCTCAATAGCTGAACTTGTTTAAAGTGAAGTAGTTCTGCATCCCGTGTAACCGCGGCCTATGACTGTGTGTGAGTGTGTGTGTGTGTGTGTGTGTGTGTGATGCAACTACGAGCGAGAGTGCGTAATGCTGTTGAGAGCGAGGTATCAGACAAGTGCAAGGCTATTATATACAGGAGAGCTCGAGGCGCTTTTAAACATTCCATACTAGAGAAAGACTGGTGATATCTGGGCTAAAACAATATTATACCGAATGTGCGAGTGATAAAGACTTAATTGCAATCGCCATAACTGTCAAACATCTAATATTTTTACCAGTAATTCAATATGTGCTGATAAATTGTTTATGGAGACTGATTTGAACTATTTGATTGAAAAGGTGACGGACGATTATATACATATTAGTTGTAAATAGCAGGTGATAGCCATTACAATCGAGATTAATAAGCATGGCGTATTTTTTTGGATATTTTTTATCAATAAATTAGACAATTATAACTATCTCATCTATTTCATTAAGCCCTCCATCCCATAAATAACTTGGCAATGCCTAGAGATTTTGTATAATTAAACAGTGTTTTACTCGCAAAGAGGATTTACGTTCGGAAATATTTTCCAACCAGGTGGATTCACCCCAAGGGGGAGTTTACACCCAGGTAAAGTTTAAGCCTATGTGGATTATACCCACAAATGGGTTTTATCTCCAATAGGTTTTACTCTTATCACGTTTAACTCCTAGCAAATTTTACCCACAGCGGAACGTTACTTTGAGATTGATTTTAGCCCCTGAAAATATCTACTCCCAGCGGGATATAACCCCAGATGTGAGAAAGGCATGACATTAGCCTCGAGAGAAAATTTAAGTGTGTGCTAATACATGTATTTGAACACTGTAGCAAAGACACCAGCTGCAATAAACAATCTAGTGATTTATAGCGAGCAAGCAGTGAGGTTCCATATTTCTGTCAGCAATAAAATCGAGGCCACTGTGGCTGAGCGGTTAGCCTGCTCGCCCCTCACCAAGGAGTACCGGGTTCAATCCCCGGCCGGATCACTCCCGGATTTTCGCAAGTGGGAATAGTGTTGGACGATGCCGCTCGTCGGCTGGTTTTCTCGGGGATCTCCCGTTTCCCCCGCCCCTTCATACCGGCGCCGCTCCATACTCACCTCAGTCACCCTCATCGGCTCTCAAGACCTCGCTGTTAAGACGCGCCCAAATCGCTTCACTTCGCGCACTCTTTACAAGTAAAATGAGTGAATTATGAAATTTTAATTTATTTGCAATGCATTGAGTAGGTCTCGTCATCATTCGAGCGTCTCTTGCATAATCGCATCACGCCACATACAAAACGCGACTTAAAAAAAAAAAAAAAAACAATAAATATACGGCTTCGCGTAGGCGCCTGGCGATTGGTAACGCGGCAAGCATATCACCCGTTGATTAATACGGCAGCTGGAAATTCTACCATCTCTCTGAGTGAACGAGCTCGTAAATACTAGTCGTTGATTAACGCAGCGTTGGTAGTTTAAGGTCGTTTTCACATCGAGTGGTTTTAATTACGGGCTGATTTTCATGGCGCGAGCCCACAATAAGCGTCGTGTTCTCTACGCGCGGAGTGGATCAAGAAAAATTCGAGCTCGCCCGTCCGCTCACATCAGCGAATTTCGCTGCACAAATTGAGTCCCCATTGTTTGCGCCACTGTGGAATTCGGGAACGTCAATTACGTGTTTTGTTTCCGGGTGCTGATGCGCACGGCGAGCTTGAATCACAACAGAAGTTTAATTGGGCACTACAATAACAGTGGAAAATGACACACAATAAAAGCAAAGGCTGTTCGCGATAAAATGAGCACTATATAAATGAACCTTAGAAAAAATTCACTGCCCCTGCAGGAATATATTTTAAAGGGCGCAATGAGTGGCATTTGCTCAGTAAAGTTGATAACGATGGATGGAAAGTAGTCCCATATCTTAACGTCGAATACAAAGTGTTAAGTAACAATTTGTGATAACTTAAAATTATTTATTTCGCTTTCCGTTTTTTAATGCATCGAAATTAAAAAATGGGCAGATTAGTAAAGTATTTACTTGCTTAAAAATTCCACAGTTTCATTTGACCGACGGATGAATAAAGTGATGAGGTCCATGTCAATGTTAATTTTACATAAGGCGGAGGAATACTTAGCGTGTATACAGGTAGATCTTAATCAGGGCTTTCAAAAGTGCTCATTTTACTGTGAACAGCTTATATAAATCTTAATTAAACCAACAAAACCATATCTAATGACCAAGTAAATTAGTAAACAAAAATATAAATATTTCGTATAGATCGACTGGTCAACTCACAGAAAAAATTCAATGCTGTCCCAAAAGTATAAATGTTCCTACTACGGTAATTTTCTATTATTATCCGTGAGCCGTCAGTGACTAATGTTGCTGCTAATTTAATATACTGTTAAATAAATAATGTTAAAGTAACATTAAAGACTTTTATAAAAACGTTAATGCATTACTTGCACTGTCAATATTAAGGTGGTGTTTATGTAATTGCAAAACAAATTTTTTCTTGAATTGATGTTGATATTTGTGTTTAAAATAGTCTTGTAGTTTCTTCTTTTTAAAGACATTCAGATGTAAAATACATTAGGTGCGATTATTTTGACACAAAAATTAATATTACAGACGAACAAAATGATGACGAGCGGGAGGAGTATCGCACATACACTTAGAGCGTTTGAAGTTCTCCACTTTGCGAAACCTAACGTCCTACCAACTGCTCTATTTTAAAATGTCTGAACATGTTTAATATTGTGTTCATTGAAAACAATATAACGACAAAATGCAGTTCTCTTCCGTTATGTGGATGTACACTATCGACCAAAAAGTAATTGGGCACCCGTGAAGATAGGTAATTCAGTACGTCAGTTGACTTGTGTAGCCGCCATACGCTGCAGGCCGATGTAGAACCAGTTGACAAGGAGATGGCACGAAGTACAGAGCTATCGGACTTCGATAAGGGCGTGATTGTGGGTTGCCATCTCAGTGGGCTGTCTAGCCGGGCTATAACACGAGAGGTAAACAGGCCCAAATCAACGGTCGCATTCGTCCTGCGTAAGTGGAAGGTCGATGGACAATGTGCAAATGCTGCGCGTTCTGGGTGACTTCCAATCTTGACCGACAGAAATCGCAGAACCCTGAAACGAGAAGCTGTCAAAAATGGGGCACAACCCGTGGCTACCATCCGACAGGAGTTTCATGCAGCAAAATGAGTATCGGTTTCCATTGGAACATTGCGTACAGAGGCCCACCGACTTGGATATTTCGGAAGAGCAGCTGAACATAAGCCCCATATCACGACAATCAATAAAGCTCGGCGACTCAGGTGGTGTTTTGACCGTCGCAACTGGACACCGGAGCAGTGTAAATCGGTTCTGTGGAATGATGAGTCGAGGTTTACATTATTCCGGTCCAATGGACGTGTATGGGTGTGGCGTCTACTCGTAGAACGGCTTCTGCCGTAGTGTATAGTGCCGACTAGGAAATTCGGTGGTGGTGGAGTGATGGTGTGAGGCTGTTTCACGGCCTTCGGCGTAGGACCGCTGGTGTTTGTCCATGGTAGCATGAACACATAGGCATATTGTAACATTCTGGATAATGAAATGCTCCCAACACTGAGGCGTTTATACGGAATGGACCCGTGTTACTTCCAGGAAGACAATGCCAGGTGCCATGTTTCAAGGGCTCCTATGCAGTGGTACGCCGACAACAATGTTCGCCGATTGGACTTGCCCGCCCAGAGCCCCAACCTCAACACTATAGAACATCTTTGGGACGAATTGGATCGCTGGGTGTGGGCTCGTCAGGCGCGGCCAAAATCCATTGCTCAACTCATGGAATTGTTGCGAGAGGAATGGCAACGAATCCCCGTGGCTGTCCTGCAAACACTCGTAGAGAGCATGCTAGACAGGGTGACTGCTGTTATAACCGCAAGAGATGGCCCTACGAGATTCTAACGGGGGGACAACCACTGAGCAAACATCGTGGACAGGTGCCTATTACTTTTTGGTCGATAGTGTACTTTACGCTCTCGAAATATATACTGTAAATGTATAGGCTATTTAGCATACACAAACTGCCTTGCAAGGCCTGAGAGCTGGTCTAAGCTCCATTTAGTTCTCATACTATGCTTTAAAGTCTAAATACAGTAGTTATATTTTACAAGGTTATCGCTGTTCACTAGTATCCGCCATTTTACAACGTCAAGTGAGAGTAAACTTGTTGGTTTGATATTACTTAAATGTCGCAGTAATACAAATATTTTAATATTCCTTATTATTTTTAGCGTAATACAACATTTGGTTGTGGCAACATTACTTAGAGCCTTTATTAACATTAAAATTTCAACAGTGTATTTGCATTTTAGTAATATTAAACACGGTTTCTCTATACCGAAGCATGAATAAAGTAATAAGGCACATGACAATGTTAATTTTACATAATATAGTATAAGAATACACAATGTGCATACAAGCATATCTTAAGCAGGGCTCTTAAAAGTGCTAAGTTTATCGTGAACAGTAGTATTATGATTTTGTAGGTTATGGAACAATGGGTGCTGGCTGAGAATTAATGATTCGTCCGCCATTTTGTTTTTGAGCCCGGAAGACCTTGATATTTGGAGTCCGCCATCCTATTTTCGAGTCCGGATAACCGTAAACTTGAACTTTTGAGTCCGCTATCTTGTTTTTGACTCCACCATTTTGTTTTTGATTATTCCATATTGTTTTTGAGTACAACCTTTTGCTTTTGAGTCCATCACATTTTTGTAGAATTTTATAGTACTTGCTTTGTCATTTCATGCCGCCATCTTGTTTCGAAAATTTTCTATTTCAAGGTTTGTAATTCCATGCCGCCATATTGTTTCGGAAATTTTCCAGTTGATGCTTTATTATTCCACGCCACCATCTAGTTTCGAGAATTTTCCATTTTTATGCTTTGTCAATCCTTTAGATGGCATCTGGCAGAGGACCAGAGGACGAGCCGTCATCTTGGATCAGAACGTTAGAATGGGTCCTGGGCGAGGACCAGACAATGAGAGGACAGGTTTAAATGTGATATGTATAAAAATGTAAGTGAGTTTTTCGTTTTTTTTTCTCTATTCGAGAAACAATATTATGTGCGAAAAATTTTAGACAGTTATGACAACTTGTGCGACTGATGACTGTATATGGAAAATACATTTTTGTTCCTTCAGGCGAGAGTTCGAGACGTACATGTTAGAATGAGTGTCGGGTGTGGATGTGTGGATCAGCCGCCAACTTGTATCCGCCATCTTGGTAATGTTAGAATGGGTCTCTGGTGTGGATGTGTGAATGAGTCGCTATCTTGGATCCACTTTCTTGGTAATGTTAGAATGGGTATCGGGTGTGAATCAGCCGCCATCTTGGATACGCCATCTTGAATCCGCCATCTTGGTTATGCTAGAATGGGTTTCAGGTGTGGATGTGTGGATCAGCCGCCAACTTGGATCTACCATCTCGGTCATGCGAGAATGGGTCTCGGGTGGGAATGTGTGCATAAGCCACAATCTAAGATCCACCATCTTGGTCATGTTAGAATAAGTCTTGGGTGTAAGTATGTTTATCAGTCGCCATGTTGGATCCGCCATCTTGGCCATGTTAGAATGGGTCTCGGGTGTGTATGTGTGGAACAGTAGCCATCTTAGATCCGCCATATTGGATATCATTGTTCCCAAGTACTTTTCTAAGTAATAGTTGGGTTATATTTGCAAACGAAATGTAAGTATAGATATCATTTTTTTTTCTAAAAAATGTTATAGTCACCATTTCTGTAGCAACAACAAATTCCAGTGACACATTTTACCACAGACCAGGATGTCGGTGAACAGCCACGAGTAGGTAATAATCATATAAATAAAACGTTTATATTCTAAATATATATATATATATATATATGTATATGCTAATAAATAACATTTATGTGTCTGCATGTTATTTCAAAATTGATACCAACATCTAAGAGTAATATGCTATTTCAACGATGTTAAAGCATAAATGGCTGTTTTTTTTTTATCTTTGTCTCTCTGTCTTTTCTGTCTGTCTGGTTGTTTGTCCAGAATAGGAACCGAAACGGCTGAATCGATTTTGATAAAACCTTTCAGAGATCATAGAGTTTATTTCTATTTAAAACTTGCTCATTATTTCATCTCGATGTCTCAAATGGTTATGAAGTAAATTAATTTATTCATATAATTTTCATTATGTTTCATGTCTTATATTTTGCAAAAGATTTAATGTCAAAAAGCATGGTTGAAACAACAACAGGTTTTAAAACAATCATTTATATAATATAGATCATAGAAAAATATACATTAATTTTTCTAAAAACATAGTAAAAATAACACATTATCAAACAATCAACATTAACGCGACGATAGAACTATTCCCGATAATTAGGGATAGGAAAATTTCGCGAGTTCAGTGACCTGTAGGCTAGACTCCACAGTCCTGTGTATACTCGAGCCTCAGCTGTTTGTTCATTGGCTGCTGCTCCAGAGAGTAGCCAATGTTACACCACACTTGGCAGTATGGAATTCGCTACGTGTTTCATTGCGAGTCTGCTATTAGCCCAGAGACATCCAGGAAGTGTTTAGTAAGCTGTGATCCAATTGCAAAGGTGACTTCAGTGTCTATGTGTTTGGCGTCTATCTAGCCCCGTAATGAATTCGCGAAATGTTCCTATCCCTGTCGATAGTAAATAACTGTAAAAAAAAAGATTATTTATTTGTGATGGACTTCTTCGAGTGGGCGCTCCTGTGTTGTCTGCTGTCCTCACCTTTGCTGTACACGTGCACTTGTTCCCTTGCACGAGGCATAAAACCAAGCTCATACTTACAGTTACCCTGACATTGGAACCGGGGCTATACACTTGCAGAGGCACAACGGAGAGTTATGCTGAACTGCGTATATAATTTAAAATAAATTACTATTTAATAATATAATTAACAGTTTATTTTTTCCCGAACTCTCTCGGCTGCCCTGCAAGTACATATTACTTAGGTGGTTTTCAACGTTGTTGACATGAAAACCACAACACCTGGAAAAAAATCCAAAACGGGCAAAGGAACGCACGGAAAGTTGACAGTTAAAGAATAAGAGTACACGTGGACGGATAGAGGAAGAGGGAAGAAGCACAGCGCAGAGGATGAGAAAATGGTAAGATGGACTCCGCCTCCGATGGTTAGTGTCTGCATATCGTGACCACCATTTCACTTGTACAACTTTATACAGGACAAGCGTAGGACCCCCCCCCCCCCCCGCGCTTAACCCAAACCACCTCCACCCCAACAAATGGCTAGAAACCTCGGGTCGGATGCCCAACATAGGCGCCAAATCCTACATGTAATTATGATAGTGAATTAGCGACGGGTGCACTGGAAAAAAAGGTTTTGTTGAATCAAACAAGATTTGTTTGGTGCAAACAATTTATTTGTTTGCGTAGAGGCAATTAAATATTCTGTTGCTGAAGAAAAATTATTTTATTGTTCTCGTTTGGTTGCTCCAAACTATACGATTTGGTTGATGCAACTGAAGATCTGTTTGGCTACACGTACATTGAACAGTTTGGTCCGATGTAAAAAAAAAAAAATGTCCGACTTTGGAACCTACGTTACCTGCGTCCGAGCGCTACGCGCCTTAGTAAGCTCGGCTAACGTGACAAGTGATGACACCGGAAAGCTTTTTAATAGATATACTCAAAAGATTGGGCAACGTGTGCACACAAATATTTCAAGTTTTACAGCTTTACTTGTCAGTTTCTTGTTGCATTATTTTATTAATGTGTTTATACGATTGTTAAGCATCAATAGATGCACTAACAAACACGGTTACTATCCTAATTGCCACAAAAATATACAAACAAACTCTTGAGCTGTATTTTTGAACGAAGGCAGTAAAATGAGTGGCCATACAAATAAATACAGTTGATTCAACAAAATATTTAGTTGACAGTCTAATTTTTTTTTTGGCCCAACACAGAGATTTTGTTTATTTAAACATATATTTCGCTAAACGATCAAACGTAATTTAGTTTCATTTGAAATTTTGTTTGCTCCACAATATATTTTGTTAGGGCAACTAATTAAATATTTGACCCTATACCAACAAATATTTTGTTCGATTTTCTCTCAGTATGTGTGTCTGTGAGGATTCCATGCAAAAACCACAAAATAAATACTTCAACTTCACCGGATTGCAACCGGCTGGCTGAAACCGGTGTGTGTGTGCGTACGTGTGCGTGTGCGTGAGTATGAATATGAGTGTACGTGTGTGTATCTGTGGTCATATGTGTGTGAGAGTGAGAAGGGGGGGGGGGGAGAGACATAGAGAAAAGTCTAGTGCCGACGTTACAAAGAAAACCGGCAATCAACATATGCAAACGTACAACAGAAACTATGTATGATGCCACTTGGCAAAAGCAAGCATACTAAAAAAAAAAAAATAATTATAGTTTATAAAATTATTTCACGTGACAATGAGACTTCTAAATACTTTCATAATTTGCTGCCAAAATATCCTCAAAGTTCGTTAGGGCCTGAGAGTTATTATCATAAAAAAATTATTTCCGAATTCGAGATATACCAACACGAAAGAAAAAAATAAAGAAGACGTGAAAACTGTAGTCTCATTTACGTCCTAACTTTGGCGGAACAGCAAAATCTTCTCCGGCCAACAAATGACTGCGACGAGGTTGTCCCCTTTTTGTTGCTTAATTGCAACTCTGGCTTGGCTTGTTCTCTTCACTGCTGCTGGGGCAGAAACGCTCGACCGCTGTGTTTACCTTTGTACTCTCGGTAAGGCCAGCGGTCTGCACGGCAGTGCAATCACCTTAATTACTCAATATGGTTGCCGGTGAAATTGAAACGAGGAACAGCTCTCAGACTTCTCTCTTTCACGTCCAGCGTTCTTTCCGTTGTTATTTCTCTCCTAGGAAAGGCGCCTGACCCGCAAAGGAACCAATAAGATGTTCGTTACAGAAATTTTTGTGGAAGTTTACATTGACAATCTCATTTACAGCCGAGCACACCCGCGCGCGCACACACACACACATACATACATACACACACACACATATATATATATATATATATATATATATATATATATATATATATATATATATATATAATGTCTACTAAATTGTTTATTGGTGAATAAAATTAATGTGCTTACTTTGTACTCGACAGAGACCTATAAAAATCGCGTCATTGAATGATATGTCAGATTTAATTACCTTATTCACATTTGAACAAGATTAAATATTTTGAGGCCGCGGTGGTGAAGTGGTTAGACTAGTCGCCTCCCCTCCCCCTCATTACAAGTAGGTGAACCTTATTCGATCCCCGGCGGGGTCGACCCCGGATTGTCGCATGTGGGAATCGTGCCGGACGATGCCGCTGCGTGGAAGGTTTCCTCGGGGATCTTCCGTTTACCCCGTCCTAGAATTCCGGCGCTGCTCCATACTCACCTCAATCACCCTCATCGGCACTCAAGACCTCGCTGTTCCGAGCCGCCCAAATCGCTTCACTCACTTCACAATATCGTCGTTAGACTGACGAAGTGGCGTGAGCGCTAAACTCGCCGAAAGTGAAATAATTCACCTAAGGATCTCTAATGTGTGGATCGTTAACCTGACGGAGTGGCGTATCTTCACCTTGTCTGTGTTTATGTATGGAGCAACCGTATTTTCGGCGTAAGCGGCATATTTGCACGATTCTTGGACACAACAAAGTGGCGCAAGTGCCAGTAACTGTGTTCATGTCACTTCGTCAGTCCATATTTGTCTCTCAAATGGTGATTATGTCGTGGCGCAACTTTAATATCCCTATGTAGTTTTCCTCTACTACCCTAACGTTACATATTGCTTTATCATGTCTTAGATAACTAATGCACAGAGCCCCGAGTATTTCACTGATCGAGGTGGCAGCAAGCTAGGCTGGACACTCAATACATCATCGCCTGTTTATTGGTCGCAGATATCCAGTAGAACCTTTGTACTCGCACTATTGCTTACTGCGCATTACTGGCTCACAGTTAAACGGGGCGTGTCTGAACAACTGTCGTCCAATCACAACAGTAGGAGAAAAGAACAAGTGTTTTGGAGTCTACCACGCCTCCGAATGAAACCGCGAAATACTCGTGGCTCTACTAATGCATATTTGAACTTGTGCAGTATGTGTTAACTATGACACTTTTATCCGTGTGGTTTGATTGCGACAGTATATGACCACGTCGAAGGAGCGAGTGAAGCAACATCCAGATAAAGTTGCTGCATCAGTCTTTGATCTGTAACAGGTTATCTATTTACATATTTCTAAAGAGAGTGCGATAATTTACAAGCTACGTCTGCCAAACTACAACTTTGCCATTTAAAACATCGGAAACAAGCACTGCCTCTGCTTCTTGTGGTACGAGGCGGTCAGTAGGCGGGGGGTCTTGCGAAATTGCTACACGTCTTGCGATCTTCCTTCACATTCTTGGTCGAGAAGGAACAGAGGAAGTTCGTCTGTTATCCGATGGACCTGCTGGGCAGAACAAAAATAGCATAGTCATTACAATGCTCCTGTATGTCTTGAAGCACTCTGCCAGCTTTCGTGCGATCGCACTGTTAAAAAAATTTTTCCATCATTTTGCGGAAAAGTGCTGGTAAAAATTTATCCAGAGGTGTCCATAAACTCTCCGTTACGAATTACGGACACATTGATTTTCAAAACTGGACTTACCATGAAATTCAAGGAACCTCTCCGTCAATTCCCTAGTTAGTTTTCTGTGGGCGCACTTCTAGCTGAAATTATTTTTAATATCTGTTTTATTTTAATATTAATTATGTGGGTGTTCTACTGTGTATAAAAATATATCTAAATAAGTGAAATTTTTAAATACTTAAGCAAGATTTGAACCCGAATCAAAAAGTTGTAAGTTCATGATCCGAACCACTTACTACAACTCTCACGTGCTGAATATGGTATAACATTTTAATTACTATATTACTCACATAAGCAATTTTTCTTTAGTTTCTGTTAAAGTTAGTGTATTTTAAGTGTTACTAAGTGTTACATACGCCTGTTGTTACTTTTCAATGTTTGAAAGAACAGGTCTTAATGATACGGATAACCTTAACTGCCGCAGAAATGATAATTTTCTGGTTACAGTGGCGAAGAAAGTTTCGTGTAAACTCGGCATTGTTCGTACCTGAAACCTGAAGTTATAGGAAATATGGAGATTTTCCTTATTTTGTACTTACGCGCTTAACTCCGTTTTTCGTTTTACTGATTGCGTTTCCGTATTTTTGCTGTGCATTTTCGTAAAAATTTGCGTATATATACGGAAACTATTAACAGTGCACCCGCAACTTCCTTGAGGATAACCATGGACGAAGCGAAGGAAATTCTGCGCACAGGGCAATATCAACAGCTCTGTCTCACGCCGGTGATGTTTCCATTCCTTAACAACTAACTCCAGTAGTGACTCTTGCACGACGAGTTCTTGGAGTATGATAAACTCACTGAAGACATTGTAATCAAGGTTATAGAAAACTTCGACTCAGGAAAAACCAGTCAAATGTACTGCGATCTGTGTTTGGTGACAAAAGACGATGTCAACCGTAATTACATAAAAAGTAGTCACACTGATGCTACCAATGAGAGGCTCTCTCTTAAACGTCAAGCTTTGAATTCCGTAAAACACGCTGTATCGAAAGTCAATGCTACTCCCATAACTTTGGCCAACGGAAAGTACAAGGACTTGGTCACACTTTTTCCAATCCTGCGGTTCGTTACCCTGTGTATCAGCAGTTCTACAAAGGGCTATCACACCTTGTACAGCCCCCGAAGACATCTGCTTCACATAAGTGACTTTTCAGTGAAGCACTGTTGTGCTGTGTCAGTACATATTAACTTCATGACAAACACTATAAACAGTGCTATAATCTACAATTATACGTCACATTTCGCATTTTTACCAGTAGTGTATCCTTGGCGTGGGTAAAATGTCATTACATTGAATTTTTCTTTATTAAAAACATGGATTCAAAGCATTTATGAATTGGCGTAACTGCCAAGAATGACAGTCGAACTGGCGTATCTCCATTTAGGCCCTTTTTACGCAAAATGGCTGCAGCTATCGAACATTTCATACTGTGGTATATGCACTAACGCATTGTTCTAGACAGATGTCAATGAATAAGTGTTACAAATCAATAGGGACGGTACATGAGATTAAATGGACCATATTTTTATTAATATACGCATGTCCGGAAATGCTTCCTTATACCCTCAATGACGATTATATCGTGCAAGAGTGGCATCAGATATTACGAAAGGTACATGAGAATCAGTATTGAAAACAGGTTTATTACACACAGAGAGAGTAAAGCTGCTCAGAATTGTTTCCTCCGCATTCGATGTATGTTGCGGAGCACATCATTTAAGATGGCCGGCGTGTGCTTGATGGTTTAGAATGCTGTACGAAACCTGGCCTCAAGTTCTTCTCTGGTATTCACAGGAGTGTCATACATAGGGATATAAAAATATCGCGAATTCATTTCGTGATAAGCTAGACGTGAAACACATCTACAGTGAAGTCACGTTTTCAATTTGATTACAGCTCATTAAACACGCTCTAGACTCCTCTGAACCAATAGCATACTTGCAAAGAAACAAGTAGCAAATCAGATACCGCCAGGTGTGAGGTAACAATGTGGCAGCAGCCAGTGAACTAACAGCTGTGGCTCCAGTGTACACACGACTGTGGCGTCTAGCCTACAGATAATTGAACTCGCGAAATTTTCCTATCCCTAGTCATACATAAGTGTTTTACGTCGCTACAAAATTGGAATACCAAAGTCGTTAGGTAAGGGGAGCGCGGTGGCCAGACAACAGGACCTCGTACTATGCGTCAAATCAAATGGGGCAGAGCAAAACACCTTCAACCTACACGTGTAATGCCCGGTACGTGCTGTTACACTGCTCGGTTCCCACCGGGTTGCCACCGGGTTGTCGACTAACCCTGCTCACTGGTATCGCCGTGTTTTGGTAGGAAGCATTTCCGGAGATGTGTATACTAATAAAATATGTTCCATTTCATCTCATGTACCACCCCTATAAATATGTAACACTTATTAATTGAATTTATATATAATGGCCCATTACCTTGCACACTGCTATACTACTTATTAAACCAGAAGGGTGCATTTGATGTCACTTTTATTTAAACACTCTCCTGTAAAATAGTGTATGTGGCACTTACGGCACTTGGTCAGTCTAACGACTATATGATTAGTCATAAGGAAGACTGGGAACTGATAACTTGCTATGCTATCTATGTACAGCACAGATCATAAGTAGGGATTGGAAAATTTCGCCAATTCATTTCAGGACAAGATAGACGTCCAACACTTGTACACTGATGTTAACTATGTAATTGGATCACAGTTCATTAGGCACACCCTGGACGTCTCTGAGCCAATCGCTGGCTACTCTCTGGGGCAGCAGCCAATGAACAAACATATGGGGCTTGAGTGTACCCAGGACTGCGGAGTCTAGCCACCAGGTCATTGAACTTGCGAAATTTTCCTATCCCTAATCATAAGTAATATTCATTTGCAACATTGTGCACGCTCGTAGACGTGGTAACCAAATGGGGTGATAATATTTTTAAATCCAACATTTCAAAGACGGGAGAAGCTCCATTTAGAGGTTTTGCTTACTGGAGTTGAGGGAGGTATATCCGAGCATAAAGCGGGAGAAAGAAAGAACAGGACAACAAGAGGAGAGCGTTCCAGCTTAGGTTGTAAAGCGTCTCCCGGTTGCCATGGGAACTAATGACCCTTCAACACGCATCAACTTTCCCACACCCACACTCGGGCACACCCCTCGAAGCACGGGGATGAAGTAGTTCATTGGCCCGAGAGAGGGGTTGGGATAAAGGCGAAGAGATGAGAAAGGGATCTCCGAAACCTGATCTTTAGGGGTTTTTAATTTCGTTGGTTCTCTTAGTGAAACACTTCTGTGGTTACCCCAACTCCTTCCGTATTTCAAGAATCAGGTTGCTTTGACTGTCACAATGCCATTACCTTTTCAAGCCGTACTTTTTATTTGTTTGCAGTTAATTTGGAATTATTTTTCATTATTCTTGGTAAATCAGAAGATGTTTCTAAAGGCTCAGAAATCTTCAGCATTCCTGCGTTGAAAGACTATTTTTTTTATTACTGACAATTTATTGTTACTTATTAACCCAGTCATGAGTTTAAATAATGATTTATGTGAAAAAATTTCTTGCCTGGAGAGTTTCCGAAAATCTACGATTTCTATACCAGTTTTTGGGAAGATCGAACGAGGTAACAGTGCCTCAAACGTATTGCAGCCAAATCTAATTAGCTCTTCTTAATTTCCGCAATAAATTTCCATCTCTAGCCACGTGGGTTTGATGTGTCATGGTGGACTCCCGATCAAAGTCAAGAAGGAAAATTACTTCTCATGAACAAACGGCGCACACTCGACAATATAGAGGCCAGTGAAACTTAGCGAGCTGCCAGAAAACAAGGAGAATTCGTCCCTACATATAACGAATTCGGATACGCAAAACCCCAAGAGTTATGTCTACAATTGAACGTACGCGCATACGTAGACGGAAACGTAAGTTAGCTGGCAAAACCCCAAACTCTGACGTGTCCTGAATTCACGTGGCCAACAGTACTGCACTCTTTCAGTACTGCAGTCACGTTACATGTACGTTTTTATACGCCGAAACTGGCGACTTTGAGTAGCCGCGGTAGCTGAGTGGTTAGCCTGCTCGACTCCCACCATGGCGACCCAGGTTCAATCCCCGGCCGGCTCACTCTTGGCTTTTCACATGTCGGAATCGTGCCTGACGACGCCACTAGTAGGCTGGTTTTCTCGGGTATCTTTCGTTTCCCCCATCCCCTCATTCCGGCGCTGCTCCACACTCACCTCAATCGCCTTCATCGGTTGTCAAGATCTCGCTAAGAGCCGATCAAGTCTCTTCACACACTCACTTCACTCACTGACATATCTGACTCGTGTAGTTAACAGTAATTAGTTTCATCTAGACCAGGGCTACATGTGCTCATAATTTTACTGTCGTTTATGGCAACTTTAGATATAATGCTTATATTCCTGGTGGAGGATGTAATCTTAATACATGACAAATGAATACTCATATTAAAAGAAACAGACGGTTAATATTTTTTAGCATCAACATAAACACATTCTCACCTTCTAAAAACACCAACAAATGACATCCTAAGTTATCCAGTGGCCAGTTAATTTAACACTAACACTCGACTTGGTACTAGTTGTGTCGTCTGGCGTCAGTAGTCTTCGCTGTTATCGGCCGAGATCTGTGAAGTTACCGTGCATTGTAGAAATTTCAGACGGAGGCCCGGTACGTGATCGGCGTACGTTCCCGTGATACGTGTATTTGTTTTCATAGGTTATTCACGGTAAACAAAGCACTTCTGAAAATCAACCTTTGAAGAAATTTCACTGTCCGTTAAATTAATGGGTGCTACCGTACACACGGGTATGCAGACTATCAATTAGGTTGGCAGCTGATTAAGAAAAATAGTTCCAAGTGTTGACGTTGTATTGCGAATTGTTACAAATTAGTTTTTAAGTCGATTCATACCTGAATAGGACTATTGGCGTAGCTAAATAATGAGTCATGATTAGGTAGAGCTCAACAATATAGGATGGTGTATATCGAACATAGTGATAACGTGACTATTGATCCGGGGGGGGGGGGCTTAAATGAAATACCAATATGTTAATTAAATATATTAAGTTTCATTACCGCACGCCACTACTATTGCAATCCAGTAGGAAACTCCCCACCTTGTTCATGTTACCGGAGGCTGATTCTAGTAGGCGGCTAACGACGGCCGGACATACCCATCTCCATACATTCTTGGTCCGCTGCCCCGATGATAAACACTTCGCTCCCAGTGTTACGTTGGCCTATATCGGATGCGTTGCTTAAAACTTTCGGCCCCGTTTACTGGCTGATGGAGGGGGTTTCTGCGACTGTCTTTCGTAAGGTGTTATTGCAATCACGCTCGTGCCCTGATTCAATGTTTGAAGGTGTGATCAGGCAGGCCGTTCAGCTAAGGCCTGATCGCTTCATAACCGAATGTAATACTTAATTTTATGGAAATTCAATTTTGTGTTTTTTTTTCTTTATACATGTTCGAATACGGATTGGCATTTCAGGGTCACACAGTAGTAACATATTTAGGTTCCCAAATTATTAGGTGTACCCGATTTTCGCGATAAAATTCCACGACCAATTGAGTTTCATAACACTTTAGATGAGATCCACATCCGTTATTGGATGATCTAGGTGTTTCGAATTTTAGGAGTCTGCCAGCGTTTCACAGATGTATACCATCGGAGTAACCTAATGCCGATTGGCCAGCCACGTAAGAAAATGTCCCCTTATAGACACACGCCGCCAATAAAGAAAAGAAAACTGCTGGTTCGCCCGTAGCGTATTGAAATCTAGCATGCACGGAAATCTTTTCGTGAAATTCGGGTGTCCCTATATATAACACTCTTAACTAATTTATTCTTTCATGACCGGATGAACAAGGTTTAGACTCGGCTAAGTTGTTTGTAGAACGATCATGAACGTTCTGCCTTACATGCATGGCAGCCAATAAAGAAATTAGAAATGTGGGACATCTGTACAGTATTTTGAATATTAGTAAACCGTCAACTTTTTTTTCGCGATAAGCCACCAGTTCTTAACAATAATTAGGGACAGGTGTTTTTCACGAAAATACTAGGCCATGCTACACTTCAATATCCTATGTCCATAACCACAACTTCCTGTGGTTATTGGCCGCCCGTCTACATGAGAAGACATGTTCTATTTTGACTGGACCAATCGTAATAGAGTACTCCGATAGTGAACTTCTACGATTAGCGGACAGAGATTTGATGCACGTGACATTTAAAATCATCGAACCACGGAAGCGCATACGAACAAAAGTGTTTTCGAATACAATTGGTTTCGAAAAAAAAAAAAAAAAAAAAAAAAAAAAACCTGCCCCTAACAATAACCAAACGTAGGCTATTGAAGTCGAGCATGTCCATAAATATTATCGCGATAAACACCAGTCTCTAACAACAGCGTACACATTGGGAATGGGCCGAAGCATAGTTGTGCGTGTGACGTCATGCGACGTGTTAGGGCTCTATAAAGCCTAGGTATAATCGTCCGACATTTTGTGTCAAGCCTGCGCTCACATCAGTACGCATCTAGCACTGAATTTTACGGTTCTCTCCGACTTTCCCATCTCGGCTTCATAAAAATCATCTAAATAAATAATGTTGAAAAATTTAGACTAATTTATAGCATTAGATTAGTTTGGAAAGTAGCGTGAACTTTTAATTCATACTCATATTTCTTAATCAGGAATTGAAATGTTCTACAAATATTCGTCACTTTTGGAGATCTATTGGAAAAAAAAAAAAAACTATTCGTCATATAGACACGTGGCCTTAACGCGGTAAGAATAATTTTATCACCTAGGAGACTAATTATATAACAAAACCTAACGTGAAATACCATTTACGGCCATGCTGCATGTGGCATTACTGGCCACTGTAGTTATAAAATTTACTTTATCACTTGCCATTTACAAACCTCTTACAATTAGCCTGTTACTTTACAGTACCATGGCTATGTCTGTAAAAGGGACATAAGTTACATCAGACAACTGATCTGTCGTTGCAATTTTCGTGATTATTGGGAATTGTCGTTAAGATTTTACTAATAAATTTATTTATGTTATTTATCTGCGCTTCCCGGTCTCTCTAAAGGTTGGTCAGTTAACTATATAAACTAACGTTAACATTCATTCCTTAATGGGAATTGAAGCCCACAATTTCTAGTATAATACACAAGGATGTAGATATCTATGTTACAGTGGGGTGATTATGTAACATGAGATGTATATCTTTAATCGTGATAAAAAAAACGTTTTTGTATGTCGAGTAGGTCTAGGTGTTAAAAAATCAGATTGGTCAGCAATCATGGCTATAAAACTTCTACATTATTTTTAAAACCTTCGCATTGTTAAGTTGAGGATTGAATTTATTTAGGAAATTATGTAATTATTTTGTTCTTACACGGAAAAATATGAAACAATAAATGCGATGAAATTACTGTTGCGTATTGTTTTAATGTCTAGTTTGCTTACCATATATTTCGATTTTCTTTGACGTGACAATATTGTGGGGGGATTCAGAACTTTGAAAATAGTAAGAATTGCATTTTGTTTCAATTACTTCCAACTATATGCTATGTTCAGCTCCCACTGGTTTTCTTCAAGATCTACACAAAACAAAGTTTATATATATATATATATATATATATATATATATATATATATATATATGGAAGGAGTTGTAAGACCAGAAATTTTCCGTCGCATCAAGCTGGGATGGCAAGTATTTGGGAAACATTCTATTGTTCTCAAATCAAATATGCCCAAAAACCTAAAGAAAACAGTTTACGACCAGTGCTTACTTACGGCTGTGAGACCTAGACACTCAATGAACTTACAAAAGGAAAACTTAGAACAGCCCAAAGAGCTATGGAACGATAAATACTGGGTTTTATTAGAAAATACAAGGAAAAAGCAACAAACATCAGATCAGTTACTAAAGTCAAATACATCTTGGAGACGATACACCCCTTGAAGTGGCAATGGGCATGCCATGTTGTTCGGACGAAAGATGAAAGATGGACAAAAACGGTGTTGGAATAGTGTCCAAGAAATCATCGGAAACTAAGAAGAAGACCACCAGACCGTTGGGACAAAGGCATACACAGGGTTGCAGGAGTTAATTGGCAGAGAATCGCCGAAGACGGTTCTACCTGGAGAAGACTATTTAGATTCTACCTGAATTCCTAACTCTAAGAGGCCTCATCGTTTCATGATTGAACTGGCTGATGATGACGATGATTATATATATATATACACACACACACAATTTTAAACGAATTTCAGATTTCAGTGATAGCTACGTATGGTTTTAACTTTTGCGTTACTTGTCTAAATTGTAGAAACACGGAGTTTAAAGAATATTTTTGCTAATTGTGAGTAGTATTATTTTTCATATAAATTATTTTTGTGTGTTCTAGTCAGTATTATTTGTTAAAGAGTAAGCCAATTTTAATACAAAGAAACCCTGTATTAATCATTGCTGCATATTATTGTCTTCCGATGTTCCAACATTTACTTAATAAAAGAAACCCCATCTACATGTATTTGGAAATCGGTTTTTGATTTTATGTTACAATAATTACCGCCACGCGAGACCCTTTCAATAACCAAAAACCTAAGACGCTGAATAAAGATGTATGGCACTATTATCCCTACCATCCTGCTCAGCTAAATCCTAAGTTTATTTAAGAAGGACATTATTCCTCTTTCAGTACATGGACTCGTGCTGCTAAAAGTATGGCACACTTCTATTGTTTATCAGTAGGCCTACCTTTTCGGACAAAACTTCATCCTGACATTATAATTACCGCAGTTGTAGATAACATCTCTAGATCTAATATATATATATATATATATATATATATATATATATATATATATATATATATATATATATATATATATATATATATATATAATATACACATATATATATATATACATATATATATATATATATATATATATATATATATATATATATATATATATATATATATATATATATATTATATATATATATATATATATATATATATATATATATATATATATATATATATATATATATATATATATATTCCGAATGCTTTAGGAAAAAAAGGATAACCACACATTTACAGAGAAACGATAATCACAACGTTATTCAAACTGAGTTGTAGAATTACAAATGGCGCAGGAGTATTTCACATTTAAAAACGACCAAATTGAATTACAATAGAGCATTTTTACAAACAAAGTTTTCTTTTAAATACACCCATGAAACACTAATCAAAAACGAATGTAAAGAAACTGATAAATACTACTTCTAAGAACGGAACCAGGGATCTTTCACTTATAATGTGAAGCAACTGCCAACCTGTACCACGATGACTTTAGTCATTATATGATGTTAAATAAGGTATTTTATTGTATTAATAATTGCGACTTTTACAGTAAGGTTTTTAAAAATTTACTCAAAAATTATAACGGCAATTTATATACGAAACTGTGTTATAAAACCCAAGTAACTTGCATCACAAAGTCTTGAATTAGAAGTCGGCCTCCATTTGGCCCGTCTGCAATTTTGCAGATAAATCGCACTTCTTTTTGCATCGACAGGAACTCTAAACAACCGGAAACTGGTATCTGTGCTGTTTGCACAATTTGGTGCAGAACAACCAACCATTCTCAAAATAAATCTTAAAACGGGCACCAGGAAGCCATACCATACGTGCATCGCGAGCGTTACTCGTAACACAAGCCAAGGAAAGGAGAATGTAGAATTTGATCCGCTTTCCCCTCGCTGCCTACTTCCACGCGCTTGACCCAAAATGGCGGGTGATCATACGCAGTCTTTATGGTGCCTTACCACGTGTTGAATCGGGCAGCCTGCTCGTTGTCGGGGGGGCAGTACGCTCAGTTCCCTGCCGGCTCCGCTGTGGTTGTTGGTTCCTTCTGTGTGCGTCTAGGATGTCGTGGTCGTGGGCGACCACAAGTTGTGTCCCTGCAGCAGTACGCTGCATGGTCGCCAGGGACACAGCGGGATTGGGGCGGGGCCACGCGTCGAGACGCACGTCCTCTTGTCACGCGAAGAACATCACCCCCCTACACCCTCCATCGTCATACGCTCCGCCTCTACGGCACGCAAGCCGCGGGCTGCACGACGTGCTGTGGAAGGTATTCGTCATCAGGTCATAAGGGCCAAATTAAAAAAAAAAAAAACATGCATTTTAAATTAAAAATATTACTAGCAAGTATTTCAACGTCGCAGAAATATTCTTACTTACTTATTGAGTGAGGGAAGAGATTTGCGCTGGCCTTAACATCGAGGTCTTGAGAGCCGATGAGGGTGATTGAATTGAGTATGGAACAGTGCCGGAATGAAAGGGCGGGGGGAACGGGAGATCCCCGAGAAAACCCGCCGACCAACGGTGTCGTCCGGCACGATTCGCACATGCGAAAATCCGGATCGCCGTGGTGGGAGGCAAGCAGGCTCGCCGCTCAGTCACCGTGGCCTCAATAACTTATTGAGGCTTACTCGAAACTTAATTAATACACCTTCCTTTTTTTTTCCTCTTGATTTTAACGTCCAACTGGTATCGTTTGTAAACAAGTATCGGATCATACAAATTCTATAAATACTGCATTATTCAACGACAAGCATTTTTAAAAATAAAACTCAAATTAGTTTTTTTACGTGCGGCATTAATTTAACAAACAAAAGACGCCATTTTAGTGCGGGTTTATTATTTCTCCTGAATAACTTACCCTTACAGCAGATTATGAGGGGTGCACATAATTCATCTGACCCACTGGGTCCGCCGCCCATGCCACGCTGAGTATCGTCGAGTAGTTGACTTGTCACACCTGGCTTTTCTCCCTCTCGGGGACGTTAAGATCTAGTACTACTCAAAACAGACGTGTTCCTAATTCAGGGATGCCTGCGAAATTCACGTTTAGCGTTAGGTGACATGGTTCGATTTCAGTACCTTATCTAAGGCGTAAATAAGGATATTGAAAGTTTCGTGAGTTCAGTGACATGTAGACTTGGACCTACCTGCCCCAGGTCGGGCAAAGCTGGTAAAGGCTGTTCACGATAAAGTGAGCACTTTTGAAATCTCCCTTAGAAGAAAGTCACTGCCCCTGCCTGCATAAATTTAACGGGCTCACTGAGTGACATTCACCCATTAAAGTTGGTAACGATGGATGGAAAGTTGTTCCATATCTTAACGTCGAATTAGAAGTGTTAGGTAACAATTTGTGATAAGTTAAGTTATTTCTTTCCCTTTCTGGTACTCTAATGCGTCGAAGTGTAAAAATGAGCAGATTTGTAGCATATTTACTTTTATAACGATTCCGCAGTTTCACCTGACCGACGTATGAGTAAAGTGATGCGGTCCATGACAATGTTTTTATGTTTATATATGATGGAGGAAAACAAAACGTGCATACAAGTAGATCTCAAGCAGGGCTTACAAATTGCTCATTTTACCGTGAACAGCCCATATGACGAGTTCTCTGTCCGTAAAGACAAATCTCGTGCTGATATGCTTCCACTGTGTAGCTACTTTTTATGTTAGCCTAACGTCAACATTGCGGAACACGTGTAAAAACTGCAAAAAACCCTCTATAGCAAAATGTTTAGTTTTGTTAAGGTGTAGTGGTTAGACTACTCTCCTCCCACCAAGGCCGAAAAGTTTTCGACTCTCGGCGGGGTCGCTTCCGGATTTTCGCATGTGGAAATCGTGCCGGACGATGCGGCTGGCCGGCGGGTTTTCTCGGATATTTCCCGTTTCTCGCGACATTTCATTCGGGTGCAGCTCCATACTCGCCTCGCTTCACCCTCATCGGGTCTCTAGACCTCGGCGTTAAGAGCCTCCCAAATCTATTCACTCACTCACTTATTTTGTTAAGTCGTAGAAATGAACACTCTGATCTGCACATCATGTTACGCAAGGCAAGTCTTTTAACCGGTACACAGTTAAATCGCCAATCCAGTGGCTGGCAGGCAGTCTGTAATGAAACTTGTTAGTGTGGTAATCCTACACGGTGAGATGTGAACGAATAGGACTGCTGCATGTGAAAATACGTAGACAAATATAACTGGCGTTCCTGTCGTGATCTGTATAAACGAATCACTTATAATTATCTCGAATGCCAATAAATATGCTCCGTCATCAAAGTATTCAATTGACTTACGTTCAAACAAAATATACAGAATGTCGGTAAACTCAGTGCCCAAATTCCAGAAAATTGTTTCTTTGGACCAACAGTAACACAAAAGCCCTATACACTTATATCCGGAAATGTAATTGTATATCAGATAAGTGTGTTCAAAGTTGCGATGTGCTACACCAGGAGAACAAGGTGGTGCGATTATGGATGAAATACAAGTTGCATAGGTCGTTGGTGTGTTGAACTAAATTATTACATACGCATTTCTGCGAGGCACTCGGTTACATATTGTTGTGGTCCTATATTGGCGTCACACAAGCTATGTGGGGAAACGTAACTCTGATGGAGAACACAATATTATTTCACTTCATGATGTAATTAAAACCATTAAATGTACTGTACATCCTGTTACATTATAAATTATAAAACACTTTACAATTTTACGAAAATACCTTAAACTGCACCGGGGGAGCATGTTACATTTAGTTACTCTTTACCTATAAGTATTTATACATTATCTAATAAAGCAAGCTACGCATCGAACTAAGAGCCATCTTCCTAGTTGCCGAAGATTGATTGCTATCGCGGCTATGGTGGACGAAACCCCATCTGCTAATCCATGTTGCCTCGTCGTCGTCTGGATGTGTTCTGACTCGAGCCTAACTCAGTGGTTTCCTTTCTATAGATACTTGTTGATTTACAAATTACAACGGAGTTTGTTTGAAAACTGCACCTGCGACTCTTGTCCTGATTGTCTCGGCAGAGCTTCGTTCCGAGACCTCGCTCGCCTTGGAGGTGTGCTGGTGCGTTCATATAAGTGCCACAGCAAGGGCTTGCCCATAACAATATGGCAATGAAATTCATGCTGGATCCCACCTTCCTCCACATTTCTTCCATCCGTAATCAGCATGCGCCTTAACCATAGGAGTGGTACTACAACTCCAAATAGACCCTCCTTGACAGGCAGCATGCCAAACTTTAAGAGAAAGCGTATACTTAGTCAGTGGAATATCCTCTAGTTTGCATTCTTTTTGAATTAAGAGAATCATTCACGCCAAACTGACAGTGGTTTCCCTACTGGACTTGTACGTATGAACCACAAACTTTTGTAGTGTATTTATCATCTCCATTATGTCACCATGTGAAAACGCCAGAAAGGCTGATGTAGCTTCTGGGAAGGCACACCAAGATTCCCATGCTTTTTTCTCCGTCTTTCAAAAGAATGCAGAAACCACATCACACTCAGAGAATGCATAAGAAATTGGCAATGCACTAGACAATTGTGTGCCAAGTCATTTGGCTATGGTGTGTGCAGCAATGTATTTATGGCTTTTCCCAGCACCAAGAGATAACAAAATTTCAGGCTCTCTAGCAAGTTGCTGTATTGCAACAATAACAAGGACGAGGACACTAGTATCAACTGTTCATAACAGGATAGACTTACATCTGCGAGCTACTACATCTGCTTCGTAGAGTATGAGTCTTGTATCGGCTTCCTCGTGGACGCATGGACAAAGATTTAACATTGGATCCATGTTGCAAGACGACAGAATATCAGTAGCCACAGTAGTGTACATTTCCTGTCTATTCTTTGAATCGCACAGTGTGTATTTTGCCAGCATATGGGGAAGTTCTGTCTTGTTTTGTGGACCCCTCAAGAAAGTTGAACAGTTATGAAGCACCTTCGTATTTAAGGTGACATGTATTCTTACTCCTGTGCTTTTATTTTCACATGCTGAATTCTTAAAGTTTTCAGGCAGGTGTTTATCCCATATAACATCCGTGTGCTGTAAGTTCGCTGATGTCATCTTCAGGTAAGGCTGATCGACATCTTTCATGTAATCCTATAAATTCCTACTAGATCTGGAAGTCAACATGTTTAGTACAGCCGCACCACCGAGAAGAACTACTTGCACAGTAGGGGCAGCTTCAGCTGTTGTTTCTCCGAAAATTGTGAGGCTCGGAATAAGATTTGACTTATGGAAAGTGTGGAGGCTATGCAGGTTCGTGAAAGAAGGGGGGAATGGCTAATTTTCACGCCGGAAAAACTCTTGTATGTCTTCTGCACGTGTATAACATGCGATGTAAAGTTTTCTGAAGAGCGAGGAATCTTTTCTTACTATGGTCATTTTACCTCCCATATTAGTTCATTGATTGTCGATACAATCAGCCAGTATATTCTTAAATAAATTCTCCCATTGTTTTACTCCTTTAATTTATATAGCCTTTACTATAGTACTGACCATAGAATCTGCCACCTGCTTTATCGCAATGTTATAGACCTCGTTAACATACATTTCTAACCCTTCTATAAGTTAACTTATATCTTTATGAAAAGTTGCAAGCTTCGATTTTGTATTATCATGGTGTTTCGCCCTCGTGAAAGTGATTTATACCAATAATTTTTCTCAAATTTTTGCAGTGAGGAACATACCTGTGGACTTGCAAGCATCCACTTTTGTAATGCAACATAGTTCTGTGTCAGTCCTATGGTTCCTCCATCTCCCTTAATGTACTCATTTAGATGTTCACGTGCATGATCTAAAGCTGTTGTGGAGAAGGAGGTTGCAGATTAATGAGTGATAAAAGAATCATAAAAGAACTCTTTGCTTAATAGCTGGATGATTCTCTTGCAGGAGTATCAAGTCCTTTATGTGAACAAATGGCTATCCTGAGTAATACGCCCCACCAAGAGAGAAAACCATGGAAGAAGTCTTCGCATGGACTCAACATACATAGAAAAATTGGCCTGCCTGATGGACCTGAAAAACTGGTAATAATCAATTCAAATATCAGCATAAGGTCCCAGTATTTACACTGAGGTTAAACCTGGCACTTTTGAAATGCCATTTCATGAACTCCAAAAGCATCTCATCTCATCTCCTGTGTATCTTTAATGCTACACAAATTTAGGATATTCAGGTACAATGCCGTAAGCTTGGTCATGGTAATTAGAATTTTGTTTTTATCCGAGATCCCATACATATTCGGATAAAGTTATTGGTGACATAATTACTAATAAGAATTGGGAAGGTATTCTGACTGTGTATGGCTGTAGTGGTATTGTGCCAAGTATTTATATAGGACCAGGTAATGTTTCTATGGATACCAATTTTTCAAAAAATTATGTTACTGAGACGTCTTTGTCATATTCGGTTGCCCCAAACAAAAATTTGCTTGGTACAACAAAATATTATTAGGCTCCACGTACATAAAACAGTATCGGTTAATTTAAAGAAGTTTGAAAACCGACCGAGATTCGAATTTTGATGACTACTGATGAATGCGGGATCTTTTTGAATACATTAATTTCAAATACTACGTGTGCAAATAATCATTTCACGTGTCAAAGTTTTACTTTTCATTTTCCTGTTGAACAAGTTTTATTAGGATCTTCATAACATTAAATGCACTAACAAACACTGTTACTATTCTGATTGTTACACAAATTACGGACAAACCATCGGACATAATTTTAGAACGAAGGCAAACAATTGAGTTCCCAAACAAATATATACAGATGACTCAACTATAAATTTTGTTTACAGTCTAATTTATTTTGGACCAACACAGGGGTTTTGTTTGTTTTCAAAAGCGTATTTCGTTAGATGAACAAAATAATTTTGTTCCTTTTCCCGTTTTGATTACTCAAGGAAAAAAAAAACACTTAGAAGGGGCATCTAAATATACCTATTTTTAGGCCTATACAAACAAATATTTTGCTGGCTTTTCTCTCAGTGTATAACATAGTTTGACTATGTAAATTATTTCTAGTATTTGAGGATTTTTGTACAGTTTTGTGGAGTGACATAAATGGTCATATGACGTAAACACCAAATGGCTGGAAATATAAGATTAGGCATATTCATTTACGCATATAAATTCAGCATTTTAATGCAAAAAATAGTGCAATAGTTCTAGTAATACATTTTAAAGTACAAAAATTAATGCATTGTATTAAAATGAGCATAGTTATATATTTTTTTCACATGGTCTGGTGTTGTTGGTAGAACGATAGTACGATATTTACCTTTCCTCCTCCTCCTATCCTTCCAGATACCATAGCAAATAAGGAGGACGGCGTAACGTAAGATTGCCGTCTATTTCCCCCTTCCATTCCCTGTGGTTTTACTTGTGTATTAATAGATATTGTGTGCGTTCGCCGCGTCCTGGCGCGGAGGCAGGACGCCTGGATCAGCACACAACCCCAGCAGTTGTTTCGCTGCCTCGTTGCTCGCGTGTGTGTGGATAATTTGCAGAGCGGGGACCGAGACCTGATTGGTACCGGCAGATGCCACGGTTCGAGACGTTCCCATGGTTACCGGGGAGATGCTACCGGGGGTGATCAGGGGGAGACGTAGCCCGTGAGAGTGGTTAGCAAGGGGAGGGAAGGGGTGGGGGTGGGGGTTGGGTGTGGGCTGTGATGTGGTTATTTGGTTTCTCCCCAACCCCACGCCCAGCTCACCACCGCCCGTGCCACAAACTTGGAAACCCAATAACAACCCGCGACGTACTCCGTTTCCCATCGCTGGAATAGAGAGTCGAGGAGCACATGACGAAGCGACCTGGGTAGTGGTGGAAGAATCGGTGGTCCAGAAAAGTTGTTACCACACTACTCCCAGACGGGTTTACATACGCAATTTAAAAAAAAAAATCAATTAATAAGAAGTAAGCAGAAGGATCCAAACAATGTTATTGTTACAGCAACGTTCCTTTACAATTCAAACAATAGAGTGAGTGAAGATATTTGAGAGTATGGAGCATCTTCGGGCACGATTCTCGATTGCGAAACTCCGGGAGTGACCCGGCCGGGGATTGAACCCGGTTCGCCTTGGTGGGAGGCGAACAGTCTTGACTGTTCAGCAAACGCGGCTCCTCGACCAATAGAAAAACATTTTACAGTGTTTTATATTTGAAATTAAAGAAATAATAAATCCATTTTTATTTGATAGCATTTTTGCAGTCGAAAACGGGTTGTAGGAGTAGGCCAATAAAAATTAATCTTGAGTGTTAGTTATTTGAAATCAAAATCAAAATTATGTTAATTTAAATTATACTCCTATGATCGGGTAAACTTAAGACATGGTAGTTTATTTTTCTAGATTCCGATTTTTTTTTCTTTTGTGGAACTTAAGCATTAGGAGGTTACAACTTAATTGTATATACATATATTTGAGCCAAGACGATTACTAAGTTTTACTTCTTAAAGCCTAAATTTGTCAATGTGTAAACGTCTTTTTATATTACAGCGAACACTCCTGCTAAGTGGCAGCCCTTTCCAGCGATAAATTCACATACGAATCAAAATATACTACGTTAAAAAAATATATAATATTTTGTTAAAAATTGTCGAAGGTTACAGGGATTAAAATACTATATTGTTGTAGCTGAAAAAGTGATTTGCAAATACCGCAGATATCGTAAAAAAATTGCACGTGTTTGTATCACGCACAATTTTTAAGCCCCACTTAATAACTTGGTACGGTTCAGTTTAGCAGAAAATAGGTAATGAATTCTAAGAAAATAATTCAGCTGGGTACATGTTAACATAATATTTCGGCAGCATTTATTATACCGAAATATTTTGGAAGGGACTCAAAAAAAAATCAGTGTCGTGTCAATTTTAACAGTTTACTGTATTTCAGAAGAATAAACACTGATACAATAATTCGGCAAAACCTGTTTAAAATATTAATTTTTAGAGGGTCTATTCGAAGGTACTAGTTTTCTTGCATGGTCTACTTCAAGTTTTATATAGATATTCTTAATTAGACCGACAAACTTTGGGACGTGATTCTTTATGAAAAAGTAAAATGAAAACATATGGGACACTTTATACCTAAACCGAATATTAAGGAAGGTATGAGCCTTTACAAATTGAGATTTTAAACCAAATTTGTGCAAAATGTCGGTAACTTAGCAAAATGAAATTACACCTCTCTGAACATTGTTTTATGTTATCGGGATCTTCAAACGTATGGGCTCACCCCCACCAATACCCACCGTTTTCGTTAAAAACGCACACAAAAAACTGCTGCAGCGATACAATCCCGAGCAAGTGAAGATATGAAAAATACGGTTTAAATTATAAAATATATTTACACGCACATAAATATATAATGAGGATCAATTCAAAACAAATATTTCGGTAGATTCAGTTTTTGCAAAACGTAACTTCAGAATTTTTTTTTGTCAAACATTTGGAGGTCATTTGAACAAAAAAAAATATTTCGGCACATTGAAATTAAAAATTTTTACGGGCGCACTATTTTTGTAGGACATTTTGTCAGGGGGAACGGAATATTTTATAATGACTTCATTTCCAGTGCGGATGTTCTACAGGCTGTTCCAGGGTGATATTTACAAAATTGGTCGCATATATTTTATTGTATGTAGGGTCGAAGAAAGTGTGTTAACTCGATAGATTGTATCGTGTCTCTTACTTTTATATTTTTCGCTTTAAAAATTCGTTTGTGAGAACGGCCAGTAGCATGATGATATAGTGTATAATATTCGAGGCGTAAACGTTTGAGATTGTATTGAAATATGATATTTGAAGAGCTCAACGAAACGGAAATAACGCTTTGCTAACGACCGTCGTTCAGGAATATGATATTACCTGAAGGAGAGCAAACTAATTAGCAGAATTACCCTCGGAAGAGTAACTATAAGGACGTCTCCCTTAATTGCATCTAGGGAAGCCACTCTTTTGTACGAAACTCTACACATATTTTGGGTTTCGTCTCCACACTCTGACTTAAATTGACAGATTACAAATTTGTTTCGTTATCCAAGTACATCCCGTTACCGGGTTTGGAAACAACTACTACTGGAAATTAAATAAAAAATATATACCTTCCTGACAATTTTAGTAACTAAATGAACAATGCAATGAAGTTTCTTAAGGATTCCTTGAGGAGAAGTATGATATATTTTACGTTTGTGTGAAAACACAAATTTGTGAGTATTGTACAATAATTTTAAGCGAACTATGTGTTCATTGGCTTCGCAATTTTTGGCCATTCACCCGCCAAAACTACCGACAAAAAATTCAAACGAGTGCAAAAATGACATGATGAGCTTTGAAAGCAATGAATTCCACTGCCTCAAGACAAACGTCAACAAACATTGCTCAAAAATGTTTGTGTACTGATGAATTTCGACTTTCAGGATTAGGTACATAAAATAGAGTTCGCTAATAAAAGCTCTAACAGTGTGTATTACATTTAAGTAGGTCTAATAAGTTAGCTTTTTGTTTACTGTTAAAAGGATTAAAAATAATTAATGTGAAATGAAATTTAAAAAAAAAAAAAAAACCTTTTTTAGAGGAGAGCCAAAAAATTGTGCTTTCGTCACAAAATTATTTCGCATGTGAATAACAACAAAATGCTCAGCGCATGCCAGAGAATATCCATTTTTCACTGCGGTTCTGAGAAGACCACTCAAAAGGAAAGATCGAACAGAGCCAAGAACTTGCCTCAGCACATCACCATGGAATATAACAGATATTATAGGCTATTCACGGTAAAGTGAGTACCTTTGAAAACACTCTCGTTTGGAATAATAGTCAATAAAAAAAATTATTTTATCCTTAAACGTTAACCTCAGAGTGTGGTAGAATATACACACTGTTTTAATCACTTACTTAGCAATATTGATTTTAAACGCTGGTTAAAGTAAATAACGGCTGAAAAGAAAAAGTAACTATAGGCTTAAAAGTGCTCATTTTCCCATGAAAAGCATGTAAAAAAAATACTAAATTATAGTTAAGGTAGAAACAAATCTAAGGCATATTTAACATAAAGATCGTCTTTGTCGCAAAATCTAAAAAGATAAACATTCATTCTGCCTTGATCTAGCGACTCGAGTAACTCTGATGATTCCAGCACAAGCGACTAAAGGTTGTTCACGATAAAGTAAGCACTTTTGAACTCAACCTTAGAAAAAAGTCACTGCCCCTGCCTGAATATATTTTAACGGGCGCGTCGAGTGACAGGTGTCCAGTAAAGTTGGTAACGATGGAGGGGAAAGTACTTCCATATACTAACGTGGAAAAAAAAGTTTTGGGTAACAATTTGTGATCAATTCTTTCTATCACTTTCTGTATATTTTAATGCATCAAAGTGTAAAAACTTAGCAGATTTGTACAATATTTACTTGTGTAATAATTTCGCAGTTTCACTTGACCAGTGCAGGAATACAGCGATGATATCCATGGCAATGTTAATTTTACATAAGGCGGATGATCACACAACGTGTATACAAGTAGATCTTAAGCAGAACTTTCAAAAGTGCTCATTTTACGGTGAACAGCCTATACAAATAAGGATTCTGAAGTTCCTACTGGAGGGCATCCATCTTAAAAGGTGACTGATTCGCTATCAGAATTGCGAGGCTTGGTGCCATCAAGTGTGTGATGGAATTGAAGGAAGGAAAATATATATCTGTTTAAAAATTCTGGTAAACAAATTTAGGAATGAAGAAAAGGACTATTCGTTCAAGAACTATTCTTTTTTCTTATTCCACAATGGGTGGTTCTGTTAAAATCTGCACTGAATTTTGCCACTGCTGTTGTGTATGCACTGTTGAAAAAATACATTCGTTTCAGTATGTGATACTTTATAGTCACTGCCATAACATTTTATGCGGATAGCTGCTTGAAATTTCTTCATTTTCAATAAAACCAGAAATTCTGATAACTTGATGAAAGTATTAGTAATAGTATTGATTTGATTGCTTAATTCCAATGGTATACCAAAGCAATGTACTATTCGACTTGTTGAATGAGTACGCTGTGCTATACAGGATGATTTGCAATTAGACTGACAAACTTCGGAATGTGATTCTTCATGAAAAAGTAAAACGAAAACATGCGCGACACTCTATACCTAAACCGAATATTAAGGGAGGTATGGGCCCTTAAAAAACGAATTTTTAAACCGTATTTGTGCAAAATATCGGTAAAGAAGTAAAATACAATGACAACTCTCGGAAGATTATAGAATGTTATCGGGACCTTCAACGTAAGAGCCTATATTTTGCACAAATACGGCTTATAATCTCGTTTCTTAAGGGCTCATACCTCCCTTAATATTAGGTTTAGGTATAAAGTTCACATATGTTTTCCTTTTACTTTTTCATGGGGAATCGCCTCCCGAAGTTTGTCGGTCTTATCCTGTATAAAAAAAGAATTTATAACTGAGATGTTTCGTCAAACTGCACAACTCCGGCCGCTGTACCAACAAACGCAAGACTTTCTCGAAAATAAATGCAGGCAGGGTAGACTAATATATCTTACGTGCGCACCTGGAGTTTTCCTTTGGTTAGTCTCCCACCTGGGCGAACCGGGTTCGAGTCCCGGCGGATTTCCGCACGTGAGAGTCGTGCCGCTTGAAGCCGCTGGTTGGCGGGTTTTCTCGGAGATCTCCCATTGCCCTCGCTCGTAGATAATGACGCTGCTCCGTGCTTGCCTTGCTTAATCCTTATCAAGACCACGTTGTTAAGGGCCTCCCAAACACCGCTCTAACCCCCCTCCCCCCTACCAACACCCTAATTTTGGTTAGTCAGCATATGTTTGCGAGTGTACGTTTCCGTACTTGACTGGGCCAATCACAATTGAATAACTCAGGCAACCAACGTCTGTGATTCGCGAGCAGGCACCTAAAACCATCCAGTCGCGAAAGTGTATCAGAGCTACAGTATTTTTTAATGCAACTGGACAGGATCTGTTTTCGTGAAAATAGGTCGTGTCCGTAGTGAGTCGTTAGAGCCCCGTCCCTAGTTACGCCATATAGTGGAAGGAGAGTGCATTAGGCAGTATCTTAGGTATAGGCTGTTCACGATAAACTGAGCACTTTTGAAATCAACCTTAGGAAAATGTCACTGCTCCTATATGCATATATTTCAATGGGTGCCCTGAGTGATGTGCGCCCAGTCAAATTGGTAACGATGAATAGGAAGTAGTTCTGTATCTTAACGTCGAATAAAAAGCGCAAGGTAACAATGTATGATAATTTAAATTATTTCTTTCGCTGTTTTTAATGCATCGAAGTGTAAAAATGAGCAGATTTGTATATATATTTTTTCTAATAATTTCACAGTTTCACTTGATCGACGCATGTATAAAGCGATGAACCATGGCAATGTTAACATTATACTAGGCGATACAATACACAACGTGCATACAAGTAGCTCTTAAGCAGGTGCTCATTTTACCGTGAATGGCCTATAGAGATTTCAGAACAGCTGGAATAATTGTTAACTGCCCACACCAGACTTTCGCCTAAAGAATTGCTGTATAGATGTATGTACATACTCTGATATCCTTCGATAATTAGATGTTTTTTTAAAACAACTACGAGCGTAACGCGCTTGTCCCACGAATAATAGAAGTCGAGAACCCAAGTAAACTATTCTGATTGTCACAGTAAAGTAGCTCACTATCCTCTGATGACTCAGAAACGCAGCCAGTAACTAAAGGCAAAGTGCGAGTACGTAAGTAGGAGTGCGGAGGTGTTGGCATTGAGGTGACGCGAGATGGATATTGAGCAGCGCCGGGATCACAAGGGCGGGGAAAACGTGAAATCCACGAGAAAAAAAAAAACCCGCCGGCCGCTGGCAGTGTTCGGCACGATGCCCAAGTGCGAAAATCCGGGAGAAACCACACCGTAAAGTAAAAACATTGATATACGCGCGGGTAAAAAAAAAAACACACTGACTTCTGTGGAGAATTTGCTGCCACATACATCTGTGTAAAATTACAAAAAATTTTTTGCAATATTGGCAGATTTTGCGCACGACGTGGATAGTCGTGTATTTTATTTTTGAGGACTAGTCTACGTTTTGGCGCCATACTACTAATCCCACCGTTTGTTCGCAATGCATTTGAGAGAATATATATCACATTACTCGAAGTGAAGTATTACTTTATATAAACAATTTCACGTGTATATTCATGGAAATGCACGCGGCATATAATAACTGTTTTGAGAGCCAGAAAATATGTGCCACCTATCACCAACAGAATCAAAACACTATTTTACATGTCATGTAAAAGAAGCTCGTGGTTCTACAAAACATAAAAGTAAAAACTACATTTATGTTTGCTGTATATAAATATACGAAAACCTTTTGAATGCCGAAAATGTAAAACTGCATGACGTTACTTAGGATGGCTCCTGTAAGTGTCTGTTTTCGCTACTCTGCTTGCAAGCCCTTGAGCATATCGCGAACATTTATGTCAATGCTGTCATTGATTTTCACATTTTACTAAAATTCCTCATATTTTTATAACAAACAATTTCTTTTAAGTAAACGCTAAAATTATCGTACCAACAAAAATTATATTTGTACATAATAACCACAGAAATATGTCAAGTTCTGAAATTATTTTCAAGAAGTCATGTAATAACATCAAAATATTTTTTTTCTTCGACAAACTAACACTTTGCTGTAACGACAATTTATTTTCAAATTAAATATACTCTAAAAAAAGAAACCATTTGATGCTGTGAGAAAGTTAATTATCTCAATTTGTAGCGCGGGTATTTCTTTCGTTATCAGTTTTGGCGTAGTAATTATTCGCCAGATGCTTTAATACAGTCGCATGTCTCTGTTTTCTTTGTGAAGAGAGCTGTCTTAAAATTTTAATTACATATACAGACAAATATACTGCGCTGCCTTAATTTTATATGTTGTTGTATACGTAAGCATATGCGACAAAGCTTATAGATAACGGAACGTTTCGCGTTTTGCTAGATAAATTAGTTTCACGGATTGTGTAATTTTGGCAACGTTGCGCAATAAATTTGTCGCTGTCGAACAACATAAGAACGTTAGCGAAATTACTGTAGCAACTACATGGCTGGAAGTCCTTATTAAAAAAGCAGTTTGAGTGCGCTCAGAAATAAAATATTAAGGAACTTGTAAGGCTGCTCACTCTTTAGGCCACAAAATGGCGTACAATGAAACTTGAAAAATAGTCAAGTCTACAAGCATATATATATGCTTGTAGACTTGACTATTTTATATATATATATATATATATATATATATATATATATATATATATATCCGTTTACGAGTTTGAAGGTCTACTTGCACAACATTAATTTTCTGGTTATTTTCAAACAGGAACTAAAGTGTTTTGTGTCTGTAATACAATATTTCTCAACAACTCTTCAATAAAGGGCAGAGCAGTACAATTTTTAAATAGTTTTAAGAGAGGTATTTAGGAAAATTGTACTCTAAATGCGTTTCACGAGAAATCGCGAGAAAACAAATAGAATAAATTTTGAGAGGTGAGCAATTGAAACTAATCTGTCTCACTCGGCGATTTTAATGCTGCCGTTTACCTATACTGTTTTCGTAGCTTATGTCCTGTTAACCAGAGTAAATATTTAACCGAGGAAATATAAGTGCGTTATAAAAATTATTCTTTTCAGAATTAAAAAAAAACCAATAAAGCAAACTGTTAAACATAAAGTCAAACATTACGTTATGTCTGTCCAAGTAATACAATTATATCGAATTTTGAGAACATTTTACAAATTTTTGATATAACGTCAATTAGCAAAATTAAAACATTTAAAAGACAGAAAAACTGCTTTAGTAATGTAATTCAACAGAATTATAATGAATTTTTCAAGACTTTTCGCTCAAAACCGTGTTTCATAAAAGTTTACAAGTACCCACATTTTCGGCTTTAAATAGAAATACCTTTGTGATTATTTTAATCGCAGCGAACTTTGTTATCACTTTCCTCTCAAAGAAAAACCACAGTTTGTCAGGAACATGGGACACTAACTAGCCTGTGCTTAATACTTTAGAGTTTACTTTTTTCTTTAACCACATCGAAACTCGTCATTATCATCAAATTATTTTATGAAAATAATTGAGTTATCCAGTTTTGTTTCAAATATAATTTTCATAAACACGAGGTGTAAGTGGGCTATTGCTGGTAGAATACTAACTCGCGTGTAAAATTTACCAGAAATGATCTGTAAACGCCTCACCCCTTTCGAGGAATTCTTTCTTAAGCTTCAAAACAATGTTTCCCCTTAACATAGTAGGCATGCAACGTGCTCAACACTGCTATATCACACGGTTCCATGACATGACAGGCGCCGATTCCCCCGATAAGTATGAGTACATTCCCGTGAACGAGTTTCTGAGAAAGCACGAATTTACAATAAATTTTGAAGTGTTGCTCTATTATTATTCTTGGAGCTTAGGAAGTGCCAACAAAGTTTCACTATCATTAAAATTCAAGGTAAAAAAGTGTGTTTGGCTGTGTCAGGGACACGGCCGTTTGTTTTGCGTGAATACGTCTATGTTGACGCGCTCGGATGCCTTGATGCTTATTTTACGTTCCCAGCACTCGATTATATGAGGTTTATCGCTGCATTGTTTTTGAGATGATCTTTACAGCCGTATACAATTCCTGTATTAAGACTTGGCTTTTTGACGAGTATAGGTCGAAATTGTGTTAAGTTTTCTTAATTTTTTTACATTAATCTCATACAGTTTCATCATAACCACGCCACACAAATGTTTTTATACACGCAATCGATTGATCTTGACGAGAGCTATCGATTGAAACTTAAACGAGAGCATCATAGCTTCTCCTAGTCAAAAGTTATACTACTCGGAATTTATTAGACGCGGCGAAACTAACTCAAAATTGCGCCCCCCCCCCTTTTCCTGTCACACCATCTCCACCCCCCCCCCCGTGATTATTTGTAGTCCTCACTCAACGTAACATATTCTTTGATTCTTTGGCAATCGTGTGGTGTAATTGAATTTCCAATGTAGACAACAGATTCAGAGCTGCAGTGCAAAACAGTATCCCGCGATTTTGCTATCATCGGATTTCCTGGATTGCCTCCTACTGTTGTTGCATATTTAAGGACGTATTCACATATAAAAACAACGGGTGGCTAAATATGTAGTCTCAAGTCTGACACCATCACAATTTTTTGTCACCATATGTTACAACAGTTAGAATGTCTGACTGTAGGAAAAAAATTATTTACACAAAACAAGCGACTAATAGGTCCACGAAGTGAAAAACTTCACGTATTATTCAGAAACTTAACAGCTGTACTTGTAGAATACACTTCAAACACACATACACCGAGAATTACAAAAGGTACACAAGCGATTAAACAAAATAAATATTGTGTCGCCTCGTTGTCTTTATCTGAATCATCACTGCCTGGTACTAAATCAAAACAATAAAGTACCATACAAATCTTTCCAGCGGGATACAGGTAATATTACGCTGTAACTGTTATTCTTTAAAACTGATGGCCTGTAGTTGGTGCCACTTCCGCAAATTATCCACCAACTGTATCAGTGCCGTTCAAATTCACAAAAAGTTTTTCCTAAATGTCGAAATATAGTTGATTCACGATAACTTCGGCTTTTTCTGAAGCCCCACCAAAATTCTACTTTTGGTTACTGATTACGTATCCTTCCGCTACGCGTAAACATAAACACTGCCATATGACTTCTACTTTTATAACTGTCTAATGCGTTGGTTGCTGTTTACAGCTGTTCAAAGAATTATGTCATATTTCAGAAACAATTTCCTACGAATGTTCACAATGTAGGCCTATTGCAATATTTATGTCAGCTTTAAAACTATTTGTTACACACGATATAGCACGTTACACATAATACACATTAATATTTTGCCACAGCGGTGTTTGTTACAACTGTGGCGTGAACAACAGTAGTATTTAACTTGTTGTTATTAATATGTGTTTGGAATAAAAATTAAAATGAAGGGACAACCAGTCCAACGAAACGACACAGTAGATTCAAGCACGCAACTCGTGCCGCTTATTTTTTGTACATCGACAAACGTAAAAGATAGTGGCGAACATGCAAACATATAGGTCTACCGTGCCATTTATTCTGCTAATATTTACATGCATTGGTACTTACTGGTTTGTAGGTTTATTTTATTATTTGTTTAATTTTATCTGGGCGGGCTTAGTATTTCGTTGG
The DNA here is from genome assembly GCA_029891345.1 of Dryococelus australis. NCBI lineage: Eukaryota > Metazoa > Arthropoda > Insecta > Phasmatodea > Phasmatidae > Dryococelus > Dryococelus australis. The sequence continues at coordinate 43,663,459 of CM057000.1, forward strand.
GATTGTTGCAGACATTCAAATCACAGAAACGTAAGCTCGTTACACAACTGTTTTCCAAACACCTAGCGCAAAGGTACAACGTTGTGATAAACAGACGTGAAGGCAAATTACTAATTTCGTCATAACATCAGTTCATGGTTAAAACGTATAAATTTTGCACGTCTTTGAAATCAACACACACACACACACCTGGCCTGCGTAACGATTACAACACAGCCACCACGGTGCAACGACCACAACACATTTCACTCTGCCGTGGAAAAACATATTTATCACAACATTGTACCTTCGGTAGGATGTTTCAAAAACACGAGTACGAACTTGACACTTCTTTTAGAAACACACCGTGTCATTGTATGTCGCCCCCTGCCGCCTCCATTTTGGGAGCGCTTTCCACTCCACGTCTACCAACCTGCTGGATTTGTAAGTGTCACGCAACGAGCTGTGTCGCGCCATCGCGTCTGAAATATGTCGTTGCATTTAAATAACATATATAATGAATATATAAACAATAAAATCTCCTTTCAGTTGTAAATTACAATCTCAGACATAATTACTGTTGCTGTAATTAGTATGAGATGTGCTGAAATTAGAAATAACAAAATGTATACTTTTCCTACACAGGTGGTACGATCTTCCCGAGAGAGAGAGAAGAGAAACAGGGAGAACGAGAGAGACACGCTCTGCTTCAAGTATTGAACCTTTATTCCAGGCGGAGAAAAAACACCAGCCTACACACGGGAATTTGCACGGATATTTTTAACTGTAGCTATGAAATGTGTTTCCGTCAGTGCTACCTGACAATACAAATATATCAATTGGCAACGTTTAACTTACAAATAGTATACATAAAAACGAGGTTAAAAAATATTGTAACTGTGAACTATTTCTTACCGGCCATTGCCAACACGTCGCTGCACTCGCTGCTGTTAATTCGTATTTAATACGAAATAAATATTACAAGTTATATAAGATACTAAGGTAAAGTTTCATTTATTCAATAATACAGTACTCTAAAGTTAATCACAAAGTTAAATGTTTGTGGAATACAAGTTATTGGAAAAACAGGTTGACATAATACGCCTAGGGTGATTTTTCAAAGGTTCTATTCCAAAAGGCCGAAGAAAGCGCGGATGAACTAAACGTGCTTTTTTTTTTAACGCCAAACGCATTAGTGTCAGTTTCGTTTCGTTATTGGCGGTCGAACCTGTATGAAGCTACCATCCCATTTCATTGGGCCAATGAGGATTATGATATTATAATTCATAACTTTTGTGGCTGGTCTGCATATAACTTAGCCGGACCGAAACTTTGTCATCCAGTGGTAAAAATATAAACTAATCTTATCTTTGCTCAATTTCTTTTTTCGTTTTTTTTTATGCCGCTACCACTGAATAGGTAACACAACTAATTAAGTCCTGTTCGTACAGCAAGCTTTGTGATTGGCTAATTAATTTGTTGAATTAATCGCTTCGCATTTGGTTGGCGCTGTTCAAAGGAAAACCTTTGAATTGAATACGTCTTTAAATTTGCAACCACAGTGGGAGGCAATCCAGAAAATCCTGTGATAACGAAATCGGGGGGTACAGTTTGGCATTACACCTCCGAATCTATTGTCTACATTCGAAATTTAAATTGCAGCAGTCGATCGCCAAAGGATCAAAGAATATATTACGTTGAATGTGGACTGCGAAGCATCCCGCGATGGTAATAAGGTGCGGCGGGCTCAATTTTGATTTGAGTTCGTTTTGCCGCGTCTTATAACTTCCCCGTAGTATATATTTTGGCTATAGGAGAAGCTACGACGCTCGTTTAAGTTTCATTCGATGGCTTTCGTCAAGATCAACCGATTGCATGTATAAAAACATTTGTGTGGCTTGGTTATAGTGATATTGTATGAGTTTTATGTAAAAAAAAAAAAAAATGAAGAAAATTTAACACAATTTCGGCCTATACTCGTCAAAAAGCCAAGTCTAAATACATAAATCGTATACGATTGGAAAGGGCATCTCAAATAGCAATCCAGCGATACCGATAAAACCCCATATGATCGAGTGAAACGGTGCAGGGAACTCAGAGAAAAAAAAAAAACATCAACGCGTCCGAGCACGTAAACCTAGACGTATTCTAGTGAAACAAGCGGTCGTATCCCTAACACAGCCACGCCCCATTTTTTTTGTCGGGTCAAACGAGCCTTCCTATCATCGTGGGGTCGTCCTCTGTCGAGATGTGGTTCCTGACGACACTAACTCAAAGCAAGCATACAAATCAATACCTCGTGTCTCGAAATACCAAGCAGAGATGGAGAGCGAGGTTAAACTTTCCCCGGCACTTCTTCAAACACGCGTAGCGCGAGGGGGAGAAACAAAATCTCACATTACTGAGTTTTACGGAATCAGGCCTTGAAACGGGACCTTTGAGAAAGTAAACTGTCATGAATTTCTTTTTTTTTTTTTATGTATCCCGAAGAAGGGGGAGACATACTTTTTTTAACGCTGTTTATTTTTTTCAAAGAAGAGTGTCTAGAACATTTGCATAAATCTGCACCCGAGAAATTTGCATACAATTCTCCGCGAATTGTTTACGCGGGCGCGTTGAAATTAACGAAAGCAAGAAAATGTGCTTGTGGTTTCGGTGTTCTTGTTTTCTCTTGTCTCGAAGTTGACTTGCTGAGAAAACTGCTGCCAAACTACGAACACTAAAACAGTTCATGAATTACAAAAAGATTTGAGACATACCTTCTGCAGTAGATTATTTGAATATTTGAATGGAATCACGTACTAGCTTTTGGACAAAAAACTTTTAAAATAATTTTTCCCAGCTTCATATTTAAAAAAATAGAGTTACTTACTTCGCACCAACCACTATCACAGAGTAAAGGCTGTTCGTGATTAAGTGAGCACCTTTTTAAACGAACCTTAGAAAAAAGTCACTCTCCCTGCCTGCATATGTATATTTTAATGGACGCATCGAGTGACATTCGCCCAGTAAAGTTGGTTACGATCGATGGAAAGTAGTTCCACATCTTAACGTCGAAAAAAGTGTTGGGTTAACCATTTGTGATAACTTAAATTATTTCTCTCGAGTTCCGTCTTTTCCAATTCGTGGAAGTATAAAAATTAGCAGATCTTAAAGTGTGGCGTCATGCGTCACGACCAACTTACATGAACGTAAAAATACGATCCATACTTAACAACACAACACAATAAATAAATAACATAACTGCTGCATAAATCATAATTAGCGACAGCGTGTAAAAATAACCCTCATACGAAATTTAAAAATTATCGTTAAACATCGGGTACCAAGGGAAATAACAACGCATCAACTAACATAAGAAATAAAAAATACTTTCTAGAATATGTTTTGTCTTTCAAAACACCATTTTACGAGATAATATGAACATGCAGCCTTTTATTCCGTTTTTACGTCTTTCATTTCGTTTTCACGTAATCATCACAGCGCTCTGTTTGAAAGTTCAAGCCGCACCTAATGCGGCGAGGAGAGTGAAATCATATATACTATTAGTTTTAACAATCCTAACGTTGCCAATAAAGCCAAACACGAAAAGTTCGTTAAGAATTTTCCTCTAATTTTTTAACCCATTCAGACCCAGTGTACACAAATGTGTATATTACGCACGGGTGGGTAATTTTCGCTCTGTACTGCACAATTCGAAGCTGAGCTTCCAATGGTCTTACCTGGGGATAAATGATTCGCAAACTGTCTTGCTGGTCTAAGACATAATTTGGTTCATATAACTTTAGCCAAACGTATAGCCTACAGCTCATTGGCTGTGACAACGAAACAAGTGTTGTGTCGACCTAAATACAGCACGTATAATACATTTTTTTTGTTTGCAATGTCTGAAACCGTATATTAAAGGGGTTGAAGGGGTTAACTTGACTTAGTAGCGGGGTGCCCTGCCCTCATAGCTCAGGGGTAGGGTGGCCCACGTGAACTCAGAGGGTCGTGTGTTCGCGCCTCGGTCCCTCCGCTCGTCAACGTCATTTCAACACAACAACAAAAATAAGACGGTAAGGTATAGGACTAAAAGCGAAGTTGAAAGAGTGCGCGAATTCAATCCCAGCAATCTCCGTGATTTTTTTTTTTTTTAATACTGTTTCACATTACGGTAAATTGCGCAATATAAATAGTGAACTATCGTATATGCTGTTCACGGTAAAATGAGCACTTTTAAAAGCCTTGCTTAAGATTTACTTGTATACACATTGTGTGTTCTTCCGCCTTATGTAAAATTAACATTGTCATGGTCCTTATCACTTTATTCATGCGTCGGTCAAGTGAAACTGTGAAATTATTTGAAAAGTAAATACTGTACAAATTTGCTCATTTTTACATTTCGATGCATTAAAAAAAAAACATAAAGCGATGGAAATAATTTAATTTACCACAAATGGTTGCCTAACTCCTTTTATTCGACGTTGATATATTCAACTACTTTCCTCTCCATCGTTACCAACTTTTCTCGCCACATGTCACTCATTGCGCACGTTAAAATATATGCAGGTAGGGGCAGTGACATTTTTCTAGGATTGATTTCAAAAGTGCTCACTCTATCGTGAACATCCTATAAATACGTTTATTTCACTTAATCATTTGGCTAAATTCAATTAAAAAAAAAAACATATTTAATTCGCTTCTGCGATCAGCCGTCACTTATTCAATTGGCGAAATCGTATCACATCACTAATTCGGCCAGTGGAATTTTTCACTAAAATAACAGTGGTTCTCCACTGATTCTAAGTGGAGCCATTTTAGCTGATTCGAGTAGATTAATTTCACAGCGAATCAGTGGTTTCTCACTGATTTGAATTTAGAGTGTACACCAAAGCTACTGCCACAAAATTTCGACAGTATCTGCTCTGTGCCACCATACCAAACAGCCGAATGTAACAAAACACAGTACAATAGAAAGTCGATTATCCATACTAATAGGGACCAAAGGTGATTCGGATAATGGCAAATACAGAAAACGAAAATATGTTGAAAACGAAGATACTAGGGGGGGAAAAAAAAAAAAAAAAAAAAAAAAAAATCATTTTTACACAACGTAAAGTTTATTACACATGCATAGAACACAGTAAGTTTATTAAAAACAGAAACTGTACGTAAAATATAAAAAAAAAGTAAATCAGTTATCAAGTAACCACCCCCCTCCTGGACGTGTTTACCGTGAACAACACGTGAAAGGGCACACCACAATAGCCGACACAAGGGCTTGTCTCTCCTCCGCGGGCAGGGAAAACACTGCGAGTAAGAGACTTTCGTGTTTTTACTATTCTCTTCACGTTTAAAACGAGTCCAAATAACTGGTCGTGCTTGCAAACTGACGTTCGTATAACCGACTTCCTACTGTATCTCTCCAAACTGAGAACTGTGCATGACCGTGAGCTGACGCGTCTGATCGTGCTGTCCGTGTTGTCGCCGTTTCGGGCACGTGATTGGTTCACGTTACCTGTGATACTGCTCTTTGTCTTGAACAATTCGTAACTGCAGGCAAAACATTAGTTATGGAAAATCTTATAGATAAAAAAACCGGTCCACGTATGGTCAAAACCATCGGACGAAACGTTGCGCAAAACTACCGCCCCTTAGTAATTTCCCAGAAATTAATGGAGATGTCACCAAAGAAAACTTTTGACGAAGCGCCTAACTTTGCAAGGCGCCGCCACGGAGTTTACATGTGACAATGCTGCCAACTTAATTTTTTTATTTTATTGCCACCATTTTGGAGGTACTCGATCTGTTAAATATTAATATTAAAAATTAATGCAGTATACGCAAGTTGAATGGAGTTAGGGACCATTATAAAATAATGAAGGTTTCGCCGTCACACGTCCTTGAACAACATGTCAAAGGTGTCTGGGACGTGGAAGGAGTGTGTGTGCCAGCCAGGCAGGAGGATCAAAGGGTCCAGCCCAGCAAGAAGGAGCAAGAGTTTCACAGGTCACGGGTTCGATGCTCGAGCTGACGTCATGCGGAACTAACGAGACGGGAGTGTTTTTCCGCCAACAGCTCCCTGGGATTGACGTAGGTCGCTCCTACCCTTTTAAGACGGTTTCCTCCCCCGCGTTACGGAACAGAGAGCTGTATGGTTGAAAAGTGCTCCGTCTTCGAGGTCGTACCCAGCGTGTTCCAGACGTATAAGTGACGGGAGTGCAGTGGTTATTTTGGCAGGAGCCCAACTCAACGAGAATTACAGCAGTGTCACTATCGTTTGATGGCGTGATTACAAGATGCGTTTGTACGACCGTGTACTACTTTGACTTGTCCGATCACTCACGCACTCAGGAGTAGGTAAAGCGGAATTTCGTGGGTTCAGTAACATCCAAAGTCCTAGGCACACTCAAACATCAGGGCTTGGTCCATTGGCTTCCGCCCCATTCGTGGCCAATTATACCTTAGAACATGTAGCAGCTATTCGATTTTATTTTCTTTGAATGTTTGTTTTTGATAAGGACGCCCGATTTTCTCGAGGAGAATTCCAAGTATGCTATATTTCAATACCCTACTTGCGCATCTGCAGTTGTCCTTTGGTAATTGGTCACATGTTTCTGAGAGCAGACATGTTGTATTTGTCTGGGCCATTAAGGATTGATATGCTCTGACACTAAACGTTTGTTGGAATTATTTATTTTTCAAATGTATGTTGATGTTTAATTTTTGCGATGCAATAATGGTATATTTAAACCGATGCGTATTTTAAATTGATTTCGTACTTTGAATTTCTTTAGTTATATGCGGTGATTAATGTTGCCTACGCCCATCTCCAATGTTGATGGTTGACTTACATAGGTGCTTTGCATAGCACTTGCACCAGAAACTCAACTGGATGGCCAGTCTTTTAAATCCGAATCGCCACTCCACTGTAAATCTCTTTCTAAGGCTCTTTCAGAATACTCATCTCTTGGAATGGCAGCAGCTATCGGGAAAGCCAGAGGACAAGGTGTACTAGAAGGCCCAGCCTCATCATCTACAAACTTTATAGGTGCCGACTCCTCTAACAACTCTGTTAAACTCATAGTGGAAACCGCGCAGCAGTTAAAACCGCCCAATAGCGAAAGTGGATCTGAGATGAAGTGTTTTGAACACTCCCGGGCAGGAAATATTTTCGCGAAAATCAGGTGTCTAGTTATTGACTCGGTAGTCTTTGACGGCGAGTCTTGGTGAACTATGATTTATTTAGTCAACGAGTGTCACATATATAATAAGTGTTATGAGTCTGGCTCGTTCTAAAATGCATTCACGAAATTTCCCAGTTCGTACTAGTGAGCTAAGTAGTTGCACATGTGTAATTTTTTGTGTTCGCGCTGATTTTAGCACTAACCGCGCATAAAAGGAAGAGTTAAATAACATCCACAAACCGGAACACCCAAAATGACTTTGCAGGATTATTCATCTAAGATGTTCAACCCAGTTATCTTCCAAACCACTCAAGGTAGAGTATTTTTTATTTTTTATTGGTAAACGACACTACGGGGCTAAGACACGGTCTGTATCAGTTTCGATGTGTAATTAATCACTGAGATAATGGTACATTGGTTTGGACTATGAGACAGATACGTTTTCTCGGTGAATTATTGTAATAAGGCTATGAACGTCAAATTAAACACACCTTTTTTTGTCTATAATATTAACAATGCAAAAAAACAACCTTTCGCAAGCGTTCAATGGCTGTGTTACTGTATCACTAACGGGAGTATCCTCTGTGGACGCTGCTGAACACCTCTCAGCGGATGATGCAACCTACCCCACTACACCTGCAGTTAAATGCATACACATATGAACCTCCTTATATCACAAAATGTGCTGGTTGGGTTTTGAAAATAATCCCGTTACTGAACTCGCCGCTTAATAACATCTTATACTATTGGGAGTAATTAGTATATTCCGATTAAAAGAACCAAAGTTTATACTGTTACCTCAGAAATTAATTAATTCTCGAAACAGACATAGGCGGTGTGTTATGAGTCCCGTAGTGCCATTTACGAATACGGAATCAAAATATCGATACCTTCTGCGATCCGGAAGATTTTTTGGGGTGAACATCTTAGCTGAATGATCCTGCAAGTGATCCTAAGTTGAGTGGCATGGAGTAAAAACATATGGGCGGTCTATTAACATCGGGGTTTTGAGAGCCGAAGAGGGTGATGCGAGGTGGGTATGGAGCAGCACCGGAATGCAAGGGTGGGTAAAACGGGAGATCCCCGAGAAAAACCCGCCGACCAGCGGCATCACCCGGCACGATTCCCTCGTGCGAAAATCCTGGAGCGACCTTGCCGAGAATCTAACCCGGTTCGCAGAGGTGGGAGGCGAGCAGTCTGACCACTACAACACCGCGGCAGCCAGACAGTTAGGTACACAGAAATGAAACGAGATGCCGGATGCCCATTCGCTAACTGGCTGTGCGAGACTCTGGAATCGAGCTTTTTTTTGCCTATTGTGCAGTACAAAATATTCACTATTAGACACTGTTCACGATAAAGTGAGCACTTTTAAAATCAACTTTAGGAAAAGGTCGCTGCCCTTACTGCATATGAATTAACCGGCGCACTGACTGGCATGAGTTCAGTAAAGTTGGTAACGAAGGATGAAAAGTAGTTCCATATCTTAAAATCGGATAAAAAGTGTTTGGTAACTATTTGTGGTAAATTAAATTATTCATTTCACTTTCGGTTATTTTCAATGCACCAAAGTGTAAAATTCAGCAGATTTGAAAAACTAGACTTTTCTAATAATTCCACAGTTTCATTTGACTGACTCATGAATAAAGTGATGAGGCCCATGGCTATGTTAATTTTACATAAGGAGGATGAAGAGACAACGTGCATACAAGTAGATCTTAAGCAGGGCTTTCAAAAGAACTCATTTTACCGTGAACATCCTATAGTCGAGCTACCTCCTGGCAATTTAAGTTGTCAGTCGCTGATTGCCTGACGGAGTAACGCCATGTTGCTGGACAGTGACAGTTTTCTGGCGTGTCCACAGACTTGCGGAGCTTAACGTCATTAGGGTGTGCGCAAAGAGAATCGCTGATGACAGCTTATAAAGTGGGAGTTCTCACCATCGCGAAATTTTGACGTGAATACGTCTTTAAATTTGCGACCATAGTGGGAGGCAATCCAGAAAATCCAATGATAACAACATCGCGGGATAGAGTTTGACATTGCAGCTCCGAATCTATCTTCTACATTCAAAATTCAATTACACTACTCTATTGCCAAATTATCAAAGAATGTGCTACGTTGAGTGACTACTGTGAAGCATCTAGGTGGCGGGGGGGCGCAATTTTTGAGTTCGTTTCGCCGCGTCTCGTAACTTCCGGGTAGTATAACTTTCGACTAGGAGAAGCTACGACGCTCGTTTGGGTTTCAATCGACAGCTCTCATCAATATCAATCGATTGCGTGTATAAAAAACATCTCTTTGGCGTGGTTATGGTGAAATTGTATGAGTTTAATGTAAAAAAAATTGAGAACACTCAAACCCAATTTCTGCCTATACTCGTCAAGGAACCAAGTCGTTATCCAGAAATCTTATACGGTTGGGTAGAGCATATCAAAGCAATCCAGTGATACCCATAAAATCCCATATGATCGAGTGAAGCGGTGCGGGGAACGTAGAAATCACCAAGGCGCCCGAGAGCGTCTACGTAGACGTATTTACGCAATACAAACGGCTGTATCCCCCACAAAGCCAAGCCCCATTTTTTTATTTTAAATTTAAAAACAGGCAAAGTTAAGGACAAGTTATGCAATCCTAGACTGCAATAAAAAGTCAAAATTACGCAAAAATTTCGTAAAATATTTAGAAAAATAAATAAATAGATTTTTATTACTAAACTGAAATGAAACCATTCATAAAATTTATTTTATTTTTGTTGAATTATAATACTTAAACGTACTATATTATTTAAAATACAATAAAGTAAAAAATTTACAAGTAAACTGTTTTAACTGAATTTTTAAGTATCGTATTAAAATTTGAAAAACCAAATTTTTAAATTCAGGAGAAATAACTACAAATTACAAATATACAGATGGTTAATTCACATTTCAAGATAATCACGACACCTAAAAGCAGTTCACGGTAACTAGAAGCACTGTTGAGGTCATACTTGCTTTATTCGTATCAGTCTTTTTTCATCCTTCAACCAAATTTTTTAATAAATTTTGTCGTGTAAGTAACAAACACAGTGTGTGCTTGTGTGTATATATATATATATATTACTAGGGTTGAAAGTTAACATCTAAGGCTACAATGAAACATATTTCTTTTTACTATTATTCCAAATGAGAGGGATTTCAAAAGTGCTCCCTTTACCGTGAATAGCTTCTGACATGTTTATAGTGTGATTTCAATCCAAAACAGGAACAGTATTTCTGTCATTAGGGTGTGCTTGGGAACACCCGCCACACCCCGTGCTCACGCTCATGTGTGTGGCCAGAGTTCGCGGTGCAGCGGACTACTTCGCTTCTGTCTTCTTGGCTATTCTTTGCTGATGCATTGCTGTGCACGCTACCGATCATCAGTGGAGACCTGGAAAATTCGCGAGTTCAATGGCCTGCAGGCTAGACTCTACAGTCTTATGTACAAATTTGCCGATGCCAACTGTGTATTGGTTGTCTGCTGTCACAGTGGAAGGCGACGATTGTGCCAGCCTTCTCGAGGAGGTGTCAAACACCGTGCTGACCAATGGGTAATGTTATATAAACATACATATTTTGAATTATAGCTTGTCCAAAATGAAACCTCGAATTCTTCAGGTCTGTAATCATCAGTACTAAACGCTGTTCACGATAAAGTGAGCACTTCTTAAATCAACCTTAGAAATAAGGCGCTATCCCTACCTGCATATATTTCAACGGGCGAACTGGGTGACATGCGCCTAGTAAAGTTGGTAACAACGAATAAGAAACGGCAGGTAACCATTTGTGATAACTTAAATTATTTTATTTTTCAATTTTTTTTTTTGTAATGCATCGAAGTGTAAAAATTAGCAGATTTGCAAAACATTTTCTTTCGTAATAATTTCGGAGGCACACTTGACCATCGCACGAATTAAGTGACGAGGCCCGTGGCAACGTTAATTTCTCATAAGATGGAAGAATACACAATGCGTGTACAACCAGATATCAAGCAGGGCTTTCAAATGTGCTCGATTTACCGCGAACAGCCTATATATTCACATACAACATACACATTGCCACAAACGAGGTGACTGAACAAGATGAACAGCGGAGTGGAGTGGAGAGATTTGGGCGGATCTTCAACAACGGGGTCTCGGTAGCCGACGAGGATGATGCGAGGTGAGTGTGGAGCGGCGTCGGAATGCAAGGGGATGGGGGAACGAGTAGATCCCCGAGAAATCCCGCCAGCCAGTGGCACCGTCCGGCAAGATTTCCATGTGTGAAAATGCGGGTTCGACCCCCCCCCCCCAGGCGGGATTCGAACCCTGTTCACATTGGTGGAAGGCGAGCACTCTAATAAGCACCACGCTAGCCGCATTGCCGGTCCAATGGCGAGTACCGGGATTTTATCGCCTTAAAATATACGGCGACTAAATCTTCCGACGCGAAAATCTTCTTAAATAATTTTCGTAGACAGAGACAAATTTGGTATCTGTTAGCTTTGTCCACGCCATCGACAGTTCCCTACTTAATGTCAAGTTCTTAAGGGTCCTATGCACTGAAACATTTTCTGTGAAATCGTTGTTTGTGCGTAAACGCGTATCTCGGTAAATGAAAGTTACAGAAATACGACTTCTCGTCAGGAAAGATAAAATACAATTATCAATGGCCCTATGTTTTTACTTTCGTAATAATAATTGTATTCTTGAAGAAAAAAAATTCGTGAAAATGGTCAAATATCGCATTTTTTAAAGTTTGCCTATGCAGTTTCCTTAAGCGACAGGGGAAGTGTAATAAAACCTCACTTTTACGGATCTAATTTAAGCAGTAAAGCGTTAGGACGGAAACACCGCACGCCTTGCGCGTAGGAGCGACGAGGCACTAGGCGTGCGTGTTAATGTCGCCCGTATCGCTCCCTCGCTTCTTGACCGTGGACGCGCAGCTACATAGTCCCATTGAGGCTCATGCGAACTGCGTTGCAAAGGGCTTGAAATACACATTTTCACACGATGCTATTAAAAGTGCGTCCAATGCACTGATCTTAGAGAAAGGCAACACGCACTTCAGACAAGTGATGTTGAGTATTTTCAAAATGTCACGCACGTTAGAAACGCCATTTCATAGAACTCTGAATCTGCAAAAAAATTGTTTTCCCAAGCGCTGTGTCTCAAAATAAACGTGTCAGAGATATACAGAACTACCCAGGGGCCCCGCAATTAAAACTTCCTACTGACTTTCTACCAATAAAATAATAGGGTCACTGCGGAAAGTCCCGTTGGTAAAGGCTGTTCACGATAACGTGAGCACTTTCGAAATTAACCTTAGCAAAAAGTCACTGTTCCTGTCTTCATATATTTCGACGAGCGCGCTGAGTGACATGCGCTAATAAAAGTTGGTAATGATGGATGGAAAGTAGTTCCATATCTTAGCGTCAAATAAAAAAGTGTCTGGTAGCCATTTGTGATAACTTAAATAATTTCTTTCGCTTTCTGATTTTTTAATGCATCGAAGTGTAAAAATGGCCATATTTGTAAAAATATGTACTTTTCTAATAATTTAACAGTTTCGCCTGAACGACGCATGAATACAGTGACGAGGCCCGTGGCAATATTAATTTTACATATGACGCAAGGATACGCAGTGAAATTACAATTTGATCATAAGCAGGGCTTTCAAAAGTGCTCATTTAACTGTGAACAGCCTATGCACGCAATGCGACTATAACACTGCGCGCCAGTTCAGAACCCTTGCGCTTAGCGGGCGATGGCACACTTGGTTCGCGTTGTAGTGTCGTCCTTATTGCTCCCGCGCTTTTCGGTCTCAAACGCAGAAAATATGCGGAATTCTATGGCGACATATTGCCTCGGCCACGCGTGGGCAAAACCAATTTCGTGTCTGCAAGTGTCGCTTCACACACATGGAAAAATTATCTGTAATTTTGGCCGCCGTACAGCAGAAAATGTATGGGACGATATACACGAAGCTTTTTAAAACAAAAGTAAATTAACTATACAAACAAAAAAGAACTTTGACCTAGTTTCGTGCGCTGCGCCCTCGGCCGTGTTTGTTCTTTTATTACGACTCGAAACCAAACAACAGCAATTTTTCTACAGACTTCCCAAGGATAATGGAGCGGTTTGAAATCAACATTTGAAAGAAAAAATTCCTGACCCTAACTGGATATTTTAACCGCTCTCAGGGAAGGTGGCAATGATATTGGAAAAGTAGTCCCATATTTTGACGTCGTAATAAATCGCCATGTTTGTGTGAACTGAATTTATTCCAGGTAGCCTCAAATTGCTATATTCGTATAAATAAAAAAAAACTGCCACGTTTAGTAACTATATTGCATATTTATATAAATTTAAGTAAATATGAAAATTACGTACTTATCATATAATAAAAATATAAAAATAAATATACACAACATACTTATACTGCATATAACAACATTACATTTGTAAAAATATTACATATTTTCACTTTATCAACCCGTTAATAAAATTACACGTTTCGTTGCAATGCTTGCGTTACAAATGGCGGAGGGATACATAAGTAGTTCTTAGAAGGGCTTTACAATTAGCCTATAGACACAGTAGTGGCATTTTTATCAGCATGCTGCGCAAGTAGCTTCACTGAGCCCGTTGATTTGGACAGTTATCGCTACTACCTGTACACTTATCGTTCTTACGGTTCGGGAAAAATGTGAGCAAATATAAGAACAGTATATAACAAGAAGTTATCGGTGTTACTAAAAAATCTACTTTCGTCTACATGGATGCAAATAAATTTTGATAATATTTTTGAAAAGATGGATAGTTGGTGGATCTCGAAATTTATTTGGTAACGATATCTTTAGAGATGCAACGAGAAACCAATGCAATGCTATAGACTGTTCACGGTAAAGTGAGCATTTTTGAAAGCCCTGCTTAAGATCTACTTGTTTGCACGTTGTGTATTCTTCCGATTAATACAAAATTAAAATTGCCATTGGCATCATCTCTTTATTCACGCGTCGGTCAAGTGAAACTGGGAAATTATTTGAAAAGTATATATTTAAAAAATCTGCTTATTTTTATACTTTGATGAATTAAAAAAACAGGAAGCGAAAGAAATTATTTAGCTTATCACAAATGGATACCTAACATTTTTTATTCGACGTTAAGATATGGCACTACTTTCCATCCATCGTTACCAACTATACTGGGCGCATGTCACTCAGTGCGCACATTAAAATGTATATGCAGTTAGGACTAGTGACTTATTTCTAAGGTTGATTTTCAAAGTGCTCATTTTATCGTGAACAACCTTTAGTGAGACAGTTACATATACACACGTACATTACGTGGTATTCCAGTTTAACAACTTCAAATATATAAAGTGGCATCATTAAAATAAGAAACAAGTGTGTGAATCACTTAAATCATGTAAGTTTACATTCATACAGCAACACTACTTGTGTGCATAATTGGGTGGAAATAGGTTGACTGGTTGAGAGGTGAGAGGTGAGAGGTGAGAGATTTGGGCGGCTCTTAACAACAAGGTCTTGAGAGCCGATTGACTGGTTGAGATATGGTTTAAAAACCTTAGTTTATTATTTGGCACTATCGTACTAAAAGCTACAAACAGGCTCTGAAAATGCATATCTGATGAATCTAATAGATAATGACAATATAAAATTTTTTGTAGAAGTTTGTCAAATTACTTAATAGGCATGACTAAATTATCTAAATAATTTATATTGCACCGTTTTGAAAAACAAACGTCTAACCCATTTAAATTAACCCTTTCACACCCACTTTAATTTACTGTTTCAGGCGCCGTAAACAAGATATTTTCCGAACCCGGATCCCGTGGCCGCCGAACGAAGATAACCTATCTACTGACTGGGCCAATTGTAATAAAGTACTCTGACATTAAACGTCCCTGATTCGCGAACATAGGCCTGAGGCACCTGCTATTTAAAATCATCCACCCACAGATATGCGTATGAACTAAATTGTTTTGGATTACAACTGGTCTTGAAATCTTTTCGCGAATCCACCTGTCCCTTGGTATTATTTTTTAGTATCGAAATTATTTAAAATACACTTGTGAATTGTACACTTACAAAATTTGGTAAAATCCAATCACTGCGATATGCATGAACTCAGTAAAAGAAACAATTTAGGTAGTATCCTACGATTAAAATAAGTTGACGTGTGTTTCTGCGATTCCTAATATCTAGGGTCACTTTTTTCGCAAAATGATTTAGGCGCAGGTTGGACTCCAGTGTCCTGTTGCATAATTTCAGTTTTCCCTTGGTTATTGGCAGGGATGGGAAAATTTCGCGAATTCATTTCGGGACGAGATAGACGCCAAACACATAAACAGTGAAGTCACCTTTACAATTGGATCACAGTTTATTAGACACGCCCTGGGCGTCTCTGAGCCAACAGCAGACTTGCAAGGAAACCAGCAGCCAATCCCATACTGCCAGGTGTGGAGTAACATTGGCTACTCTCTGAGACAGCAGCCAATGAACAACAGAGGCAAGGATCGAGTATACACAGGACTGTGGAGTCTAGCCTACAGGTCATTGAACTCGCGAAATTTTCCTATCCCTAGTTATTGGCCACGCGTCTTTGTCAGGAGACAGTTCCTTAACTGACTGGGCCAATCAGCATTGAGTAAGTCCAACACTAAGTATCCTTGATTCGCGGGAAGAAACCTGGAATGCGTGACAGTTAAAACCACCCAATCACAATAAAGGATCACAGATCTAGTGTTTCGGAGTACAAGTATTCCTGGAATCTTTTCGCAAAAAAAAAAACAGGTGGCCTTACTAATATCCTTAGATTTTGAGGAATATCTAGCAATGCAGGCTATTTTTTTATTAGAAAAAAAAAGCAGTTGACTGGAACCTCATGCTCTAAAGAAACGAATTATGGCAAGAAATGGTGCTGTTTACATTCACATGATTCTTTTTTTAAGTCGGGCTTGTATTGATTTCCGATAATTATCTCCTCGAGTTCGATGGGGCGTAGGACACGCAAAATACCGCCAACTGCAGCGTGTTTTAAAATTTACGTTTTCATGCAGAATTGCAACACGTCTCAGGTTTACGCAATCCACAGCTCTGCTCTATAAACGCGCAGTGGAGATTGGAAAATACAGATTATTGAAAATAAAGAAAAATACCTCTTTGGTAATATATAAGGGAAAGTCGGATTTCGTGACTAGCCCTTCCTGACTATAGGGTTACTCTAAGAAATTATACACAAATTTACTGCATCAGTGTACATTTTTTTCCCCACATACATCCATGGTAGCGTTCCTTTATTTGCTGAGGGAACAGTGAGATGCATTGGGAAGTTTACAGTTTCTAATGTCACAACGCTAAGCATTCCTATTTGAGCCTGATATGTGGTATTATTCCCATTCTATGTATAGTTTATAAACTTGTATTACACTTTGGAAAGCTTTATAGAATTTTAATTTGTGTCTGCATAGCCGTATTTACCAAAGTACGTGGGTTGTTGAAGTGTTTCCATAATGGCACCGGCGAGCACGTATTTCTCCGCATTTGTAATATTTCCTTCCGAGATTCCACAATCCTTTCATCTCAGTTACTGAAGCGGAGTTCGGGCAGGTATATTAAAACACGCCCATCCGCAGCTAAATGCTGTTCACGATAAAGTGAGCACTTTTGAAATCAACCATAGAAAAAAATGCACTAGCTCTGCCTGCGTTATATTTTAACTGGCGCTCTGAGTAACATGCGCAGAGTAAAGTTGGTAACGATGGATGGAAAGTAGTTCCATATCTTAACGTCGAATAAAAAGTGTTAGGTAACCATTCGTAATAACTTAAATTATTATTTTTGCTTTCTGTTTTTTTTTTTTTTTATCAATTGAAGTGTAAAAATAAGCATATTTGTAAAATATTTATTTTTCTAGTAATTAAACAGTTTTACTTGACCGACGCATTAATAAAGTAATGAGGCCCATGGTAATGTTAATGTTACATGATGCGGAAGAATACACAACGTGCATACAGTCAGATCTAAAGCTGAGATTTCCAAATTGCATGATTGTATAGTGTAACGAATAATATTCTGTTATTTCGTCAAATGAGATAATTATACAAAAAAAGCTACGAAAGCAATCACTCACGTCAGAAGCGAAATTTTATCATTTTCCAGTGCTGACAACGCGTATAGTTGGGACCCGTGATTTTTCGCGTAAAAATCGGCGCAAACAGTAGACTTCAATACCATATATACATCTCACCCTTTGTAATGACTCCATTGGCTGCTGGTGTCTTTCCCGTATTTGACCAAGCCACTCAGGATTGCGTAACTATGGCACTGAACCTTCGTGATTCGTGTGCAAACATTTCACATGGACAAGAACATTTTTCAGCCAATCAAAAAAATTGGGCGACCCTGGAGTGCTTTGAACAATTTCTTGTCTCGAAATCTTTTCGTGAAATATCACTGCCCCTAAGTATAAAATCACTTTATTAAAATAGCGCCTCCTGAAAATTTGAAATTACTTCAAGAGCTTTTGTAGTATACGACGTCAGTTAAAAGCGGAATGTACCCCTCTCCCCGCCCCGTGTACAAGGTCAAGAAGCGAGGGAGCGATACGGGCGACATTAACACGCACTTCTAGCGCCTCATCGCTCCTACGGGCAAGGGATGCAGTGTTTCCGTCGTGACACTGTACTGTGCAAATTATATTTGCAACAGTGGCCATGAAAGCCCACATATTAAACAACGCCCGTATTTTTGTAATTTTCTCTTCCCGCTTAAGGAAACGGCATAGGCAATCTTTAAAAATTCAACATTTGAACATTCTCACGAATTGTTTTCCCCGAGAATATAATTAATAAAAAAAGTAAAAAAAAAGTAAAAATTAAAATAAAAAAATCCGGACATAGATAATTTTTTTTTTTTTTTTTTTTTTAAATATATTTTCTGACAAAAAGTCGTATTTGCAGAACATTTATTTACCTTGTACCTTGATACGCGTGTTCGCGCAAACAACTATTCCACATAAAACGCGGGTGTCCATCCCACTCTTAAAGGTTTCAGTGTATGTGCTGTGCGTGTGTTGTGTCTCTTTGGGCGTGATTTGCGTGTGGCTCGGTTTTTAAAGGCTGCTTTGTCTAAAAACATACTAACCGGATTAAGGGTTGCGAAAAAGTAAGAGAAAATAGTAAAATGTTTTTCCTTCCCCCCACTTCAAATATAATCAAATCTCGCAGCGCAGAAAGAGAAAGTGGTAAAAGCAAGATGAAGTCGCCTTTATCACCGAGGTCTGTAATTCACGAATGGACCGTAGCGCGGAGTCCATGCTCCGGACGTCATTTGGGAAAGTTGTAAACGTTTCCCCTTGTTGCCATGACAACGTGGTCGCCACCGTCATTTGTTGTTGAGAGGATATCGGGGGTCGTTGAGGGAGAACTTCTTTTCGGACGGGCCTTCCAACTCGCCAGGAAATGAATGGTAACGGAAAACCTTTCATTCATATACAATTACCCATTCATCTTCAACATTCTTCGGTGGTAAAGGGACTCACTGGCCGCAGCGGCTTTTGAATTCATTTCAAGCAACGGCCATTCCCCGTACCCTCTATCGCCCTTTTCGCGTGACAGAATGAATGAACAAGAGATTAGCCGCGAGGCTTCCATCTCTGACTTTAATGAAATCCTGCCCACAGTATTGGCGCGTAGAAGTTTCAATGCAAAGGAGATGTTTAGACGCCAGCGGTTACACAGATATATATATATATATATATATATATATATATATATATATATATATATATATATATATATATATATATAATAAGTAATGTGAATGAAATTAAAAGGGTTGCGGATTTTAACCATAGCACACGAGATTTTCAGCTCCCCCTTTGGGTAAATCGAGAATCTCAAAATCTGAAATTTCGTTTCGTGCTCGTATTTATATTAACTTTTATAGATCCACGACTCATATTGGCTCGAGCAACGCTAGTGTGAGAATGATTCTTAAATATTAAATAAACGTCAGTGTTTTTGAAAATTCTTTTAGTGTTACTCAGCACACTATAAAAATAGCAAATACTACCCTTCAATATCAAATTCCTATTTTCAAAATGTATAATTTTTGCATTACTGCTTACATGTCCTGTACTTGCTATATAGTAATTATTGCTTACATGTACTTGCTATATAGGAATTACTGATTGCATATACTTGCTATATTGTAATGACTACTTGCATGTATTTTATATATAGTAGTTACTTGTTACATGCACTTGCTATGTAGTAATTACACTGCTTATGTGTACTTGCCAAAGAGCAATTATTGCTTACATTTACTTGATGTATAGTAATTGCTGCCAAAATGTACTTGAAGTATAGAAATTACTGCTTACATGTACTTGTTATAGTATTATTACTGCTGATTTACTGTTGATTAAGTTCTATTGAAATCACGCTCTGAAATATGCTTTACCAGTTAGTGCATAGTGCTGTGGCTTCCCTTCTAAGTGAAGAGGCTACGCACTCAAATAGGGGTTATCCGTAAACAAAGAAAGGTAGAGCACTTTCATACAAATCACTACTTTCATTAAATCTAAACAATTACAATATCTGACGCTTGAAGGGTGTCCTGAATAAGGCCATATATCAATGATTATGTTGTGACTCTAAATAGCAAGAACAAGGAACAAAATGTATATAATATATATTATTCTAGCTCTTAAGGGGCACTCTATGTCCGCCTTCACTATCCTGTCAGCTCACATAACCTACGGCGCCCAAACGGGAATTATAATTACGCTGAGAATCGTTGACGGCAGCGTGGAGGCTCTCTCGATGGCGGCGTTGTCAGGCGTCGACCCAGGACTGCAAGGATGGTGGTTCTCCTGGCCGTTGTGTCTCGGGCAGGGCCCCCAGCGAGGATGGAAGTAAGATGGCCGCGAGCTACCATCGCTCGCAGCTTATATACTCTCGGACCCGACCTTGTTTAGATACCATTCCCCCGGCTGTTGTCATAACTCGGCAGGCTCGTTGCCGAGGCCGAGTTCCCTCAAGTGTTAGCGCCTGGTGGTGGCGATCACAGCAAAATGCATTTTTAAGGAAACGCTTCTGATTATGCTGCCACTGATTATGGTACTGATATACGAAAATAGATACGAAAGTAGATCCATGTATTGACTCTTTATGAAAATCGTAATGCTTTAGTTTGTGAACACCAACATGTTTAATTTTGGCTTCCGTTCGTTTCGTGCATATATGAGTACGAACACACGATTTTTCGCGAAAACTAGTTCCTGTCCTGTTGTATCACAGAACACTTTACAGTAGCTGCTATACGCTGTTCACGGTAAAGTGAGCACTTTTGAGGCCTTAGTAACTTTTTTATTTCAGCCATTTTTTGTCCTTTAACTAAGTATTTAAATAATAACTGCCATGCACGTAATATAAACAGTGTGTAGATTCCGCCGCACTTGAAAGTTAATGTCTAAGGCTAAAATAAATTATATTTATTTGCTATTATTCGAAATGAGAGAGCTTTCAAAAATGCTCACTTTACCGTGAATAGCCTACTCGCCTAGCCCGCGAATCACAGAAGTTCAGTACCATGGTAACCTAATCCTGATTAGCCCAATCAAAAACCACTTTCTTTCGTGAAGAAACAAGGTCACTATCAAAAGTTCATCTTCAGGTGTGCATGCAGGATAGTGAAGGCTAGCTTGCGGAGAACTCTTTCCGCGGAATAAGGTGACCCTACACGTGAATGAGAACTCGCGTATTGTATATTCCATTCACGGTTACTTCAAACTGTTCTGAAGCCCTGATAGAGTCAGGATATTCATCCATCTCGTGCAACTGAATGTTAACCAACTGCAGATTTTCACACCAACGGCACAACGCACAGCATGTTCTCAGATGAATTCCGGAAATTTCCAGGTGTCTGTCCACGAGTAATCACTTTGAGTGGGACATATATTTTCTAACAATGAAAACAAGCTACAGGCTATTCACGGTAAACTGGGCACTTTTGAAAGCCCTGCTTAAGATCTATACTTGTACAGTATTTTCCGCTTTATGTAAAATTAACACTGTCATGGGCATAATCGTTTTATTCATGCGTCGGTCAGAAGAAACTGTGGAATTGTTAGAAAAGAAAATATTTTACAAATCTGGTCATTTTTATACTTCGATGCATTAAAAAACAGATAGCCAAAAAAATAATTTAAGTTACCACAAATGGTTGCCTTGCACTTTTTATTCGACGCTGAGATATGAAACTACTTTCCATCCATCGCTACCAACTTTACTGGGCGCATGTCACTCAGTGCACCCATTAAAATATATGAAGTTAGGAGCAGCGACTTTGTTCTAGTGTTGATTTCAAAAGTGCTCACTTTGTCGTGAACAGCCTTTAGTAGCGGGTCGCATATATTCACGGCACCATGGTCATCGGGAGGAATACCCGATCTTTGCGATAAGAGTTTCTGACTAGTTGTATTTCAAAACACTTCGGTTCAGATCCACTTTCGCTACTGAACGACATTTCAGGTGTCTGCCCGTGAATCGCAGGCGTTCAGTATCGGAATAACCTAATTCTGATTGGTCTAATCAAGTATCAAAATACCATCCTACGAAGACATGCGGCCAATCATAAAGGAAAGATGTGGAGTGTGAGGGAAGGGCATTGTAGCCTAGCCTGTGTGCAACTGTTTTCGCGAAATTCGGTTGTCGCTAGCCATCAGACCGCTCTGTTATAAACTGACTTTTAGTCAATTTATACGTGAGAACTGTTGGCTTTGTGGGATGTTATTCATGATGGGAGCTGTTGACTTATGATGTAGAGCACTGCGGGGTAAATGACTATATAAGATCTTCACGGTAAAATGAGCACTTTCAAAAGCCCTACTTAAGATCTACTTGTGTGCACATTGCGTATTCTTCCGCCGTGTGTACAATTAACATTGCCATGGGCCTAATTGCTTTGTTAATGCCTTGATGAAGAGAAACCATGAAATTAATAGGAATGTAAATATTTCTAGAATTTAATAATTTTTATACTTATATACAATAAAAATACAGAAAGCGAGAGAAACAATATACACATGCACAAATGTTTACCTAATACTTTTACTTAATTGTTAAAACATGGATCTAATTTCACTTCCGTCATACCAACCTTACAGGACGCACGCCACTCATCGTGACCGTTAAGATGCACGTAGGTAGGGGCAGTGGCATTTTTCAAAGGTTGATTTAAAAAGTGCTCACTTTACCGTGAGCAGGCTATAAAGAGCTATCTGGCTAATATCTGGGTTTATAATTTTACATCTGGACATTACAGTACATAATACACTGAAAGGTCGGGGGAGCATTGTTATTACAACTACGTTAACTTGTTAAAGAGCCGTTGGTATACTGGGTTTGTCCCATATTGATATGCATCCGGAGGCTGTTGTACACTATCTACCAAAAAGTAATTGGGCACCCGTGAAGGTAGGTAATTCAGTACATCAGTTGACTTGTGTTTCATGGCCTTCGGAATAGGAACGCTAGTGTTGTCCGTGGTAGCATGAACATATAGGCATATTGTAACATTCTGGATAATGAAATGCTCCCAAGATTGTGGCGTTTTACGGAATGGACCCGTGTTACTTCCAGGAAGACAATGCCAGGTACCATGCTCCAAGGGGCTGCTATGCAGTGGTGTGCCGACAACAATGTTCGCCGATTGGATTTGCCCGCCCAGAACCCCGAACTCAGCCCTATAGAACATCTTTGGGACGGATTGGATCGCCGGGTGAGGGCTCGTCAGGCGCGGCCAAAATCCATTGCTCAACTCATGGAATGGTTGCAAGAGGAATGACGACGAATCCCCGTGGATGTCCTGCACACTCTCGTAGAGAGCATGCCAGACAGGGTGGCTGCTATTATAGCCGCAAGAGATGGCCCTACGAGATTCTAATGGGGCGAGAACCACCGAGCAAACATTGTGGACAGGTGCCCAATTACTTTTTGGTAGATAGTGTACTTTGGCGGGTTATGGTGGACGGAGCAAGCTCCTGGGGTCGTCTATCTCGGCCGACGTCACGTGAAGAAAGACGCCTTCCGCCACTCTACATCGCCCTCATATCGGCGTCGCATGGTACAACCTGGCCTGATTCCCTGTCTGGTAGAGGGTATTCCTGCTTACCGGAGTTTGGCAATGTGAGCCCTCAATGCGGTAGCTGCTGTCCTGGCTTCCGCTTAAGTGCGAGGACGTGTTCAGGTGGAGATATCTCTTAAGGCGCGTTCACGCTATCGTAACGGTACGTTTATGCCGTCAACCGAGGCCGCAGTTTTGGAAACTCAACTATCCGAACGAAAGTTTTAGGGAAGTTTTTATACTGTCGTACGAAACTCCGTTTTGGATACTTGTGTTTAGTGGGTTGTTTTAGCCTATGCCGGAAATCACTGGTATCAAAACAATGAAAAAAAAAAAATATTATTCCTTGAAGTTACGGTGATACGAAAAGGAAATGCATGACAAAATATGTTATTTAAAATCATATATGCTTTACAAAACATAATTTAGCAACGGTATTTCGTAACTTTTTTTTTTAAGATGTGACACGTTTATTGGTAGTTATTTTCGTGAGTGCAGCAGAATTATACAGTCACTCTGCATTTACACACATTATTTTGATCCAATTATAAACATCTCGTTTTCGCGTCAACATATCCTAGTTTTATATTTCATACAATCAAAGTTTCGTTATTTATACCGCGTACGAAAGCTAAGCTTCGACGCGAAACTTGAAAATTTTCGAACCTCGGTTTCGAGATGCGGCGAAACCTCACTTTGGCGGAGTTTATGCCGTACACGAACTCTGCTCTCTGAAACCAAGGTTAGCGAAACTCTGGTTTCAGGTGTCGGTATAAACGCACAGGGATACGCTGGTCTCTGCATCGCCTTTCACAACAGCCGCGTTGGTTCGCACAGCTACGGGCATGCGTACTGCACAACTATCACTACTGGCATTCTCGCTGCCAATATAACGCCGAGGTGAAAGCGTCCGCCAAACGTTATTTCCTAAGCAGAATAATATTCAATCCGTCCTGTTCAAGCGAGTAATCTTCACTTCAAGTGTTGCTGACGTAACGTTACGTTGCAGGAAATCTGACTAAAGGTGGCTTTGCGATTAAATACGGAATAATTAAGACCTGTACTTATGACTAGTTAATGTGCACGGAAAAGTTTTGTAGTTTATGATTGACGTTGCAACTATTAAATATGGTGTATCAGAATCGCGGGATACCAAAGCAGCCGACATAACCTGGAAAAAATGGACAAGAGTGAAGATTGCTGACATGTGTTTAATTATTTGTGGTAACTGAATGTGTGATCGTTTTGGAAAACTCGCGATATCTTATAGAAAGGGACGCCGATGCCAACATTGGGAATTTGCGTCAGTAAATATGCAGAAGTTTAATAAAGTAAATTCAATTACCTCTTCCAAGAAATAATACATTAACTTGAGCAGTGCTTTAAATAAAGAGTTAATCTCTCGATTAAAATAATTCACTGCGCACAGTTTCACGATAAGACATTACCTAAATCCAAGATGTAAGTACAGTTTCCCGCCAACAACAAATGTCACTTGGCTCTGATTTGCTACTTCACCTTGACTTGTACTTAAGATATAAAATAGAACTATATCTTAAGTCAAGCCAAGAATGCACACGACCCGCACACGGCAGTCGTAAACCAATACCCTTGAATACGTTGGTTCATATTCTAAGCACGCGGTACGCTCGTTCTGGTAAGTGAATCGTAAACCCAATCTAAAACTGTTGGGGCGATGTAAATGTGTGTTCGCCCGTGTCTTCGAAGAATGTCGATGTCGAAATGCTACGGCGAACTCCATAAACTCACTTCAATTCTAGCGACATAGTATTACGTAAGTAGATCTAGTCATTTTTCGCGAGAAAAAAATATACCAGTACACGGTAGACTTTAATACTATAAGCACCCAATAGAAGATTGTCTACTATAGGTCGTTCACAATAAAGTGAGCACTTTTCAAATCAACCTTAGGAAAAAGTCACTGCTCCTAACTGCATATATTTTAACGGGCGCACTGAGTGGCATGCGCCCAATAAAGTTGGCGACGATGGAGGAAAAGTAGTTCTATAACTTAAGGACGAATAAAAAGTGTTAGGTAACCATTTGTGATAACTTAAATTATTTCTTTAGCTTCGTCTTTTTTTTTAAAGCATCGAAGTGTAAAAATAACCATATTTTAAAAATATTTCCTGTTTTAATAATTTTACACTTTCACTTGACTGACGTATGAATAAAGTAACGAGGGCCATGTCAACCTTAATATTACATAAGGTAGAAGAATACACAACGTGCTAACACGTAGATAGTAAGCATGGCTTTCGAAGGTGCTCATTTTACCGTGAACAGCCTATACCATCGGTTGCCGTTTGCTTCGAAGGCGTTTTTATATTTGACCGGGCCTCTCAGAATTCAGCAACATCGGCACGGCTCCTACAGGCGATATTAAAACGATACCAGCTTCCGTAAAAGCTTGTGCAAGGCCCGCCATAGCAGCCGGCATACGGGCTAGTGTGGCAACCGTCATGGCATTTCCCGCCTTGTACGGGCAGATTTCGTACCAGGTTTGGTAATTGGACACGTACTATTTTTCGTAGCAGGTTCCACACCGGTTTTTGAACATGGCCAATCATGTCGCCGTTTCAGAGCGCAGTGCGCTCCCCGTGGCTACTACATGAAACGAGTTGATGAAGAAAGCTAAAAGGACGCCTCCATCATGATTATACATCCGTGAGGTTGAAACTCTTTCAAATAGATTTAAAAAATACGACGACGAATAATATTGTCAATAAAAAATTTTAATAACTGTTTAAAACTATTCTAAATACTTAAAACATTACCTACTCTATGTAAATATTAATTAGAAGTATTTACAGTATATACTATATATAAACTCCAAACTTTGTGTCTCAGTTGGTAGTACAGTGGTAAATTTGCGGCTTCCGCTCCACAATTGTATCTATTGAACGTGAGTTTATACTCTGTCAGACCCAATTTTTTTTTATCATTAAATTTTACACGCCGACAATATCCCGGTACGTAAAGAAAATACTACGTTTTGCAACCAGTGAGTAATTTTCGTCAAAATTAAAAATAACACGCTCTTACTATTGTGACTTCAGGATATTTTGAGGAAAATGAATGAAACTATAGTAAACAATCAATTTATGTATAGGCTGTTTACTCTAAAATGAGCACTTTTGAAAGCCTTGCTTAAAATCTACTTGTAAACCCGTTGTGTACTCCTCCGCCCTATATAAAATTAACATTGCCATGGGCATCATAACTTTATTGATGCGTCAGTTAAAAGAAACTGTACAATTATTAAGAAAGTAAATAGTTTACAAATATGCTCAGTTTTACACTTCGATGAATGAAAAAAAAATAGAAAGCGAAAGAAATAATTTTAAGTTATTACGAAAGGTTACCAAACACTTTTTTATTTGACGTTAAGATATGGAACTACTCTTTATCCATCGTTACCAACTTTACTGGACAAATTCCACTTAGTGCGCGCATTAAAATACATGGATGCAGGGTCAGTGCCTTTTTTCTAAGGTTCATTTCTAAAGTGCTCACTTTATCGTGAACAGCCTTTAATGAAAGGCGAACATTAATATAGGAATATTGAGACGTGCTAGCTAGTTTTTTTCACAGGCCTACGCAAGTTACTAACTGGTAGCAGTTCTACGAATGGGATTCATATTTACTACAAACCACACACTGCGCACCAAACGCTAGTACGCAAACTGCTGACGTGTAATATGAATCTTCCATGGCGGCTCATATAGCGGCTGGCATACTGGCTCGTGCACCAGGACTTGTAGAAGCTCGCACAAGAACCAAGTACGGCTGCAGGTATCGTGTAATCCCGGTTTACGTGATTCGTGTGCAGGCAGTTAACACGTGTCAAAGAGTAATTCAGTCAATCAAAGAAAGGCAGACGACCCTGGAAATACAAGTTGTCTTGAAATGTTCCGCGAGATTTCACTGCCCTCGTACGTAGGCCACACTCAAGGTACAGGTGCAGGGTCTAGTCTACAGGCCGTCGAACTCTCGAGATGTTCGTATCTCCGTGGATATTGTGAACCGGACTCCAGTTGAGGGGCAACTGGCGTGTCTCCTGTTCCACGAGTCCCTCCATATCGCCGAGTATTGATTCTCTCGCAGACGCCCACCTCCCGCCTTTATTTTTATCACACGTTGTCTGTACAAACACGCTCGTCTAGGGCGATGAAGGGGGGGTTGGCAGTGCCAGTCCCCACCCCGCGCTGTGTTCGACGTCCTACTGGCAGGTGTCGCCCGGCCGACGTTTCCTGTTCCACGTCGCTGTCGCGCCTTCGCGAGTGACCGACGGCCAGACACGGCTGTTCGCCACATAGAGTAAAGATGAGGTAGACCGATCTCGCTGGCAGCGCACAACCAATCTAGGTGTCCCAACATTGAACTACTTTTCTGCCAACGCGTCTAGGGAAAACGGCGTGGTTTGGATTTCAGGTTAGACAACTGAATTGTGAACAAGTGCTTTGAGATTAATGTATACTTCCTCTAACCAATTTGTAATGCAGTTTGATTAAATTAAAACTGGTGAAAGTATTTTATTAACACAATAGTGCTTGTCATTAAACAATTAAGATATAAACAAACATGTTGATTACTGTTGACCATGCGACTTTGACAGTTGTGTAGGATTGGGGTTGGTCAATGTTGGGTACATGCGCAGAAGACGAATAATCGGTCTACCTCATATTTAGTCTATTCACCTACCCCAATCCTACACAACTGTCAAAGTCACATGGTCAACAGTGATGAACGCGCTTATTTACATCTTAATTTTTAAATGACAAGCACTATTATATAAATAAAATACTTTTACCAGTTTTGATGTAATCTAAAAGCATTACAAATTGATTAGAGGAAGTATAAAAACATCTCAAAAGCATTTGTTTACTGAACAGTGTTCTAACCTCAAACCCAATCCACGCCATGTTTGCTAGACGTGTTTGGGAGAAACGCAGTTCAATGTTGGGACATGGATAATGGTGGTGCGCAGCCAGCGAGATCGGTCTACCACATCTTCAATCTATGGCTCAGCTGACAACTACTAGAGATGGCAACCTTTCCGATTTTCAGGAACCGTTCCAGGACGTTCCAGTTCATCAAAAAGCACCGTTCTTTTTAACCGTTCATTTCGAAACTGTCGTGACATACTCGACGTCTGATGTGTTTTTATGACGTAATCATGTATTTAGTAAAAAAAAAAGGAAGGAATATACACAAATACTTCCCGACTAAATGAATATATTACTGCTGTGATGCAACCTCAATTACTATTCCATGAAATAAATTCATTCATAAAATTCATAAAATCATTCATACTCATGTAATTCTATCACAATTTAAGTTATCGCAGGAAACTGACGATTAACAATAGTTTTTCACATTTTCTGAGATTGTAGTTATTTTGTATTTACTCTATATGGCTGTAATATTTAACGCCACACAACTTGCAACACACACAAAGACTTCAAGAAAAATGTTTAGGTTGAGAAAAAAAATTTACATTTATTCAAGCATATTTTATCCTTGCTGGTAAGAGTGCATGAAACATTTTGATTAAAAAAAAACTCCTGCTTCGTTGTTCGTGTGCCAATAAAACTATTTATTGAAAATATTATTCACATTTCTGTCCCACTGTGGGTTGGTATTATATTTCACGTGTTTTGAACAGTTGACAACAGTTCTGATCCTGTAGGTGGCTCAGTTATTTCGCCGGAACCGTTCGCTAGTTCACAACAGTCCGCGACGAAGATCGATTCCGTTTCCGGAACGGTTCATACGCCGGAACCGTTCGCGAGTTCACAACAGTTCGCGACGAATATCGATTCCATCTCCGGAACGGTTCATACGACGGAACCGTTCACGAGTTTACAACAGTTCGCGACGAAGATCGATCCCATCTCCGGAACGGTTCATACGCCGGAACCGTTCGCGAGGCTGCAACAGCTACGAGACTGAGTAGTCCCGAGTCTGCGAACAGTTCCATCCAAACGCTGGGATCAGCAACTCACTGTACTTAAATAATACTCGTGATATACACATTTTAAGGCGTGATTTATAATTTGTTCACTGATTAGAACTTAGCAACCAAAAATATAAACAAAATTTTGTGTATTTTCTGTACAGAAGTGGTGGAATAGTATGGCGTTCCGACGGATCCGTTCATTTGGCTTGATCGGAACTGTAGTTCCAGTTCCTCTCTCCGGAACCCTTCCAGGAAATACTCCCCATCCCTAGCCATGTATAGCCAGATAGGGATCTGACTAGATAGATGGTTTGGACATTCGTCATTGCGATGATGATGTCTCTCATGGGAAAATAAAATCGAACAAGAAAAAATACTTAAACAATACAAGTAACCTATGAACGAGAAAATAAATATGTCTGTACAACACATGAAAATTTCAAGAGGGAATAGAATGAAAAAAAACGGAATAGCAACTAATTACGAAAAGAATGCGTATGTATACACAACCAACGGATAACACATAGAAAACTACACCGGCTAAAAACTTGCTTGAAAAAATTAGGACAACGCTGACAAAATAAGTAGTAACAAAATAGGACAACATAACAACAAAAACACACCCAAACACAGCAGTTTTACCAGACACGACAGAATACAAGCCAGGTATGCTGTTGTCAAGAATATATATGCACAAAGCCAAAAAATGTCATGAAGAAATCGAGTCAAATAAACCGGACAGCAAGCTACATGCGGAAAACTAGTATACTCTATACGTATACGAAAAAAACTATGTACTACCAACAGACAACACACAGAAGATGACGCAGGATAGTTATCTACTTAAAAATAAAATATACACAACAAAGAAACTTTCACAAACACAGTAGTTTTTCCAGGGCAGACAAAATGCGACGTTTCGGAAACTGCTACCTGTTTTACAAAAAGATATCGCGAAAGAAAAATTTCGATTTTTGGTAGGCCTACATCTTACTCCAATACATGTTAAATGCATTAAAGTACTTGATAAATCTAAAATTGCTTGGAATTTTTCATATTGGGGACACGAAGCATAGAAGAAAGATGTGGAGCCTTTTTGTGGTGCATGTTGCCAAAGTAAAACACAGTATTTTTTATTTTTATATTCAGAACAGAGCTTATTTAAAAAGTATTTTAATAATATTTATTTCCGACGATTTATAACGAAATATCGTTCACATAATATCGTTATTTCGATATGTAAAATATATATTTTTTTTTAACTGTGCTATAACCAGACATATGCAAAGTACATCAAGTGTCAGCCTAGTCTTCTTACTACTTCACATGCGCTGCCTACGTGAAGACTTACAAAACAAGCATCACTATTTGAAGACATAATCAACTTCAAAAACACGTGAGTTTGTGCCACTTTAGTCGTTGGGTTATGATTTGTTCAACCTGTTACAGTTCCAAATTAATTTACGAGCCCAGGTGTTGTGCTCGTTGAATATTTCGACGGTATTATTTATTGGTAGGGAAAAGGGAAATTTCACGAGTTCAATGACCCGTAGGCTAGACTCCACAGTCGTGTGTACACTCGAGACTCAGCTGTTAGTTTACTGGCTGCTGCCACATTGTTACCTAATACTTGGCAGTATGTGATTCGCTGCTTATTTCTTCGCAAGTTTGCTATTGGTTCAGAGGCGTCTAGGATGTGTCTAATGAACTGCAATCCAATTGCAAAGGTGACTTCACTCTATATGTGTTTGGCATCTATCTTGTCCCGAAATGAATTCGCGAAATTTTCCTATCCCTAGTTATTGGCTTAGAGTTCTCAAAGAGACATGAAGTAACGCATAGGTGGAGATCTGCAAAATTCGCGTTATTATTTGAGGACACGTAAAAACTTAAAAAGCCCGTACCTTCTCAATGTGTTTGTATTGGACCAAACTTTATTTGACACGCCCTGGGTAACTCTGCGCCAATAAATGAACACATCACAACTGTGTGCTCCAATCTCGTGCATTTCAATTAAAAAGGGCAGTAACTTCACATATATGCAGAAGCCAACGGAAAAACGACACCGGGTAAAATATATATAGTGCTGTGAAGTTCAGCCTAATGTCAAATAATAACGCGAATCTTGCATGTCTATAAGCATAGGCCAATTCCATAATAAACACAAACGAAACAATTTTTGATACATAGTGTCTCTAGATTAATTCAGAAATGTGTCAGGTGTCTATAATCGCAACCAAGGACAGCTTCGGTTGACCAGCTCACGTGTAAAATATTTTCGCGAACATCAGGTGTCCATATATTTGCACTGTTCAAAATGTCCGTACATTCGCAGTAATTTTTATGGAAACGTACAGAAATGTGCGTAAACGTGATACGCAATTACGGGAAACGTTGCTGAGTTCCGGGAACACAGAACACGGAATTTTTCTGTGTTTCTCATATTTTCGGGTTTTGGGGACGAATAAAGCCTTGTGTTACGATGTGATCGGGCCTTAGGCGGCGGTCTGCTTGAACACACCTTCAAACATTGAACTGGGACACGAGCGTGATTGCTAAACACGTTGTGGAAAGCAGTTGTAGAAATCCCCTACCAGGCTAGTATTGGGGGCCGAATGTGTTAAACAACGCGCTCGATATAGCAGCAGCTATAGGTGAAGTCAAGGAACATGACAGTCCAGAACAGTCAAAATCATACAAGAATCGTAACTACCAGATGAGACACTTTTTCTTTCAGGTTCATCAAAATGCTCACTCTTAATAGTGGGCCTTCTTTCGCAATCCCAAAATGGCTGATTGGTTTCTACAACAGTAACACGATTAAGAAACCAATCCCTGTCATGGGGAGGATCGTTAAATACAAACCAAATAGGTTTTTTTCCAGGATACAACTGTCACCAAACCACCCTTAACTGGCAACTTGACAGACATCCCTCCACATAATATTTTTATAAAATCAACGCAATGATATTCATGCTTGCATTCTTCAAAAACAATGACACAATACCGCTCGTGTAGGTCCTGGAAGGCGAATTTTCCAACATCAAGATAAAAAAAAATTCTCGCCCGACATAGGCCAGCGCAACTTGGGGCGTGGCATCTTTCCCCATCGGACCATCGCAACGAGAAGACACGGAGATGGGTATGTCCGGCCGTCATTTACCGCCTACCAGAAACAGCCTCCGACTTCATGGTCAAGGTATAGGGACTATCCAAATATAATCAAAATAGTATTGGCGTGTGATAATCAATAAACCCCACAATTTGCTGTTGTG
The DNA here is from genome assembly GCA_029891345.1 of Dryococelus australis. NCBI lineage: Eukaryota > Metazoa > Arthropoda > Insecta > Phasmatodea > Phasmatidae > Dryococelus > Dryococelus australis. Next base: position 43,696,023 of record CM057000.1, read on the forward strand.
CTCTACCTAATAATTGACTCATTTTTCAGCTATGTCCTCAGTTCATTCCACGTATGAATACGACCACGACGTAAGTCGTATTCATAGCACTTGTATACACGATTCGCTACTGTAACTAGAAAATTATAGTTTCTACGGCAGTTGTGTAACTTACATTGTATAGACCTGTTCACTCAAGGTAGGTAGTTGGGCTTAACGTTTCGTCGACAGTGAGGTCATTAGAGACGGTGCAAGTTGCACAGGGAAGAGGGATTGGGGAAAGATTGCGAAGGAGTCAGCATGGTCATTCTTAGGGACCCATCTCAGCATTCGCCTGGAGTGATTTCGGAAAACCATGGAAAACCGAAACCAGGATGGCCAGACCGGGAAGTGAACGCGGGTCCTCCCTAATGCGACTCCAGTGAGCTTCAAAATTTAACTTTTTTAATTTTTTAATTTTTATATCCACAGTAAAACACACACATTCCAAAAATTAAATATTATTTTAATAATCCCTATTTGTAAACCAGACGTACAGAAAAGCCAATTATAGTATATTCACGGTCAGATGAGCACTTTTGAAAGACCCCTCTTTTGAATGATACTCAATAAATATATTTTATTTTATCTTTAGATGTTAACCTCCGAGCACGGGAGAATACACACTCTGTGTATGTTACTTACGTGACAGTATTATTTTAAAAATGTGGTTAAAAGATAAAAAATGGACGAAAGGAAAAAGTTACTAAGGGCTCAAAAGTGCTCACTTTACCGTGAATAGCACATTGAAAATTTATGGAGAGACTACATGAATTCGCGGGATGTTCTGTGAAATTTTCTGAAATTTAGTTTTTGGTAAAAAGCAACGTGTCCGCTACTATATGGAGAGTTCTAGAGAATTTTTATCAGCACTTTTCCGTAAAATGATAGACTTTTTTTAAACACTGTCGGCTTATAGAAATCATATAACATTTCGCGTTAGAACATTCCGATTCCGTAGACATCCATAGTTGATTAAATGTAATTAGCCTGTTAGCTATTGTAGTCAGAACTCACGTGGTAAGGTTGAAGTAAAGAAACATGCCTATGGAGCACTACGCCCGACTATACAACCTGAAGAACTCCTAAAAAAAGCTGTACAGAAGCCATAAAGATGGTCTAAAAAGTGCTATTTATGCTGTACATGAAAGAAGAATGTATATGTTTTGCAACATTGAAAAACATTTTACTAAAATATAATTTTTAAATGTAAAAAAATTAATCAATCGATAAAGTCGGTATTTTTAACCAAATTTAAGCGCATTTCCTTTTTGGATGCTTCGGAAAGCAGAATTTACAAGAAAATCTTCTTCAAGAAAGATCGCCACAATATTTACTATGATTGCATATAAGAAATTCATAGTAATAATGAATCATATTAATATTATATAATTAACTTTATTTACGTCGGTTTCAGCTATAAATGTTTGTGACGAATTGTCGTACATAAAGTCAATTACAAAAATAATTTCCTTCATTATTATTACAATTTTCTTACATGCAATCATAGTAAACATTATGACGATCTTTCTTTTAATAATATTTGCTTGTAAATTCTGCTTTCCGAAGCATCCAAAACAGAAATACGCTTAAATTTGGTTTAAAATGCCTACTTTATCGATTGATTATAATTTCTTACATTTAAAAAGTATATTTTAGTAAAATATTCTATAAATTGGCAAATAATATACATTGTTCTTTCATATACAGTATAAATAGCACTTATCTGACAGTTTTTTTGGGGTCTGTACTACTATTTTTTTTATGAGTTCTTCAAGTTGTATAGTCAGCTACAATGCTCCATAGGCAGTTGCTTTACTTCAACCTTAAGACCCCCGATCTTCCCGAAAAGATTTCTTGTCCAGTTATATTACAAAGCAATTTATCTCAGATCCAATTTCGTGATTGGACAATTTTATTTGTTACGCATCTTAGGCGTATTCCTGCGAATCACAGACGTTCATTATCGGAGTAACTTAGTTCTCACTGGCTCAGCCAGGAAAGTAAGTATTTTTTCGCAAAGCCCGTACATAAATATCCAAAGGAAAATTTACAGGTGCACGTAGGGTATTTGAAGTATAGGCCTACTTTTCTTATTTGGTGGAAATATATGTGTCCCGGCTGTTTAAGCGGTGCGGATCTATATTTCACTAACTCAGGATCTAAAATGACGTGCCACAATTATCCATGAACACAGCACTTAGGTATTTTATCTTAATTACGAAAATACGTTTCTTCCGTAATGTTCCAGCCTTTAACAACATCCTTCATAGGCATGACAATAATATGTGAACGTCCCGAAATATTTATTGTTGTTCAATTAACTTCAATTTACCACAAAACGTTTGTACTGATTCAAAAAGAAGCAAACAGAAAGGTGTTGCTTTCGTTTAAAAACACACATTTTGTGTGCAATTTACCTTGTATTAGTGTCTGCACAGTTGAATCATGTATTACAATGGAGTGAATTATATTTGCCTTAAGGCAGATTCCCACTGGATATCTTGGAATTATGAAATTATTGCCATACTCTGGAAATATAGTTTTGTATCATGCTTTTTGGAACGATAGAGCACAGAGCATTGTCTAGTGCATTATTGGAAGTCAGTATTTCTTGATTATTGTTGATATCGTCGCCTTTGTAAACTTTCGTAAGAAATAATCTCGCGTTTCGCCTCGACAGTTACCAACTAAAAATTACAAATGTAGCGAAGCTGTGGCAGTTCGATGAAGTTTGGGAACCTCTTATTTAGGATATGTCGAGCGGGAAATTTCTATACACCTTCTGGAATAAAAATGTTCGCAAAAAATTGATAAATCTAAGAGTGCGGGTAGGAATCCGCCTTAAGATAAAAATGAAGCTTCTGATAAAATAGTTTTTGTTTCGGAAAATCGTAAGTGAATAAATATACTGTAAACTTTCGTTAGTATTCGAATCAGTATTGCTACCGTGGTAAATGTGCCTGGCAAATAAGTACCTCTGAGGAGAAATTCACCGGTGAATTCCTGAATTATAATGATCCTAGTCGTACAGTTTTCCTACGTGTGGAGGAGCACGAGTTGAATACGAACTGGAACACAGACGAAACGTAAAAGAAATAAAAATAAAGGACAAGTTTACTTTTGGTCCTGCAATCCCAAGCAGCGCAGAGAAGACAGACGTGTCTGGAAATTCTGATCACATCTTGGCTCCTCGGGAAAGTATCTGCTTACATTACAAAATCCCCATCTCTGAACTCGCTGTAATAACTAGAGCCCTGGAAATTTCTCAAATTTATTTGGTTCTAGACTAGATTTCTAACACTCTTAAATTGGAGAAGTTTTATTCCCCGCATGCCTAATTTGATCAAAGCTGACTGATACGATTGGAATACCTCTAACCGACAAACAAACAGCTCGAAATGGAGTTACAGAGTAACGGGCAGATTTATCTTTCTTTTTTAAATTATGTTAATGGGAAACTGCCAATTGGTGAACTTAAGTCAATATTGTATATAGAGGATTGAAAAAATGTAGCATTTTGCGATACGAGTTCGCGAAATTTTCTGGTCTCTATTACTAGTAATTTTTAATGATGTTTTTTTACGCGAATGTTTTTTTGCGGATACTTGAGAGAAGTTGTAAATACACAGAAGAGGTAAATACACAGAAGTGAGATTACTTGATGGTTCCTTTCAAGTTGATTGGCGGTGTTTCCCTCTGGAACCAGACCTTGATCCTGATTGGCTATTGCTAGGGGCCAGCTGTTTTTTTTTTTTCGCTGAAAATAATTCAGGACTACTTGTACTCCAGAACACTAGAGCTCAGATCCACATTCGTGATTGGATGTTATTAGCCTCCTCGCGTCTTGTGTCTGCCCGCAAATCACGGACACTCAGCGTCGGAGTGTCCCAATTCCGATTGGAGTAATCAGGTAAGGAAATGTCTCCCGACAAAGACACGTGGCCAATAACCAAAAGAGAACTGCACGCACAGGACATTGGAGTCTAGCCTTCGCGTAAATCTGTTCGCGGAAAACTTGTGGTCCTAGCCATAGCTAGAGACCATCGAATTTTGCGGGGTAATATCAAGACAAATTGGAATTCACAGACATGTACGTTCATGTTACGTTTGTAATTGGTCGACGTGATGTTCGACACCTCCTGGAGATAACTGAGCCAGTAACAAACATGCAATAAATTGTGCCTCAACCACCGACTTTTACTACCGCGGCAATCAACCAATAAACTGTTGATATCTGAATGAGAGTATAATATAAGACTGAAGTCTAGCCTATGGGTCATTAAATTCGCGAATTTCTCTGGTCTCTAGTCACATCACATATTGAACAGGCTGTTATCTAACAATTTAACAACCTGGAGCTGATTAGCGAAATACACCATATTGCTGGCAAGTTATGCCATTTTGCTGACGTCTATGAGGTTGGAGTTCACCGCACGCCACCGTTTCGTTTCTATTTTGTTAAGCTCGAAACAAAATTTACTATTCAATGTTCACCACAAAATGAACACTTTTAAAAGCCCTGCTTAAGATCTTCTTGTATACTCGTTATGTATTCCTCCGCTTTATGTAAAATTAAGATTGCTATGGGCCTCATCACTTTATTCACGCGTCGGTCAAATGAAACTGTGAAATTATTAAGAAAGTAAATATTTTACAAATCTGCTCATTTTTATAATTCGATGCAATAGAAAAACATTAATAGAAAAAAAAATTAAGTTATCACAAATTATTACCTAACACTTTTCGTTTGACGTTATGATATGGAACTATACTTTCCATCCATTGTTACCATCTTTACTGGACGAATGTCACTCAGTGCGCTCATTAAAATATATGCATGCAGGGGCAGTGACTTTTTCCTAAGGTTTATTTCCTAAAGTGCTCACTTTATCGTGAACAACATTTAGCTATGCAAATTGTAGGTATGACTATATAGTCCAGTGAGTACTAGCTGTGTTCGCTGGAGGCTGCCATAAATAAAAGCCAATTTTATTCTCGACTGGTTATTTTGTATTATATCCTTCTAGTTGAATTTATGTGATTTTATTAGAGTCCTCAACGAAAAAGACCGGTGGAAACCGAGAGATATATGTACAATAACTGGACGACACTGATAAAGACAATTCAAACGAACACAGTGGGCTTCCCACGACGAAAAAGGAGAAACGTTTCTGTGTTGGCTTAGTTTAGTCGGCCAGAGTTTACTTGCATATAATTGTTTCAATTGTTCTCGTTATTTGTTTTTGTTTTATTGCCTTATTCTGCTGTAGTGTTTTGTCAATAGTGAATTAACTAATTCCTGCTGCAGATATCTCTGCATATTATTTACATATCAGAGTTTGTTCCAAGACGTTACTCCGAAAGTAGAATGTAGTAATATGGAGCAAAAACAGAGAAAAGAATGCGTGAAAATGGTTTTCGAACGAGAATAGAGTAAACAGCTTGCATTGTTTCCTAACATTTATTTTTCGTACACATTCAACACAGGCGAACACTGAGAAATAGAGCCTACACTAATAAACGCCATGCTAATAACATAGACGAACGGCTAGCTATAACTTTTGCACTTCTAAATGACACACACTACACCAATTTAGACCTTAATATACTAACAATTATTCAAATATATAAGTTATGTTATCATACTCAAATTAAATAACTATCCGGTATGTACAACGAAATGGTACAAAGAACTACCTTTAGAATTGGAATAGAGGATTTGCAACATATCAGTTTTACTGGGTTATCTGTATCCGTGACGAGAAAGAGCAGATATGCTTCTTCTGTTATCATTTTATTAAATGTTTTTCCATTCGGTTTGTACTCGACAACAAAGTTTCAGTTTACTTTTAGTCATTTGTCAAAATTGTGGCTGTAAAAATTTCTACTTCAAAAACATACCGAAAGAAAATACTCTGTAGTTTTGGAACTTCACTAAGAGTGAATAAAATGTTCAATCAGAGAGTTTTGGGACAGTCAATAAGAAAAATTTGCTCGCTGAGTAGTATTTTGAAACGCCGCCCAGTTGACAAGAGGTTAGGCGATCTTGGATTGTTTTAGGTTTCTGTTTTTTGTAGCGTATTCTGAGTCATCTGTGTTACAAAGAGCTCTGCAGTGGCTTTCCAAAAGAATTTCCCTTTGAGTTACTTACTTCCCGGCAAGGATCAATCAATCGAAAGAACACTCCGATGAGATATTCGTTTTATTTTTCACTTCACCCTCGTGTCGCTGGGGCAGTGGTGGCCGAGCGGTTTGCCCGCTCGCCTCCCGCCAAGGCGAACCTGGTTCAATCCCCGGCCGGGTCACCGCATTTCCGCATGTAGGAATCGTGCCGGGCGACGTCGTTAGTCGGTGGGTTTTCTCGGGGATCTCTCGTTTACCCCGCCCTTTCATTCCGGCGCTGCTCCGTACTCGCCTCAATCAGCCTCATCGGCTCTCAAGAACCTCGCTGTTAAGAGCCGCCCAAATATCTTCACTCACTCACCCACCCTTGTGTCGCTCGTACGAGGACAGTTCCGGGTTGTGATAGTAACTCGGGACGAATGTGCAAGTCTATGCAACTGACAGTAGGAACGAGACGTAGAAGATTGAGAAACAGCGAGATGCAACTGACAGTAGGAACGAGACGTAGAAGATTGAGAAACAGCGAGATGCAACTGACAGTAGGAACAAGACGTAGAAGATTAAGAAACAGCGAGATGCAACTGACAGTAGGAACAAGACGTAGAAGATTAAGAAACAGCGAGATGCAACTGACAGTAGGAACAAGACGTAGAAGATTAAGAAACAGCGAGATGCAACTGACAGTAGGAACAAGACGTAGAAGATTAAGAAACAGCGAGATGCAACTGACAGTAGGAACGAGACGTAGAAGATTGAGAAACAGCGAGCTAGGACGCGGGCCTCTGAAGCGATTCCGTGCACTCGGAGGTAAAAGCTGTTCACGATAACGTGAGCACTTTTGAAATCAACCTTAGAAATAAGTCACTGTCCCTATCTGCATATATTTTAACGAGCGCCCTGAGTGACATGCGCCCAGTAAAGTTGGTAACGAAGAGTGGGAAGTAGTTCCGTATCTTAACGTCGATTAAAAAGTGTTACGTTACCATTTCTGATCATTTAAATAATTTATTTTTCTTTCTTTCTTTTTATTGCATCGAAGTGTTATAATGAGCAGATGTGTAAAAAATTTTACTTTTCTAATAATTCCACAGTTTCGCCTGACCGACGCATTAATAAAGTGACGAGGCCCATTACAATGTTAATCTTACATAAGGCGGAAGAATACACAACGTGCATACATGTAGATACTAAGCAGGGCTTTCGAAAGTGTTCATTTTACCGTAAACAGCCTATACCAACTAAGATCCTTCATCTTGTACATGGTCCACTTTATCGCCTCTGGGACTAGCTTCCCCGTGCTTTTATAACCACCAGGTGAAAAACGTCTACAGTCGCATTTAGCGAGCTCGCGGGACCGTTTTTCGGGAACTGCTCTGTAATTTCTGGTTTCTTTATTGGAAGACAGTCACTGCGTGCGTATTTCCACAAGACGAAAAAAAAAAATGATCTGTAACTCATTATTTCGCCAGGACTGTCTCTTAGAAAAATCGTGACTATATTCAGTGTATCTCCGTGCACAGAATTACAGCCAAATCGAGGTCATGTCCTACCAACCAACTCGAGGTAGAATAAATTAACTGTATAAAAAAACCTTTTATAATCAATCTTTTATATATAAATGCACTAAAAAGAGAAAAATTATTAAAGAAGTTACAGAATTTGTAGAACTTGTAAGACGTGTTCGAAGAGCAATAATAAACTTTACTACAAATTGATTTTTTTTGTATCAATTTATATTTAATATATAAAAGCTTGTCGCAATATAGAATGTACACCTCATTTTCGTAAGATTAGGAAGCACACATATTGAGTAAGAATCTTAACTATTCACAATATATAATGTATAAGTCATTTGCGTAATCGTAGTAAGCACAACTTGTGCGTAAGGCTGTTAAATATTTGCAATATAGAACATATACCTCATTTGCGCAAGCGTAGTAACCAGACATCTTGTGTAAGTCTCTTGACTATTCGCACCGAGCTTTTATATACTAAATATAAATTGATACAAAATATCAATTGGTAGTAAAGTTTATTACGGCTGTTTGACCACGTCTTACATGTTCTACAATTTCTGTTAATACTATAGTTATTTTTCTCTTTTGAGTGCATTTATAAATTGAAAGATTGGTTTTGAAAAGGTTTTTTTTTTCAGTTAATATATTTTTCACTTTTTAGTCTGAATTATTTTGTTATTATTATATAGGTAGACTATTTATACATCCAAAGACTTGTGAATGTATAAATAGTCTACCTATATATTAATAATAAAATCTATTAGTGAGACTAAAATAAAGAACTAAAAATGTTAAGTTAAATACTGGTGGCCCCTTCCACACTTTGGGTTGCAACCTGACGAACAGTGATGTGCTACAGGCAGACTGTATGCCAGTTCAGTACATAGAGGTCGGACAGACACCTACTGTACATACAAACAAGGTAAGTTAAATAAGAGTTTTAAAATATACGTATAGTCCATTCATGGTTACTCCCAACTTTTATGAAGACCTGCTAAAATTATATGCTTCTAAGATATTCATCTGCCTCATGCAAATAAATCTTCCTGAGTCTAGCGAATTACACCAAAGAGACGATGCACCACATTCGGGAGCACACTGTCAAATAATATTTTGGATAAGAACTAGTATTTGTTACTAGGCGTTACTAACTCACCTGTTTTCTCTCTATTTTTTCTCATATTAATTATAAATTAAATATTATAATTTACAGCTAAAATATAAGGAACCATTGTAACCAGAATTATGGTACACTGATATTAACACAAGAATAAAATACTTGTGATATATGACATTTTTAGGAAACAACCAAACACGTCATATATGTGGGTGAATTTTCAAAGGTTTGATTATGAAAGTGTGAAGAAACCGAGAATAGACTATATTTAATATGGCTGAGCCCTGAGGGGAAGAAAGAGTTTAGTTCCACCACATTTGGCAAAAAAAAAATACAGGTCTTGCATTGGCGCCGGGTCCAGAGTGGTGTGAATGAAGTGAATATGTTGGGGCTGCTCTTAATAACGAGGTCCTGAGAGCCGATAAGGGTGGAACTAGGTGGATATGGATCAGCAGCGGAATGCAACGGTGGGGGAAATTGAAGATCCTCGAGAAAACCCGCCGGCCAGCGGTATCGCCCGGCGCAATTCCGACGTGCGAAATACCGGGGTCAACCTCGCAGGGAATCGAACCCTGTTCGCCTTGGTGAGAGAGAGAGAGAGAGCTCTAGCCTGTACGCCAGCCGCGATGTCTTCATGGAGTAAGGGGGCGTGTCCTCCCTCCCCCCTCCACAGTAGTCGCCCACCAGTTTAGTTTGTAATACGTACAGGCCTAGCTTATAGTAGGCTAAAACTGCTTGCCTCATTATTTTTATAGTATAATAATGCTATGGGCTGAATTTAAATTAATTTTTTAATTGTAACAATGTTTTTTTAATTGTTAAGGTTTAAGGAAGCGTTTATAATTTGCATTACTTTGGAAAAAATATATGTATATTGTGTTTACTTAAATATTTGAAACACATGTTGTTCAATACCTTGGTATGTATGAAAATAAGTGTTACATTCCTACATGACAGTGCACTTAAAATACAACACACATTAAGAGAGAGGAAGAGAATATTAAAATGGTCGTGTGCATTTTCGCAGAAAGATTTAAGTATCCCTCCCCACTTCACCTTGTATCATTATATTAACACTAGCTTCTGCCCGTGGCTTTGTCCGAGTGGAATTCATGTCTTCCTTCCGATTTTTCTAATAGTAATCATGGCTTCAAAATAAAATACATATTAAAAATAGAAAGAATAAAATGCAAGTATAAAAATATAAAAATTCGGGCTAAGTTTGGATTCGTTATTAGTAAACTACTTTGTCAACATGTAGGTTAGTATTATTACAATACTTCTTTGTAAACACTGTTTATTACTATTTTAGAAGGTGGCACCAATACAGCAAGGCTAGGGGCGAGCTTGCACGCGAGCACGCCATGTAAAACTGACGTGGGAGAAACAGTCCTGCCTCAAGTCAACTCCTGCGAATTTGAGCGTTTGCCCTTGCGACTTATTCATCGTCATCGGGAAGCACGCTTTGTGGGGAAACTAAAGTATCTTTTATTCAAAAAGGAGGACATTGGGAATAAATGCAATATGTGGCACAAACACTGTCCCTGAGCCGATCCAGTTGAAATAGTGGGCCTCAACTACATTGCGATGTAGAGCTCTGATTTGCAGCGTAGTGAAATTACAGAAAAATAAATTCAAGCAACAATACAAATTCGAAAATATGTGCATATATCGATGGTATATAGGTAAACGTTTTGTTAGATCTCGGTGAGGTAAACATAAATGAAACGAGGGCGCAATTTGAAAAGTACATAGCTCCATCTAGCGTCAATGTATTAAGTATTGCTATAATAATTTTTTGCTATGTATGAATAGGCACTTAGATTATAGGTTATAGCTAGGGATAGGAAAATGTCGGGCATTCATTTCGGGACAAGATAGACGTTGTGCCAAAAAAAATAATCACACAACACCAAAAATAATTTCCAAACTATCAATTTTGTCATATTTTACAGCTGCTCAGAATTATGTAATACATTAATAATAACGATTGCTAAAAACACATAACAAACATTTATGAGAACAGGTCTCCTCTGAACATGACTAGACCACAACATTAAAATACATATTTTTGATTGCTTAACAATAGCTTTTAGCTCAGGTACAAGTGGACACAGTGTAAAGTATCAATCCTGAATATTGGAGATTACCACAACAAGTAATTAAAATATTCAATGCCAGTGAATACGCAATAAAACTTCTGGCAAAAGACATTGGCTAACCATAATACATTACGTGAAACAACATAATGTTGCAATTATATGATGGCTTAGCATCATCGAAATTCTCATTCACAACCTCCCGCAGTTTACCATGCTATATTACGTAACCTTCCTTAAAATATTACAGATTACGTGAGGTTTCAAACTTGACATAAAATTTTTCAGAAATCGTATAAAGACAATCTCACCCAAAAAATGTCATTATTATAATTATCGTAGGAGGGGCGCCATGCTGGCCCAGTAAGCCTCCAATTTAAGTAACACCGTAAAGCTAAATTACCATTTCTGTTCCATACCAAGAACTTAAGCAATATATAAGGAAGGGCAGCCGCGTTGGCCCCTTAAAGCCTCCCCTTTCTAAATAACAATTTAAAACAATATTAAAACTTTACATTGAAACTAATTACTACGCAATGGACGTTCTAACAGTGTGATAGGGCCCTGCGATTAAAAACGTTATACAAGCGACAATCTAAAAACATTTATGAAATTAACTCTAGGCCCCATCGAACGTGCTATAAGGCGAGGCAGTATGCAAACATGGCAAGTTTAAGGGTAGCAATCAAACAAATACTAGAACACATGAAAATACAGAAACACAGCAGACCGGTAATTAATCAACTCCAAACCTAATTTGGAATGGTAGGCCGAACAGCAATTTAGAATAATTATCTAATCTACCGCCACATGCCCTTGATTCACACAAAACCGCCACGCGTATTAAAAGTTACAAGCCCTACAAAATGCCAATGCTCCCACGACTCACCGTAATAATAAATTCATTAGGTCGACTGCTCTTTCACGGAAGTGTACCAGGTCTATCACAAGGGATTATCAGGCGAAGCGTAGGATGGGCAGCCCACATGCACACACTTAAATAAACTACCCTTAACATGAAAAAAGTGTGACAACATTGGTGAGGGGCGAGGAGGAAGAGCTTCCTCCAATGCAAGATGCCATCTCTTCTTAGCTCCTTTACAGTGGTGGATCAAAGACAGGCTCCGCTCGACTCAGTGGGAGATGGGAAAGTATGTAAAAATAACAAGGGATGAGACAAGAATAACATCCAACTATAGAACCAGGAACAGGGACAGGAACAAATGAGCAAACAAAAATAACAAATAAACAAACTAAAAAAAAAATAGGCAAGTAAAATATGATCTCAATTTCGCTTCGCATATCATTCCAACTGGCCCACACGACCCTTCCTGAACAGCTTATTTGAACTCAAAGATACTAGATTTACAGTTTTTAAACCTTAAAATTTATCAATCTTAAAGGGGCCAAATTATTTAGTGTTAATTTACCTATCAAATCTTTTACCATACATGCCAGAAAATAATTATTACAAAGGACTAAGTTACCAGGCTTAAAGCTAGCTGGGCACCCTATGCTGATTTAACATACCTGCGACCTATGACTTTGCTGCCCCGAGCCTGCGAAAGATCTCCTCCAACAGCCGATTCCGGTCAGTGTCACCAAGAGGAGAAGGAAATGGAGGAATCCTCCAGATATTAAGTAGTGAGTGACTAAGTGGACGGCCAAGAAAAGGAAGGAATGTTAAACACCAGTTGAACCATAATGGGTACTGTTAAACCCCACATTAATGAAATCAAAATCCCTGTCCGGCATTGTGTGATCCTGATTATAGAGGATAGTTAAACATGACTTTAAATTCTTGTTGAAACGTTCGACCTAATTACCCTTCGAGTATTATAGACTCGACGTACAATGTTTGATGACCCAGCGAAAACAAGTATCCTTAAATACATTAGATGTAAAATACATTGCATTGTCAGTAACTATCTTAACAGGTGCACTGGAAACCTTCCACACCTGGTCGGTTAGTGCCTTACGATGGACGAAGCCTTCGTGTTTCTTAACGGCAAAAGGATAATAAATTTAGTGGAAATGTCTAATAAAATTAGAACACACACACACGCATTACCCTTTTTAGATCGCAGTAAAGGACCGAAATTATCCAAATGTGCCGTGCTTCAAGGAGCCTGGGGAATGTGCATCACTACCTGGCCAACATTAACATGCTGTGTCTATTTGCACTTCTGATGCATATCGCAACACTGTTCGTACATTGAAATGTCACTCTTAAGGCTTGGCCAATAAAATTCCCAACTGTTTCATGGAACGTCTTATTGAAACATAGATGTCCGGCAAAAACTGAATTATGGAAATATGAGAGCACCATGGATCTCAACGACTCTGGCACGACAATTTTTCAAGCACAGATATTTTTGCCAGTAAAGTAAAGAATACTGTTTTCTAGCACATAAGGGAGTACAGCACAGCTACTCGAATACCTTTGGACCTGCTTACAAAAACCGTCAGTCGCTTGAGCATGACGAAACTTTACAAAGGCTTCGGAGAAACCGTGTGTGATGTTAAGGGATTCCTCTGGTGCTACTACAGTGTCCGTTTCAAAGTTATCCGGATCATACATCCGCGACAAGGCATCGGCCACCTGATTTTCAGTGCCTCGGATGTGATGAATTTCAAAGGAGAAAACGAGACAGGCATAAAACCCAACACTCCAGTTTCCCCAACTGTTGGGGGGTGGTTAAGCACCCAACTCAAAACCTGAGTATCAGTATAAAGATCGCATTCATAATTCTTGATGTAAGCTGCAAACTTTTCCAGCCCAAAGATACATGCTAACGTTTCCTTCTCATAAATCCCGAGCTTATGCTCGGTCTCCGAAAAGCTGCGGCTAGTGAAGGCGAAGGGCGCTAAACCCAACTCTGTTAGATGGGTTAGGACAGCACCCAAAGTCAGTAACAAGGTATCTACTAGCACTACAAACCTGCTAAATATGTCGGGAATGTGAAGCACCAGGGGTGAAGTGTAACATAAACTTTCGCAATTTCTGCATTCATTATTATAATCTACGTATATTTTTACTCATTCTACACTGTTAATGTCAAAAACTGTAATCTGCACACGTTTTTCACATATGTTTAATTTTTATTAATTTTTATTAATATTCGTATGTTTAGGATTTCGAATAATTTGATGTTAGAATGGCAATAATTTATGTTTCAATGCCTTAGATAGATTTTATTTTTGTTTGTATTTTAATTAATAATTCAATATTTGCATTTATTTTCTTGGTCTCAAACCATTGAAATTGTTTCAGGGAATTTATTGTGTTATTTTTATTACCTTCTACGAGAACTGTAACGATTTGACATAGGGAATAAGCCGTTAGGAGTGTGTCAGAGTAGCTGTTTGAGTAGGAAGCCTTCCGGTTGGCAGGCAGGTTTGAATCCTGCACCACCATTGGCTAGCATGATAGCGTAGGGCTAGGCGGGTAATTTCAGTTAGGAGATCACTCTCTCTGCTGCCATCTTTCAACGGGTTAAGACCTAAGTCAGGACGTACGTCCAGAAGTTGGGCGTAACATAGGTTTTCTTAAGTAGTATATTAGGGTGTTTTAATTTCTACAGCTTGCTTAATTAATATTGTTTTGTTTCTACGTAGAGAAGTGTGCTGTAAGCCCCTCCGTATTGTAAGCAGCTGTTTAGGAGCTTAGGTAAGTTAGTTATACACTGTGACGTTCCGTGAGCTGTAAGTCAAGTTAAGAAACACCTTAACTCTATGAAGTTTGAATACTACTCTACATTTTCCTGAGATCCCGTCCTGCTTTCTGATATAAATGGTATCATCATACAAGCAAACTATTTTTCTACACTACTAGTTTTTCTACAAGTTTAGTCTACATGTCGTACCGGACTAAGAGAGTGGCCATTTGTAATAGAACATTCTACACAACACCATGTTGGCACGGCGTTTTTAACAGCTAAGAACCAGCATATTTTAACCATCATTTAACCTGAGAGACAGTGTTTTTAATGTTCTACCACTAAGCTGAGCCAAGTTAAATTTTTCCAAGTAAATATTGCAGACGGTTTCATTCAGTGATTTTTTTAAGTGTTGAACTGATACGCCAGGCTAATTTAAGTTTTTGAATAAGGGTATTGTTAACGACCGTTACGTCTGACCACTTCCTATCGGCAGTGCTAGTTGGAATGTTTTTCATAAACCCTTTGCTATTGCCATTCAGGATTTTTAATTAGTTTCATTTTCAGCCAGAATACATATCAATTAAATTAAAGAAACTGAATTTGAAATAAAATAATTTGGCTAGAAACTTTGTGTAGTCTGACGTCTTTTCCTATTTGCATGAATAATTGTTTTCACTTCCTCGCCTTCACTGATAACCCAGTTCTGCATAATTTCTCCATGTCCTTATGGAAAGTAAGTTGCATAATTTTCAGAGTGTGACAAATGGTCACTGGTCTCAAGTAAGTGTGGTCAACTAAGGTGAGTGTTCTTCGCATCGAAAGTCTGGTTCTTGACTGAATATTTCTCCTCAGGGGAGAAATATTCTGCTATCACACTGCTCAGTTATAATAAATTTTGCCATTAATATACCTAACCTAAAACACTATATCAACGTATGTTTTTATTTTACACCGTTTTATAAGCCCATGGGAGAGTATGGTTATGCAAACAGCCCAATAGTACACTACCGTTATTCCACACGTTGTCACGTATTTTCTATTCAGTGCCGCATGGTAATATCCTGTCTGCTCATATTTTATGTTAATACTAAGTACTTGGAATAGGCCTACAGAACGACCAGCAGATACATATGGCAGGACACTTGGCATTGAGTGACGTATGTACTGCAGACAAGCTACGTGTACGTTTTTCAGTAAGATGGTGTGCATAAACTATAGTAATATTCTGGCTATATTCATACAGGGAAATAGACGGCTTCGTGTCAATTTATTATGTGAATGTATGTTTACACTTCAGAAGTTAATTTTTGCTTAAGGATGGAGAAGGCCGAGTCCTGCTTCAGACCCCAGTGTATTTCTGCATCCCTTCTTTTTAACAAATTAAGAGGATCTGCTAATTCTTAGAAATCATTATTAAAGTGGGAACAGTATCCTAAAATTCCGAGAAATTTCTGTATCCCTTTTAAGGTATTGGAATGGGGAAAATCTAACAAGGGGTGACACGACTGGGATTAATCATGAGCCGACTCTCACGGAGCAGGTAGCCCAATAATCTCACCTTATCGGAACCCATGGAGTCCTTATCATGGTTCACACTCAGACCAACTTCTCGCATCCTTTGGAATACTTGTTGCAAAGAGCCAAATGTGATTCATGATCATCACTGTACACAATGCTATCATCTATGTAATTAAAGACAAACTTAAATTTAAACTCCGATAAAATACGACCGATAACTCGCGACAGTGCCTGACTACCAAAGTTCAGTCCTAATGGGGATGTGCATAATTTCAAATTATTGACTTCAGGGAGTACTGAAAGCCATATACTTTTCTGCAAAAGGGATCTAAAAGACATTGGTGGAAACTATTGCTTAACTCAAGTACCGAGAAGACATGGGTTTTTCCCCAAATGCTGAATAGCACAGTCTATTGTAGGTAAAGGGAAATTATATTAGTGTATTTTCTTATTTACCAAGGAATGATTTACTAGTAAGTGATATTTATCACTGTCCTTTTTCCGTATTATAAATCTGGGAGTGCAATCATCAGATGTAGACAATCGTATGACACCAGCCTCCAAGAACCAGTCTATAATCGCCCAAAAGGCACGAAGCTTGGGAGAAGAGCATTTTATTTGACGGTCGCAAATGGGGACATCATCTGTCAAGGAACACTTGTACTGCAAAACATCACATTTACCGATGTGGGATGTGATCACATCACTGAACGCTTCCCTTAATTTATTCAACCAGATCTGGAAGTCCTCGACAGAACTCATGCCGTCCGACAAAGGGGAAAGCACATCCAAAAATATGTCGACCTGTACCCACCCTGATTCTCAGAGTAAACATAAAAGTCAAATAACACCCATCAAAATTGATCGACGCCCTAGTTGTCCCTAACAATTGTAAACCTAAAATTACATGAGGTAAGAAGTGTGGAAATAACCCAAAATGGAAATGATCATGAAAATTGCCCTATTTTGAAAAGCAGGTTTACAACAGTATTACTGTTGATAACATCGCCGTTAGCGATACAGAGAATTTTCTCCGACACAGAAACAACACACCCAATTGAAATAATTTTTGAATCCAAAAAAAAAAAAATTGTAAAATTTTCGACTTAATACGCACTTGGTAGCCCCGGTGTCAACCAAGGAATGGAAATTACATATTTATATTTCCCTGTTTTTTTTTACAAGAATTTCTTGAGTGCCCGAGATCACCGCATCTGAAACACTTCTTTTCTGGTAATAATATCGTGTTCTGTGAACAGTTGCTCGCTACATGGCCCTCTGCAGCGCAGAAGCTACAACACAAGGGAGTGCTGCGTTGCACGACAACCTGTAAACTGACAAGCTGACCGGACGGTGCAGTGGCAGTGTCACGACCAACATGTACCTCTGGAGAAAAACAGGCGCGATATTCATTCGAGGCCACCTTGTACCTCAACCGCAAGCTGACATACCTCACGTAAACTGTGCGATAGGGTAACGAGGGTACGATGCTCACGGACGTGGGGAACGAAAGTATCCACAATGAGAGTGACCAGTTCATTCTCACGCATTTGCATGCACAATGCATTGTGGAATGCACTGATAGAATCCACATACTCGTCTGGCCTTCGGAATCTAAAAATGAAATACCTTTCACATTGACGTCTGACACGAGGGGGAAACAAGGCCTGTAGAACACGACGTTTAAATCCATCAAAAGTCCCACCCTCTGAATTCATGATCTACTTAAGCTAGAATTGTAACACAAAACCCTCGCATTTAAAGGCAACAGTATTCAGGAGGCTATCCTCTGATGCAAGACCCAAACTAGCTATCTTAGGCACTGTGATAAAAAAATTTCAAAATATCCACTGGCTCTAAGGTAGTTAATGGAGGTAAGGATTGAAGAAGGATCTAAATAATTTACTTAATTTAGGAGGCCCAGAAACAACATTCATCGGGGTCTGCTAACCGGGAATCTGTGCCATTGAAAGCTGTTTCTTGCGCCAAGTATTGACCGCGGCGCAGCCAAGCTCAGTCACAGTCGCACTATCCTCGACGTCACATTCAAGACGGAGAAGTTAATTAATTAATTATTCTTTCTTTAGGAAATATACAAAACACACCTCGGCAGCCATGATATGAAACAAAAGAGAAAAGACATATGAGAAAGTGGCAGAGTCCTTACTACATTATTTGTGCCACACAAATAATCTCACAATACCACAAATACTTCTCACATTATGAATTTTTTTTTTTTGTTACAGCTCCTCAGAATTACGTAATACATTAACAATAACACTTGCAAAAACACATAACAATAATTGACGAGAGCAATTTTCTCCTGGCCATGACTAGACAACAGCATTAAAATACATATTAATGATTTCTGTAACAATAACTTTTAGCTCAGGTACAAGTGACTACAGGATAAAATATTAATCCTAAACATTGTAGATTGCTACAACAAGTAATTAAAATATTCAATGCCAGTGAATATACAATAAATATTCTGGCTAAAGGCATCGACTAACCATAATATATTACATAGAACAATGTAATGTTACAATTATACGTATGATGGCTTTGCATCAACGAAAATTCTATTCGCAAACTTCCGCAGTTTACCTTCCTTCAGAAAAAAACACATGCTTCAAAGGTTACAGTTTATGTGAGGTTTAAAGATTTATATAAAATTATTTTTATATCGTATAAGGGCAATTTCACCCAAACAATCCATTATTATAATTATGGTAGAAGAGGCGCCCTGCAGCCGTTTCATACCAAAAACGATAGCATAATCTATAAGGGAAGGCAGCCTCATCGGCCTCTTAAAGTCTCACCTTAGTAAAAGATAATTAAAAATAATATTAAAACTTTACAATAAAAATGAATTACTACGCAATGGACGTTCTAACAGCCTGGCACGGCCCTGCGATTAAAAACGTTACACAAGCGACATACTAAAAACATTTATGAAATTTACTCTAGCCCCCATCGGATGAGTCGTGAGACGAGGCAGTATGCAAACATCACAGACTACAGGGCCTCGATCAAACAAACACTATAACACGTTAAAATACGGAAACACAGCAGACCGGGAATTAAGTTACTCCAAACCTAATTATGAACGGCGGTCCGAACCACGTATTAGAATAATTACCAAATCTACCTCGTACATTTGACTCACACAAAAATGCCACACATATTGCAAGTTACAAGGCTTACAAAATACCAATGCTTCCACGACTCAACGTATTAATACATTCATAGTGTAAACTGCTCTTTCACGACGGCCACAGAATGTGCGCCGTATTGAACAAATCAAAACCAACGAATATCGCCCATAGCAGTAGTGCTCCAGGTCTACCACAGGGGATTATCAGGAGATTTTTTTTTTTTGATGGCGAGCCCCCAAATGCCGCTACGCCATCGTGAGCACCTCCACAGTTCTGTGTGCCCTCCGGCACGCATGTTAGTATCTAAGACGGTTGGAGAATGGGATGCGTCTCAGGGTAAGCCCTACGTGCCTTAGGTCGGATTTAATCATCAAAATTGGGCGCATGCATCGCGGCTGAGCAGGGTTGTCTGGTGCCATGGCCGCAATTTTAGCCATGGGCACACTCCGAAAGAAGAAGAGTCTAGATGTAAGAGCATAGCAAACCAGGCTAAGCGCTGAGGGCCTAGTAAAAACAATGGGACAGTCGCGGAGGATAAATGTAATTCCTTTAACTGGATTAGGACTGGGGAATGTAGGATGTTAGTTCACGAAGATAAACTTTGTGAGGCTAATGAGTAGGGGGTGCATGCACGCACACACTTAAATAAACTAACCCTTACATAATAAAAACTGCGACACGGAGAGGGGGAGGAGAGGGTGAGCTGGGGACGAACTGGGAGAGGAGCCAAGCCGACACGGAGAACGCCAATTTCTTGTAGTAGAAGCTAGTTAAGAGAAACGCCGCGGGTGACTGCGTTGCAACGTCAAACACATATACAGTGAAGTCACCTTTTCAGCTGTAGAACAGTTGACTAAACACGCCCTGGATGCCCCTGAGCCAATGGAAGACTTGCACGGAAACACGCAGCGAATTCCATACTGCCAAGTGCGGTGTAACACTGGTTACTCTCTGGAGCAGCAGCCAATGAACATACAACTGAGACTTGAGTATACACAGGACTGTGGAGTCTAGTCTAGAGGTCATTTAACTCACGAAATTTTCCTATATTTGTTATAGTTTTCTAAATTTAAGAATACTTTTACGAATTTTCTAGTCAATATAACTATTTTGCTATTGGTTTATTTTTAAGAAACAGTTTATGTGCGATTTATTATTTAATTTTATAGTAATTTCGCGAAGTTTAGAGTTCGTAGGACTATCTAATTTTTTTTTCTCCGTACGAATTTTGAAACATCATTTCACCTCTTTAGGGATTGATTTTGAATAATCCCTCCTTAGTAGCTGCCTAAATTTTGTAATATGCATGTGTCCTCAAAATGCAATGTTTCTCGGACCAGTCGTTGAGGCAAGACGTTGATATGTCAGTAAGTTTTCAGTTCTATATATATATATATATATATATATATATATATATATATATATATATATATATATATATATATATATATATATATCTGTGTTGCTTGTGCGTAATGCATTCTGAGTATGACTAATTTTGAACGAGTGGTCCAATTTCACACACAATTTGCGTTAGCAGCTATTATGTTTTGTTGACATCGATTACGCCGATAGTAGCGATAATAATGATACAATGTTACATCTGGAAGGTCATTTCTTAACCAGTGCCGACAGGGCAAAATCAATTTTGAAATGGTTTGAAAAAATTATGCCAGATGGGTGCAAACTTGGTGTTTTACGGGAAATGTTAGTAGTTAGTGGAAAAGGGGGGAAATTTTAGTGAAAAGAGGAATTTTAAACTTACTGCACACGTGGTTAAATTTTCGTATCGAGTTTCATAATCGTAAAATAAAATTCGCTTCAATCGAATAGAAGTAAGGCATGAAATTTGCAATATTTGCAGTACAAGCTATGTAAATTATATTGCCTGTCTTCGCGAGTTGAGAGGTAAGCGTTGTGGCTGGCAGGTTTAGCAGGCGAATTTTACCCACTTAATGCCTGAGTGGCAGTATGTGTCAAAGCAGTTTGGTGATCCAGTCTGCTGACAATCGCGACAACAGTAAAATACTGTTTACAACCTCGGTTGACACCAGTACAGGTTGTCCATAAAGTCCCGTTACCATTACAAACTGTTGCCACAAACAAATGAAACGAGTTAGAAGGTTGCAGTTTTCGGCATAATGTTCTACATGAACCAAAGTTTGTGTTATAATCACACCACTTCAATATGATCCTCTTTTGTTGCTCTCAGGGTGTTCAGGCGATACTCAAGTTCTGCCCAAGTACGGGAATGGATAGCAACACTGACAAGCTCGATACCCTTCGTGATCCGTAATTGCAGTGCCGTAATGTCAGGAAATGGAGTAGCATACACGTAATCTTTGACGTAACCTCACAAGAAAAAATACAATGATGTTACATCTGGAGAGCACGGAGGACATGCAACCAGCCTATCACGCCCCACCCATCTGTTGGGAAACGTTTCATCAAGGACGCGTCTTACATTGTGGCTCCAATGAGGCAGCGCACCATCTTGTTGGAAAATTACGTTTTGTTGCAACTCTTCTACCTGAAGGAAAACAAATAGTTCCAGCATGTCTTAGTAAATAACCCCCGTTATGGTCTTTTCTGCAAAAAAGAAAGGGCCGATGACTCTGTCGTGCATGAGTCCACACCATACATTTATCTTTGGACTGTCGCAAATGTGTTCACGAATTTGGTGTAGGTTTTCAGACCCCCATATCCGCACATTCTGGCGGATGACATGGTCACTTACATAGAAGGTTGATTCATCTGAAAAAAAAAATTTTCTTCGGATAGACACTGTCTTCCTCAGTGGCTTTAAACATGGAACAGGCAACGTCAAAACGTCAACGATGGTCATCTGCTTGCAGAGACTGAGTAAGTTGGACTTTGTAGGCATACAGGCCTTTATGTAGCACGTTGTGCACGGTTGAACTTGACATGTGCAATTCCCGTGACGCACGACGCAGTAATTTTTGGGGACTTCGTACAAATAATGTTCGAACGTTGTCAATAGCCTCTTCAGATACGCCGGGCCGTCCACTACGAGGTAGGTCAAGAACGCTTCCTGTCTCTCTAAAGTTTTTCACCCAGCACAGTATGCTTGGCTTGGCGGGGGATGCAGCCCGATATTGACGCCTGGCAATTTCGTTGCACTGTGATCGGGGACTTTCTCTCCGCATACCACAATACACATTGTACTTTATCCTGTGGTGTTGCCATTGTGCGCGACTCACCTCCTTAAACAAAGAAAACAAGCTCACGTATGACAAATATGGATTTTTTGAGCATTGTGGCGCAAACCGCAACCTTCTAGCTCTTTCCGTTTGTTTGTGGCAACAGTGTGTAGTGGCAACGGGACTTTGTGGACACCCTGTACATTAGGTTGACACTGATCCGCGAGAGCATTACCCTCATCACTTTCTCGCCAGAATGTGTCCTTTGGTAGAATAACAATTTAAGGAACAAGGCTAGTCCCCCTCGCAAATAAAATTACTGTCCAAGTGTAGCCAAACATTACGCACCGAGACAGAGTCCTCAGCGCCAGCAGGGGAGTTAATCACAAAACTGCGATTCAAGGCACGCCGGCTGTTTTTTGTAGGTTGTGATCCTGAAGCGGTCAAACATCAGCGAAGTTTGAAGTTACCCCAGAAATTATTTTCAAGCGTAGCAAATTTCGTTCTGCGTAATTGGTAGAGTGGAATTATACCACCTCCCGCGAAAATGAATTATCTTTCCAAAAATACCCTATTATGAACATTTACCATTTTCTCTCCTCCCGGCATCCCACTGTGCCAACATCTCACCAATGGTATAACGATGTGCTTATTACGTTATATTCCTGTATCGATCGCGAGAGTGTCTGTCCTTTCTTACCTGTGGGTAAAATCCGCCTGGGGGTAAGATTCGCCTGTTATATAGGCGGCTTGGTTCTACAAGAAACGTTGTAGCTGGCGACACTGCCCGCGTTTAATAGCTGTGGAAGAATATTGCTGCAATAACTTACATTTTTCATTTGATGAGGAAAACAGCTTTCTGTGTAGTTTGCGGCATGGAATATCATATAGAAACGAATAAAAACCATGCACGTATACATATTTTTTACAGTTTCATGGGAAACGGGAAATTCCAGCCAACCTGGCGGGAATTTGTCCTCATTTCATTTGGCAACACTTGTTCGAATATAATGTGTTAACTTGAGTGGCAGATTTACACGAAGTCTGTTGTTTAGCCGTAATAGAGATGTTTGCTTTTTAAGGATCTATATTTAAATATTGACATTTTTAACTGAAGGAATTTGGTTTGAAGTGCTATTGAAATACTTTAGGTTAGTTGTTTCCATTTAATTTGTGTAAAAATATAAAAATTATATTGGCCCCCTACTGTGCATTTAATTTATACACTTGGAGTTTACGCCGAAAGAAAAAAGAAATCAGTTTGGTTCTGGGTGATGAAATACGTGTTCAGGAGCCGCCAATAGGGATTTCCTGGCCCTTTGGCTCCAGGGACAAACAGCGTGGACCCTCCTGCGCCTGTTCCAGGGATTAGAGATAAGTCCTTCCCTCCTTCCGACTCTCAGCAACTTACACCGCGCCTTCTCTTACAGCCTTTGTGCAGCCCGTCCGCCGTCCACTCAACCGACCAGCGATTCAGGTTCTGTCCCCGGAATTACTAACGAGGCCGTCGCACGCCTGGGTCGTTATAGGCGATTCACGGTCAAGTGAGCACTTTTTAAGGCCCTGCTGAATTTTCCTTTCCATCAGATTTCCATCTTCCTGTCACTTTTTAATATAAAGATTACCAAGTGACTTATAAACACAGTGTATACATTTCACCACTTCCAAAAGTTAATGTCTAGAGATGCAATAAAATATATTTATTAGTGGTCAAAGCCTGTAGAGAGGGCCTTAAGAATGCTCATTTTACCGTGAACAGACCATAAAACGGATGATCAGTACTACGAATTTTGGTATAAATATTTTTTTCTCCACTGGGAATTTTTCACGTATTGATGATCTCGATATATCGACATCTTGGAGGTGTTAAAGAGTTCTGTGTACCTGGAGCTGTGTTGACCATTCGAGGCACAGAAGCGAGGAATCTATAAGGGCGACACTGACACGCGTACCTACATATTGTTCCTGTTGTACGGTGGCACTATGAGACATTAATAGTAAGTATAAGTATATACACCAAATGCTTAAGGTAAATTTCATAGGATTAATACTGCGTTGTTTACAAAGTCTTCGAGGGTGTACCCTATATTTAAAAAGACAAAAATGGTTAGTGTGGGTCATCTTTGAAAGATTAACATATGTTGTCGCGTACTTTTTTGTAGACATTTATGAGATCTACAATTCTGTAGTACATTAATTTGGCTCATCTCTTATGGTTTAGTCAGCGTAAGTCATGTAAGCGCCCGAAAAGCGGCTTTTTCCGACTTGATTAGAAACCGTCGACATTTCTCTACTATCCTTTCTCGAGGAATTCTCTAGATGATGGGGAAAACCGCATCAGAATCTATTGAGTAGTTGAGAAGCCTTAGCCGAATACACAAACACACTCGGCCGGGCGACTTAGTTTTATAGATAGTGACAATTTCCAAAAACGTATAGGCCTACGTACCCTATATTTTTTTACATAAAATTTATAACAGAGAATTTGTATAGCAGTATTATAGAGTATATCTTTCTCCACAGAACTGTAGAGTCACAGATGAGAACTCTACGCCGAGAAAAAAGTTATGTTGAATCAAAGAAGATTATGTGTTTGTATGGGGGCAATGAAATATTTTGTTGCTGGAACCAAATTATCTGGTTGTTCTCGTTTCGTTGCCCCAAATTGTAAGATTTGGTTGGTGCAACTAAGGATTTGTTTGGCTACACGTAAACTGAACAGTTTGGACTAATGTAAAGAAAAATTTACAAATTCGACCTCGTTTCGAACCTAGATCACCTGCATCCGAACGCTACGCCTTAATAACCTCAGCTTATGTGACAACTGACGACGCCGGAAAGCTTCTACATAGATAGAAATCAAATATTGGGCAACGTGTGCAAACAAATATTTCATGTTTTACAGCTTTACTTGTCAGTTTCTTATTGCATTGTTTTATTAATGTGTTTATACGATTGTTAAGCACCAATAGATGCACTAACAAACACGGTTACTATCCTGATTGTCACAAAAATACTAAACAAACTCTCGAGCTGTATTTTTTAACAAAGGCAGTCAACTGAGTGACTAATTAAATATTTACAGTTCATTCAACAAAATATTTAGTGGACAGTCTAATTTTTTTTTTTTTTGGCCCAACAAAGAGATTTTGTTTATTCAAACATATATTTTGCTAGATGAACAAAAGTAATTTTGTTGCTTTACAAATTTCGTTTGCTCAACAATATATTTTGTGACATGTGCGAATAATGAGCAGGTTGCTCTCTGGAGGCATATTGAGTATTTAACTAGTTTAGATATGGGAAAAATGGTTTCTTTTCGACGAAGTAAATATATTTTTTTAAATGAAAGAGGCGATATATTAATTTAGACATACGAATCAAGCAAATACTAACAATAATCACACCTCGAATAGGATAAACGGAACGAACTATTTCGACGAAGCAAATGAAATAAGTACGAATCATTAAAAGGTTACTTTAACCAAAATATTTTAATCATACGATGATACTATTTCAAATGCCAACTGATTTAATTAAACCAAGTTAATCAAACAAACGAAATGAGCAGCTAATATAAAATTACAACTCACCCCCTCACCCTCCCAACACGAATATAAATACTTATTTTACCCTCATCGGCTCTCTAAACACGCCTTACAAAAAATATTTATCGCGCCAACTTAACACAAGATTGTGGTGGCATGTGGTGCTAGTGTGGTGATATGTGGTGAAAGGTGTGGAACAGGTGGTATAGTCTGTTGGGCAGATTGTGGAGCATGTGGTGTTAGTGCGGTGTCAAGTCTGAAGTGTGGTTGAGGAGGTAGATATTGTGGTGAATGTAGAGGGCGGGGGGGGGGGGGGGGCAGGGTTGAAAATTGTGTAAGGTCTCTTTTAAGTGTGGTTAAAAAAAAAAAATTCGTTTCAATATTTAAAAAAAATTAGTGTGTATACCATGCATCTCAGGATATAGTTGAAGAATAACATCTCTTCACAGCAAACATTAACATCAGCAGTAGAAATTATTTTAAAGTGATACTCGATTTTAACCGAGTTATTTATGAGTTTATAATTTGGTTTGTTATAAGACAAAGTCGATGACAGCTAGTGAGGCTCGCCACTAGACATTCCTTAACCTTGCTCTGTGGGGCCAGAGCCCGTTTACCTGAAGTTCTCCCAGCCCATTAGCAATAGTCTAGCTTGTCTCACCATTCCAATACTTCCAGAGTTTATTCACAAGATTTTCTCGAGATTCTCCCTCATTTCTTTACTCTCAGAGTTCATTCATTTCTCGAATGCATCCATTTCGATACTTGTTGGTGTAAAAACCGTAATCATTACCTCTCACTCACAAATACCCAATCGCCAGTAATTCTAAAAATATATTAAAAATATGACAAAAGGAATTCAAACTATTAAAAACCAGTCACATTATTTCCTTCACCATAATAAGTTTACTTCTTTAAAAAATCATCCTGTAAGGAGTTTCTTTACAGAGAGTCTACACATGACAATTGATTATTTCTAAATTTCTACATACGCCATTTATGGTTAGTTAAATATTGTGAACATATGTGATTAACTTCATTTAAATTCTTTAACATGTCACATTAATCAATAAGTTTTTTCACATATTGTAATTTATTTAAAATCAGTCAATGTTAACTATGTCAAATACATACTGCAACTTTTATCCACACTCTATTAGATTGACAGTTTAGCTGCTATAATTTTAATAACGGAAATTAATATTTAAATAGTGTGTTATATATTTCTCATTGGTAAGAGAATATGAAAGTGTTCCCAGCAGAAAACAAATTTAGTTGTTTTGTAATGTGACCACACACACGTATTTTTTTTTGTTAGGAAGGATTTGACTGAAAATTTTATGTGGTACAAAAAAATTCTAAAGAAGGAACAAATGCCCTCCATGCAGAAGTGACATGTATGACTAATGTGTCTGATGTTAAATGAACTTTATGAAGATGTTTCAGTATTGAGGCTAAGCAGTATTAAGTATCACTGCTAAACACACCAGAGAATATCTAACTGCAGGAGGATTGTTCATTATGCATTTTCCCAGTTGGTGTTCTGAGGCAGTCTGGCATACCAGCTATTGTGCCTTAATATCTGCAGAATTCAAGTATGGTTTTTATTTACTATTTAATTATTCAACACATTGCTATAAAGTTGTATGTGGAATTTAATAATATGGCAAGTCCAGTGGTCCGAGTGTGTGGTATTAAATTACCATGAACGATTTTAAATCATTCTTAAGCTCTACTGATGAACTAAGCCTGGTTGCCCACATAAAACTATTAAGAATATTCTTCAGTTAATTTTAGTTGTCAAATAATATGTTTGTAATTTATCAGAGCTAATGTGTGATTAATTTTAAGGAAATCAGTATTGTTTATTTTATCACAGATTATTTTTTTTAAATAACTAATTTTTCTTTGACAACTGAAAGCAGTATATTTAAATATTAGATGCCTTATGTTCAACAGGATCTAAAGATGTTGCATGTGAGTAGAAAATTAGATTTTTCATTATTTCTTTAATTATATTTTCCCAAGCTTTCTTCAAAGTGTTTCCTTGTAATATGTTAGTAATAAGTATTTATTTTACGGAAACTATAATAATATGTGTATATTAATAAATTATCATGACATGGGAAAGAAGTGGTTCCTATTGCTGTGATTTGTGCTGATTTCCACACACACACAATCTAAGTTGACTAGACATATTATTAAATTCATTGTGTTATACTGTTATATATATATATATATATATATATATATAATTTTCTGTATAGTAAATCTGTTTCCTAATACCATCATTTTTTAAATATTGGCAAACCAATCGCGGGTCATGCAAGACTGTTGTGTGTACTCATAAGTGAGCCATTAGTTTAACATTACATTGCTTTACAGAAAATTAATAGATGCCCATATGTG
This sequence comes from Dryococelus australis, assembly GCA_029891345.1. Classification (NCBI taxonomy): domain Eukaryota; kingdom Metazoa; phylum Arthropoda; class Insecta; order Phasmatodea; family Phasmatidae; genus Dryococelus; species Dryococelus australis. Next base: position 43,724,356 of record CM057000.1, read on the forward strand.
TGGCAAATGTAATTATGATATTAATTTCTGTATGAGCATTATAACACTTCATTACAATTCTTAAATCTAAATTCACAAATATTTACATACATTAAAAAAACCTTTCGCAAACTATCAGAAATATTCACAAGTTTTAATCTACAAAAACAACCCTTAATATTATATTCACATCTTAATACAAAATTGCTTTAAAAAAATATATACAAAAAATCATTCACACATTAATTCACACATCATTTTAAAATTATTATTATTAACAAATAGTAAAAACTAAACATTATACACTACTTACAGCAAAAGGCGATTCGGAGTGTCATCCTTGTATTTAACAGCAAGGCTATTATTATATATGCAGATTAAAACTGAAATTATACACTATTTACATCGAACAGCGATTTGGGGTGTCGTCCATTATGGTGCTATGTTTGGCGTCCGCTATGTCACATCCGGGTAAGCAGCCCACACACACAAAAACACCTACGATGCTCCACACACACACACACACATTGTACTTAGTAGATTCTTATATAATGTCATACCATAGTGCGGAGAGTTATTCCTGGGTGATATAAAGGACTTCAGGGGCAAATGCGTTGATTAATAAAAAACCCTGCAGCTAGTGCAAAGCAGTAGCTTTGAAGAAATAGTGGAATCGATGCAGCAAATGCGGTAGGTTTGAAGACAGCTAAGATGCAGACTACGATCAAGAGCAGGGTGTGGGGTTGGGTAGGGTACTGGCAGTGGTGGTGGTGATGTTGATGGCCGCCCTATATTTAAAATGATGCTGAAACACACATTTTGGGAAGAAAAATCTACTTTGGGATCCTGTAGTGCCCCCAGGGTAAAGTCGATACTCCATCCAGCTCAATGAAGTGCTTATCGTCTAAACCTGATAACACTATTTTGGACACGCATTCGGTGTAAATCTCATGACTATGCGAACAGATCTGGTATTGGGTCCCTGGAACTCTGGTGCAATTATCGATGGAATCTCGATAACCCTCATATCAGAGGGATTGCAGCACGTTAGGTTTTACACCCTTCACCTTATGTATACACTGCTCAATCGAAATAATGTATGCGTGAAGATTGGGACGTAAACATACAAAGTGTGTGATGATGCAGCTGGCACATTCATCCTTCATGCTTCCGATACAGCCTTTGTTTTCGGGTGAGAATTCTTGTGGGTTATCGAGCACATAGTTAGATGTAGCAAACCGTATCTTCAAATTTGGGGTAATTACTTCATAAATATCTCTACGAGCAATTTCGTATATCAATGAATTGGCATCACAGTATAGAAGGTGCAAGGCTGCTGAAGGAAATTTCTGACACATGTACAGGTAATGAAATTAGTAAAGGGTTAATTATGAAAGATCCAGAATGGCAAAACTAGTGTACAAAGGCTTGCAAAATGTAACAGAGCTCTTTGACAATCCGATAAGGATAATATTCTCATCGATGATCTGTCATGCCTGGAATGTAGGATGACCAAACAATTCTGCCGCTCCACATATAGTGTCATACCAGGTAACGCCTCTTATGTCCCTTTCCCAGCAGACATTTTGCAAAGTTTTTCCATACACTGCATTATACACTAGTTCAAAAAGATTTCTCAAAGTCGTTCACAGTCTGGGTATGTTTCTCAATGTTAAACTCGATATACAGAGCCATCCAAGCCTTCTGCTCAAAGTGCAAAACGCGAGGAACAGAGTCAAGTGTGGCTCCATTCATCAAGTACTGCCTCAGTGTTTCCCTGTGAATAACATAGTTCTTCCGAGATGCAAGTGTCAAAAGAAGTTATTCATGTGAACCGTTAGGAAGTACGCCATTTACTGAAGCCAAATGCAGATATGATAGCACATCTTGGCATTTGTCTGAAAATGACAAATTCACTGCCACAAAAAGGAATGTGTCCCCATCATTCACCATGTTTGCAAAATCCCATGATGAAAACACGTTAGTCTCGAGCCACTAGAAATTGCCAATAGGAAGCTTGCTCTTCATAGTGTGACTGTACAAGCTATTTACATCGAAATAAAAGATTTATTTCGATGCCACAACAGGGTCATACTCTTCACTCCTGTAAATGTTATTGGCTTCTGCACGCCTTCTGGAAACATGGGTAATGCCACCCCTAACTGCACATTGAACAAAAAGGTACATATCAACAGCTCTAGCCACACATCTGTCATTGACAATGAAGTGTCCTATGCAAGAGATGCAGCTGTTACTTGTTAATGGCGAGGTCAAGACCATATTGAGGCAAACATAAGTTCCTGTAATTTTCAAACACATCTGCCAGCAAACAAGTGTCAACACATAAATATTGAATGGCATACAGCAGCAGATTTATGCAGTGAAACGTATACCATGTGGCTTGGGCATGAGCATAATCCTCATTGCTAACACCTTCACCTTTCATGACATTGTGAAATGTGTCCTTTGGTGGAAGTGACGTGCACATCACACTGTCTCTGGACTTAACATAGTCATAAGGAAACACTCCCCTTCCTTTTTTGCGAATTCAAATTGGGTGTTGTCTGGAAACATCGAGCAGGTGATACTCCATTGTGCAGTTTTCAAATTAACTGCCAAGGTTTCCAGCGAGGTGTTCATGAACTGAAAAGAATCAATGAAATATAACTTGAAATGTTGTGCCTTTCCATTTGAGTCAATCCCATTAGGAATATGTTTGGTGATGGACTTGTACTTTTCAAAGTTAATTCCAATCACCTAGATTTTACCAGGGATTTCGATTACCATGGTTCCGTCGGGTTTTGTTGCATGATGTTCAGGGCTTTTTGAGAAAGTGAGCATCATAGTTTTGCAGGTTATGAAAGACAGCTAAAAGTTGTTTCTTGGGAAGTATTTATTATGTGTATGGCCTCTTATTTCCCCGGTCAGATGGTCATTATCGACCACAGTATCTGTATCGAGTTCCTTCTTACAAGTATGACAACATTTCTGAACCACCAACCTAGCTTCATCAGCAAGGGTTTTTGGCTTCATCGGACAGTCATACTGTGTTATTCCTGCAACCCACTTTGTCAATTCAACCTATTTATCTACTAACTGGTTCATACAATCATCACCCACAAACTCAAAGTAGTTAGATAATGCTGGATTTTACGAACAAATCAACAAAATGCTAGAGCATATGGAAGATGTTGGTTGATGCTATTTGTATTACTCATATTATCATTGGGGCGGCAAGTGGACAAGGGTTTCAAATATGTCTCTGTGTCGCAATAAGTGATGAAACCCAATCTTTGCTGTTTGCTGTAACCCTGAAATTGCAAGTACTTGTCTACAATAAGGAAAAACTGCGAACTACCTTATGTTGCTGACAGATATCATTATGGTTTGCGATTTTCTCCTCACCACTAAAGTATTGGGGAGAACGATCTCAAAGAAATTTCCTATGTCTACCCTTACTTAACTGGCTTTTAAGCAGCCTTGACAAATCTTTAATGGAAACAAAATTGAAATGGGAATCAATACCACAAGTGCGAATGGCCAATAAATATAGATAACATGCATGTTACACAGGAGAAATACACATTGGTACGATTACCCCTTGTTTATCGAAAGTTTAATTAATAATATTACTATCTTTGTCTACTCCAGAGTAGACATTGATAGAAATACCACTGTTCTCCTCAAACTTTCGATTATCCTGTAACACTACAGGAGTCGACAGACCTTCAGTAATCAAAACCTCATGAGGATTTTTATATTAAGTTAATCCATTGATATTCTTGCAACAGAAAACAAAGCTGATATAACAGAGTAATGGTAACACAGTCCCTCATGACACAGCACTTTAATGGAGGCTTTCTTAATGGTAATGAACTTGGGGAGCATAGTGTGAGTAGCATCAATGGTGAATGGTCTAAACTGCGATATGTGAACATCCATATGCAGGATTAGAAGCAGACTCCAGGTGAGCTGTGTGTGTTTACAACACATTTAATGCTTTTAAGAAAGTTATTTTATTTTAAGGAAAAAAAATAGTTTAACACAAAACTTTAAATACTAATTTAAAAAAAAAATGTCAGCGAGGGTAATTAACCTGTTACTACACATATAAAACACTTGTTTAAATTTTAAAAAATTCTTAAATAAAAAAACTATATTCTTACAACTGAATAACATACTTAAAATCTATTTAAAATGCACAGCCTATTTTGAATCATTCTGCAAACATTATAAATACTTATGTCCATTTTTTCATCACCCATTCATCTATCTTCAATCAACTCATTCTAAACATAGACATGGGCAAGACTATGTGCCCCTCCGAATACACTAGGTGCATCTGGCTTAGTTCGTATATCTTATTTTATGTTCCATGATTCACTCCCAAGAACACTTCTAACCAGACTATCTGAAACTAACAAAATTTAAAAAAAAAATTTCAAATACTTTTCCCTAAGAGTACTTCGAATTTTATTTTAGATGGTTATAGAATATTTTTGGAGTATTCAGTGTAAAGAGGGCTCAGCTCTCAGAATGAAATGCCACAGCAGAGTTTCTTTGAAATATAAGTACTTCTATTTTGTATACAGTATTACACATCTCTTCAGATATTTATAATATAATGTAGTCAATTGAAATTCTTCAAATTGTAAAACATTTTAGGGAGTATGTCTTATAGTATGTTGCATGTACTTTGGTCGTTCCTATTTAGTGGGTTTATCTCATAGTTGAGGAGGATTCTCTCTTTAAAGTTGATTGAAAACCACCAGTGTGTTCTGTTCTCGAACACATTTTGTAGTAAAAATGCTTAACATAGGGTTCACTCTGAAACCTTAAAGGGAAAGTGCTAGAAATTGTTTTATATTACTTTGTTACTGCTTTCTGTAGACGCCCATTTTAACATTATCCTGTAGAATTTATACACTGCATTTGAGCTCTCTTGTTAAGAATAGAATGACATTTTAAAACTACTATTTGTTTAGGTGTGAATGCACCTTAGTATTTTTTTCTTGAAATTATGATCAAGTATACTTTTACTCATAAGACACAAGTTTGTGTTTTCTAGTTAAGAACTATATGTTCACTGAATAATTTCGTAGTTATATAATTTTAACAGTAGCTAAACTTCACTTATTTTCACATGAACCATGAACTATTTTTTTTCTCTCTTTATTATTCAGAGGAACTATTTTTTTCTAATTTCTTAGGAAACGAAAACATTTCACGCTTTATTACTCACAGTAATTTTTGTTTCCTAAGGCAATCCAAAACTTTTTTGCAAAGGGAAAATAAATATACACAGATGCATTCATTTTAACACATCCACATTTATTTTATCATTTGTACAAAAATTTTAATTTTCTTTAAACAGTTTGTTTGAAATAGAAACAACCAATGATTTCAATATTACACATGTATATGAAGTTTCACAGCACATTTAAGCATTTTGTTTCAAATACAAATGACCAATCATTTCAATACAACACGTGTATAGGAGGTTTCAAAATAGACCTAATATTTAAAAAAAAAAAGGATTTCTCACACAGTCATTTAAACACATATTGTTTCAAAAATACATGACACATTTTACAAGTATTAAAAAAATATGCAAAAAAATTTTTAGGAACAAACATAGTTAGCAAAACTTACACAAGGGGATACACAAATGTTTTAACACATGCTGAGCGACAAATATTTTAATACAAGGTGATCCAAAAAAAATTTTAATACAAGGAAGTATAGGGTGATCCACAAATATTTGAACACAAGATGATCCACAAATATTATATCACATGTAACTATAAGGTATTATAAAAGTTATAATCTATTTGCAACTTCAGTAAACAAAGTTCACAGACATTTTAGTAAAATTGGATCCAAATACCATTCTTCAAGTTTACTTTCGAGCAAGTAACATTCCTTATGTCCTGGTTTTATCCTGTCTTTTTGAATTGACACTTCTTTACATTCTTGGATGTGTAACAAGACATCTTCAACCAAGTCTGGATTTGGCTCAACAATATGTGAGTGCACATCTTCAATACTAGATGGCAGTGGCATTGTTGCAGTCATATAAAAACGGGACATTTGCTAGCATCACTGCATTGAATTAATTCATGGCTTTTTTCGTCTCCCAGTGGGAAATAAATAACCATAAAATGAAACAATTCCATCACACGACTCCATAAATTCGTGGAGAATTTCAGAACCCCATATCATATACAATACATTAGACATGCCTAGTTTAACACTACATGGGGATTTCCCAAATGTATCCTATCCTACACCCAACTGAGAACAATTAGCTATGAACAATGTTTGTATATTGATAAATTCATTTTCTGACTTTGCAAGTTAAAACATGTTTGAGGACTAAACTTTATTTTTGTTCATTTTATTGCTTGATATACATAACACTTTGAAGAAACACACCCAGTACATAATAAGTAACCAAACTCTTCATTATTGTGTACAAACATATGAATATTATTGTCAGATTCTTCATAATACTTAAATGGTAAGACATTATCCATTGTATAGATCAGATGATTCAAAGCTGTGTTCTTCCTCACAAAAGCTTGTTATTATGTGTTCGCCCTCATTGTAAAGTTTTTTTTCTAACCTGTTTAGTCTGCTCTGATTTACAATACAATTCGAACTCTTACAGTTAGTTAAACTGGAATCCAAACTACATGGATCATTACATGTTGTTAAAAAAACCAAGCCAATATGAACATTTGAAATGAATGTCTGACTCACACGTTTTTGTTACAACTACATGTGAATGTGCTACTCTATAAGTTACAGAATACAACCCATTTTGAATAAATGCATACTTAAAAGTATGCATTTATTCTTTATTCAACTTCACAAGCATAGATATTACACACTGAAGGAAAAACTAAACAGCCTTGCTCGAAAATAAAGCTGTGGATTTCCCATCGCATGTTTCCTTCCTGCATATTGTGTTTCCCTGATGGGGTCTGGTGACTTAGTAGGCGATTACCCCATTGCCGCACTCTTCCTCGAATTATTCGATAAGGCTGGCTGACATCAGCTCTTCAAATATAGATAGTAAGTCACTATCAGGGCAGAGATACCTCACAGCACAATCTTTGCATGCTAAGCCATCACCAAAGTGAATACCAAGACTGGAATCGAAAATGTAGCACCAATGTTCAATTTCGTTACACACTTTAACTTGTAGAGTACCATTGTATGGCTTATATAATAGTCTTCTGTAGCCTATTTTCATGACTTCGAACATGACTGTAAGGTCAAAGATACTAGCCATGACTGACAATTTAATATTAAAAGCTCTCCTTCATATAGTCTGTCATTTAAGTGTTCTTGCTTAACCAAACATTGCATTGTCACATGCCACAGGCAGATTTTAATTCCAGTTTTCCTATGTATGTAACATGTTTCTTGTTGTCACATTGTTTGCTTCATACTTTAGGTAAAGAACAGCAACATCCATTCTGCATGAGGTATTCAATTTCTTGCATGATGTACATTTCATTATGAATTTAGAAAAGGCTTCAAATGCTTGTTGACTCTCATTGCATGGCAGCGTACTGTCAGGCCGCAAATTATACAAAAGACAAAATATTCGCCCATAACAAACGTCGAACACTTTACAAGTTCCTGTTGGACTAATTAACAAGAAATGTAAATGTTCTTCTCTGTTACACATTTCAATTTCTAGTGGACTGTCTTCTTCATGTTGAAACAATACTATCCTGTATCCTGGAGTAGCACTAGCATATTGAAATGTAGAGTCGAACCTCTCCATTGTAACTGACGTGCTGTTGTATGTTTGTTCCATATATATATTAAAGAATAAATGTTTTTCACACTTTGCTGGGTGTGTACCACCAAGTAGGTTTAAACATCATCATCTTGAAACTTTCCTAATTTCAGCTTGGTGAAATCAAATTTACAAACACAAACATTGCTGTTCCAAACCTCACATTCCCACATGCCAGAAGGCGACATTTAAATTCTGCTACTCCTTGCATTTGCATGGTGTGTTTGTTGTTAATACATTTCAGTCCATGTGGTGAGGCTGTCATAAAACTATATACTGAGTTTACATTTAATTTGTCTAAATCTTGGTTCCTTGATTATTCTTCACTTCTGTTTTTAAAATGCAGATCCCATGACGAACAGGGCAGTTCGCTGCTGGGTCTCATGTAAAAAATTGGACAATCATCTTGGTCATAAGACAATGCTTGTTCTGTGTATTTGTTTCCTTCAAAACTTTGTGCAAAGTCCCAATGTTCATCTCCAGTAAACATATGAAATTGGGAGTATATGTTCTTTAGAGACTGGAACCACACTCTCTTGTAACCTGCAGTCTGAGTATGTCTTCTCTGGGTTGAATGTCTCCATTTGAAAGTTTTTGCGCAGATCTGAACATGTAACAAACCAATTTTCTAAATTATTATCTTTACATTTTGGTAGGATGCTGTTACAAATATTCTCTTAGAGTTTTGCTTTTACATTGCGAACAGAACATTTTTTTGTCACAATGGTTAGTGTTGTAGCATTTTACTAGCAAATTAATGTTTTAAAAGTAATGGCATTCTGATGTTTACAATTTCTGTATTAGTCTGACTTTTTAAAATTTCTTTCTGCATATTTCCCAGCAGGTATAAGGATAGTCTTCAAGAAGTGCATCACTCATGTACTGGAAATGGTCTTCATAAGCTATGTCACCAGAGTCCCATTTAAAACCACGTACTTCATATGTTTGATGATGAAAACTCATTTTAATTTCCTGATTTAATGTATACCAAGGTCTCAGAGCTTTGAATGACAACACTTTTGTTTCATTATTGTCAGTTGCATAATGAAATTGTGAGTTCTTTAATCATAAAAGCATTGTCTTGATAGTTTTGGAAATCTTCTGCGAAACACATCATGATTGTAAATTACAAGTTTCAATCATATTTTAACAAGTATAATATTGTTTACAAAATTTCAGTTGTGGCTTCCGAACCAATTTCATCAATGCTGGAATCGTCTCTTGGTAAAACGAAATTTTTATTAACAAGTTCCATTACATTTTGCCAACTTTGCATTATGCAATCTCTCCTCAAATGGACTGTGTTTAGTTGATTGAAGAAAGTTGGTGTATCATACAGACAATCTTCATCACAAGGCAAATACAAGACTATGTCCTTATAGCCTCTTAAAGCCTCTGAGAGGAATGGATACACATGTTGAATTTCGTGTCCTGCAAATGTTAGTAGAAATTCTTTAGGTAGCAGCAAGAGGTTCTTGACATCTAAGTTTAAAAGCGTTTTGCTTTGTCAGTACATTAACATGGTGTTAAAAACTCTAGCACAATCTTCATTGCAATTATCTCAGCAGTGCTCGTTGTGCATATTACCTGCTGTTGAAGCTTGTAGACTGATGAACATATCGGAGAAATCTGTTGATTAATTCACCCACTCGGCGATACACTCTTGACATGATCTGACTTCGACAACTGCTGGCTTAAGACTGAAATAAAAATTAATTTATTGCTTCTTATATACTATACAAATTCCAAGTTAACCACAGTTTTGCATTAAAATCGCTCGAATTAGAACCTTTTCGAAAAATTATTGAAATATAGGCGATTTTGTCATTTTAAAACTCATTCCAGCTTGAAATAGTAGTATTTTTAAATAAATATATACACATTTGTCCTAAATATATACATTTCTGATCATTTGGGTGGTAGGAATTGTAAAATAAACTTAATACAGATGGAATTTGTGTTTTGAAGACAAATATATACATTCGTGAGCTTCCAAAACTCCTATCAGGGTTTTAAATATGGTATCCTAATTTGTTAATTTCAACTTTGAAATTATGCATTTTGCTCAAATATATACAGTTGGTATAAATGTTAGTTGGGTGTATTTGTAAAATAAACTTGTCAGATACAAAGATTGGTTTAAAAACTTTTAGTTTCGTAAATAATATGCATATACAATGTTAGCTAGCAAAACGTTTGGATAGAAAAAATTTTTAATATCAACTTGTTTGGTACCAAGTTGTTTGGTATCAGAAAACATTAGCTAACAGAAATGTTTGGGTGAGAGTTTCCTGGACTTTAAATATTTATTATGGAATAAATGTGCTTTTCTGGAGACGTGATATTTTCCTGGGTGGGGCAAGTCTGCCTTGATAGGTTTGGGTTGGCAAGTGTGCGCCAAATTTGCTGGCTGGGAGAGCTGGTTTGTAACTGCTGGCCGTCGGCATGCTTCCTCCAGATGTCTCAACGTGAGAGATTGTAGTTGCCTCTTTGACAGTGCCGGGAGCTGCATTGGGGAGGTGGTATGAGGGTGGTCAACACTGGCTTTGATGAGCGATCGGCGAGTGACAGTGAGTGCTGTATGTTGGCTGCGTGTCTTGAAGTCCTTGGTAGGGTGGGGGAGAAGAAAGTGGCGACCATAATTTTTCGGAGCTGTGTTTAGCGCAGGCGGAGACATCTGCGCAGGGAAAGGGGTTGGGTTAGTAAGGGATGGTGGAGGAATGAGCATGGGCAGTATAACTTTGCGGGGAGAGTCGGGGGTTGGGATGGTGATGGTAGCTGATAGCTGGTGCTTTCTGCATGCAGTGGACGAAACTGTAAACTCTTCCTCCTCCTTTTCCTGTGTGTCTCCACACTGATCGAAACAGTTAGGTGGATAACCTATTGGTTTTTTCGGTGGTGCGGATTGAGGGGCTTGCTGGGTACACGTTGGACGAGGCGGGGTGAAACTGCGAAATGTGGGGTCTCGAGTATCGTGAGAACTTGCAGCAATTTCTTTGACCGTGTCATTTGCGTGGCAGATGAGGCAGGGGCGGCCGGAGAAATTTTAGGTTTCTGAGAGCTTCAGTTACATATATATATATATATATATATATATATATATATATATATATATATATATATATATATATATATATATATATATATATGTGTGTGTGTGTGTGTGTGTGTGTGTGTGTGTTGGGGGGGAAGGGAGTTAGTTGTAATTTTATATTAGCTAGGTGTTTCGTTTGATTAATTTAATTTAATAAATTCAGTTAACTTCTGAAATAGTTTCATTGCATGATTAAAGTCTTTTGGTTAACGTACATTTTTAATGATTCGTACTTATTTCATTTGCTTCACCGAATTCGATTGTTCCTTTTATGTTATTCGAGGTGTGATTTTTGTTAGTATTTGCTCGATTCGTACGTTTAAATTAATATATCATCTCTTTTCATTAAAAAAATATTTACTTCGCAAAAAAGAAAACATTTCTCCCATATCTAAACTAGTTAAATACTCAGTATGCCTCCAGAGAGCAACCTACTCATTATTCGCATATGCTACCAACCAAAAAACTATATATAAAATAACCCTTATGCCACTCTTACACCAACATTAATTATGATATAAACACTTAAAACCCACTACTCTGGTCAAACGGCTCCAGTATGTCACAGAGTACACATAGATCTTGCTCGGCCTATTAATAAAATAATTCTTTAGTATCAAAGACTTCTTTAACACCAAAGAATTATTTAATATAAAAATTGATATCAAAACTTTATTTTATTTTTGATTAATGAACTTAATAAATCGAGTGATTAATCGAATTTATTATTCAATTAATCCAACAACTGCATAATCTCATTTGCATATCATAATTTGACATTTAGATCACTCTTGCACCAAATGTGACTTAGACCACTCTTGCACTAGGTGAGTCAGAAGTGGGTCGTTCCCTCTACGTGTGTGATTCTTAGGACCAATTGTTTTTCGCGAAAAGATTTAGGCGCAGGTTGGACTCCAATGTCCTGTTGCATAATTTCAGTTTTCCTTTAGTTATTGGCTACGTGTCTTTGTCGGGATACCGTTCCTTACCTGACTGCGCCGATCAGAATTAGGTAAGCCAAACACTCAGTGTCCTTGATTCGCGGGCAGACACCTGCAATGCGTGACAGTTAAAACCACCCAACCACAATAATGGAGCTTAGATCTAGTGTTTTGAAATACAAGTAGTCCTGAAATCTTTCAGCGAGAAACAAAAAAAGAATGATTTTATACACACACATGTATAAAATAACTGTTAACTTCTTAAGTTCGTTTATTTGTGCTTTCTTGTTACTGTTACATATTGCTCGACTTAACGACGTTCCTGACATACTATAATTACTTTAATTTCATTAAATAACAAAATAAAATTGCTGAACTTCTTTGCAGTGCTAACAGAAAAAATTCACGGCTTTTTCTTTCACAGTATAATCGTATTTTTAGTCAGTTGTATTTCAACTTGAAAATTTATATTCCTCTGTTGAATGCATATTACAATTGCAGTTACCACACGAAACCAATGTGACCAATCTGCCATTGAACCTTCGTCATTGGCTAAATGAGTTATTTGAGGCGTACTACTCTAATAATCAGCCAACGGAAGACGTCAAACAAGCGTACAACGACTTTGGAGTTTAGTTTACTACCAAATAATAATGCAAAATTTGCAGGTCCGTACACATGGGTGGATCACCGTCACAAGTGTTAGTCTGAGGGTACTTCGAATACTCCTCACACTGCAAAAATGTATATATATATATATATATATATATATATATATATATATATATATATATATATATATATATATATATATATATATATATATATATAGAGAGAGAGAGAGCAGAGGAAATTATTTCTTTGGGACTGTTCCGTTTACAGTAACCAAATCTCCCATTAATTTAAAGACACGGTGAAATAAGAAGAGATTTGGGTGGCTCTTAACAGCGAGGTCTTGAGAGCCGATGAGGGTGATTGAAATCAATATGGAGCGGCGCCGGAATGCAGGTAGGTTATTATAATCGCAGAAATAATGCTGCACATTGGTTGCTTCGTAGAGAAATAAGACGGCGGGCAAGTAGAACCACGAAAAGTTCCCATCGTAGGTTATGTACGTGACGTTTGAAAACAAACATGGCGACTGCCGCAAGTACGCAAATTCACCCAGAAAGTAAGCAACTTCGTTCACTTGGCGAGTACAGAAGCTGTGTGTACTATACTAGGAATTGGGATGGCGCTAGTGTATACGTAGTGACGTTACAGGCGGGGCGAAGTAAGGACATTATTGTACATACTTGAAGAGAATTGGCATACAGCCTAAATCTTGAGGGCGCAGGGACCATATACATATCACTTCCGCTGGCATTCACATCGGCTATCGAATAGTCTTCGCAAATTGGAATGCAATTACTTGCCGACTATAAATATTATCACTGTCGTTGTTGGTTCGGAATAGGGGAGCGAAAATTCGATATTAATGTTACAGATTTTGAAAAAGTGCGGAACTTCAAAACACCAAATTTATAAAATAAATGTTGGTGAAAATAAATTATAGTTTAGTAGTTACGGCTTAGTTTTCTGTTCATATTAAGGTGCGGCATCATCTACTATATCGGATTCCCACATTTCCTGTTAATTAAATTTTTGTGAAGTGAAATATAGAATCATAATGACAAATAGAAGTTTAGCTAAGTTTCTTACTCTGCTATAACGATCAAAGAAGAAATTTTCTCATAAATAACACAATCTAAATTATTGAAGTATTGATATGTTCCTGCCTTTTTACTACTATCAAGTGACGTTAGCAAAATTTAAGTACAAAATTATCGAGCAACTCGTAAAATATAAATTTTATAGTTTCTGAAATTCTCAATAATAACTCCGAAACTGAAGTTATGGCACCAGAAATAAGATTTTCTACGTAGGACATAAATTCGAGCCTTAAAAATAAATTTTCGTGTTTTTTTTTTTAAACGATATCTACAGTGACTTTTCTTTTGTTCTGTGCGTCCGGCAGTATTTCGGAACTTGAACTGAACTTGAAATTATATTTGGCAACCCTGTCGGTGACCGCCGCAAAAGTAGGACATAAATTCAGGCCTTAAAAATAGACTTTTGCGTTTTTTTTTTCTGCGGTGACTTCTTTTTTTCCTGTGCGTCGGGCAGTAATTCGGAACTCAGCTTGAAATATATTTGGCAACCCTGTTTGGCTGCCGCCGTAAGAGGAGGACTCGGGTTTTGTTCGAGGACCTCCTTCCGCGCGCTCGCTCCGGAGGCGAGAGCACCGGAGCTCGCAGCCTCTCCTCTCATCGTCGACGACGGATTTTATGATATTACCGCGTTTCGCGGCCGCATAATCCGCCGGCAACGCCTCGACAACCACTCGACGCCATTAGCGCCGGCACGTCGCTTCCAAGTACTCCTCCACCCTCCTCCCTCCCTCCCCTTCACACTGTTTCAGATACGAGAGACGTGGATTTCCAGCCTCGCTCCACCCATCTGGAACTCTCGGACACTGATGGAATTTGCGGCGCCTGCCCTCCCCGGCTCCCGGGTTTATTAGTTTAATGCTCGTTAATTTTCCCCTCCCTCCTGTGGCAGACGAGGTTATGAGGGGTAGAAAGCACGGCAGAAATCACCAGTGAGGCTCTTCTGGTATTTCCAATGCGGGCTGTTCCGGAATTCCGTCGCACTCAGTGTATATAATTCATTCGCAGTTGCTTCACACTTTTCGGAAGCCCTGCTGCAGTTCATTTTCCAGGATATTACTCCGCCCCGTGCAAGCTAAGCTTAACCAAGTCTGGAAAATTACACCACAGGACAACACACTGCTTTCCTGAGCACTCAGTTGTAATATTATTTTGCGTGAGAACTATTTATTACTAGGCGCTACCAACACCGATTTTTTCCTCACTGTTTATATCCGTGTTCGTTTTAAAAGAAATATAGGTAACACTTGAATTTAACGAAAATAAGATACGACTGTGTTTACAGAGGTTTAAAACGCTTGCAACGTGGCATATTTAGGAAATGACTGAATACGTAATACATGTGGTGTTTTTTCAAAGGTGTGTGTTAAAACGTCCGAACAAACCGTTAATGATCTTTAGCTCCAGAGCGGCCATAGTAGTAGGATTTGGGGAAGTCTGGAATTAGGACATTGGGCATCGGATTCGAATTCAGGGAGTCGCCATCTAGTGACGTCGCCCGACCGCCATATTGGATGTATTGACCTATCACCCCTGACCCATGTGACCTTTGACCTTTATCTTGACCTTGACCCCGTAGACCTTTGACCTCAAAAACCACCTTTAAAAACTTTAGAAAATTCTAAAAACTCCTCATACATTTAAAAAAATTCTTAACAAAATCCAAAAATATTTATTATTAAAATTTATTAAAAAATTATTTAAAAAATTACTAAAAGGATCCTCAGAAATGAGACATCCCCCCCCCCTTCCCAAAAATGCTAGAAGCCCCCTTGTGCAAAAACAAGTCCTTGAAATCCAGTTTTCGCCAATTTAATTAATTTGGGGAGGGGGAGTTCCTTCGGACCTACAGAGAAGTGGCGGCCATATTGGTTTTATAGACATACCCTATGCCAAATCGATACAATGTGTAGAGGATAAGACTCATACCTAAGCATCAACCATCTTGCATCCATATTGTATGCAGATGACCTTTGACCCCAACCATGACCTTTGACCTTGACATTTGACCCTGAAAATGAAAAAAATCCAAAAATCACAAAAAATTCACAAAAAAATTCCATCGATTAAAAAATTTATAGAAATTTATTATTTAGAAATTTATTTAAAAAATAGTTTTAAAATAGCAAAATCGTTTCAAAATTTACTTTTTAAATATTTATTTTAAAAATTCTTAATTAAAAACGTCTTTAACCCCGGTGGCCATTTTCCTTTTTTTGTTTTGGAATATCCCTTTTTCCCTAAAAAAATTCCCTTAAAAAATTTATAAAAATTTAATTAAAGAACTTACCTTTCCAAAGGTCCCCTCAGCACAGCCAATTATTACCTCCGTTCGACTGCAGCAGACAAATGACTCCCTCACACACACTCCCCTCACCTATACTCATGCCGCCATCTTAATTTTTTCATTCGTCATTTGTTTACATGCTCTGGAAGCAACCATCTTTGTTTATATGTTACTGGAGGCTGCCATATGTGTTTTTCGTTTGCCATTTGTTTATACATTACTGGAGGCCACCATCTTAGCAGGCGACCGTCATCTTGGTAGGTGACCACCATCTTCGTATACATCACCCATTCACCATCTTGGAAGACAATGCCCAATAGCAATTGACCTTCGACCTGTGACCTTGAAAACCAAAATTCGAGAAATGGCATAAAAGTCAGCAAGCATAATACATTACAGACTACCACCGCCATATTGGATGCAGACTTCCTTTACCTTGGCCTTATGACCCTCAATGGCATTGAAAAAAAAGCTCGGGAATAAATTCGTATAAGTAAGCATGCTGGAAGCCAAGCGAGCTGACGGCCGATATATTTATAGGCATAAAAAGACTTGAAAATGTCTACCCTATTTAAAACAGATGTTTCCAATCAGCAGTATACCTAAAAGCATAATGCGAGACTTTGATGACATGCATAATTTATTAAATATATATTTAAATTTAAAGTTATTTAGTTTTGAATTTCCCTAACTTTTAAAATTTTTATTATATTCTGACAAAGTAGGACATGAAATAAGACACTATTTCATTCACAGGAATTTATTTATTCAATTAAATTATTACAGCCGCTAACGCCCTCAAAAAATTACAATATTCTTTAATATGTCTAAGTAAACTGTCGCTACGGCTGATCAGCTTACCACGCCTGCCACAAATATGACATGCAAGAGAGAATTTTAGTAGAATTGCAGAGCTCATGTCGCCGAGCATTGCTGCTGCGCGTGGAGGTTCTTCACAGAAGCGACACTTATGATGTCGAAATGGTTCAGCAGATGCCGTTGACCATACAGATGTCGCTGGAACAGAGGTCGATGGTCCAGTTGGCGATGCCAATGGAGCTGTCGTAGGTAGCCCGCTCATTGAAGTCGTTGGCACTCTCGACGTCATGCCTGAATACGTCGATGGTGCTGCGCTGGTGGAAGTAGATTCTGCTAGTGACTTAGCCATCGCAGCTGAAGGAGTCGGTGGTGAGAAACCATTGGTGGGCAATATCCACTCAAATTTAACGTAACTAGCCATGGATGACCTGGCGTGTAAGATAGCCAAGACGATCCACCTTTCACGACTGCCGCTGTCAAACTGTACCTCTCAGCTGACCTCCTTTCTGCTTATATATGAGTAAGCAAGCCCTATGACGTCATATCGACCCTGAACCAATCATATTACACCATTAATACATAGTACATACACCGATAAGCCAATCACCGAGTTACCACATGATTGCAGCTGACCAATCACATGCAGGCATTGAGACATCACACACACACACACACACACACACTCACACACAATACACACATATACACAGGCAGGTAGGCAGGCTTCAGAAGCTAGTTTCTTAATCACATTGCCATACAGTTAATTTAAAACATACCAGCCATAGTTAATTAGTAGGGGTAGGAAAATTTCGCGAGTTCAATGACGTGTAGGCTAAACTCCACAGTCCTGTGTATAGTCGAGCCTCAGCTGTTTGTTCATTGGCTGCTGCCACAGTGTTACCTCACGCCTGGCAGTATAGGATTCGCTACGTGTTTCTTTGAACGTTTGTTATTGGCTCATAGGCGTCTAGGCCGTGTCTAATGAACTGTAATCCAATTGCAAAGGTGACTTCACTGTATGTGTGTTTGACGTCTATATTGTCCAGAATTGAATTCGTAACAAAAAGAAGGAGGAGGGGGAGGGGGCGGCAAATTTGAGTTCGTTTCGCCGCGTCTCATAACTTCCGCGTAGTATAACGTTGATTAGGAGAAGCTACGACGCTCGTTTAAGTTTCAATCGACAGCTCTCGTCTAGATCAACCGATTTCGTGTATAAAAACATTTGTGTGGTGGTGTGGTTATGGTGACATTGTACGAGTTTAACGTAAACAATTAAGAAAACTTAACACAATGTCGACCTATACTCGTCAAAAAGCCAAGTCGAAATACAGAAATCATATGGGTACGGTTGGAGCATTTCAAAAGCAATCCAGTGATACCCTTGAAAACCCATATGAGCGAGTGAAGCTGTGCCGGGAATGTAAAAAAATAAAACACGGAGATCTAAAGTACTTCTTAGTGTTGAAGAATGACTCTGATATATATATATATATACACACACATATATATATATATATATATATATATATATATATATATATATATATATATATATATGTGTGTGTGTGTGTGTATATATATATATATATATATATATATATATATATATATATATATATATATATATATATATATATATATAATGTGCTAACTAAAGTATAACATAGCTTGAGATAACCGATCGGGTATAGACTACGATGCTCTCAAATAAAATATTACCCGTTAACGTAGACGTATTCTCGCAAAACACACGGCCGTGTCCCCGACACAGCCACACCGCATTTTTCTATTTGCCACCAAAAAATGTTTTGCAAAGTTTCCTTTTTGTTGGGTAAATCGACAGATGTGAACGAGATATTTCGTTTGGCATCGAAATCAACGAGCCAGCACACTGGAGTCACGAGATATTCAGCCCGGAAATTTTCGCTCGCGTCGAAAATTGCCGCCAGTCGCCGCGTGACCTCACCAGCGGCTCGCGCATGCGCGCGCCAACTCAAGGTCACGCTCCAATCGTAGTCGTATACCCGATCGAAGGATACCAAAAAAATATATTTCACGAGATATTCAGCCCGGAAATTTTCGCTCGCGTCGAAAATTGCCGCCAGTCGCCGCGTGACCTCACCAGCGGCTCGCGCATGCGCGCGCCAACTCAAGGTCACGCTCCAATCGTAGTCGTATACCCGATCGAAGGATACCAAAAAAATATATTTCGATCGTGTTATTAGTCAAGATGTAATAAAGTCGGAATCGATCTCCCTGCAATAGTGTAATAACAGTCTTCATCCTGGTACACCGTGTCAATATTTATTTTACATTATTTTTATTAAAAGGATCATTCTTGAGTAAATTGTAAACATGCATACCATCAGATTTTTTTTAATCGTTACAAATTTTACTGTTACGTTTACAGCATGGCCCGAATGTTTACCAACTGAGCAGAAACGAAAACATCTTCTGAGGTTTAATTAATTTTCTTTGGCATAACTAAAGATTAATGATTTAAGCACAAATGCTTGTACCATACAGTGGTTTTATTAGTTTTAATGCTACAAATAATTTTCTGAAATTTTTAATGCTTACAGAATAGTGTTGTCAACCATCGCAAATGTCTTGCCACTATAGACCTAAAAAACATTCGCGTGTTAAACGGCCTTTGGGTTCGACTTCGCAATACTAGGTACAATCAAGCAAATATCAAGTGCTCATTGGTTATAATCCATTCACGGTTACTTCACACTTATTTGAAGCCCTGCTAAAATTCTGCTGTCATGGTATTCCTCCGCCACCTACAAACAAAGCTTAACTCAGTCTAGAAAACTACACCAAAACCCGCACGCACCGAATTCGTGCTCACTTTGTTGTAATGCTATTTTGCTTGGGAGCTATTTCTTACTGGGCGCTACCAACACACACGTTTTCTCACTGTTTCAAATCATATTTATTTTTAATGAAATGCTATAATTTATAAATATAATACAGTAAAAACTCCAATTTACGGAAAAATAAGATACTTTCATGTTAACAGGGGCACAAAACGCTTATGATACATAGTTTTCTAAGGAAATAACTAAACACGTCACACATAGTGTGATTTCTCAAAGGTTTAATTAAAAAGTGCGAAGAAACTTCGAATAGACTATATTTTCTGTCACAGTAGAAGGCGACGATTGGGCCTGCGTTTATTTTTTTGCGTGCCTCTGACTGGCTTCGGGTTCAACAGCGTATGTCCAATAATGTGGGGACCCATCACAAACGTAAAGTAAAAAACGTATACGTGCTTGATTTCTAGCTTTTCCCGAAATGAATACTAGAAGTTTTCAGGTGTCTAATTACGGCCGGTGACACCTGAATAACAGTGACGATGATAATTACATTCGAGTTACGGGTAGTGAGTCACAACGCAACTATTCTCGGAACATAGGGAGGGTGAGAAATGCTGGGGGGCAAGGTTGGGGGGGGGGGGGAAGTCTCAGGGGCGCCATATGTTCACATCATGAGTTGACGGAGGTTGGGAAAATTATGTGTCGACCCGAACTGACAATTTCAAGCATTCCATCACTCACTCCCGTACGTCATCCTTGACTAGCACTCGCCTCGCTCTCTCTCTCTCTACTGCAGCACGCCTGCCTTGTACGCTGTAAAAATTGTCTGAATATTTGCAAGGTTTTTTTTTTTTTTGTAAAGTAGCTGCAAAAATGATATTTTTTTTTAACGCTATTAGTATATGATAGCTAATTTTACGAAACTTTAATTTTGGACAGTTGAAACTACTACTGAATTTCAACAAGCAAAATTTTGTGTGTTTTTTCATAAAACAGTATGTTATAAGGATACAATATTCAGCTGTACAGTTAGAGAAAATTTTTGGCGACTAGCTTAAAAAAAAACTATTTACATTGCGTACATATATTTTACTGTGAATAGCTTTGCGTAAAATATGTGTTAATCATATGTAGAAATTGTATAAACAAAAACTTAGGAAATAGTTGACAAAATATTTCCGTGGCGTACGCTGATAAAAATTCCCATGTACTAACGAAACGTTCTATGGAAGGATGCAGTTATTATACACTGTATAAAATAAGTGTAAATTTACACATACAGGGTTTTGGTAATGTTACATTTTGTATGTGTAATTTGTGTTAACTACATTGCGTGTACTTTTTACACAAATATTTTAATAATCCAGAGAGTACTTCATGTATTTGGTGAAAGTATGTGTATACGGGAGCGTATATTTACACAAACAAATTTTCGGTAAGTTTACATTTTAATGTGTAATTTGCTAAAACAGGTATAGTATTTGTAATTTTACACTGATGTTCCTGTTGATTCACGAAGAGCTACAAGTATTTTTTTTTTAACATATGCTCTTGCGGTAGGGAGCAGAACTATTTCGAAATCATTTTGTGCGTTCAAAAGAAAATCTTAACTCCCGCTGATGTACGGAAACGCAATTCGTACGTACAAACCACTTAACATCTCCGTATTTACAGTAGCTTCGAGTTTCGGGAACGAACCTCGCCAATGATGCCAGGGGGTATGCACTTTATAACGCACGGTTGGTTATATTTTTTTTTATTGCTATTCGAAAATTTAACCTTACAGAGTAATTTTTTTCAAGTGATTTTAAAACTCTTGCTTTAATAGTAGCTTATATGTGTAATAACTTCTAATTTAAAAATTATATCACTTGTAATTTTAGATATGAATACTTACTAATTGCGTTTATTTATTGATCTTGCAGTTATTGATAACGTGTGATGCGTTTCGTGACTGCCAACGCGGTACCCGTAAAATACTTAAAAATGGCGTGGCCTGTTTTGTGTGGAGTGTGGAGCGTTGTTATTTCCAGTAGATAATGACCGTGTTTCTGTTAAATAGCGCGGAATATGGTTGCATTTATTCGGTTAAATAATGTTGCAGTGCTGCGCGAAGGATTTTTGAACGGCTTTCCATTCTCAAATGGGAATATTACTGCAACGTTAATGACTATTACGACCTACGAATTCATTGCACATCAGCTTTAAGGCAGTGCATGTGTTTTTTTTTTTTCGGGTTTTTTTTCCCCCCGCTGCTTTGTTTGAAAATCTTTTTTCGTTCGGCTTTGACGTGAAGGTGCTTGTATGCTGTTATTTATTTTTTTTATAACATGTCCACGTCGTCATTTTATTTAGCACAAGTAAAGCTGTGTCAGTCAAAAAACGCGTGATTATGCAAACAGCAATCTCACAGTAAAGCTCAGACTTGTGAAATTAATTTTGTGGAACATGACGTGACATAGAGCGGTGTGAACAAAGCGTCATTTATTACGCAAAGTAAATATCTACGAAAATTCTAATTAACGTATTTTTTAAAATCATTTCCGAGACAGAAAAATTATAGTAGCGTCAGGGCGGTTTCCGACTTTAGTACAAAACGTCCACATTACTCTAGTATCCTTACATTAAATATTAATGTATCATAAACCGAAACCTTCCTCGAGAAATTCTCTAAATGACGGTGAAAACCGCATCGAAATCTATTGAGTAGTTTAGAAGACTTAGCTGAATTCACAGACACATGTGGCCGGGTGACTTAGTTGTTTCGCAGTATAGGTGGGGGTGTGTTTATGTATGTGTGTATATATATATATAATACATACAAATCGTTACAAGGCACAACATAACTTCGAAAACTGGAGATTTCCTTTTCACGTTAGTAAGTGAAGTTTGCGTTTTCTTATAGCCGCTGGAGGAATAAAAAACGTGCACATTCAAAAGCAACGAATGTTCGCTCTGTTCCCGTATAGAGTATTCACAGTTTAACTGAATACTGATGAACCCAACCTTTGGAAAATGTCACAGCCACCACCTGCATATATTTTAACTGTCGTCCCGACTAGTATGCGCCCGCCGTAAAGTTGGCGACGACGAAGGAAGATTTAGTCCCATATCATAGCGTTGCGTTTAAGGCGTCAGGTAGTCATTTGGAAACAAGGAAATTATTTCTATAAGCTGTTCAGGGGTAAAATGAGAACTTTAGGAAGCATTGCTTAAGATCTAATTGAATGCACGTTGTGTAGTCTTACGCCTGATGTAAAATTTGCATTGCCATGGGTCTCGTCACTTTATTCATGCGTCGGTCAAGTGAAACTGCGAAATGATCAGAAAAGTAAATATTTTACAAATCTGCTCATTTTCATTTCAATTACAAATCTGCTCAATTACACTTCGTTGCATAAAAAAAAAGTAATTGAAATAAATATTTTAAGTTGTCGCAAATGGTTCTACCTAAGACTTCTTATTCAACGTTAAGATAAGGAACTACTTTCCGTTCCATCGTTACCAACTTTACTGGCCGCGTGTCAATCTGTGCACCCGTTAAAATATATGCAGGTAGGATCAGTGTTTTTTTTTTTGCCGACGTTGATTACAAAAGTGCTTACTTTATTGTGAACACCCTTTATTGAATTTTCGCATTTTAACGCGTGTACGTGTAAAAATGAGAACATGTTTTTAATGTAATTGATTTTCTAGTAATTTCTCAGTTTCACTCGAGCAACGCATGAGTAAAGTGATCAGAACCACGTCAATGTTAATTTCACATACGGTCGAATAACAAACAATGTGCGTATTCTAGAGATCGAGCGGGTATTTAAAAAGTCCTCAATTTGCCATTTACTCTATGAATGCTATACTACGCGTTATTTGCTGCTGTAACCATATAATACGGGAGGTAGGGTATTCAAGCCAAATAAGCCTAGCCTTTTAAACATGAAAAAGTAGTCCAGGTCGCCTGCAATAGTTAACTAGACCTCAATCACTCTAGCTTTACTAAAGGCTGTTCACGATATAGTGAACACTTTTAAAAGCAACCTTAGGAGAGAAGTCACCGCTCCTAATTGCACATAGTCTATATTTACAGGTGCATGAGTGACATGCGCAAAGTAAAATTGGTAACGATGGATGGGAAGTAATTCCATATCCTAACGTCGAATAAAATGTGTTAGTTAACCATTTGTGATAACTTAAATTATTTATTTGGCTTTCTGTTTTTTTTTAATGCATCAAATTGAATATATGAACAGAGTTGTGAAATATTTACTTTTCCAATAATTTCACAGTTTAACTTGACCGACGCACGAATAAAGTGATAAGACCCATGGCAATGTTAATTTTACATAAGGCGGAATAATACACAACGTGCATACAAGTAGATCTTAAGCAGGCTCTTCAAAAGTGATCATTTTACCGCGAATAACCTATATAAACAAACAGTTACAAGCCTCTATTTCGTAATTTTATTTTTACATAGAATTCTGCACCCAGGGTGTGGTAGCCAATAGCGTATAGAGTTCAAATTTAAAAAACTGTTTTTAACTAGTTTTAAAATGCCCGTCCAAAAAAAATCAAATATTATAAAATAACTTTCTAGTTCATTGCAAAAAATGCACAACAAAAATCAAACAATCCTGCTTCCCCCGCCCCCTTCCGAAAGCCAAAAATATGCAGATACCTAGAAGCAAATTTACGAAGAGTTTCCGTGATTTTTAGGAAGTTTTGTGTTATTCACACGAAGTCCGTAATTCGAAAAAATTTTAAGTCCTCAATTTTAAGAAGATTTATACATAACTTTCTCGAGTACGTCAGGAAATTTCACGGAAAACATTTCCTAACAGCGTACTGAAGAAAACGGTTGATAATTTTCAACGTGTTTGAAATTATGTACAGATGTTTGTCGAAAACCTATGTAATAAAAACTGAATTGAATGTTGTATACGAGTAAGAACACCGGGCATTTCGCGAAAAGAGTCCCTACCTAGTAGCAATTCGCAATACTTAAGGGCAGATCCCTTTTCGGTATTGGATAGGTAGGGATAGGAAAATTTCGCGAGTTCAATAACCTGTATGTTAAGACTCCACAATCCTTTGTATAGTCGAACCTCAGATGTTTGTTCATTGGCTGTTACCCGAGTGTCACCCCGCATTTGACAGTACGGGATTCGCTTCTTGTTCCCTCGTAAGTCGGCTATTGGCGCGGTGTCGTTCAGGTGTCGTCTGATCCGATTGCAAAAGTGACTTCAGCGTACACGCGTTTGAAATCTATCTTGTCCTGAAGTGAATTCGCGAATTTTTTCCCATCCCTATGGATAGGTTTAACTGGTGTATAACTCAGGTGCCTGCCAACGAATCACAGGCTTTTTGGTGCCGGAGTAGCTACTTCTCGTTGTTGCAATCACCTATATCACGGTTACTTCACTTTTTGCTGAATCCTGCGTAAGTTCTACTTCCAGGATATTCTTCCGCCTCGTGCAAGCTAAAAGTAACTAAGTCTAAACAATCACACCAAAGGACAACGCACAGAATTCGTGCGCACTCAGTTGCAATAATATTTTGCATGAGAACTATTTCTTACTAGGCGCTACCAACGCAAACGTTTCCTCGCCGTTGTTGTCCATATTTATTACAAATGTAATATTATAATTCATAAATAAATAAATTATTGTAAAAAAATTTTGATTTAACAAAAAAATTGGATACTTTTATTTTAATATAAATATAAAGTGCTTGTGATGCATGGCATATTTAGGAAATAACTAAATACGTCATACCTTAGGTGATATTTCAAAGGTTTGATTTTTTAAAATGGGAAGAAACCGCGTATAGTTAAATAAGCACTTTTGAAAAATATCACTACCTCTACCTACACATATTTTAAGGAGCACAGTCGCTAGCATGTGCCCAGTAAAGTCGGAACTGTTGGCGAGGGGGAGGGGGAGGAGTAGTTCAATGACTCAGCGTTGAGTTTAAAGTGTTAGGTAAAGGTTTGTCATTACTGAGATGATTTTTTTTGACTTCCTGTTTGAATGCCAGTTTAAGAATCAGGAAATTTGTAAACTATTTACTTTTCTAATAATTTTGCGGTGTAATTTGATCGACACATGAAGGCCAATGACAATGTTAATTTTACATTGTGACATTGCAGATTTTCGGGGTTATGTTTACCGTTGATCTTAGACATTTCCATAGTATACGATTAAATAATTATTATGTTATCACTTCATTTAATATTATTACAAATTGCGTTTTATATATGAGTTAACCATATAATCTCTGTTTATTTTGATAGTTATTGATATAGAGATCATGTGTATGTAATTTTCATTTGTTTCTATACAATATTCAGTATTAGTATTATGTTTGTAATTTTTCATTTCTTTCCTAATGGGTATTCGGCATTAAATGTTTATTAAATTAAAGTACTAAATAAAATGATCCTGGTTTTCTCTCGTCTCGCCATTGCGGATTGGCGGAGAGATGTGCTATGGTCAGACTACAGCCAATCGGAGGACAGGAGACAACATAAGTGAGGCAGATGTAAAATATATATTTTTTTCTTTAGAACAATTTTCACTACCTCCAAAGAAGGACGTGGTATCGAATAATAAAGTTTTAGTGATATAATAAATAATATATATAAAAAATTGAAATAAATGCTGCATGATGTTTGAATATTCATCATTTATAATCAAAATAGTATGATATTTGTATGATTGTGTTGGAAAATATAAAAGGAATTAAGTTGTGGAATTTATGTGAGAAGAAAAAGAGGTAATTAAAATATATTTGAGAAGCTGTGCGAACTGTATGAAATGTAACAGCATATGGTGGCAAAATATACACTGTGCTTACAAAATGTCGAACAGGGCTTTTTAAAGTGGTCAGTTCACCATGAACAGTCTATACCAAAACTTTTTCTCACAAAGACGCGCGGGCTGTAACAAAAGGAATGACTGTGTGTTGTATCAACATTACTCAAGTACAGGCTGTTCGCAGTAAAGTGAGCACTTTTTAAGGGCCTCCCAACAGGGTTTAACCACTAATAAATATACCTTATTTGCAGCATCAGGTATTAAATTTTGAGGGTGGTGAAATGTATACTCTGTGTTTATTCGTCACAAAGCAATGTTCGTATTAAAAAAACAGCAGGAAGATGGAAATAGGATGAAAGGAAAAATTTAGAAAGGCCTTAAAAAAAGTGCTCACTTTACCGTGAACAGCCTATAATTTGTATATAAAGTCCACTCACGATCGCTTCCAACTTTTCTGAAGTTCCGCTAAAGCTCTACGTGCATGCTATTCCTCTGCCTCACGCAAACAAACATTAACCAAGTCTAGGAAACTACACCAAAGGGACAACGCGCCACATTCGTGCGCGTCAGTTGAATTATATCTTGCATGAGAACTATTTCCTACTTACCATTTCCAACACACCTATTTTCACCCGGTTTTCCTTCTTATTAATTACAAATGAAATATTATAAAGTATAGGTAAACTATAAGCGAACGTTCAATGCAACCAATTCTATACTTTAATATCAAAAGGACTACGAAACGCCTGTGATACATAACATATTTCGGTAACAGTCAAACACGTCGCACATGGGGTAATTTTTCAAATGTTTCATTCCTAAAAATCTAAAGATACTGCGAATATACTTTACCTGCAAGAGCTATCACCTTTGAGTACTGTTAACAGATTATCTCTTCTTGTTGGTTTGGCGAAATCCGTAGGAGGAACAGAGAGATTTGATATTTTTAAAATGCGAATACAGATATTGTTTTTCATCTTTACGGTAGATATTTATGAATACAGCTATTACTTATATTAATTCAGGAGAAATTTTCTGCAGGATAGCCTAAACACTGCCGCCATCTGTCTTCCCGGAAAGAAAACGCAGAAATAAAATACAGGAGGAAAACTTACATAAGGTATGGTTTACAGCAGTTGGACTACTGTAGCACTGTAGTTTTGATTATACCATAAAAGCGCAGGTATATTTTGCTTCATTTCCACGTGAAACTAACTCACTGCTACGTAAAAAGAACATATACAAAGATGTTTGCTTTTATAGCTGCAACTATCTCTAAGAATCATATCTTTTCACTTACTTGGGTTTTTAATTTCCCTTTACTTCCATTCTACCTACATTAAAGGGTCTTTTATCTGCATTACATTTTTTAATTTCTAATAAAATGGTTATGATGTTTGTAACACGCTATCTTATATTATCTGTTCTATTTAGTATCGTTTTACTTCGGTTTTTCATCGCAGTCTATTCCACGAAATGGGTGAATGATATTTAATCAAGTTCTATTTGCAGCTCAGATGTATCACTACGTCGTAGATGACACGTACAAACACAGTAACATCTTCCTGGCGATCAAATTCTGATTTAAAATTCCAATGCCATTCAGCCACTGAATATCCTTGTATTTATTTATAGTCTGTTTACAGGACTGTGGCTCTGTTAAGTACATTTCTGTTAGTTAACTTTGCTTGACTTGTTTCATCACAAGATGCTTTAAGGAAAGGAGGAGGTTGAGAAAAACTTTGTCCGCAGAGAATTCCTCTCGGAGTTCTATGACGAAATTTCTTTAATACCGACTTCGAAGACCGGAATGCGACATCACAACTCAGGATTCCTACCGCTATCAGGAATATGCCTTCTCTCTCTTTAAGAGGTTTTGTTTACGTGAAAAACTTGTCGGCGAGAATTATATCCCCTGAGAAAAAGTTTTGTTGAATAAAACAAACAAAGTTTGCTTGGCAGAAACAAGTTAATTGTTTGTATAGGGGTAATTAAATATATATATTTTTTTGCTGAAACCAAATTATTTTGTTGTTCATATTTAGCCGCTGCAAATATTTAGGATTTGTTTGGCGCAATTAACTATTTTTATAGCGTTCGGCACATTAAGATTTTTCAGTTGTAATAAAAAAATGACTGAAAGCGCCCGTTAGTATCGAACCCGGGCCTTTCACGCGCGAACGCGACGCCTTACAACCTCAGGAGATGTGACTGCGAAGGAATTGAGAATGTATTAAAAAAATAATGTAAGCGTTGTACCGCTATCGAGCATTAATAAACTCAATAAGGAACACTGCTACTATCCCAAGTGTCACAAAAAATTGCAAACAAACATTCGAGCTGCATTTTTGAACGAATGCATTCAAATGATCTGATTACCTTATAGGTAACCAAATAAACGCTGGTAGTGGATCCAACTTGACCTTTTTTTGCCGAAACGAATTTTGTAATAACATTTGTCAGGTTTATTCCAGGTAACCGAATTATTTTTCACTTCGCATGAAATATAGACTTTACTCTAACATGACACATAATTTTAACGGTAACCATACTGATTATTTGATCGTACTTGTCAAATAGTTTGTGGAGGTACTAAACAAATATGGATGACGTTGGAACAGCCAAACAATTGTCCGCTTCAATAAGGTTTTTTGAGTGTTTTTTTTTTTTTTGCTCCAAAGGAACGAATGCAGACGTTAAGGTGAAAATTCCGCGAACAAAAGGCTTGTTTCCTCGTTAATCACGCCTCCCGAGAAACATCAGTTCTCTGTTCTTTCATTACTAGGAAGCTATTTTCCTGTCGCGAATTGTCGTTGTATGACATGGTGAAAAGGTTAGTGCAAAACGGAAACAGTTAAAAAGTCAGCCTTTTTAAGTTGACGACAAACAACCGTATAATAAGCAATTTCTTAGATGTTATATATATTGTTATACATATATATATAATATTGACATTCAGGGAGCGAGGAAGGGACCTGCCGGAGAACCAGTATTGCGGAATCATCCTAGCATTTGCTTTGAGTGATTTCGGGAAACCATGCAAAGCCGAATTCAGGATGGCTGGACCAGGAATCGAATCCGGATCCTCCCTAGTGTGAGTCCATTGTGAATCCACTATACACACGTATACATCGTGTGTGTGTGTTTATGCGCATATATACATATATATAATATCCAGGCTGTCCGGATACTCAGTGCTCAAACACCACACATACTTTCTTTGGACTGATAGGAACACAAAAGCCCTGCACACTAATATCCGGTAACGTATTTTTATATAGATTATTGTATTGAAGTTGCTACGTATAACGCCTGGAGAAAGAAGCAAGCGATGCGATTTTGGTGTAGGACAAGTTGCATAGGAAGCAGGCGCGCGACGTTGAGTATGAATTAATTTAGTGCCACGCAAATATTTCCTATTCAACTTGACCTAAACGCATGATCGCACAGCCTTGTTCTCCAGGCGTTGTACTCCGCAACTTTGAATGCAATTAAATTATATGAAAATACGTTTCTGGATATAATTGTATGGGGCTTTTGTGTTAGTATTGGTGCAAAGACACTATGTCTTGGGTTTGGCAATTGAGTTTCCGAAGATCCGGTATACACATATCCACTGATAAACAATGATATATCATACGTCAGTGCTTCGCCAATTTCTTAAAAAAAAAATCAAATAAATAACCTACAAACATCCCAGCGAAGGAAGCGGAATGAAGAACACAATGCCAAGCAGAACTGTACTCCATTCTATATTAAAACGCGATCGTAAAGCAAACGAAACGTTACCAAAAAAAAAAAAATAAAGTTTGTAATGATTTATTAATAAATCTCTGAAGAAAAAAAAAACATTTTTGGGGGCGTGGAGTAGGATTCGACATTGAGGAGTCATCGTCGCTCCACGCATTCATTCCTCCACGCATTACTTATATTGTTATTTGTGCAGCATTAATAAGTTAAACAATAACACACTTTCAGAGACGCAGTTGCAATTTGTTTCCAAAAAAGTGGGACGGTACGGTTACAACTCGGCAGGGCTGCCTGCATGCGCCTAGGAGCGGAAGCAAAACTAGTCAATATTTTGCCCTGACAATTTTTAACCATAAAACTTTATACTTATTTTATTTAAAAAATAATAATATTGGAAATTGCCTATTTTTCAATGTGTTTTGAACACAAGAAAAATGTGTTGGCGCGTTTTTATATATATATATGTATATATATATATATATATATATATATATATATATATTGAAAGAAGTATATGTATATGTTTATATCTATAAACATATATATATATATATATCGTGTATAACGTGTATAGGAAATATGTGTACAAATTCGGGCACGTGATTCGTGACCGGAGTGTGTTTTTATAATTTCCTTAATTATTTCAATAACATTATAAATGTTGGCATCCATCGTACACGGCTATTTGAATGGTCTCACTTTTTAAACCAATAAACGGGCTCTATGTGTCGTTCTTCACTGTCTGTCGTGCTTTCGAACCAACCAATCTACTCTTGTTCACGGAACTGTAAATGGGACGTACTTTGTTTTGTGTGATGACGCCTTATCATACTGGTTTTTTCCCGAAAAAAAATGTTAGCGCAAGAAGTAAAAAAGACGACTTTTAGAACATGTTTATAAAATTTATTAATTTTCAACTTTCCAGAGCACACGAACAATGCACGCCAGCACAGCAGAGTCGTTCGCAAAAGTGGCAAATGAATGAAAACTAGAATTATTTTGTACTGGTTTTGAAACAAAATTTTTTTAAATTATATATAACTTATTTGGTTAAGGCTTAAGACCATTGTCGGTCGTTCATTTATTGAAAATAAATTATTTTCATCCGTACATGCAGAGCATAGAAAAATAATTTATAAGGTTCGATGAAGCATATAATTACATTGTCTAACCCATATTGATGACACTATAAATGTAATGTAATAATTAGAAATGGGGAAATCTGCATTCATCTGAGAATCAGCTAGACCTCAAATACATACAAACTTCAGTTAGGCCTAGTTTTGTATTTAACGCGATAGACTGATGACGTGGCTCTGAAATACACAGGGTCTATAATATACCTAGTATAGGATAAAACAGAATAAGTTGTGGATGGAAATCAGAACTCATTTTATAAGAAGGTATAACGAGTCTAGGAACGAGGTTTGTCGCTAATTGATACAATGTTTCGTTTTGGGTATAGTAAAGGTGTACCAGAGAGGCTGAATAACAGGACTACAACAAATGATAAAAATAAACCACTTGATTTGAGGGTGCCGTTTAATGTTCATGCTGCAATTGATTTCTGCAAGGTGCGTGAATAATTTTCACGATGTCGGGCAATTTACTTTTCATGAACGACTGTTTTTTTTTAATGCCACTGTATTAGAAGAGTCCAAGCATGACTAAATTGTAATAGTTTTATAAGTGTTTATGGCAATAGGTGTCCGTCCGACAGCTAAAGAAGGGGAGGCACTGGAATCGTGATGTGTCAGAAACACTTTTTGGTTCAATTCGAATGATCCGCCAAAAAACCATGATTGGTTTCTCAACCGTTTTAATGTTGTCCCTGCTGTCGTTTTCTATGGAAACCAGCAGAGAAAGGGTAAAAGGTTCCATGAACCTTAGGTCGTTCAGTTATCAGGAGTTGATCAAGCTGCGTCGGCAAGTATTTCGTGCTGAAGCACGCGTATACGTTGGTTTAGGAGTCCAGTACACAGATTTTTGACAACTCAGAATATTTCTTTCCATAATTATATTGATTATAACGCGATGACAGGATTATCAGTTACCACTTGTCATGAAAATATGGTTGCATTATTGGTAACACTTTTTTTTTTATCATACCATTACTTGAATGGCAAATCTTCGGAAACTCATTGGAGTTAGAATTCGCGTTATTAAAATGTAATAGTTTC
Organism: Dryococelus australis; assembly: GCA_029891345.1. Taxonomy (NCBI): domain Eukaryota; kingdom Metazoa; phylum Arthropoda; class Insecta; order Phasmatodea; family Phasmatidae; genus Dryococelus; species Dryococelus australis. Next base: position 43,756,562 of record CM057000.1, read on the forward strand.
TTCTCGGCAGACTGCATTTCCCATTCAGACAAAATTTATTTATAGCGGTAATTTCATATTTTCTAATATAAATTGCATCACTCGTGAGAAGAACAAATATGTACGAAGCTCACTAAAACTGAGTTGCTGAAATGGTTATTCTGATTCACTGTTTTAAACATCACGCGTTGTTAGTTGTTACTTAATTTGTTTTATATTAAGCGAAGTAAGTTTTTGTTCTTATAAGATAGCCCAGTAATGGATGTCCGTCCGTGATGTTAACTTGCATGCATTATTTTAAATAATTTATTTGCAACAATTTAAAAGTTCCTGATATTTCAATCCGAATTTCATATTTAAAAAAGATTCTTTACTAACACTAATTAATTTTTTGTCGCTACAAACAGTATAAAACTACGTTTGCGTAAAGATAGTTTTTTGACTACTCTTAGCTCGCTGTATGCCGAAAAGACGCAATTAGTTTACTGTGTAAACTAACATAATTTAAACGCGTATTTACTAAAGTATTTTTTTTTTTTACACATTTTCGCGACTCGCTTTAAAGTAGTGAATTAAAAAAAAAAACTCTCACTGGTAGTGAATTTTCATAACAACGTTCGTATATTGCCAGCAACCTCATTTTCGCTTTCTTGTCCACAGACGAGTGCTTTGTCGATTGTCGATTATGCGACATTAAGAGTGCTCGGTTGCTCTGCGTAGTTTCCAAACCCTCCGGAAGAGCGCAGCACAGTCTTCACTCGGCGTCGAGTAGTTCCTGCCGAGCGGCACAGAGTGCAGCAGTGTACAGGAAGATCGCGCGTTCGCGAACAAAACCAACAATCCTCAGCCTGATACACACCCACTGTGATAAATTATTTTTATAATTACCAGCAATAACTTGCTTAAGTGACACTATAAAGGCGCGAAAGGTAACTAACGGTACAGCTGCAAAGGTTTCATTGTTAAAATTTCATACATGTAATGTAATTTTTAGCACAAATCATGTCTGCTCTTGCATATCCGCAGTATGCTGAGAAAACTGCCAACGTTCTTTTAAGAAGAAAGAAAAATATTGTTGGTTTCTTTGTCGAGATAAATTGTAAACATTGATTACTGGCATATTTTGTACACGAAGCAGCATGAAAAACCGGCGAAATAGAGAATTACAGTTTCCATTTCCGATGTTACCTCCACTTTTGATTCCAAAGAACTTCTACTAATCCCTCATTACTTCCTGCAAGCCGACATCGCACTTCATATACATAATTCTCGTTAACGTTTGACGTTATGCCACATTCGTCAGCGATAAAAATTTCACCCGTAGCTCAAACATTGCACACCGAGACGTACAAGTTCGCGTTGTAGATTTTTTTCGTAAGATAAAATGAGTTCAAGCCATTAGTTAACTTCTTGTTGCGACTATTACAGATTTTCGTAGTGGTCGCTGTTTGCATTACAAAATTTATTTACTTGGAGGGGCCACTCATGCTTCGGTATCATAGTAGCAGATATCGCTTGCATTTAGCTCGTTGGGTGACTGCTTCTACTAATAGCCTAAAAGCCGTCTTCACAATAGCGCGACGCAAAGCGATGCGACGCGATACAGCTGGCCTGCCATCTGCGGAGTGATATTTGACAACACACAAATAAACACTGTTTTAGTAGTATTTTTAGGAACTGTATTGTACTGTGAACCAAACTTTAGACGCTGGAACTGCAATATGCCTGCAGCCAGGCCTTATAGTTTTGCATCGTACACATACCGCCTGTCCTCTTCCTCTTGAATCAAAAGTTCTTCAAGACTCGTCTTAAAGAAAACACTCCAGTTATTGAAACAATGTTCACAAATGGGAGATGCGAATATTTGTGTATGTGTGTGTGTATATACACACATCTCGTTTTTTTTTTTTTTTCGATTGGCTGGTTCGGTGTGACATGACATCGCTTCGCGTCGCATCGAGCCATTGTGAAGAGAGCTTCAATCAGATATTTAGATTCATGGTTACTCCCGAAACTCATAGAGCCCCTCTAAAGTTCTACTCTCAGGGTATTCCTCCGCCTCGTGCAAACGAAGCTTAACCAGGTCTAGAAATTACACCAAAGGGACAACACACGATATTTGTGAGCACTGAATTAAATGACATATTGAACGAGAACTATTTCTTACTAGGCATTACCAACACATATATTTTATCTCTGTTTTATTCGTATTAATTATATATTAACTACTATAATTTATAGGTAAAATATGTGCAAAAGTTCAATTTAACCGAAAATAAGACACTTTTATATTAACTGAAGTATAAAATTCTTGTGATCCACACCGTACTAAGGAAACAACCTAACATGACGTGCATGGGGTGATTTTTCAAAGGTTTGATTCAAGTAGTGCGAAAATACTGCGAAACCGAATATGACCGAGTTCCCGCTTTAATTTTTCACTTAGCTATTTTGTCGTGAGTTTCTTCGCCATCTTACTTCACGTTAGCTTCTCTGATGTGACAGCGGATATAAACATTTACAGTAACAAAATCAAAGCTATTAGCTGGCTGGTCTGCACACAGTATTTTTGTGACAAAAAAGTTCCGACGGTATTACTGTAATATTCGAGGTGAAATGTAAGTGTTTTGCATTATAGATTCAATCCATCCAGTAATGCTATGCAACGTTAAATTATTCTGTGGCCAAACAAGACTTATATGAGCTTGCATAAACTCAATTGTTTAATTTGTTGGGTTGTTTCGCGGTAAAAACGAGCCAAGGAACCAGCGTTGAGCAAAATGGTGGAAGAGGCGAATCCGGCATAAGTTGCCACCGCAAGTGTCGAAAATCATAAAAAGTGAATACGTATTCAATAATAAACTTGCAGAATTCAACTGATTACAAATAGGGTACTAGAAATAAATATTGACGTCTCAAATATACAAGTGGCTGGGAACACAACCATACACTGAAAAAAAAAAAAGTGCGTAAAATAACGGAAAATATCGGCTACAATTTATCCAGACATCTGCGTTAAATTACGGTCTCTTCGTTTTTACTTCAATAACGTTCTCCCCGTAAACAAATCTCCGCGGAACGTGTCCACGAACCCGCAAGTCTGTTTTTTCCTAATCTGCTCTTTATAAAATTGGGCAGCAGAAACAACGCCCTGCTTTCGCTATGTGGCTGTTCCACTGCTTATAAAAATTACTAGAAAAAGTTTTAAAAATGTTGCCCGGTAGTGGTATTCGAACTCGGAAAAACATTTTGTCAGCCCAACACATTTTCTACTCACCTGAATAGCAATTACATAAAGTACTGTTGTAAATATTGAATTTATGCAGAAAGATGCATGCACCTCTCAGTTTCTAGTTATGTTAGAGTGCATGCGATATTTTTTTATTTCGGGTTTACGAACAGGAGTAAGAAAAAGGCTTTAATTTTCATAATGTGTCTCACTGTATATGACAGAGTAAAAAAATATATTAATAATTCTATTTGTAATGGGATTTGAACACGAATCGGAAATTAACGATCGATAACTCGAACCACTATGCCATGCCTTTTCACGAAGAGACTCGTGAATACGGATTTTACATGAGAGTGACGAACTCGCCTGTTTTAGTTTCAAGTCGTTTTAGAGCGCTTGCTATATTTTCCGTTTATACTACGAGGCTACGAAAATATTGTTCAATCTTCGTTAAGTGCGTGTTTCACTGTGTACGCTGAAGGTATTGTCCTGTAGCGGAATTTGAACAAGAATCGACGAATGGACCCGCCATGAATTGTTCGCCACTCAACTACTACTATTTCACACGAAGTAGTACTGCGAAGATGGGATTTTATACGCTTCAGGTATCATCTGCATTGTTCGCGTCGCAAAATCGAAGCCATGAGAATAAGACGAACTTCCGTATTTAATATTTACGGAACTCATTTCCGTTATTCGTCATTACGGAGTGCCGTTCCGTATATTAACTCTACATCTCCGTAAAAATTTCCGTAAATCTACACAAATTTCTAACAGTGTAGTGTCTTTAAACTTCGTGCTAATGTGGGGTAATACAAGCCGCCACTTTAGAGTAGTCGGGTTATACTTAGCGCATCTAAGTGGTCGCATGAGTGCAGCTATTTTGCATACTGTAGAAAGATTTCTGGTAAACTTCCTAAACTGTAATGTAAGTTTCCAACCTACACAGTATATGGAAATAATAACACATGTCAGGCTGAAAATATGGGAATGTTTTGGATTGCTGCTATAATAGTTAAGAACTTCAATACGCATTTGAATATTTCCTGAGCATCTATAAGATCGTTGCCATGCATGTATGTGAAAGTATTTTATCATTCGTGATTTGTCGCTGTACGTATACACTGATATGGTAAATTTACATATAATTTCTTAGAGTGCATGTCCGACTACTAGATGTGCGGAATGGGTAAAGTAACACGATTTATAAGTGCCCTCGCTCTTGCTCTCGATAAACTTAAACCGAACGCCTCAGCATCTTGTTACAGCTTCACGCAGCCTTCACGTATCACAAATCAAACTTTTTTTTTTGTGTATTTCAGCGCTGTTGGTAGCACTCGTCATGCGAGAAGTGGGCGGGGATTTTATTTTCATGTCGTTCTTTGGCGTCTTCCAACATTGAATCGAAACAATATCATGAGAAGTCAAAGAGAACTTGGGTATGTGATGAATAAGTTTCTGAACTCCTTCATACAGGTGCGCAAATCAACTACAGTTTGAAATGATGAAATATTTCCACTTGTACTTACCAAATATTTTATGAAGTGATTTGAACGAATTGATACTTGCAATCTAATGTGTTGTACATCTCTGTAGTGAATAATGTACGCAAGTTTCAAAGAGTAAATTGTAACGCTTATATTATGAAAATAATTACTATAATAATACCAACAGCACAAACATGCTTTCATTGTTTTTGTTTCATCCGCAACCAAGCTCTATATAAGTTGAGAAGTTGTGGTAGGCGCTTAAGGTACAGCCTCACCCACCATGTTGAATTTTCCATTTATATATCATAACTTCCTTTTCAGTGAAATAACCAAATATTTGTTACTATAGCATTATCACAATTGACAATCCCCTTCAAATTTAGTCATCGAACTTCATCCGCATGTGATGTGGTGATTCTAAAATGGCATTAATATGTTCATAATTCTCGAAAAAATACGGCATGACTACTTAACGAATTAACAGAATTTATGTTTGTACTTCCTCGTAACGCTTATTGTCATGATTGTTTAGAAGCAGTTTCGTAATAAGTGTCGGTATACAACTGAAATAATCTAAACCCAATAGTTCAACATGGTGTGTGAGGCCGAGCCTTGAGCTTTCCTCGTTGTCCTATCTGTCTCATTGTATAGGCTATTCACGGTCAAGTGAGCGCTTTCTGAAAGCTCTCTCGTTAGGAATAATACGCAGCCAATATATTTGATTTTAGACATAGACGTTAACTTCAGAGTCCGGTGGAGTTTACACACTGTGTTTGTTACTTCCATGACAATATTTATTTAAAAAGGTTGTTAATTGGTAAAATATGGCCGAAAGGAAAACGTACCAAGGACCTGAAAAGTTCTCACATTATCGTGGACAGACTATATAAGTAGGCGTGTATAATGTAATTAAAAATAAAACAATTCTTTTTTTTTTCATGGCAGAAATGAAAGTCGATATTTTGTTGCCAATTTAAGAAATTTGGTTAGTTAAACGTAAATTTGATCTTTGAAAAGAGTAGAGTCAATAAAAATTCGTTGTAAGTAGTACTCTATTATTTTGTAAAACAGGGTTTTAAACTGTAGCGACAATGATGCGACTTTTCCGAACAGATTGCTGTAATAAAACCCTATATAGGCTGCTCGCGATAAAATGAGCACTTTTGAAAGCCCTGCTTAAGATCTAATTATGGGCACATTGTGTCTTTTTCTACCACACGTGAAATTAACATTGCCATGTGGCCTAACCACTTTATCCATGCGTCTGTCAAGAGACACTGTATAATTATTTTAAAAACTATATATTTTACAATTATGCTAAAAAAAGAAAGCCAATGTACTAATTTCAGATTCCACATAAGTTTACCTGACGCTCTTAATGAAACGTAGAAACACGATTGATTTCAAAAGTGCATCGTAAAAAGCCCTTTAGTCACCGCTTAAAATTTTGAGGCAACAGAACAGGTGTGAAGCTTATTTACGCATATCTATGATCGCCGCCGCAATGCTTATTTACGGCCGGACGTCACCTAGAGACGTTCAAAATTTTTTAAGTCTGTTCACGATAAGTGAGCACATTTTTAATCAACCTTAGAAATAAATCACTGCTCCTGACTGCATTATATTTTAACGGGGGCGCTGAGTCATATGCTCCCAGCAAAAGTGGTAACTATGGAGGAAAAGTACTTCTATAACTTAAAAGTCGAATAAAAAAAGTGCTGGGTAAAGATTTATTATAATTTAAAAGATTTATTTCACTACCTATTTTATTCTTATGCCTCGAAGTGTGAAAATGAGCAAATTTGTAAGACATTAATTTTTCTAATAATTTCACAGGTTCGCTTGAACGACGCATAAATAAGGCGACGAGGCCCATGGGAATGATAATTTTACATAAGGCGGAAGAATACACAACGTGCATACAGTTAGATCTTAAGCGGGGCATTCAAACGTGCTCAATTTACTTTGAACAGCCTTTACTAGGGATGCCCTTTGACGTCGAAGACTTGAGCGCCGGTGGAGCTGAAGCGGTGAAGATGGATCAGCGGCAGAATGCAGAGGAGGGCGAAGTGGGAGAACCCCGAGAAAAAAACCGTCCGTCAACGGGAAAAGTCCGCCACGTTGCCCACATGCAAAGACCCTGTTCGCCTCCGGTGGGCGACGAGTAGGCGGACCACTATACTCTTAACACCGGAACAGTTGCAAACTGCTCCGAATCTGCGAATTTTAAATACCAGATCGACTTAAAGCAGTCCTCGTGAATAGGCTAAATTCTGCTCGTCATTTCTGTTGCTGGTATTCGCTGAGAGTGTACAGTATGTTCACGGTAAAGTGAGCACTTTTGAGGGCCTTAGTTAGTGTAGGGACGCCCGAATTTCACGAAAAGATTCCACGACCAGTTGTATTCCTTAACATTTTAGCTCAGGCCCCCTGTCTTGATTGGATGATCTAGGAGTTACGCGTCTTAGGGGTATGCTCCCGAATCACAGAAGTATAGTATCGGAGTTAGTGTAATTCTGATTGGCCCGCCAATAAGTAAAGGGGAACTCCCGGTACGTCCGTGGGGTGTTGGAATATAGCACGCGCGAAAATCTTTTCGCGAAATTTGGGTGGCCCTGTGTATCAGCCATTTTTTATCCTTCCACCACTCTTTAAAATAGAATTTCCATGTAAGCAATAAACACAGTGTATATATTTCTCCGGACTCTAATGAAGCCTGAGGCTTCGACAAAATATAATTACTGATTATTATTCCAAACGAGAGAACTTCAACAAGCGCTCACGTTACATTGAATGGCCCATACCTATTGAGTTCTACCGAAGTGCACGGGCCTGGCAGTAAAACCTCAGTACATCGCTGATTAAGATCTGAAGTGTACAACATGGCGGTCTTCGGAGCTCTTTGAGAATATCACCGGTGATATCGCCATTGTATGGAGTAATGATGAACATTCTACTCTTTCTTGCATTACTTCAAGAGTTCTGTACCAGCCTTTACGTATCTAACGAAGATAGAGCGCCTGATTTAGACAATTTATCTACCAAGTGAAAAAATTGGATGTGGCTGTGTTGGGGACACGGCCGTTCGTTTTGTGTGAATATGTCTACGTTGACGCGCCCGGACGCCTTGATGTTCATTTTACGTTCCCGGCAACGCTTCACTCGATCACTGAATTGCTTTTGATATGCTCTTTCCAATCGTGTACGATTACTGTATTTCAACTTGGCTTTTTGACGAGTACAGGCCGAAATTGTGTTGAGTTTTCTTAATTTTTTACATTAAACGCAAACAATTCCACGAAAACCACGCCACACAAATGTTTTTATACAGGCAATCGATTGATCTTGACGATAGTTGTCGATTTAAACTGAAACGAGCGTCGTAGCTTCTCCTCGTCAAAAGTTATACTACGCAGAAGTTAGGGACGCGGCGAAACGAACTCATATTTGCCCCTCACACCCCTTTCCGTCCAATAACAAACCGCGCGCAATGCTTCACAGTCCTCACCCAACGTAACATATCCTTCGATCCTTTGGCAATCGAGTGGTGTCATTTAATTTCGAATGTAGACAATAGTTTTGGAGCTGCAATGCCAAACTATATCCCGCGATTTTGTTATCATCAGATTTTCTGGATTGCCTCCAACTATGGTAGCAAATTTAAATACGTATGCACGTCAAAAATCCACATTAGAAATGAAGAACGAAATAACAAAACAATAATTTTCTACTGTTGTTGAAAGCTTGTTTGATTGCAATTCGTAAGCAGCCTTCATTCAGAAGTATTGGGAATTTAAAAGTAATAATACTTTATACTGAATGAATAAAGAGTGAGTGAGTGAAGAGATTTGGATGGCTCTTAACAGCGAGGTCTTGAGAGCCGACGAGGGTGGTTGAGGTGAGTATGGAGCAGCGCCGGAATGAAGAGGCGGGGGAAACGGGAGGTCCCCGAAAAAAAGCGCCGACCAGTGGCATCGTCCAGCAAGATTCTCACTTGCGAAAACTCAGAGTGAGCCGGCCAGGGATTGAACCCGGTTCGCCTTGGAGGGCGGCAAGCAGTCTAACCGTATACCATATTATGTACTTGTATGACATGTTTAAAGAAGAAAGGAAAGAATTAGAACAGAAATTGAAACCTTTTAATGACAAATGGCCATTGCAAAAACGTAATATATATGACAAGGAAATTGTAGAAATATTAAATGAAAGTATTAGTAAAATATATGATTTGGTAAAAACTTTGAATGGTGATATAACTGAGTAGTCTAGGGAGCGGATGAGAGTCTGCTGGAACTAAGGGAATAATTGAGTGAGTGTTTGTATTGGTCTAGTGTTTAATCGTTTAAATTAAATAATAATTGTAAATAACTCTCTATTTTAGAAAAGAAACAGAATTTTCAGTATATATTAAAAATTTAAAAGCTCCTAACATGAAAAAGTTTTAAAGAAGAACATAATATCCGAAATGAATGCAAGAAGAATTGCGGGAAACATGGAGAAAAATAGAATAACAAGGAGGAAGAGAAGAAAATGAAGAGAAAGGAGAAGAGAAAATAAATTGTGGCGAACAGAGGAGGAAAGTAGAAGAACAACAGAAGAGAGAAAAAGTAGAGGAGAAGCAGCAAGAAAGAAAATAAGATGAAAGAAGAACGGAAGGAACTGCGGAGAAGAAAATCTAAATGAGGGAAAGATGTGATTTGTGATACTATGTTGGTTGATGTCTGTGTATGTGTCTGTGTAAAAAGGGGGGGGGGGGGCATAGGAGCGGAGCTCCATTCCCTCGTCCGCCGGGAAAGGAAGGCCTGGGTGTCCAGAAGGGGTATTTGGATGTCGTGGACGATGCTTAGGTTGGAGCAGAATGATGGGCGAGGGGAAAAAAATGGAAATAACGAAATAGAATAGTAGTGATAGGGAGGGGGCTGGGGGCCTTAGGGTTCGTGGGTGGGGCCATTCGACAGTTGGGTGCCATGGCGGACCGGCCGAAAGGCTAGTTAGCTGTGTACGGGCCCGACGGCGTCTGGTCGCGGGGGCGGATTCGTGGGAATCCCGGTCCGTGGTCTATTCCGCCGGGGACGGCGAAAAGGGGGGCGGCCGAAAGGATACCCGTCGGGGAGCTGTCTCGATCTGGGCAGAATAGCTCACCACCTTCCTAGGAAGTCTGAATAATGCTTTTGAATAAAAACAGAATTTGTAGCTTAAATTACGGGCGCCCAGACGAACAGTCGCCCTCCCACAAACTAAAATTGTGACTTTATATAACTTATATACTGTTTGTTAAATTGTAGTAGTCATTATAGAATTGAAAACCCTGGATGGCTGTACTGCTAAGTAGGGTTAATGAAATAAAATTAAAAAAAAAAGGCTAGCCGCTCAGCCACCGTGGCCCCACTTTATACTGTAGCTTAGCGCGCCGTTTGGCTGATTTATTTGCAGTTTGAATCGTAAGTTCGAATGGGTGCAGTTTTGAGCGAAGATGAGTGTACGCCTGCCAAAATATCATCAAACCATCCGTCCACCTTACGGGTTTTTTTTTAACGTATAGTATTTGGAGGTATGAATCAACAGTTAGAACACCTCCCTTCCCGAAAAAGCAATATTTTTGCAGTTTAACAGCAGCGACTGAAACAGGCAATCAATCTACAACGACCTCGCCTGAGGATGTGACTTTTTTTTTGGGGGGGGGGAGGGGGAATAATCATCGAAATCTAGTCCAGATAGTTCACTGGCGATAAAATTGTCGCAATTAAACAAGGTCGCAAAAAAATTCCTTTACTAAAGAATCATTTCTGATCTTCTGTGGCTTTTAACTAATGCCCTTCTTTCACACGCTTAGTGCATTGACATATAAATATGTATATACATGCAGTGATCATTAAAGTGCCCATCTAAGTCAAGGAGATCGTTCTTCACATACGCATTACAAACACTCTCGCATTTATAGGCACCATTCTTAATTTACGTTTGCCCGATAAGGAAACTCAGTATTCCGTAGGATTCTCCGCGAACGATTCTCATTTTATCTGCAATGTCATTCATGTAACTCTGGGTTGGTTTCAAAACACTCCAAAAATGCCTTTAAATGATGTTTGCGGTAGAATAAAGAAGGATTTTGAAATCCAAAACTGATAAAATAATATTTTCTCTCCATATATCTAACTCCGCATACTCGCTGGTTCCCAGTTAAGTAAGCAACGAATCAATGAAAATAGATCAAGGACTTGATTTTGGACTGGAAGTGTAATATTTAATTTTATGGCCACTTAAGTTAGTTGCTACTGTTTTATACTTACCAGAGTACGAATTTCCATATTTCCAGTTCTAACAGTTCCATGGCTTCATTTTGACGACGTATGAATAAAGTGATATGGTATATGGCAATGTTAATTTTACGTACCACTGAAGAATACACAGTGAAAATAAAAGTAGATTCTAATCAGAGCTTCCAAAAGTTCTCATTTAACCGCGTGAACACCACACACCAAACAATAAAACTATTTTGGGTATAGTGTATTCGCAGTTTCTTCAAAGTTTTTTAATCAGACCTTTGAAAAACCTTCCATATATAAAATATTCAGTTATTTCCTAAATATTCTGTGTGACACAAGCATTTTATACAGTATTTGTATTAACATAAAAGTATCTTATGTATGGTTAAATTTGTCATTACTTATATTGTATGTTTAAATTATAATATTTAATTTATAATTAATAGGAATAAAAACACAGAGACAGTAGATGTGTTGGTAATGCCAAATAGGAAATGGCTCATATGCAAAATATTACTAAAGGCTGGTCATGTTAAAGTGAGCACTTTAAAAATCAGCCTTAGAAAAAAGTCACTGCTCATACCTACATATATTTTAACGGGGGCACTGAGTGACATGCGTCAAGTAAGGTTGGTACCGATGGAGGGAAAGTACTTCCATATCTTAGCGGCGAATAAGAATTGTTTGGTAACCATTTGTGATGACATAAATTATTTCTTTCGCTTTCGGTTTTTTAATCCATCTGAGTATAAAAATGAACGGATTTGTAAAATATTTACTTTGATGATAATTTCACATTTTCACTTGATCAGAGCAATGTTAATTTTACATAAGACGGAAGGCAACACAGCGTGCTTATAAGTAGAACTTAAGTAGGGATTTCAAAAATGTACATATTACCGCGAACAGTCTATACAATGATTGTGCATGAATGAAGTGCGCTGTCCCTTTGGAGCAGTTTTCTAGACTTGTTTAAGATTTGTTTACATGAGTAGGAGGAATGTAATTTACTTAGAACTTCAGCAGGGCTTCAGAAAAGGTGGAAGCAGTGGCGCAACTAGAACACAATTGGGGGGGGGGGGGGGTGCAAACACTTAACATACTTTACGAAGGCAGTAAAATACTAGCTACACACATTTGTAACATTATATAATATATCTAATTAAGATATTATATTTATTATATACCAGTATGAATTTATACATTCAGTGTCGAGTTATTAACCCCACTACTTATTTTTTTAGTCTTTTTATCATATTACTAAACTCTTGTTTCTTTTTCTTTCCATATAAGAACAACGTTGTAATGAACAAATAAATGAGTCTATAAATCGCACGGCACAATCTTGAACGCTGTGCTGAAGAAGAGAGGCAGAAATCTCACTTGCTGATGGAATTCAACAGCAGCCATGTGTTTTGTCTACATTCCTCGTGTGCTTATGAAATATTTTTAATTAAGAGCAAGGTTTTTACACTATCGGAAATTTTGTAGAAATAATAATCACTTTAACAGTGCATATGCAGATAGAATCAATTTGAAAAAACACTATTTCCTACACGTAATACTATTTTATTATTTTCTATTTTTTTGCGTAGAAATTTTTGGTTGGGGGGGGGGGGGTGTGTGCACTAGTACCCCTCCCCCCTTAGTTGCGTCTATGGCTGGAAGTAACCTTGAGTGAACTATAAAGATTATTTCCTGTTATTTAATCAATTTTATAAAAACATATTTTGAAAAACGTTTCTTCTCATAATCGTAAGTATTTTCAAACAAATGCTCGTTTTAGTACGTGAAAAATTATTATTTCTCTATCGTAAAGTCTTCATAACATTATAATGTTAAATTTGTGGCCGCAGTAATAGGTTGCTATTTTTATACGCGTTACACATTAACACACTGACTATTATCTAATGATCCATATCTTATTGCTCTGAAGTGCTACCAGTGGAGATATTACGTATTGACGTTGGGAATTTCCTAGTCCCTCCAGCGGTAGAAATTAAATCCTTTTCTCAGGATAGAGACCAGCATCCTGCTGTTAGTGCGTACTATCCATCTGCTTAGCTATAGCCCGCTTGGCTTCTGGATGACTCTTACTTATCAAATACATGTTACAAAATATGCAACACAAGCGTAAATGCATTACTATTGCAAACGTGGCAGATAATATCGGGCTTAGTTCAGACCACGTGCACTCATTTCACAAAACATTCAACCTCGTGCATTGAAGTAATTTAAAGTGCAACTATAGTTCTAGTAGATGAGATATCGAACAAAAGCGATTCTGTACCTGAGAGCTGCTTTGTGAGTGCACGATTCGCCCACAGACACAAAAACCGAACGAACATGTATTTAATCTAAGTAATTTCTGTAAGAGAATTGGCAGTATTAATGTTAACATACTCAGTATTTTAAAACAATTGTTATGGGAATTTTTAGAACATACCAATGAGTACCCTTGCAGCCTCAATGTTTTCTGTTTTGGATAAGACCTTCCAGAACCTCAGAAGAACGATGAGAAGAAAAATAGTAGTACACCCATCCTGCCGAATTTTTTTATAATATAAAAAAAAATTATTTTGCAGTGACTGCGCCACTGTTTTTGATGATTACAAATGATCATTTTGATTACCATATAACAAACAAAAAGTCAAGTATTTACTAAAAGGCATGGTGAATTCCCGCATAATCCTTGTTAGAAGCCTCGTATTTTGTGTTAATTGTGGTTACAATTTCCTCAGTTATCGGGATGCACGACCCACATTTCCTGTCTAAGTGTACAGTGACCTTAATGCCTCGTTGAATTGCAACATTTAGGGAGCAGGTTTCTGAGATATAAGAGAATTTTAATTTCATGTTTCGTCACTGAAAGAGGAGGAAGCGTTGGCAATTACGTGAGTGTGAGCAGTGTGACATGTGCCACAATTCTCCAGTGGCGTGTGAAGAAAATACATGCAGAGGGGAGGGAAGCGTTGGGGTTGCAGGGAAGGTTAATCTCATTTCGTTTCTGACGCAAAGAAAGTGCGAACCCACCCTATCTTCCAACAGGTTAGAATGGGAAATTAACGACAGATTCGTACTTCCCTGTGTTTTCAGTTATTTTGTATGTAGCTCACTTGTAAACTAGGCCTGTGTGAGAGGCTAGTTGGCCTGTGAGATTGCATCTTGCCGTTTATGCAGGACTACCGTAATTAACTTAAATATATATCTTTATATATATAATTCTTCTGTGCGTGTGTATGTCACTGAACTCCTCCTAAACGGCTGGACCGATTTTGATGAAATTTTTTGTGTGTGTTCAAGTGGATTCGAGAATGGTTTAGATTCACAATTCGGTCCACTACAAAATATTTTTTTTAATAAATTTTTTATTTATAAGTTATTGTTGATCTTGGAATGTTTTACATTGTATCCGGCAGACAGCCCTGCGATCGCGGTGTCGAATATCCAAAAATATTTCATTTTACTTCCAGTTTGTCCCGATAGTGGCGCTGCGATCAGATTCAGGAGAATTTCGTAACTTTGTGTTGTTATTGTGTTAAAATAAATGGCGTGCTAATTGAAATATTACATTCAGTTGTAATTAGTGTGTGAAGGGTTTTGAATTGTAGATAAAAACTATACATTGTGCAAATTTAAGTTTCTATTCAACATAGCTTATATATTCAACTTAGCTCATAGTATATACACATTCACACGCAATCGATAGGTCGAATTGTGGTAACTGTACATGTGATGACGTCAGGTATTGTAATAACTTTTTTATAAAAATTTTCATCAAAACGGTCCAGATTGTTACAACTTATTAAAAAAAGTTTGAAATTTTCTGATTTAAGACATTTGTACAGGACAACGTCTGTCGGGTCCGCTAGTGTGTGTGTATATATATATATATATTTGCTAGTATCTTGTTGTTTTGTTTCTGTTGCAGCTGTTTCGCGTTTGAATGATCACCCTTTTGAAAAGAATTTTGGGAAAGAATGTATTCCTATCTGTAACACTTGCGTAATAAATTTTACCCAGACACACACGCATGCGAGCTCACACACCTACACACGCACACAGTAACACAGCCACACAGCCAGGAAAGTGATCTCACAATCCTTTCTTTTCTTCGAAAAGTAGGCTAATTATTGTAGCTAGCTTACTAAACATGCATGCAAGTCTCGATACTTCTTGAAACGCACAGACTACGCGACTCTCGTTTCTCACGGCTCTTCCTCGGGTAATCTTCTTTCATCGCGGGATTTTCTCGTGGTCGTTGATGGTCGGCCATGCGAGGAGATGGGTGGCGTTCCTCGAACCCTTCAGGAAAGAAGAGAAACAGCCCTTATTTCGTCACGTGGGTACGGATATAGTTAACATTCATTTTTACGATTAGTCAGCATAATTTACATTTAATGCACGCGCGCACGCATAGAGTCTGTTCGCGGTTCCGTCACACTTTTTGAAGCAAACCTTCGAAAAAACACCCCACGTATATGAAATAGTCGGTTGTTTCCTAAATATGCCATATAACTAGCACAGGCGTTTCATATCAGTGTTGACATAAAAGTACTATACTTTCGGTTCAATTTAACTTTTATTTTTATTTTATCTATCAAATATGTTTAATGTATCAAAAAAAAAAAAACAGGGAGAAAATAAGTGTGTTGGTAATGCCTAGTAAGAAATACTCCGTATGCAAAATATTTTTACGCTGAGTGTGAATATATATAGTGCGCTGTCGCTCTGGAGTAATTGTCTATGGTTTTTTTGCATGAGGAGGAGGAATATCCTGGAAGTAGAATTTCAGCAGGGTTTCATAAAAGTTGTAAGTAATCGTGAATGGGCTGTATTACTGAAAGTCTTAAATTTAGATCGTTTGCTTAAGTGTAGGCTACCCACATGTGCAATTTAAGAAACTGTTCGTATATTCGCCAAAGCAGTGTATACGTATGGCGAGCAAGCGTGAATTGTGAAGTTTCTTTTTTTTTCTCCTAGATCATTGGTAGCTTTCTTATATTCGCTCACGGAAGAGTAAAATTCGTAAAAATTTTCCTAGCTTTTAATTTTTGCCACGCTCGGAAATCCTGTATTTGCATCCTGATAGGCGATGTTATTTCCGTACTACATACAGGTTAAATCTTCCATTACAGTTCAGAAAACTTATTAGAATTTTTTTTTTTTACAATGTGTGTGGAAACACTTTAAGTTTCAATACGAATAATCGATTTTGATTTGATTTTTAATGCAGTTTATTACATTAGCAGTAGTAAAATTACTTGACATAAAAATAATAATACAGTGGAACAAAACAAAATACAACATTCCAGTCGTCTTAAACAAATCGCTGATCTGCCCTGCAGGAGACATAAACCAAATTAATTGACTAGTCAGATCAAACTGAAACAAACAAAAATTCACTACTGAAACTAGTGAAAACTAACAAAAACTCCCGAAGAGAGAGGAAGTATAAATTTAAACACTGGAATACGTTTAGCCAAAATATGAAACTACAGGTGATAGCATGCACCTTTGATAGGACCAATATGAGTTTACTTTTTCCACTCCTTCACAGCCGTTTATCTATTATCCCGCGGGTCCTGGGATATAAAGCACTGTGCGGCGTACCTGTTATGTCACAGTTCTGCGTAGCTAGTCACAGTGCCATATCAATCAGTTGAAATACCAATCGTAACATAACTTACACTTCCGTTTCCTTTGAGTAATTCGTTCTACAAGTGTAGCTATACCTGAGAACTCAAGGAGCATATACTTAAAAGGCTGTTCACGATAAAGTTAGCACTTTTGAAATGAACCTCAGAAAAATATCACTGCTCCTGCGTGGCATATATTTTAACGGCTTCACTGAGGGACATGCGCCCAGTAAATTTGGTAACGATGGATGGAAAGTAGCTCCATTTCTTAACGTTGAATAAAAAGCGCTATGAAACTATTTGTGATAAATTTAATTATTTCTTTTTTTTCTATTTTAATGCGTCAAAATATAAAAATTAATTTTACCGTGAACAGCCTATATTCTGGAAAACTCCCCATATCACTTAAAGGTCGGGTAGTTTGTATGTATACACTGTTCACAGTAAAGAGAGCAGTTTTTAAGACCGTGCTTTAAAGTTCAGTCCAGCTTATTTGTATATTTTCGCCTTTTTTAAATATAAAAATTGCCACGGAAGTAACACCCACAGTGAATTCATTTTATAGCTCTCAAATGTTATCATTTGAGGCCACGATAAAAAGTATATTTTTTTATATTATGCTTGCTGGGAGGACCTTAGAAAGCTCTCGCTTTGCCGTGAATAGCCTATAACCGGTTAGCAGTGTGTAATAGACAACTTCGCCGTTTTGCTTACGGGCTTATCTGCGTGACCCTACACCATGTGGACAGCCGATGCAAGTTTGTTTTTATCGGGAGTTATTTCCACGCCAGAGGTCTACGGATCGATGTGCGCCTGCATGCATCGCTTCGGCCCTCTCCACTTTAAAGGCCTGTCGATCGAGAGGAAAAGGCCTCAAGGCTCCCGTCTACCAGGAAACACTTTCAGCGTTTTCAAAACCCAGAGTCGAAGGAACGATAAGGGCGACACTGTTACGCACGTCAAGTAACCAGTCGCCTCTACGCTCGAAGCGGCGAACTGACATGCAGTCTTCTTTCGTAGTTTGTCTTACTGCTTGTAACTATGGCACTTTTAAAGTTTGCGACACTATTGTACAGAATGTTGCAAAATTTCATGTCAATACTTCGGGGAAACATTCCTTACATCTGGAGGATGAGAAAATGTCATGTGATCATAGGCCCGCAAATGCTTCGTTTCTTCACTACAGCCCGTAATATATATAGTACAGTGTATGGCCCGCGGCTGGTTCATGTTGCTATGGAATTCCATCGCAGTGTTCGTTTGAATGATACACGTCACCTCACAGAACGACACTACACTAGAGCAGCAGGAACTGCACAGAAATTAGTTACACATGTGTGAAGGCTTATCGTCGGCACTAAAAATGAATGTTCAAGAATGCCTTCCACCAGAACGAACACATGCACCAACCCACCATTGCATGACCACCAGGATGCGTTGATGAATTTCTGGAAAATTCCTGATTGTTTCGCAACCCGCTACAATATGGTTATGGAGAGTACCCACATCGTCCACTAGGGGTTGCATACACAAGTGCCTTTAAATAGCTCTACAAATAACAGTTTAGTGGATTCAGATCAGGGCTCCTCGGAGGCTGGTATGGGGCTGCCAATTACAGCTGCGATGGCATTCCACAGTAACATGATCCAGCCCGCTGGCCATGCACTGCACATTACATATTACGCGCTGTAGAAAAGAAACGAAGCGTTTGTGGACGTATGTTCATATAAAATTTTTTCATCCTCCAGATGTGAGGAATGTTTTCCCAGAAGTATTGACATGAAATTTTGCAACATTCTGTATATGTATGTATGCATATAGTCTATATATAATGTAGCCTATTATAATTTGGTCATGTTTTGAGATTTATGCAAAAAATACATAAATTATTATTTTTTTTTTACTTGTTTCTTATCTTCCTTTTTAAAACTGATTGTAGGCTTTCATTTTCTCTATGATTCAATATCACGACAAAAGAGAAAGAAATATGCTTAAAACATGGAATGTAATTTCAACTTTTTGAACGCCCACGAGACAAGTCGCGAGTCAGCAATATTTCCCGCTTCTCTGTGCTGACACCACCAGTGCAAACTTCTACAATGGCCAGATGATAATGACAGAAACTATAAAGGTCGTCGGTGTTCCATATTTGCTTGTGATATGCATCTGTAAATGATTCTGGTGGAAACGCCATTATGGTGTGAGCGAGCAATTATTTGACGCTCGCGTGAACCTAGCAACACATTCAGCCGGGAATCAAGACGCCAGTGTAGAAATCAGTGTTTTTTTTTTTCGAAGATACCATCCTTACTTACTATATAAATCCGAAAGTGTGTTAGACTTTTGTCCTTCTTTCACGTCAAAACGGAGCAACGGATCGAAGTGATTTTTTGCAGATATATAGTTTGAGGTCCAGAGAGTGACATAGGCTACTTTTATACCGAGAAATTTAATTGTAGATAGGTACTGGATTAAGGTTGATTATTGCATGCAAAAAACATTGTTAAAAAAATTGTCATTTGTCCTTTCTTTTGTCTATGGACTGTAAACATTTAAATTCCAAAAAGCCGTAGTGGCCAAGTGGCTAGAGCTATTCCTAGTGGGGCCGCAGTGACCAAGTGGGGCCACAGTAGCTCAGTGGGTAGAGAACCCAATAGTGAAGCCACAGTAGCCCAATGGTTAGAGCACCCAATAGTGGGGTCACAGTAGCCCAGTAGTTAGAGCACCCATGAAGGGGGCTGCAGAAGCTAAGTGGTTAGAGGACCCAATAGTGAGGCCACAGTAGCCCAGTGGTTAGAGCACCCAATAGTGAGGCTGCAGTAGCTCAGTGGGTAGAGAGTCTTATAGTGAGGCCGCAGTAGCTCAGTGGCTAGAGCACCCAATAGTTATTTCAGTTCCTAAATCTCATGTGATTATATAACACGACGATGCTTAGTGTCAAAAAACTAAATTATTTATTCCCTATAAACACGCGAGCGTAGCCGCGGGTAAAAACTAGTGTAATTATAATTTTTCATGTGATAATAGTTTAGAAAATTGCGGACATGAGATTGATGATTGTAATATATACAACCAGCATATAAATTTTCATTTGAATTGATTACATGGTTTCGACGATTTAACGTATGAAACTGAAATCAATATATGGCCCCCTCCTTTGAAAATAAGTATCTGCCATACCTAAAAGATGTAAGATAACATTGCCTACCACATTACTTCTTGTTGTGATATATTTGGTAGGCATCTGTCAATTGTTTCCCGAGATATTATACAAAAACTTTATTAATTCATGTATAGCTATTTTACAAAATATCAGATGGAAGTGGTTTTAATGGGTTTATGTGATGCTTGTAATAAATACTGCATGCGTACAAAATTTTGTTGAAATTGGTCAAACAGTATGGTAGTTATATCGAATAAACCTAAAACATTTGTATCGCCACCGTTTTGAAAATAAGTGCCTAAGAAAGATTTATTACTTATAATAACCTGGCCTACCGTGTTATTACTTATGTACCGAATTTGGCGGATATTGGTTGAGTAGTTTACGAGATATAAATATAAAACATTCATTTTTTCACGCGAATCTTCCAAAATGGCGGACAAAAGAGGCTCCAAATATACATATTTGATGTGTGTTATATATGCTCCCAGTATACAACGTTAAGTTGTAAATTTTTAAATGGTTTCGAAGATATTGCATACTCTGCTAAAATAGATATATGGCGACCATTTTAAAAATAAATGTCTGACATTTCTGAAACATATTTGTTCATATCAACTTCCGCAGTACTACGCGTGTACCAAATTTGTAGGACTCTGTCAATTGTTTCCGAGAAATTAGAAAAAAAAACATTTATTAATTCATGTAGCACGGTCTAAAAAAAATGGCTTACAAAAGTGGTTGTATTTTGTTTTATATGATACTTGTAATAGATACTGTTAGCGTACAACATTTGGTTGAAATTGGGAAATATCTATGGTAGTTGTACCAAATAAACCTAAACTATTTGTATGGCCATCATTTTGAAACTAAGAGCCTAGTAAAGTTCAATTACTTATATTTACCTGGTCTATGATAGTATTACTTAATTGCCAAATTTGACGAAAACTGGTTCAGTAGTTTCCGAGATATAACGTAAAAGCTATATTTTTTACGTGGCGGTATTTTCCGAAACGGCGGATCAACAACAATATTGACCTCTGAATTCTATGCTAATACTTTGCACTATGAGCATACAAAATTTGGTTTAAATCGGTTTAATGGTTTCCGAGATATGAACTATCATCCTAAATTTTAAAGTGGCGGTGGTTTCCAGGATATGAATTAGCACCCTAAATTTTAAAACACCCGTAAATTTTAAAGTATGTGCCCGGCGTGTTGGAAAACTATAAAAGTCAGGTGGCCATACTTAGTATTATATGTGAACTGGGTTTGGTGGAATTCGGTTGAAGCGTTCAGAATTTGAAGGGAGGGGCATACACATGCACAGCCCCCCCCCCCCACACACACACAACACACACATACACACGCAGAGAGGAAATTTATTTTAGCGTTTATTTCCTTCGGCAAGTATGATAAAAAAACAGCAACTGTCTCGTGCGAAGCGTTTATCGTTTGCAAATCATCCAAAGATGCGTTCCTTCACCCCGTATTCTTGGATTTTCACTATTTGGGCCTTAAGTTCCATTTAAAATTTCTCCACGTAATTTTTCGCATGTAATTACAGTATCTAAAGCTTTATCAAACTATTACAATTTTACTGGGTTGATTAATTTTTACTAGAGGATGCAAGAAATGCACTTTTTTCTGTCGGACGTTATGGAAATGATACTGGAAACAGTAGTCTAGCAATAAATGTTTTAGAATATGTGAGAAGAAAAGCCCTATACCTAGGGGTACTGAATTTTTGCGAATAAATCTGAGCACACAGTACACTCCAATACTATATATGCACCGCAGATGTTGTCATACCTCCATTGGCTGCTGGTGGTGTTTCCGCATTTGACCGAGCCACTCAGAATTCCGTAACTCTGACACTCTACCTTCATGATTCGTGCGAAAACAGTTAAGACTGTCTGGAACATGGTTCAGCCAATCAAAAAGCTGGACGACCCCACAGTGCTTTGCACTGTATATTGTCTCGAAAACTTTTCTCCAAATATCACCGCCCCTAGTATACCTTGTCGACGCCCAAGATAAAGTATAAAATATTTGTCTGTAAGTTACAGAAATATATCCGTAAATTGAAGATGGCGAGATTTGATCCCCTAACAACTGATCTTTACTGGTTACTCAAATTTTAATGTCAGTGAGTGTAATGGAAGGGCATGTAGCATGCCTCTAAATTATAGAACACTTAATAATACAGAAGTGTACAAGCCCCTTCCGTAACGAACTCCGACTCCATATGCCAGCAAAATGGCGTCACCTACCAGCGACATTTCACGACGCCACTGTTCGCCAATCAGCGCTCGGCGACTTACTTGCCAGCAGGCAGCCCAGCCAATAGGTTTTTTTTTTTTCGCATTACGCAGTAGCTATTCAGACACAAGGCCCGTTTCCCGAGCCACGCGCAGCCAATCATATAACGAGTACTTCAACGTGAAAGGAACCGCTTCGCCTTTTCACTTCTGTGACACTTTCAAGGTCATTACTGATAGTCTCATAGAGGCGGGTTGCTGAGGGAAAGGCAACACGACAGTTCAGTAGAGGCGATGAGGCATGTGAAGCGCGTGCCTGGATCGCCCTTCCGTCCTACTGGTTTGGGGTGACGGTACGTGCCCGAGGATACTCCTGGACGATGCGCGACCAGCTGTTTGTCCCTTCCCGCCATGAACACTGGTTGTTGGGTCGACAAAGCCACGCGCATCAAGTGCCCCATTGCCTCTATGTGCAAAGCTGGCGTGCAGGGTTCTCGTCTTGCAGCGGTGTACCTGTGGGGTTTTAAGCGGCGGCCCTATCTTTGCATTGGTGGAACACTTGAAGATTAGTTCAGTGCAGGTCCCTGTAGTTGTTTCGCATTTTTCAAGACCGCTATATTTTGAAATAAACCAGCATAGAAAAGCCGTTTTCATCAAAGTTGGAGGTCTGCGTTTTCTAATGTGCGTGATGTTTTCAGAGTGTTCTTCGTACAAGTGCGTTTCATTTTTTTTTTTTTTTCTTTTCGTATATCGGTATAATGGGAGCAGCGTTTTTGTGAAATAGTTATTTGCGCGAATACGCGTATCTCGAAAAATAAATGTTCTGCAAATACGACTTTTTGTCAGAAATGATTTAAAAAAATTTATCTCGGCCCCTATTTTTTACATTTGTGATATTAAGTCTATTCTTGGAGAAAAAATAATTCTTGAAAATGGTCAAATATCGCATTTTTAAAGCTTGTCTACGCAGTTTCCTTAAGCGGCAAGAGAACAGTGTAAAGATACGGGCGTAGTTCAATATGTGATCTTTCGTTGCGTGTGATGAAGTCCCACTGTTGCATGTCTAATTTGCACAGTACAGCGTCACGACCGAAACACTGCACGCCTTGCGCGTAGGAGCGATGTGGCACTAGGCGTGCGTGTTAGTGTAGCCCGTATCGCTCCCTCGCTTCTTGACCATCGGCGACAAGAAGGGGGACGGGTGTTCATCCCAATCCTAAATGGTTCCATGAGAAATGCGGATTTCGAACACTCTGCAACACTCTTCAAGAGACAGATAGGCGGCGCCCTTGTAGGCAACCTTCCCAGAAATATTAAATTCTGGGTTTTACAAGCTTCTTTACATTACGAAAAAAAATTAATAAATTTCTGGAAGTACTCTTATATTCAACCAGCTGCAGTCCAATCACTATTACTTCCAACTTTTTAAAGCTCTGTTAAAGTTCTACTCTCAGGATAATCATCCGCCTCATGTAAAGAAAGCTTAACCGAGGCTAGAAAATTACACCAAAGGGACAACACACCGCATTCATGTGCACTCATTATAATAATATTTTGCCTTTAAACTATTTCGTACTAGGTATTACCAACACTAGTACGGGTTTCATTTCACCTGGGATTAATTAGGATTAATTGATGGATTATCGATTTGATTAAAAGGCTTAATCCTTAACCCGATCAAAAATTGAAAGAGTTATCTTTAATTGAAAGGGTTAACCAAAAAGTGTTAATTTTTAATCGAATTAATTTTTTCTTGATTTTATTTCTTTCTTTTTGTGTGGGGGTAGCAGGAGCGCTGTACGATATTGACGCTGTGGTGTTCTAAAGTCTACTGACCAGATTGGTGGGTTGCAATGTGTTATATAGTTGTTAAGTTGAGTGCAAGAGTGGGATAAGTGTAAATTATCTTTTTTTTTCTCATTTTGATGTGTTTGTAGTGATATTGGTGGTAGATAAGCGATTTTTACGAATATATTTAACACACAAGAGAATTTCAGAGTGTTTAAACGAGTTCTACTTATGAATAAATTACACACATCGAATCGCAAATTTCAAACGACTGCGTGAATAATAAGTGCAATTACTCCAGTATGGAATTAAACATAGCGTGAGTCTCCAGCTTAGAAATATAATTTACACGGGAGAGAATTTTAACTACGTGAATAACATCTGATGTCGACAAGTGCAAACTGACTAAACGAAATCCAACTGGTCAGTATGAATAAATAACACATTAACACATACAAATTGCATGATTCAGCCTGGTGAATAATATCTTACCGCAAAAAAAACTCTGGATACGATTTAAACCAGACACAATAGCGTACGTCTAGTCTGATAAGTAAAGTATATAACGATCTACAAGAAAGTGATTAACGACAGAAAATTTGACCCCAAACGATTTGTTTCAAACTAACCAACTTGTGTCCAAGTGTAGAGCTTAATCCCACATCAATTTATATATAATAGAAAAATGCACAAACATTCTCGAAGAGAAAAATGATTTTTAAAATAGCGGACGTACTACAAATTTTCGAAAAGTGTGGTATATAGAGCGCACTTGTTAACACAAACTGCTAGGAACTTTCGTAGACTGAGCTCAGAAAAACACGTAATGAAATGGCTCCAGGTTCTCCCCGAACTTGCACCTCCGTCCACCTCGGAGCTCACTTGATGAATGAGTGGATGCTATGACGTATGCCTGCTTATATATGTGGAGCTTAAGAGCGAGTAGAAATTTACGACTGACAGAAAATCTACCAAGCTTCTATTAACGACTTGAATCGTCCTACAAGTAAATGAGTGTATAAAAGTTAATTATTTTAAAAAAATAACGGACATACTACAAATGTTTTCCGTAAAGTCTGGTTAATAGAGCGTACATGTTAACACAAACGGTATTTTTACTTTCGTGGACCGAACTCAGAAACATGATCTGAAAATCTTGTCGCAGTATTAACACACGAAAATTTATATTTTTCGATAAATTAAAAAAAAATATTTCACACTATAGTTTACAAATACTGTGAACGAGGTGTGAACACCGGATCAAATAATATCGCTTAACGAAAATCGCGGCTAGCAGTAGAGATGGTCGCCGCTCCATAGATGCGATATCCCGCGATCGTAGCCTCGTCGTCCGTTAAGTGTCTAAAGCTGCGGTGAAGACGAGAGCGAGAGCTGGTGAGGTACACGTCTGTCTTGTCCAAGCATTCATGACCAACTTAAGATGGCGCCGACTAGACATATGGGTGCAGATGGCTCCCGAGGTCCCTGCACCCCCTCCCATCTTCACCAATCGCCAGACTGCTACCCCGGGCTGCATGCGATTGTCAATTTTTTTCGGCTTTGTAGCAAGATGGCATCAACTGCCTAGATCCATTCAGATCGGGAGGACCCTGTCTGCTTGTAGCCACCCCTCCCACCTCCACCCATCAGAACCGGCCTGAGTCCAGAATGCCAGGCACCCCCTACACCCCCCTTCTCAACCAAGTCGTGTCTTTGAGGTTCTGGGGGTCATTCAAACGTCTACAGGCGATTGTCAATTTTCGCAACTAAGGCAAGAAGGCGACAACTGCCTACCTGCTCTCAGATCGGGGGGCTGCCTGCAGGCATCTCGTCCCACCCCTACCCTACACCCCTAGCCCTCAGAACCGGCCCGAGTCCAGAGGAACGTGCCCCCATCCACGCACCCCTCCCACTCCTAGTCGCGGAGGTAATTTACCTTGAAATACTGTTTTTCTGAAGAGCTCCGCTATCGATCGAGCCGGGTGTATTCCCAGCGAAATAAATATTTCACAAGTCCTGCCGATCAGAATTTATATCCTTGAGGCTAAATGTTGCCCGAAATCTAATACCCAGATAAAATTCCAACAAATTATATATATCTTAATACCAGAAATGAATTTAAATCCAGTAAAATTTATCCCATTTGCAGCAAAATTATTAAACAATTTCCAGGAAACTAAATATGTTTTCGCACAAGAGATATTTTCACTGGATAAAATTGTTATTTTAAAACATTGAAAGATCACTGTTTTTCAAACATGCATAATTCCATTTACCTAAGTTTCAACGATTACGATGGAAGACACGACACATGGATACATATTCAAACTTTCAATCTGTTTTTTATATATGTGTATAGCAGAGAAAAATGCGTATTGATGTGTAGACTTGTCTACAATACTAAAATTTACTTTAACCATAGTTTTAATGCAAAAGCTTCCCAATGGAGATTTTTAGATACACTATCTACCATAACATATCTATACTCTCGAACTTATTTACAAATCGATTCCCTAAAAAACGAAATTGGACGTTATATTAAATAAATAGCACGAATGAAGGTTGAAATGACTTCTATCGGAGTTTGAGTACATCAATTTCCACGATATTTCAATACATTTAAGCAATATTTAAAGGAAAACGGCAGCCATTTTGTAATAGTATAACACATCTTTTAGGATAATACATTCTGACTATCAACTAATTATTTACATCGTAAAGAAATACCCGAGACAAATAACTTTATTCCATACAACTTAGGAATCGACATAACGAATTATCAGACAAAAGTTAGTGGGAAAAACGAAATTCATATTACATACGCACGTTTAAAACAGAAGACCGTTACGATAACCACAGCTCAAACTGGTTTACTCAACAGACTAACATCCTACTAACGCAATCGTTTAATAAACAAAGTCTTTAAAAATTCCCTACAAAATACTTCTGAACCAATCTCTCCCTTCTACATTCCTGAAATTAAATTATTATTTATTCGTATTAATTGAATACTAACTAAAGACATATTCAATATAACATACATAGATTTAATCATACGGTTAATTAGTACGCATACCTCACTGCAATTAACATACAAATATTAGAACGGAAGACATTTTATCGTCAATAAAACTCACAATGCAATATGGCTGGGGAGGTTCCCTTTAACGAGACGCACCCGATCACCCCCGGTAGTGGATAGGGCGTAGGTGTACGGGGTTTGGGGAAAGGGGAGGGGGAATGATCCCCTTGTAGCGACAGAACGTCTTGCCTTTCTCTGCCCGCGCCTCCTCTCGATGAATAATTCAAGCAGCGTCGCGTGGGTTAATCTCCGTGCGTCGCGCGGGTTAATCTCCGTGTGTCGCGGGGTCGTTACACAACTCGATGGATGGGCGCTTCTCAACGGAGTGCAAGATTCTCCTACTCTCTCTTCCTCTCTCTCTCTCTCTCTCCCTCCCTCTTTCAAACACACACAGACACAAACGTAAAGGCTGTCTATGTACGGTGGAGATTGTGCCCATGTATTTCCTGTTTTCGGGTTTACTGTGTATACGCTGTTCACGGTAAAATTACCACTTTTGAAAGCCCTGCTTGAGATCGAATTGTATGTACGTTGTGTATTCTCCCGCCTTATATGAAATTAACATTGCCTTGGGCCTCATCACTTTATAAATATTTAAAAAATCCGCTAATTTTTACACTTAGACGCAGAACAGAAAGCGAAAAATAATTTAAGTTATTACAAATGGTTGCCTAACACTATTTATCTGACGTTAAGATATGTAACAACTTTCCCCTCCATCGTTACAAACTTTACTGGGTGCATGTCACTCAATGCGCCTGATAAAATATATTCAGGCAGAGGCAGTGACTTTTTTCTAAGGTTTATTTCAGAAGTGCTCGCTTTATCGTGAACAGCCTATATTAGGTATGTATTTAGGTAAGAACATTGTTACGTAATAGACGTATATGTTGTTAGGTTTGCTGGTATATAACTGGTTACACATTTTTACATGCTGTACACAAATAACACATACAAAGTTCGGTAAGTGATTCCTCGTAGATATATAGGCGAAATGTTTGTACATGATATAATGATAAACTGTGTAGCCTAAAGCACTGCATAAGGACACTACATGCCCTCAAAAGTAGAGACGATAGACTCGTCCATTGCGATTAGCAAAGGAAATAATTTATGTACGTACAATTCTGAGTTTATGGATATATGTACTTAGAAAACGACACGCATCTACAACGAAGATTATCATTTGTCACAATAGTACGTCATGAAAATAATGATGTTTTCAACCGTTTTCTTGGTAGAAATTTTCGTGTTGCAGAAGGACAATAGAATATTCACTGCGGGTAGTAAATAAGACTATTAAAACTAACAGAAATCGTCGTATTGCGTTATTATATTAAACTGCGCCATTTTCGAGAAAACATATATGTTGTATACACCAATGCCTAAAATGGCGCATTATAACGTAATAAAACCAAATTAACATTTCATTTATTGAATCACCATTATACACACGACCTACTTAATCAAAATGAGATTATTTTCTTTAGATGCGTGTCTTCGTTTAACCGCATATGATCCATACAGGCAGAGTTCCAAACAATTAGTTCCCGTGCTATGAGCAATAAATAAGTACATAATATCAACATTTAAAAATGGGTAGCATCTTTAAAAAGCGCGATAGACTATATGTCATGTGTATATAACTCACTGTAAAAATCTGCTATAATTTTTTTAAGGAATCACTTGCTGGGGTTCGTTAGCTGGTATTTGTGAATACTCAGTGCATTCATGAATATATACACCTCTACACAAATTTGTAGGTAGGCCTATTTTGGTCAGTAAGTCAGAAATTAACTTGTTTGAGAAGGTGTTTCCGGTTGCAGACTGCTTAAGTAACGTTTTTAAACGGCTGAATTAAAAAGTGCACAATTAAACGTGAATAGCGTTATAATCTAATAGCAAAGGCTGGACCCTTAGAGATACGCAACCCATTTGGTCAATATGTGTCGACAGTTGCCTACAGTCAGGCGCTACGTGACTAACATTCGGTGCACTGTGATCACAGAATACTCAACAGTACAGAGATGGAACAACCCATTATAAAGAGAAATCCAGGCGCACACGCCAGTAAAATGGCATCACTGACCACTAGCATGGCGCAACGCCTATTTGCCGAGGTGCTGCCCAGCCAATAGGGAATATTTAGCAGCATGCGGTGGTCAATGAGACAAGGGGCTCACTACCAGAAGTTTCAGGCAACTAATTAGTCAGTTTGGCTTCCCTCTAGTTACCTGTTCTGTGCGTTGATTGTAAACATTGGCATTACGGGACATTGTGAATGAAATATTCTTATCAATGTCCCCTCTACCACCACTGTAATATTCGATAGTTATTTCGCAATAATTTGGGATATTACACTACAGTGTAAATATATTTGATATGTATATATACATACATCTTAAAACACACAATTCCTTTGCCCCCTACCCACTCCGTAACTGAACGTTTCTGGATATATCCTCTTTTTTTTTTTTTTTTTTTTTTTTTACATTTTTTGGTATTTTACTTTTTCTTTATTAGTATTTAATATACATATGTACGCGTTATATATATCCTTTTTATGTATTGACATACAGAGTAATACAATTCTACTACCAGTAGATTACTTCCAAACTCAGATTCATTCAAATGATTACTTCCAACTAGGCAACCCGTTTGTTGGACACATCTAGGGTATTCCGTATTTTGTGTTCATTTTTTCCAGATAGGTCCTACGCTTTTAATATAAAATGTAGTGTTGTTAAAGTATTTTTGTATTAAAACATCCGTGGTTTCGTGGTGAGACATTTGGTGGCGATTGCTTGGCAATCCGTCGCCTTCCGTCCTTAAAAATATTAAATTCTTTGATATATATTAAAATACCTAAATTCATTAAATAGTTCAATACAATGAGTACGTGTAAAGTGGGACAATATTTAGGTACATATGGTATCCTTTTTATTGAAATCGACCTTTTAAAAAATTATATTACAGGTGACTACATATATTTCTATTGACATCCTGACAATCACATACCCAATGAAATTGGTATCAATACAGGAAAACTAGTTCCATGCATTAATACAAATTTTACATTTAATTTTTTATACATTTTATTTTATATTTATTTTATTTTATACATTTTATTTTATATTTAATCTCTGCTACTTTTGTGCCAATCTTCTATCATTCTTCCATGTGCCAAGTTCGTATACCGAAGATCTAATCACTTTATTCGGGAGTCGTTTAGATGCGAGAACATGCTGAGAACGTAAAAACGTTACATATGTCTTGATTATTATATTTGCGTTTGTGATAAAAACAGAAAACAAATTTAAAAAATATGCATTTTCAAACTAATCGTTAAAATATTAATAAAATGTAAAATTTGTATTAATACATGGAACTAGTTTTCCTGTATTGATACCAATTTCATTGGGTATGTGATTGTCAGGATGTCAATAGAAATCTATGTAGTCACCTGTAATATAAATTTTTAAAAGGTCGATTTCAATAAAAAGGATGCCATCTGTACCTAAATATTGTGCCACTTTACACGTAATCATTGTATTGAACTATTTAATGAATTTAGGTATTTTAATATATATCAAAGAATTTAATATTTTTAAGGACGGAAGGCGACGGATTGCCAAGCAATCGCCACCAAATGTCTCACCACGAAACCACGGATGTTTTAATACAAAAATACTTTAACAACACTACTTTTTATATTAAAATCAGAGTGGCACATAAGCAGAGATTAAAAATATTATCAATTAACCTGCGAGTAACCTACGGTCTGTTCATAGTGTTTTCGCATTTTTTGAATAAAACCTTTGAAAAATCGCCCTTCGTAAGTCAGTTCTGGTTATTTCCTAAATGTGTTATATAATATTAAAGTGCCTATGTTTTTGAATTTTCGAATTTTTCTCTTTTATTAGGTTAGTGAATTATTCATAGTCAATAAACATTTAAAACAGAGAGAAAGAGGTTAAGTCGATAATAGCTAGAGAGTAATTGTTCTCTTGGAAAATGTAAATAAACTGACTTTTGTAAAGTGATATCTAAAGGAAACGTTTCTTATCGACATGTTTACATTTTCAGGTAACACTAGTGGAAATGCATTTCATTGTTATGCATAAAAAATATATTTTATATTTTTGATTATTATTCCAGTGTGTTTTTTTTTCTATGAACTTCTCTCCTTCCACCATGTATCAGGATAGATATGTTGCTGCGAAACTTAGTGTCGGTACTGTGGTAAAGCAAGCATAACATATAGCTATTTCTTTAACTTTATTTGGTTAAAACGAAATTTGCAGCACTTGTACAGAGTCCTTAAAACCCTGCTTAAAAATTTAACAAAAAATTGATAGTTTTATGAGTCATTGCACCTAAAATGAAGGACTGCTTATATGTTCAACATAAAAATAAGAGTTTTGTGGCTGTTCCACCTCAAACTAGTTGTATACGAAACATCTACCGCAGCGTAAACTAACCCACACTTGGCGCTAAGATTCAGAGTGACTTCACAAAATTCCACGCTATTGCAATACAGCACCGCCGCTCATGAAATGGACCAGGAAATTTTTCGAAAGAATTTCATAAATGAGCAGATTGCACTTAACTGCTAACCTCCGTAAAACTGGCCCGAATCATGTTATCGATATAGGTACTGGCTTCCCGACATCGCTCAAAAAGAAATAAACAAGAACCGCTCTAGATATATATATATGCCCAAGTTTTTTTTTTTTTTTCAGGGAGTGTGCATGTTTTGTGTGTTTATTCCATCACGGTTAATGACAACTTTTCAGAAACCCTGAGAAAGTTATATTTCCTTGCTATCACTCCGCCTTATGTAAACAAAGCTTATACTGTATAAGACTAGAAATAGCACTAAAGTAGCTACGCACCGCATTCGTGTGCACTTACATTGATAACATTCTGCATAATAACTATCTACTAAGGGCTGTTCACGGTAAATTTAGCACTTTTAGAATAAGCCTTAGAAAAAAGTCACTGCTCCTGCCTGCATATATTTTAACGGGCTCACTTAGTGATGTGCGCTCAGTACAGTTGGTAACGGTGGATGGGAAGTAGTTCCATATCTTAATTTTGAATAAAAAGTGTTAGGTACCCATCTGTGATAATTTAAGTTACCTCTTTCGCTTTATGTTTTCATTAATGCATCAAAATTAAAAATGATCAGATTTCTAAAATATTTACTTTTCTAATAATTCCACAGTTTCACCTGACCGACGCATGAATAAAGTGATGAGGCCCGTAGCAATGTTAATTTTACATAAGGCGGAAGATTACACAACGTGCATACAAGTAGATCTTAAACTGAGCTTTAAAAAAATGTTCATTTTACCTTGAACAGCCTCTACCAGACGTTACCAACACACTTATTTTCACTCTGTTTTTGATAATAATAATAATATTAACTGAAATATTATAACTTACTGTAGTATTTAATGTACCGTAATACATTTTAATAGATATTATACGCGAGTGTTCTTTGGCACGGCTTACACTACATAACATAAGAAGAGAAGTACAACGCACCATATAGTGAACACAAATAAAACTCACCAAATTCAATTTCAATAATACCACCAGGCAGATACTTACTAAAAGGTGTCACCATCTGCAGGACAGCGTGCTAAACATAAGAATACCACAACTAACTACAGACGAACTTCGGCAAATGAGAACAGTGGCAGATCTACTTCATTCAAAATTTCAATAAGATGTAATAAGCAAGTTTTGAACATATTATGACGAACTGGCAGATGATAAATTAAAATAGAACTGTGCATAAAACCATTATACTTTCAAATACCAAAGTACTTAAATATTATTAAAATTAATATTTCAGAACTCTCAAATTATAGATATTGCGGCCAACACTAGCTAGGCAACATTAATGTTTGAGCTCGGAAAATATATTATAGATAGAGCTAGTGATTTTTCTAAAAAAATAAATAAATATATATATATATATATATATATAATAAAGTACACGTTAGACTTCAACACTATAAGCACCCAGCAGCCATTGTCTGTTGCCATTGGTTTCTGTTTGCTTGAGGAGGCATTTTCATATTTGACCCGGCCACTCAGAATTCGGCAAGAAAGCACGGCTCCTACGTGATTCGTCTGCAGACAGTTAACACGTGTCAAAAAGTAATTCAGCCAATCAAGATAGACAAACGACCCTGCAGTGTTTTGAAATATAACTTTTCCTGAAATCTTTTCGCGAAATTTCACTACCGCTAATTATAGAGCATGTCTATTTCTTACCGGGTCTTAGTGGGCAAAATTTTATACAAACTGAATCAAAATTAAACTATAATTTAATCGTGGTGCAGAATAAATGATATTTACGAGAGTTGCACGCTGTTTAATCTGGCTCGGACTCATCTGAGAATTTAAATATGTTGTTGGTCGTAGGCTAGCCGAAGCATCCCTGAAACATCAAACTGTAGGGGGCTCCGCAGCCATAGAAGATCCTCTTCAACGTCGAGGTATTTCCTAAATATTAAGCTCACGAGATTAAATGCGCGTAATAGAGTCCTTGCACATTCACTTTATAAGTACGTGGAAGGCGAAAAATATATAATATTTAATCACGGCTGTAATCCGAACTCAGGCCTCTCCTTTGCTTGTAACCTTCATCACGTCTCCGAACCATCGTACTTGCCTGGTTTTATAATTATTCGGACACGTCTATCAACAAATTAGTGCAAATTCCTAGCCGTATGATCACTTTAGACCACAAGAGACCTAGCGAAAAATCCAATGTGGCTCAAAAACTTCCTTAAAACAATTTAAAACGTTCGCAGAGAAAGTACAAATTTTCGACAATATTATTTTAAAATCAATGTCTTCTACTAAAGGCTAGCCAGTATCGCCTCACATAGTTATCACATAAAATATTTGCACGTAACAAAATGTTGAAAACTTTCTCTCTCAAGGAGAAGTTAGTTTCTTTACCAGTTCCGACTTTAACAAAACATATTTGTATTACATGTAAACAAACGAGACCGACAGTTCAGCTAGCTGGTAAAATGGTCTAACCAACATTATGAACAATTCCAAAATAAATTAATAATTCGTACGGCATTAAACTATAGTTTGTAGGCTAGTTAAACATATTTATACTATCAAATTATATACGTCTGTTATCTCAAACCTAGATCATCAAGTTAATTAAAATAATAATTAAAATTCCACGTTGCTGAGATCGGTCCTGAGGATGAATCAGCCCCCGCAAGGAAGGAGTATGTCGGTAACTAGATGATAGAGCATTCATGTACAAAACACTATATTTTATTCACTCACAGCTTTACAATAAATATTATACAAAATGCGCTCTTCTTTACTTTACATTAATCAATTACTTCACTCAGCTAATAGCAATTACTTCAGTAGGTCCTGCCGACCTGTAGCAACGAAGTATATGATAAGTGTTCACGACTTGAGGAGTCTAAATAGTACGAGGGCCCTAACACTGTACAACCTCTGACGCCCTACTGGGATTATATTTACCCTTTGGCTGTCGCGTTGGGGTCGTCGAGCGAGACCACCTCGACAGTGGCAGTGCTGGGCGTGGAAGCTGGGACCACGGGCCTGGTGGTCCTCCTCGCTGGCGTTTCGTCGTTCCCTCGGGAGCAAGATGGCCGCGAGCCGCCACCGTTCCAACCTTATATACTCCTCCGCCTAGCCTCATGACCTTCCTCGGCGGGGGAGTGTTTTAATAACAGCCGGGCTGGCTCGTCCCAGGTGCCCGAGCTTCGTGTGCCAGCCCCGGCTAACACTGCTTGCAGCAACGTGTTACAGAATATTTTGCCATTTTGCTATTCACAAATGTTTACCTAACACTATCTTTCATTCAAAGTTAAGACATTGGACTAATTTCCCTTCATCGTTACCAACTTCACTGGGCGCATGTCAGTCAATGTGACTGTTGGAATATGTGCAGTTAGGGCCAGTGACATTTCTCAATGGTTGATTTCACAAGTGCTCTATTATAAGCTATGTTTTCAAGTAGCTACACAAATTTGTAGGTAGGCCTATTTTGGCCCGTAAGTCAGAAATTAACTTGTATGTGAAGGCGTTTCTGGTTGCAGACTGTTTAAGTAACGTTTTTCAGCGGCTGAATTAAAATGTGAAAGCCATGCTAAAGATCTACTTGTATGCACATTGTGTATTATTCCGCCTTATGAAAAATTAACATTGTCATGGGCCTCATCACTTCACACTCTAACTTCGAATAGGTGGAAAACCACTGTTTCACCGTGACAATATCTCCACTTAGAATCGGTGGGGAAAAAAAAACCCACTGATTTTTTTTCAGTGGAAAAATTAAGATGATTGAATAAGAGATGTGAAAAATTTCACTTATTCAAAGTGGAACAATTTTCACTGCGGATCACTGGTTTTCCATTGATTCTTATTTTGAACGTATTCATAAGTCAGTAAAGGGAAACTGAAATTATCAGAAAAGTAAATATTTCTTAAATTTGCTTACTTTTACACTTCGAAGCATTAAAGAAACAATAAAGCGAAATAAATAATATAAGTTATCACAAATGGTTACCTAGCACTTTTAGTTCGACGTCAACATATGGAACTACTTCCCATCCATCGTTACCAACTTTACTGGGCGCATGTCACTCAGTGCACACGTTAAATATATATGCAGGCAGGGGCAGTGACTTTTTATAAGGGTTGATTTCAAAAGTTTTCACACTTTATCGACACACTTGCAAACGTAAGTATACTACATACGAGACAGTTCCTGGCGCGAGTGAGGAAGGGATGTAGGGTTCCCGGCGGAAGGAGACGGGCGGCAGGATTTGTTTGCTGTAATTCGCGGCAGCTGCCGTCGTGTTGACGGCGGCCGGCGTTGTCATGGCGACCAAGCCAGCTGCCGCCTACACTCTCACCCCGGCCGCTGTTTGCCGAGATCGGCAAGTTTCAGCTCCAACACGTGTGTCGACGGCTGGTAATGTCCGAACCCGGGCATACGTACCAACACTGGAAAAAAAAAAAAAACTTCATTTTACGGGAAAAAAAGTGAATTTATCCAGAAGTGTCCATAAACTCTCCGTAAAATTACGGACACGTTGGTTTTCAGAAACGGACTTTCCGTAAATTTCACGGAACCTCCAAGTTTCAGCTCCAACACGTGTGTCGACGGCTGGTAATGTCCGAACCCGGGCATACGTACCAACACTGGAAAAAAAAAAAAAACTTCATTTTACGGGAAAAAAAGTGAATTTATCCAGAAGTGTCCATAAACTCTCCGTAAAATTACGGACACGTTGGTTTTCAGAAACGGACTTTCCGTAAATTTCACGGAACCTCTGAGTTAATTTCAAAGTTCGTTTTCTGCACTTTCCGTTTAGAATAAAGAGATAAATAAAATGTCTTTAATTTTCGTTATATGGGTATTCTACCGTCTATAAAAATGACATTAGAAAAGTTAAAATAGTTTGTACTTAAGCGAGGTTTTGAACCCGAGTCAAGCATTGTTCGTTCCCGTAACTCGAAACCAAAGGGAATACGGAGACTTTCCGTATTTTGTATATACGGACTTAACTCCGTTTTTCGTCATTACTGATTGTCTTTCCGTATATACACTGTACATTTCCGTAAAACATTCCGTAAATATAAGAAAGTTTTAACAGTGTATAGTTAGAGACCTGCAAAATTCATGTTATTATTTGAAGGTAGACTAAGACTTCAAACATGATGACTTTGTATTGCCTTTGTTATTGGACAACAGTTTGTTTGGACACGCCCTGGATGACTTTGAGCAATTGGAACCGAGTTAACAAGAGGCTTGCCCAATCGTGTCCAAACAACTCGAAAGGGAAAATTTTCCCTCACTGCTGCAGAAGCCAATAAACAAGTGGCACTGACTCGAATATGTATAGGACGGTGGATTTTAGCGTGCTGCCAGAAAATAACGCGAATTTTGCATGTCTCTGCCTATAGTCTATTTGCGGTTTGTTCTCACTATTTGAAACAAACTTTTGAAAAATCACCCTATGTGAAGAGTGTTTAGTTGTTTCCGGAATATGTTATGTTACACAGGCCTTTTATATTTTAACACAAAAGTACTTTATTTTTAGTCACGTTTAACTTTTACCTATACTGGATCTATAAATTGCATTATTTCGTTTATAATTAATATGTATAACAAAGGGAAAGATTGGGCGTGTTTTTAATGGCTAGTAAGAAGTAGTTCTATAATGCAAAATATTATTACACTGAGTGCGCACTAATGCAGTGCGCTGTCCCT
Organism: Dryococelus australis; assembly: GCA_029891345.1. Taxonomy (NCBI): domain Eukaryota; kingdom Metazoa; phylum Arthropoda; class Insecta; order Phasmatodea; family Phasmatidae; genus Dryococelus; species Dryococelus australis. Next base: position 43,793,759 of record CM057000.1, read on the forward strand.
GTGATGTGGTTATGCTTTCTTTACATGGGTCGGAGGGTTATCCTAGAAGTAGAAATTAATCCATTCAGACCCAGTGTACACAGTTGTGTACATTATGTATGTGTAAGTAATTTTTGATCTGTATCGCACACTGCGAAGCTCAATGTCCAATGATCATACCTGTGGGTAAACGATTCGCAAAGCGTATTACTGGTATACGTCATAATTGGTTCGTGTAACTATAACCGAACATATAGCCTACAGCTCATTGGTTGTGACAACGAAACAAGTGTTGTGTCGACTTTAGTACAGCACGCATCACAAAATGTCTTGTTTGCAACATCTGAAACTTTAAATTAATGTGAGTTTCAAAGAGTTGAGCAGGGCTTCAGAAAAGGTGGAAATAACCATCAGTGGACTATATTTAAGTTTTTAACGTGCCGTACGCTATTCTTAAATACATATGGTTGTGTAAAGGGTACAACATAAACTATAGTTCAAAAACTTGTTCGAATTCGCTTCTTCTACGTGTGGTCCAAACGTCCAAATTCTTTCTTGATAAGCATGAATCAATATTAACATTTTAATAAATGCAAGCTAGAATATTGGTATTACCCTGTGACAGCAAGCAAACAATGAATGTTCGTCTACAATCGTTGTTACGCTTAACGTTTAACACTAAGAATTACCGTTTTATAACTTTTATGTCTACAGTATTCGCTAACAGTTAAAAAGCCAAAGATGAGGTTATTTTTTGTAGAGACGAATATTTTGATTTATACTGGTAATTTATATAAAAACTTTTGTTGCCGCTGATTATTTTTTGTGTATACAAAATTCCACAGACTTAAAATTATTTCAAATAATTTTTTTCGAGTCATTTGTTAGTTGAAAATTTCGATAGCTGAACAGAAAAAAAATGTACTTCGATGGTAGGTCTACCTTTTGGTAAATGTGAACAATATTATTTTTGTACCATTACTCCGTGACGTCTTGAAATCTGATTTGCTGGAAGTTGGCCAGCTTTAACGCGAAGTGTTAGTGTTTAGCACCGCTGAGAGCTTTCACACTTTGTTTGAGGACTTTGCCCGAGCTACACTCGGGAAAAGATAATCTTGTTATACTCTATGTCTGCCTCTGAAGACAAACGTTGTTCAAAAACCGTTTTACTTCCCTAGTTTTTGTCATGATTTTACCATAACGCATAATCTCATCAACAGGCAGCTAATTTAATACCAGTGGTGTAACTTGGCCTTATTTGGGAGGACCATCTAAATTTCTCATCCCCAAACACCCCAAAATCACTTCAAATTACATATATAAAACTGGTGGTAAATTTAAAAATAAATAATTTGTACTCTAATGTGATATTGGTGAGCCTAGGTTGTAAATTATTTCTGCTTGAACCAAAAGTAGATCAAGTTATGCTACAGACAATGTTAAACCTGTTCTAAGCGAACCTATTCACAGTCAAATTTTTTTTTTGTAGCTACTTATGGGTGTCGCACTCAATACTGTCGGATTTCACTAAATGGTACTATATTACGCGCTGCTGAATAGCTCCCTACGCGAAGCTAGATTGACTTCTGGGAACATTAGGCGTATTTTCGCGGTTTAATTGGTAACAGGCTGGTCACCAGCGTTCCCAACGAAACGTTCACATCGCGAAGATGCTTACTGTAAACACAGGCGGCGAACCTCAGCTGGATGGGAACTTCGAAAACTGCGCAATCACTGTAATTGTGTCAGAAATAGGCATAGACTGCACGGGCGTGTAAATGTTTTTGAATGCAGAGGTTAACATGTACTTCTCGCCTGAAAATAACGCCATTCTCATCTCAGAAATTCAGCTCGAGTTACAACGAAGAAAAGCGTATATTAAAACTTCACTAAGACTCGAAAAATCATAACTAAACCAAACGTACGTACATTAAGTACATATTGAGGTTATCCACGTTTGTAACACTCACCTCCGACCCATTTCAACAAAACTTCCCCGCTTTCGTCCCGGAATAAGGTGCCATCTTCATTTTGAACCTCTCTGCAAATGCACTAGTGTTCGGAATCGCTGACGACTATTCTCGGTATGCTGTATTAGAACCACGGGAATATAGATTACGCCAGGTTTCAAAATATATTTTCTGCTTACCAAATACTCTTAGTTAGAAATTATTTTCAGCAGATGGTTTTGGCTTCTCTGCCCTGCCGGATAAATCACGAGGTTTGTTCTCTTGATCAACACCATGGATATCTGTTCCACAATTTGCCGGCACGATAGTTTCTGCTTGTTTATTTACATCTTCGCCGCTGTCATTATCACGAGTACTGCAATCACACACGTCGATCACAATTCTTGAATCTGTTTCAGTTTGAGAAGTCTCAGCTCTCTCCAACTTAACAACGAAATGGTTCACATAAACATAAATTAAAATAAAACTATAATTACAAGACAGACGTACAAAAAAAACTCTAATAAAGTAAATCTTCAGATTGACGTTGTCTCAGCATTGCATTAAAGACGATGTTACCGAAACAGACCCACGCGCTTACTTAAATCTTACAACATTCCGTGTGAATATTTTAGAGATAAGTCGATTATCGTTTATAATATGTTATTAAAAACCTTTGTAAGATGAACTGTAGGGGCAACATTAAATATCCAGATGCATGTTATTTAAATTTCGCACACTATTCCGTTGCCATTAAAGCAAACTTCAACTAATTTATGTTGATAAATATCATATCTTACAAAACAAGATACGTCCAACACACAATTAGAAATAAAACCGTGCATCCACTAGAGAAAGTTTAGGAAGGAGATCAAGCACCCTCCATTCTCTCGTTTCGCTGGAATTGCATTGTTTCTATGAGCTCGAGGAAATGCAATAGCCGTATTTTCGCGGTTGAATCGGTAACAACGAGGTGTTTTTGCACTCCTGTTCGCCACTTTGTTGTGAACACACGGTGACCGGGGTAACCAGCGTTCGCCATGTTTGGCTAGCGGAGTCAGGAACACGTTAATAGAATTGTTATCCGGTTATTGGGGTGATGGACATAAGCATGGGGTTTACTTCTTTTAAGTGTAAATATTTTATTGTGTAGTAATGTTTGAGTGTTTCATGTTCACCCATTCAGTCACAGTGACCGCGTCCGTGGACACTGTTACAAAATTTACATATCTGTTACTCCGTACAAGGAAGGGGTAGGGAGGTATATGAATGACAAGATATGTTATGGTCGAGAACTATTGTGAATTAGGTGATTTATATAGACACGAGGAACATACAGTAACGTAGAACGGTAATATTTATCATTCGGGGGAGCTTATGTAAAATTATACTAACTTTAATTACAGTATTATGACTAACTATAATCACGCCACCACTACGACAGACTACCTGGGAAGTTCCCACATTAAACATTGTTCCGGAGGCTGTTCTAGTCATAGACTACAGATGAGGTAGACCGATTATTCGTCTTCTGCGCATGTACCCAACATAGGTCTACCCCAAAGGAACATAACTGTCAAAGACACACGGTCAACAGTGATGGACGTGTTTGTTTATATCTTAATTTGTAGCGGTCAAGATGACTGAGCGGTTAGCCCGTTCGCCTCCCACCAAGGCGATCCGGGTTCAATCCCCGGCCGGGTCACTCCGGATTTTCGCATGTGGGAATCGTGCCGGACGATACCGTTGGTCGGCGGGTTTTCTCAGGGATTTCCCGTTTCCCCGCCCTTTCATTCTAGCGCTGCTCCATACTCACCTCAATAACCCTCATCGGCTCTCAAGACCACGGCGTTAAGATCCGTCCAAATCTCTTTACTCACGCTTAATTTTTAAATGACAAGCCCTTTTGTAGGAATAACATCCTTTCTACGAATTTTAATTTAATCATAATGGTTATAGGAAGTATACATACATCTCAAAGCACGTGTTTACTTAACAGTGTTCTAATCTCAAATCCAGTACATGCCATTTTTGCACGTCGTATTGGGAGAAAAACACTCCAGTGTTGGAACACGGAGATTGGTTGTGCGCAGCCAGCGAGGTCGGTCTACCTCATATTTTGTCTATGGTTCTAGTAGAGCGGTTAGCGGCGATCGCACACACCCATTCTGTGATCTTCCCTTGGTGCTTGTCGGATGAAGAAAGACGACGCGCTCCACCTTGTGTCGGCCTATATCGGCCCGTTGTTTGGTAAGATGTCCCCGATTGCTGGCCGGTGGAGGGGGTTTCTGCAGCTGGCCCTTTCCGCAATAAGTTGTTTGCAATTCTCGGTTTAATGTGTGGAGGTGCGATCAGGCAGGGATGTTTCCTTAAGGTCTGATCACAACGCAGCAACATGTTGAACATGAATGGTATTTATGACGGGTGCTGTACAAAACCATGCATCGGTACCCAGTCTTCCTCGTGGTTCATTCATAGGCTGCAAGACGAGTGCTGAACACTGGTACAGCTCAGACCAAAAAAATTACAAGATTGCAACACTTGAACTCGGAGATTGTAGTGGGACCGAACGAGTTAAAGAAACTGTTACAGGTGATTATTAGTGATTTTGATGCGTGGATATGCTAACTGCCGCAGAAAAGCAAAATTTTCTGGTTATAGACTGTTCGCGGTAAAATGAGCACTTTTGGAACCCCGCTTAAGATCTGCTTGCATGCTCGTTGTATATTCCGCCTTATGTAAGATTAGCATTTCCATGGGCCTCGTTACTTTATTCATGCGTCGGTCAAATGAAACTGCGAAATTATTAGAATAATTATTTTTACAAATCTACTTTATTTTTACACTTCGATGCGTAAAAAAAAAAAAAACAGAAATCGAAAGAAATAATTTAAGTATCAGAAATGGTCACCTAACTCTTTTTATTTGACGTTAAGATATGTAACTACTTCCCATCCATCGTTACCAACTTGAGTGGGCGCATGTCACTTAGTGCGCCCGTTCAAACACATGCCGGTAAGAGCAGTGACTTTTTTCTGAGGTTGATTTCAATAGTGCTCACATAATCGAGAACAGCTTTTCCAGAGTTGTAGAGCCGGCGCAGTTCGTCTCCGAAACACGAAGATATGCGAAATACGTAGCGGCTCCATATTACGTATGTAAGGATCTCACTTATTTTTCTTAATAGTTACGGATAGCGTTTACTTAAATTAAGGCTCTGCCTCAAGCGCTATGTTGAATTATCCATAATTCCTATTAAATGAAATAACTAGATATTTATTACTATAGCACAAATGCCTTTAAATTTTAGTCGCCAAAAATGTTATCCACGCTTTATTCGATAATAGTGAAACTAAAAAATGTTGCTGCACTAATTACGTCATAACAACTTGACAAAATTTCAGAATTTGTGTTTGCCCTAGAGCGTACTGTATATTGCCAGACATTGTAATGCCGATGTTCCAACACAACGGAAAAAAGTTACCAACCAGCAATTAGGCATAATTTGTGAGGCCAAGCCTTATCTGTACAGTCCACGTAAAAATTTGCTTGAATATATTGTTACGTATTACATTAGACATGTAGTTTACTTAATATGTGATTACCTTTAAATTTGGTTAACAAAGACTATTAGTTATTCTTTGACTCTGAATAGCTTTTAATATACTAACTGGTCGCATTGTTATAATAATAATAAATTATTTAGTTACTTAATCAATCAACGTTACTCCATTATAAATAGTTCATAAGGAACGCCGTCGCCTAAAACATGACGCCGAAGGCTGATGACTAGATGTATCTCGGCGGACGGCATGTCCCCATCTCTGGACGTCTTCCTGGTGCAGTGTCTCGACGGCAAAGACCTCGTTCGCCATGTTTCCAGACGTAATATTGGCCCGTATTGAATAACAACCAGCCCTGCCTTCGAACCGTTGGAGGGGAGTTTGATTTAATCGCTCAAGGCTTCATCCCCACTCCTCGTGCTATGTTTGTGCTCGCAATCGGGCTAGCGATCCCGTGTTGCTGCGCATAACAGCATGAACTTTTTTTTAGCAGTGAGATATACTTTTAAATTTTAAACGATTTTATCATAACTATTTGGATTAAAGTCTAATAAAACCAGCAAAATTTCATAGAAAACAAATTGACTTTATAGGATGTTTATATTTAATAAATTAAAATATTTTTTTTTATATACATATGAGTGCCACTCAAGAAAACGTTCTTTCACGACTAATCACTTGTACTGCAGGTTTGTTAGCTCTGTCGAACTACAGGTCGGTGGTATTTAAAGCTTTTTAAAATAATCATTTCGAAATGAGTGATTGAAGTTGTTTGGACGGCTCTTAACATCGAGGTCTTGAGAGCCGATGAGGATGCTTGAGGCGAGTTTGGAGCAGCGCGGGAATGAAAGGGCAGGGGAAACGGGAGATCCACGAGAAAACCCGCCAACCAACGGCATCGTCCGGCACGATTCCCACATGAGAAAATCCGGAGTTACCCGGCCAGGGATTGAACCCGGATCGCCTTGGTGGGAGGCGAGCACGCTAACCTATGTAAACATTTCAAAGGAACAACCAGTAATTGCCTACAGAATAAATTAAACACTTTTTTTTGTGGAGCCCCAAGTAGTTCGCGAATTCATTTTGGTTCTAGGTAGACTTCAAACACTTGGTCTTTTCTACGGTAGCGTGAGTTAGCTTTGAAGAGTCCTGTACGAAGGCCTCACACTTGATCGCAGCAACCAATAAGCAAACGACAGCGTCTCGCGTGTATAGAGGACTTTGAAGTCTAGCCTGCTGCCAAGTCAAACCGCGAAATACTCGGGGCTCTACTGATTGGTGTGCGCGCAGTAACGCTGGCCGCGAATCCAGCACTTACGTGTCCAGTTAAAATTATGAAGTTCAATATTGGTTGCCGCATGAATCATATTCTGTTTGTCGTATGAACTTTACGCGGATAATTAGCTCAGTAGAACCATTTTTACGTTTCTAAAACATTTTACACTCTCAGCTGATCTTCGCGCGGTCGCCAGTGCCATGACGTTCTTGTTTACATGTTACGCAAGAACGCACCACGAGCAGAAAGCATAATACAAGCAGGACTTTCAGAAATGTACTCTGTTAAAAACAAACCAGGTAGAAGAGATTTACTTGATTTTTTTTCAGTTGAAATTATGTGTGTACGTAAGGATACATAACCGAAAGAAAACAAATCTTCGATCTAACAAACTAACAAAAAAAAAAAAAAAAGAATTCTTCTTAGAATTACAATAGGCTAATGTGATCTTCCAAAGACCTCGTGAAATGTAATGAGCTGACCTGTGAAAAAATATCGTATCGCAAGGAAAAGGTATCTATAGGCTGTTCACGGTAAAGGCACATTTGAGGCCCTAGTTACGTTTTATAAATAAATATTGCCATGTAATTAAAAGCACAGTATGTGTCCTGGCTATAAGCACCTGCACATAAAAATTAAAGTCACGGAATGATTATTTGTGATTATTCAATTTGAGAATATTTATTTATTTATTTATTGAAATATAATTTTTCATAAGAACATTTTAAGTTAACTTACCCTAACTTTCAGCTTACGTTCTTGATAGCCTGTCAAAGACCTTAATTTATTTTATTTGCGTTTTAAAAAATAATGATATTTTGGTTTTATATGCGATTATGCAAAACTATCATAGACTTAATTTTTATTTTCTTTGTCTGATATTATATTTAATTTCTATAAGTTTTCCAGAGTTATTTTTGTCGCTATCAGAGGCCTTTATTTTATGAAGAGTTCACGTAAAATAAAGCAGAATCTTCCTCAGCGTAATGAAAATATTCATTGAGCAGCGACTTGCGATGAGGCACCAGCTCCCCGCCTCGCTAGGCCGGGGTGCTTCTCCGATGACAAAGAGCTCACTGCAGGGTGAAAGGGGATATGGAAGGGCGCGACACTTCACCTCGTCGTGGGAGAGAAATATGTACACATGTAAGGACGCAGCTATCGCCTTCTGGCTCACTCCACCCTTCCTAACCCCCCCAACCCCGGCCAAAGGAACCGTAGTCATGGAAATGAAGTCACACCGCCCCGTCTTGTGATAGCCCTTCCAGCCTGAGTTCTTTGTGCGGCCTGCCGGAGCACGACCTTCGAAGAGCTTCTGTTCGAAGACGGCCGCCCTTGTCCAGGCGTTCGGCCCGGTTTAGAAACCTATTGGCTGTTCACGGTAAAAAGAACACTTCCGAAAGCCCTGCTTAAGATCTACTCGTATGCAAGTTGTGTATTCTTCCGCCTTATGTGAAATTAACATTGCCGTGGTCTTCATCGCCTTGGTCATGCGTCAGGCAAGTGAAACTATGAAATTATTAGAAAAAAGTAATCATTTTATATTTCTGATAATTTTTTTTCACGCTGATGAATTAGGAAAAACCGAGAGCGAGATAAACAATTTAAATTATCACAAATGGTTACCTAACACTTTTTATTCGACGTTAAAATATGGAACTACATTCCATCTTTCTTTACCAACTTTACCGGGCGCATGTCACTCAGTGCGCCCGTTGAAGCAGGCATTGGCAAAGACTTTTTTGTAAGGTTGTTTTCAAAAATGCTCACTTGATCGTGAACAGTCTTTATAGCTTACGAGCTGACTGGTGCTACTTCGTACGCACGACACTTAGGTATTTGAATCGCTCTATCCACTGAACCACTACTGCCCTACTTGGAATAGCTCTAGCCACTGGGCCACTGCGGCCCCATTTGATATATATCTATCCACTGAGGCACTGTGGCCCCACTTGGAATCGCTCTATCCACTGAACCAATAAGGCCCCACTTGGAATCGCTCTAGTAACTGGGCCACAACGGCTCTTGGGAAAGAAAGGAGGACAGGACAGCTAATAGACGAAAAAAAAGGAGAAATTAATAGACAAAAACGAAAGGAAAAACTATGGAACTTTTTTTTAACAATGTTTTTTATGCAGTAATAATCCTAAGAAAAGCTTAATCCAGTACCGATGTACATCGCTGATCATCATATTTTCGGAACAGTTTGAGATATCTCGATGAAGCAAAGACTAAGTTGGTCCTAGGGTTATTATCTATAGACTGTGTAAATTCGATGTCAATACATTCAGTGGCTATTTAGTTAAATCCGGTCGGGCAGTTAAATAGACAGAGAAGAAAAAAAATTAACATTATATATGGCTTAGTATAGGCCGTTCACGGTAAAGTGAGCACTTTTGAAGCCCTAGTTATTTTTTTCTTTCAACAATTTATATCCTACCACCACTTGTTAATGTAAATCCTGCCATGTGAATAATAAAAACTGTTTATATATTAACCATATCCAAAACCAAATGTCCGAGGCCACAATGAAATGTATTTATTGGTTATTATGTCTAATGAAACAGCTTAAAAAAGTGCTCTCTTTACCGTGAACGGCCTATGATCAATTAAACTATAATGAAAAAATAATTAAAAGGGGAAAATTCGAAAATCGCAGGCAGACACTTCTATTTTATTTAGTTGTATAGACTCGCAGTTTCTCCACACTTTTCGAATTAAACCTTAAAAAAAAAAACCATGTAACACGTTGTTATGTGTCTCAAGCGTTCTAAACTTGCGTGAAAATAAGAGTGCATTATATTTAATTAAATTCTACTTTTAGTTATTTTTTATCTATAAATTAGAATATTTCGTTTAAATTTATTATTTACAAAAACAAGGGGAATATAGGTGTGTTGGTAATGCCTAGAGACATGCAAGATTCACTTTATTGTTTGGCATCAGGCTAAACTTCACAGTGCTATATATACTCGAAACGGCGTGGCGCCGTTTCTCCATTGGCTGTTGCACAGATGTGAAGTCACGCCCTTTCTGACTGAATTGCACTATGATTGGACTGCACAATGGTGGCGTGTTCATTTATTGGCGCAGAGTTACTCAAGGCGTGTCAAATAGGGTATGGTCCAATGACAAACTTACTGCAAAGGTACATGTGGTTGAAGTTTAATGTGTCCCCAAATAATAAAAAAAAATTTGAAGGTCCCTACGAATGCCTAGTAATAAATAGTTTTCATGCAATATATTATTACTCTTAGCGAGCATGAGTTCTGTGCGTTGACCCTCTGGTGTATTTTTCTAAATTTTGTTTTAATGAGGCGGATGAATATCCTGGAATTATATCTTAGCAGGGTTTCAGAAAAGTTATAGGTAGGCCTAATAGTAAACGGACTACCCGCAAATAACTCAAGCACGCAAGGAATGCCAAGACGCAATAAGTCAAACGCACGTGATTCCACGATACAGTTTATAAACTATGCAGTGTTCAAGACCGTAACGCAAAAGTCGATCAACTCTAACTTCTTGCGTTTTTGCTTGCGTTTGACATTTTCTAAATCAGCAGCGATAGATTGCAAAATCTTTTCCCATTCCTATAGAATATTACGATTTTAAGTTTTCGATTGGTTTAAGTATTTTTTTATTTACTTCTATAATAAATGTATGTAAACTTTTATGCATTCAGTCATAAAATTTAGTACAATTACGTATAACAATATGTTGATATCACTGTCTTGCTAAGAAAATCAAATTGTAATCCTACAAATTCATTATTCAGACATTTGTAAACTATATGCCATTAACTAAGCATTGTTTTCAACCTAAAAATATAATCAACAAATATGTTGGGAAAAGTCAAAATAATGAAGTACTATGGGAAGAAATATTTTTGAAATTGAGTCCTATTTTCATTTGTCATTGTTAGTAAAGTCTTCGATTGTACGATGCGTATAAAGATCGTAATTTTCTTACGTTGTATCGTTGCGTTCTTGCGTTCCTTGCGTAGTTCTCAAACCCAACCTTACTGCAGAGTTCTTAAAAACGCAGAACGGAAACAAACTCTTTCACCACGAGTGGTGCTGTGAAGGGGGTGGGGTGGAGGTAGAGGGTTAGAAAAGTGGTAGGTGTAGGATGATGGTTGGGGACGGGGAGGCCATGCCCGCTGATCCACCTGAGCAGCTGGATGTGGCTCGAAGCCTCGAATCCACTTTCACTGCTCTGAGGATTAAGTAGCTCATTCCGCTAAGAGTCTCGAATCCACTTTCACTGCTCTGAGGACTAAGTAGCACATTCCGCTGAGAGCCTCGAATCCGCTTGCTCCTTTGAGCAAGTCTAGTTAATAATTGGTTCATATTTCTGTAGCCGAACGTACAGTCTCAATGGATGTGATGACGAAAAAGGTGTTGTGTAGACTAGGTACACCATGCATTATAATTTTTTGTTTGCAACAACTGAAACCGTAAAATAATGTGGGTCTGAAAGGGTTAAAGAATCAATCGAGACATTTAAACATTTTTTTTAGAAACTTTATTTTGAAGAAAGATAATTTTGGGTTAAATAATTAATTTGTGAATTGATTTTTGGGATTAAATAAGTCATTTTGCCGAAAACATGGCGGACAAGGTGTAAGCTAGCCGACCAGAATGACAGAGCATGAACATCTACGTTATCAGATGCCCCATGCCCTTGGCCCAAAACATACCAAATCATTATACTGTTGCTTACTACACGACAGGCAGCTTTGAATTTCTATTGTAGTGCAAACTCTGCCATAATAGTAGTTTATCATCCGAATGTTTTAATTTTTAAATTCATCCCACCTTTGCTATCGACGAAGAGAACGCACACTTCAGACAATGGCTGGTGAGTGCTTTTAAGACGTCGTGTACATTAGAAACACCATTTTAGTGCATGACTTACAAAATTACCCAAGGGTTCTGCACTAAACCTTCTTACAGAAGTTCCATTGGAAAAATGCTAGGGTCACAGCTGAAGTTCCCATGGCTAGAGGAACATGCAAAATTCGCTTTATTTTTAAAGGACACACATGCACTTTAAATTACTGTGCATTTGACCAATTTCAGCCATTGGCCGGAAATATGTCTGGCACGTCTCAGAGAACTCTTGAGTCAGCAACATAAGTTCAGCGGGGGAGTGGCCAACCTCTTTTAAAGTGATCAAGCAGGTAGGCGATGTTGATTAATGTGAATCAGCCAATAAGACCACAGAATGTGGTCACTTGTATATAAGGCATCTATCATGTATCTAAAAAATAATGCGAATTTTGTGTGTCTATATCCACAGGTAGATGCAGCATGACAAGAACACTGTATGGCAATTTAGAGCCTTAGGCGTAACAGCGATGGCGTACTTGACTTACATGCCAGCATCGTCGTCCTTATCGCTTCCGTTCTTCTTGGCCTCAAATGCCGAAAACAGCTGCATGTATCCGGACACCCTAAGGGCACAGTCTACCAGCGGGCAGCTGTGAAATTTAAGTAGGAAATGAAATTTTAAGGAAATTTCTCCTAAGTGCGTTAATTTAAAAAGTAGGTGTTTCAACAAATTCTATACAAGTTCCCTACAGTGGAGATGTTTCCATATTAGTAGTATAGAAATGCCGGTTCGAGCACAGCCCCCAGTTATTAGAAAACCAACAGCAAATTGAATGCCCAAACCATCAGACAAAATTACCGTTTGTTTTCCTGATCCAAAACACCAGCTGCCCGTTCAAGCACAGCCGCAAAAAAGTGATTGCAAAAGTTGCGTTAAAGTGCAAACACAAAAAGTGACTGCAAAAAGTTGCGTTTGGGAGCATCCCCCAGTTATCACAAAATCAACGGCAAATTAAATGCACGAGCCATCACAAAACATCAGCTGCCGGTTCGAGCACAGCCGCAAAAAGGGACTGCAAAAAGTTGCATTAGAGTGTAACCGAAAAAAGTGACTGCAAAAGTTGCGTTTGGATGCATCCGCAAAAAGTTACATTAGAGTTCAATTCCCAAAAAAAGTAACTGCAAAAAGTTGCATTTGGGGCATCTGCAAAAAGTGACTGTAAAATTTGCGTTAGAGTGCAATCGGAAAAAGTGATTGCAAAAAGTTGCAAAGAGCAGCCCAAGAAAATTGAATACATAAAAAATAAAATATTGTCCGTCATAAACAATGGATCAGTTGCTAAATGTATTGAACGGAGCACAACAATTTAAGAAACTTTCCGAACTTTCAATCGAACGGACCTATCCCATATACTGTGTTGAAATAAATGATACACGGTATGGACACAAAGTGGTAATTACTTCTGGGAATTTTCAAGTAACCTTGCCAGACAGATATCTCCAGATTTTCAGCGAAAAAGTTTTAGAGGGTGTTAATCGTGGAGGTATAAATCTTGCATATGATGGAATGATGGATTGGGATGATAAACAAAGGCATTCTATTCCATTTTATTAAAGCGTCAACGAGTTGCAGGTACTGCCATTATGGTGTGTTTAACGGCTCGCAAGCCGTTAAACACTTTAATCCCAACACGCGCAATTTACGTCTTCCCAAACGGCGTGATTGTACCAACGCGAACCAACAAAGTCAGACACGCGGAATGTAATGTTTGACTGCATCTTCTCTTTGCCTCCCCAAACTTCGTTCTTGTGTCAATAAAGCGTACTGTACGAACATCGTGTTATCGCGCCATGCGAAGGCGAAAAAGATTCGTCCGTCTTGGGACAAAATGAACGATTGCAAAAACGGTGGGCTGCACATTACGTTACGCACTAGAGCTACATTGCGGAGATTGTCAATGTGTGCGGAACAGGTCGTAGCCAAAAGAATTAGCAACATATACACGTTAACAACCATTTTGGGATTAGTTCCACACCGACGTTCAATCGTCATTATCAACTTTTATATAGTCGGGGCTTTGATCCTCGAAAAAGTTGGTGTGTATGGGCGCGTTGGTCATGGAATCAAAGATGGCAGCTGCTGAAAAATTCCAGGATTGGGTGTACGAAGAAGTGCTGCCGTCCATTCGCAAGCATGGTGAGTATAGGATTGAGCAAAAGTACAAACCACTACTGAATGCTGCAAACACAATCCTCGCTGCACAAAGTAGTATCATTGGCAAGCACGTGCTGCCGCCTACTTACGATATCGGTAAACATCACCAGTTTGTGCTTATGAGTATTGGTGGAAACCAATACTATGTCATCAGATGTCAAAAGCGTGTAGTACTTCTATGCATCAATGTGTTGGGACAAGAGTACCCCAAGATGCAAGTGCTACTCTCTCTCGATAACGTCAATCCCATAACACTGTACAACCTAATGAAAGAGCAACTACCCATCACGTCGATAGGTAACTGCTTCAGTATGACAATGTGTTGCTATGGCCTTATCACTGATATAATGCTTGAGCTTAAAGGAAATCATATGTATAATAAAATGCAATCGCTCATCGACATTGTAAATGGCAAACTCGTCTACGACAATAAGGAGGTGTATGTAATCATGGATAAAGGCGGCAATCCGTGGTTCAACGCGATGATGATGAACGCTATAACGATGAACGCTATGACGATGGCGTCCACCAATTGTCTCAACGGATCCGCCGTGATGAACGGCATGATGCGCACGAGCGTGTTGGCTATTTCGCAAGCAAACAGTGTTGGTATTTTGGAATAAATGTGTGCGACGCAATTGATGAAATATAAAAAATGTGGTTCCCAGGCGCTTGGGTCTTTTGAGTAGATATTCACTTCCATTGATTATAAATGGGTCCCACAGCATCGAAAAACACAACATCGATCATTTCAGCTGCAATTAACAACGTTTCGACGTAGGTTATTTCGACGACAAAACTCACCAACTCGCAAAATATCATCATCAACATTGCGAATATCAGAGATCCCTTCACAATATCCAACAGTATGATAACGCAGAGGCCTATGCCAACATGAAGGCACTCTTCGAATCGCTGATGAGCATTGAAAATCGCTACAAGCTCAAAGATGGAATTGAGTAGATTTCGAAAAGCATGATAAGCGGTCTGAATTTGGGTCAGGCCAGTGTCAGCTCAAGCAAGTTGACCCATAATGTCGAGAACTGCATCAACATTGCACAAAAGTCGATCTCAAACTGCTGTTCGACCAGCGATCAGACTATAGTCATACGTATATCGAAAGTCGATCAAGACGTTGTGGCTCACGACTTTGACTTTGCGCAATCGGCTTCGAACATTGCCAATTGCGTGAGCAGTACCAGTTGGATGACACAACTCGTCAACGAGACTGATCTCAAGATCAAGCAACTGTCGTCGGCGACCACTGAAGGTCTTGACATCAAATGGATAATTTTGGGTGTGGTGTTTATGGTGGGATACTGTGGGCATCACCGGAACAAAGACTATCGTGAAGCTGATCATGCCCAACATGATAATAGTGGGTGTGGTGTGCGAGTTCATAGGGTATACCAAGAGCACGAACCTGGCCATGCTCGACACATATGAACAGTCATTGGTGAAGATATCGAGCAGTTCATACAATCCCGAGGACTATACCGATAGCTACGGCGATGCTGACGTGTACGAAGTGTTTGGCGATAACATTACACTGTACAAGGTGGCTGGTAGCTTTGAAAACGGATGTTGAGGCGGGGGACCTGGAAGTTACACTTAGCAAAACGATGCCTGCGCAAACATCACCGGTTCGCAGTACGAATCTATATGCGTACAGCTTCCAACCTATATCGACGGTCTGACGTTCGCACCAACGGACAAGCAAAATTTTATCGTTGCCGGCGACGTTGCGTTCGTCAATTCACGCACGATTCGTTTGTCACACAACGGCGCTACTAGCACCAAGCATGACATTCAGCCCATTATCTTCAACCTCCTTGTGTTTTCGTTCAAGGAAGTAGTCTCTACAGCGGAAATCTTCAAGTCGCCGCTCGTAATTGCGGGCATGGTTCTGGCAGTCACGGTGTACTCGTTGACTAAATGTAACAAAAAATAACTCTACATCTCGCGAGACGTAGAGTCTTTAGCGTTGGCACATGCATAATGCTGAGTCTCTGTTGTACTTAAACAAGCATATATTGCATTTAACGATGGCGTGATTAACGGTGTCGTTGGGGAATTTGTCGATGTACCAGTTGTACTTGCCCACCAGATCCAGCATTTTCAACTCATACTTGCATTTGGCTCTAAGGAGCGGTTGTGGAATGAGTTCGACAGTAGTGTATGCACGGTTTTCGGCGATGTATCGACATGCAGCGAGGTCACTGGATTGGTAAAGCATAAGACCAAAGTGACGCTGGACATTGAGGAGCTCAATGAAAACTCGTACGACGATGCGCTCAAAGACTTGTTTACCAGAATACAGCCCGACGTTGAGCAAACCCAACGGGATTTCAATGAACACACTTTGCCTCGACAGGTTTATAAAAATAATACTGCTGGGCATGTATGGCATGGCCAGGCGCGTCATGACAACCGGCACCGATGGAGATTTTGCACGTAACATTATAGCGATTTTGTGTAGCATGTCGTACACACCAGGCCAATCGCAAACAATACGCGAGCAATTGGGTGCGAGACGGTACGATTTGATGCGCGAATATTTACAAATCCAAGACTAGTGTATACACACGCAGGTGTTGAGCAAAATGGCGCCCACGTCTGAAATGTTCAAGTAGGTATTTAGATGCCGTGGCGTCTAAATACTAGATGGCGTACTGGAATTTACCAGCGGCTGCCATCTTTGGTGATGCGTACAAGCTTGGTGCGTGGATGTGCGCCCGGCAATGGTCGCGATTCGTTCATCAGCGTAGAATTGCCCATGGCGAATTTGTGTATTCCAAAATCAGCACATCTTTTACTTTGAACCACAGTTTGCCTTCTTCATCCATGATCACATACACCTCTCTACTGGCATAGTTGAGTTTGCCGTTTACAATGTTGATGAGCGATTGCATGTCTGCGATACATTTCGATATGTCATTTCGAAATACTTACTAATGATAACGTTCCTTTAAGCCCGCAAACGACTTTACTGCCAATCAAGTCAGCTTGCGTCATCTCCATGATGAAGTAGTTACCTACAGCTTTAATGGGCAATTTCTCTTTCATGAGGTTGTACAGCGTTATGGGATTGACGTTGTTGAGAGACAGTAGCACTTGCATCTCAGGGTACTCTTGCCTAAGCACATCGATAACAGCAAGTACTATACGCGTTTGGCATCTGATGACGTAGTAACATATACTGCCAGTGTAGATGAGAACAAACCGATGATGTTTACCGATATCTTCCTTTGGCGGTAACACACATTTATCGATATTGTTGTTAGCCACTATAAGCTTCTTGTTCAAGTCATCCAGGAGCGACTTGTACTTTTGATCGGCCCTGTATGCATCATGTTTGCGAATGAATGGCAGTACTTCTTCATACACCCAATCTTGGAATTTTTCAGCCGCTGCAATATTTGATTACATGATCAACGCATAAAAGCCCAGTTCATTAAAAATACAAATATGTGGTTGCATATTCAAAGGGGTGAGAGAATCGCTCAAGCCTATATCCATGTATGCTTGCCTATGCTTTTCTCTAACATGTTCTCTGATAGCTTCTTGTGGATTCGTGTATTCCAAAATAAGCACAAAGTCTTTAACCTTGAACCACGGATTGCTGCCTTTATCCATGATAACATACACCTCCTTATTATCGTAGACGAGTTTGCCATTTACAATGTCGATGAGCGATTGCATTTTATTATACATATGATTTCCTTTAAGCTCAAGCATTATATCAGTGATAAGGTCATAGCAACACATTGTCATACTGAAGCAGTTACCTATCGACGTGATGGGTAGTTGCTCTTTCATTAGGTTGTACAGTGTTATGGGATTGACGTTATCGAGAGAGAGTAGCACTTGCATCTTGGGGTACTCTTGTCCCAACACATTGATGCATAGAAGTACTACACGCTTTTGACATCTGATGACATAGTATTGGTTTCCACCAATACTCATAAGCACAAACTGGTGATGTTTACCGATATCGTAAGTAGGCGGCAGCACGTGCTTGCCAATGATACTACTTTGTGCAGCGAGGATTGTGTTTGCAGCATTCAGTAGTGGTTTGTACTTTTGCTCAATCCTATACTCACCATGCTTGCGAATGGACGGCAGCACTTCTTCGTACACCCAATCCTGGAATTTTTCAGCAGCTGCCATCTTTGATTCCATGACCAACGCGCCCATACACACCAACTTTTTCGAGGATCAAAGCCCCGACTATATAAAAGTTGATAATGACGATTGAACGTCGGTGTGGAACTAATCCCAAAATGGTTGTTAACGTGTATATGTTGCTAATTCTTTTGGCTACGACCTGTTCCGCACACATTGACAATCTCCGCAATGTAGCTCTAGTGCGTAACGTAATGTGCAGCCCACCGTTTTTGCAATCGTTCATTTTGTCCCAAGACGGACGAATCTTTTTCGCCTTCGCATGGCGCGATAACACGATGTTCGTACAGTACGCTTTATTGACACAAGAACGAAGTTTGGGGAGGCAAAGAGAAGATGCAGTCAAACATTACATTCCGCGTGTCTGACTTTGTTGGTTCGCGTTGGTACAATCACGCCGTTTGGGAAGACGTAAATTGCGCGTGTTGGGATTAAAGTGTTTAACGGCTTGCGAGCCGTTAAACACACCATAATGGCAGTACCTGCAACTCGTTGACGCTTTAATAAAATGGAATAGAATGCCTTTGTTTATCATCCCAATCCATCATTCCATCATATGCAAGATTTATACCTCCACGATTAACACCCTCTAAAACTTTTTCGCTGAAAATCTGGAGATATCTGTCTGGCAAGGTTACTTGAAAATTCCCAGAAGTAATTACCACTTTGTGTCCATACCGTGTATCATTTATTTCAACACAGTATATGGGATAGGTCCGTTCGATTGAAAGTTCGGAAAGTTCAATACATTTAGCAACTGATCCATTGTTTATGACGGACAATATTTTATTTTTTATTTACTCAATTTTCTTGGGCCGCTCTTTGCAACTTTTTGCATTCATTTTTTGCAGATGCCCCAAATGCAACTTTTTGCATTCACTTTTTAGGGTTACTCTCTTATGCAATTTTTTGCGGATGCACCCAGACACAACTTTTGCAGTCACTTTTTGTGGTTACACTCTTAACGTAACTTTTGCAGTCACCTTTTTCGGTTAAACTCTAATGCAACTTTTTGCAGTCCCTTTTTGCGGCTGTGCTCTAACCGGCAGCTGATATTTTGTGATGGCTCGTGCATTTAATTTGCCGTTGATTTTGTGATAACTGGGGGATGCTCCCAAACGCCACTTTTTGCAGTCACTTTTTGTGGTTGCACTTTAACACAACTTTTGCAGTCAGTTTTTTTGCGGCTGTGCTCGAACCGGCAGCTGGTGTTTTGGATCAGGAAAACAAACGGTAATTTTGTCTGATGGTTTGGGCATTCAATTTGCTGTTGGTTTTCTGATAACTGGGGGTTGTGCTCGAACCGGCATTTCTATACTACTCATATTGTATAAAGCCTCTTTGAAAAGAATTTTAAATAATTATATTTTACAAAGAAGTACACACTGCCTATCTATATTGAAAATATATGCAATAAGACTATTTAGGGAAAATTTTTAACAGTAATATAAAAATATTGAGCATGAGTCGTAAAACGTTTATGCGAATAAGCGTAACTTACACCTACTCTAACTGCGAGAATACACATATATTTCCTTTCACCAGTTGCCTCACCTCTCCCCTTACTCTAACATCTTCATTTGCATCTAGACAGCCTACGAGTGAACATGTATACTCAAAACCCTCTCCCTACTCCAGTCGCCAAAGCTCCCAAATTCGCCATCGTGTACCGACCTCCAAAGAGTGAACACCTCTCAGCTCCCGATACTCTATCCCTTTCCCCTCACCGTACATCACAGCTCATCGTGCGTCAGACACCGAAGAGGCAACATGTACTCTCCCAAATTGTCCCTTGTGCCTTTCTTGCTCCAATAACTAACTGGCTAATCACAGTACACCTCCAGGAGAAGTAGGGGTGGGGGTGATGGGGGTCGAGGTGGTACACACAGGTTGTGGTGGCGGTGGGGGGTGGGGGACACAACGTAACTTCACTTTTGTGAAATGGCACTTGTGACACTTTTGCACTCACGGTCCAGAAGTCTTTCGCTCCTCCTACTGGCTGAAATGTCATTGAACGTCATTGGTGGCTCGTATCGCGGAGTCGTGTCTGGCTGAAACATCATTAATGTATTTTCTGGAGACGTGTCAATTGACTTCTTCCTTCGTTTTGCATTTAATTATCTGAGTAGTTGCAATCTATCTTGGTACATATTGCGTTTGCGCTGATTATGTCGTCCTTGTTTAGTCTTAGTCTGATCACGTGATGTGGCATGTGATAATGACGCAATCGCCACATCCACATTTCGCTGCTGCGTAGGATTGTCAACTTATTCTTCATATAACTCCGGAATTGATTAAGGTAGCTGAGTAATCCTTTCAGTATTAGATTTGTCTTATCGAGCACTATTCATGTTGTTAATATCATTAGTGTCCTTTTCATGTAACTCGTGATTTTTTTTTTTTTTTTTGTAATCTACAAAAAAAATTTATCTGTTATAACGTCGCTATTTGTGTGTTTATTATTTACAATTCTTGGTTGTGTTTTAATAACTAATTTATTACGCACAAACTGGCACTAGAATTTCTCTGATCGGATGAGCTGTTCGGTTGCTACAATGGTCTTACGCATACTATACAGCTCGAAATCAGAGGTTTGGCAGCGCTGCTCCCACCGCAGCCTGATGACATCAGAACGATACGGTCGTATGTGAAACACGAAGCCAAAGTACCTGCCTATACAATCGTACATTTACATTCAACAAACTGCTCAATCTCAACGAGTAATTGCCACGCACCCGAGAGCAAACCTTCGTGACACTCACTTTCTGCACATAAGGGGCCGAGTTGTAAGACATTCCAAATTAACGCACTGGGGCGAAATTTCCTTTACATGGAATTTCCTATTTTACATTTCGCAGCTGCCAGCCGTTAGGTAGTGTCGTTAACAGCACGCTCGAGAACATTATACTTATGTGAACTATTTGTGGCTCGCTCCCACCGGCAGGTCGCGTTGACGTCACGTCAGTACACTAAGCATTTGTGCTTCACACCACGTGTGCTTGAACGACGGAGGAGGTACACTGATGAGCTGGCAGCGATTGGGTAGGAACAAGTTCTCTGCGAATATTGTGCATTGCGTAGTAGTAATGGAACGTGGCCTTAGTGTAGATAATTTGCGGTTAATTCCAACTTTTCTGAATCCCTGCTAAAGTTCTACTTCCGGTATATTCCTCCATCTCATGCAAACAAAGTTTAACCGAGTTTAGATAATTACACCGACAACGCACCCCATTCGTGCGCATTAGGTGTGATATTTTGCATAAGAACTATTTCTTACCCGGGCATTAACAACACGCCTATTTTTTCTCTGTGATTTTCTTGCATGTTAACTATTACATAAATATTATAATTTATGGATAAAATATAAATGAAAGTTTAGTTTGACAAAAAATAAGATGCTCGTGTTTTTTATGGGTTGTAGTTTAGAAAGGGGCTAATTATTGTAGCCCAGACAGATATCTTAATCATTATTAGAATGTGTATTTCTTAGACAACGTTACATTTATTTTGTAGCCTACCATTAACAAAATTTTTTAATAATTTTTCCTATTTTTCATGTTAAGTGTCGAACAAATTAATGATATTAGCTTAATTTACAATTGTGGATACTATTTAATTTCATTTAGATTTTATTTATTTTGAAAGAGATAATTATCTCAGTGAATTCCATTCATTTGAACTTATTGAGGGCATTCTTACATTCGCGTTTTTCCGGCCTCTCAACCTCACAAGTATAAAACATTTGTGTTGCATATCATACTTAGATAACATTCAAATGCGTCATACATGGAATGATTTTTCAAGGGTTTTGTATTCAAAACGTGTGAAGACACCACGAATAGGCTATATTATCTTATCCCAGGCGCGGGTTAGAGTCGTGAGCGTACTGCCAACGCCTGGGGCCAGTCGGAGGGCCCAAAGTTTAGTTCTGGAACCTTCCAACCCCCTCGTCATTCCAACCCCCTCGTAGTTCTAACTCAACCCGCTGCCAGCCCGAGGCCGTTATTCCAACGTTAATGGCTCCCTACCGACATAGTCGCTATATTCATCGCACGTGTTTTGTTTCCGACTTCGCCACTTGCTACGGACGCTACGTCAGCCTGGCAGCTGGTGGCTTACACCAGTTACTCCGCCGTTTGTTTACTCTCATGTTTCCCTTTGCGGGGCCACGGTGGCTGAGCGGTTAGCCTGCTCGCCTCCCGGCCAGGCGAATCGGGTTCAGTCCCCGGCCGTGTCGCCGGATTTTCGAAAGTGGGAACCGTGCCGGACGATGCCGTTTGGGGGGACGGTTTCCTCGGGGATCTCCCGTTTCCCCCCGTCCTTTCATTCCGGCGCCGCTCCATTAGTCAATCGCCCTCGACGGCTCGCAAGACCTCGCTGTTACGAGCCGCTCAATTCTCTTCACTCACTCATTTTGCCCTTCATTCCCCCTACACACTCTTATACTATTTGTGTCAGAAAATCATCGGCGTTCGGCAATTCAGCAATTATTTCGTACCCGTAAAAGTTAGAGATACGGATTCTAAAGAGAATGGGTTTACAAGTACAGAACTTCTATGCGGTGACGTTAGGACCGTTGACATTAGGTTCACTGACTTAAGTAATTATTTTGGGATTTACTGGCTTTCGACTAGTGACTTTGGAACTAGTGGCTTAACATCGAAAGAAAGCTTTTGTTAGTGATTATTAGTGACACCCGATTTTCGCGCAAATATTTCCTGCCAAGGTGAATTTAAAAACACGTCAGCTCAGATCGACTTTCGCTATTGGAAGGCTGGAGTTGCGCGTCCAAGGTCAAGAAGCCAGGGAGCGATACGGGTGACATTAACACGCACTTCTAGCGTCTCATCGCTCCTACGCGCGAGGCGTGCAGTATTTCCGCCGTGACACTTTACCTTGCAAACTATATACGTAAAAAGGGTTTTATTGCACGCCATGAAAGCTCACAGATTAATCTAAGCCCGTAATTTTGTACTTTTATCTTGACGCTTAAGGAAACTGCATATGCATAGGTTAGCTTTAAAATTGCGATATTTAAACATTTTCACGATTTTTTTCCTGCAAGAACACACTTAATATGACCAAAGTAATAAAGATAGGGCATAGATAATAGTTTTTTTTTATCTTTTCTGACAGAAAGTCGTATTTGCAGAACATTTATTTGCCGAGATACGCGTATTCGCGCAAACAACTGTTTCACAGAAAATGTTTCAGTACATCCTCCTCGTAATATCAGCGTATCATAATTTTGATCGGCCCAGTCAAACGTCTGCTTACAGAAACACGCTGCCAGTAACCAAGTAAAAACTGCAGACGCGCGCGCAGGATATTGAAATAAAGCCTGCTTGGAATTATTTTCGCGATAATCGGGTGTCCTTACCGATTAACACGAACTATTTGATTGATGCATTCCAAAGTGAAATTTTATTTCCTGGTAAAATAACAGATTGTGGCGCACAAAAAACTTCGATTGTCAATTACTGTAGACGAGAGGTGCTCAGTAAAATCATTTTCTGTTCAAAATTATATTTATTGACTTCCACCGAATATTTAGTTGGCTGCAATAACGTTAGTGTTTCCACAAAGTAAAACATTTCGCCGCCACTGCAAAATTACGGCCGTAATACTATGTGCTTGCTTGCTGCCGTATAGGAAATCGACACCTTCTAGTCTGGCCACGACGCCATATTTGTCAGTGGAGTGGAGCGAGTGGTTGGGATATGTGCGACTGTTAAGGTGATATTTCTCTTTTTTTTTTTCTCAGCGAGTTATCTAAAAGTGCCTCCTTAAGGCAGTTGTTAGTTGTCAAATCGATATAGTTTTGTATAACACTGAAATTCCGGCACAAGAGTGTTATAGGCAGGTTCAAAAAGTTGAATTAGAGTCTACGCGCGGCATGCTGCATTTGCGTTACAAGCTACGAAAGGAACAAAAACAACTTTTCCTCTACAGTTTATGGTTTAAACTATTAACTAAATGAACGTTAACAGTTTCACTTGAATGAACAAAAATATATTTACAAGTCTTACCCCTATTTTAACGAAATTCAGAGTGCCAATACTCGCTCTCCTGTTTATAAATCGCACTCATACTGAATCAGTATGTTCTGCCTACCATACAGATTGCATTAAATGCAATTTTATTGGAGAAAAATATCAAGGAGCAAAACCTAGTATGCTGCAGAATTCGGGAAATTGAGACTTTTGAGTGTTATATTTTGAAAATTTTAATGATTCGACAACTAACAACTGCATTAGGGGGGCACTTTTCGAAATATCTTTCAGATAACCAAATAAAAAATGTGAAATATGACCTTAAGGGGGTAGTAGCCATTCCATCTTCGATTTTTCATACAAAACTTCGTAACGTAAATTTATGACCAGAGAAAAAAAAGCCAAATACGACATAAAGGCCTACTTAACGAATTTGTTTTAAATTGGTACGATTTCAATTATATTTTTATTTTCAGATGTGACATTGACATTATTAAATAATTTGGTAACATTTTATTACGGTTACACATGTGTAACTAATCATCTAAAAAATATTTAGGATTTCTAAATAACTGTTAAGCTGTTCCCTATGCCTTGATTAGCTTCGTTTTTAAATATTGGCTCCAATAGTTAAGTTATGGATTAAATCTCTCTGAGTATATGTGTCAGTATGTGTATATATACATAAAGCAATAGCTAGGCCAAGTAGATACACAAGTTGCCACTTTGAAAATGACTTTGGTTTTGTTCATGAAGACGATGAAAGCCAATGATTGTACGGACTCTACTGTGGAGCTTACCTTTATGGATATACCTTCTCCCATTGCTGGAAAATTACATGTAAAACAGTGTTGCTGCCGTGGAAAGATATTCAGCAAAAGCTGCCATGCACGGCAACATGAGAAAACCGTCCGTATGAAGAGCCCTTTTCTCGCGATGCGTAGAGACGTGAAAAATTCGCGGAGTCATTTTGTGACAAGCTAGAATTCAAAACACTTGTGCGTAGATAACTTTAGCCATTGGTACACAAGAACGCTGGCCCAATCATCGCCTTCCACTGTGGCAGCAGAAAACCAATGCGCAGTTGACATCGGCATATTTATACGAAAGACTGTAGAGCCTAATCTGCAGGTCGTCGAACTCGCGAATTTTTCAGGTATCTAGCTATGAAGCATTACGACAATAGGCACGTGCAATTTATGCAAGGTAAGATATTGAAAAGACATATCAAGAACTGCAAGGGTTCATCTTTTGAGAGCCAGCAAGTGAAGTCATCAATGCCCCCTATTGCATCGATGGGTACTGATTCTACAGGCGATTATAAAGGGGCAGTTAATGGCAATGACGGAATGAGAGACCTACGAGGTGTGGCACAGTCGATATGTTTGGAATGTTCACTTGGAAAACATTCGCGTGAAGTCGATGAACCACAAAATAAACGGTTGTTGGCTCTAAATACTGATGATGACCACGTGACTCGTGCAAAGAAAAGTAAACTTGATACTGAGGATAAAGCAGGAGGTGAAGACATTCATGAAGACAGCACTGATGTTAGTGACTATGAAGATAGTGTTGATGAAGTATGCAATGAAGAAGGATGTTGATTCACTCGACGTTCCCACACATTTCACCCAACGAGTTTCCTTTCGACAAGTGGTATGAAGAAGGTAGAAGGCGTCAAGAAAGCTCGTTCACTTGCTACAAAGAGCGAACTGAATAGGCCATAAGACGCTAAGAATGCTGACTACATTGTTACCGAAGACCCGAACGAACTTGTCGATAGACTCTTATATTTGATTGACCTACAAAAAATGCGGGGATCTCTCATGCATTGTTTGGATACCTTCAATCATCGATGAAATGAAGGATCGGGGTTATATCAGATTAGACTGTTCGCTACTATCCATGATATGCAAACATTGAGAAATATAAAGATCGAATTTACCAAATAATCAGCAAGATATAATATGAATATAGTAAGTAAATAAATTAAATTTATGTATACATAGTAATGTAATTTCTTATACAGTCCCTTCTCTGAAAAAAGTATTAATTCAGTGGAGTAAACCACCAATTGAGAGTCTATTTTAGATAAAATTTATGTGAATGCATGCAGTAGGAGGAATATGGTTTGATCTGAATTATCATTCTTATTAATCAAGAATGGAAGTTTTTGCACAAAAACGCTGTTTTTGGAGGGCCGCTGTTGGCAAACGGAAAGGGGAGGGGGAGGGATCAGACCCCCTTCACTGATCCATCCTTCCTCTTTGAAACCCTCTCCCCCAAAGTGCCCCCTCCACCCCTCTGTGAGGAGTTAGAGGGTCAAGGGGGGTATGTTTTCCACTTTGTAGGATTGTGGTATGTCCTATATTTCACCTTTTTGAGCCTCTTTATGGTGAAGCCAGTATAGGCAAATGTTAGAAGGCCCGCAGGGGAAGGTCTAAGCACGATTTGGGACAATTGCCTTTCACCCCTCACAAGAGGAATTTTGGGGGGGGGGGGGGAGTTATTAAATGGCCGCAAATGTTGTTTGTGGATATATTACTCCAGAAATCAGTGTGATCAGTTTTTATCCCTGGAGTCTGTGTACATGCGACCATTTCGGTTGGTGATAAGGCCCTCCTTTTATTTGAGGAGGTGGGAGGGGGGGTTTCAGGGGCAATTGCCCATTCCGCTTTTCTTTGGCTGTATTCGGCCTGGAAGGCGCATTTTCGACCGATTTTCTTCACATTGGGGGGAGGGTTGCCTTTCCGTACACCGCCCTCCCCCCATGGGCAGTTAGGTCCTTCGTAGGCCTTACGCCGTAGGTCTTAAGTTTTACGTCTTAAGTATTAAGCCTGACGTGTTGAGTTTTAAGTCTTAAGTTTTAAGTATTCAGTCGTACTTTCACAATAATTGCTATTGTATGTCGGAATGTGCGAGCGAACGCCGATAAGCGCGAGCGAGCACGTGCCGTAGTTGCCAGACGACATTGCCCCATAAATACTAATTCGTACGGTTACCTGCTTCATCTATGGTGGCTGACCCCGCGGTTTCCGCGGGCCCGACCCCTTGTTATGCATTGCTCGGGTCGTTTAAAATTGACGAGTTCTATATGGCGAGCGAATGAAATGAGGGGAATATATTTGAGGAATGTTTCACAACTAGTTGGTTGACTTGGTAAGTTAGTAAGACGCTTTGGTATGTTCAGCTCTGGTAGAAAAGGTTTGCGAAGATTCTCCGAAGAATTTCTGTGAAGAGGTTAGCTACGAGACTCTAATTAGGAGACTTTTTTTTCGAGATTTTTCCATCATCGTTTGTTTATATAGGTGGGTGGTATGGCAGGTTAGTCTTGACGGTTGGTCTCAGTTTTGCAGGAACTGGTCTCATCAGTAGTTAGTCTAGGACTCAGTCAGTCTCGTCGGTAACCAATCTTGGGTGGAGTTAGTCTTGGGTGGAGTTAGTCTTGGGTGGAGTTAGTCTTGGGTGGAGTTAGTCTTGGGGGAATTCAGTCTTGGATGGAATCAGTCTAAGGTGGAGTAAGTCGTTGGCTAGTATGGTTAGTCGGTAGGGTCCCTTGTTGTGCCGAGCTAGTAATGGACAATTGTATCGACTGTGACTTTTCTCAATTTTTCGAGTTCAATGTCATTGGGGTCAAGGTCAAATTGACAACAACCAGCATGGTGCGGAGCTGGGCGGGCTTGCACGCCGAATTTTCGTATATGGGAAACGTGGCGGTCATTGCTGTTTGTAATACGCTGGATGCGAAACATACGTATTATGCGCATTTCCCGAACATAGACTCCCCATCACCAATAGAACTAGGCCAACCAAGTCAAACGGTTTTGTTTGAATGTAATTTTTGCAATAGACCCACCATTTTAAATCATTTAGATAATTTTACTAAACTGAATGTATTCTAGTTGCATGAAAGCGAGTTCATAGGACGTGTAAGAAGGTTTAAAAGTATTTAATTACATAAACTCTTTTCTGTAGTCTGTTTGCAGTATCTTTACACATTTTCAATCAAACATTAGAAAAATCACCCGGTGTCAAACGTGTTTGATTGTTTCTTAAATCTTTCACGTACCGCGCGAGTTTTATATTTCTGTTAGGCCTAACATAAAAGCATCTTACTTTTATTTAGATTTAAATGTTACTTATATATTATATTTAACTTATAGCATTTAATTTATAATTAACATTGATAAAAGCAGGGAGGAAATAAGTGTGTTGGTAGTGCCAGTAAGAAATAGTACTCATGTTAAATATTATGATTGCGCACAGATACGGAGCGTTGTCACTATGGTGTAAGTTTCTAAGCTGTCTCTCATGATGCGGAAGAATAACATGGAAGTAAAACTTAAGCAGGGCTTCAGAAAAGTTGTAAGTAATCATGAATGGACTACTAACTTGTTATTGGCAACAAAATGCAGTCCAATGTTGGAACGCTCAGTGTGGGTACTGCGCAGCCAGTACTCTCACTCTACTCCGTGTTCTCTCCACGGCGCGAACGTTGCTTAGCTTCTACGTACTTGTTGTTCTGTGACCTGGAGCAGCGCTCGAGCCGGCCGCGCACGCGCAGCTCTGCGCCGTGCCAGCGTCCCGCGCCCGCGCACATCCCGACAGTCGCTCCCTGGACGCGCGGCACCTCGCCCGTGCCTCACGAGGGGTGGGCGTCTTCGTCCCCTGGTGTCGTCCGTCGTCGACTGTCGCACGTGTCTTGTGTTCGCGACGACGTCCTGCCCACGTGGCGGGCTTGTTCGCCTCGTACGCCCTGCGCGACTCTCGTCCGCGTTTTCAGCTCCGAGTCAGCGCGGTCTGCATCAACCGTATTCCCTTCAAAATATTTCCTCAGAATACACACTGACAAATGTTTCGTGGTGATAGCAAAACTACTTTGCGTTGCAGTCGTCATTTAAGTCAACTTTTCCGATTACTTAACGTTAAGTACAAATGTGGGCAATTATACATAAAAATAAGACATTCGCTCACTGTACAGTAGACAAATTAATAAAAGCAACATTCTCCACTTTAATGACCAATATTGAATATTTCACATATGTGTACTTTTTCTCACTTTTTGTAGCTATCTCATGATTCAATTTTATGGTCCTCGTGGGCGATGTAAAAAAAATTCTGTTTAATTTTGAACGTATTTATCAAATTCCAGTAGACTTCAAAACACCAAAAATCCATGTAGCATATATCACGAACCTCTTTGTTAGTGACTACAATAATAAACGTTTTTGTGGTCACTTGAATATAGCATTATCATCACGAAACATTTGGGAGTTGGTGTTGAAATAATTTTTTTTTTTTCCAGTGTTTGTGGTCCGAGTGATAATCGATTGTATCGAACCACGTGGTCACCAAATACGTATTCGAAATATGGAGAAATAAAATTCGCAATTATTATTAATATTTTTTGAGTAGGATTTCAGTTATGCTATGCTGTAGTTATTGTGATTGCTGGTAGGGACTTTAAGGAAGTGGTTTGAATGAATTCTGTGGTAAACTATTTAGGCGCGTTAAGGCTCTCAACTGAAGGACGATATAACTAAAAATTAAGAAAGTAATTTCTGTAGTATTCATACAAAGAGTTAAAACATGAAGAAAAAAAAATGTTCTTGGAACATAATATGGGGAAATGAGTGGTGTATAATAATGCACTTTATTTTTAAGCAAAAGTTTTACCACGAATCAAATTAGTGTAATTTATGACGCCTTGTACGAAATTTTCTACTTGCACTGTGTCCCGTGTTCGTGGCGTGACTGTACTGCGATTGGAGTGCCTTGACATAACATTTCCCGCCACTACCATCATTTAGTCTGCGGTTGTAATGTCGTACGTGTTAAATTGGTTCAACAAACTACGACGATTTCATTTGCTTTATTTAAAGGCTTGTGGAAATTTGTACTCTGTTTTAATAGATAGGTGATTTTTCCAGCGTTCGAGTAAACTGAATAGTTATACTAATGTTGAACTACAAAGGAATGTGTTACAGCAATTCTAAGTATAACGAAGGACAGTACTAGTTACATTGTTTACTACTTTAAAATTATTTTACGCTTTTATCCAGTACAAAATCACGATTATAGAGAACACAAAATAGTTTTACTTTAAAATGCGTGCTTTTATACGACGGTTTGAGATAATCACTTTAGTTATTTTGGTAGAATTTTTCATTGCCCTCTGGGATAACTGACACTATCTACAAGGTTATTCTATATACGCAGGGCCGCGTGCACAGACTCGCCTAAAAGTGAATCACCACTAAATCTTCCTGTAGTGGAGATTCCGACTGTCACTAGATATCGTGTGCTCAGTCCATTTTAGTTTAAGCCTCGTGCGGCTTCATTAAGTTTAGTTTGGATGATTACTAAATACGAAGATACACGAGCTTACCCGAACATAATGACGTCAGTTGTTTACAGCTAGTAAGAAACGGCTCAAACTACGACGTTTGCTGCTTCTCGTATAGGATAAAATGGAGAGGTCCGCCCCTCGAAATACGCATATTATGCTTGTATTGTTTTTAAATGTAATGTATTTGTTTTCGTCAAGAGAAAACGCATGTAGAACTTAAAAAAAAAAGTTTAAAAAAAAAAAATGCACGGAATGTTCATTAACAAAACTGTATGAAATTATACATTTAAGATGGACCTATGAGGGAACGGAATAAGTGATATTTCAGCAATAATTCACTGCTTGTTATACCTTCATCGAGTAACTCTGCGCCTAAACATATAACTAGGGGCACCTGTTTTAAGCGGAAAGATTTCAGAACAAGTTATGTTCCAAAACACTTCAGTTCAGAACAACTTTCGTGATTGGAACGTTTGAATTGTTACGCGTCTTATCTATCTGTCCGCGAATCACGAAAGGTCAGTATCGGAGAAACTTAATTCTGATTGGTTCACTCATGTAGCAGTCAGCCGTCACACAGTGAAAAGCGCCCAATAGCCAAATGTATACTACGAGTGTGCAATTAGGATATTGAAATATAGCCTCCACGGAATTTTTTTTGCGAAAAAAAAAGGTGGCGGTGGCCCAACATATTACAGTTTCATGGGTATATCTACTGGACTATAAATTCTAAACATTTTATAGGAGCCACGATTTGTTGAATATACTTCGTACTGATACGATTATACTTGTTTGACACATGTCTCGATATAGCGGAATATATTTATCTTGGTCATTTCGTGAAGCTTGCTATATTTTGTGAATTAATATGTTTAAATATATATATAATTTACATGTATATGTAAAACAATTAAAAGTCTATATTAATAACTGAACTGTATTAAGTTTAGCGCTATGTAGCTATTGAAACGTATCTGGAAGTGCTGCATACGAATTTAAAATTACTTTCGAGATACGCAACCGTCTGAAAAATTAAAAATTATTCGTTTCTGTTGTATTTAAGTTCCGTGGATATATTCTCATGGCTAGAATATGTGGATTTCCACTCATATACGAAATAAAATACTTTAAATCTATGTAGGCCCTACTTAATGCGACTGAGCATACGAAACGTTTCCCTTCGTTTCTAGAGGTAGTGGCGACTAGCTTATGCTTAGCACACAGTCATCAGTTGCTTATATGCTTTCAAAGTGTTAAATGAAAATCTAAACATTTATATTACTATCCACTGTTCCTTCCTATTATATTATAGCAACCTGGAATTAACCAAATAATTCCCATTATAATCGCATGTGAACGAGTGATTTTGACTTTGAAGTATTTACTGTAATTCATTAATCCCCATTCAGTTTGACAAAACATTCATCCGTTTTAAGCAGAGCCAACAAACATCTGCACAATTCTTGAAAAATTGCTGTGACACGTTTTCAATATACATTGTAAACGTCTTTGATGTTTTCGTACTTAGAAGGAGAAAACTATCTATGAAATGTTTGCAGGAGCGTGCTTAAACCACTACGAGATTTTGTTTGTGTAACTATAATGATTAGGTTGGTTAACGGTTCAGTAATTAGTTTCATTCGTGGTCAACATCATCGTTTTCAAAGTGTTATAAACGCGGCTTAAATAAAATACTTACACACTGAAAAAAAAAACTGATTAGACCTATCGAAGTATTTAGCTCAATTGTCGCAAACAAATAAATTCAAGCGCTTCAACATAATAATATAATTGAGATTTTACTGTCGTGACAAGGTTATAATCAGTTCAACCATTTTGTAGGTTGTAAAAACTCAGCTCTCCTGTGTGGTAGAACGATTTCGTAAATTTTGCCGAACTGTTTTGTTAACTAACTAAACCGGGAGAATCAGTAGCCACAATTAATTCATGGACATATGTAACCTGTCAATATTTAAATGTGCACTGTATTATTATTTTCCTCGTCCGGTAAAAGCGCTTTTATGTAGTACGTATCCATTATTTCCCCATATTTCAGTGTAATAACGGAACAAGAGTCACATTGTATCAGGGATTGAGGTCGTTCCCAAAATTATCGCCTGCCCTTATATCTTGGGTTGAAAGCAAATATCTGGCCTCTTTTATCAAAGTTCACTGTAGTGAGCAAACGATACACTCACACCAATTATAAAAATTTTCGTCGACCATCTGCCGGTTTTATGGGTCCGTTATCAAAATGAGAGGTTTTCACGTCAGGTCAGTGACGTAAAAATTAACGGTGTGGGCTCAAGGTATACATTGCCCGTCCCTAAATTTAGGAAAGGATACCATAATGAGAGCAAATGGTCACTTAAAATGTTATTGTTCTCCAAGATGCACTCAAGAGAAACGTTTTGTTGAACCAACAAAATATATGTATGTTTGAATATGGCCAAATAATTATATAGTTACTCTAATAAAATATATAGTTGGATAAATCAAATCTAAAATTCAACAAAACTGATTTTATTCAGATGACACAATATACAGTTAAATCAACCAAATCATGTTGATGAACCTGCAGAATCTCTGAATATCTCAGCATAATATTTAGTTTGAATCAACCATATAAATTTGTTTGGCGATATACAAACACATATTTCGTTGACTCAACTAAAGCTTTCTCTCAGTGTGCGTTGATATATAGGATGATCCGAAACCACACCGAAAACGTTTAGTATGTTGTGCGGGACGGCAAACAAATCGTTTTTCAAAAGAAACCCTTGTCTGTAAAAAGCATGGTTTGGGTGCAGAGCGGACTGTTCCACGGACACCACAGTTGCCATGTCTGACACCCCTCAACTATTTTCTTTAGGTTACTATGAAGGGCATGGTGTATGAGACTCCAGTGACATAACATGAGAACCTTATTGCACGATTCCACGCAGTGACTAAACTACTGAGCATACAACCACATGCTCTGCAATCAAGTAGGAGGTCGATAATTCAAACCCCTTTTTACTTCGATGTGTGATGCTCCTTTTGGGTTGGTGGTGGTTTCGTGACACAACGTGGAACGTACACCCATCACCGTATCCGCAAACTTTGTGAAATGTTGACCCCCCCCCCCGGCTCAGCCACCAAACCTTGTTTTTCCTGGACATGGGCCCCCTCTCCGAAAATGATCGGTGCCGTCCCGGACTACAAACATACTTAGCATTGTCGATGTTATTTTGAATCATCATATCTAATGATTAGTAGACATCCCTCTATCTATCATGTTGCATGTAGTTTAGGTTTTGATCGCACCAAAGAGATGATGGAAAATCGCAAAAAAATGTTTTGAGCCAATATATCTTCTATAACAGTCTAACTAGTTTATTCTCTCATGATTGGATGAACAAGGTTTCGACTCGGCTAAGTTGTTTGCAGGCCAATCACGAACGTTGTGCCTTACAATATCAGATTCCTCATTGGCCCAGTGAAATGGGGTGGTATCTTCATACATGCACGACAGCCGATAAGGAAATAAAACTGTCGGGCATGTGTACAGAACGTCGAATCCTAGCAAACAGTCAACTTTATCCCGCGATAAACCATCATATCTAGACTGATTAGACTTGCCCCCCCCCCCCCAACTGCCACCTCCTAGGTTGGAGACGTTGTTGCGCCATTGCTTCAGGTTTTTTATTCACTCCGTTTGTTTTTGCAATAAGCGTTAACAAAATTATTTGTTTTATTTTAATGCTTGGTTACCAGGAACTGTACATTTGTTTGCAGCTACTTAAAAATAAGTAAATAAAACGTTGAAGCTGGTGTTTCGGCGCCGAGTCTCCTGAGGACAGTCGTAGTAATCGGGTGGAGTGCGTACGACGCTGTTATGAGCTGGAGAGAAGCTGCGCTCAAGTGTTCGCCGGGTCGCCGCGCGGCGCGACGGTGCGCAGAACGCGCCCAGTGACGTCACGCGGGCGCGCATTGGCTGAACGCTTGCGGCGGCGGGCGACATGAACACCGTGCAGACATCCGGCGGGGGACCCGTCGGCGGCAAGAAGGCAGCCGGCTTCGAGGTCAGTACCACGCGCAGACTTATTGTTAGGAGAAGGAAAATCTCGCGAGTTCAATGAACTGTAGGCTGGTCTCCACAATCCCGTGTTTACTCGAGCCTCAGTTGTTTGTTCATTGGCTGCTTCCCCAGTGAGCAACCAGTGTTATTTGACTCCTGGTAGTATGGGATTCGCTACTTGTTTCCTTTCCCTGTCTGCTATTGGCACGGAGTCATCCAGGGAGTATCTAACAAATTGCGATCCGATTGCAAAGTCAACTTCAGTATGGAAATGGTTGATGTCTAGCTTGCCCTGAAATAAACTCGCGAAATGTTCCTACTTATTGTGTACTGAGCATATGCCCAACACTGACCTACCCCACAACAATAAAGCTGTCGGAAGTCACGTGGTCAACAGTGAAGAACGTGTCCGTTTATACAGGTTGTATGTAAATTCGACCGACAAACCTCGGCTGCAGGTTCATTACGAAAAACAATTTGAAAACATACACACGGCCTATGGTTAGGGCCGTACAAAATTCGCGTTATTATTTCAGTACAGACAAGAATCCAAACACTTGTACTTTTGTAAAGCCTGTTCACGATAAAGTGAGCACTTTTGAAATCAACCTTAGAAAAAGTCACTGGCACTACCTGCATACATTTAACGGGCACAATGAGAGACATGTGTCCAGTAATTTGGTAACGATGGAGGAAAAATTAGTTCCATATATTAACGTGGAATAAAAAGTGTTGGGTAAAAAATTTGTGATAACTTAAATTATTTCTCTCGCTTTCTCTATTTTTAATGCACTGGAGTGTAAAAATGAGCAGATTTGACAGAATTTACTTTTCTAATAATTTCACAGTTTCACTCGACCGACGCATGAATAAAGTGATGAGTCCCATGGCAACGTTAATTTTTCATAAGGCGGAATAACACACAACGTGTATACAAGTAGATCTTAAGCAGGGCTTTCAAAAGTGCTCATTTTACCGTGAACAGCCTTTATTGTGTTTGTAATTGGACAACAGTTTGTTTTGCCACTCCTTGGACGGCTTTGGACCAATAGCAAGTCACTGACGAAAGGCTGGTCCAGTCACGCCCTATCAAGTCAAATGGGAAAATGGGTCTTCACTGTTGTAGAAGCCAATAACCAATTGGCACCGACTCGAATATGTACAGGACGGCGAATTCTTGCTAGATGCCAGAAAATAACGCGAATTTTGCAGGTCTCTACCTACGTTCTAAAGTGAATACTAGCGATAGGGAAATTTCGAGAGTTCATGTCAGGATAAGATACACGTCCAAAATGTGTACACTGACGTCACCTTTTCAAATGGAATACAGCTCAAGAGACACGCCCTTTACGACTCTAAGCCAATAGCAGAATGAAAAGGAAACAAGTAGCAAGAGCCATACTGCCAGGTGTGGGGTAAAACTGGTGCAGCAGCCAATGAACAAACGTCTGAGACTCGAGTGTACACAGGACTGTGTAGTCTAGCCTACAGGTCATTGAACTCGCGAAATTTTTCTATCCCTAGTGAATAGATGGTACACATATTTCAAGTTCGACCTGGAACACATATTTATTGCAAATATTGGAGATAATATTTAAAATGGAACACCGATTGTCTGGATGATAGTTAACTGTACAAAGATCTTCAAACACCACAACACTTGTCGCTGTCATCATATTATTTTATGTACATAATCACTGTTACTGCCCCTATTTCGGACTAACATCCATGTCGCGGTAGCATATTCGCGATTTAACGGATGGATTATTAATCTTTATGTTCCAGTTAACAAAAATGTCACCCTGTGTAAATACCGCAAACCTCATAGTTTTCGGGCAATTCGTTTTTACTTTAAAATTAATATTTACCAATAACTGGAATGTGGGGCACGCATTATACCCAATTACACACTTTTGCGGCTATTAAAGGGAGGGGAAGTTTCCAGGGAAAGGTACTTAGCGGTGGTACTGTAATAAACTTTTTTCTCCTACTACATCTTAAAAAATGTGCACCTCCTTTAGAATTAATTTTAGAACATATGTCGTATATAGGTTTTCAACTTATTTTTTCGTGATTAACCTACACCCGAAATTTGTCGGTAGAATTGAGATACATCCTGTACAGTAACTTTGTAAATATAAGCCTGTTTGTATGAATAAAACACTTACTTACCAATCTGGATCTAATTTAATTGCATTAAAAATTGGTTAGAACAAGGAAACAAACGTCTCAAAGCACTTGTTTATGTGATCAGTGTTATAACCTCAAATACTATGCACATCCTACTACATAAGGAGACGATCACTGTCTCTTCGTCTTTAATACTTCTAAGTCCCTTGTAACTAAACAAATGTTCTTCGAATTTTGCAGAGTGAATCCTCATGGTTTAAAACATGTCAAATTCGAATTTCAGCGACATCAAATTACGCAATTATGACTTTTGACCCTAAAAACTCACTTTTAATTAATTTTTGCCATGCAAGTTTTGTATTGATGCATAGAGATATGAAGGTGATGGAATATCATTTTTTACTCTAAATTTCTCGCTTCGATGTTGAGTTAATATCACATCATTTCATATAACTATTCCAAGTGGGGCCTTAGTGACTCAGTGGATAGAGCGATGCCAAGGTGGACCGCAGTGCCTTAGTGGATAGAACTATATCCAATGCTAAGTTTATTTCACGTGGTTTTTTTTCCCAGTATCCGTATGATAAAAATTTGTAACATCTTAACTATTCTAGGCACGTGACCATACTGAAAACACGGTCACGGGCTAACCCCTAGTAGTTGATAATAGTCGTGTAGGCAGTAAAGCAGATCATTGTTGGTACACGAAAATTGGTAGCGAAATCTCTCTACCGGATATTCACTCTACGGTTCAACTCGTAGACAAAACATGAGTAAAGGCTATTCACGATAAAGTGAATACTTTAGAGATGAACATTAGAGAAAAAAAAGTCTCTGCCCCTGCATGCATATATTTTAATGGGTGCACTGAGTGACATGCGCCAGTAAAGTTGGTAACGATGCATGGAAAGTAGTTCCATATCTTAACGTCGAATAAAAAATGTTAGGCAATCATTTGTAACAACTTAAAATTATTTCTTCCGCTTTCTGTTTTTCTTTAATTAATTGTAGTGTAAAAACGAGCAGATTTGTAAAGTGTTTACTTTTTTAACATTTAGAGGTCAGTAGACATTTGCAAGACAACCAAGACAAGCTAGAAGATAATTACTACCGTTTTAGTGGCCAACATGACAATGGACACGCTTGCTGTGCTCTACAACGTTCATTATTGGCTGGTTCTCAGTTATTAAGGCGCTGTGTTGATTTCGTCCCAATAAAATGTCTTTATTATGTGTAAGATGTTTTACAATCACACCTGTCCTCTTGCGAGGATGTAACAAAAATATTTTTTAATCAGGAATGTTAATGCTAGTGAGCTGTAGAATTGTTTAAATCCCTGTTAAACGCAGGCAGTACAACGACTGCACGAAAATACTAGTTTTCTTTCCCAATGACAAAGAAATGTTCACAATATTTTTGCTCCAGCTACACTCGAGCGTAGTCCTTAAAGTGTTAATAATTTCACAGTTTCATTTGACTGACGCATTTAATAAAGTGACGAGGCCCGGGCAATGTTTATTTTACATGGGGCGAAGGAATACAAAACGGGTTTACAAATATATCTTAAGAAGGGCTTTCAAAATTGCTCACTTTATCGTTAACAGCCTATAAAAAGATTGCTATATTAAAACCAAACGTTCACCTCTTAACATTCAGAAGAAGCAGATTACGCCCGAAGCGTGTTTATAATATTTTCTATCTCTGTAGCAATGCTCCCTTATAAACGGACGTGACCTTGGTGCGTTAAAAATGTTTACATTATGGAGAGTAGTATAAAAATGATGATTCTGGCACAACGGGATATGGGATAGGACCTAGGAGCCGTTCATGCTCTGTCATTTTGGTTGCCTGGTGGCCATCTTGGCAGTAAGACTTTTAATTTCAAGGTCAAAGGTCACTGGGGTCAAGGTA
Organism: Dryococelus australis; assembly: GCA_029891345.1. Lineage (NCBI taxonomy): Eukaryota > Metazoa > Arthropoda > Insecta > Phasmatodea > Phasmatidae > Dryococelus > Dryococelus australis. The sequence goes on from CM057000.1 coordinate 43,832,201, forward strand.
AAATATCAATGTTACTAGTTTCCCAAATGGCCGCCGGGCGGTCAGAATGACATAGAGTGAACGACTCCTAGCTCCTATCCCCTATCCCCTTGTGCCAGACTCATAATTTTTATACTACTATGGAGGTCCCTTAAAAGTACAACGCTTAAAAAAATCCCAAAATACACACACACAAACCGATCGGCAGTGGTCCCAGATAAGGTCGTGGTTACGCAGGAAGCGCAGTCGAATATTTTGACACTTTCAGACCCAGTGTAACAACAATTGTGTAAATAATACAGAGAAAATTAATTATCGTCTCGGTACTTTACAATGCTAGGCTAAATACCCAACGGATCCCCATGTGGGTCTCGTAAACCGCGCTACTATTGTAGATTATGACTGGTTCATATTTGCTGCGTGCGCTAGAACAGAAACGAATGCGAGAGCGTGGGCCCGAGGTGGACATCCTGGTCGGGCACTACATCGCTTCCTACTCCGATCGGAACAGCGACAGGACATACGTCTCGCGACACCACGATGGAAAAAGGGGATTCTCGGAAACAAGGAAGCGATGTTTTTTTTTTTTAAGTAGATGTGATGCGGATCGGCAAGCGCAAGGTGGAAATGACGCATGGTCCGTGCGAACATTTTGTTTCGTAGGCGTCCCGGACACTACACCGAATCAGATTTGCACAAGTACCGTTACCTTCTGCAGTCCAGTCGTGCTCATTACGCGAACGCCTCTCTACGCAACGATCTAAGGACCCGACGCATGCGAAATTAGGCATTATCGCGGGACTGTTTCCACGATTGGTCGAAGCTATTGGATCGTTTATGCTGCTCCATAAGAATGATCGACGCCAAACGCAAGACAGACTACTAGCGGGGTGCAACTTTCACCAGTCAGTTCAAGTTGATGCACAAGTTTCATTTTTGGTGTCATCTTGTAGGTCTTGTCTGTACTACATTTTAGATCCGAGTGTACGACGATTTATCCTCATGGATACCTAAGTAAACAAGGGGGGGGGGGAATAAGGGGAGTCAAAACTCTGGAAACACATAAACAGTACATGTGGGGTATCAAATTAAAGGTAAATTCCTCTTAACTCTTCAAGATGACATTTGTTAAAAAAAAGTAACACATATTTTGGGGTGCTAGGGGGGTAAACAAAAGGTACAGTTTAAAAAGAATTTAACATTGGATACAGTCATTTCAGGCAAATTTGTACCAGATAGGATGACTTTGTTCTACATGCAATATTTAATTTGAAATAAATACTCTAAGATTCCTTGCACATTATCATGTTCTTTAAAAATGGGTGAAATTATGATTCTTTATTTGAACTGGAGATGTACAGTACAACGTCACTTTTGAATAGCATAAAGCCACCTGAAATGACTTTATCGAAAGAAATGTATGTACATATGTGACTATGTGATAGCACAATTTATAAATGCGTATTATGATGCTGACAGTGAAGAGTGAACACATCATGAGGAAGGATTAGGATCTCAAATATACTTTCATAGACATGTCACAGTTATGTTAGATGTTCTGCTAAGCACAGGAAATCCATTAGAGGAAAACAGTATGGAATTGGTAACATTAGACAACAAAGTATGTATCAATTAGTCGGCATCAGCATCCTTTCATAATCTGGAATGTACAGGACAAAAGCAGTATGGCAACTTTTGAAGAGATATCCTTTGTTCAAAGTACCTTTGACAGCACCAATAAAGAAAAATAACATTATGATTTTCAATAAGAATAAAAAAACCACAACAGCAGCAGTAACAAAGAAAATTAAACATTCAGGCAACATGCAGATTTGTTTGGACAAGCATTTGTTGCTTGAAAGCCGCAGTAGAAATTTAGAAGAATTCTTTCACCACGAATCATAATCATTTCCGCCTGCTCTATCTTGTTCTGATGGATCTGTAAAATTCTGTTGTAAGTCATATCTGTTATCATGTATTAGTGAAGCTACTGAAACTTTTGCACATACTGTCCATGAATAGTTTCTAGCACCTAACTTGTATGGAGCAATCATTATTGATGGTGGTGCCCTAATTCATTCACTTTCAGGAACATGCATCAAAGGCATGACATTCTGTGACTATTTAAACAAGATTTTTTTTGCCAAGGATATACTATGAATTAAGAAGAGCAGAAAAGTGGATGTTGTTTGGGATCAGTATCGTGAAATGACAATCAAAGTGTTCACAAAGGAGAAAAGAGGTAGTGATACAAGACAGTGTGTCTTTCGTCTCGCTAAAGTACCAGGGAAATGGCATGAGTTTTTGACACACAAAGAAAATAAGAAGGAACTCTTCTCATTCGTATCAACTGAACTTATGCAAGTCGACTTTCCTTATGGGAAATTAGTCTATATTACATCAGGTGACCAAGTCTTTCCGCAGGACAGGGTCCTCCTATGGGACAATGCAATCATGAAGAAGCAGACACTCGAGTATTGGTATATACTGGAGTATATACTAGTGTATTGTATATACTGGGGATACAGATGTTGTTGTAATACTTTTTAGTAATTTTCATCACATACTGAAAGTAAACCCTTTGACAGATACCTGGATTGCTTTCACAGCAGGGAAAACAACACAAAAGATCAACCTCGATATCATTGCAACAAGCTTAGGTGAGACAATATGCAAAGCCATGGCTCTTTTCCATGCATTTACTGGTCAGACAGCACTTCTTTCAAATTCAAAGGGAAAAGGTACTGCTTCAATGTAGAGGATACAGTTCCATCCCTCAAGGAAGAGTTTTCAAATTCTGCAGACCACCCATATTGTATATCACGAAAGCTGAGAGACGTAACTATGCAGTTCGCCTGTAGTCTTTACACAAGAGAACCAATTTCAGATACTTGCAACATTGATCACATTCTAATGCAGCTGTTCTGTCGGAAGTCTCGGGATGTGGAGATAATACCCCCCACGAATGATGCATTTGACCAGCATCTGAAAAGAAGCATGTATCAAACAAGTGTTTTGACCACAGCTCATGAGCAAATGTCACCTGTCGAAAATCCAAGAAATAATGACTGGACGGAAAAAGATCGCAAGCTTGTGCCTAGATGGACAACGTTGCCTCTTGCTAAAGACGTTTTTGACCTTAATACAAAATTAAAATGTACACGGGAATGTGTAACATGTAAATGCATGAAAAAAAATTGAAATGCACTAGAATGTGTCAGTGCAAATGTGGACCGTGAAATTTGTAAATATGCAGAATGTAAGCATTCTCACAATATTAACTGACTTAAACTGTATTATTCGCATCACTTATTTAGTAGACTTTTAATATTGTGCCACTTTTTTTTAGTGATATTCTGGAATTGTATATATTTAACTGGAATTTCATGTAACATGTTCATGCAAATTTTTTTGTGTAATTTGATGCTTATACCCTTGTATTATTAGATTCTGCAAACAAACAGTAAACAGTACTACAAATTTGGCCGTTTTTAAGGCCTTCTAGCCACCTTTAACTTAGTGTTTCAAAGCAATTATAACGTTGAAGATTGGACGGATTTTACCTTTCAATTCATACCACATATAATTTGTGATTTTTTCATCATTCTAATCACTTTTTACTTCCCTAATGCACGAAAATGTGTGGTTTGGTAAACAAATGTCATATTGAAGCTCAGATTAATTTTACCTTTCATTTGAACCCCCACATGTATTGCTTATATGTTTTAGAATGTTGATCCCCCTTAAACACCCTCCCCCCTTTTTTGTCAGGAAAATCGTTGTACACTCGGACCAAAAATGTATGACAGACCCTAAACTACAGAATGACACCAAAAATTAAACTTTTCCATGAACTTGAACTGAAATTGTAATTTTAATAGGCCGCAGCTTTGGACCATCTGATCAGAAACAGAAAACCTACAGCGCTTTGAATGTGTTACAGAAACAAGTGCTGCGTCTTCTAAGTGCAGAACACATATAAAATTTCCTTATTTGCAAAACCTGAAGACTATTGAATTACGTGAGAAAGGGTTGAACTTGTGTTAAAATTTTATAGTTTAAATTTGTGCAAAGTTAATTTATTTAATTTAGCCTGTCTTTGTTCAACGCACATATGGGTTTGAATAAGTCGGTTGGCAAAGGTCGTTCACGATAAAGTGAGCACTCATGAAATAAACCTTAGAAAAAAGTCACTATACCTACCTGCTTATGTTTTGACAGGCGAACTGAGTGGCATGTTCCCGGTAAGGTTGGTAACGATGAATGGAAAGCAGTTCCATATCTTGACGTCGAATAAAAAAGTGTCAGGTAACCATTTGTGATCATTTAAATTATCTCTTTCACTCTCTGTTTTTTTTTAATCATCGAAGTGTAAAGATGGATAGATTTGCAAAACATTTTCTTTTGTAATAATTTCACAGTTACATTCGACCGACGCATGAATAAAGTGGCGAGGCCCATGGCAATGTTAATTTTGCATGAGACGGAAGAATTCGCATTGTGCATACAAGTAGATCTTAAGAAGGGCTTTCAAAAGTGCTCATTTTACCGTGAACAGCCTATAACAAACATACGTTCCTAAGTATCTATAGTTACACTTGCTGCATGCATGAATAAATTCATCGGGTCCATGGCATTGTTAATTTTATGTGTCGTATGAGTAGGGATAGGGCAATTTCGCGAGTTCAATGACCTGTAGGCTAGACTCCACAGTCCTGTGTATACTCGAGCCTTGGCTCTGTTGTTCATTGGCTGCTGTCCCAGAGAGTTGCCAATATTACTCCACACCTGGCAGTATGGGATTGCCTACTTGTTTTTTTTTGCAAGTCTGCTGTTGGCTCAGAGGCGCCCAGGACGTGTCTAGTGAACTGTGATCCAATTCTAAAGGTGACTTCACTATTTATGTGTTTGGCATCTATCTCGTCCCGAAATGAATTCGCGAAATTTTCCCATTCCTACGTATGAGGATAACAAGAAGTTATCAATATAACCAATGACCCGATTTTCCTCTGCATTAATGAAAATAATTTTGATGAATTTTTTGAAAAATGTTAGAGGGTAGGTGAGTCTAGTCTCGTTTATTAGCGATATCATTATAGATGCAACCAGAAACAAGTGCAGTACTAGTGAGACGATTACAAATACACACACGTGCGTTACCTAGGACTCGAAAACACAGAGCGCCTCGTACCGTAAGATAGCATGCAACCAACTATAGGCTGTTCAAGCTAAAATGAGCACTTTTGAATGCCCAGTGACATTTATTCCACAGACGCAAGATAAGAAATGCTTACCCTATACATACTGGAAATGTTTGACCCTTTAGAGTTTTCGCCCTAACTTTAAACACATTTAAATCTGAGTTTCTCGTTTCTGATTCTAGAAACAGCGTTTTAGTAGCTCCAGTACTGTACACGCATAGTGCTGCTATCTAGTATTTATATCCACAAACGGGAGCGACTAGCCATGAATCGAACTAGGAAGTGAGTTACCCTGCCGCGTTCTTTCGACAGCGTAAGCAGTCGTTCTGTTTGCGTTCTCCAGTCCTACATATCCCCTTGGAAAGTGGACGAGAGTGTTCGGGAAAACGGGAGTGGTCCTATAAATCGTAATATCTCTCAAAATAATATTCTGTTTAGTTATTATTACATTCATTTCGTTTCCGTTTTTATCATTATTGTTAGGCATTATAAAACGGTAAATACATGTGGAGGGTAAGCAAAGTTGGAAGTTGCGTTTGTTAGTAGAAATTGCTTCCCCTGTAAAAAAAAAAAAAAACTCACTACATTCCATTGCCTCCTTCAGATCTATTTGTATGCACGTTTTGTATTCTTTTGCCTTATGTAAAATTAACATTGCCAAGGGCATCATCACTTTATTCATGCGTCACACAAGTGAAAGTTTGAAATTATTAGAAAAGTAAATATTTTAAAAATATGCTCATTTTTTATACTTCGATGCATTAAAAAAACAGAAAACAAAATAAATGATTTAAGTTCTCACAAATGGTTACCTAACACTTTTTACTCGACATTAAGAAATGGAACTACTTCCCGTCCATCGTCATCAGCTGTACTGGGCACATGCCACTCAGTGCGCCCATTAAAATATACGCAGGTAGGAGCGGTGACTTTTATCTAAGGTTGATTTCAAAAGTGCTCGCTTTATCGTGAACCGTCTATACATTGTGGGGAAATATTTCCGAGTATCAACTTCAGTAGTAATCAGTCTAAAGTTTTGGTATACTAGGTTTAACTACTTCAAATATCTACAGCGGCGTCATTTTTAAAACAAAATTCTAAAAATTATTTGTAAAATTACCATATCGATGTATACGAATAGTGAAAAAGTGCGAATAGTGGAAAAGTGCGAATGTTAAACTGATTTTCCATACAACCCCGGTAGCATTCCTACATTCACTCACGAAACAGTCAAATGTGTAGGAAAGTTCCCAGCCTTAGTAACGACGCTCAATATTCCTATATTTGCAGTACGGCATGTGGTATTATTTCCATACAATGTATAGGTTAAAAAATTTCCGTTACAGTTTAGGAAGTTTATCAGAAATTTTTCACAGCGTAGATATAGCATAGTACATTACGGAACTCGTGTGTTTGCTGAAGACGGCTCTACTTTGAGAGGCTACAAATAGAACACACTTTCAGGTGAATGTCAAACTGTGGATATTCTTGCTGAGTGCGCTCCTATTAGAAGTACAGATACGTACTTCCGTTTCCCCTTTCAGGTTTTTTCTTAAAATCTCTCGAAAAATAAATCTCAAGAAACAACATTAGGGTAAGGAATGTTAATCATTTTTCTGCGAAACACAGAAAAATCATTAATGGACCAGAAATAAACGTTATAACAATTCAAGCAAAAAAAGGTTTCTTTTTTTCTTTTTTGGAAGTGAAGTAGTGCGAAGAAATAACTCTTTCTTATTTATAAGTTCACAGTACTGTAATATTTTGATTGTAAAAGCAAGTGATTATAATATATTATCTTACGAATAATTATTCACGAATAACTTAAGCGAACGGCATGCAGTTTAGACCCTATACTTTGAATCGAATTTCTATAATTCCCTGCAAGTGGGCGCAAAAATTATACGGTGTTTCAACAATACAATTTAAACAAATGTTTTCTTCCCTTTAATGTCGATAAATATTTCATCCAGGTACATTTCGGGCCTAGCTTTTAATAGGTAACAGAATGTCGCATCGTTTGGAGGTCTGAGAGATACTGAAAAGCATACTATAGTTGGATTGAGGTTAATTACGTAATTTTGAAATCAACATTGGAGATGGTACCTCTCCGTAACTGTACATAATTTGACGGACACGATGACTGACATTATGCTAATTAAATCCTCAGGGACGTGGGAAAATTAGAGCCATGTTTTAAAGACGTATTAGATTTGTATGTTTCAATTTCAGAACACTGAATTTATTTAATTTCTGTATTTTTTTTGTACATAAGGAACAAGTGTCAATGTTTCATTTGAGCGACGCAATATTTAACTGATTGGGTCGATTGCAACGTTCATTTTACACGCGGCGGAAGGAAACAAAACAGGCATACAAGCAGACGTTCGGCAGGGCTTTAAAAACTGCTAAGTTAACCACGAATAGCTTATACACAAAGATTGTTGTTCACAGTCGAATCACGGTTAATTTAGCACATTTGAAAGTCTTGTTTAGGATCTACTTCTTAACCCCAAATGTATCCTTTCGCAATGTGGAAAAAAAAAAACCCCACTGTTTCACTTTATTCACGTGTCAATTTGGCGTAAGTCTGACAATGTTAACAATCGAGCAATTAAAAAAATTAACAGATTGTTATTTCTAGATAGAGTAAAAATACATAGGTATATTAAATTTAATATATTTAGTCAGCAAAACATTTTATCGTACTTCGCTGCCAACTTTACTGGGAGCATGTCAGTCACTCTTTACGTTATAAAAATGCAATTGGTGCAGAAATAAATAAATATATATATTTTTTTTTTCCAGAAATTGATTTAAAAGTGCTTAAATAATTACGAGAAAATTTAATTGAAGTTTACGTTACACAGGCATCATTTTTCAGTACTGTATATATCCAAGCAATATGGAAATTATTAAGGTTGTATGTAAAGTCAACCGACAAACATCGGCTGTAGGTTAGTAACGCAGAAACAAGGCGGGAACAAAAATTATGAACTTTGGTCTCAGGTGAGTTCTAAGGTCGGTACATATCTTTGAATCTGTACATGAAACACTGGGTTATTATAAATATTGGAGAAAATATTTAAGCTCAAACACTGAGTGTATGGAAAATGTGAAACGGAACAGTGATCGCCAAACACCACAACGCCTGTTGCCGGAAATAATAACAGTTGCTACCCTTATTTCGACTTAATCTCCACGATTTAGTAGCATGATTGGTATTTAAAATATTGATTACTAATCCGCAGGTGACAACTGACGTTAGCCATTATCCAGACACTCATTGTTACATCATAAATGGAGACCTGCTAAATTCGCGTTATCTTTCGGTGACATGATAGACTCCACTGCCTTGTAAACAATTAGCCACAGAGCGTGGCCAATGGCTGGAGTTGGTCAAACGCACAGTAACTTGGAGTCCAGTCTGTTCTTTTGCAGTTCTCTAATCATAAATATTTTCTCCAGTAGTTGTAATAAACTAATGCTTCACCCCCAACTTCAAAAATGTTAACTGCCCTTAGGAATCACTTTAGACCAAATGTAGTTAGGGCCTATATAATGTTCCCAGTTTTTTTTTTTTTTTTTTTTTTTCGTGATCAACGTGCAGACAAAGTTTGTCGCTCGTGTTTAGATACGTCATGCATAGCATATGTTTGTATAAGTGTGTTCCGAAATTCAGTACAGAAAAGGCTTTTTTTTTACGTGTGTAGTCACACCTCGTTCGTGTGGTGAACCAGGCGGCCGAGGGTGACCACAGGGTGGTACAGGCCTCGTCAACCCCTACCCTGCCCCTCAACCAACCCCTGTAATGCACCGACATCACGCACAGCTCAGCCACCCCTCGGAGTTTATCCCAAGTCCTTCCACGGGTCTGCCCGCTACCTTCTGGTATCGATCCCGATCCAAATTGCCCTCGTTGATTGGCACCAGTGAATGTTTCCCGGCAACTTGAGACCAGAGATTCCTCCACCCCATTTATGGGGCAGCTGTAGACGAGTGGCTAGTACACGCCAGCTTCCCTCGAAACAGGCCCGGCTTCCATTTCCGGCGGAGTCAAGCAAGGTTTTGGCGTGTGGTGTTTTCAGACGTTACATAATAAAATTAAGTCTCCGAAAATCACATATAATTTTATCGCCTAGGCTATTATGTGAGGATTCCATATTATAGGGTATATATGGCATCTAATAAGTATAGAGAAGTTAGGAAACCATGTACAGGATTCATAAAGTAATTTACCGAATAACAAAATTGTGTTTTTGAAACTTAGGCCTTGGATGCCAGCAGATGTCTGTCCAAAATTTTCTTTTCCCCGGCGTGCCTCAACAACTTTCGAAGAGAAAATTCGTTCACCAAAAAATATCGTGAATCTTGTCGACAGAGACTATATCTGTTATCTGCATACTCTATTATGTCACACAAATCTATGTAACACATTGTTAGAATGTTTTGGATCTCCCCTAGGGTTTATTCGTGGTAAAGTGAGCACTTTTAAAAGCGCTCTAATTTGGAATAATAGTTAATAAATAGAATTTATTTTAGCCTTAGACGTTAAATTCCGAGTGCGGCGTAATATACACACTGTGTTTACTACTTATATGGCAATATTGATTTTAAAAGGTGGTTAAAGGTTAAAAAAAAGTGGCTGAAAAGAAAAGGAACCAGGGTCTCAAAAGTGCTCACTTTACTGTAAACAGCCTATAGCCCAAAGTTGTACAATATTCTGAAAGCGAATGTGTGCTAATTATAAAGGGTCTGAGCTTGTTCAATTCTCTTTTAATTGCCTCTTGTTTAAATAAATTATTCCACAGAACTTTTGAAACGTTAACAATACAGTGCCAATTAATATAGTTCAATGATTAAAAGGAGAGGAGATGGGGATTATCTATTCAAACCTCTACTCCGAACCCAACATGCCAGGCGCTGCTTACTACTGATCTGTCAAGCTAATACGCTAATCAGCAATTAGAATAATAATAATAAAATGTCTTTATTTTTGTGGAGAAGTCAAGGTATTATTGCCTTCTCTTACATTTAACCACTTTACATAATAAAAAATAACACTTCATTTTTGAAAAGGAAAAGAAATTGGAAAAAAAAATGAAACCAACCCTACTGTATAATATAAAATTGGTAAGTAGCTTATATGAAATATATAAAAGCAACTTACATAAAAACATTAGTTGAATAGTGCACTTACACGATTTCTCCTTATGTGTATGCATATATGCATTTGCATACACATATAGACAGGCATACACAAAACCACAGACATATGACAAATATTCACATACCTACATATAATAATACTATTTATACAAATTAACAACAAGATAACATCGTTTAGCAAAAATTGTAAAACTGCAGTTTAGTTTAAGGATATCTGCAGAAAACAAAATCACATAAAATAACTACCCTTAACTACACGAAGGCTCGGACTGACAGGGGCCGAAGCAAGGCGTACGCAACGGGCGAGCTGAAGGAGATGCAGCCCCTCAAAAAAAAAAAAAAAATGTATATATATATATATATATATGTATATATATATGTATATATATATATATATATATATATATATATATATATATATATATATACATATACATATACATATACATATACATATATAATGTTGGATTCCAATGTGCCGAAAATAGACATTTTTCGTTCGATGTATCGTTTCGTATAACGATACTTTTATAAATAACCAATTATATATATATAATATAGATATTTTTTCGTACATTAACCATGGAGGTATTAGTCTATGGAGTGGAAGCCGAGACACGAAAGTGAAGCCGAAAATGAAAGACAATGATAGGGCTAGTAGTGGCAAAAATGTGCATGTTTTTCATTGCTCACTGTGTAAGTTTTGCCACTCATAATATGGCGGCTGACGTAAACAATCTGTCTGCGCATGCGCAGTTGGAAGAAGCAGACAAGACATCGGCTTCACTTGATAAACGTGGAGAAGATAGGCTGTTGCCACTCCATCATCTATTACCTCCATGATGTTGACCTCCCCACGCCTGCATTTATAGCTGTTAACCTCTCTTGCTAACTTGATGAACGTAGGCCTGCGTGTAGGTTGTATCGGCGGTGGAGTGAAGCTCCCCACCAGTCTCCCGACTGGCGTGTTGTACAGTAGTGTCGTGTTGTCTGCAGAACATGTTGTAGTGCGGTGTGCAAGTGGCCAGTTAAACTCGCGTGTTGGATGTTGGCGAGTCCCTACAACCCGAGTCGCTGCTCATCGACAACCCTGCTCGGCATGCCAGTCCTTACGGCATTGCAAGTCGGTGCCAGGATTCCGTAACTCAAACCACTTCTCGCCTCGATTTCGATTTTCGATCGGTTCGTGAGAATGCGATTCTGTTAAATTTTCTCAAGTCTATCAAAATGGTACAAGAAATGTCGATCGTTTTCTCTGATGCCTATGTGGCAACATTGGTTGGCCATTGGAGAAAATGAATGTGCATCGTCCAGTTGCCGATCAGAGCTTAGATTCTTTACCACTTGGTTAGTTTGTATGTACACTAACATGTATTTATATTTTAAGTGTTGAGGTTAGTAGTAACTATTTAGAACAGATAGCAAGCAAGTATTTTATGCTTAACATTTAATAAATTTATTTATTAACAAAGAACATTGCTTACAATGTATGTTTATTTTGATTCGTAATCTGTAACCACCCCTTTATTTAAATATTAATCTGACAGCACAATCGGTATATAAATTATTGGCTTTACACCTCCAGCACCTAGCATAGTAGTTATTTTAGTGCTATTTGAACTAATCGGCAAAATACAAAATCGATTTATAGGTAAGATTTCGTACATATATTTAGGAAAAATTTGTCATACTAGCGTAATATGCTTAATGTTAAATAAAAGTACTTTGTTTTTAAAATGTAGACATTCTTTAAACCCTCCTATGTTTTATGAATTAATACTTACACATTTTAATAATTTACACTCATAGACGATTATAAATAAAAATTTATAGTAATGAAAGAATTGATTTACTTTAGCGCTATCTATGAACAGCAACGTAGCTATTACTGACGTATATATATTACGCGTTATTTTGCGAAACGAATCTGTATGCAAAGCTACATTACAATCGTATATGTAGTATTCCAGATCCATAAAAACATTCTCGTAACAGAAATGTGTGAATATGCAGCCCCATACAAATTGAAATCTTTAAATCTTAATCTAATATGGGTCTTATAACCCTCCGCCATGTTGAAAACGACTAACATTGTCGATCGGATTAAGAACTCGATCGAAATACCGTAAATTAATCGAATTAAAATGAAAACAAGTTACAGAATTGAATTTTTTTTTTCGATCGAATTTAAAGGCGATCTCGATCGAAACGAGGTGTAAGATAGCTACAGAATTGCAGCGTAGGCCCGGCCTCGCACTTATGTATTATACGGTCATTTTATCGAGTGGTGTTTGTGAATAAAAGTTCCATGTAATTAGTACATTTTTCTGGCGCCCTATGCACCAGGACTGAAACCAGCTCTGGTTAAGTCTAGGGCTAAATAGTGTGATAGACGTACCTACATCAGCCTCCCGAAAGCCATCATGTGCAAGCCTTGAATCAACGACGTTTGGCCTCCTCGAATCCACACCTTTTATAGATTCCGCTGCCCTCATTCTACTGTCGGGGCTCGGCTGTTGTTGTTAACAATTGCCCGCGCTGGCGTTGTTCGTTGTCCTGGTTCCCTTTGTTGCGAAGTCACATTTCTCTGTAACACTTTTGCCTTTCGCCCATATCTGTACAATAAGGGCTAGGGGATTTATAGTTAGGAGGTGTCATTAACTTTAAGACTGTCTTGAATGAAGCCAAGTTATTATTGTATAAGGCTATTCACAGTAAAGCGAGCACTTTTGAAAGCCCTCTCGTGTGGAATAGCAGCCAATAAATATATTTTATTTTAGCCTTAGACGCAAGCATCCAAGTGTGGTGGAATATATACACCGTGTTTATTACTTACATGGCAATATGAATTTGAAAAGGCGTTTAAGGTATTGAAATTGGCTGAAAGCAAAAAGTAACTAGGGTCTCGAAAGTGCTCACTTTACCGTGAACAGTCTATAATAACAGGACATTACATTACAAGTTACACAGAATGATCGGGGGCGCAATGAGATATTGACTGTTAATTAAGTACATAATTAGATCCACATTACATAACTCTGGGCTTGTCCCACCTTGAGTTGAGTCCGGAGGCTGTTGTACATGGCGGTTACTGAGGTCAGCACAGCTGGTCTCAGGAAGGGTCATCACGACCGACTCCACGGGCATGAAAGAAGACGACCGACACTCAGTATTGCTCTATAAAGGCTGTTCACTATAAAGCGAGCACTTTTGAAATGAACCTATGGAAAAAAAACCACTGCCCCTGCTTGCATATATTTTAACGGGCGCACTGAGTGACATTCCCCAGTAAAGTTAGAAACGATGGAGGTAAAGTAGTTCCATATCTTAACGTTGGATGAAAAGTGTTAGTTAACCATCTGAGGTAAAGTCAATTATTTCTTTCCCTTTTTTTTTTTTTTTTTTTTTTTTAATGCATCGAAGTGTAAAGATTAGCAAATTTGTAAAATATTTACTTTCCTAATAATTCCACAATTTTACTGTACCGGCGTATGAATAAAGTGATGAGGCCCATGACAATGTAAATTTTACATAAGGCGGAAGAATACACAACGTGTATATAAGTAGATTGTAAGCAGGTCTTTCAGAAGTGCTCAGTTTACAGTGAACAGCCTATATCGGCGTTGCATGGTGCAATGCAAATCTGGCCTGATTCCTGGTTAGTAATGGAGGTTCCTGCTAACTGTAATTTGGCCAGGCACACCCCGATTGCGGCAACCGCTGTCCTGGTTTCTAATGAACTCTTTCAGGGCCTCTTTAATTTATGATTTCAGGTGTTACACACAAGAAAATGTATGATGCGTTGTCACAGCCAACGACATGTAGTGTAGGCTGAATGTTCGGCTGCAGTTATACGAACCAATTATGAGCTAGACCAGTAAGACGGTTTTCGAATCATTTACCCACAGGTAAGATCATTGGTCTTTGAGCTTTGTAGTGTGCATTACATACCAAAAATTACCTACACGTGCGTAATGTACACAGTTGTGTACACTGCATCCGAATGGGTCAATGTGAGAGGACGTGTTGAGGCGATGATGTAATTAAAAGCGCCTTCACTACCAGCGTAACCCCTCGTTTGTTATATAGTTTCCGTATGGGAGAAATTATATTAATTCCTGTTCCATAACAATATCGTTTTTCAAACTGCCCTTTTTCTTTATAACATTAAAACCTTTCAGCAACTGTCTTATGATATATCATTTAAAAAACATTTCGTCGCGGCATTTTGTAAAAATAATCCAATAGTAATCATGCACCTAAATCTTAAGGATGCCTAACACGTTTTACGTAGTATTTTTGCAGGCAACACACGTTGACGATTTGTTTCTATTACTGTCCGTCGTCCATACAATAAAACGTTAATCTGGATCACCCACGTTCGAATGTAATGGAAAACGGTTTACTTTTATCGGTGTCTGTTTCGTCGCAATTTTAGTGTCGCCTGACCTATGATACAAAAAAAAATAAAAAGAAAATACGTCCGTCTCTACCTTCCTTGCAATTTCGGGAGGGGGGTAAATAAATTTTTCCTTGTCTGCCGTTCAACGGGGGTGTTTTATGGGCGCCCTTCCGCCGTCGGGATGATCCATAAACCCCCTTCAGCCCAACCACGCCCCAATACAGGGGTTGTTTATTGCAATTTCCCGTTTCCCGGCGGACGTTGCTGAATGTATGTTACCGGAGCTTCTTCTTCCATCCCTCCAACATCCCTACACGCCCTCTCACGACTCTAGTTTTATTTCGCAGTGCAGGCTGTTCGCGGGGTTCATGCAACTAAAGACTGTTCACGATAAAGTGAGCACTTTTGAAACCAACATTATAAAAAAGTCACTGCTCCTACCTGCATGTATTTTAACGGACGCATCTGAGAGACATGCGTCCAGTGAAGTTGGTAACGATGGAGGGGAAGTAGTTCGACATCTTAAACGGGGAATAAAAAGTGCTAGGTAACAGTTTGAGATTACTTAAATTATTTATTTCGCTTCCTGTTTTTATGCATCAAAATGAAAAATGAGTAAATTTGTAAAATATTTAATTTTGTAATAATTTTGCATTTTCACTTGAAAAACGCATGAGTAAAGTGATGAGGCCCTTGGCAATGTTAATTTTACATAAGATGGAAGAATACACAACGTGCATACAAGTAGACCTTAAGCAGGGTTTTCGAAAGTGCTCAGTTTATCGTGAACAGCCTATAACGAATTTAACCCCTTAGTTGGCTGGTTATAACGTCACACGGAAAAAATTACTTATCGCTGCGGTATCATATTTAAAGTTTAATGGCGATCGTGGTGCAGAATCTCTGTGAGCATTTAAATGGACTGCTTCTATTGACGAAAATCAACCTAGAACAAAAAAAAAAACCGAAAACCGGAAAAAATCCTAGACGATGAAGAAGAAAGAACGACGAACTAAGAAGAAACTATCAGTCAACGAACATGAATGAACCAACGAGCGATAGGCAACAATCAACAAAATAATATTGGTGGACAACAACCACAGCGGACACAAAGAAAAACTGCAATAATTTAAGGAACAAAAAAATTTGAGAGGATACTGTGCGACGATGAAAATGAAAACTCAAAGTAACGCTGGTATAAGACTAAGCAGCTATTGAACATAAACCTGGAAATAATTATTTCCTTGTCAGTTTTTTTCCTTGTCAAATAATTTATGTATTCACAGAAATGGTCACCGTGGGGGTGCACAGTATACAACTCTGAACCTATTCGGTCTGAGCTTCTGAGGTGTGCGTAGTCACAAATATACAGTCGTTGACATAAAAATAGGCGCACCCAGAGCGAATCATCCACAAGAGGCGAAAATTGATACACAGAATCATCACAAGTAATGCTGCAACATGGCTGCTGTTGGCCGTATAGTACTGCCACCAAGGACTCCTAGCACCTTCACAATTGTGGTAACGTGAAGGGTCACAGGTAGTTAGGTATGCAGGGATTAAATTCATCATTAGCGGGGTCGTTAGAGACAGAACAAGTAGATCAGTGCAGCAGGGACGAGGAAGGAATCGGCAACAGCCTCTGGTAAGAAACCATTCCAGCATTCGCCCGGAGTGAATTTCTGAACATTATGGAAAACCGAAATCAGGATGGCCAAACAGGGTTTCGAGCCGAAGTCTCCCCGGACGCGAGTCCGAAGGTTGTTACCCCTGCGCCAACTCGCTTGGTGTGAACTGTTGTGAGACGATGATCTGTGTAGTACAACACGAGTGCTTGTGAAGTGAATGATGTTATCTAACATGCCTCGGCGGTGTATTCGACTCAGGTATTAACAAATTACAGAGTTTGATAGGATCAATCGTCACACTACGGGATGCAGGGTGGAAGTTTCGTCGAACTGACCTGGACAGTTGCAACCGAATTGTGTAACAATTTTGAGAGCAGTGGGAACATGATTGAACACGTATGTGCCGGTAAGTCTCTGGACGACTCAGAATCACACCAAATTGAGGAAAGTCTCATCGTCCAACATACACGAACTCAACCAACGCTGTCTCGTTCCGCCATCCAGAGTTGAGCAGAGTTGAAAGATTTGGACGGCTCTTAACAGCGAGGTCTTGAGAGTCGATGAGTGTGAAATGAGATCGAAATGGAGCAGCGTGGGAATGCAAGTGAGATCGCCGAGAAAACTCGTCGACCAGCGGCATCGTCCGACACGATTCCCACTTGTGAAAATCCGGGAGTGAACCGGCCGGGGATATCCTGTGACATCATTAGTGACTTTTGTGAGGCCACTTGGAGAAGAAGACTTCCATTGTTGACTTCACTTACGTTTCTTTCATTGATAGCTTGACAGCTGCAAATCCAAGTGCGGTTTTGTCGTAACCTGATATGGTTGGCTGAGGAAATGGGATACACGGTATTAAGTGCCAAATTCATAGTTTTTCTGACATGAATGGTGTTACGCGAGTATACAGAATGTTCGGAAACTAAACACCCAAACTGTGGGAGATGATTCATTATGTGAAATAAAGTCGAAAATATACAGGACACCATATACCTAAACCGAATATCAAAGGAGCTACGAGATTATGAAAACTGGGTTTTGGAAAAAGTATTTTTGGCGAATGCCTCGTACAACGCCTACAAAGTGCGCAGCAAATAGGTAACTTATACTTCCCATGTTGCAGATACACATGCTTAATGCTAGCCGTTCTCGGTCTGTGCGCCCTGTTCGGATTGAGAAAGTGATACGTCAGTACATCAGCGACATGCCCTCCACTAGTACACGCTCCAGAGCACTCCAAATGGGCGTGTCCCATTCAACTGTGTGGGACATACTGTGGGTAAATCGCCACATTGCCTACCGCTGGCAGGAAGTACAAGGCAGTCAGCGAAAATACATTTTCAAAACCCAATTTTCACAGGCTCATATTTCCTTTGATTTTCTGCTTAGGTGTATGGTGTCCTATATATTTTCGACTATATTTTTCATACGGAATTACCTCCCGCAGTTTGGGCGTTTAGTTTCCGAACATCCTGTATAATGGTACTGGACAACACACAAGTATTGTCTTCACTGTTGAGCGACACACTGCTATAACTATCAATGTCCCTGCGTGGGGAGTGGTCATCTATGATTAGCGGACTTTCCTTACAATAATCAAATGTAAATGATTTTGCTTGTTTTTATAGTAGCGCCCTACCTACCTTGGAAACAGAACTGCAGTCAAGATGTTTTTGCTTGTTGTTTTTCCAAATTTTTAGTATATTAGTTTCTCACCCCTTCCTCTTTCCGTTGCTGTCACGGTAGGAGTGGCGGGCGTGGAGATGGGGAGTTGTAGCGACTGGGATCTGATGTGATAAACCGCCATATTAGTTTAAGCGTTAGGAAGTTTGCAAGACTCCTATTAAGTAATATCGCCTGCATTATCCTGCAATGGGGATGGAAAACAACTTTTGAAGAATGCACCTTCCCCCTCTTCCAGTACGTCCGGTTTGGCTGGAACCCATGAATTCGCATACGCGGTTCTAGAAAGTGAAATCACCCAGTGACACTCCGGAAAACCAGCTGACTGCAAACTCCACTTCCCTAGGAACACCTTTCGTTTTGACGCCCGCACATACCAGCTGTTTCAAGGCAGACTTCCTTGCTATTACAACCCATATGCTACAAGTCGTGATATTCTACCGAATGACCTCAACGATCGGAATAATTAGCAGAATTAGTAAAGTAACATCAGTAAGGCTGCTGTTTACCAAGCCTGTAACCACGGAATTTAAGTGGGGAACGAATATTTAGGAAATTCCTGTTCAATGCATCAATTTGCAAGATAACCGATTCAAACAATACGTATGCCACGTGACCTTTCTTAAGGGGCACTGGTAAGTTATTAAATATCGCCGATTTTTAAGTTTAATATCTCTTTCCAAAGTTTAACATTAAAATTTAAATTTCACAAAAACTATTAATGAATTTTTAAGAATTGTATTACGTGCCAGCATTCCTAAAAAATGGCACGTAAAATATTTTATTTGGAACAGTTAACTTCAAAATTGTTTTTTTTTTTTAAGAACGAATTTCCTTAACAAAGATTTCCATTTTTAACTCCGCGGCTGCAAACTTGGTAAGACAGGGTCCTTAAGCTGTGTTCTTCTTCTTTGTATTCGTTGTTTCGTCCAGGTTTGTTCACCGGACTGAAAAATTGATGTCTTAAACGGTAGATTATCGCCTGAATCCTCTACGAAGTACGGCGATGTCAAAATGCGAAAGACGTAGTAGTAGGAAAAGGGAGTGTAAACGATTCTCTACAGGAGCACTGTCGTTAGGCGGGCCAACAATGAAGACCGTAAAAGAGAGAAATACAAAGCCAACTAGGTGAACATCAATGGCGGATCAAAGGGTTTGGCTAAGGGGACTTGAGCCCCTAACTTGGATCTCGATTTAACACTGGATTAAAAAACATTATTCTTGAAACCAAATTGCATTATTAATGATTGAATTTTAATAAATTAAATTAGTACAGTTGTAGTAAATTACAAAACGTATTTATATACATTCTAAATCTGAAACAGTGATAACTGAGCCAAATCAGTGAAAATAGTGAAAATCGAGCGACTGATAATCAGTGCCTGAAATCTAATTGATATGATGGCTGAATTTCACTGATAATTTTGTGATTGCCTCTGAGTGTCGAGAATTCCACTGCTAAAAGTCACTTGATACCAGTTCATTTGCTTGGTTTACCAGTTGGTAGTACCATATCAACTGAAATTCAGTGAATGTTATTTCACTGGTTGATATCACTGATTCGGACTTAGAGTGTAGCCAACCCACTAAGTACTGACATTTACATGTAGCATTAAAACTTAATTATAACTAGTAAGCTTGTGGTTGAATCTAATGCACAATGCCCCCGACTCTCAATGTCATTAATGGATCTCTATAGTGCATTCACAGTCACGTTACACTTTTCTGAAGCCCTGCTAATGTTCTACTTCTAGGATATTACCCCGCCTCATGCTAACAAATCTTAGAAAATTATACCAGAGAGCCAACGCACCGCATTCGTGCGCGCTCAGTATAATAACATTTTACATAAAACCATTTCTTACTATGCGTTACCAACACAACCCTTATCACATTGTTTGGATTCGTATTGATTATAATTGATAGACTCTACATTATAACTTATAAGTGAAATATAATTGTTAAGTTGAATAAATAATCAAAAATAAGATAATTTTATGTTAACAGAAGTATTAAACGCTTATGATATGACATATAATCAAACACGTCATACATGGGGCGGTTTTTCAAAGGCTTGATTCAAAAAGTGTAAAAAAAACCTCGAATAGACTATAGACCTGTCACGAGTGACCATATTGTTACACCCGATTCAGAAAATTCAAAAACAGAGTACGGAAGAAAGGTCATTTTCTAACTGAAAGTGTTAAACATGTACGATAAGATGCCTGGCGAACGTGTAGCCAGGTAATTCACTAAGCGATCAGGGTATATTAATGTTAGACTACAAGAATATGATAGATACAGTTCTTTCGTAGAGGAATGTATAAAGCGTAGATCCTTTTGGCTTGACGGATTTTGAGAACTGAACAGTAACTGCAGAGTCGAAGCAGACATTTTTTTTTGTTAAGAAAATTGAATATTTTCTTCATATGTTGGAAGGGTTTTCGACCCCTCTTCCTCCCCTCCCCCAGAACACCCTTGTGAAAGAGCCAACACCTTGGACGCGTGCTTGGTCTTCGTAAGTCACTTGGTTACTCGTCCTGATTTAGTCTCTTTTATTTCTACAAAACTGACAAAATAATATGTGGCTTTCTTTTCCTTTAATCTCCTTTCAAATATCTGTCGACAATTTCTTATCTGGCTGGTTTCCACTGTATGTTTGATGTCATCTTCTGGGGTTTCGCGGCTGCGCAAGTCTGCAGTGACGTATGCCCACGGTGATTTTTCATTTAACCCGTAAATTGATTGGGGTTTTGCCCCTTTAACCAAATGATAAATCTCGGTGGTTTCATTGCACAGCATAAAAGAAGCCTCCTGTGTTATCAATCACGTAATAAATTGGCCCTGTCAAAAATTTGTGTGGCTAACATAATAATCACTTCGTAGCACTGATCTGTTCAATAGTACTGTTCTCCAATCCCTGACTAAAAGTTTCTGGGTCATTTAAAGAAAATGTTTTGTTTACCACGAAAAAATAGCGAGATGAATATCCATAAATCTCTTGCAGCAATTATAACTATTTCCCAAGCGTTGGCAACATTTTCAGCACGTTGCTGTATTGGTCACAAAAGAAATCAGGTTCGAACGTCGAACGGTTGCCGGGCATTCTGAAATTTAAATCGTATAGATACAGAGCACCAGACGGAACGAACCATCATTTATCCACGACAAGGCAACCGGGTTATCCGGCCGTTATCAATCCCCGTTCCGATATATCTGCGGCTCTCGCTACGATATTACATTCGAAACTTTCGATCAGTTCAGAAACTTCCTCTCCGCTGTTGTAGTAGCTTCCTTCTGCTGCACGAAACCGATCTGGTGAACACAGCTGAGAACATCGCACTGATTTAAGGATTGTGATCAAAAAGTATCGAAACTGGGGCTAAATGATGTTTACCGTTTAGTTAGTAAGTTTAAAATCAACCTCTGAAAAAATCATTGCCGTAACTACATATACGCTACAATACACATTGTCATGCCGGCTCCCAGTTTTGAATTACTGCAATTAATTCTAGGACTTAATTTATATTATGGGTGCAGTATTTAAATTTATAGCCACTGAAGCTTGTGTTTGTTGGGTTATACATGTTAGAGAAGGTAGGATCGAGGTCGATAGTACAACAAATTTTGAGATGGACTTTTTTTTGCCAAGTTTTTCCTTAACATTTATCTGTATTTGCCAGCAGACATGTAAAAGAAGGACATTCTAATGATTTTATACAAATTATAAGGCTACAAAAATGATACATAAATCCCGATATAAAGAATTATTAGAAATAGTTTCGTTACGTTTTACCCCACAGTCCGATCACATGTAACAGAGGTAGGGTGAGTTGTAACACAAAGGTTTTCCACACACATAAACAGTATATTACATATTAATTTTCTTTAAGAACATAAAATGTTAAGAAGCTATGTAGATTTAATACACGTTCTCTATAAAAGTAATTACATCTATATACAATATATGGGTGCAATTAATTTTTAAATAATTTCTCAAAAGCGGAGTTGGTAGGAACGACTTGACTTCTCTTTGAAAGCAATAATTTTATTTTTTTAAATGAAACCAGAACCTCATGCAACAGTAGTGAGACGATTACAAATATCCTCATGCCTTACCCGTGACTTGAACTCAGGACACCTTGTACTACAAGCTAGCGTGCAATCCACTGCGTTACACAGGTCGTATTCGGAGCATCAACTTCGGATTTAATAAGACTAATGTTTCGAATCATAGGGTTTACAAACCTAAAATATTTACAGAGCTCTTATTTTGGAAATAAGTGTCTAGGCCACATAAAACATGTAAGTTTGCATGATCTACCGTAGGGCTAATTGTGCGTAGAATTTGATAGAAATCGGTTGTTTGGTACCCGACATATGACATAAAAAGTTTATTTTCTTATTTCATGCAATCGTACAAAGCTTCCAGGAAAAGAGGCTCCATATACGATGCTTCTAATGTATACTGTCTACATGAAAATTTTTGTTGAATTGGTTTTAATTGTTTAATAAATATGTCAAACTTACCTAAATGATTTATGAAACTATCATTTTGAACATAACTGTCTGGCCCTTTTAAATAATGAATGTTTACATGGCCTTCTGTAGTATTTATAGTGTGAATAATTTAGTATCAATTTATTTGAAATGGTCCAGTGTGTAACATTTGGTAGAAATCGGTCGATTGCTCCTCGAGACAATGCAAAAAAACCTCCATTATTTTCATGTGGCGATCTTCATAAAGGGAAGACAAAAAAGTAATGTAATAGCAATTTCGATAATCGTATACTGCCAGTATACAAAGTTAAGTTAAAATAGATAACGCAGTTTCCTAGATACAGCCCACACAAACCAAAATGATTCTATTGCAGCCATTCTGAAAATAAGTGTGTAGTACTTAAAAATAAATTTATTATTGTGGCCTACCACACTACAATAAATTTCTTCGCCAAATTTTGTAAGAATGGGTTGATTGTTTCCAGAGATACCAGACAAAATCGTCATTTTTTATTTGTAGGGCTATCTTACAAAATGGCAGAGAAATGAGGATCTGCATAAACAAATTTGATCGTCGTAATAGGTATTGCCAGCATACAAAATTAATTTGGAATTAGTTTCGTTAGTAAAATATTGTAAAATAGGAAGAGGTAGGGAAGGGGTGAACCTCTATATGCCGGAGAGGGGAGAAATGGCCCGGTGAACAACACCAATCTTTCTTACGAAGTAGGAGATTGGAAAAGAGGGTTTGGGGGGGGGGGGGAGGTTAGTGAGAGGAGGGTGAGAGGAAGAGTTATCACTCGGGGGAAAAGTTAAAGGAAAATAATTTAATTTTAGTCTTAAAAACAACAACGCTGAATGTTCAACTACCTCCACCACCAGATTGTTAATAAAAACTAACACCAAGTAAGACGAACAACGAGTGGGTCGCCTGGATACCCCTAGAGTCAATCAAAAAAATGATCAACAATCACTTGTTCAGTTATTTTCACAGTCACTCTCTGTACCAAAGTATTGCACAAAAGAGATACTCAATAAAAGAAAAAAAAAGGGGAGGTTAAGGGTTAAGGGATGGAAAAAAGGGGGGTGATGGTTAAAGCTCAGAGGGGCATAAGTGAGGGGAGGATAGGGGACTTTTTCATGACTCTTCGGGACAGACAGCCTGGGTAATGGCACTAACAAAATCCACTCTCATTAACAAGTCCAAAAAAAAAAAAGAATATTAGTTAATAAATAAGTAGGTAGTTATGACTAAAAATCAAAATGTTTCGACGGTTATACTTTTCCCGTCTGTCTGAGAGAGAGAGAGAGAGAGAGAGAGAGAGGACTATATTCCATGGAAGAAAAAAAAAACTATTATTGATTCAGTATGGATAAATAATGACTCAAAAGTATTTACTTTATTTTAAACTTCTGAAAATAGCTCAAAGTTATATTATAGCCATTTAAACAAGGAGAAGGTAGAATCTTACCAAAAATAAATAAAACAAATAACACTCACCAAAACCAAAAAGGCAAAATGAGAATTTATTTTGTTAAAATTTAAAACAAATTTAAATATATAAATACATTTTTATCTTACAAAAAGAGTGTAATCATGTACACGTTTGAAAACAAGAAAGAAATTGAAGAAAAAAAACACAGCCTTCTGAAGAACAAATGAAAATGAAAATTTGGAAGTTTATGTGTCAAAATAGCTCGTAACACTCATGACAAAAGGCTTGATCGAAAGATTTGTTACACTCGATCAAATTGTAAATAACCTTCCAAGCTAGGAGTGGCCAAAAAAAAAAACCACCAGCGATATTGCTAACCTATTTTACATTCACAGAAAAAAAAACAATGGAATGATTTTGAATAGATCAACAAGTCTGAGAAATACGGAGTATGGTTTTAATTAAATTTTTAACCTGATTTGGAAATACTTTATTTCAGTAGGTATTAGAATTTTGCCTAATCTTTGAAATACTGACGAGAGCGATTAAAAATAAACTTTAGCTCCTTTAATAACTTATGAAGGGCACCAAAAAAAATATGCTTTTTCTTACCAACAAAGAAAGAAACTAGTAAAACGTATTATGATTTATCATTTAACCTAATTACAATATCAGAATGTTATCTTGCTGTACAATCAGGATACAAAAAGGTCAAAAGCCGAAAAATGTCAAAACATTAATTTGATTTAAAAAGGCTCCTTTGTATACATCTACACTTTTAGGTTAGTTACTTCTTTAACACCAATAGAACAAACGTTAGTTAAAACGTGCGGCTCAGTTATAGACCTTGGTGATGTCCAGTCAAAAAAAAAATTTATCAAAAATTGACAAATTATTAATTAAATATTAAATAGTATTTATTAATAAATATCTGTTAAAACCACTGACAAATGAGACGACTAAATGTTGCTGTGTTGCAATATAAGAGGGGAATATATATATATATATATATAACCTTACTCGCACTTACTATCATCAATAGTCATAGCCAAATTTAACATCCAACTTAAACCTACTATAGTCAAAGGTGTGGCCAACAAGCAATAACAAATCAACCTAGAACTTACTGTTGTAGGTTAGAATACTCAATTGACAAAATGATTATTACTCGGTTAACCCACAACAATAACGACAGCAAATTAAAAAAAAAATACTCTCGAATCAAATAGTAACACGACCTGCAAGACCTAACTTTACTCCCACGAAATACTTTAGCGGCTAGTTCAGGGCTTTTGGTAGTACCCACACACAGAAAGCAAAATAAAAATATATTTATCAATAACGACTAAATCATAAAAGAAACAGTCTTACCTTACGACTGTAATGACAAATCGTTTCGCTGTCTCTCTCCATCTCTCACGATCAGTCGTCAGGCATAGCCAACCCGACTGACAGGCTATGAACTCGCTAACATAACTCCACTAAACCGAAACTTATATCCTAAACTTGACTACTATTTATAGGTTGATCGGGGCCATTCCTCCAGAATTTTCCGAAGGAATGCCTCGGCCAAACAAAAGAAAAATGCTGTCGAACTTAGCTCATCTTTCTGGAGTATTCACGGCCTTCCTCCACAGGCCGACGGTTTGCTTCCTCGCCATCTTGCCTACTGCTGCACAACAACAATCACTCCCCCCCCCCCTTCCTCTTCGCACAACCACGCCACTATTTGTTGCCCCTGCGCGCCCTTGGCTTCAGCCGATCAGCTCGCGCCGAGACTTCGCCTGGCGATCACGTGCCACCACGTCCTCCTTTCCCCTTATGCCGGAATCTCATAGCCCCGACGCGCACGACACGACGGCCAACAGCCAATGAAATACAAGACAGATCGTCGTAAGCACGACCGATTTCGTCTTCCGAGCAGCAATTTTGGATTAGAAATTATTTTTATTATTCTTCGTGTAGTGCGACACGACGCACAGAATGTACAACCTTGCATAATGAAATTGTATTGCAAGATTTCCCTACAACGCAGCTTAAAAGAAAAATTAATTGATGATTACTGTATCTAACTCTAAAAATAATAATTTTAACTTTATATGCACTAGCGATACCAATTGGTACAATTATGTATTACAAATTTCCCTCTTGTTCACCGCCTTTGAGACTAACGTAGCCTATTAGCGCCTTCTAAATAGTTAGGTTAATTGCCGAGAGCGTGGTGTCGGCCGTGCTGTAAATTCAAGCAGTCACATTGAAATGTATCGTGGTTACGTTTTTGGTCGTTTCGTGCTGTGCTGGTCGGGGCTATGTGGTTCCGACATTAGTTGCCCAAGGGTTCCAGCTGACAGAATCAGCGGGTTACATACCGCCTTCCCCTCACACAGCCGCGCAACTTCGCGGCTGCTTGTTCAAGGACAAAGCTCGCCCCGAGTCAGCTGAGGTCTTGCGCTCGTAAACATCTGGACTGAGGTGTCTCGAAACTTCGGGACACGCCCCAAATGAACAAGTATTGCTGAACAGGAATCTGCAGTGTTTTACAACATCGTGAATTCTTCCAGGCTGTCTGGAAAACTCTAATCCTAAGTGGCGCAAAAAGAAAGTTGCAGCTAACAGCACACACTGTCTGGAGCTTTCTCTAACCTGCTAACAGCCCGAATCAAAGAAAAGAAATGTCCCTATAGAATACTCAAATATCCTAACTTGCTTTTTAAAACAAATGAATAAAAATTAAAATTTATGTAAAAAAAAAGAGAACAACCTAAACAACAGAACCTTAAGTTTTCTAATAAAAAAAGTGAAAGGGGGAAAAAGGGGGGAGGGGAAATCCTATTAGAATAAAAGTATCTAAACAAAAAATTTCTTAAAAAAAAAGAAAAAAAGACATTTCTTACTATTTTCGCCAAAGGGTTTTTTTTTTCACTCGCGATAATATACTGAGCTAAAATATTTATATAGCCGCCATTTTGAAAATAAGTGCCTTACCTATACAAAATATACCATTTTAAACTACCTGCTACAGTACTATTTGTTTGCCAAATTTGAAAGGAATCTGTCAATTGTTTCCCGAAATATGACAAAAAAATTATTTACTCGCATGGTGCTATCTAGCAAAAAGGAGGACAAAGATGCTGTATTTACATACAGTTGATAGTTGTCATATCTAATACCAGCATACAAAGTTAAGTTGAAATTGATTACATGTTTTCGACGATATAGCATTCTAAAGGTGCGGTTTCGTTTCTCCGTTCGTTGCATGCGATTACTGCGTGCAGTGGCTGCACGGAACAGACGCATATGGTGGGGTAGTTTGGTTTGTGCAGTAGACGCTATTGTGACTGCAGTCGCTACAGACAACAATGGGTCACGTGAAGAGACAGATGTGTTTGTGCGTTTTAAAACAACAAGAAGTGGAGGAGAGTGTGATATTAATGATGCTAGAACCCCGGAGAAGGAAGAGAACTGATGTTATGTACCTACGAAGATATGAAGAAGGATACCAACTCAAATTAATAACAAAATATCTTACGGATGATGAAACCAAGTTTCACAGTTTTTTTTCTTCTGTTATCAATAAACCAGTTTGATTTTATTCTGAGTGCTATTAAAGAGAACGTCGAGAAATCTCCTTCAAGAACAGTATGGAGAGTAATTACACCACAAGAAAAACTAGCTGTCACATTAAGGTAAGTGTGAACACTAATGTTACAACTAACTTTTTATGCTCTGACAACAGGTTCAAAAAGAATTGTTTCAAACATTATTTTATTCATTACAGAAACATAAATATGCGTATAGTACTCATTATTAAAAAATTTAAATTTAAATTGTAATCTTGAAAGAATAGAATCTAATTTGTCCTCAATCATCAAATCGGATTTGTGGCATCAGAAATGAAAACAATATTGTCCACACTCAGCGCCTCAGTCTTGGCTTGGTGTTCCAGTTCAATCACTATCTGTAGGGATTTCAATTTTGCTTGTGATTGTAAATGAGTTGGAAGTTTTTTCACAGACTCTTGCAAAATAAGTCTACGTCATCATCTTTTGCATCAGTCTTGCTGATCACCTCCATCAACCTGTCCCTTTCTTCTTTCGATTGTTGAAGGAGACGTGATAAGTTGTCTCCCTGCGCCACCTCTCGTTTGCTTCCATGTGAACTTTTGCTAGTACTTGCTGAACTACTTTGTTCACCTTCAGATCCAACAGTTTCATCTTCCATGCTGACAGAATCAACCACTTCTTGTTGTGTTTCCTCGGGATCCGACTCTACATCCTCATTTGGCACACTTGTCCGTGTGCTCCTCTCCAACTGAACATAATTGAGGAAATCTAAGTACGGGGCTAACGCTCGTGTGCGCTTAGCACGGACTACAGAGCCACTACCTAATTTATTACATTTTTTTCAGGCTATTCCACGTATCTCTGATTGATCGCCATCTTTTCTTGCAATCTTGTACTGAAACAGAGCGAGCATCACTTCATTAACGCACATATTGTAATATCTAAATTGAAATCTTACGTTAATTATATGAATTACCAACTAACATTAATCTATTTGATTGCAGGTTTATGACAACTGGAGATTCTTTCCATTCTCTGAGATATGCATTTCGAATATCACATTGCTATACCAGTGTGATTGTCGCCGAGGTGGTTTCAGCTATTTGCAGAAGACTTCTTCACATTCTCGTTCCTGTGCCCTCAGAGGATGCTTTGCGAGCAAATGCAATTGAATTCTGGGAAAGGTGGCAATTCTCACATTGTGTTGGGGCTGTGTACGGTAAACATGTCCGAATAGTATGCCCTTCAAATAGTGGTTCCCAATTTTCTAATTATAAACATTTTTTTTTTAATTGCGCTGTTGGCGATTGTAGACGCAAATTGCATATTTCTAAGTGTTGATGTGGGCTCTTTTGGAAGAGAAGGCAATAGTGGCGTATTTGCCGATTCAAGCATACGAAATAAATTATATAATACCACAATTAATTTTCCACCAGCCACGACATTGCCCGGTTCGGACAAAGTTGTGTCATTTGTAATTTTTGGCGATGAAGCATTTCGGCTACACAGAAATATTATGAAACCTTTTAATAAGACCCAAGCCAAGGAGGACTTTGAAAAGGCAATATTCAACCATTGCCTTACTCGTGCTGGACGAGTATCAGAGAATGCATTTGGTTTATTGACACAGGCTTTCTGAATTTTTCACTCTCCGATTGTAGTTAAACCACAAACATGTGACATGTAAATCTTAGCTGCTTGTTGTTTTACACAATTTAATTCGAGAGGAGTCTCCAGCAAATTTACCTGGCAATAATGCAACACAACCAACAGCACGCTTGACAAATATGACACCTCTCCATAGAACTGGAGGGTTCGCTCACGCAGCAAGTTTTAGTGTTCGAAATACATTGAAAGACTATTTTGTCAATGAGCGTAGAGTTGAATGGCAAGATAGAACGATAATCACAAACAAACCTACAATACGTGGAACACTGATATTGTTTTCCCGTACGTTTGGAGTATTGTTACATGAATGCTGAACATGTTATACCTGATATGTATTTTTTACGATTGTAAAGATATAATTACAACAATATGAATGAAGAACATGCAAAATTATCAAATACTGTTATATTAATGCTGAACGTGTTATGATATAAATGTAATTTTTATGGTTGTAAATATATAATTACAATGCTAAGAATGTATACTTTTCAAAATTGTCAAATACTGATACATGAATGCTGAGCATGTCATGATTAATGTGTATTTTTCATGGTTGTAAATATATAAGTACAACACTGGGAATATATATATAATGCTAAATTCTCAATACGTTTATTAATAAATGATAATAAGAATCTTTCATTACTTACCTGTTTAATTCTTTAATCGCGAGGCTATGTTTTCCCATATATTATCTCGCAAATACCACATCCTTGTATTCTTTATTTGAAGGATTATATAACATGCCTTGAACTGAAATCAGTCCTATGAGTTTCGGATCCTCGTCTTTGCGAAGACTCATTACTTCACGAAATAGTCAGCTACACGCAATATACAAACAACCACTCCGAAGCATGCGATCGCAGCAGGGTGCTGGTCCCAGCAGCAGTCATCGCAGCAGTCGCATGCGATCTCTAGGGTCCGTCGCACTAACTAAACCACTTCCAGTGAACTCCATTCGACGTGTCATGGCGGTTACTGCGTGCAGCCACTGCACGCAGTAACCGCATGCGACGCGAACGCACAAACGAAACCGCATCTTAAGCTAGAAATGGCTATGTGGCGGCAATTTTGAAAATAAATTTCTGGCACTCTTTAAAACACGCCACTTGACATCATCTGCCTCGGCATTACTTGTTGGCCAAATTCGATAGGAATTGGTCAGTTCTTTTCCGAGATATGATACCAAAACTTTAATTTATTCGCATGCCACTATATTACAAAATGGCGGGGGAAAGGTGCTCCATGTAGCTACAGTTGACAGTTGTAATGTCGATTGCCAGCATACAAAGTTATGCTGGAATGGATTACAAAGCTTCAACGATGTAGCATTCTAAGCAAAGATGGCATTATGGACACTATTTTGAAAATAAGGGTCTGACATGCTTAAAAAACATTTCACTTAATATCATCTGCATTAGTACTACATGTTTGCCAAATGTAGTAGCGATCAGTTGATTATTTACCGAGTTATGACATAGTAACATTTATTCGGATGGCGCTATCTTCCAAAATGGCCCACAAAAGTCGTAATTTGTCAGCATATACGATGCTTGTAAAAGATACTTTCAGTATACAAAGTTTGTTAAATGGTATGGCAGATAAACCAAATAAACTTTAAACCATTGTATGGCCGCCATTTTCAAAATAAGTACCAAATCAAGTTCAATCACTTACGTTTACATGGTCGAACGTAGCATTACTTAATACCAAATTGGATGAGAATTGGTTGAATAGTTCTCGAGATATAATGTAAAATGTTTTTTTTAAAACTGATTTTATTTTATATAATGGCGGACTAACAACACTATCCATCTCGAAATTTAATGCGTGCTCAGTGATGTGGTAACATACAAAAATTTGGTTTAACTCGGTTGAAATGTTTCCGAGATATGACATTTAACCAAAAATTTTTTAATGACTGACATTTTGAAAGTAAGTGTCCTCCGTGACCGAAAACCATAAAAGTCAGGTGTCATTATTAAGTATTATACATGTACTTAGTTTGGTGAACTTCGGCTGAAGCGTTCAGAAATTGAAAAGACACACTCACATACACACAGACCCACAAACAGGAAAGTGATTTATAAAGTCTTTCTTTTCTTCGTAAAATAGGCTATAAATACTAAGATAACAAAAAGACATAAAAATAACAACTTTAAAGATTGCCTATTCTAACATCTGAGACAGGTGTGTAAATAACACATAAAATGGCGAATCGTTTTCAGCGCATACCACGTGGGCCCATGACTTGCATTCTATACTCTGACGTCTATTGCAAAGAATATCCTTACAATCAAATCCAAAATAATCCTCATTGCTGTAGTTCGGCCTTCATGTGATTTTTTTCTTTCTTTTCTTTGCCATCTTCGTAATTTTTTTTACTCAATACGTTTCACGAAAAGTGTTTTACAGGAGTGCCAATATTCTTTCTCTTGGTTTTTCCTTCGAATTATTTCTTTTGAGGCGTGCTAGTGAGGACAAAAAATTTTTCCTTTCTGTCTACCACCTAATGATAATAATTTCAGTTAATTTTGTGTCTGTAGTATAATGGATGGGCATCCTGTGGTGATAATGTTGCTGCACCTAATTCTCAGGTTCATGGTTGTGGAGAAGGTGGATGCTGTTCAGGAGTGGATGGTTCTGGAATGTTCGTAACAATTCCGAGTTTTGGGTAGGCCTATTAGCCTGGGTCACAATTTCTCTTTCAATGTGGTTATCTGTAAATACATTAAGGTTGAAGTAAAGCAACTGCCTATGGAGCACTGCACCAGACTATACAACGTGAAGAATTCATTAAAAAAAGTAGCACAGACACCATGAAAAAATGTCAGAAAATTACGATTTATGCTGTATATGGAAACAGAAACTGCAAATAGACTACACCAGTGTATACGCTTAGTGGGAAAGCAGGAATGGTAGTGTTTTCACCTGTATATTCATTAGTGTTCCCACATTAGCTGAGGAAACAGTCAAATGCGTGGGGAAGTTCGCAGCTTCGTATAGTAGCGACAATAAACATTCTCGTACCTGCACCTTGATGTGTGGTACTATTTCCATACACACAGAGTATACGTTAAAAACTTCTATTGCCGTGAGCTACTTTGGTTAAAAAAATTTTTTTAAAATTATTTTAGAGTTTTGACTGAAATAAATAAAAAAAAGTGAGATTCGTAGCTTCTCGATCCAGTGGACGCTGCACAGAAAATATTACTGGTTCTACGTACTAAATGTACTATTGAATAATTGCTGGTCAAATAAAAGCTGTTTCCCGCACTATTTCAAGGCCATTCGTGCAAGGGGCAAGTGCTAACTGCAGCAATGTCCCTAGCATGTACTGAGTCTGTGCAGTTATTTCCATCTTTCGTAGTTCACCCAAACTGCTCTTTGCATCTTGTGTAGCGTGTTTTGCTTCAAAAATTGCTTTCAATAATTCCGCTTTTATACCTAACGGCTAACTAGGGATAGAATACACAATGAAACCGCTCTGTTACGAACTGCCTTTGGCATATCCGAGTTCGTTGAGGATGAAGGTCTTGATAAACATTTAAGAAGTAAATTTAACTGTTATAAAAATGCAGGCAGCTATTATGTTTAACATTAAACTACCTATCTCTACTACTATAGGCTACTCATGGTAAAGTGAGCACTTTTGAAAGCTCTCTCACTTGGAATAATAGCCAATAAATATACTTTATTTTGGCCTTAGGCGTTAACTTCCGAGTGCGGTGGAATATACAAAGTGTATTACTTACTTGACAATATTTATTTTAAAAAGGTGGTTAAAGAATACCAAATAACAGAATAAAAAAACTAGGGCTTCAAAAGTGCTCACGTTACCGTGAACAGCCCATTATATTTATTACTAGAGGTTAGCCCGTGAGCTTTTTTTGGTATTGTCACGGGGCTAGAACAGTTACCATGTTAAAAAATTTGGTTATCATTCAAACACTGGAAAAAATATTGCCTAGGTATATGTAGGTAACAATGAAATGATGTGAAATTAACTCAACATTGAAGCGACTGCGGTCCCATTTAATATTTCTCTATCCACTTGGCCACCGCGGCCCCATTTGGAATCGCCCTATCCACTGAGCCACTAAGCAAAGCCCCTCTTGATATAGTTCTATCCATTGAGCCACTGCGGCCCCACTTGAAATCGCTCTGTCCACTGAGCCACTGTGGCCCCACTTAATGTACTCAACGCTGAAGCGAGACATTTAAAGTAAACAAAAATTATACTTTATTACCTCCATATCTCTATGCATTATTCTCTATATTAATACAAAACTTTTCATATGGAAAAAGTAATTAAAAAAGAAGTTTTTAGGGTAAAAGTTAATGATTGAGTAATCTGATCTTGCTGAAATTCGAACTTGGCCTGAATTTTACCCTGAGGATTCACTCTGCAAAATTTGAAGAACTTCTGTTTAGTTTCAAGGGACTTGGAAGTATTAAAGACGGACAGGCAGACAGACAGACATCGTCTTATAGTATTCTTTTTAGGAGCGCAGTATTTATGCCGCACTCTTCTATAATTAAAGTCCTTAAAGGCTGTTAACGATAAAGTGAGCACTTTTGAAATCAACCTTATAAACCACTACCACTGCTCCCACCTACATTAAATTTTAACGGGCGTACTGCGTGACAGGCGCCCAGTAAAGTTGGTGACGTTGGAGGGAAAGTAGTTTCATATCTTAACGTCCAATAAAAAGTGCTAGGCAACCATTTCTACTAACTTAAAATACTTTTTTTCGCTTTTTGTATTTTTATGTAGCGAAGTGTAAAAATTAGCAGATTTGTAAAATAGTTACTTTTCTTATGATTTCACAGTTTCTCTCGGCCGAAGCATGAATAAAATGAAGACGCCCATGAAAATGTTAATTTTATATAAGGCGGAAGAATACACAACGGTCATACAAGTATCTTTTAAGCAGGGCTTTCAAAATTGCTCATTTTACCGTGAACAGCCTATATCACTGTGTTTATACTAGCTATAGTTACTGCATCCTCTCGTATTAGATACACATATACGATCAAAATTTCCATCACCACATAATATAATAATTGTAAATGTCTGCCATATCACCCATCAAATTCCACTTCCCCGTGGTCCAACCGGTTGGTTTC
The DNA here is from genome assembly GCA_029891345.1 of Dryococelus australis. NCBI lineage: Eukaryota > Metazoa > Arthropoda > Insecta > Phasmatodea > Phasmatidae > Dryococelus > Dryococelus australis. The sequence continues at coordinate 43,866,560 of CM057000.1, forward strand.
ACTTCCTACTCTCACGATGCTTTACAAACTACACTCTTTGGTCGCTGCGCCGTCACCCATCGTTCCGATACTGCTACACACACTGTAAAAAATATTCTGGTAAACTTCCTAAAGTGTATTGGAAGTTCTTAACCTGTACACTGCGTGGAAACAATACAACACACCATGCTGCAGATACAGGACTGTTTAGCAGCGCTACCATACAAAGTTGGGAACTTCCCCGCGCATTTGACTGTTTCCTGAGCAAATGTAGGAACGCTACAATGAATGTATAAGGGGAAACATTACCATTCCTGCTTTCTCACTAAGCGAATACACTGGTAGTAGTCTACTCGCAGTATCTTCGCCATTTTTGAATCAAATCTTTAAAAAATAACCCCATGTATGCCGTGTTTAGTTACTTTCTAAATATGCCATGTATCGCAAGAACTTATACATCTGTTAACATAAAATTATCTTATTTTTCGTTAAATCGAAGTTTTACGTATATTTTATTTATAAATTTCAATATTTAATTTTTAATAAATATGCATAAAACCGTGACAGAACACGCGTGTTGGTAACGCCTAGTGAGAAATAGTTCTTATACAAGACGCTGTTACACTGAGCGCGCACGAATTCGGTGCGTTGTCATTTGGTGTGATTTTCTAGACTTCGTTAAGCTTAGTTTGTACTAGGCGGAGGAGTAATCTGGAAATAACAGCGAATGGATTATATGGTATACTTCCGAATAATTTCGTAGAGCTTACCTGGCATTAACACCCACACACGACTAGCGAAACAGAGAGACTCCGTGTGTTATGTAGTTGAGCTGACATGACCCAGAATGTTCTTGATAGCATCTCGAGTCGCGCCGAGGAGAAGCAGCGACCAGAAGTTTCTCGCAACTTCTCCAAAGTCGTATATTCTTCCAGAGACAGCAGCGGTGCCAGTCCTGGCAGTGTAATCGCGGCCGATGTTAGTGTAATGAGGCGTGTGTTGCTCCGGTTACTGGCGATGTCCTTGGAGGACTGCGCTACGCACGCCCAAGTAAAAGCTGTTCACAATAAAGTGAGCACTTTTGAAACCAACCTTAGAAAAATGTCACTGTTACTGCCTGTATGTATTTTAACGGGCGCACTGAGTGACATGAGCCCAGTAAAGTTGGCAACGAAGAATGGAAAGTAATAGTCCCATACCTTAACGTCGAATAAAAGTTTTAGCTTATCATTTGTGATAACTTAAATTATATATATATTTATATATAGTGAATCGAAGTGTAAAAATGAGCAGATAAGTGAAATATTTAGTGTTTTTACGATTTCACAGTTTAACTTGACCGACGCATTAATAAAGTGATAAGGCCCATGCCAATGTTAATTTCACATAAGGCGGAATAAGACACAACGTGCTTACAAGTAGATCTTAAAGTGCTCCTTTTAAAAGTGCTCATTTTACCGTGAACAGCCTTTACGGAGGGGAAGTCTCAAAAAAAAAAACTGCCTGAGACACTACTCAGAACTACAGTTGAATCACTTTTTCCTTACTGGACAAATATTCAGAAGGATCACCAAACAAAATATTGATAAAGTGCCGAACGGAGCAGACAACTCCAATCAGCATTACATATGATCAGAAAACGAAGCCCTGTCTGGGCCGATCGTCAACCTTAGGTGCCCTCCCTCCCATATCGTCGCTGAGACCTTCCGATTCAGATCCATCCGCGGTCCGGCCGGGGAGCTACTTTCAACTCTGCTGATCGTTCAGTGTCATCGAGCGGAAGGTTTCCTTCAAGATCTCCTCCGGCATATAGCATTTCAACCTTCACCGACGCGAATCCAACGCAAATTTGTGGAGACGTGCGAAATTCGCGTAAATTTTTTGGCATCAAGATGAAATCCACAGTGCTATGTACACTTGAGCAGGCGTCGTTTCTCCATCGGCCGCTTCCCAAAGTGAAGTTGCTCCGTTTCTGAGTAACCTGCACGTGATTGAGGCACAGTTACCCTCAGCGTGTCAAATAAAGAATGGTCCGATGAGAAACGTATGCAAGTGGAGAATTGTTTTAAGTTTAAAATTTCCTCAAATAATAACGCGAATTCTGCAGGTCTCTACAGAGGACAAGTCATCGCAGAGAACACTCTCGAGGCCTACCGATCGTCAAGTTTGACAGCGCTTCCTCTCATCGAAATGATGGCGTTGAGCCCCAACGTCCAGAGCACTCAATACTCCACTCTGATAAAAAAAGGTTTTGTTTAATCAAACGAAGCTTGTTTGGCGCGACCAAACTAAAATTGTTTGTATAGCGACAGTGAAATATTTAGTTGTTGTAAGCAAATTATTTTGTCGTTTTTATTCGGTTACCCCAAACGAAGAATTAATATGGCGCAACCAAATATTAGTTTGACTCTACTCACATTAAACAGTTACGGTTAATACAAAAAAAAAAAAAAAAAAAATCCGAATCCCGACCGAAATTTGAACCTAAATCATTTACGCCTGCTACGCCCGAGCAACCTTAGCTAAAGTGACTAAAGGCTGTTCACGGTAAAATGAGCACTTTTGAAAGCCCTGCTTACGATTGATAGTCCATTCCCGACTGGAAGAGACTTTTGAAAACGAACCTTTGAAAAATTACTCTAAGCGTAACATGTAAACCTGTTTTTTCAATAACCTGTATTCCACAAATATATAACACTGTGGTTAACTTAAGAGTACTGTATTATTGAATAAATGAAACTTTACCTTAATATCTTCTATAACTTGTAATATTTATTTCGTTTTATATATTAATTATCAACAGCGTGAGCAGCGACGTGTTGGCAACGGCCGGTAAGAAATAGTTCACAGTTAAAATATTATTTTAACCTAGTTTTTTAGTGTGCTATTTATAAATTAAACAGTGCCTATTGAAATATTTAAATATTTTGGCAGCCCCGATGGCAACATATTTAATTTTTTCAGTTAAAAATAACAGCGCAAAATATCGTGCGTAGGCTGTAGTGGCACAGTGTTTGTTGTATCGAGCAAGGAAGCAACTGTCGGCAGGGTGAGGATTGTGGCTCTCTCTCTTTCTTTGTCTCTCTCACACTCGGGAAGTTTCGCATTGCTAGTAATAAAATAAAGTATACATGTTTTCAATTGTAGCATATTTCATACTTATTACAGCAAAATAATGATTTTATAATTTGTAATTTGCAACTAAAAAGAGATTTTAATATTTAAAGACTTATTTTAATATATATAGATATTAAGGCGGGACGAATACCGTCGGAAGTTGGCAGATGTGGCGAGCCATGACATGGCGAGTTGATATTTGCCAAACGAAGCGGAAATTATTCTTACTCCGAAAAATACTTCAAATTACCGCATTATGCTCGTAGACGTGTTTTTCAAACCTACCTAGGCCAGTTACGACGTTGTGATAAATCTGTGTTTCCACGACAGTAATAAATATACTGTTATGTGTGTTTCGTTAACCGCTGCGTGTGAAATGGCGTAGCTTTGATGTGCGGTGATCGTTTGGCTGGCCCTGTGTGTATGCGTGATTTAAAATATTTGATGTGCGCTATTTATAAGTTTTAACTGTATTTATGACGAAGTTAATTATCTACATCCACCTCTGTTTATTTATCACAACGTTGCACCTTTTCCCTGGGTGTTTGAAGCACAGTCGTGTAACGTGCTTTGCCACAATCCCAACAAAATACTAAGCCCAGCCCGATAAATTTCAATAAACCTAATAGACAGTAAGTAGCAATACATAGAAATAAAAGCAGAATAAAAGTTACGGTATGCTTATTTGTGTGCATGTTCACCGCTATCTTTAAAGTTTGCATGTCAAAAATAAGCGACACGAGTTGCGTGTTTATACCTTTTTCGTTGGACTGGTTGTTCCTTCGTTTTAATATTTATTCCAACTGATGCCGTGCTTTTAAAGAAATAACCCGACACATATTAATAAAAAAAGGGGTAAATACTACAGCTATTTACCTCGCAGTTTTAAAAGTATTAAACACAGTCGCGGAAAAAAATATTAACGTGCATTACATGTAATGTGCTATGTCGTGAAGAACAAATATGCTAATGTAAAATAACCGTTAGAACTGTCGTCAATTCAGACATTTTTAATGTTAGAGGTCTAAACTGTAAATATTCGTACGAAATGGTTTTTTGAATATGGCATAATTCTTTGATAAGCTGTAAACAGTAAACAACTCATTTGACAGGTATAAAAGTAGAGTTACATTTCAATATTTATGTTTAGGTGTAGCGAAAGTATACGAACACATGTACTCACACAATAAAATGTAAACATTGATTTTGACAGATGCTACATGGCAGTCACATGGCAATGTTTGTTTACATTTGGCGGAAGGATACGAAACGGGCCTGCAAGTAGATATTTAGCAGGGCTTCGAGAACGTCTCTTCCAGTAGGGAATGGACTATACATTCATGCATGTTGTGTAATCTTCCGCCTTATGTAAAATTAACTTTGTCATGGCCCTCACTACTTTATTCATACGTCGGTAAAGTAAAACTGTGAAATTATTAGGAAAATAAATATTTTAAAAATATGCTAATTTTTACACTTCGATGCATTAATAAGAAAAGCTAAAAAAGGAATTTAAGTCATCAAAAATGGGTTCCTAACACGTTTTATCTGACGTTAAGATATGGAACTACTTTCCCTCCATCGTTATCAACAATACTGGGCGAATGTCACTGTGCGCCCGTTAAAATATATGCAGGCAGGGACAGTGACTTTTCTCAAAGGTTCATTTCAAAAGTGCTTGCATTATCGTGAACATCCTATACAGTGTTTTTCAATATACAAGTTTTAAAAATTGCCAATATGCACTAATAAATATTTCAAGTTTTAACATATCTACTTTTTTATTTCCCCATTGGACTTGTTTATTAGAATGATTATACTATTATCTAGCACCAATGAATACACTAAAAACACAGTTACTGCACCATTGTCAGATAAAAATTTCCATCAAAGTCTCGAGCTGTATTTTTGGACGAAGGCAAGGAAATGAGTTAATTCAATAAAATATTTTGTTGATTGTGTAATTTATTTAGCACCAGCACACATTTTTGTTTCTTTAAAAAATGTATTTTGTTAGATGAATGAAATTTGATTAGTTGTTTTTCATGTTTTGTTTACTCGACAAAATATAGGCTGTTGACGGTAAAATGAGCACTTTTGAAAGCCCTTCTTAAAATCGAATTATATACACGTTGTGTGTTCTTCCGCCTTATGTAAAACTAACATTGCCATGGGCCTCATCACTTTATTCACGCGTCGGTCAAGTGAAACTGTGAAATGATTAGAAAAGTAAAAAAAATTGTACAAATTTGCTCATTTTTACACTTCGATGCATTAAGAAACTACGCAAAGTGAGATAAATAATTTAAGTTATCACAAATGATTAACTAACAATTTTTATTCGGCGTTAATATATGAAACTACTTTTCCCTCCATCGTTACCAACTTTGCTGGGAATATGTCGCTAATTGTACCCGTTATAATACATGCAGGCAGAGGTAGTGCCTTTTTTCTAAAGTTGATTTCAAAAGTGCTCACTTTATTGTGAACAGCCTTTACGTATATATTTGGAGTAACTAAATATATTTTGGACCTATAACACTCAGTTTAATGCCCATTCTAGTGATTGGGTTTTTGGTATCGTAATAAGTCCAAGGCAACAAAGCAGACACTGCTTCGTACTCCTCGCACGTTACCCTCATCGGCTCTCAAGACATCTATGTTAAGAGCCGCCCAATTCTCTTGACTTACTAGCTGGCACGAGGCGGTGCCAGTTGTAGCTCTCAACTTCTTAAACCGAAGCGATGACAAGTGGCATGATTAATTTTTTTAACTACGACAATAGCTTATTAGCAGCTAGAGTTTAACTTTTAACAACGTTGTCTTTAGATTTATATAAAATGTTGTAATTATAACAATAATAAATATGCTAGAAAATATTCTTATGGCAATCTGACTGTATGAGCTGAAGTCATGGAAAAAACTTTAGTTATGAGTGGGAGCACCTGTTTTTCGCGAAAAGATTTCAGGACAAGCTGAGTTCTAAAACACTTCAGTTCAGAACAACTTCGGTGATTGGATAATTTGAATTGTTAAGAGTCTCATCCACCTGCGCACGAATCATGGACGGTCAGCACAGGAGAAATTTAACTATGATTGGTTCACTCATGTCATAAACTCTCTTCGCGCAAAGAGAAGTGGCCAATAGCAAAATGAGGACTGCAAGTGCGCACATAGGATATTGTAGTCTAGCCTCCGCGTAAATCTTTTCGCGAAAAACAGGCTGTCCTAGTTATGAGTAGCGACGCGGAAATTTCGCGGATTCATTTCTAGACAAGTTGGAATTCACACACTTGTACGTTCATGTTACTTCTGTAATTGGTTGGCTGTTGTTTGACACGTCCTGGAGATAAGTGAGCCAATAATAAACATGCAATAAATGACGCGCCCAACCACCGTATTTTACTACCACAACAATCAACCAATAAACAGTTGATATCTGTATGAGAGTATATAAGACTGTGAAGTCTTGCCTACATGTAATTGAATTCGCGAATTTCTCTGGTCTCTAGTTATGAGTAAGGACCTACAAAATTCGCGTTATCTTTTGGCATCGGGCTGAACTCCACAGTACTGTATGCACAAGAACCAGCGACTTTTCTCCATTGGCTGCTGCATAAGTGAGAATTCACTTCCTCTCTGACTGATCTGCACGTGATTGGGGCACACAATTGTGATGCGTTCATTTATTGTCGCAGAGTTACCCAGGACGTCTTACATAAAATATGGACCAATGACAAACGTATTGAAAAGGTACAAGTGCTTGAAGTTTAACGTGTTCCCAAATAATAACGCGAATTTTGCAGGGCTCTAGTTATGAGAGTTGTTAGAAGAAGATATAAATGTTAATTTCCTATAGCTACTAACACGTGTTTTAAAAATGTATATTTACCTTTTTCACGAAGTATCATCATTTCAGAAAAGTATGTAATGTGCTACAATGTTGAAATATGAGACTGTTGAACAACGGGCTGAAATAAGAAACCGAACCAGGCTTTCAGAACTGCTAAATTAACCGTAAGCGAGCCATCCCATATCGTGTGCTAGTACATTTAACACCCATGATTCTAACCGGATGGGGTAATTCCCACAGACAGTTTCCCTCCTCTAAGTGACCACGAGTAACTCTCTCACTTATTCACAGCGGGGGCTGGCAGGCCCTGGTTCAGCCATTAGAGAGGACGTTAAACATTAGAGGACCACGCAGGCTGGGGTATGTCAGGGGGAGTTGCTCGGCAATTGTTCTAGTGCCGACGATGCTGGAGAGGGCTTTTACTACAGCCGCTGTCCGTTGATGGAGTGGAACAGCTGCGGCGACAGACAAGAACAGGTTTCCAAGTGCCACGCAGATAAAAGCCTCATGTCGTGGCGACTGTATTAGTGTTACAAGTACATTAACATTTTATTAATTATCTGTGAGCCGTCAGTAACTTATGTTCCTGTTAATGAAATATGCTGTTACGCTATTTGTATACTATTTGTATACATTCATTTTAATCAATGTGTAAATTGTTGCTGTCCAGTCGTCAATTTATTTTAATGCGTTTCTGCATTCAATTTTCATTATTTTTAAGTGCGTATTAAATATCTGTTTATTTATTTTAATGAGCTGAGATTCGATATGTTGTTTTCTTCTTAGGTACTTTTTAGGGTGAGCACGTTTACATTTATGATTGGTAATGCGTATTATGAAACAAATGTTGTATTATTGTAGATATATATATATTATTGTGCTATTTTAATTTTTATTTCTTTATACATTGCTTTGTCTCTAGTACTGCTCAACATATGTACGTAACATAAAATGCAACCAATGATCATTTTCAGATTTAATACTATTTGAGCTATCATATTTCTGTTTCGCCACTTGTTAATGTAAGTATTTTTACTTGTTCTTTATGTTTACGTATGTGTTCACTATGTTATACCTGGATAAGTGTAAGAGATGGCATTGAATCTTTAACTTCTCCAGTATAAATAAATAAATAAACGTTACCTCCTTAATGTACTGTCAAAATAAAGGCGGTGTTCGTGTTGCGGAGAAACAATTTTCATGTTGAATTTATGTTAACACTTGTGTTAACACATCATTGGTATTTTCTTTGCTTTAAAAACAACTCCGAAGTAAAATAAGTTAAGTACTTATATCACAAAAATAACTACTATCTACCAAAATAAATTAAGGCAGGCGGAAGAATAGAACCCGCATTTTGGGTGCATGTTGACTAGGGACAGGTGTTTTCCCGCGAAAATATGTATGGCCATGCGAGACTTCAATATCCTACATCCACAACCACAACTTCCTTTGGTTATTGGCCGCGAGTCTACGTGAGAAGACGTGTTCTTATTTGACTGGGCCAATCAGAATAAAGTACGTGATATTTAAAATTACCCAACCACGAAAGTGCACATGTACACAAGTGGTTCGGAGTACAAGTTGTCTTTAGATCTTTTCGCGAAAAACACCTGTCTCTATAATGATGACTCCCACTTCACGAAACTTCTCGTTCTACCAAATGCTCTGTTTTAACACGTACAAATTCATTTTATATTGCACGTATTCTACAACAAATAACGACAAACTCAAGTACTCTTTCGCAATATGGAAATACTTATTCCTCTTGTAATATATGCATATTTAGAAAAAGGAAACTACTTTGCAAGGTTTAACTTCTGATTCTGCATTTTACTATCATCGTATGGTTTAAAATTTAAATATAGTCGTTTCATTTTACGAGGTTATCGCTCTTCTCTAGTATCTGCAATTTTATAATCTCTAACCAGTGTTAAATGGTGTTCGCTGGACATTACCAAAACGTCGTAGTAACACAGATATTTTCTTCTCCATGATATTTTTTAGCGTAGTACATTTTCATTATAGTAACATAAAACTTTATAAACGGTTTACATAATTAACTTTGTCACAACAAGTTAAATTTCACTACATCATAAACGTTCATCAAATTGTTCAATAGTATTTGTTTTTTTTGTTGCAACGACATTAGATTTTCTCTGTGCGCAGAATACCTGAGAATACAGAAGTGAAACAGCCGCTGGTAGCGCGAACTCCTGCAGCCACATGCGCCAATAGAATGGCGACACTGGCCAGCAATATGGTGGGATGCCGTTAGCCTATCAGAGACTGATAGCTTACTTTCCAGCAGGGAGCCCAGCCAATAGGGAACTTTGCGCAGAATGCAGTAGCCAATCGGACAGAAGGCCCGTTCAATAGCCACGCGCAACGAGTTACTACTGTGTATAGTATAATCACGGTTTCTTCACACTTTTTGAATCTGACCTTTTGAAAATCACCCCATGTATAACGCGTTCCAAAAAACCGCTATGAATCACAGTCGTTTTATACCTCTGTTGACATAAAATTATCTTATTTTTCGTTAAATTAAATTTTCAGTTAAATTCTATTAATAAATTACAATATTTTATTCATAATAAATATAAACAAAAACAGTGAGAAAAAATGCGTGTTGGTAGCGCCTAGTAAGAAATAGTTCACATGTAAAATGTTATTATAACTGAGTGCGCACGGAATCGGTGCGTTGTCTATTGGTGTAATTTTCAAGGAATGGTTAAGCTTGGTTTGCACGAAGCGGAGGAATATCCTGGAAGTAGAACTTTAGCAGGGCTTCGGAGCAATTTGAAGTTAACGTGAATGAACTACAGGCTACCAATTCTGTGTCTGTGTTTGGCCGCGCGCTTTTTCATGAGTCGAGGGAAAGCGCCCCTTTACAAGAAGTCTCCTTCCAACTTTACTCAAAGGGGAAAAGTACTTGTTCAGGAAAGTATCCCTTTTGAGGAGTTTCTTATGGAATCTTAATATCTGGAGCAGCGTCAAATATCTGTTTTCCGTAATAAAGATAGTCGTGATTTGTGGGTCATTTGGTTGCATCAGTTTGGATCACGAATCAGAACATGGAAATTTATAAATAAAAATCTGAGTCATTGCGATATTTTTCGCATTGTACAATAGGTTCAGTCAACTAATATACATTCAGAACTGAACAACAATTCAGTTTATAGTTTTCTTCAAAGTTATCTTTGAGAAACTTATGCACTGTGGCTATAGTCCATTCACGCTTTCTTCGCCCTTTTGGAATCGAACCTTTGAAAAATCACCCTAGGCGTAATATGTCAACCTGTTTTTCTAATAACTTGTATTCCACACATATTTAACAGTGCGATTAACTTTAGAGTACTGTATTATTGAATAAATGAAACTTTACCTTAGTATCTTATACAACTTGTAATATTTATTTGGTATTAAATATGAATTAACAACAGCGAGATCAGCGACGTGTTGGTAATGGCCGGTAAGAAATAGTTCACAGTTACAATATTTTTTAACCTCGTTTTTATGTATACTATTTGAAAGGTAAACGTTGCCAATTAATATATTTGTATTGTTAGGTAGCACTGACGGAAACACATTTCATTATTACAGTTAAAAATATCAGCGCAAATTCCCGTGCATAGGCTGGTGTTTTTTTCGCCCGGAATAAAGGTTCAATACGCGAAATAGAGTATATCGCGATCTTTTTCTCTCTCTCTCTCTCTCTCTCTCTCTCTCTCTCTCTATCTCTCTCTCTCTCTCTCTCTCTCTCTCTCTCTCTCTCGAAGATCGTACCACCTGTGTACCAAAAGTATACACTTTGTTATTTCTGATTTCTAATTTCAGAACATTTCATACTAACTACATCAACAATAATGATGTTTGAGATTGTAATTTACAACTGAAACGAGATTTTATTGTTTAAATACCTATTATATGGTATTTAGACGCAACAACATAATTGAGATGCGATGGTACGACACAGCTCGTTGCGCGATACTTACAAATCCAGCAGGTTGGCAGACGTGGCCTAGCCACGTGCTTGTCCCAATATGGCGGGCGGGCCGTTTTCATAGTGCCTTACGATTTCCAGTGTTGTGTGGCGACATGCCAATGACACAGTGTGTTTCTGAACGAAGCGTCAAGTTCGTACTCGTGTTTTCTAAACATCCTAGGGAAGTTACAATGTTGTGATAAATATGTGTTTCCACGGCAGGGATAATTAATATACTGTAACGAGTGTTGTGATCGTCGTGTATGTAAGGGCGTAGCGGCAATTTCCGTCTATGGTGGCTGTGTTGTAATCGTTGCGCAGGCCAGATGTGTGTGGATTTCAAATATGTGCAAAGTTTATACGTTTTAACCATGAACTGATGTTATGACGAAGGTAATTATTTATATTTACGTCTGTTTATCAAAACGTTGTACCTTAGCGCTAGAAGTTTGAAACACAGTTGTGTAACGAGCTTACGTTTCTGTGATTTGAATGTCTGCAACAATCCCCCAAAAAAATATTAAGCCCAACCAGATAAATTGAAATAAATAATAAAATAAACCTACAAACCGGTAAGTACCAACGCATGTAAATATGAGCGGAATAAATGTTACGGTAGGCCTATGTGTTTGCATGTTCACCACTATCTTTTACATTTGTCGATGCTACGTACAATAAATAAGCGACACGAGTTACGTGCTTGAATTTACTGTGTCGTTTCGTTGGACTGGTTGTCCCTTCATTTTGATTTTTATTCCAAACACATTAATAACAACAGGTTAAATACTACTGTCGTTTCCGCCACAGTTGTAACAAACACTGTCGTGGCTAAATATTAATGTGTATTATTTGTAACGTGCTATATCACGTGTAACAAATAGTTATAAAGCCGACCTAAATTGTGAACATTCGTAGGAAATATGACAGCATTATTTGAACAGCTGTAAACAGCAATCAATGCATTTGACAGTTATAAAAGTAAAAGTCACATGGCAGTGTTTATGTCTACGTGTTGCGGAAGGATACGTAATCAGTAACCAAAAGTAGAAATTTAGCAAGGCTTCAGAAAAGGCCGAAGTTATCGTGAATCAACTATAGACACCTATCGTGTGGTTACTTGCAAGTTCAGTTGTACGTACACAAAATAATCCCTTTGTAGACAAAATCATTGCGTAGTGAAATATCTCCAATCATCGCTCTGGTCAAATATAATTAAAGTTCTCTCTATAAGTACCCTATAATTTTAAAAATAAAAAAATTTTTCTTAAGTTACTGATATTGAAGTATTCATGTAAAAGAATAACACACAATATTATTTCAAATGTTAGTTATTTAGAATAATAGTATCGCATCACAGATGGCACCAGTGAATTTTCATGTTATAGGCTGTTCACGGTAAAGTAAGCACTTTTGAAATCCAACCTTTGAAAGATTTCCGTTGGCCCTAGCTAAGTCTATTGTAACAGACACACTGGCCTGGCATGCGCCCAGTAAAGTTGGTAACGACGGGGAGAACGTTTGCGAGAGCTGAAATTATTTGTTTAGTGTTCTGTTTCTCTTTAACGCATATAAGCGGCAGAATGGTCAAATTCGTAAAATTCTACTTGTCAAACAATCTCACGTTTTCACTTGACTGAAGCATTAATAAAGTGATCAGGGCCATGTAAACGTCCACTGTACATGTGTCAGAAGAATAGACGATGCGCAGATATGCAGATCTTAAACAGGGCTTTCGAAAGTTATCAGTTTACCGCGGAGAGTATTTAGCAGTCTTAATACACTACAGTTTTCACTGCAATATGTGGACGCTTGCAGATTTTCTCTTGTTACTGGCTATTCTGACGTGAGTAGTCATAATCTTATCTGACAACTCCACTAACGGTACAGTTAATGCCATAGAGGATTTTGGTAATTTGCCGTGAAGACAGTTACAAAAAAAAAGACACGGAAGAAGTCACCGAACTGTTTATATAAAATCTACTTTATAAAGTGTTAATCTTTAGAAGTACATCTAGTCGCGAAAACATTTCGCGGGAAATCACTGACTGTAAACATAGCCCTATAATCCATTCTTGGTTGCACACAACTTTTTTGAAGCTCTGTTGAAGTTATACTTTCGGGAAATTCCTCCGCCTCATGTCAGAACTATTTATTGCCAAACAATGCCAAAACACCTGTTTTCTCTCTGTTTTATACACATAAATTATAAATTAAATATTATCATTTATAAATAAAATTAAAGTAAAAATCCATTAAAAAATATAAAGAACTTTTATCTTAACCCATTGAGACCGAGTGTACACATTACACAATTTGTTTACGTGCATTACGCACGTGTAGGTTATTTTTGATCCGTACTGCACACTGCGAAGCTCAATGACCAATGATATTACCTGTGGGTAAATGATTAGGAAACCGTCTTACTGGTCTAGATCATAATTGGTTCATACTACTGCAGCCGAAGATATAGCTTAGAGCTCACTGGCCGGGACAAAGAAACGAGTGTTGTGTGGACTTAAGTACAATACGCATCATTATTTTTTGACGTGAATATGTCTTTAAATTTGCAACCATAGTGGGAGGCAATTCAGAAAATCCGATGATAACAAAATCGGGGGATACAGTTTGGTATTGCAGCTCCGAATCTATCGTCTACATTAAAAATTCAATTACACCACTCGATTGCCAAAGGATCAAAGAATATGTTACGTTGAATGAGGTCTGCGAAGCATCGCGTGCAGAGTTGGGGGTGGGGGGAGAGGAACCCCGCAATTTTGAGTTCGTTTCACCGCGTCTCACAACTTCCGCGTAGTATAACTTTTGACTAGGAGAAGGTACGACGCTCGTTTGAAGGGGAATATTAGACGCCATATTTACTTGTGATTTGCGTGCGAAGCTATCAACCTGAAGAGAGGGCAGATACAAACGAAACTGTATGTTCGCAGTTCACGAGTTTCCCGCTAGGTAACACTATCATCGTATAATTGGGACAGAAGTGAAAAAACTTAACATAAAAAGAAGTGTAGCACGGACGCTGTTGCCAGTTCTCCTACAACACACTCCCGACCGGCGGAAGTGGTTCCGCGGCTCGCGCCATAGAGAATAAAAAGAAGTGTAGCACGGACGCTGTTGCCAGATCTCCTACAACACACTCCCGACCGGCGGAGGTGGTTCCGCGGCTCGCGCCATAGAGAATAAAAAGAAGTGTAGCACGGACGCTGTTGCCAGTTCTCCTACAACACACTCCCGACCGGCGGAAGTGGTTCCGCGGCTCGCGCCAGAGAGAATAAAAAGAAGTGTAGCACGGACGCTGTTGCCAGATCTCCTACAACACACTCCCGACCGGCGGAAGTGGTTCCGCGGCTCGCGCCATAGAGAATAAAAAGAAGTGTAGCACGGACGCTGTTGCCAGTTCTCCTACAACACACTCCCGACCGGCGGAAGTGGTTCCGCGGTTCGCGCCATAGAGAATAAAAAGAAGTGTACCACGGACGCTGTTGCCAGTTCTCCTACAACACACTCCCGACCGGCGGAAGTGGTTCCGCGGCTCGCGCCATAGAGAATAAAAAGAAGTGTAGCACGGACGCTGTTGCCAGTTCTCCTACAACACACTCCCGACCGGCGGAGGTGGTTCCGCGGCTCGCGCCATAGAGAATAAAAAGAAGTGTAGCACGGACGCTGTTGCCAGTTCTCCTACAACACACTCCCGACCGGCGGAGGTGGTTCCGCGGCTCGCGCCATAGAGAATAAAAGAAATTTATTGCGCTGGTCATTCATATCTCAAAACTTTCAAACCCCGTGTAAACCAGTTCAAAAACAGACATTACATAGAAATATGTTTCATTCCAATTAAATAATTTATTATTTTATAAGTTTACGTATATAATTGTATCAACTTGTTGTACCTTCATACGAAATGACATATACGGAGATAGTTAAATACTAATCCAAAATCTAAATAAATATAATTTTTAACGTACCTATTCTAGGCATAAATGTGTCTATATATACTCGCATCTCTTCAACTCCAACAGAGTAATGTAATGGTTTTCGCAGAGTTATATCGCAACTTGAAATTTATTGTTCGGATACGGCGTCTATTTTTATATTGACATACATAATTATACAGTTTTTTTACAGTGAAGGAATGTTGGATATGCATCGAAGAATATAACTGGTGTACAAATAAGTTTTACATTTTTTTACATTTCTGAAAGAAATAGTTTTATTCTACAGTAAAAGGACAATAAATAATTTTATTTCCTTTGACGATTTATGTAAAATAACTTGGTTGGTTTGCAGTTAACTTCTAAACCCATATTTTCTTCTTTTGGACCACCGCGTGCCCTTCAATCACATGTAATAATCAACAACTGCCTTACACGTACCACTGAGCAGTACACTTGTATGACGTAACCTATGTGACACCGAGACGCTAGACTGTGATTCATAACTATTGATGTGTATAAAACGAAATGAAACCTGTCTGAGTTGCCACCAGCTTGAGCAGTGCTATTTTTATATTGGCGTTAATATCTCGCATTTCGGGGCTGTGATTTATTTGTAAAAGTTAATTTTTAGCAATGCTCAGTTAATCGCAAACTAGCTACAATTAGACGTGTCTTCTGCGTCAGCAGAAAGGTTTTCAACGTCTCAAAACCAAATAACAAAGGATTAACGTGCCTTATTAATTATCGTCAAAGCTTTAATTAATTTAAAAGTGCGAGGAGTGTGACCTGGGGCACATTTATAACTTTATATAGTCAAGTCGAAGTGACTGCTAAAGTTTAATACTATCGCACGCAAAACATTTATTCACTTGCCATGTTTTCGTACAGTATTATTTATATAGTTAGTAATAAGAAGATATTTGCTCCGACTCAAAAACCTACTATGCAGCTGGACTCTGATGTCCGCCTATGGGTAACAGAAGTGCAGTAGTTTTATAAGATGATGTTTCCTAAATCCTAACTGAGATTCAGTTAAAAGATTATATTTGCTTACTTGTTAATAGATTTCTCAATAGGAAGTCCCGACCACCATTCACATTTCTGGAAAACTATCGGAAAGTTAAATTCATTTTTAGGGGATTGGGGATAATGAATAATGCCGGAGAAGTAGATACTTAACGAAATAAAAATATTTGTATATAGAGAACATTTTGAAATAATGAGTGTTTTGGGGTTTATATATGAGCCGTGCCATTAAATTATGTTCACTGTGCAACTAATACTGATAGCGAAGTTAACATAGCATTGTCCTACCAAACCTCCACCTCTCATTTTCGTATCCTGTGCTAGGGCCTGTATGTATGTATGTGTGATTGCATATGTATGTGTGAGAATGTATGCATATGCATGTGTGTGTGTGTATAAGTATGTATGTATAAATGTATATACGGGAGTTTAGCCTAGTTTTCCATTAAAAATTGTGTGACGTTTAGCAATGGAATATAATGTATACAAAGACTATCTGTTTTCAAATAATGCAAGCAAGGGTGATGTATTATGTTTCATCCGACATGCCTATGATCCTTCATTATTTTACTTGAAAACTTATGGTATTGAACCTTCACGTGTAACTATTAGTAGCCTACTTTCCGAAGGAAAGAAAGACTTTTCTGTTTGTATGTATATATGTGTGTATCTACATGTGTGTCCCACTTTTCAATTTTTTAACGCGTCGAGCGGATTTAACCAAACTCGGTTTATATACAGTACATACTTAGTGAGGTCACCTGACTTTTATAGTGTTCTACAACGCCAAGAGTTCCTTTCAAAATGGCGGCTATTTTATTATTTAGGGTAATATACCATATCTCGGGAATCATTGGATCGATTTAAACCAAATTTTTTATGTTCACAGAACATCATATAAGCATTACATTTTGAAGTTGACGTTGTTAGACCGCAATTTTGAGAGATATGATAAAATTAAAAATTGAAGATTTTACATAATATATTGAAGACTATCGCAGCAATTCTCCACAATTTTACAAGTAAGTTATACTATGGCATATCAGGTAAACATACATAATTGAACATGCTTAAATACTTATTTCAAGATGGTGGCCATAGAAATATTTTAGATTTATTTGGTACTAGCAGGCCGCCATCGCTTCGCTCAGGTTTTAAGGAGTTATAGAAATATATAACTATATATGCGACTACCCGTAAATACCTGCGAAACCCGTGACTACCCGTGACTACCTAAAACTACCCATGACTACCCACGACAACTTGCGACAACCTGCGACTACCTGTGATTACTTGCCACTACCCGTGACTATCTTCAACTACCCGTGACTACCTGCGACTACCCGTGACTATCTGTGACTACCCGTGATTATCTATGAGTACCCGTGACTATTTGCGATTACCCGTGACTACCCGCGACTACCTGCGACTACCTGTGACTACTTGTGACCACCTGCGACTACCCGTGACTACCTGCGTCAACTTGCGACTACCTACGACTACCTGCAACTAATTGCGACTGCATGTGACCACTTGCGACAACTTACGACTACTTGCAACTACCTGCGACTACTTACGACAACCTGAGACTACCCATCACTACATAAGACTACCTGCGACTACCTGTGACTACCCGCAACTACCTGCAACTACTTGAGAACGTGCGACCACCTGCAACTACCCATGACTACTTGCGACTACCTACAACTAACTACGACTAATTGGGATTACATATGACCGTTTGCGACAATTTGCGACAACATGCGACTACCTGTGACATTTTCTTGTAACATTGTTTCAGTATATCTTTAATGGCTTTGGCAGAGCATGCTTATAAAACAGCCAAGTAGATCATTTTTCTCCGACTTGGTTTACAAATATTGGAATTTCTTAAGGATTTTTTTTAAAAACTAAGCATAGCCTATGTCCATCTGGAAGAATGCATTTTACTAACATTAAAATAAATATAAGAATCAGCCCTGTAGTTTTGGTAAAGCATGCTTAGAAAGCAGTCAAGTGACTAATTTTTCTCCGACTTGTTTTACAAATTTCGATATTTCGCAGGAATTATTTTTGGAACTAAACATAGCCTATGCGTATATATATATATATATATATATATATATATATATATATATATATATATATATATATATATATCAGCTATACCATTCAACTAATTTCGACCAATTTTGTATGCTGAAAGTGTCTACTACAAGCATCAATGTGCCAACACATAGCCATGTTTGTCAGCCAGTTTGTAAGTTAGTGCCACATGAAGAAAAAATAATGTGTTTATGCCATATCTCGATAGAAAATAAGCCGATTAATACGAAATTTGACAAACAGGTAGTACTGCTTCCTCAGAAGCTTATTTTCTATTTGGCGGCCATGTCGTTAGCTTAGCTTAGAATGTTCTATCGTCGAAATTATGTAATCAAGTAGATATTGCAACTATCAACTGTGTCTACACGGAGCATATTTTGCCCGTCATTTTGTAAGATAGCGTCACATTAATAAATATTTTTAATGTAATATCTCGGGAAACAATTGATCGATCCCAACGAAATTGACCAATCAGTTTGCACTGTAGCAGGTGGTGCAAACTGCTATGTTTTAAGTATGCCTGGAACCTATTTCAAAATGGCGGCTCTATAAATATTTCAGCTTAGTATCTTTTATGAACGAACCAATTTCCAACTTAACTTTCTATGCTGGCAGTATCAATAACAACCATCAAATTTGTCTATACAGAGCTTCATATATCTGCCATTTTGTAAGTTAGCCCCACAATAGAAATTAAGATTTGTCACATCCCGGGAAACAATCAACCCATTCGTACCAATATTTGGTGAAGAACTGGTATTGTGGTAGGACATATAACTATAAAAATTTTTTCAGTGTGACAGATATGTTCAGAATGGGGGATATCAAATAATTTTAGGTTAGTGTGCTATATCTACGAATTTGTGCAATCGATTCTAGCATTACTTTGTATACTGGTGGTGTACAATCATAAAATATGCTAATACATAAAATTGTTACCCTCCACATGTGAAGATCGTCACATGAAAAATATGATGGTTTTATGTCATATCTCAGGGACTAATAAACTGACATTTACCTAATTCTGAACACAAGTAGTGCAATGGTAGGGCATGTAAACTTAAGTGTTATAAGTGGCTCAGTCATTTATTTTCAAAATGATGATCCTGTAAATATTTTAGGTTAATAAACCCTGTCATTCGAAACATTAGACTCATTAAATTCATAGTTGATGATTGAATAAACCTTCGTAATGCAGTTTTATTGCGCACTAGCTCAAGGTACGAGGTTTTCTGGGTTCGAGTCCCGGGTAAAGCACGCGTGTATTTGTAATTATCTCACTACTGTTGCATATGTTTCTGGTTTCACCTCTAATGATATTGCTTTAACCGAGGAGACAAGTCCCTACCTACCATCACAGCTTTCAAGAAATTATTTAAAAATGAACTACACCCATGTTGAGGAAAGTATGCTCATTATTTATATTAGAAACTTCTTATTTGTGTTGACTATGAATCCAGCTATAATTTACATGCACTTCTTAAACTACAACAAAGTATATATAGATTCTCACAAAGTGATATCGCAACTTGAGATGTCTAGTTCGAATACGGCATCTATATTTACTTTAAACATTTTTATACTTAATGATTACTTGTTTATGCCAAGAGTTTGTAAAAATATCTTGCCTTCAAATATGCAGTGTGTCAAACAATTTAGAAACGTTCTGAAGACGCGAATATATTTTAGGATGTCTTACGCATGCTTTCAATGTCTACTGATTAGGCTCACCTGATTTTTGTGAGAAGTATTCCTCGCCATCTACAGTTCAATATTATATGTGCGCAACTTCTGGATTCCTTTTGTTTATTAGACATTTGTCTTGAATAGAAACCATATGTAAGTAGACCAAGCCAACCACATTCAGGTTACTAGGAGTAAACATCTGTAAAACCAGCACCAGTTAAAATCATCCAGTTATGAAAGAGAATCTAGTTGAAATATTTTGGAAATACAACAAATCACGATATATTTTTTTTTGCGAAACGCTGGTATCTCGCTAATAAGTGGATACAGACATTGGGCTGATTAAAACATTTATGAAGCTATATATATATATATATATATATATATATATATATATATATATATATATATATATATATATATATATACACATACATACGATGAAATATGTGATGTTAATTTTCCTTTCAGGCTTTGTGACAGTTAGGTGTCTATAATATTTCGCCACATTACATATAATATATACATCCAAAGAGTTATTTGAAAATCTGAGTATCAACAATATGGTATGAATCTAGATATAGGTTCTGATCAAGACTTATTTGGGACAAGTTGAAATTAAAACTCATGTACCTTTGCAATGCGTTGGTCATTGGACCAATAGTTATCTGACACGCCCCGGGTAACTCTACGCCAATAAATGAACACTTCGCAACTGTGTGCCCCAATAACTTGCAGTTCTGTTAGAAAGGGCGTGACTTCACGCATGTGCAGCAGCCAATGGAGAAACGACGCCAGCCGGAGTACATACATTAATGCAAAGTTTAGCCGCATGCCGAATAATAACGTGAATTTTGCAGGACTCTAGTTATTATTTAAGGACAGAGTGAACTGCAAATTCCTATGGGTTTGATAGACTACAATCATTGGCCTGAAATATATCTAGCATGCCTCCAAGACCTCTTGAGCCAGTAGTATTAGTTTAGACGATGGGCCGGGGGGGGGGGCGGTGTTTGCCCCTTTTTTTTTGCGGAGACCATGCAGGTAGGTGACATTGATTAAAGTGCAGCGGCCAATGAAACCACGGACTGTACTCACATGTTTATAAGGCAATGGAGTGGAGTCTTTTCTCTTGGCCGAAAGATAACGCGAATTTTGCACGTCTCTAGCCCTTGCAGAACAACGTCGGTGCAGAAAACACAGCGGTGCTCTAGCAGTGTCCAACAACTTCGCCAACGGAAAGTGAACTGATTTGTCTGGCGTTGGGTTCTGGCCGAGTACAGCAACATACATTTTTATATACTTATCTTTATGGATAGGAAAATTTCGTGAGTTCAATGACCTGTAGGCTAGACTCCACAGTCGTGTGTACGCTAGAGCCTCATCTGTGTGTTCATCGGCTGCTGTCACCGTGTTACCTCACACCTGGCATTATGGGGTTGGCTACTTGTTGCTTTCCAAGTTTCTTATTGGCTCAGAGGCGTCTAGGACTTGTCTAATGAACTGTAATCCAACTGCAAAGGTGACTTAACTCTATATGTGTTTAGTATCTATCTTGTCCCGAAATTAATTCGCGAAATTTTCCTATCCCTAATTATCTTGCAGCATGCCGTACATAATAAGCGAATATACTACCACATTCGTACCCAATGAAAACGATTCTTAAAGATTCTGGGAAATAGCGAAAAAAACTTCAAGCCAATTTGCAGACCAATCGTGAAGGTTCAGTCTTATTGAGTTAGAATGGTCATTTACCCAGAGAAGCTAGAAATTAGTTTTATGCACACACGACGACCAATTATTAGGGCTAGTGAAATTTCGCGAAAAAATTCCAAGACAAGTTATATTTCCGAACACTGTAGGGTCGTTTACCTATTATCATTGGCTGACTTACGATAAAGTGAGCACTTTTGAAACCAACCTTAGAAAAAAGTCACTGGTCCTACCTGTGCATATTTTAACATGCGCACTGAGTGACATGCACCTGGTGAAGTTGGTAATGATGGAGGGAAATTAATCACATGGCTTAGCGACGAAATAAAAGTGTCGGGTTAAAATTTGTCAAAACCTAAATTATTTATTTTTCTTTCCGTTTATTTAATGCATCTAATTGTGAGAATTAGCTAGATTTGTAAAATTTTCTTTTCTGATCATTTCATATTTTCATTTGACCGATGCATGAATAAAGTGATGAGGCGCATGACAGTGATAATTTTACATAAGGTGGAAGAATACACAACGCCGGTACAGGTATATCTTAGCAGGGCTTTCAAAAGTTCTCAGTTTACCACGAACAGCCTATATAATCTAGCACGCAGCTCGTTGTTCACTTTGTTGCAAGACATGTACCGAACACAAGTACAGCGCGTATCAAAAAAAATTACTTGATTGCAACACTTGAACTCAGAAATGAATAAGTAGAGAACTGCAAAATTCGCGTTATTATTTGGGGACACGTTAAACTTCAAACACATCTAACTTTTCAACACGTTTGTCATTGTACCATACTTTATGTAGAACGCCCTCGGTAACTCTGCACCAATAAATTAAAGCAACACAATTGTGTGCCCCAATCACGTGCAGATCAGTCAGAAAGGAAGTGACTTCTCACTTATGCAGCAGCCAATGTAGAAAATTTGTCGACTCTAGTGCATACAGTACTGTGAAGTTCAACCTGATGCTAAATAATAGCGCGAATTTTGCTTGTCTCTATGAATGTGTGCCTGAATGGGCTAAGACATCGCACATTAGTTATATATTTTTATGGCAAAATCACGAATTGCTAAATGCTGTATCAGTAATACATATTTGACAAGTAGTTGCAAAATTTTCGTTTGAAACTATATAATAAAGTTTTTCCGTTATTGGGTAATGCCTAGAGGTCAGGGAAATTTGAGAGTTCAATTACCTGTAGGCTAGACTTCACAGTCTTATATACTCTCATACAGATATCAACTGTTTATTGGTTGATTTTTGTGTTAGTAAAAGACGGTGATTGGGCATGTAATTTATTGCATGTTTGTAATTGGCTCATTTATCTCCAGGAGCTGTCAAACAACACTTCGACCAATTCCAAAAGTAACATGAACGTACAAGTGTGTGAATTCCAAATTGTCTAGAAATGAACCCGCGAATTTCTCAGGTCTGTAGCAATGCCATAGGTATTATCTGCCGCTGGTGCACCCGAATTTTATACCTGGCAACTGCTTGTGCAACTATCTGCAAAAAAAAAAAAATACCTCGCAGGTTCCATGTTTAGAATATTTCAGGCATTTACAGATACTTTTCCAAGCATATGAACTCTGCTAAAAAAACTGGAAATGAAAAATAATTTCTTTCAGGTACTCACGCTGGTAACAAATGGAGAGTTTCGACGCAACGCTCCATTACTGTCTTTGTAACACGAGCTCCCCCCCCCCCCCCCCCCAAGTATGCCATCATTACACGGTACGGCGATGTAATTTTTTTTCTCTTCCCACGGGTGCCAGACATTCCCCGGCAGCGAAATTTCAGTTTTTAATTGCGCCATATTTCACAAACGCGGCGGAAATGCAAGGAGAGCAGACCCGAGCAGTGCTGGGGAAGAATTAGTTCTGTTCGTGTTTTATGAGCGCACATTTTGTTTCTGGGTTCCCGCGCGTGTTTCTGACGGTGAAATATCATCGGCCACGACCCCTGATTTCACGAACTGCTTACCTCCAGCTAAAAGAATGCAGTGAGATATCAATGTAGACGTATTCACACAAAAAAAACGGCCGTGTCTCCAACACAACAACACCCAATTTTTTTCTTTAATTTAATGGAATTATGATATGCAACGACACTCCAAAACCATATAATAATTATAAATCCAATTGCGATGGGCCGATAATTTTTAATTTTTTATTAAAATAATTACTTTATTCAAATAATTTCTATGGTGAACGTATAGAAGGGGGAGGGGGGACCAACATCCAACATGGCATCGAGCCCTGGCTGTGACGCCTACTAATATGGCGGATTGCACCGACCAACATGGCCGCCGCCCGTGCCTGTGACGTCATGTTGGACAGAACAACGGCACCAATCCCACCCAGAACCCGTTCCCACCGAACCTACTGCAGGCATATGTTTACGATATTTATTCTTCTGTGCAGTGTTTTAAACTATGCCCTTTAGTCACCGATATAAATTCACAGGATACAGACCACACTCGAAGCTGAAGCTTTTATATGATATTTTCCATGAACTGGCGAAGTATCAAAAGCGGAGTTTAGATGTCGGAAAAAAGCTGTTGGATCGTCACAATAAAGTGTAGTGAGTAGACATCTGTGGAGTTCACAGATTCTTCCGGTGGCATACCGGACTTCAGGAATGCCAGTTCGTGTGTTCCCTTCACGATTGGATCACAGTTGTTTGGACACGTCTTGTGTAAAGGCAGATATAGGTCTGGTTTTGACATCTTTTTACTTCCATATGAAGAACAATGAGTATTTTAAAGTTTGGACGTAGCGGTATAAAATGCAATCATCACAATAGCTGTTTAACCAAAATCGCGATGGGAATTGCGATTTGAACGGACATATATTATGTAATATGGGTATGGTTGTGAACGATAGCGATGCGGTAAATTAACGTTACGTGGAAGACTTAAACGCTATCACGTTAAAAGTATTTAAATCGCAACCAAACGATATTCAAGAGAAATTAATAAAGTTAGTGGATTTGATTGATAATGTTTATAAAAATACTAGTGTAATTGCAAAAAATGTTACCAATATTAGTAATGATTTGCAGAGTAATGAATTTAGAATAGAAGAACGTTTAAATGGATTCAGTAAAGACTTTAATGATATGACAAACATAGTTTTTACAACACAAGTTACAGAAATGTAAGAAAATTTAAGAGTTGTAATTAATGAAGTGGTAAGCGATACTATTACAAAACAACTTGAAACAAGAATGGAACAAATAACGCAATATATAAAGGATGAATTCATTTTTAAAAAATTAGTTTTAGTTACGCAAAAAGATTTGAGAAAGCAAGAGAGAGAGTTTGAATTTAATGTAATTTAATCAAACATGTCTGCCTTTACTTCAGAGTTACATAACGTTATATATGCTGCGAAAGAGAAATATTTACAAGCCAAACGATCTCGTATGGAACGATGGAACGGGATGTTTTAAACAAAGAAATATTTAAACCTGTTACGAGTAGAATGGATACATTGCATTCTGTGTTGAATAAGCCTAATGAACTGCTTTGGAAATGAAATCTGAAGAAGATCCTTTAACAAAGAAGAACAAAAAGCAACCACATTCTCATTTACACGACGTTATTTATCTTTTAAATAATCTTCATCTATGCATGATACGACATTGTGGTGTTTATCGATATGATTAGGTCTGGTTCCTGGGAGATTCGGTAATTTAGCTTTTGCCTGACAGTAAAATTAAAATAAGTTATTACATAATTGATGTCAGTGAAGGTTTATTTGAATTATTGTTTAAAAACTTTCCAAATGGATATTCCGACACTGATTTACAGAAATATGAAGAACTTGTTCGTCGTACGAACACGAATAACCGTTTAGGAGATGAATACCATCCGAAACTACATTTAATAGGAGATATGGTCGGAAGTGGAATATATAGAGATGAAATTGACAACTGGTTTTCACCTGTATATTGGAATTATCCCAATGAATTGGTTGATAGATTAAAACTTCTAATATCTTCGAGAGAATCTGGTAATAATTCACATATGAACGAAATTGTTTCTATTATTAAAGACCTGAAAGAAGATGGTTATATTACAAATGAAGTTAAGTAATAGTTCTGAAGAGCTTCACGCCCCTGCAAGGATAAGTTATCCTAGTAGAAGAGTTCTAACTCATGGTTTAAATGATATTTTTCAAGCCAATTTGTGTGAAATGACATTGCTTTCCAATTACAATAAAGGATACAAGTATATTTTAACAGTAATGGACATTTATTCAAGTATAGTTGGGGTATACCTTTGAAAAACAAACCTGGTAAACAGGTTACCGATGCAATGAAGACTATTTTGAAAGAGAGAAAGCCAAATTCGCTCCAAACCGACAGAGCAACCGAATTTTTTCTACACCATTCTGGAAACTAATGACTGAATTTGGTATTAATCACTGCATAACATATTCGGAGCTTCAAACCAGTGTTGTGGAATGTTACAACAAATCGATTAAGCAGTTAATATATAAATATTTCACGTCAAAAGGGACTTACAAATGGGTTGATGTTTTGCCTGAAATAGTTAAATTTTATAATTCCAGATATCATATAACTATCAAGATTGCGCCCAAAGACATTACGAACAATAGTTTAATGAAAACTGTGTATAATAATGTTAAAGTCATCGATGTAAGAAAACCAAAGTTTAAAGTTGGTGAATTTATACATATCTCGAAGCAGAAAGGAATCTTTGAGAAAAAATTTTATGGTTAATTGGTCTTGTGAAATATTTAAAATTATTTCAATTAGACAAAGACATTCCAGAGTGTATTACCTAGAAACCTATAATGGAGAACCTATAAAAGCAGATTTTATGAGCATGAACTGCAAAAAACCAGATCTCCAAATAAATATTTGATTGATAAAATCATTAAAAGGAAGCAAGATATGTCCTTGGTTCGATGGAGAGGATTCTCAAAAGCACACGATTCATGGGTTAAGACTCAAGATATTAAAAGATTGTAATACATAGTTTTGAAAATTATGACACTAAATAAAATATTTTAAATCATATTTGATGTGTTCTTTTATTTAATGAACCTCTGGACAAGTGATGGATTTAGTATTTACTGTGCAATCAATCCTCTTGTTGATTGGATTATTGTTTCATTGTATTAACGTTTGAGCGATAATCCTGTGTGTTTAAATCATTTTAATTAAACATTTCTTAAAAAATATTCCACACTTATTTATTTATTTCTTAACTTATTTTATTTTTGTAAAAAGAATGCTATGCAGGGAGACTGTAAAGTTTTCCATGACCACTACCTATTACAAAAGAAAGGGAATATTAATCTTGCGTTAACTAACTATATAAGAAGTTGTAAAGAGAGAGGATAGAAGAACGAGTGAGATGTGACTAAATATAGGTTTATATTCGCTATGTGTTCCTAACATCACTAGAATCTAATTTCTCTTAAATATCAGTAAGGGGTTCAGACAAACATTCACACTAGATTGGGTTTCAGTGTTAGAAAAGAATGTTATAATTTCATTTCCTACATAGCATTAAATTCGGTAATAATAATAACGAAATATTATTAAATTACTTTTGGGAAAATTTTCAATAAACATTTATAAAAGTTTTCACTTTGCTATGCGGGTTTGGTGGAAGAGGTGTAGAAAATCATTTATTGTGTTTATGAAAGTTATTTGGAAACAATAAATTACAATTCCATAAATACAGTTGTATATCTACTCATATTATTTTCAATCTTGTTATTAATTATAAAGGAATAATTTTTCAGCACAATTTCTTAAATATTTATTCAATGGAAATAATTTTCAAACACTGGAGTCTAAATGTGAGAATTTTCAAACATTCTTTACCACAAATGTTACAAGGCTGTTGACCAGCTCTAGGTATAAGTCTTGGAAAAGGGTGGGTGGGGGAATAACTATTCCTCTCACAGAACCGGACAGGGCAGATTTTCGGGGGGGTTCACAATGCATGGGTGAATAGTAGTTTTGCAAAAAAATAAACGTTTTGGAAGAGTCCAAACTTCTCTGCACGAAGGTGTATGACCTTAGAACGACAGCGAGGGTGGGGTGCTTGAACCAGGGAGTTCTCCAACCAGCAGAAAAACATGCTCTGGGGCAGGGGTTAAGGGCGGGGGTGCATGGCCTTGGAAAAGAACTCTCTTTTCACATAAAATATGCAGTCTTGGCAAGGTGTGGGGGGAGGGCACCATCAATGTGAGCAGTTCTCGCGGGTTGGCGCCATGTTAGTTCTTCACAAACACTTGTCCAGGATACATGTATACACCAGCTCTCTCGACTTCACCGGGTGCGGAGGCCAATGGGCTTCATGACGCGACACTGAACATCACCGTACACAGCGGTCAGCGGACTTCGGAGAGTGTTAGCCGCGATTCTCGTTTCAATATAAAAAAAATCGGTTTTTTTTTAATTTTTCGGGAAAAAATAATTTTCATGTAAACCCCATTTCTGAGAAACATTCTACAAAACTTAGTATGATTTTGAACTGTCGTTACGGTAACTAGAGCTGTGAATGTCACAGACTTAACGGAAAAAATTTTGTAGTACGTCCGTTTTTTTAAATAATTAAAAATAATATATAGTATGTTTCTATAAAGTGTTACGGATTAAGTCATCTGACTCTCCTTATGCTTCGACAGAAAATATTTGTGTTAAAAGTGAATTATTCTTACCATAGTGAAACTCGCATTAAAAGTTTAGGTAAGTTTAAAAAATTAATTAATTATCATTTAGCTGTCTGTTGTAGGACGAATAGTGTAATCAAGTCGTTAATAGTAGGGAAATAGGTTCTGTCAGTCTTAAATTTAAACTCAACCGCGCTCCACGCATATAGTCAACATCCTATAAGCCGGCACACATCATACCCTCCACTCATTCATTCACCAGCCTCCGAGGCAGACGGATGTGTTTTTGGGGATCTCCTGGTGCGATTTCACTACGTGTTATTTTTTAATTCGTTTAGTCATTTTCATGCATTTGTGTTCGTTACCCGTTTAATTTATTTGGAAATATTCGTTTTGTATTTTCATTAAAATTTCCGAGTTTTTCACCTCAGTCTATAATCAAACGCAGGTTATGTTTACTCTCAGCACACATTATAAGTGAAGTAGAACCCCGTTGACCCTACTACTTATACTTGCTGTAAACCTAAACAACGCCATATTTGTAAATCGTTCCCGAGCGAGGGAGAGGTGGGTCGCTAGTGATGTGTATAGGAAGTAACCAAACACGTCTTACAGGAGGTGGGTTTTTTTTTTTTTTTTTTTTTTTTTTTTCATTCAAAAAGTAGGGCTTCTTGACTAATACTAAGCCTTGATGGTCCTACCTTAGTTCGAAGCCAAAGACTGACTTGGACGTGTGGTTACGATTGTGGGCTCACCAGTCTTCTTGGCGGCTGCGTGTTACGGCCCTCTCAACTGGCGTCGTGTAGACAAAACAACCTGTTTAAGGGGGCGTGGGACATAAATTAACACCAAGTACGTAAATTGATGTCTACTGGATCAACATAGAAAAAAGTAAAAATGGCAATCCTTAATACAAGGTTTTGCCAACTTAACGACCAACTATTTTGCAGTATTACTGTATCAATGTAGCATAATGTCTTGCGCCACGAAAAAACACAAAAATTGACGGCGTCAGAAATATCTCGGTAGAATAGCGTCACTCAGGTAAAATATTTTCTCTCGCAGTTAGTAAAAACTATTCTGCATGGTTGCCCTTTCTTTGTTTTCTCTATCGGCTTCCATAAAATTTGTAAAATGCTATAAACCTCAATAGCATTAATTTATGTCCCGTGCCCTCTTAAGGTGTTTCGTTGGTCTAAATTGTCTCTGGGCCTCGCGAAATCGTGCTCTGGTTCCTAGTTAAGCGGAACAGATTCTTACTGTTTCAACCAGCTGCCCGCTGGATTGATTATACTTATATGCTAGTTGTCGCGTTCACGCAGGCCGTCGAATTAAAGTTGAAGTAAAGCAACTGCATATTGAGCACTGTGCCTGACTGTACAATGTGAAGAGCTTATCAATATTAGTACAGACACCATCAAAATTGTTAGAAAAGTGTGATTTTTGCTTTATATGAAAGAAGAATGTATATA
The DNA here is from genome assembly GCA_029891345.1 of Dryococelus australis. NCBI lineage: Eukaryota > Metazoa > Arthropoda > Insecta > Phasmatodea > Phasmatidae > Dryococelus > Dryococelus australis. The sequence goes on from CM057000.1 coordinate 43,896,109, forward strand.
TTTTGCAACATTATAACATATTTTACTAAAATATAGGTACTTTTAAATGTCAAAAATTAATCTATCAATAGAATCCGCATGTTTAACCGAATTTAAGTGCATTTCCGTTTTGGATGTATCGGAAAGCAGAATTTACAAGAAAATCTTCTCCAAGAAAAATTGTCATAATATTTACAGTGATCATGTGTAATAAAATTATAGTAATAAATATTATACCAATTTGGTAATTTACTTCATTTGTGCCAGTTTCAGCCATAAATGTTTGTGACTAATAGACGCACATAAAATCAATTATAAAAAGGATTTCCTACATTATTAGAATTTTCTTGCTCACAAACATAAAAACATTTTGGCGATATTCCATGACGAAGATTTTCTTGCGAATTCTGCTTTCTGAAGCATCCAGAATGGAAATAAGCTTAAATTTTTTTCAGAAATACCAATTATTTTAATCGATAATTTAAAAAGTATATTTTAGTAAAGTATTTTTAAATGTTGCAAAATATATACATTCTTCTTTCATACACGGCATAAATCGTACTTTTCTGACATTTTTTATGGCGACTGTACTACTATTTATGAGTTCTTCACGTTGGATAGTCGGGTGCAGCGCTCCATAGGCAGTTGCTGTACTTCAACCTTAAGGCCTGACGACGCCATTATAGAAGAACGATTGGAACAACTACCTTGGGCATTGGGCGCATTGTGTATGTGGTGGATGCCAACCCGAGGGTTGGTCGGAACCAAGGACACAACGCGGGGATGGAGACCGTGTCGCGACCAAGGCAACTGGGCAGGATGATACTGCGGTGGTCCGCCATTGTCTTCCGCGGGATGGATGAGCTGAAGCGAGATGGGAATGGAGCAGCGCCGGAATGCAGCGGTGAGGGAAACGGGAGATACCGAGAAAACCCGCCCACCATCGGGATCGTCCTGCGTGCGATTCCCACTTGCGAAAGTCCGGGAGTGACCCGGCTGGGGATTGGACCCGGTTCGCCTCGGCGGGAGGCGAGCAGGCTAACCGCTCAGACACCGCGGCCCCTACACTGTTAAAAGTTGTCTTATATTTACGTACACTTTTACGCAAATGTACAGTAAGTATACGGAAACGCAATTCGTAAAGAGGAGAAACGGAGATGAGCTCCGTAAATACAAAATACGGAAAGTCTGCGTATTTTCTGATCGTTTCAGGTTTCGGTAACGAACAATGTCGAGTCCAGATGAAGCTTTGTTCGCCACTGTAACAAGAAAATTAGTTTCTTTCGTGATATCCACCACACTCAGGCATGTTACTTCAAACATAAATAAGAGCATAAGGCGTCTGTAACATTTAGCAACACTTAAATTACACAAACTTCAATAGACACTAAAAAAAGTTGGTTAAATCGTCACATCAAATACCAAAATGATGCCTGCAATGGTATAAAAAGAATGCAGGTTAACTATTAGGTAAACAGGATGTACAGAAAATTAACCAGACAATTTAAGCAAATGTTCTGTGAATTCACAAAAATTTCTCTGCGAAATTTACGGAAAGTCCGTTTTTAAAAAGCAAAGTGTCCTTAATTTTACGGAGAGTTTAAGAAGATTTCTGGAGAATATTTTACCACAACTGTTCCGTGAAACGAGTGAGAAATTTTTGAACAGTGTAGAGTGATTACTGTTTCAAGCTGTGTGCACAGTGGTGGAAAAAGTAGCAGTCCGCCATCGACAACCGGACATTCCTCTAGTAGTTCGAAGTTGTCCCATTCCGCGCTAGGTTCGAGACGTCACAGTTCTTGGTGCAGTCGACTGTCGTATCTTTGCGTGCTGGTGGGGCGACGCGAGACTGAGTGGTAAGTATTATTCAAATGCTGTCACTTGGCCGCGGATGATTTATCGCCGAGGAGGAGGAAAATATGAAGTGACGAGGGCGAAGTTTTTACCAGGTTATTCATCGTTCGTCCTCGGAGAAAGGTATCGGCCTTCAAGACTGAGAGGTTCGGCGGAGAGAGGTACAGCGGCGACGGCTGGGCTAGGCCAGAGCCATGGCGTTGAATGATGGCGGATGGAAATAAAAAGAAAGAGGATGCCAAGGGTACCAACTCGCTCACTCGGTTGGAAAAAGAGGTCTTCCAGGGAATCTTGTTCTCCTCTTCACTCGTCTTTATTTTCCTGTACCAAATCTTCAACACTCGCTCTCGTGTGCTAAATAAATAATATAGAGTCCCCTAACTCCAACACCAACACATGGAATGTTCTGAGAACGTTTATTTCTATGCAGGCAGGTTACTGAATGGGAAATTATTTTAGGCAAAGCCGTTGGAGAGCGCTACTGTGAACAACATAAGTAGATATTGAATGAGGCTTCGGGTACAAAAATCGGGGATCGGATTTAACATTTATACGCCATATTGTTTGATGTCACAACCGGGAGTCTCACTTGACAGCCTGGGGTGGCCATGTTATCGACAAGATTTCTCTTTTCCCCTCTAAAAAAATTTGGCAATGGCGGCTTTACTCCAAAATCGCCTTTTCCTTAAGTATCGGCCAAAAAAAATGGATTCGAGGCTTTTGAAACTTAAGTTGAAAAGTACTCAAAGCGAAAAGGGGATTCCAGGCTCCTCGGTTTATGAGCCACGTAGTCTTAACGCAGCAAAACGGATTTGACGCACCTCGATATAATAGTTACGTAGTTCTCAACGCAGTTCCAACTACAATGTTGAATGTAAGTGACCTTGACACTAGTAAATTTAAATTAAAAATAAAAAAACAAATTTGGGAAAATCTTCATTACTGACATCAACCACCAAGTTTAGATGTCGCTGATCCAGACAGTGATCCCAGTTACATTAAACTCGAAATCTAAGAAAAAATTAAAAATGACTAGTAAACAGTTGGTGGCTTAACGACAGGAGTGAATGGGGGGAGGAGGGGTTGTACACATTGCTGACAGGCTCAGTTCTTATGTGGCAACAACAATTAAAATTACATTAGTTTACCGTTAGAATTATTTGATCTACATTGTTGTGCGAGACTCTGGATGTGGCCTTTGCGTCTGATTGGCTCTTGTGCGTAATGGAAGTTTCCTAATTGGTTTGGCTGTCGCCTGGTAAGGCATTCGCGGTGCGCTGGTTGATGATAGGTGTTGCGCGATACTGTTATCCAATGACGCCATATTGCTAGCACGTGCGGCTGGGGTTCGCGATATTAGAGGATGTTTAATTTCTTGTGTCATTAACTATTCTGTGTCATAGCCTACAAGTCACGGAACACACGAAATTCTTTTTAGCTCTATCGACAGGGTATATCTGAACAAAATATTTTCCATTAGTCATACAAGTTCTTTTCGGTGTTTGTGACGTGTATTTTCGTCGTTATCGTTACACTATAGGCAGGGACAGGTGTTTTTCGTGAAAAGATTTAAAGACCAGTTGTACTATAAAACACTTTTGTTGATATGCACGTTCATGCTTGGATGATTTTAAATGTCGCGTGCCTCAAGTTTCTCTCTGCTAATCATGGACGTGTTCAATATCGGAGTACTTAATTCTGATTGGCTCAGTCAAATAAGAACATGTCTTCTTATGTAGACGCGCGGCTAATAACCAAATGAAGTTGTTGTTGTAGACGTGGAATATTGAAGTCTAGCATGGCAATGAATATTTTTGCGAAAATCACCTGTCTCTATCTATAGGCTATTAGTTGGGCAGTAAGGGCTTTTTAAAGTCCTCCTACAAAGCATAACAACAACATTACATTTTAATCCGCTCTCAGATTTTATATTAGAGAGATATAAGATTTATAACCTATGATTATTAGACACATGTCAGTTTTATATTGATTATTGGAGAAAGAATATAAATAAGCTGAAAGTAACTTTTAACCATGGCTTTAAACAGTGCTCACATTACCGTGAACAGCCTTTATACACTGGTGTCCATGGCCATAACTAAAGCAACAAATAGACATCTGTCCCTCCTATGATCATTAACCACACGATAGTATCGGGATATAGCAAATTATTAAGCAGAAACAGTAAATACTGTAATTTTATTTCGTGATAAACTAGCAGTTAAAATTAACAAATGTTCTGTTTTTCAAATGTTATTCTCTTTCAATACATCTAGAAAATCGGTTATGTCGGCCTCTGGTAGCAATACTGGCCTGACAGCGATGTCGCATGCTCCCAATAAGGTAATTAATTTCATTCTGTGGCATTGAAGAGCAGCTCGTAAGCCTTGGAGAATGATTGCTCAAACCGGACGTGAAGCAACTTGTCTCCTTAGGGCATTCTTTATATGCGCTATGGGATTTAAGTCGGGAGAGCGAACACGCAAATCCAAGAATATAATAACTCTAGTTTCCAGACCGACATCAACTAGTTGTGCTCTATGAAAGCGACAATTATCTACCTACAGTATAAAGTCTGAGAGCACAGCTCTTCGAAACAACCGACCATGGGGTGCCAATATCTCGTTACAATATCTGAAAGGAAATAAGCCTTGCTGGGTTACTCGTACAACGTCATTCAGAGGTGTTCAAATGATTATCATAATGCCTCCCCACACAATTATTGTGCATACCCAAATCGGTCTCCTTCCATGATATATTAGGGCCAAAATCGTGGTCCAGGTTCTCTCCAGATGCTAACAAATCCATCGCGAATCTCTCTGAAGACCGAATCTGGAAATAATCCCTAAAGAGAACGTTGGCCTAAAGTTCGACTTTATTGTACCACTATAAAAAAAACTTCGTCTCTGAACAAGCGTAAGTTTACACATGCAGCAGGTCCCTGACAATAAAGGTATATCTGTCTAAGCCGTCTGTACACCATTTGCCTCGAAACAACTGTTCCAGTGGATGCTGTGCGTTCATTTGCCAGCTGCTTTGCTGTACTACGGTAATACCAACCCTTACGGCTATATAACTCGCCTCTCTCTCTGATATCACTCTTGGCCGTACTTAGCCCTAGTCTTATGGATGAAGTTCAGGATAATACATTAAGCCAACTGGCCACATTAGCGTGATACTGCCCGGCTTCCTTTCTTTCTGTTGGTCTCCCCCACAGGGAGTCTTCCAGTCGTCTTATCTGTGGCATAGTTGAAAGTGTACAACACACTGACAATAAACAATACCATCTTCATTCCATAGGGGCACTGACATAACTTTCATGGTTGTAAGTGGGCTATAATGGCATCTGCTGTTCGGAATATGGGTGTTTTTGGATTAGTTTCCATTTTACTATCACCCGATACGATCTTGTGGCGAAAACGTCATGGTTGGGACGGTTGTCTGTTGTTTTAATTTTGAACACCAGTGTATGTTGTATTGGCGAAAAAGCGTGTGATGTACGTATAAAGATCGGCCTTACAGCTACTATCCACGTACCACGAACACACCTGCGACGAACTAGAGAGAAGGCTGGTCCCTGGAGGAACATACCGGCTGCGGTATTTTTGTCTCTCCCCTTCCCCGCGCCCTCCCCACACCCGCCCATGCCTGATATCTGGGTTAATTAGCGCGGGTGCTCGTCGTCTTGTGTTGCCTGTTAAGCCCGCTCCTCCAGCCAGGCCAAGAGGCGGCTTAGAGCCGCAACTAATTAAATCGATATGAGCTGGCGTACAGCGGCAGAAAACCGCGTCCTACCTCACAGCGCGTCAGAGCGAGCCGCCCTCGCATGCTAGGTGCACTGTGGGGCTTCAAGTCCACGTGAATCCAGGGGCAAGATAGATTTTCAATCGAACCGGATCAGTGTTACAGGGGAATATGGTAAGAAGAGGACACTTCAACCAATTCTTTGTATTTCAAGATCCTCTCAGGCTCTTTAGCTGCTAAATCCCGGTCAGTATGAATCGCAAACATCTAATACGAAAAACTCACTCTTACTACAGGAAAGTAGATGATAGATGGAGAGATTTTGGCTGCTCTTAGCACCGAGGTCTTGAGAGCTGAAGGAAAGTATACAAACATGGAATACCAACTGCGATTAGTTTAATAACTTTGTGTTCCAGTAGAAGTTGTGTTATAAAAAATTAATAAATAAAGTATCATTTACTTATGACTACGAACTCTACAAATTTGGTGGATTCATTCGGTAACAAGCTAGACTCCTCGAACTTCAGTTTGTTGTTCAAAGGCTGCTGCTTCAGTTTAACTCCAGCCTGGTAGCATAGTATTCGGCCCCTATTTACCTCGAAGTTTCTATATTTGTTGAATTTCGCGTGTCTACAAAGATATGGCCCAATAAAAATGGAAACATAAAATATATATGTGATTGAAGAATAACTTGTCCTGTACAAGGATTCGCGAAATTTATGGTACTCTTACTATTAGTATTCCTAGGAAACCGTATACCTGGAAAACAAAACATATAAAATTATATTTTCTTAATGTTGCACAAAACACCAATACACAAAAGGTGGCGACAATAGTGCAATACTGAGTTCATATTAAATAAAATGCTGTCTTTTATTTTAGACTGCATGAAAATGTAGTATATGTTTATTACTGTTCACATTACAGTGACACCAAATGCTGCACTATATTAATTTCCGTATATTTTATTTAGAATAGTCAATATCATATAATCCACTCTAGCAGCCTGCACAATCTGAATGACATCAGTGCTGGCAGACGGTACATTACATCCACATTTCACGTTCTGCATCCTCTGATTACTTTGTTTAACAAAATATATACACTGCATCGTCATTATGTACAGTTGTTCCGTTGTGTTCCCCTTCTTCAGTATCTGATCAAAAGCATCCGGGAGCCCATGCGAAACCGTCCTGTAGGTGTCCCTCGGCTATACTGCACAGTAGTGGACAATAATACTGGTTGGGTACAACCTTGGTGTTTATTACAGCTCCAACCCTGCGGGGGAGGCTGTTAATTAGCTGTTGAAACGTCACCACTGGGAATTGCGGACCATTCTTCCTCCAGCGCTGTAGCAAGTGACGTGTGTTGTTGGGGTCTGGTCACAGTCGATCTTCTAGTTCAGCCCAGAGGTGTTCGTTGGGTTTAAGGTTGGGGGTTCTGGACTGGCCAATCCATTTCCGGAACCCCATTGCCTACAAACCGCACACGAATAGAATGAGTTTAACTGTTGCAGGTAGCATAGTTATGTCCAACACACACATTATTATTTTTTTCCTTCGTGGATTCCAAGGAAATGTACGAAAGTGGTGAAGTCTATTTTAATTTTGCCGCTGGGCGAACTCTCCGAGCGACGGTGAGATGTTCTGAGGTGGAGCCATGCCGCAACAGCGTCGGCCATGTCAGTAAACGGAACAAAGGCAAACAGTGCGCTCATGCTGCTACTCGGGGTCGGAAACCTTGAAGAAAGCAATCTCCCATGTCGCGCACGTAAAGTTCCAAACCAGAGTTCAACTCTTCAATAAGGTAAGGAAAGAAACACTTATTTACTCACTGTGGTATTATTAATGCTGAGAGTCTTTAGTTGTGCATTCAAACAATGGCGGTGGCTTTGCGTACGAGCCAAGCGCAATGTCAGGCACAGGTGACAAATTGGTCCGGTCGCTAGGCCGCCGGGCAATTGAAGTTGCGGAGTTGCGGAAAGTTTTGAGGCCCGCTGTCTCACGTGTATGGCACTGAAATCGTCAAGCATAAGTAATGAACTGCGATCCTATCGAAAAGGCGACTTCACTGTATACGTGTTTGACGTATATCTTGTCCCGAAATGAATTCGCGAAATTTTCCTATCCCTAATCATATGTCATCATCATGTGATACCATCATCTGTGAATTCCTCAGTATGGAATGGTGTTCAAAGCTTAGTCACTGGCCATAACCAGCATATTTCGGCTGTAACCGTGAAGAGCCACGTTCGGTGGTGTAAAGAGCGTCACCAGTGGAATATGAACGATTGAAGACGTGTGATTCGGAGTGATGAATCACTCTATACCTAGGGACTTGCTTTAATTCGCGTTATTTTTTGACATCAAGCTAAAATTCACAGTAGTGTGTATACTTGAGCAGGTGTCGTTTCTCCATTGGCTGCTGCCTATATGCGAAGTCACTGCCTTTCTGAGTAACCTGCACATGATTGTTGCACACGATTGTGAAGTTTTCGATTATTGGCACAGAGTTACCCGGGGCGTGTCAAACAAATAATGTTCCAATGACAAACGTATTGCAAAGGCAAAATGTTATTAACTTAAAAATGTCCTCAAATAATAACACTGATTTTGCAGGTCTCTAGCTATACCATGTGGTAGTCCGATGGGAGGTTTTGGGTGTAACGATTGCTATGAATGCTACATGCCTTCCTGTTGAGTGTCCTCGGTGAAATTTGGCGGAGGTGGGGTGAGATTGTGGGGGTTTTTTACATGGGAGGAACTTGTCTCATAATACTAAAGGACATGTTAAAACGGAAGACAATAACGATATTTTGACCTAATGTGTGTTTCCTATAATGTAAGATAAGTTCGGAAAAGATAATGTGTGTGTTGGACATGACTATGCTACCTGCAACAGTTAAACTCATTCTATTCGTGTGCGGTTTGTAGGCAATGGGGTTCCGGAAATGGATTGGCCAGTCCAGAACCCCCAACCTTAAACCCAACGAACACCTCTGGGCTGAACTAGAAGATCGACTGTGACCAGACCCCAACAACACACGTCACTTGCTACAGCGCTGGAGGAAGAATGGTCCGCAATTCCCAGTGGTGACGTTTCAACAGCTAATTAACAGCCTCCCCCGCAGGGTTGGAGCTGTAATAAACACCAAGGTTGTACCCAACCAGTATTATTGTCCACTACTGTGCAGTATAGCCGAGGGACACCTACAGGACGGTTTCGCATGGGCTCCCGGATGCTTTTGATCAGATACTGAAGAAGGGGAACACAACGGAACAACTGTACATAATGACGATGCAGTGTATATATTTTGTTAAACAAAGTAATCAGAGGATGCAGAACGTGAAATGTGGATGTAATGTACCGTCTGCCAGCACTGATGTCATTCAGATTGTGCAGGCTGCTAGAGTGGATTATATGATATTGACTATTCTAAATAAAATATACGGAAATTAATATAGTGCAGCATTTGGTGTCACTGTAATGTGAACAGTAATAAACATATACTACATTTTCATGCAGTCTAAAATAAAAGACAGCATTTTATTTAATATGAACTCAGTATTGCACTATTGTCGCCACCTTTTGTGTATTGGTGTTTTGTGCAACATTAAGAAAATATAATTTTATATGTTTTGTTTTCCAGGTATACGGTTTCCTAGGAATACTAATAGTAAGAGTACCATAAATTTCGCGAATCCTTGTACAGGACAAGTTATTCTTCAATCACATATATATTTTATGTTTCCATTTTTATTGGGCCATATCTTTGTAGACACGCGAAATTCAACAAATATAGAAACTTCGAGGTAAATAGGGGCCGAATACTATGCTACCAGGCTGGAGTTAAACTGAAGCAGCAGCCTTTGAACAACAAACTGAAGTTCGAGGAGTCTAGCTTGTTACCGAATGAATCCACCAAATTTGTAGAGTTCGTAGTCATAAGTAAATGATACTTTATTTATTAATTTTTATAACACAACTTCTACTGGAACACAAAGTTATTAAACTAATCGCAGTTGGTATTCCATGTTTGTATACTTTCCTTCAGCTCTCAAGACCTCGGTGCTAAGAGCAGCCAAAATCTCTCCATCTATCATCTACTTTCCTGTAGTAAGAGTGAGTTTTTCGTATTAGATGTTTGCGATTCATACTGACCGGGATTTAGCAGCTAAAGAGCCTGAGAGGATCTTGAAATACAAAGAATTGGTTGAAGTGTCCTCTTCTTACCATATTCCCCTGTAACACTGATCCGGTTCGATTGAAAATCTATCTTGCCCCTGGATTCACGTGGACTTGAAGCCCCACAGTGCACCTAGCATGCGAGGGCGGCTCGCTCTGACGCGCTGTGAGGTAGGACGCGGTTTTCTGCCGCTGTACGCCAGCTCATATCGATTTAATTAGTTGCGGCTCTAAGCCGCCTCTTGGCCTGGCTGGAGGAGCGGGCTTAACAGGCAACACAAGACGACGAGCACCCGCGCTAATTAACCCAGATATCAGGCATGGGCGGGTGTGGGGAGGGCGCGGGGAAGGGGAGAGACAAAAATACCGCAGCCGGTATGTTCCTCCAGGGACCAGCCTTCTCTCTAGTTCGTCGCAGGTGTGTTCGTGGTACGTGGATAGTAGCTGTAAGGCCGATCTTTATACGTACATCACACGCTTTTTCGCCAATACAACATACACTGGTGTTCAAAATTAAAACAACAGACAACCGTCCCAACCATGACGTTTTCGCCACAAGATCGTATCGGGTGATAGTAAAATGGAAACTAATCCAAAAACACCCATATTCCGAACAGCAGATGCCATTATAGCCCACTTACAACCATGAAAGTTATGTCAGTGCCCCTATGGAATGAAGATGGTATTGTTTATTGTCAGTGTGTTGTACACTTTCAACTATGCCACAGATAAAACGACTGGAAGACTCCCTGTGGGGGAGACCAACAGAAAGAAAGGAAGCCGGGCAGTATCAAGCTAATGTGGCCAGTTGGTTTAATGTATTATCCTGAACTTCATCCATAAGACTAGGGCTAAGTACGGCCAAGAGTGATATCAGAGAGTGAGGCGAGTTATATAGCCGTAAGGGTTGGTATTACCGTAGTACAGCAAAGCAGCTGGCAAATGACCGCACAGCATCCACTGGAACAGTTGTTTCGAGGCAAATGGTGTACAGACGGCTTAGACAGATATACCTTTATTGTCAGGGACCTGCTGCATGTGTAAACTTACGCTTGTTCAGAGACGAAGTTTTTTTATAGTGGAACAATAAAGTCGAACTTTGGGCCAACGTTCTCTTTAGGGATTATTTCCAGATTCGGTCTTCAGAGAGATTCGCGATGGATTTGTTAGCATCTGGAGAGAACCTGGACCACGATTTTGGCCCTAATATATCATGGAAGGAGACCGATTTGGGTATGCACAATAATTGTGTGGGGAGGCATTATGCTAATCACTTGAACACCTCTGAATGACGTTGTACGAGTAACCCAGCAAGGCTTATTTCCTTTCAGATATTGTAACGAGATCTTAGCACCCCATGGTCGGTTGTTTCGAAGCGCTGTGATCTCAGACTTTATACTGTAGGTAGATAATTCTCGCCCTCATAGAGCACAACTAGTTGATGTCGGTCTGGAAACTAAAGTTATTATATTCTTGGATTTGCCTGTTCGCTCTCCCGACTTAAATCCCATAGCGCATATAAAGAATGCCCTAAGGAGACAAGTTGCTTCACGTCCGGTTTGAGCAATCATTCTCCAAGGCTTACGAGCTGCTCTTCAATACCACAGAATGAAATTAATTACCTCATTGGGAGCATGCCATATCGCTGTCAGGCCAGTATTGCTACCAGAGGCCGACATAACCGATTTTCTAGATGTATCGAAAGAGAATAACATTTGAAAAACAGAACATTAGTTAATTTTAACTGCTATTTTATCAAGAAATAAAATTACAGTATTTACTGTTTCTGCTTTATAATTTGCTATATCCCGATACTATCTTGTGGTTAAAGATCATAGGAGGGACAGATGTTTGTTTGTTGCTTTAGTTATGGCCATGGACACCAGTGTATAAAGGCCTTTCACGGTAATGTGAGCACTGTTTAAAGCCATGGTTAAAAGTTACTTTCAGCTTATTTATATTCTTTCACCAATAATCAATATAAAACTGACATGTGTCTAATAATCATAGGTTATAAATTTTATATTTCTCTAATATAAAATCTGAGAGCGGATTAAAATGTAATGTTGGTGTTATGCTTACTAGGAGGACTTTAAAAAGCCCTTACTGCCCAACTAATAGCCTATAGTAAGAGACAGGTGATTTTCGCAAAAATATTCATTGCCATGCTAGACTTCAATATTCTACGTCTACCACAACAACTTCATTTGGTTATTAGCAGCGCGTCTACATAAGAAGACATGTTCTTATTTGACTGAGCCAATCAGAATTATGTACTCCGATATTGAACACGTCCATGATTAGCAGAGAGAAACTTGAGGCACGCGACATTTAAAATCATCCAAGCACGAACGTGCATATCAACAAAAGTGTTTTATAGTACAACTGATCTTTAAATTTTTTCACGAAAAACACCTGTCCCTGCCTATAGTGTAACGATAACGACGAAAATACACGTCACAAACACCGAAAAGATCTTGTATGACTAATGGAAAAGTATTTTGTTCAGATATACCCTGTCGATAGAGCTAAAAAGAATTTCGTGTTTTCCGTGACTTGTAGGCTATGCCACAGAATAGTTAATGACACAAGAAATGAAACATCCTCTAATATCGCGAACCCCAGCCGCACGTGCTAGCAATATGGCGTCATTGGATAACAGTATCGCGCAACACCTATCATCAACCAGCGCACCGCGAATGCCTTACCAGGCGACAGCCAAACCAATTAGGAAACTTCCATTACGCACAAGAGCCAATCAGACGCAAAGGCCACATCCAGAGTCTCGCACAACAATGTAGATCAAATAATTCTACCGGTAAACTAATGTAATTTTAATTGTTGTTGCCACAGGAAAACTGAGCCGGTCAGCAATGTGTACAACCCCTCCTCCCCCCATTCACTCCTGTCGTTAAGCCACCAACTGTTTACTAGTCATTTTTAATTTTTTCTTAGATTTCGAGTTTAATGTAACTGGGATCACTGTCAAGATCAACCACATCTAAACTTGGTGGTTGATGTCAGTAATGAAGATTTTCCCAAATTGGTTTTTTTATTCTTAATTTAAATTTACTAGTGTCAAGGTCACTTACATTCAACATTGTAGTTGGAACTGCTTTGAGAACTACGTTACTATTATATCGAGGTGCGTCAAATCCGTTTTGCTGCGTTAAGACTACGTGGCTCATAAACCGAGGAGCCTGGAATCCCCTTTTCGCTTTGAGTACTTTTCAACTTAAGTTTCAAAAGCCTCGAATCCATTTTTTTGGCCTATACTTAAGGAAAAGGGGATTTTGGAGTAAAGCCGCCATTGCCAAATTTTTTTAGAGGGGAAAAGAGAAATTTTGTCGATAACATGGCCACCCCAGGCTGTCAAGTGAGACTCCCGGTTGTGACATCAAACAATATGGCGTACAAATTTTAAATCCGATCCCCGATCTTTGTACCTGAAGTCCCATTTCATATCTACTTTTGCTGTTCACAGTAGCTGTTCACACTGCTGCTCCTCCCGCCTTTTCAATCCGGCGCTGCTCCGCACTCATCTCGCTTTACTTACATCGGCTCTAAATATCTCGCGTTTAAGAGCCGCGCACCTCGCTTCACTAACTCACTCAGCCAGAGACACTATCATTTCACGTACTATAACGTCGCCATAGGCTAGACTCCACATTACTATGTTTACTCTACAAGCTGCGATCATTTTCATCGGCTACTGCGACAGCCAGATCTCATTCTTCTGTTGGGCCCGTGTACGCGGATTTAAGACACCCGTTTGCAAATTGTTGGTCATTCGTTCAGACTTCTCCAAGGCGTGTCTGATCAGCGGAGGTCCAATGAATAGGAACCTGAAAAATTCGCGAGTTCATTGACCTGCAGGCTAGAATCTGCAGTCTTATGTACTACACATACGCTGACATCAACTGCACATTGGTCGCCTGCTGTCACAGTGGAAGGCGACGTTTGGCCCAGCATTTTCTATGAAGTGTATGATACCACTTGGGTCAATGGCTAAAGTTATATAAACGCATGTGTTTTCAATTCTAGGGTGTACCAAAATGAATCCGTGAATTCTTCAGGTCTCTATCAATGACATTTCTGAAACTTACATTTACTAGCATGGCACCTACTATGTTACCGAATTATAACGGGAAATTGTTGAGCCTATACCGATAAAGGCTGTTCACGATAAAGTTACTGTCTCTGCCTGCATATATTTTAACGGGCGCACTGAGTGACATGCGCCCAATGAAGTTGGTAATGATGGAAGGAAAGTTGTCCCTCAACTTGCAGTCGAATAAAATGTCGATTTGTGATCATTTAAATTATTTAATTCGCTTTCTGATATTTTTAATGCATCGAAGTGTAAAACTGATAAAATTTGTAACATATTTTATTCTCTTATAATTTCACAGTTTCACCTGACCGACGCATGCATATAGTGGTGAGGCAAATCACAATATTAATTTTACATACACCCTAAATGGGAATGTTATTTTTTACTGATTGTCAGTTGGAACTGCTCCATCCGGAATCAGTAATAACGAGAACTACTAAACTCTTCAGTTAAATGAAATCCACTAATATAAACAGTAGAAAATCAGTTATTTATAGTCGATTATGGCTGATCATGAAGTCTTCAACATGCTTTGTTTTATGGACGGAGGTTCGAGCCCAAACACCTCCAAACACGCTTTTGTGTAGACAATATTTGTGTTCTGCGACAAAATAAATCGTACTTAACTTACATCACATAGGAATGATATGTGCTTATTTATTAATAACAATTATAAATAAGTTGTTTTCTACTGCTTGAATTAGTAGATTTCTTTAAACTCATAAATTAGTGATATTTTTTTCTACAGGTTCCGAATGGAGCAGTTTCAACTTATAGTCAGTAAAAAATAACTTATTCCGATTTAGAGTATAAGGCGAAGGAATACACAATTTGCATACAAGTATATATTAAGCAGTGCTTTCAAAAGTGCTAATTTTAACATCAACAGACTATACCATCTCTTTATGGTCTGAAGACATGACAGAATTGCTCGCCATGTTACTGATTGATCCCCACCACAGCCATCAACACCAAGCTACACGCAATTTTTTCGTCGGCTCTTAAAGGAGAAGAAAGTTGATTTGCAAGTGGAATACCCGCCAACCGTATAATTAATATTTATGAAGCACAACATTTTCGTTTGTCGCGGCGAACTGGGTTAATACTTTCAACATTCGGAAAAATTACGTCACGAAATCATCGCATGCGACAAGCTAGTTGCGAAATATCTGTATATGTCTGTGAAGAGCTCAAAATTTCACTAGCTGATGCTTGTTGCTTCCGCCGTGTCTTGTCCTCTCTAGATGCCTGCATGATTCACTTTATTATTTGGGGACAAGTTAGACGTCATTGTCCTATAGGTATCTGAGTACGACATGTATTTTCATTGGTTGATGACTTCTATACGAGGTCGTGTGCTAGTGTAACTGTGTTACAAGCAATTGTCAATCTGCCGTTGAACTACTACTATTAGTTATAGTAGTCTTTCACGCTGTATCATAAATGCTCTCAGCCGTTGAGAGGCGTCAGTTAGACGTCATTGTCCTATAGGAGGTCTGAGTACGACATGTATTTTCATTGGTTGATGACTTCTATACGAGGTCGTGTGCTAGTGTAACTGTGTTACAAGCAATTGTCAATCTGCCGTTGAACTACTACTATTAGTTATAGTAGTCTTTCGCGCTGTATCATAAATGCTCTCAGCCGTTGAGAGGCGTCAGTTAGACGTCATTGTCCTATAGGAGGTCTGAGTACGACATGTATTTTCATTGGTTGATGACTTCTATACGAGGTCGTGTGCTAGTGTAACTGTGTTACAAGCAATTGTCAATCTGCCGTTGAACTACTACTATTAGTTATAGTAGTCTTTCGCGCTGTATCATAAATGCTCTCAGCCGTTGAGAGGCGTCAGTTAGACGCACAGCAATTTGGAGTTTAGTCTGCTGCGGAAAAATAAAGCGAATTTGGGAGGTGTTTAGTAACACAACTTATAGTTATTATCGCCTGTTTTTCGCAAAATGATTTACACGGAGACTAGACTTGTATATCCTATGTGCACACCTGCATTCTTTATTTGGCTATTGGCCATCTGTCTTTGTGTATAGAAAGTCCGTTAGATGAGTGAGCCAATCAGAAAATTAAGTTTCTCCGCTACTGATCGTTCGTGATTCGCTGGAAGACAGATAAGACCCGTAACAAGTCAAATGATCCATTTACCAAAGTGGTTCTGAACTATAGTGTTTTGGAACACAAATTGCCCTGAAATCATATCGCGAAAAACCGATGGCCCTATATATATTATGTTCACTTCAGTTGTCAAACAGCGAACAGAATCAATAGTGTTTATCAGTTTATAAAGCTCATTCACATATTGTATGGTCGAGCGGTGTTTTTCAACCCTAAGAGACATGTATTTTGAGGGTCAGATTTCTCACTTTGTGCTCCTTGCTTACCAGAATTAATAATAGAGTTCACTATGTAAAGGTGTGTTATTATAAAATCCAGGCAAAATTTAAAAAAAATTGTTGCCCGCCTAGTATACAGGCCCCGTGTTGACAACGTTAATAATTACTGCATTGTGTAAGCGTACCCATTCTCTGATTGGTTGCACGAGGCTCTCGTAGCCGGCCTCGAGTTTAACTGGCTATCGTGTGCTATAAGAGATTCCGTATTGGCTGGGCTGTCGCCTGGCAAGGAGGTCGTCAGGCGCTGATTGGTGAATCACATTGCGCAACTTGCTGGCCAGTGGCGCCATTTCGTTGGCGTGTGAAGTCGGAGGTCGCCATAAGAGAGACTGTTTCGCTGTTGTACTGAATAGCTTGCGTCCATGGCGTACCCTGCATTCGAACCCAGGACCTCGTTCCCGAAAAATAACACGTTAGTAGAATAACGTTTTCTATCATACAGCGCCGTCTTTTTAAATAGGAAGTTTTTTTTTATCTAAATGAGTGATAACGAATGTCAACCTTGTATTTCTATTGATAGCCTATACGTAGGTACAAGTATTTTTCGCGAAAATATTTATGGCCATGCGAGACTTCAATATCCTACGGCCACAACCACAACTTCCTTTGGTTATTGGCTGCGCGTCTACGTGAGAAGACGTGTTCTTATTTGACTCGACCATCCAGAATAAAGTACTCCGACACTGAACGTCCATGATTCGCGGACAGACACCTGAGGCACGTGACATTTAAAATCATCAAATCACGAAAGTGCACATGTACACAAGTGGTTCGGAGTACAACTGGTATTTAAATCTTTTCGCGAAAAACACCTGTCTCTACCTATACGTCCATGCCTAACAGATTTTTTTTTTCACCATGTGTATGTTATCATGTTCGCTATTTTTCTTGTGAATGTTTTACCTGGCCACAGCTAAGAATTACTAAATATCTTAAACTTCCATTTAACACTTCGTCGGGTTACATAAAGGGCTACTTACATTTTAAATATAGTCATTTATTTTTTAAAGTGCCACACGTAGACACAAAATCCGGCTTTTCCCTCGAATTTGGCCCAGCGAAGCTCCTTCCCGTGATGAGAGGGATGAAAATAATCAAAGGAAGGATATTTGCTGGGCTAAAGTCAAGTTAACAGCCGGAGTTTGTGTATACATCTGTCGCGTTTTAACCCGTTCAGACCCAGTGCACACGATTGTGTACATTAAGCACGCGTAGATAAATTTTGGTCTGTGCTGCACATTGCGAAGCTCAAGCAACCAATGATATTAAAAGTCTAGGTCATAGTTGGTTGTTATAACTGTAGCCGAGCATATAACCTACATCTCATTGCCTGTGAAGACGGAACAAGTGTTGTCTCGACTTAAGTTCAGCACGCAACATAAAATGTTTGGTTTGCAACACCTGAAGCCGTAAATAATAGTGGGTCTGGAAGATGTAAGATAAATTGCCGTACAGTTAAAATGTAAGCAGCACTTCGTTTAACCCAAATAAATGCTAAAGGAAATTTACAATAAAATTCTGAGGCGAGTAAGAGTATGCTGAGTACTTTCCAGCGACATCCTCTCTGGAGCCTCCACTTGCACTCTTCTGGATATACCCGTCAAATTGAGTTGGAAGACTGAGGATAAAAGAAGTTATAAGTTCGGACACCCGTTCTTGCAAAAAACAGTTCCTGTCTAGTGGTATTTCAAAACATTTTAGTTCATATCCACTTTAGCGGTCGGTTGGTTAACGACTCGGCGTCCCACTTCTGCAGCCATGGAGTTGACATTAAGGTCCCCGCCTACCTTGCCTTTTTTTTTTGTCTGCGCTTGAGGCCGAGAAGCGCAGAAGCGATAAGGCGACACTGCCGCGTGCATCAAGTGCGCCATCGTCGCTAAGCGCGAGGTTCTGAACTGATGTGCAGTGTTCTCGTCGCACTGTGTGTACCTGTGGGACTTTCAGCGGCAACTCAATTATTTTATTGGTGGACAGTCTGTATGAAGTTTCAATAAAGGGCCCTTGAGAAGTTTTGCATGCATCTGACGCGTATATTTTGAAACATGGCATTTTGAAACAGCCGTTTTTAGTCATTTTGGAGTACTCTTAAATTGTGTTTCAAATGTGAGTGACTTTTTGAAAGCACTCTACAGCCCTAGTCTGATATGTGTGTGTGTGTGCTTTTCTTCGTAGAGTAACACATTGGACGCACGTTTAATAGTTCGTTGGAAATCGACTATTTCAAAAACACACTGCAACACACAATTCAAGAGCCAGGAATGGCGGGAGCATTAGCCACAGATATCCTATTCGTACACTGTAAAAAAAGTGTAATCTTACACTAAATATATATTGCTGCAGTGTCTCCGCTGATATAAGTGTAATTTTACACCTACATATGCCAATGTTTTTTTACTCTACGCCCAAGAAAATTTTGCCTACAAATTAGTAGACTAGCGTATACTTTGTACAAATAACTTTACATAGTATGGTGTAAAATTACTCTTATAGAGTAGAAAATAAACTGCAAAATTCGTGTATTTTCTCTCCGCCGCAAGAAAATTTACATAGACATCGCCATTGTAATTTCACCACTGTGTATGTGTATTTTCTCACTAACAAAAAAGTAAATCGCAGATTCACTGTAAGTGTAATTACACAAATTCTTTGCATTTTCACTGTTTTACCAAAATTGTGTTTATTAAGCCATACATTCATGTCATCTCACCAAAGACATGTAGTACTCACTGGATATTAATAACATTAGTGTAAAATTACACATATTGTAGTTGTCTTTACAAATTACACATACAAAATATAAAATTGACAAAGATTTGTCTGTGTAAATTTGCACTTATTTTTTTTTAGAGTGTAGTACGTGAAATTTGTGATTGTGAAATTGGTACTTATAGATTGTTTACCGCAAAATAAAATGGAAACTTAGTGCTGTTTCCTCATTTGTAAAGCTCTTAGATGCTTCAGTTGAATCGATACAACTACAATAAATCAACCCGTGGACTAGTTGCTGCAAATAAATTATCAGGGAAGCCACATAACGAGAATAATTTTACGTGTATCAGCTATTAAAATAAATGTTGGCGCCTTTGTTGACTACAACAAATCAATTGATATGGAAATCACACGGGGGATTTTAATTATAATTTTAGGAGTGCTATGGTAATGCTTTGATAAAACTTTAAACATTCATCACTGGTCCTTTCTTATTGTCCTCTTAAAACGGCAGAATATCAGCTTAGTAAAGTGAAACGTCGAGGATAAAATAAGCAGCTCTAACTTGTCCCAAACTGCATTCTAAAGTGATACAAGAAGAAGAATTTGTTGTTTGCTAAAACTTGTAAATCCTGAAACTTCAGTATGTAACTACTAAACAAAAAGGCTACAAAAATAATAAAATTTCACAAATTTAACCTAATAATCTAGTTCAGTGGTATCTAATACCTATATACTTTTTCTGATACACTAAATAAAATTTAATGCGGTTTCTAAATGACTTACAATAATCCTAAATATCTAGATTCTACATTAAAAACCTAAGGAAAATTTTTATGTTATTACTTGATGTGTTCTGTAAACAGAAAATTTGATACATATCAAATAAAAATAACATAAAAATAATAATAAAAACACTTAACTTTCTAGCTTTTACAGTCTGGTGGGGATCTCAGTAAAATCACTGTCGTCACAAATGCTCGTGTGAGCATACTAATTTGTCGTAATGTCCACAAATACGTTTGAGAACAAAAATAATTATATTCTTGATCTAGAATGTATGTTCTGTCCACTTTACGTTTCTGATTTGTTTGGCATAGAATGCGAATTGGTTCAGCCAGAGAGCACGGATAGAATGCAAGTCATAAATCTATAATAAGAAAAACAATTGCATTTTACTTAGGAAATTATTTCTTTGTTAACTTTATATTCAGAAAACACGTACTATAAATGTTGAAATTATAAATAAATATTTGAAAAAAGTTACACGGTCGTATTGAACGGGAATTCGTGTCGGTTGTATCCGTTCTTTTTTTTTTTTTTGCACGCGCACTGTGGGAGCGATACCAGCTTAGTTCCATGGGAACCAGCTAGAGCGCAGCTCTGGTTCGAGTTTTTATGTCGAGCTATCGATTTAGCTTCGGCGTTATTACATCGCACGCCACCATCATCAGAGACATCTATTGTAGACTTTTAAAAGTTCGGGATAGCACGTATCTGCTCTTTAATTGAAGGGGAGTAACAACAGTACAGCCAAAGAAACGAGATTTCTCGCATGCATACGAGAAATATTTTTAATAATCATTGATAACAATTAAATAATATTTATCCCTATTACTTTGAATTTTCCGCCGTTTTATTGCTTTTAACTGCAAATGACAATATTTCTTGCAGGGAAATGTGAGGTCTTTTATTTCAGCGTGTTTTAATATTTTCACTACTTAACTCGGTTGTAGACAGCCGTAAACGTGTTCGCAAGTACCGGGTAGTTGTTCAGCCGCTCTTATAAGCGAAGTGCCAATCCCTGGAAATTCAGCTAAGTGCTGGTTTTACCGCTCGAGTAAACGTGTTCACAAGTACCGGGTAGTTGTTCAGCCGCTCTTATAAGCGAAGTGCCAATCCCTGGAAATTCAGCTAAGTGCTGGTTTTACCGCTCGAGTAAACGTGTTCACAAGTACCGGGTAGTTGTTCAGCCGCTCTTATAAGCGAAGCGCCAATCCCTGGAAATTCAGCTAAGTGCTGGTTTTACCGCTTGAGTAAACGTGTTCACAAGTACCGGGTAGTTGTTCAGCCGCTCTTATAAGCGAAGCGCCAATCCCTGGAAATTCAGCTAAGTGCTGATTTTACCGCTCGAGTAAACGTGTTCACAAGTACCGGGTAGTTGTTCAGCCGCTCTTGTAAGCGAAGTGCCAATCCCTGGAAATTCAGCTAAGTGCTGGTTTCACCGCTCGAGTAAACGAAGAATTTGCCGAAAAATATTTCGTGTAGATTAGAATCTAAACAACTCACTGGTAATCCAGTGAAACCGAGCCGGTGAGATAACCACCAGTGTTTCAGATATTTCAGATATGAGTTCCTAACGACATTAAGTAATTCGATTATATTTGCAGCAAGTTTCATTGATCGAATCTTAAAGCTTGAGAAGTGAACGTACCAAAAGCTAGCTAGAGTTATGGCCCGTACGCAAAAGAAACAATTATTATTACATGATATTAAATAATTGTTTTAAATAAAATTATTTCAAACAGTTTCCCCCGTTTTTGCACACTCGAAGAAAAAAGGGGGTGAAATAAGATCTTCGTGTTATTACAATGTTCTCAAATTGTGCATACTTTTAATTTTCTCGGAGTCAGAAAGACAAAATGTGCTTATGTGTAGAAACTATTCACTGTGTAGGTATTTGTCTTGTGGATACTTTAGATATGTAATAAATTTATATTTTTATCACATAAGCTATTTGGGGAAATTATTTTGCAAAATGCTTCAGTCAGGTTATTTTTTCGTGTCAATTAACTTCACTGAATATTCAAGTAAAGAAAAAGCTGTTTCCTGAATATATATTATATATGTATATATATGTAATGTAATATATATGTGTGTGTAATTTTTGCTGCTCCGGGTAGCTTTAGGTAGCCAAACTGAAACGTACGCCCACACATTAACGTAATTATTAGTTAAACTTAAAATTTTGCTTCGCCTGCACGGGACAACGATAGGCAGCCCGCAATACAAGTGACAAATCCCTGATCACTCGAGCATATCACTCGAGCATCTCTATCTACATTACCATCCGTACTTCCTACCTTTGTGTTCGTGACAACCTGTTAGGCGCTTTGAGTCAAGTGGGAAACAAAATTACTGCTCCATAACAGGTCAAACTGACGAAACACATTCATACGTGGGTATCGATTAACGTTTTCAAAAACACTAAATATCGTTTAAAATCAGTTGTCAAATAATTGCAATGCGGTTATCTAAAGCTTGACAATTACAACCGCGAAATCCTATGCGTCACACTATTACGACCCGAAGAATATATTATGTTGCATCTTTTGCAATTAAAGAACTCTGTTTACGGAGCAACACTTTCGAAAGCAACAACATACTATGCTCTTCATTCACTTCTCGTTCTGTTAATGACTGATAAAATAACACTGTTAAACATTATGGGCTTCAAAGTTGATATATTTTTAATAGAACAGTTTTGAAAACCAGTGTTAGTGTTTTATCTCTATGGATTTAGTGTGCTTTAAATAAAAACACAGATAAAATTGTTTTTAGAATATCTGAAACCATAAATCAATGCTGGCTTAGAAGGGTTAGCGTGTGAAAAAGCCGCGCGAAAACGGGTGCCCTGAGGGGGGTTTAAGTGACTGACATTATTGTCCACTTTTGTCGGATTTTCCATAATGTTTCGTCGTCATATATAATAATAGTCTTTAAAAAATGTCAAAATGGTGGAAAACTAAAAGTAATGGAAGGATCTAGAGGAATTTTAATTATGTACTTCTATTTCCTTTTTAAACTTTTTAAATAAAATAAATACTGTACGTTACAGCTCAAAATAAATTGCTTATGATATCAGAATGTTATGAAGGATATTTCCTTGGGAATTTGTTCCACCGTTCGCCCGCGTTGGACACTTTGTAGACTACACTCGAGTGTAGCTCCAGCAAAGCGAATTTAAAAATATCCTTTGCTGTTCAGAACAAAACTGATGTGCAGTCTTTGTTCTGCTAATGTTTAACATGATCTCACAAGAACACGACAGTGCAGTAACAAGGATATTGCTAACGATAGAATTTTTTATAGCCACTGAAAGGGACATGATTGATTGCAAATCCTATTGTATGATAAAGGACATTTGATTGGGTCAATATCAGCTCGGTTCTCCATTGGTTAATGACCGGTCAATAATGAACACTGTGAAGAACAGGTTAGTGTCCGGTGTGGTAAGAACCAACAGGACGATAGTGAGTTCTAACATAGACATCAACAGAACCGGTATTCTTGCCATAGAGGATATAGCTGAGTCACTTCTAATTGGTCTTAAGTACCAGTGCAAACCTCAAAGTGGTAGGCCTACATGTTAACTTTTGAGATAACAATCAAATTCAAAACAGTCAAACTTTAAAGCCTTACCACATGTGAAAAAAATTGTTGGATTACGGAGAAATTGAAACATGATAGACCGTGGATTCAAAAAACATTATCTGAAACCAAAGACTGCATTAAGATAACTTTCTAACACCTGAACGAATAAAGATTTTAAGTCAAAATTAAAAAAAAAAAACGTGAGGAATGCAATGGTTAATGCAGGCAAATGATTTGGTGTTCCTATTAAGTTATCACTGGGGACACTAAAATTTTCGCTACCTGATTTGAGGGCTCGCTAGTCTTCAAACCATCGTATATTTTATTTGCGTTAGCGATTGGCTCACAGTTGATCAGACATGCCGCAGACGAATGTGAGTCAATAGCAAACTTGAATGAAAACACGCTCCGAATCGCGTGCTACCTTGTCAAGTTTTAAACGGCCTCCTCACTAAGGCGACAGACCAGCCAATGAACGAACAGCTTAGGCTCAACTGTATTGAGGACTATGGAATATAAAGTACAGATAATTTATATCGCGAAATTTTCTTGTCACTATTTTTCACTACGGCCACCTGATTTTCGCGAACATATTTGTACCCACGGTAGATTTCATCACCCTACGGGCATATTAGTAGGTTTATTTTGCTATTATGGGCCGCAGTAGTGTAGTGGTAAGATTACTCGCCTACCGCCTTGGTGAACCCGGGGAGGTGGCTCCCGGATTTCCGTATGTGAGAATCGGCCGGACGATACTGCTGGTCGGCGGGTTTTCTCGGGATCTCCCATTTCCCCCGCCCTTGCATTCCAGCGATGCTGCATACCTCACTTTACCCTCATCGATGTTATGAGCTGCCAAAATCTCTCCACTCCACTCTCTCCATTCGTCTGCTGTTGATCGCGTGTCATTGAGAGAATATATATTTTGTTAAAAACTGTTCACGCTCAAATGAGCTCTTTGAAAGCCCTGCTTAAGATATACTTTTATGCACGTTGTATAATCTTCCACCTTATGTAAAATTAATATTTGCATGAGCCTCGTCACTTTATTCATGCGTCGGACAAGAGAAAATGTAAAATTATAATAAAAATAAATATTTGACAAATATACTTAATTTTACACTTCGCTGCTTTTAAGAAAAAATAAACCGAAAGGAATAATTTAAGTTAACACAAATGGTCACCTAACACTTTTTATTAGATGTTAAGATATAGAACTACTTCCCATTTATCGTTACCAACTTTGCTGGGCGCATGTCACTCGATGCGCCCGTTAAAATATGTGCAGGCAGGGGCAGTGACTTTTTTCTGAGGTTGATTTCAAAAGTGGTCACTTTATCGTGAACAGCCTTTACTCGAGTGGCCAATCAGAATTACTTTACTACTCTGCTGTACTGTGTGATTCGTGGAAAGACACTCTAAACGCTTAATACGTAAATCATCCAATCATGAAAGTGGATCTGAGTTCAAATTTTAACAAATACAACTTGTCATCTACTCCTTCCTAGAAAATCGGATGTCCTTATTTATCACTGATATCTAGTCACGAACCTATAAATAGAGACTCAAAAATTTGGTAGATTCACTCGGCAACAAGCTAGACGCCACAATCCTTCGTGTGCTCAAACCTCAGTTAGTTGTTCATTAACTGTTACTCCAGTTTAAACCCAAACCAAAAAGGTAGCTATATTCTGTCATTGTTTTCCTTGCTGATTGGTTATTGATAGGGATTGGAAAATTCCACGAATTTATTTCGGGCAAGAGAGACGTCAAACACACAGCAAAGTCGCCTTTACAGTGAATTAAAGTCCATTAGACACGCCCTAGACGCCTCTGAGCCAATAGCAAACTTGCAAAGAAACAAGTAGCGAATCCCGTACTGCCAGGTGTGGCAGCGGCCAATTGACAGACAGCTGAGACTCTAGTGTACATAGGACTGTGGAGTCTAGCCTACAGGTAACTGAACTCGGGAAATTTTCCTATCCTTAGTTATTGGTTTAAAGTGGCCGGGGGCGTGTTTAACACACTGTGGTTCAATATAAACATAAATTTCAATGTACACGTGGTTGAAGTTTAACCTATGCTCAAATGAATTCGCGAAATGTTCGGGTTTCTGTATATAAAATATGCTGGAAATATGGGGGGGGGGGGGGAAGGTTTGTCTCTTAGAAAGTCTTGACACACTGGCCTCAAGTTCGCAGTGCTTCGCGTGTGCGAGTGTGCCACACACAAGCCTTTCCTTTACCGCGAACGAACCTCTCCCCTCACAGCCTTTTTCGTCGTGACGTCACCACGTTTGCGTTCCGACTCCCTGCCACGCCCCTGGGCCCGCGTCGCAATCTGCCCGAGCTATTCCAGCCACGCCCTCGCGAAATGCCATCATAAAGGATTCCTCATACCTGCCTGCAGATATTTAGCGCGTCCGTAGCCTAGAACCCATAGATAGAGCCACGAGTATTTCGCGAATCCATTCGGAAGCGAGGTAGACTACATACACTTTGTTATTTTCTCCTACTGTTGCGACTGGACGACAATTCTTTAGACCTTCCCCGTTTAACTGTGAGCCAGGCCTAAGCAGGAAGCAGTAGTGTGTGGGTGAGTGTTGAATAGTGCTGTACAGAGGCCTCGCTATATCACAGTAGCCAACAAGCAAACGATAATGTCTCGCGGTTATAGAAGGTTGTCAAGCTTAGCTTGCTGCCAACTCAGTCCGCGAAATACTCGGGACTCGGCCCATAGATATAGACCCCGAGAATTTCGCGGTTTCATTTCTAGACAAGTTGGAATTCACACATTTGTACGTTCATGTTACTTTTGTAATTGGTCGACGTTTTGTTAGACACCTCCTGGAGATAAATGAGCCTTTAACAAACATGTAATAAATGGTGAGCCCAACCCCAGCCTTTTACTACCACAACAATCAACCAATAAACAGTTGATATCTGTATGAGAGTATATAAGACAGTGAAGTCTAGCCTGCATGTCATTGAACTCGCGAATTTCTCTGGTCTCTGCACATAGACTGAATATGGGTGAAGACCATTCACGGTTACATCCAACTTTTCTGCAGCCCTGTCAAAGTTCTCTTTCCAGGATATCCCACCGCCTATAGCAAACAAAACTTAACTAAGTCCAGAAAATTAAGCCAAAGGGACAGCTCACAGCATTCCTGCGCACTCGGTGCAATAATATTCAGCATAAGAACTATTTAATATTTGTTTTATATGAAATATTAGTATTTACATATAAAATAGCAGTAAAAGTTCAATTTGGCACAAAAGAAGGAGGTTTTAAGTTAACACAGTATAAAACGCTTATGGAACATGGCATGTTTAGGAAACAAACAAACAGGTCATACATGGGGTAATTATTCAAACGTTTGATTCGAAAAGTTTGAAGTTACCATGAATTGACTATATAGAGCGATATCGGTGGCTGCGCACAACCAGTCTTCGTTTCCCAACATTGAACTGCTTTACTACCAACCCGACTAGCAAAACCGGCGTCGAATGGATTTGATGTTAGAACACTGTTTAGTAAACAAGTGCTTTGAGATAATTTCATACGTCCTCTAACCAATTTGTAACGCAGTTTGATTAAGTTAGTATTGGTGAAAGTATTTTGTTCATATGAAAGTGCTCGTCCTTTTGGAAATTAAAATGTAAGCGAACTCGTTCATCACCGTTGTCCATGTGTCTTTGAAAATTGTATTCCGTTGGGGTAGGCCAATGTTGGGTACTTGCGCAGAAGACGAACAAGTGGACTACCTCATCTTTAGTTTGTGCTCAGAACGTATGAGCTCTAAGGCGCGATCTGTAGTGACACGGAAGCGGATCACGTATCACACTTCATGTTCAGTCTACAATTTCACGCATGTGGATGCGGAAAACGTACGGATAAACGTAAGAAAGCTGGGCAGCTCCCAACTCTTCCGTGTCCGTCAATCCGTGTAGCCAATAAGAATCGAGTACTTGCTTTTTTCTTGACGTGAATAAGTCTTAAATTTGCAACCATATTGGGAAGCAATCCAGAAAATCGGATGATAGCAAAATCGGTGCATTGCACTTTAGCAATGCAGCTCCTAATATATCGTCTACATTCCAAATTAAATTACATCACTCGATTTTCAAAGGATCAAAGAATATACTACGTTAAGTGAGGACTGCAAAGTATCACGTGTCGGAGGAAGGAGGGGGGGGGGGGCAATTTTGATTTCGTTTCGCCGCGTCTCATAAATTCCGCGTAGTACAAGTTTTGACTAGGAGATGCTACGACGCTCGTTTAGGTTTCAGTCGACAGCTCTCGTCAAGATCAATCGATTGCGTGTATAAAACATTTGTGTGGCATTTAAGAAAACTTAACACAGTTTCGGCCTATAGTCTTCAGAAAGCCAAGTCGAAATACAGAAATCGTATACGGTTGGAAAGAGAATCTCAAAATCCATCCAGCGATACCCATAAAACCCCCATATGATCCAGTGAAACGGTGCCGGGAACGTAAAATAAACATCAAGGGGTCCGAGCGCGTCAACATAGACGTATTTACGCAAAATAAACCGCTGTGCCCCCATCACAGCCGCACCCCATTTCTTTTATATACGTTTTCGTGGCCATAGTGGTATACACGTCAATAAATGCATGGCTTTGCCGCAGCTATTATCATTTTTTTCATAAACACGTGCGCATGTTTTGGCAGTAGTAAACACGCAGTGATGAATACTGTTAAATTATAAACAATAAGGTGTGTATTTGCAACAGCTGAGTATTTTTGATCTCGTAAGTGGCAGAGCTTAACGTTTCTTTGTGTTGTAAAATATCTAAAATTCGTAACGATTCGTCCGCTCGTTCCGTTCACGTTGTCCGTATCCGTTCTCTTACCCATCGGCGCGTTGTAGAACGGGCTTTTAAGGTCGACTCCTGCACGTTCTCCACGTGACTCATCGCCTCTACGCGCGAGGCACGTGTGAAGTCTCTCCGTCGGCTACTCGTCTGAACTCGAGTTCAATCTGCAAAACGTTATTTTTATGGCACGGTAGTAAAAATGAAAGTGTAGCGAATTCGCGGTTTCTTCACACTTTTTGAATCAAACATTTCGAAAATCACCTCATGTTTGACGTCGTGGTGAGTTATCTCCTGAATATTCCATGTATCACAAGCGTTTTATACACGATAAACACAGCTTATTTTTTGTTAACTTGAAGATTTATCTATACTTTATTTATAAATTATAATACATAATTTATGATAAATGTGAATAAAAACATTGAGAACTCATATGTGTTGGTAGCGCCCAGTATGAAATAGCCATCATGCACAACATTATTAAAGACTGTTCACAATAAAGTGAACACTTTTGTAATTAATCAAATAAAAAAGTCACTGCTCCTACCTGCATAAATTTTAACGGGCACACTGAGTTGCATGCGCCCAGTAAAGTTGGTAACGATAGATGGATATTAGTTCCATATCTTAACGTCGAATAAAACGTGTTAGGTAATAATGTGTGATAACTTAGAATATTTCTTTAGTTTCCTGTTTTTTTTAATACATCTAAGTGTAGAAATGAGCAGATTTTTAGAATTTTTACTTTTCCAATAATTTCACAGTTTCACTTGACCGACGCATGAATAAAGTTATGAGGCCCATAGCAATGATAATTTTACACAAGGCGGAAGGGTACACAACGTGCATACAAGTAGATCCTAAGCAGGGCTTTCAAAAGTGCTCAATATACCGTGAACAGCCTATGTAACTGAGTGCGCACGAATTCGGTGCGCCGTCCTTCGGTGCAATTTTCTAGACACTTAGCTAAGCCTAGTTTGTACGAGGCGGAGGAATATCCTGGAAGTAGAACTTTAGCAGGGGTTGAGAAAAATGTTTGAAGTAACCGTGAATGTACTATTATATGTGCGTCTAAAATTAATTCTGACGTTTCTGTTTTGAAAATTAAGTGGTTCATACCGATTCTGAAAACTTCTGTGTTTAGCCGTTTTCAGCTATAGAGAAAATAATCTTTGGAGTTGAAATGAGATCTTGAGATTTGCCTAAGGGCACGGAACGTTTCTTAAGTGCTTCGCGTGTTTAGACATCACTACAAAATATCCAACCGTCTTTTGTATCGCGTGTTTTCTACCAAACACCTGTAGAGCAATTAATTCACCAACTAGAAGAGTTGATTCCAACAGTTCACTGTACTCGACTGTACAACACACAGAGTTCATTAAAGAGTAGTGCACTCAATAACGAAACTGTCAGGTAAGTTCGAATTATGTTGCATGTGAAAGAAGAATTCATATATTTTGTAACATTGTTAAAAATATAACATTTATTTTTAATCAACGACTATATTTAATTCTTATTCTAAGTATATAAAATTTTGGATAATTCAAAGTGCACGTTTTGAAGGAATTAAAAAATAAACTTTACCAAGTAAGTATAATCTTTTCACGATAAACTGAGCATTTTTGAAATAAACCTTTGAGAAAAATACTGGCCCTATCCGAATATTTTTTAACATGCAAACTGACTGCCAACCGTCCAGTAAAGTTGGTTACAACGAAAGGAAAGTAGACCATGTCTTAACGTTGAATTAATAGTGATAGGTTATCATTTGTGAATCCTGAAATGATTTTTTTTTGTTTTCCGTTTTTGATGTATACATAAATTTGAAAATGAGCAAACTTTCAAAATATTTATTTTTTCAATAATTTTACAGTTTCACTTGACCGACCCATGAATGAAGTGATCAGACCCGAGGCAATGATAATTTTGCATATGATGTAAGTATATAATATGTGCATACAAGTAGATCTTACGCAGGGCGAAAATTTACCGTAAAAAGCTTATACGTTGTATTGTTTACTCTGGTTGTATGCAAAATGTTTACAAATATTTAATCACTGATTTTATGCACATACATTTCAGCTACGAAAGTTATAATTTTGGTAACTGAAATGCATGTACGTACATAAAAAAATGATTGTAATAATTTTTTTTTAGCATCGTTATCAATATTTTCTTACATACTACCACATTAATTATCATGATTTCCCTTCTTGACAAAGGTCTTCTTACAAATTGCGCTTTTTAAAGCATCCATAATTGAATATGTTAAAATTTTAAATTAAAATTAACCCTTAGTTTTATATATATATATAAGTAAGTTTAAGCAACATATTTTGCAGTGTTATATTATTCATACATAGTTATTTCTTACGTAACATAAAACGTACCTCTCTGACAGTTGTGTAGTGTGTGTACGAATTTTTAAAGAGTTATGAATAGAGACCTGCAAAATTTGCGGTATTATTTGAGTACATGTTAAACTTAAAACATTTTTCCTTTTGCAATACGTGTGTCATTGGGCCGTCTTTCATTAGACACCACCCCCCCCCCCCCCCCCCCTTACCCTCGGGAAACTCTGCGCCAATAAATTGAAAGTTCACAATTGTGTGCCCCAATCACGTGCAGTTCACTCATAAGGGGCGTGACTTAACATTTGTGCAGCAACCAATGGAGAAATGACCCCGGCTCGAGTATATATAGTGCTATGAATTTTAGGTCGATGTCAAAAAAAATTTCGCGAATTTGGCAGGTCCCTAGTTATGCGCGTGTTGTACAGTCGGGTTAGTGCTCCATTCACCCTATTTCTCCCTTAATAGAGAGTTGTTTAGCTTCTTGTTTGAACGGTAGCAATGAAGTTGACAACCGTTAAAGCCCGTTATAGGCTGTTCACTGTAAAATGAGCACTTTTGAAAGCCCTGCTTAAGGTCTGCCTGTATAGACGTTGTGTATTCCTCCATCTTATGTAAGACTAACATTGCTATGGGTCTCATCAGTTTACTCATCCATCGTTCAAATGAAAATGTGAGATTATTAAGAAAGCACTTTACAAATCTGCTCATTTTTACACTTCGATGCATTAAAAAATCGGAGAGCGAAAGAAATTATTTTTAATTATCGTAAATGTTTACCTAACACTTTTTATTCGACGTTAAGATATGAAACTACTTTCCAACCATCGTGAGCAACTTTACTGGGCGAATGTCACTTAGTGCGCCCATAAAAATATGTGCATTCAGCGGCAGTGACAACTTTCTAAGGTTCATTTCTAATGTGCTCACTTTATCGTGAACAGCCTTTACGAGTGAGCACGGGGTATGGAGAAGACAATACGGAACGGCAAATTAAAAGTTCAGCTATTCACAGACACATATAGATGTTCGCTCTAATAATCCATTCACGGTTATTTCACACATTTCTGAAGCCCTACTAATGCCCTACTTCCAGGATATTCCTTCGTCATGAGCAAACTAGGCATAACTATGTTTAAAAAACTACTCCGAAGGACAACGTACCGAATTCGTTTGCACTCAGCTGTAATGGTTTTTTTTTGCATAAGAACTATTTATTACTAGGCGCTACCAACACACGTGATTTCTTACTGTTTTTATTCATATTTTTACAAATGAAATATTACAATATATAAATAAATTATACAAAAACTGCAATTTAACGAAAAATAAGATACCTTCATGTTAACCAAGGTATAAACGATTGTTATACATGCTATACTAGGGAAATAACTAAACACGGCATGCATGGTGTCATTTTTCAAAGGTTTGATTTAAAAATGGTGGAAAAACCGCCAATAGACTATAGCTTGTTGCAAGCTATTCCTTCGCTGAACAATTTTGTACAATGTTGAAAGAGTTAGCAGGGACGCCCGATTTTTCGTGAAAATAGTTTCAAGCAGACAATTTTTTCAATACCCTGTGTCCACATCTGCAGTTTATCTTCTGTTATTGACGGCGTCGTATTTGACTCGGTCAGTCAAGATCAAGATACTCCAATACTAAACGTCCGTGATTCGCGGGCAGACACCTAGGATCGTCCAATTGCGAAAGTGTCGCTGAGCTGATGTGTTCTTAAATACACCTAGACAGGAACTCTTTTCGCGAGAATCTTGTATGCGTATCTATTACGTAAGTCTCCTCTTGGATTGCCGACGAACATGTAAAACTAGCGGTGTTTTTAAGCAATGATGAAAGACTGACTGAAGATCCAAGAAGGGGAGAGTTTCACACCTTGCGTAAATACTTGTTGAGTCCGACACAGGAGTTCAGTGCGCTTCAATATAGATCGCAGCATGATACTGACAGTTAATTTAAACTACTAGGCGCTTGTTTGAAATGTCTGACGAGTGAGTGTTTCTAAATGTATAAAAGTAAAAAATTATCGGGCTATCAAAGAGGGGGATTTTGATTTTCTTACTATTTAGTATTACAGGTTGTATATGCAACAATAATTTTGCTTACCTGTCAAGCGAATGATTAGCTTGTTGCAATTATAAGGTAAATGTTAAGTTACAGAGCATTGATTGCGTACCTCTCTACATGTATATCTTATTTGTAAGTGAGATTTTTTTACTAAACTACAAAGTTATTAAATTTAATTTTTATAGTGTTTAAAAATTTTTATGAGAAATTATTTCTTGTTATTAAACTTTTGCGTTTGTAAAACTATATTGGAGTTTAGATTAAAGATAAATTAATGCATTTTTATTTATGTGCACCAAAACAGTAAAGTTGTGATTTTAACTCGTGGTTACACTAAAAGTAAAATATATTAAAGTATTTTATTTATAAGAGAATTATATTTTATATTTATAATTTGCATTACTTCTGAAAGCCCGAGAAATATCTGGTGGAAAATTATAATTTATTGGTTTAGTCGTCACGTTTAAGTACAATTTTAGGAGGCAACAATTTAAAACTCTTCCACATCCTTCATGTCTGTTTCCGAGAGTTCTCACAAACATTGCAAGACGACAAAGCCATCGCCTGTAACCATACCACGAGCGCGCGACGTATTTTACATTCGTTAAATTTATGAGTTGCGAATAATATGCATAAAAACAGTTCAGTGAAATACGGCCACGAGTTTTCAAATAACGTATTCTTTTGAAGAAATGCTAAAGTAAACTACCCAAAGTAAAGAATTGACTTACGAAAGCGTGTACAGAGATAATCCTACCGTAGTTATTTAACACAAAATTAATTATGTCATTAATTTTCTCTTGCTGTAAAATAATATCATATGAGCGCATTATTTTCCTTTTCTATTTTAAACCAACTTATTACAATTTCCACAAACCCGCAGTTTCTGCGTTTCTTTTTGCTGAGAAACTCTCGTTAATTTTGTCTTGTAAAGCAGATTGAAATCGCTTAGTATTTCCAACCCTTGACGCCAAAAAAAGATATTTTAACCGTTTCACAGTGAGATAAATTATTTGTCCTTGCTGAAAAAAGTACTTAGATTTATAATACACACTGAGAAAGCTCTGCTGAAAACAAATTATATTATACTTGCTAAAGAACTCTTTTCTAATCATTAAGAGACAAGTGCTTTTCTTGTAACTTTTAAAGCAGTAAATATATTTTCAGGATGCAGGATGTATTTTAACACATTTTGAAGTGATAACAAAATAAGTTTTTCAGCACATTTATTTACTTTTAATGCCTATTTTAGAAAATAGTAGTATATAAGCAGGAATTTGAATTCAAGACATACATAATTGAAAACCTTGGCATTGCTCACGTAGCAAAGGATTTTGATGAATTTAATTATGTTTCTAAATGACTAGCAGCAAAGCAACTACTCTAAAAACAATTGTAATTACTGGCATGGATAAGCGTGTTTTTCAAGATAAATATTGTCCGTGATATGTGCAAGTATAATCAGTTAAAGAAATTCTGTTTTGAAGTCCTAGTAAAATTAAAATATTTCGTAGAGGATAGCTGTGTTACAAGACGGAAATCTACTTAATAATAATTAAGAATGAATAATGTAGTTAATTATATGAGTATATGTACTGATGATAACCAAGTTAGGCCCCACTGTGTTTAGGACTGCTTTTACGTTTTTTTTTTTTTTTGTGCCACGGTATATGAATATACAATACATTTATTGTGTCAAACAATGAAATAGAAAAGTGTAGAATCATTCACTATTTGGTTGAACACCTTAAATTGATAAACTAAGTAGGGTATTTTAGTACACTGATGGAGTGTGGGGTAACGTAGAACAGGATAAACACAATGTAGTAAAAACACATACTACATTTAACAAATAATTTGAAACATGCTATGAACCCACAAATCAGATTATGTATGGTTACTAACAACGTACATAAGAAAATGAGAATAAATTTTACTTAAGTTTATTGATGACCTGTAAACTTAATCAAATATGCGGCCAATTAAGCTTAGTTTCTACATCTTCCAGAACACCATCCTCTTTACAAAAATATCTTTAATGTAATAGTTTAAAAAAAAAAAAAAAAAAAAGGCAAATTATATCTGAAACATGAAAATGCCCAATATTATCAAGAATTCCACTTTAAAGTTTAGTACATTTAAAAATCTTTACGTTTAAATTAAATTTCCATCAAAGTTAAACAAGTTTCATTAAATTTCAAAGTTTCTTTGCACCGGTAGCTACAGTCGGAATACACAAATAGACCTCTGCGACACGGTGAGAAATCAGCATCTAATTTACTGGCAAGCTATTCAACTCATTTAAAACAAAATGTTCAAAGTTCAACAACAGGCCAAATATGGCGTTTACTGATCCCTCCAGCCGAGAAAAAGAAGTGACGTCTTCAGTATTTAAAGAGGCATCTTACCAACTCCTAACGTCATGACGCCGGCATCTCTGGGCGTCAAACGGCATCTAGAGGTGTTTCCAAGCAACCCACACATACCACAAATAACTATTTTGGACAACATTAACTTTTATAGTACATCATTCAGGTACAATAAAAGTAACACGAGTAGTAATTGTGCATCCAATACATACAACAGTTGTATGATGCAACTACATTATCAAATATTCACATAATTAAACACCGCAGTTATCTGATACACCCATCGTGGCCTAGCCCGCGGATTTCGCAGGCCCATCCGGTGGCAAACACGAACCTTAATTTGCGGGCACGAAAACCCTTGCTCCCCGGAAGTGGGGGGGGGGGGGAAGGGAGGGGAGTTCGGCTACCCTAACTCGCTCCTTTCCCCAAAGGGTACTATCGATCCTCCCTAGGACCTTTCCCCACTCCCTCTCCCTTTTCGCGCAAAGTGTTTGATAAAAATATATCATAAAAAATCTAAAATCAGCAGATAGGGCTTCCGCCCTCTTCTCTGCCAGACAGGGCATCCAATCATTTTCACACTTTTATAGAGGGTAGAATAATTCCATGTGGTACGTTGGCGCCCACGATTTCACGAAATAAAATCCCTGCGATAAAGGCGACGTATGCCGCAATCAAACGAACCCAGCAGCAGCCTTGCTTCCGGCACAATCTCGCAAAACCTCCCTAACGCAATAGAACCGGGGGGGGGGGGGAAAGACTTCCTATAGTCACCGAAACTGCCTGAAAAACTAGCCAAACGAAAAAAAAAAAAACTTAATTTGACCTGCGAAGATTAATCATAAGTAATAATTAAACGCAAATAAAATAACAATCACTATACCAAAAAAATTATTAAAATAATTACAATCTCAAACATTATTTAAATTCTAACGTGATCATTTAATTTTCAAAGTGCAATATACTAAGCTAAGCTTTATAAATGGGATGGGTGCTTTATATACATATTTTGATTACTTTAGAAATCCTAATCGCAGCTATATTTAATATAAGGGGAAAATATAATAATTACACAAATGACAAGTATAAACACACTGTTAGCTGGGAAATTAAGTAAACAAACTAAGCTATTTCATAATATTTCTATATCCCAGAAGGTAAAGCACTTATACATACGTGTATATCGATATGTATAAATACACATATAGAGCCCATATATACATACATATAGTGGCTAAACATATAATGGTTAAAATATGATTCTGATTCAAGCGGTTAAGAAAGCACGAAATCGCATCCATAACAATAACTAGCTCCATCTGTAGGTTAGTTCTGGTCTGTTTAGACATGTCACATAACGGAATATTAATCATTTTTCTAAACAAAATAACAAGGAAAAACGCTTTTTTTAAATCAACATTTAGGAACTCTTCGAATGCACAGATATCGGCACTGGAATTACATAGCCTACACTATAAGTCGAGTCATGTCTTTCGAAGCATGTCCATTAGGAAGCCCAAAATGGCTTACGATTAAAAAGTTTCATTTAATTGTTTAAATTCGATTGAATTGTTGCCTGAAATCCCTCGGAGGCAGTTTGGTCTACAACTAATAATTTCATTAGACCAAAAGTCCTATGTTACCAGCATATTTATATTTCGCAATGTTACGTGATTGACGGCCTCTTTCGGTTCACGTGAGTGTAAACTTCTAAACGAAGCTATGAAATAAAACGCAATCAACTGAAAGAAGATAAACAGCAGTGATTAAAATTGCTCGATTAACTATGAGCCGAATATACCAGCATTTATTTCTACGTTCAATTGAAATCCTTCTCTCATTGAAAAATCTCTTTTTTTCAGTTCTTAATAAACGAAGTCATGAAAGTGAAATAAGGCAACGAGGAATGAAATCTTTATCGCCATTGGAGGGCCGACCATTTTAGAAGGCTGCCCCTCGCATTAATTGGAATATCTGACATGCAAATGAAGCCGGGACTTCCTCTTCGGGCCCCGACAGCGCGCCGTTAATGCAAATCCGAGCCAGCCCAGTCGATGGAAACCTCCTGCTTTTTAATGGCCCGGCCCTGAACCACTCCATCGATCTCGTATACTCTATGAATCATGGTCGAGCTAGAGTTAGCCGACTCCGTAATATGGCATCGCCCGGCTGTGTCCAGATTCAGTGTACACTTTCCTTTCTAGTGAAAAGTGAGTGAGTGAAGAGATTTGGACGGCTCTTAACATCGAGGTGATGGACGTGAGTATTGGGCAGCACCGGAATGAAAGGGTGGGGGAAACGGGAGATCCCCGAGAAAAGACCCCGCCGACAAACGGAATCGTCCGGCACGATCCCCGCATGCAAAAATCCGGAGTGACCCAGCCGGGAATTGAACCCGAATCGCCTTGGTTGGAGGCGAGCAGGCTAACCGCTCAGTCACCGTGGCCCCTTCTATAACGGAAGTTCGGAAACGAAACTCCAGACAAAGTTTCTTTGTACCAATGGTAATACAAAAGAGCTTTGCGCGTATATCAGGAAAAGTAATTTTACGCAATTTAATTGTATTTAAAGTTGCGGCGTATAACGCCTGGAAAAAAGGGCCGTGCGATCATACGTGTACGATAAGTTGTATAGGTCCAAGGCGCGCGACACAAGCATCGCGATGTCCATCTTAGCGCGTTTACGGTTACTTTTACTCAGGTTGAGAATATCAATGCTAAATGTTTGGCAACCGAAACTTGTTGCCGCTAGGTAAGCGCTAGTGTCGGCGATGTAACAGATTTTTTCTATTAAATACGTCAAAAAACCGGATAATTTTAATAACCATAAACCAAATATAAGAATTGGGTTTGGCTATGTTGGAGACAGAGCCGTTTGTTTTGCGTGAATACGTTTACGTTGACGCGCTCGGACGCCTTGATGTTTATTTTACGTTCCCGGCACCGCTTCACTCGATCATATGGTGTTGTATGTGTATCACCAGATTGTTTTTGAGATGCTCTTTCCAACCGTATACGATTTCTGTATTTCGACTTGGCCTTTTTACGAGTATAGGCCGAAATTGTGTTAAGTTTTCTTAAATTTTTACATTAAACGTATACAATTTCACCATAACCACGAGACACAAATGTTATTGTACACGCAATCGATTGATCTTGACGAGAGAAGTCGATTGATACTTAAACGAGTGTCGTATCTATTCCTAGTCAAAAGTTATACTACGCGGAAGTTATGAGACGCGGCGAAACGAACTAAAAATTGCCCCCCCCCCCCCCAAACACCACCACCCCCCTTGTCCTACACGATGCTTCGCATTTTCAGTCCTCACTCAACGTAACATATTCTTTGATCCTTTTGAAATCGAGTGGTGTAATTTAATTTTGAATGCAGACGATAGATTCGGAGCTGCAGTGCCAAACTGTATCAACCGATTTTTTTATCGTCGGATTTTCTGGATTACCTCCCAATGTGATTGCAAATTTAAAGACGTATTCGCGTCAAAGAAACTTCGTATTTAAGTAAAATATTTTTTTTTTTTTTTTTGTTATTCACGTAACTTAAAATTTTAATTCAAAGTGACGTCTTTGGAACACTGCGCACCTAGTCGTGGAAATATTCTCTATACCAAAGCCTCCTATAAGAAAGCTCGTTTTGTTCCTAACTTGAATAGAATCAACCTTAGCCCGGGCCACATTACGAGTCAGTTGCGTTGGTATCACTCTTGCCATCTCTCTCGGTTATCGAGGTCGGAAGAGAAAAATAAAAGTTCGCTGTGAATACCGAGGCCATGTTCGAACTGACGATTTAGTAAGTTGTAATTTAGTATTGTTTCTACTGGAACTGTGTCACAGTCACTTGTTTACCGCGACGGCGCTATCTGTCAAGCAAAGTTGTAGTCTCCATCGCATAACACACACTGGCATGCCATTTCTACGATAATGTTATCATAAATGGCTGAATAAATAGATAAATATTTAGATAAAGAACTCATGTATACAGCACTTCTGACAATTACGTTTATATTCAGATGTATCGCATTTCACAACGTGTCACTGGAATTCAATTCATGCATATAGCTGTTTACTTACGTATATGATTATTCAATTACCCGACTGAATAAAAAATATATCTAGGGCAGTTCATGGTAAAGTGAGCACTTTTTGAAGCTGTTTTGTCAGCCATAATAACGAATAAATACATTTCATTGTGGCCTCGGACTCTTGGCTTTGGGTACGGTGAATGTATACACTATGTTTATTACCCACATGGCAGGGTTTACACTAAAAAGTGATGGAAGGATATAAATTGGTTGAAAAAAAAATAACTAGGGCTTCAAAAGTGCTCGCTTTATCGTGAACGGCCTATACTTACGAATATACATAGTATGAAGACATTTCCGCAGTATTCTCTGCCACATCAGGTTCAAAACATATTATGGTGGTTATTTGGGGTTTGGTAAACTAGTATTTACTCATTCTCGTTACTTACTAAAAACCTAAATACTAAACTACCAAATACCTCTTCATTTCAATATACGAACTGGAACATGGCCAGACCCCAATACATTGGTTTCTGGCTTCAGTGGCTTCGTATTGATTTCTTCTATCCCTATATAGGTACTTTTATTTACCATTGGAGCTATATGTATTATATAGAAAATAATTTGTACTGAAGTCGTACTAGGTATCATCGTCGTATTGTTAGGGACGCCCAAATTTCGCGAAGAAATGTCATGTCCAGTTGTATTTCAAAAACGTTTAGCTCAGATCCACTTTCGTGATAAGATGATTCCTGCGCTACGCGTATTTGGTGTCTGCCCACGAATCACAGATATACAGTGTCCGAGTTAACCAATATCGTGATTGGTCAGTGGTAAGAACATGTCTTCTCACAAAGACTTACTGCCAATAAGCATAAGGAAACTCCTTACATGCTCGTATGGTGTTGAAATATAACATGTGCGGAAATTATTTCTAGAGAATAAAAAAATTCATGAGTTCAATAACATGTATGCTAGACTTTACAGTTTTATATACTTTCATAAAGATATCAACTGTTTATTGGTTGATTGTTGTGGTAGTAAAAGGCGGTGGTTGGGCGCACACTTTATTGCATATTTGTTATTGCTTCATTTATCTCCGGGAGGTATCAAACAACACGTCGACCAATTGCAAAATTTACATGAACGTACAAGTGTGCGAATTCCAACTTGTCCTAGGAATGAACCCGCGATATTCTCGGGTCTCAGATCATTTCACAAGATCAGGGTGTTCCTACGTATCGTCATGGTTTAACGAATTACTTGTTAAAATGTATAGAAGTTTGGTTGTTATGCTTAAGTTCAAACTGTACATGTTAGCGTAGGAGTCCGCTTGTTATGGGTTAGCTAGTATAACAATTCAGGAGTGTTTGAATGGCGTACAGAAATTTATAAAAGAAAACATTTTCAGGCATTATAGAAAAATTTATAACAATTACAGAGTATTTAGCTGTCGGGGTTTATATAGTATAATATATAAGTTCATAGAGCCACTGTTGGTGATTTAATTATTGGAAGAGTCTGCACTGTAAAAATAATGGAAAAATTACCTGTCAAATGTAAGGTAATATTCGCAAACTTGTAGA
The DNA here is from genome assembly GCA_029891345.1 of Dryococelus australis. Classification (NCBI taxonomy): domain Eukaryota; kingdom Metazoa; phylum Arthropoda; class Insecta; order Phasmatodea; family Phasmatidae; genus Dryococelus; species Dryococelus australis. Next base: position 43,936,744 of record CM057000.1, read on the forward strand.
AGGGGAGAGGAGGGGGCCATAGTTTTTTCTTACCGGTAAAGTAAAATTACCGCACTCTGGAGTAAAATTCACGTACATGGAAGTGGAAAATCCAATACATGGATGGGAAAATTACCTTACGACGCGTGCGGGTCGTCAGCATTCTCTACAGCTAAGTTGGGGGACGGGCGGAAGAAACAAATTCATTAACAAGCTAATATTTACTGATGCTGTCAGGCTGTGGTCGTGGCGTAATGGGTAGCGCATGGGTCTATCACGACAGAGGACCATGCTTCGCACCCACTCACCAGCAAGTATCGAGAATTTTAGTGTTGAGGTTGCGGTTACTATTCGTCAGAGGATATGGGTAATAAAAAAATTAACAGTAATAATACTCCGGGGTATTTTATTATACAGTATAGTTAATTTTCCCTTACTTGAATGGGATACACCCCCACCCCCCGCAAATTTGGTCAGGTACTTTTCCAGTACGATTAGGAAATAGTACTTTACTTGCTATGTAAATTTACTCTGCATTTAAGAGGTAATTTTACCTTACATTTAGAGGTAATTAGATAGGTAGGTAGATGTAAGGGAATTTCACCTCAAAATTCTTTTACGATGTGACCTTAAAGTTGATGCAGAAGATGATGAATAATTGGCAGAGACCGGTAAATTTCGGATATTCAATTGACAACAAGGCAGACACCACAGTACTTTGTGTACTCATGTCTCAGTTAGTTTTCCGTTGGCTGGTGCTCAAGTTAAGCCCTAGAAAAAGGTAGCACAGAATTCGGTATCCATTTCCCTGCAGGCTCGTTATTGGTTGGTATGGCTGTTCACGGTAAAGTGAACACTTTAGAAACTATCCTTACAAAAAAGTCACTTCCCCTAACTGCATATATTTTAACGGACGTCCTAAGTGACATTCACCCAGTAAAGTTAGTAACGATGGATGGAAAGTAGTTCTGTATCTTAACGTCGAATAAAAAGTGTTAGGTAACCATTTGTGATAACTTAAAAATATTTATTTCGCTTTCTGTTTTTTTTTTTAATATATCGAAGTGTAAAAATGAGCACATTTAGAAATTATTTACTTTCGTAATAATTTCACAGTTTCATTTGACCGACGGATAAATAAAGTGATGAGGCTCATATGAATGTTAATTTTACATAAGGCGGAGGAATACACAAGGTGCATACACGTAGATCTTAAGCAGGGCTTTCGAAAGTGCTCATTTTACCGTGAACAGCCTATAGTCATCAGGGGCGTGTGTAACGAATTCATAAACTCGAATGTAGACGTGGTTGAAATTTAACTTGTCCTCAAATGAACTCGAGAAATTTCGTGTCTCTGATGTTAGGATTACGGCAATCGGCACGACAGTCTTCTCGGCCCGCCTTTCTTTGCTGGCGTTGGCAGGGAAAAGACCTTCCAAACTGAGTCACACTGCCCGATATCGTCGGGACATCGTGCAATATTTGCTTCGTTCTCTATTTGGCGTAGCGATATTCATGCTGTTTCCAAAAACAAGGCTATCTTTTTTTTTTTTTTTGCAGTAGCGTCCAGATCACTGCCATCTATTGTCCGCTGGCCTGTTCGCAATTTAACGTGTGGTGGTGCTTTCAGAGCAGGCCACCGAATTAAGGCTTGACCACGCCATCGTAAAAGCAAGTACGAGTTGAGTGAACTTCCGCTATGAGATTCCGTGTTAACTTATTTTCCGGAATTTATCTCGTGGCTAAAGTACATCAGAGGCAGCCTTAATTAATGCAAACGTGTATAGTATAGTTATGATTACTTCCAACTTTTCTGAAGCCCTGCAAGAGATCTACTTTTAGGATATTCCTCCGCTTCGTGCAAATAAAACGTAATTAAGTTTAGGAACTTACATCTAAGGGACAACGCACCTTATTCCAGCGCACTCAGTGTAATAAGATTTTCCATAAGAAATATTTCTTACTAGGCATTACCAACACACCTATCTTCTCTCAGTTTTATTCATATTAATTATAATCAGGGACTGTAAAATGTCGAGAATTAATTTTAGGACGAGCTAGACTTAAACCACGTGTATATTTAAGTCACATTTCTATTGGGTCATGGTTTGTTATACACGCCCAGGTGAGATCTGGGCCAATAACAGACCTTTAAGAAACAAATCACCGAATCCCGTGCTACATGGTGTGAGGTAAAACTGGCTACACACTGAAGAAGCAGCCAATGAACATAAATCTGTGGTTGTAAAAGACATAGGACCGTGGAGTCTAGCCTACAGGCCGTTGAAAACGCGAAATTTTCCTGTCCCGTCTTATTAGGGATGGGAAAATTTCGCGAATTCATTTCGGAACTAGATAGATGTCAAACAGATAGGGCTTATACAGTGAAGTCACCTTTGCAATTGGCAAGGCCATCTGTTTTTCGCGAAAAGATCCCAGGATTACTTGTACTAAAAAAAAACTAGATCTAAGGTCCATGATTGTGATTGGATGATTTTAACTGTTACGCATTGCAGGTGTCTGCTCGCGAATCAAGGCCATTCAGTGTTAGGCTCACCTAATTCTGATTGGCTCAGTCAGGTAAGGCACGGTCTCCCGACAAAGATGCATGGCCAACAACCAAAGGAAAACTGCAATTATGCAACAGGTCGTTGGAGTCCAATCTGCGCATAAATCTTTTCGCGAAAAACAGGTGGCCCTAGGAATTGGATTACAGTTCATTAGGCACGCTCTAGATGCCTCTGAGCCAATAGAAAACACGTGCAAAGAAACAAGTAGCGAATACCATACTGCCAGATGTAAGGTAATATTGTGGCAGCAGCCAATGAACAAACATATGAGGCTCTAGTGTACACGTAACTGTGGAGTCTAGCCTACAGGTAAATGATCTCGCTAATTTTTCCTATCCCTGCTAATTATAACTGAAATATTAAGATTTAAATGTAAAACATAAGTTCAATTTAACCAAAGTACGATATTTTAATTTTTAGAAAAGTATAAAATGTTTGCGTTACATGTAACATTCAGGAAACGACCAAACACGTCATACATGGGGCTATTTTTCAAAGGAATGAATACAAAAGTGTAAAGGTGCCGCGAATAGAGTATATCTATAATACGTGTGTATTTTGCGTAGTTTTAAATTGTGGTTAACCCTTTCTAGCACGGTGCTCTATTTGCACTCAACTTTACGCAGGAGGTTGATTTGATTATCAACACATTCTATACACCAGGAAACGACATCCAGTAAGGGAAATTTCTCACTTGGTGGGAGACACCATTCGTTGTTGAGACTATAGGCTATTCCTCAGTCAAATAAATAGCTAATGCCAATAACGTCAAACGCAAACGCATTATTATCGGTTCCGACTTATGAGAAAGACTTATACTGATACTAGTACGCTTCGAAACCAAAAAAAATGTCGCGATGCCTAAAATCATATTTTTTATTTGTGCCTGGAAGAGATGAAGTAGTATATTTCATGTACAGCGACTTAATTTGCGCGTTTTCGACCAGCGTGCCAGAGGAAATAATCGCCCGGTAGAGTGAAATGTAAATGAGTAAATAATGCACAGTAGGGCAAAACGCGTCTGGTCGAGTCAGAAGTCCACTGTCGCTGCACAAAGGGTTGAGGTTCAACTCACTTGTGATAGCGGTCGAGTATAGTTAACAGTTTGAGGTCAGTAGACATTTACAAGACAATCAAGGGATAGGAACATTTCTCGAGTTCCTTTCGGGACAACGTAGACGCCGAACATGTGTACACTGAAGTTGACTTTGCAATTGGATCGCAGTTTGTTAGACACGCCCTGGACGACCCTGAGCCAATAGCAGACTAGAAAGGAAACAAGTAGCGAATCCCAAACAACCAGGTGAGTAGTAATACTAGCTACTCACTGGGGAAGCAGCCAATGAACAAACAAGTTAGACTCGAGTAAACACAAAATTGTGGAGACTAGCCTACAGTTCATTGAACTCGAGAAATCTTTCTATCCACTGCAGGTACGCCGGTTCTATTAGTCTATGAGTTCTCACTCACTACCGTTTTAGTGGCCAACATGACAATGAACACTATTACTGTGCTCTAGAACGTCCATTATTGGCTGGTTCTCAGTTACTAAGGCGCCTAGTCGATTTTGTCCCAATCAAATGTCTTTATTTGTGTGAGATGTTTTACAATCAGACCTGTTATTTTACGGAGATGTAACAAAAGTAGTTTTGTAGTCAGGAAAGGTAATGTTACTGAGCTGTAGAGTTGTTGTAAATCCCTGTTAAACGCAGGCAGCACGACTGCATGAAAATGCCAGTTTTCTGCCCCAATGACAAAGAAATTTTCACAATATTTTTGCTCGAGCTACACTCGAGCGTAGTCCTTAAAGTATTAAAGCCCTTGCACAAAAGAAAACTATAGAATTTAACTTTAACATTTCCTTTCCTTTGACGAAACCACCAATACACAATACAATTCTAATGTCAGAATTTAGACAGTTGGACATCGCTTATGCGTGATTCGTAAATATGTATTTATTGTTATGTAAATTATTATCAAATTATTCAGGAATGCATTTTACGAACCTTTATTTAAAAAAAATTGACGTAGTATTTATATTAAAAGTTAATTTCAAAGTAAAAAACTCACTTGTTTAATTATTTAAAAAATATCAATTAAAATATTTCCTCCACATTATATTCGTTTGCTATTTATTTAATTAAATACAAACGTTGTTTAATATACCGATAAAAAAAATTCCAATATAATACAACAACACAGATTTCACAATACCTATGTTAAATTCTCAGCAAAATGGCTGCTTGGCTTTGACTTTAAATTTCAACTTTTCGAAATCGTGAAGACAGGAGTGCTTGACTTTACCTTTGAGAGTTCCATTGTCAAGTTCCAGACGAAACAACATCCCCGAAAGCAAACGTAAAGTCAAATGCCACTGCACTATTCATTTAAAGATCACATCAATGCCCGGTATGGACCCGGTATGCACATTTCTTTGAAGAAACTGTAAAAGAAATTGATTGCTCTATCAGAGTGTTCCAACAACGTGGCCTTTCTCTGCAAGTGCCGTAGTGAGGGCGTCATTCCGAAGGGACTTACGGTCAAATGCGACGCAACGGCGAATGTGCAAAAATCTCCATTCAGTCAAATGTTTTCAATCGTGTAAGGGCCTTTAGGCGAAAGCTGCTCCCTCGTGTGCCTTTCACCTGTCGTGTGTACAGCGCTTGCAGTAGGTGTGTTCACGTGGTTTGCTATTCTGCTACTTTAGTGCTATTTTTGCTTGTCGCCGTTCGTGTTACCGGAAGCACTTTTTTTTTTTCTGTACGCTGTTCGAGTGGCGGTAGCAGTAGCTATTTGTGCTATTAACCCTTTGAGGAATATGCACGTATATACTATTGCGCTGGGAACTATCGGAATCTTAAGTAAAAATTATAACTAGTCAGCATTTCTGTTCTTAAAAATAAAACGGTTGTTTTAAACAATTTTTCAAACGAACCCGCTGAATTGTAAAACCTGTTACATTTGTCGCAAGACATTAATTGGTACACAGTCAACGCGCGACTTCATTGTGTGAGGCCAGCCAGTGATAAACGTTGCAGAGGACTGTGAGCGTATCCGGTGGACCAAAGGACGATGCTAAGAGGATAATAGGGACCAACGCAACTGATATTGCTGTAGTGGGGAATATAGGCAGCTCATTTCAACCTTGTCTTTGGTGGCGGTACATGTGTGCCATCCTCAAAGGGCTAAAAGCAGCTATTTCTGCTCTTGCTCACCGAGGTACAGCAGGATTATCAAAACGAGCAACGTGGGGGAAAACATGGCCGCCAAAATAAAATTACAAACGTTGAAGTGTCTTGAGAGTGACGATTTGCGAATAGTAATTTGCTTTTATGCAGATTGATGAAAAGAATATGTCTGGGTATCCTGTAATAAGTGCAGAAGGAAATAAAAACAACAAAGACACATTTACTCTCGAAAGTAAGTTATCTTGAGTAGCCCAATTTTTAATACGCGTTAATTACACGGAAACCATAAAGATTATAAACATTTTGTTTATTTATTTTTTATGTACTAGTTTTCTGCTGTTTGTCGTTCGTGTCGTCCTGCCGAGAGTAACTGCTGTTTTTCCATACGTTTCTGCTCGTGAAAAATATAATTTGCTCTCAGATAGTAGAAAAAGTATACCGCGCGAACAAACTTATAGGCAGGGATAGGAAAATTTCGCGAATTCATTTCGGGACAAGATAGACTTCAAACACATACACAGTGAAGTCACCTTCGCAATTGGATCACAGTTTATTAGACTCGCCCTGCATGCATCTGGCCAATAGCAGACTTGCAAGGAAACACCTTGAGAATCCCATAGCTGCCAGATGCAGGGCAAAAAGCCAATGAATACACAGCTGAGATTCCAGTATGCAGAGGACTGAAGAGTCTAGCCTACGGGTCATTGAACTCGCGAAATTTTCCTATACCTACCTGTAGGCTGTTCACGGTAAAATGAGCACTTTTGAAATCCCCGCTTACGATCTATTTGTATGCACGTTGTGTACTCTTTTGCCTTATGTAAAATTTGCATTGCCACGGTCCTCAGCACTATATTCATTAGTCGGTCAAGTGAAAAAATGAAATTATTAGGAAAGTGAATATTTTAAAAATGTGCTCGTTTTTTACACTTCTATGCATTAAAGCATCAGAAAGATAACTAAATAATTTAAGTTATCACAAATGGTTACCTAACTTTTTATTCGACGTTAAGATATGGAACTACTTTCCATCCTTCGTTACCAACTTCTATGGGCGCATGTCACTCAGTGCGTCCGTTAAAATATATGCAGGCAGGGCCAGTTACTTTTTTCTAAGGTTGAGTTCAAAAGTGCTCATTTTATCGTGAACAGCCTTTAGTGTGCCAGATTGTTTCCCCTCCTCCAGAGGCGAGCGTTCGGGACATCCTACCCCTACACTGCCTATCTCACGTCCCCTCCTTCAAAGTTGCGCGGAGATTATTTTGCTCATTAGAACTTTACTATGGCCGCCTTCCGTTACTCACATATTTCACTGGTCAGTAATTTCAGTAACGTCAGCTATTGCAAAGGCTGTTCACGATAAAGTGAGCATTTTTTTAATGTACCTAAGAAAAAAACCACTGCCGCTGCCTGCATATATTTTAATGGGCGCACCGAGTGACATTCGCCCAGCAAAGTTGGTAACGATGGATGGAAAGTAGTTCCAATAGCGTAACATCGAACAAAAAGTCTTGGCGAAATTTTCAAGTCATGTTCGAGGAAATTATACTAAAGGTAGGTACAAGTGCCAAGGCAATCACTTATAATATTGTGGTGCCGTCAGAAGATGCCCAGAAAGCAGTAGAAGGTGAGTAGCATATTTACTGTTTTAGTTCAAATACTGTATGAAAATTAGTGAGGTTAGTGTGTCCGCCATACTCGTTTATATTCTCCTGCACACGGGAATACTACTGCCAGACGCTCCGAAACAATCAATTTGCTGACGAAGAGAACTATTAGCTGCTTACTGACGACTGTCCCCTTATTGCTGGCGAGCACTGATGAACCATCAATGATTTCAGCGCTCGTCAGTAGTAACTGAAGGTGGCTTATATCTAGGTATGGGAAAATTGCGCGAGTTCAATTACCTGTAGGCCAGACTCAACAGTCGTGTGTACACTGAAGCCTCAGCTGTTGGTTCATTGGCTGCTGCCACAGTGTTACCTCACACCTGGCAGTATGGGATTCGCTACTTGTTTCTTTGCCAGTTTTCTATTGGTTCAGAGGCATCTAGGGCGTGTCTAATGAACTGTAATCCAACTGCAAAGGTGACTTCACTGTATACGTGTTTGACGTCTATCTTGTCCCGAAATGAATTCGCAAGATTTTCCTATCCCTGCCTGTATATCTGTTTCAAGTCCCCGCTGACGACAGTTGCGCGCGCACATGGGAAACGGCACAGTATTCCGCTGCGTTCACGCCGGGAACGAACACGAACCACGTGCTCCGGCGACGGGTACCCCACGTGCGCAGGTGGCGAGTGCCCGGGTCTCCACGGCAACGCGCACGATCAATATGTCCCGGGAGGGAGCCCCCGCCGCTCCGGGAGGGGGCGTAGGCCGTTAAAGACACGTGTCGCGGTCCACAGAAGTCCTCTGTCAGGCCGTGGAGTTATGGAAGTGGGCAGGGCCGCCAGTCAAGGGAGAGATACCGCAAAAAATGAACCGGCACATATTTTTTTTTGTTTTGTAATCGAGGGGAAACGCTAGTAAACAATACTTAGAGATAGGAAAATTTCGCGAGTTCAACGACCTATAGGCTAGACTCCACAGTCCTGTGTACACTCGAGCCTCAGATGTTTCTTCATTGGCTGCTGCCCCAGAGAGTAGCCAGTGTTACTCCACTCCTGGCAGTATTGCACTCCCTACGTGTTTCCTTTCCAGTCTACTGTTGGCTTAGAGTCGTCGAGGGCGTGTCTAATAAATTACGATCCAATTGCAAACTTAACTTCGGTGTACACATGTTTACACATCTACCTTGTCCACAAATGAACTCGTGAAATGTTTCTTTCTCTAAGTATTGTTTACTAGCTTTCCCCTCGATTTCGATTCAACCTCAGAAAAAATCACTGCCCCTTCCTGCATAATTTTTAACTGGCGCACTGAGTGGCATGTACCCGGTAAAGTTGGTAACGATGGAGGGAAAGTAGTTCCATATCTTAACTTCGAAACAAATATATTAGGTAACAATTTGTGATAACTTAAATTGTTTATTTCGCTTTCTAACTTTTTAATGCGTCTAATTGAAAAAATGAGCTGAACTGTAAAATATGCATATATATTTTTAATAATTTCACAGTTTCACTTGACCGACGCATGTATAAAGTGATGAGGCCCATAACAATGTTACATTTACATAAGGTGGAAGAATACAAAATGTGCCTACAGTAGATCTTCAACAGGGCTTTCAAAAGTGCCCATTTTACCGTGAACAGCCTTTAGCACGCCAGAATTCGATTTCCTGTAGGTTGGTATGTATTCAAGTTAGTGTCAATTGTTTATTGGCTCTTGCCGCAGTTAAGGCCCATTTTCCTTCTGGTTTGGAAATATAATGCCATACCAGTTAACGAGAAGAACGCAATTCTTACATTTTAAAACACATAGATATATGTATTGAAGGCCTAACTTAGGCACTTAAGTTTTCGTATCGTAATTGAAGAGGGTAAGATGGAATGTTTTATAACCTTTCCCCGCACCCAAGTCCACTGTCTTGCCGGCATCGCCATAGTAACGGTGTTATATGGTTGGCAGAATTGCGTGTGACTGTTGACACCAAGTGGCGGCAGAAAATATGCTATAGGCCATTTGCGGCAAAGTGAGCATTTTTGAAAACCCTCTCATTTGGAATAACAGTCAATAAACATATTTTATTTTAGCTTTGAACGCTAACTTTAGAGTGCGGTGGAACATACACACTGTGTTGATTACTTACATGGCATTATTTGTTTTTAATGTATTGTTGAAGGATACAAATTGGCCGAAAAGAAAAAGTAACCAGGCCTCAAATATGCTCACTTTACCGTAAACAGCCTATAATAATTTGAATTTGCATGGTGGTTATCAGTTAATATTAAAACAACGCTTACTTCTGAAGTAAGAAACGTTTAAATGTGCCCGCATTATTTATCTGACATTTCCAGATAAATATTTTTTTCCTAATGATCACCTTCATATAAGTAAAACGGTGGGAATAACACGAGTTGTACACACACAAAATACACAAAATTAGGCCGGTACCCAGCATTTGTTGTAGAAATATTTGGCCTAAAATTAGAGCAGTGTTAGCGTGGCGTTTTCCCTTCACTAAGCAGAGAAATTAGAAGGATGAAGTGTTGCAGGTTGCGGAGCTTAAGGGGTTTGTAATTGAGATGAAATTCTCCCTAGGTTAATCTTACGGGACTACGAATGATTGGCGATAGCAAAATTTACTCTACATGCTCCAACCCCGCCCCCTTCAAAACGTAATATGTTGTGAGTAGTTTGGGTAAAATCGAATCTCTGCTTCGAGACTATAGGCTCTCCTCATATATGGTTAGCACCCTCCCCACATCTCTCCAACCTCCTGTATAACTATTTATCCAGAACTCACTAAACAAGGTATAGGTCTTCTAGAATGTCATACGGACGGGATGCAGAAACGTGCAGTGATCGAGACTATATTGTGCCGGCAAGCCTCTCTCGTCCCCCAGAGGTTCTTTATACTGGATGGCTGACGCTACTCCACCCCAACACCCCACCAATCACCGGCGCGGCGCTCGGGAGCTTACAAAGAAGGCAAGCGACACCCCTCACTCATCCCCCCGAGGTTTTTTATACTGGACAGCTGAACCTACTTCACCTTACCATCCGTCAATCAACAGCGTGGCGCTCGGGATGTTATAAATAAGCCAAGCGATAACTTTTTTCTCCCTTAGGTATTTGCTACTCAACTCGCCAGACCAAACTTCACACCAACCTCCCATCATACCGTAATAAGTGCGTGCAGGACCTAACTCAAAGGGGATGCCCGCCTTTCTTGATTTACCTAATTAATTTGATATGAAATTGATTTAAAGGGTTAATTAAATTGATTTAATGGGCTAATTAAATTGGTTGAAAGAGTTAATCAAATTGAAAGGGTTAATCAAATTGAAAGGGTTAGTCAAATTGAAAGGGTTAAATGTAATGAAATGGTATAAACTTATTGAAAGGGTTAATTTTTTGTGTTTAGTTCATGAGTGTACTAAGGGTCTTTATTTTCCTTCCTTATTTTTGTGGGGAGGAGCTCTGGTACGTCTTCACCCTTGGAGCTTTGGTACACGACTAAGGTGCATCATGCTGGGTACAGGATATATATGTGGTGAGTTTTGTGCACGAGTGGCATAATTGTAAATTGTTTTCTTTTTGGAGAGCAGCAGCATCGATGTTCGTACTTGGAGGTCCGGCATTATACTGAGGTATGATGTGCTGACTAAGAGGATATACGTGTTGAGTTATGTGCAAAAGTTGCTTTAGTATTATGTTTTGTGGAAGAGTGTCGGGAGCGAGGCACATGTCCGTACACTTGGGAACACAGTACATGACTAAGGTCGCTTGCGACTGATGCTAGGCTGGGAGAGGACAGACACACAACACATCCACTTGGGAAGTCGATGCAGGACTGGTGTGTTGGAGCACTACTAAGTAGATATGCGTAATGGCGGAAACGTGTATTTGAAAATTAATATTATTTCGGCGAAATCAAACGGTTATGAAATAGCGATTGACAAATTCGGACAGAGACATGAATACGATTGATATACCAAGAACAGTTTATTTATCAAATTATAAAACACATAAACACAAAGAATCAATTATTAACCATAATCACTCACTGACAACCACAAAAGGAACAAGTTAATAATAAACACGTAAATAACCACTTCACAAATCAATAAAAATTATTTAACCTGTTTACGTCACATGTAACGAATGGACCACATAAACGTTTTGAATGTTAAAAAAATCTATATTAAGAGCTCCCAAAATTATTTCCACTCTAATTCTACCTACCACAATGAATTAAAACTCAGAAATATCCAACATACTTTTCATGGAACCAAATGACTTGCATTAAAAAATGTGTTCAAAATAAGCACAATTACTAACGAAAGAATCAAGAACGAATTAATACAATTATACGAATTACCTAACCACACACAATTAAATCACAATAATATATACCAAAAATATTAATTAAAACACACATGTTCAAACATGCACACTGATTAAACACAGGAACAAAGTGCTTAGAAGAATTACACATGAATCAACTGCTAACCAAAATCACTCCTTGGCAATTAGGACATATACAATTACAAATTAAATGAAATGCACACGTCCAAAATTGAATCACTGCAGAAATCAATAAAAACTTATTTAATCTGTTTACAACGCACGCACCCACATATTAGATGAATGAAATAAAATAAAAGAACTATCCCAATTCCACACATTGAGCTGCATGCAACCCTTCGCAGCGATCCAATGAAGGGTATGCAGGTCGCATTGCTCTGGACGGGTTTCTTGGTTCACGACTTGCGATGAGCTATCGCTTTGTTGAGGGATGTACGTTTGAATCTAATTTGCGTGATTTTTTACATGTTGTTACATACAGTTGTCTGTAAATGTGTTTACTAGGTTTTTGTTTGAGATAAATGTGAGTTAATTATTTTGTAAATTAATGATTTTTCTAGAAACAAACGTTGTACAGGATTGTTAAGTGAAATTGTGTGTGGATAATTTATATTGCATTTATAAAGTGTGTGGATAGGTTTTTCATTTTTAGTAATTAATTAATAAATATTTATTTATCCATGGTTAATATTTAATAAATTATTTATATTTTTTAATGTGTGATTTAATATGCGTGTGGTTACATGGATATGGGATAATTCATTAGTGATTCATTTGGTAATATGTTGCATGTGCATCGTAGGGTTGAAAGCCTATGTGGGTATGTCGTTCCTTGCTGGGGTATGGCTGTAAAATACCTTTATCCTAGGTTGATATTTAATTACATTGTTGCATGTGAAGTGTATTCAATCAGTTCATTCCTTGTTTCCTTCAGACGGTAAGGGATTTGTGGTTTTTTTTGGATACTTTTATAATAACTCGTTACTATAAGACACCTGGATTGGTAGGAAATAGGATACCTTTTTGGCTTTGTTAATTACTTCGTTGTAGGTATAATTCAGGATATCTATAACTAGTATGCAAATCGTTTCCTTTGTATTAGTGTGATTTAATATGCGTGTGGTTTTGTGGAATTGGGTTAGTTCATTCATTTTATTTTATTAATCTAATATGTGGATGCGTGCGTTGTAAACAGATTAAATAAGTTTTTATTCATTTCTGCAGTGATTCAATTTTGGATGTGTGCATTTCATTTCATATGTAATTGTATATGTTCTAACTGTCAAGGCGTGATTTTGGTTAGCAGTTGATTAGTGTGTAATTCTTCTAAGCACTTTGTTCCTGTGTTTAATCAGTGTGCATGTTTGAACATGTGTGTTTTAATTAATATTTTTGGTATATATTATTGTGATTTAATTGCGTGTGGTTAGGTAATTCGTATAATTATATTAATTCGTTCTTGATTCTTTCGTTAGTAATTGTGCGTATTTTGAACGCATTATTTAATACAAGTCATTTGGTTACATGGAAAGTATGTTGGATATTTCTGACTTTTAATTCATTGTGGTAAGTAAAATTAGTGTGGAAATAATTTTGGGAGTTCTTAATATAGATTTTTTTAACGTTCAAAATGTTTGTGTGGTCCATTCGTTACATGTGACGTAAATAGGTCAAATAATTTTCATTGATTTATGAAGTGGTTATTTACGTGTTTATTATTAACTTGTTCCTTTTGTGGTTGTCGGTGAGTGATTATGGTTAATAATTGATTCGTTGTGTTTATGTGTTTTATAATTTGATAAATAAACTGTTATTGGTATATGAATCGTATTCATGTCTCTGTGAAAATTTTTCAATCGCTATTTCATAACCGTTTGATTTCGCCGAAATAATATTAATTTTCAAATACATGTTTCCGCCATTACGCATATCTACTTAGCAGTGCTCCAACACACCAGTCCTGCACCGACTTCCCAAGTAAACGGATGTGTTGTGTTGCTGCCATCTCCCTGCCTAGCATTAGTCGCAAGCGACCTCAGTTGTGTACTATCTTCCCAAGTGTACGGACGTGTGCCTTGCTCCCGACACTCTTCCCAAAACATAAGACATGCAACTATTGCACAAAACTCAAGACATATATCCCCTTAGTAAGCACATCACACCTCAGTACAATGCCGGACCTCCAATGGTGAACATATATATATACACCCTCTACCCAACACGCCACACCTCATCGAGTGACAGAGCTCTAAGGTTGAGGACGTACCAAAGCTCCTCTCCACAAAAAGAAAGAATTACCCTTTCAATAAATTTAACTCTTTCAATGATTGTAATCATGCAATTACATTTAATCATTTAATTACACTTAACCCTTTCAATGGATTTAATGAACCCTTTCAATCAATTTCATATCAAATTAATTTGGTCATTAAAAAAATGTGGCATCCCCTTTGAGTTAAGTCCGGCACGCCCCTACTACTGTATGGTGGGTGTTAGGGTGAAGTTTGGTCTGACGAGCTGAATAGCAAATACCTAAGGGAGAAAAAAGTTGTTCTTTATAACATCCCGAGAGCCGCGGCGCCGTTGATTGATGGATGGTGAGATGAAGTAGGGTCAACGTCCAGTACAAAAAACTTCGTGGGATGAGAGAGGGGTGTCACTTGCCTTCTTTGTAAGCTTCCGAGCGTCGCGGTGGTGACTGATGGGGGGTTGAGGTGGAGTAAAAAACAAAAAAAAACCTCTGGGGACGAGAGAGGCTTGCCGGCCCGATATAGTCTCGATCGCTACGCATTTCTGCATCCCGTCCGTATGGCATTCTAAAGGACCTATACCTTGGTTAGTGAGTTCTAGATAAATAGTTATACAGGAGATTGGAGAGATGTGGTGAGGGTGTTAACCATATATGAGAAGAGCCTACAGTCTCGGAGCAGAGATTCCATTTTACCCAAACTACTCACAACATATTACGTTTTGAAGGGGGTGGGTTGGGAGCAGGCAGAGTAGATTGTGCTGTCCCCAATAATTCGTTGTCACATAAGAATAACCTAGGGAGTATTTCATCTCAATTACAAACCCCTTAAACTTCGAAACCCGAACACCTCATCCTCCTTAATTTCCCCACTTTGCGAAGTGAAAACGCCACACTAAAACTACTACTAATTAGGCTAAATATTTTAGGTCCATATATTTTCGCCTTTTGGCGAAATATTTTAGGCCAAGTAACACATATCAAATATTTTCAGGACAAGTCATTTTAGGTTAAGTTAATAGGCCACATAATTATAGATCAAGAGGCTATTTTGAATCTATTTAGGGCCAAATGTTTTAGGTTAAGGGAAGCGCAGTCCACCGGTAATACCAACTTCCACCAAAATGTCAAGTCAGTTAAACGAAATAACACACTGCCCCTTGGTACCGTCTCACCCAGCCTTCCCTTAATATTTCAAGCTCTTCAACAAATAGATTAATTTATACTTTAATATTGTAAACGTTTTGTATAAATGGCATTTAAATTGGATAACAGCCAAATATTTATTGAAGCACTGACGCGGACCCTAGTAAAATTATTTACAGCCCTGTGTATTCCACGCTACTACCAAAATGTATCGAAAATTGGCTCGTTCCTCGCCCACCTTTAATAATGTCGTATGCAGAATGCTTACACTAGCCAATCAATCAATTCGTCCTTTGAGGCGCCTAGATACTTTTCACGTGTAACGAATGTGACGCGATAACGTTACACGATTGTTCGATGCGGTGTTTGAAACATAGATCGATATCCTCGCGGCAGGGTTGAATGTCTCTGCAGAAGAAGTTGCAGCCTTCCACAAATCGACGTCGTGGAGCGTGAAGATACCAGGGAACCCGTCTTCTATAACCGCTACGAACGTGTCTTCAACGCCCTTCGCCGGAGAAGATAACGCCATTCCTTCGGGGTCGTTTGTCACCATCAGCTCCGGCGCACGTCGGAAGCGACTGAAAGGCTTCAAACACGACAGACGACGGGGCTCGGAACTAGCTGCGTCGAGTCGTCTGGACAAGGCGCCTTGCTTCCGCGATGTTAGAATCTTTTTGCAGGTATTTTGCGTATAGGTTAGTCACGGTAAACTAAACACTTTTGAAAGCCCTCTGAGCAATGATGATATTCCTTGTATGCCACACAAGCTTAGCTCTGTTGTACCATATCATGGCCATCTTGGATGACATAACGGCGGCTGCCATGTTGGTAGCCAGTATGCCGGTGACCATCTTGTCAGTCAGTACACTGGCAGTCATCTTATCAGTCAGCAAGCCGGTGGCCATCCTGTCAGCCAGTTTATCTCTGCCTGCTCTTGCATTCCGTCTCGAATTTTCCTGATCGGTAATTCATTACTGACGGAGTCCATCTTGGATTTCACTTCGTGTTCTTGATTTCCATCGTCGAGGGTTTCCTCAGGGTTCTTCTAAGTTTTCTTTCTTTCGCATTCCACCTTTTTTCTCTTGTTCTTCCTCTCTCTTCCTTTCGTTCTCTCTCTTCTTTTATTACTCTCTTATTTCCAGAGGGGTTTTCTCATATTTCTTCCATCTCGTCTGCTGGAGTCGGCAAACTTGTTTATCGACTATCTTGTTTTGTAGTCGTCTGCTGGAGGCTGCCATCTTGTTTGCCACCCATATTTGAGTCCCACATCGACCGCTAGAGTGTATGCTCGCGGCCATATTTGATTCTCACACTCGCTACCAAAGTGAAGTTCCACTGGTGGCAGCTAGGAGCTCTGGCGGCCATCTCGTGTTCGCTCATCGTCCGTCAGGAGAGCTGGTAATTTATTTTAAGTCTGAACTAAACAAAAAAAATGCTGGAGTCGCGTGGTTTCGTTCCGGTGAGTGTCACCAGTCCGACTACCATCGCATGTGGACCGATAGAAGTTGAAATAAGGCAGATACGAGAGCGCACACTCACCAGACAGATTTGTAATCGTGAAAAAAAGTTACCAAACCATATCGGACAGAATCTAATGAGTCACTCCCGGTCTTAGTCGGAGTACTGCCGGCAAACATGCTGGTATGATATCGTAGAAATATGGCGGAGAGATCACAGACTGGCAGACTATTCATCTGGCTCCCATTTTGTTTGTCGTCTGTTTGAGGCTGAGAAGCAAGAAGTGATGGATCAAGTTCTCCAGAAGTGTGCAAGATGCATGGCCAACAGTTGAGAAAGGAAGAACTACGTATGAGCTGACGCCTAATTTCAAAGACAGACTCAAATGGGAATGGATCACCTTAAATCATTAGTGCCACGGAAACGTCAATACCAAGCTTCGTGGTCTGCAGTTGGTGGAATCACCGTTGTGTGATGCATGTGGAGTGGATGACACGATGCAGCATGGTATCACAGGATGTCTGAAGACAGAAGACATAAGAGCCTGGTTGTAAGGAATAACAGACAGAAAGAAAACTGGGAAATGTACTGAAAGATCAAGCTCTCCATAAGATTTGGAACAAGTTGGCCACAATGATTGGGAAATATTAGAAGAATATTATGTATTGGGAGAAGAGCTTTCCGAGAACCCATGAAGAGGTATTACTAGGGTAATGCAAGTAGTTGGAATATTTCTGATTGGTGAAGTGGACAGGTTTTTACCTAGAAAACCGGTATAATACCGAGCGAAGGCACTAAAAAATGTGAATGGCATGTAGAGAGAAGAGGGGAAAATGCTGTGCACTGCCTTACTCAACCGCGTACAGCTGCAGTGTGGGACGACGGAGGGTGTGCCGGCCTCTCGGGCAGTGAAATCTCTATAATCCATTCACGGTTACTTCACACTCTTCCTGAGGCCCTGCTGAAGTTCTACTTCCCGGGTATTGCTCCGCCTCGTGCAAACTAAGCTTAACTAAGTCTAGAAAACCACACTAAAGGACAACGCACCGAATTCGTGATCACACAGTTGTAATGATATTTGGCATGAGAACTATTTTTTTTTACTAAGCGTTACCAACACATATGTTTTCTCACTGTTTTTTATTCGAATTTAGTATTAAAAACAAACAAATTATTTATGTTTATGTTAATAGAAGCATAAAACGCTTGTGATGCATGGCATATTTAGGAAATAACTATACACGTCATACATGGGGAAATATTTCAAAGGTTTGATTCACAAAGGGCGAAGAAACCCCGAATATACTATATATACCTAACACTTTTATTTCTACATGAAGATATAGAACTACTTTTTTTTCTGTTGTTATCATCCTAACTGGGAGCATACCAGTCAGTGGTCTCATTTAAAAGAATTGCAGGTAGCGGTAGTGACATTTATCAAAGGTTGATTTCAAAAATGGTCATTTAACTCTGAACAGACTATATACGAAGCCTAGAAGCGTGGGTGCGCTAAGGTCGACCTAGGTACGCGTACCGAATGTCTGGTAGCCTTTTTGCGCAAGGCTCTGAACTAGCGTACAGTCTTTCTCTAGTTGACTCGCCTACATATGACTTCCATTTTCGGCTATCATTTTATGTTGTGAAAAATTACGACAGATATGCGTTGCATGTGTCTAGGCTATGTAGCTCGTACTGAAAGTAGAAATTATTGTGAAACACTCGTATTCATCCCCTTTCACTTCTAAAAATATACGTTGGACACGTAAACCGGGAATTATCATCCGGGCGGGGTAAATGTCTTAACGGCTAGATTTGTACGCTGACACCGCTAAAAATTTTGAACAGCTTTTGAATGGCAACGACAA
This sequence comes from Dryococelus australis, assembly GCA_029891345.1. Taxonomy (NCBI): domain Eukaryota; kingdom Metazoa; phylum Arthropoda; class Insecta; order Phasmatodea; family Phasmatidae; genus Dryococelus; species Dryococelus australis. The sequence continues at coordinate 43,955,176 of CM057000.1, forward strand.
GAGTGCAGCTTTGCGCTCTGTTTATGGACCTGAGCAGACGACGCCCTTGAGTGTGAATAGGATTGCAATGTTCAACTTGCTGCCACATCAGCTCGCAAAATATACGAGACTCGCGTATTTTAAAATAAAAATTCCAGCCTTTAACTTGTCATTCATAAAAAAAAAATACATTTTCATTTTTAGGTTGAAAAATGGATCCCGTTTTCATATAATTCTCAGGCAACAGTAGTACTGATTTGTGAGGGCGTGTTCACGTTAAATTATGCAATGTCGTAAAAGGTTTACTCTTACTCTGATTTAAAAAAAAAAATCAATTTATTAGTGGATCAGCTATCGTATGTTAGGACTCGTGTTTAATCCCTTTATTCTTCCGTATGGACTTGAAGAATTCGCGGATTCATTTTGGGACAAGCTAGAATCCAAAACACGTGCGTTTGTATAACTTTAGCCATTGGTCCACGCGGTGTTTGACACCTACTGGAGAACGGTGTCCAATCGTCGCCTTCCACTCTGACAGCAGACAACCAATGTACAGTTGATATCGGCATATCTGTACATAAGACTATAAAGTCCAGCTTGCAGGTCATTGAACTCGCGAATTTCTCAGGTCTCTAGACATTGACCACAGAGATGGCTGGCATTGTGCGCATCACAGTGGCTTTCTTTGCGGTAAAATGATTTGTGAAGAGTTTCTGCGCAGCTCGTTTATGAATGGTTACTGCTAATACTCCTTGCCACGCAGCACGTTGTCTGCTGGTTGTTACATTCACGTCCGACGCAAATACGACGTATGCCAAATTATGACGTAACTGCAACAGTTCAGCCGAACAGGTCAAGGGCGTCCAAGCGATTAATATTATTACCTGCATTTGATTCATTTCTAAGTGCGAAATTAATTTTGGAAAACAAGTCACGGAACTTATATATTTGGCAATGAAATTTTCAAAATTGGAACTAGGAAATATCTTTGAATAAACTATTATTTGTTAATGCCACTTGAATGACGTAAAATAATTTCTTGCAAAATGTACTAGCTAGTTTATTCGTAGTTTCGATTTAAGTTTTGTCATGAAGGTAGAAGCAATATTTGTTTATATTTAAACCATATATATGGCCGGTCATTCGTCTGTGTGTTTAAGTATCCTTTAGAAATCTGTTTTGGAGCAAGTTTTGAAGTTAAAATGCTGAAATAATGATTAAGTAAATATTTTTAGAAAGATTTGGCATTCTATTTATGTCATACAACACAGTTATAAAATAAAGACAAAATATAGATAAAAATTGCCTATTGATAGGGATAGGAAAATTTCGCGAGTTCAATGACCAGTAGGTTAGACTCCACAGTCCTGTGTAAACTCAAGCCTCAGCTGTGTTCATTGGCTACTGCTCTAGAGAGTAGCCAGTGTTACACCACACCTGGCAGTATGGCATCCGCTACGTGTTTCCTTGCAAGTTTGCTATTGCCTCAGAAGCGCCCCGGGCATGTTTAGAAAACTGGGATCCAATTGCAAACGTGACTTCGCTGTATATGTGTTTGACGTCTATCTCGTCCCGAAATAAATTCGCGAAATTTTCCTATCCCTACCTATTGAACAGTATTAATATGCAGTGGCATAGACTCTTGCTGGCAAGTTGCCAAGGGGGACAAGTGAAGACGAGTGTCATCCTTGCGGTTGCAGTATCCCGTCCCGTTTCTGGGCGACAGCTGGCGCAGTCCCACGGTACTTCCCCGACCATTAAGCTAGGCTGATTGGCTGGAATGTGCTCGGATGCGAACGGTAAATGGCATTCCACTGACTCTATGCAGACTGCATTTTAACTAATTATGGGGTAGAGACCTGCAAAATTCTCGTTATTATTAGGGGAAATGTTAAACTTGAAAAACATGTACCTTTGCAATACGTTTATCATTGGACCATAACTTATGCGACACGCCCTGGGTTACTATGCACCAATAAAGGAACACTTCACAGTTGTGTGCCCCAACCACGTGTAGTTCAGTCAGAGAGGAAGTGTCTTCATGTTTATGCAGCAGCCAATAGAGGAACAACCCTGGGTCTAGTGTGTACATTAGTGTGAGGTTCAGCTTGATGCCAAATAATAACGCCAATTTTACATGTCCCTAGTGATGGGATAAACGCAAAATTTTGAAATTCAAACGAATCGATTACGATTACCTTTTTTCAATCGAATAAATACTTGGTAAAAATAATCAATTGTCTTGTTCTACTCCATATATAAAAATTGGCCGCAGATACTGTATATAATAATTTCACCTATTTTGAAAATTTGTTGTTTCAAAATTGTTTTTTATAGTTTAAATAAATGTAAAACGTGTTGATATTTGCGATATTTTTTTTAAGAACAAACAGCTGAAAATCGTGAATAATCTAATTATTTTAAAATTATCGATGAATCGATTATACTTAAATAATCGAATAATCGATTAGTTTAAAAGCAACCATCCCATCACTAATTTCAACGCCGTTCGAAGCATGCACAACACCTATAGTACGCTTACATGCATGATGTTTTTTTTTTTTTAAACGCCGAGAGGGAAACGGAAATGTGTGGCGACAAAGTTGGGTGCAAACTGATCATTCGGGTTCCTAAAGATGCGCGACCCGCCAGCCACGTACGCAAGACTGATGGACTGTCGGCGCCTTGTCGCTCTCCTGTGCATGGGCGACCGCACTTCGTCATTCGATGGACCACTATAGGCAAGTCACTATAAAATGAGCACTTTCGAAAGCCCTGCTTAAGATCTACTTGTATACGCGCTGTGAATTCTTCGGCCTTACGTAAGATTAACATTGTCATGGGCGTCATCGCTTTATTCAAGCGTCGGTCAAGTTAAGCGATTAGAAAAGTAAATATTTTACAAATCTGCTCATTTTTAGACTTCGATTAGGAAAAACAAAATAGAACTTTAAATAAATAATCTAAGTTATCGCAAATGGTTACCTAACAATTTTTATTCGACGTTAAGATACGGAACTACTTTCCCATCCATCGTTACCAACTTAACTGGGCGCATGTCACTCAGGGCGCCAGTTAAAATATATGCAGGTAGTAGCAGTGACTTTTTTTCTAAGGTCGATGTCGAAATTGCTCACTTTATTGTGAACAGCCTTTACTTACTACGTCGTGTATCATATGTTTCATTCACGTTGCTGACGACAGGTAAACAACGTGTTTCAGTACACAAATACGGAACTGATATGCAGATTGCTTACGTAAAAAAACTGGTTTCAACGACAAAGCCGCTCAACTATTTCTGCGGGAAGCAGTGGCATATGCAGAAAATTGTGTTGTTTGGCGGGAGGGGGGATAGGATTTCTTCATGGATAGAACAGCACCTATAATTTTTTTTTATCTGAAGAACAGCCTGTTTTTTTATTTTGCCTGTCTTTAATATTTTCTTATACTTTTATATTTATCTAATTTATCATGTTACTGATAACTAGAGACCCGAGAATTTCGCGTGTTCATTTCTAGAAGAGTTATAATTCACACACATGTACGTTCACGTTAAGTTTGTAATTGATCGACGTGTTGTTTGACACCTCCTGGAGATAAATGAGCCAATAACAAACATGCAATAATTTGTGCGCCCAACCACCGCTTTTTACTACCAAAAATCAACCAATAAACAGTTGATATCTGTATGAGATTGCGAAGTCTAACCTACAGCTCATTGATCTAGTAATTTCTCGGGTCTCTTCTGAAAACTAACGATATATGTTTTTCTTTTTTTGTAAAATCATTTCGGGGGGGGGGGGGGAGATGTCTCTATTACACCGTAAACACGAGTCTCGTTTATAGACTGTTCACTGTAAACTGAGGACTTTGGAAAGCCGTGCCTAATACATACCTGTATGTAAATTGTGTATTCTTCCGCTACATGTACAACTAACATTGCTTTGGGCCTCATCAATTTTCTCATGAACCGGCCAAGAGAAACTGCGAAACTATGATAAAAATAAGTGTTTACACAAATTGTCTCGTTTCAACACTACCCTGAATAAAAAAAAAAAATACAGAAAGCAAAGGAAATAGCTTCAGCAATCGTAGATGTTTACGTAACACTTATAATTCAACGTTGATATGGAACTACTTCTCCTCAGCCGTTAAAGGCTGTTCGCGTTAAAGTGAGCCCTTTTGTAATCGACTTTAGAAAAAAGTTACTGCCCCTAACTGCATATGTTTTAACTGGCGCACTGAGTGACATGCGCCCAGTAAAGTTGGTAACGATGGATGGGAAGTAGTTCCATATCATAACGTCGAAGAAAAAGTGATAGGTAACCATATATGATCATTTAAATTATTTATTTCTTTTTCTGTGTTTTTTTAATGCATCGAAAAGTAAAAATGAGCAGATGTGTTGAATATTTACTTTTCTAATAATTTTACTGTTACATTTGATCAACGTATGGATAAAGTATGAGACCCGTGGCAATGTTAATTTTAAACAAGGCGGAAGAATACACAATGTGCGTACAAGTAGATCTTGAGCAGGGCTTTCAAAAGTGCTCATTTTACCGTGAACAGCTTACACCAACTTTACTGGACGTGTATCCGTTAAAATACATGCAGGTATGAGGAGCAACATTTGCCAAACGTTGATTTCAAAAATGTTTATATTACTGTGGACAGCATTTTATTTGCTCATTAACTGCTGCTCGACGAGTATCCAATATCCGACATAGGCAAGTAGTGCAGTGTTCAGCTCTCGTTTTCTTCTATGTTTGTTATTCGCCCGGTCAGTTCCAATGGTCACGATCGTGGGCACGTTGCAGGTAGGTAGGTATAGGCTGTTCACGGTAAAGCGAGCACTTTTGACAGCCCTGCTTAAGATCCACTTGTACAAACGTTGAGCAGTCTTCCGCCTTATTTAAAATTTACATTGCAATCGGCCTCATTACTTTATCCATGCGTCCGTTAAGTGAAACTGTGTAATTATCAGAAAAGTTAATATCTTACAAATTTGCTCATTGTAACATTTCGATGCATTAAAAAACAGAAAGCTAAAGAAATAATTTAAGTTTTTCTAAGTGGTTAACTAAGATATTTTATTCGACGTCTATATATGGCTCTACTTTCCCTTTATCGATACCAACTTTAGTGGGCGCATGTCACTCAGTGCGCCCGTTGAAATACATGCATGTGAGGGCAGTGACTTTAATCTCAGTTTGATTTCAAAAGTGCTCACTTTATCGTGAACAGCGTTTAGGTAGATGGGCTTAACGTTTCGTCGACAGCGAGGTCATTAGAGACGGAGCAAGTTGCACAGGAAAGAGGGATCGGGGAAAGAATCGGCCATGGCCTTTGTTAAGGACCAATCCCAGATTTTCGCCTGGGGCGATTTTGGGAAATCACGGCACAACCGAAAACATGATGGCCGGAACCGGGAATCGAGCCCCGAGTCCTTCCGAATGCCAGTTGGAAACGTCGCACACGCGATTAGTACTGTACACGGCTAGTATCGCACCAGTGCCCTGTCTACGTTGTGGCTGATCTGATCTGTGGGATTTCCAGCTCGACTTCGGCATGAATTGTTAACACCAATGTCTAGAGACATGCAAAATTCGCGTTATTGTTCGTCATCAGGCTAAACGTCACGGTACTGGAGCCGGAGTCGTTTCTCCATTGGCTGCTGCATAAATGTGAAGCCACGCCCTTCTGGCTTAACTGCACATTATTAGGGCATACGGTTGTGAAGTGTTCGTTTGTTGGCGCAGAGTTACCCAGGGCGTGTCATATAAAGCATCGTCCAATGACAAACGTGTTGCAAAAGTACACATGTTTAAAGTTCAACGTGTCCTCAATAAAATGAATTTTGCAGGTCTCTACCAATGTCATAAATCACGCAGCACATCGTATACTGGTTGCAAGGCAAATTCTGAAGATAAGTCCAGAGCGTATAGTCTACTCGCGGTTTCTTCAGACTTTTTCAAACAAACCTTTGAAAAATCACCCAGTGTATAACTTGTTTAGTTATTTCCTAGGTATGCTAAGTATCACTAGCCTTTTATACCTCTGTTAACATTAAAGTATCTTATTTTTGGTTAAATTGAAGTTTTGCCGGTATTTTATCTATAAATAATAATAATTCATTTAAACTAAATACGAAGAAAACCAGTGAGTGCATGTTGGTAGCGCTTAGTGAGAAATACTTCTCATGCAAAAATATCATTAAAACTGAGTGCGCACGAATTCGGTGCGTTGTCTTTGGTGTAATTTTCTAGACTCCGTTAAGCTTAGTTTGCACGAGGCGGAAGAATATCGTGGAAGTAGAACTTTAGCAGGGCTTCAGAAAAGCGTGAAGTAACCGTGAATGGATTGCACCAAACGATTACGTGATTGCAACACTTGGATATGGAAATTAATGTTCGAACGAATATGTTAACCCAGAGTCGTACCAGTCACCTTATTGTACAGTGGTTCAATCGGAAAAGTAGGCCAAACTTTAATATACCCGGGTTTAAAATTGATCTTGTTCTCGCGTGAATCCACGAAATTTTCTCATCATATTCAGAGTTCATAAATTTCCTGTCGTGAGTGTCCTATTATTCGTAGTCTTATAAATAATACAAATTTATTGCTGTGTCAGGGTGATATATATTTATTCACTCTTGGCAGATTTCTCCTTTTTTTGTTGCCATACAACTTTTCGTGTCTTGGTTTTTTTTTTTTTTTTAATTTCTTCCCTTGCTACGAATAAGTTCTCATTTATTCATCAAGCAAAATTTTTCCTTGCTCTCGAAATTTTTTAAAAGTATATTTCATGACAATATACACGTCTCGTATGACGAGTAGGTCAAACGGTTATGGCAAGATATCCAACTCCTGATATTATTTACAATTTATGAGCGCCTGCATAGTAAACCCAATGCCGAAAAAATATTATCCAGTTTTACCAGTACAGTTGCGTATATTTAGCCAATCTGAGCTGTACACTGACAGAAAGTCAAGAAAACACTTGTTTGTATTGACTCAAGAATATATTTAGTTGTCCCGACAAAATATTTTCTTAGAGTGTGCAAAACTTGAAATCAACAAATTTAATTTTGTTCATCTAACAAAATACACGTATGAATAAACAAATCATATGCGTGTAACCAATATAAATTACATTGTCAACAAAATATTTTGATAAATTGACTATATATATATATATATATTAGTTGGGCTACTCATTTTTGACTACCTCAGTTTGAAAGTACGACTAGAGAGTTTGTTTGCATTTTTTGTGACAATTATGATAGTAACAGTGTTTTTGTTAGGGCATTTATTAATGCTTAAGAGTGGGATCCCCCCCCCCCCTTGTACAGCGCATTTTTTGTTAAATAGTTGCTTGCGCGAATACGCGTATCTCGGTAAATAAATGTTCTGCAAATACGATATTTTTTTCTTCAGAAAAGACAAAAAAATTCCTATGCCTCTATTTCTTTTTAACTTTGTCATATTAAGTGTATTCTCGGATAAAGGAATTCGTGAAAATGGTCAAATATCGCAATTTTCAAGCTCGCCTATGCAATTTCCTTAAGCGGCAAGAGAAAAGTACAAACGTACGGGCGTAGTTTAATCTGTAGTCATTCATAGCGGGTAATAAAACCCCACTGTTACAGATCTAGTTTACACAGCACAGCGTCACGACGGAAACACTGCGCGCCTTGCGCGTAGGAGCGATGAGGCACTAGGCGTGCGTGTTAGTGTCGCCCGTATCGCTCTCTCGCTTCTTGACCTTGGACGCGGAGTTCCCACGGGGGGTTCATCCCACTCTTAATAATGGAAAAAGAACTCTAAAATACAAGTTCAACAGGTGGGAGGCGAGTAGTTTGACCACTACCCCACCGCCCTTCTCCTTCCCCCATGATATAATGCTACATTAAAAGTGCTAGGTTAACATTTGTGAGTACGAAAACTATTTATTTTTGTTATTACTTTTTTAAGTCACGTTAGCACATTTGTGAAATATTTACTTTACTATGTATCACAGTTTCACTTCACCGACTCACGAACAAAGTGATCAGACCCACGGCAATATTAATTCTACATGTGGTGGAAGAATAAGCAATGTGCGTACAAGTAGATCTTAGGCAGGGTTTTGAAAAGTGCTCAGTTTACCGTGAACAGCCTATGTTATATAGGCTATATAATTGAACACGAAGCATACGGCTTTTTGGTTGTGACCGCGAGACAATGCGTGTGTCGACTTTAGTACAGCGCTCATCAAAAAATTCCCTGTTTGAAACACCTGAAGCCATCAATAAGAGTAGGTCAGAAAGGGCTAAGAGCGATCCGTGCCAGTCGATTTAGCCGTGAATCGACGTAATATACTTCGGAAGCAATCTGCAGACTTCCACTGTTATATATCACCGGATTCGTCTTTTCAAGGCGCATACGATCGTGATGCCATACCACCATTCTGTCTCGTTTTTTAATGTTCTATCGATCCGTGCTATCTCTCTCTTTCTCTCTTGTCTTTTTCCCCTTTCTCTATTTCGTTTCTCTCTCTCTCTCTCTCATTTCGTCTCCTCTCGTGTTTCTCTCTTTCTCACTTTACTCCAAAAGGATTTAACGTTGAAGGACAGAGAATGTAGAAGTATACTAGCGCACGCTTTCACGGACTGGGCCAGCCAGTGTCGCCCTACACAAATAAAAAGTGTAAAAAAATAATAATACAATAAAAAATTTTCCTCAATCCACTTTTTTGATGTCTTAACTACATAACAATTTTAATTGTAACCGGCTTTCCGTAGGGTATAAGCTTAACAGCAATTTCCCTGGCATATGGTTATAAACTCTTCACGATAAAGTGAGCACCTTTGAAATCAACCTTAGAAAAACGTCACCACTCCTATCTGGATATTTTTTAAAGCGCGCACTGAGTGGCATGCGCCCATTGAAGTTGGTAACTATGGATGGAAAGTAGTTCCATAGCTTAGCGTCGAATAAAAGTTTGTTAGAAATCCGTTTGTGATAACTTAAATTATATCTTTGCCTTCCTGTTTTTTATGTTTTGAAGTGTACAAATGAGCAGATTTGTAAAATAATTTCTTTGCTGATAATTTCACAGTATCACTTTACCAATGCATGAATAAAGTCATAAGGCCCATGGCAATGTTAATTTTACTTAAGTCGGAATAGTACACAACGTGCATACAAGTAGATCGTAAGCAGGGCTTTCAAAAGTGCTCATTTTACCTCAAATAGCCCTTGTCAGAGCAGGATATCGCCACACATGCGTTAAACAAGCTGAGCCACTTTTCTTCCATCAGTCTGTGATCACTATGAGTTGTAAGATGGAGTTCGTTTGAAATAAAACCTTGTCGTCGCACGATGCACTAAAGCGCACGGTGTTAGAGAGACAACAAGAGAGAGAAAGGACTTCGTTTGGAGACGGCAAAATCCTGCTCTTCACTACAATTTATCCTTCGCTGAGCTGCTTGTTAAAAGAACGCTAATCCAACAGCTATTTTCTTTTCTTCTAATTTTTTATTGTTTCTTTTTATCTCCTCTCTTCTTATTTATCATGAGGTTAACATTTTTTTTTGTTGGGAAGGAGGAGGAGGAGAGGTACGCTTACGAACTAAACTAAAGTAATATCAAACCGAACAAATAGTACGCATATTTATGCTATACCCACGGATCGAATTAGGAATCATTCGCTCCATATGCTAGTGTTGTAGCACACTACGCTATGGATCTCTCCCATAGACCAAATCTGAGGTAGACCGCTTATTCGTCTTCTTTGCAGTACGCAACATTGACCTGCCCAAAAGGACACAACTGTCAAAGTCACAGGGTCAATAGTGATGAAAGTGTTTTTTTATACCTTAATTTTTAAATGACAAATACTTTTACTGATTTGAATTAACTAAAATTGTATTATAAATTGGCCAGAGGAAGTATACCTACATATCAAAGTATTTGTTTACGAATCAGTTTTGTAACCTGATATGCAAACTATGCCGTTTTTGCTAGACGTGTTGGCGGAAACACAGTTCAATGCTGGGTCACGGAGATTGGTTGTGCGCATCCAGCGAGATCGATCTACCCCATCTTTAGTCTATGATCTTACCACGCCTTCTCACTTCTATGTACAGGCTGTTCTCTGTTAATTAATCACTTTTAAGTTGGTAAAAACATACTTAAAGTAGTTACTTTTCTTAACATTGGCTTGAAATTGTTAAGTAAACATTTGTGAATTCTGAAATGATTTCGTTTGTCTTCTATTTTTCAGTGCGTTATGCAAGCAAATGTACGGATTTGTAAATTTGGAAAATATTTACTTATCTACTAAATACACATTTTCACTTGACGAACGCTTAAATAAAGTGACTAGGCCCATATCAATATTAATTTTACATATAACGGAAGAATGCTCGAAGTGCATTCAAGAAAAAGGTGTTCACGAAAAAGTGAGCACTTTTGAAATCAACCTTAGAAAAAAAGTCACCTGCATATATTTTAACGGGTGCCATGAGTGACATGCACCCAGTCAAGTTGGTAACGATGGATGGGAAGTAGTTCCGTATCTTAACGTCAAATAAAAAGTGTTAGGTAACCATTTCTGACAACTTATATTATTTCTTTCGCTTTCTGTTTTTTTCTTTTGTTAGCATGCCGAATTGTAAAAATGGGCAGATTTGTTAAAAACAAATTTTTCTAATAATGTCACAGTTTCACTCGGCCGACGCATGAATAAAGTAACGAGGCCCATGGCAATGTTAATCTTACATAAGGTGGAATAATATACAACGTGCATTCAAGTAGATCTTAACCAGGGCTTTCAAAAGTGCTTATTTTACCGTGAATAGCCTATGGATCTTAACGGTGTCGGAATCCCAAAATATTAAATTTTTTATATTTGTAACAAACTTTGCTCAACTCGCACGCATTGTTTGTGATTACATTTTCCTCGAATAAAAAACTTTTACACTTTATCTTTTTTGAATAATTTGAGGTCAAATACATAATTCTTCTGTTAGATTGCAACCGCAATAACAAATATTAACTGAGGTGTACACATGAAAAATTTCCCAAGTAAATTAATTCTATGGTCGACCGTGTGGCAGATATGCAATCACCACATAACAAGACATATATATGAACAAAATTAAATATGAAGATATTTTTGCATAATTTCAACATTTTTTTATTGTTTGAACTGCAATTTGGTGACTACATATACGTCAAGCAGTGGCCCACGGCATTATTTTATGTTGTAATTTTTTTTTCATCTGTAAAACTTAGTATTATTATTGCTGCAACAAAAATAAGAATTTTCTATTTGACATCAAATTATTTAAAAAATATAAAATGTAAAAATTTTTATTCGAGAAAAATGTCCTAACATACAATGCGTACGTGTTGAACAATGTTTGTTACAATTATAAAATAATTAATTTTTTGGGGTCCGATACATTTAAGCAGGGGTTCGAAAGGTGCCCAGTTTATTGTGAACAGCCTATACTCATCGATATTATGCCGTGGCGGTTCCTTTGATATAGGTGTACCAGTAGAATGATTATTATGAGTCTGGGGTAATGAATTTTAAATGGGCCAAATAAGGATTCAGCAGTACGCGCGTGACGCATAAAAATGTCGAATAATGTAGAAGATGACAAAAACATCAATTTGTCTTTCATGTCGTGGAGTCTCGATACATACTCTGGATTGCCAGCAAGCCAGCGCATCATCTGGATGGTGAAGTCCAGCTTTGCTTCTGAGAAACCGAGGTACATGATCGTTGGCCTACAGACCGGAAGACAGCACAACGTGAGAGTGAGTCTTTCGCAGTTCGACACACGTCAAATAGAAAATGTGAAAACATGCTTGAATAGCGAAAGCTAGCCATACGTTGACACAAACATTAACTTTGAAAATGGGCAGTACCTGTTGGCATATCAGATGTACAGTCAATTCCAAAATGCATATTATGGACACCCTCAATCCACGATACTGAGCCTTGATACTTGGTATTCTCATGGTATTGGCTCATGGTATTCGATGTGAGTATACAGGACGAGCGTATTATTTAAAATGTGATCAACTGAAGGATCGAATTCACTACAAATGGAAATATTTCTGCCAACATGCGCGCATTCTACCCGATACTTCACGACAGGCTTGTATCGTACAATTGCCGAGACAAGACCGTCAAAATACTGCCGTGAGCGCATCTGAGCACATACACTCTAAATCAGAATCAGTGAGAATTTCACTGTTTCAATCATCAGACGTATCTGACTGATTGAACAGTCACTTCAGTGAATTTAACTGATGACTCAGTGAAAAAATTCCAGAATTCCTTCCCTTATTGATTCACTGACATTTTCCACTGTTTGATCAGTCACACTTTTTTTCACTGTTTCCTCAGTGGTTTATTTTTGACTGATGGAACAGTTAAACAGTGTGTAAATATTGCCGTTGAACAACGTTAAAAAATGGCCACTAAACAACGTGTATCAAGTGAAATAGCAACGAATAAACCAATAAAACCAATACAAAATACTTTCTAAAATGTGTTTCGTCTTTCAAAACGCTATTATGAGATAATAGGAACACACAGCCTTTCATCCCGTTTTTACGTCATTCATTTCGATTACATATAATCGTCACAGCGCTCTGTTTGAAGGTTTAAACTGCATATAATATGATGAAGAGAGTGCACTCATATATACTATTCGTTTTAACAATCCTGAAGGTACCAATAACCAGAAACGGAAAGTAAGAGCATACAATTTAAATCTTTACGATGGGAATGGAACGATGGTGGAATGAGGACTGAGATACATCACCCCTAGGAAGCTCCAACACTGTACGCATCTGGAAATTCTAGACCCAAGAAATCCTGGGATCGAACTAGGAACCTCAACCAAATATAGTGAAGTGGAGTGAAGAGATTTGGGCGGCTCTTGACAGCGAGGTCTTGAGAGCGATTGAGGGTGATCGAGCTGAGTATGGAGCGCCGCCAGAATGAAAGGGCGGCGAAATGGGAGATCCCCGAGAAAACCTGCCCACCAACGGCATCGTCCAGCACGATTCCCACATGCGAAAATCCGGTAACCGGCCGGGTATTGTACCTGGTTCGCCCTGGTGAGAGGCGAGCAGGCTAACCGCTCAGGCATCGTGGCTCTCAAATATAGCGCCTTAGTGAACTGTAGTCGCCAGTTTATTATGTAGGAAACGCAAATTAACACTAGACATTTTTATTGGGTTACACAGAATTTTAAAAGCCGATTTTAAGGAGACAAACATTATACAGTCATGTGGAATTGTGTGCTACCTTCTCTTACGAGCTACAATTTTTGTTTCAAGAGGAGCTAAAGTAAACACTCGAAAGAAATGTGCCTGAGTAATAAAAATATTTCAGCATAAATGAAATTAAAATGTTTTCTCGAGATTATTTCTTCCTAGAATTTCCACAGTTATTTTATTTGGATGCATACAAAATACCAAGTTGAATATTGGAAGTTTAACGACAGCGTAGACAATCTAACACAACGCGGTCCTATCGGTACTTGCCTACGGTAAAAGAGAGGCAGCCAACGACTCTGTGAATTTTCCTCGTCAGATATGTAAAATTTCTGTGAAGGCGCACCTGTCACCAAAAGATTGCAAAAACTCTGCACGTCTTTAAACACATGCATGATAAAATATAGTTCTGATCATTAATACTAAGTTTCGATTACGGATGGATTAAGCGATGAACTAACAATTATTATGGGAACCAGATTTCCGTTAAAAAAAAAAAAAAATTCCACACAGGAAACTTCGACATCATACGTTGTCACCTGTAATTTTTTTCTGGCTGTTGGCGGTGTCTTTGATAGCAGACACTGCTGTATTCGACTGCTCCAATTACAAATAAGTTAATCCGGTATAAACTTAAGTTGAGTTGCTCTGTGATTCGAATGCAGACGGCTTCAGTTGAAACTACCTTATTGTGTAAGTGGATCTGAAATAGATTGTTTCGTAAAACAACTTGTCAGGAACGCTTTTCGCGAAAATTGGGCGTGTCACTAATAATTATGAATTGTAGGCAAATGGAATGAGGCTATCATTTCTCAACGTCTTCCCCCTTTAAGGCGTTGCGTAGCAAGCAAGCTGTTATTTCGTAGCCATGCCAAAAGTAGTTTCACACACATACGCTGCAAGCGTCGTTCATTTTAGCAAGAATAATTTTCTGAACTCAATTCAAGCGTATGTATTAATATATTATATAAACACACACACACAACTGTCTAAAATAATCTGGCTGAGTCAGTGGCGCAGTAGCCTAGCATGATGAATGTGGTGTCGGAAGTGCAAGAGAAAACCCACAGTCATTAATATTTCTCCACAACGAAACTCTTGCCCGCCTTGGAATCGAAGCGGTGAATTCTAAAGTAGTAGTTCGAAGACCATTAGCCATACCAGACGTGTACCAGCCATATAAGCGTTTTGCTTCTAAAATATTTCGACCTCAGCAATGGGGAAAAAATAAAGAAGTTATCTTGAGTGCGCTTTTATCGTAATCATTTCAAGTACAAATGTATTTCTGAGTTAAAACAAATGTCTTTTGACGTCTCTATTTATTGCTGATGCACAAGTAGAAAGTACATTTCAACCGTGTGCAAAACTCCTTGCTATAGCCTGTTCACGATAAAATGAGCACTTTTGAGGCCCTGGTTACTTTTTCATTTCAGCCATATTTTATCCTGTAACCACTTTTTAAAATAAATATTACCTTTTAAGTAATAAACACAATGTGTATATTCCACAGCAATCAGAAATTAACGTCCAAGGTTAAAATAGAATATATTTATTGACTATTATTCCAGATGAGAGGGCTTTCAAAAGTGCTCACTTTATCGTGAATAGCCTTTAAGTTTCCTGACACTAACAAAACCCTTTATGTGCAGTACATGGTACTACTGATGTAATTTAGGAACTCCTATTTTTTAACCGTAATCATGATATTAGTTTTTGTGTGTAGATTGTGATGCAGAATCACACATGCACTACTTTAGTAAAAGTTTTTAAACATGCCGCGCTTGGATGATTTCACCTTTCATATTACAAATTAAACAGTCCTGAAATATAAACTTAAACATCTTCATGAAATGCACAAATCTGTACCCTACAATCTCGCGTCCCCGGAATCTGAAATTGGGAAGTTGAAGTGTTTATTAGATGATTAAACTAAGGCGGCGTCAGATGTACTATTTAAAGGCAGCCATTTTTTTTACAGTGTCATGATCTCAACGAATTCAGTGGATCATTACAAGGACGTTGAAAGTACTCGCCTGCAACTATAGTCTCAAGAAACTCAGGGCTGCAGGAGTGCATTATTCAACGACTTGAATGCATTGCCGTCGAGTATATTTATGCACAAAGTTCTCTTACATAACCTCATTTGTGCTGTTAATGTCTCTATTGAATTCGTTTTTAGTGTTTATCATTCATCCCCGCTTTTTTTCTTAGTTACTTCTGCTCATACATTGGGTCAGTTCTTAATATCTTAAGGGCCGAAAAATTTGCAAGTAAACTTGATACGTTATAAATAAACACTTGTTTTTTTATTGCGATAATTATTAGGGCGCTGGTTTTTGAAAATTCCTCAAGAATTGCTAATCCAGAAAAAAAAAACTATAAATATGAATGAATAAAGAAAAAAAAACATTCCATAGGCAGGGTTAGCTAGCTATGTGTCCTTAAAGTAAAAATAATTCGAAAACTTACGATTGGCTATCAACAATCCATTTTTCGTCATTTCCTGCTCCTAGGCTTTTTCCTTTCCGATTGCTTTCGCTATTTCTTTTGAACTTTCGCCATTATTCTTCACACTGCCTTTCCATTTAATTTTCTGTTCTTTCCACCGCTTCTACGTCTTGGTAGTGTTTCCCCTTACCTTACTCCGTTTTCTCGTTCTTCAGCTCTCTATTTAAGTCTTTTTTTTTTCTCATAGATGTAATCTTATTCCCTTAACTTAGAAACTTTTTCTTCTCAAATGATTGCTCGTTTCACCATTTGAATCTTCTTTCTCGTTTTTCTTTCACATCTCCTATTCATAGCGGCTTGACACTTTAGTTATGCTAATCCTATGAACTCCTGCGTAAAGTAACTGTGAATAAAAATTTAACCATCTTGTGTCAATTTTTCCACTTTTTTTATTTTATTTTATTTTATGGGCGTCGTCAATAAAGCCACGAATTTTAAAAGGAGTGCAAATTACAGGCGCAATAAAAATTTTCCCCGTAGTAAAAACATTCTCAATGAACATGTGCCCGCTGATTAAACGGCACATATGGAATAATAAGGCTTATTTATAAGGACAACTGATTGACAGGGGTTCGTCCAATAGGCGTTTTACCTCAGATCCGATATTTTCAAGGCGACACAAATTTATATAAACCGGTCCTGTCACAGATTCAATTGGCGTTTCTCCAATATTAAATTTCAATACCGTTCTTCATAAAACTTTTCGAGCGAATGCATATGGTTGACGTTTCAATATGCCAAATTTCACGTTACTATAACCTAGTAAAATCCTCTGTTTTTTTCAGTGCCATGTAGTGGAACCCATGCTAGCCTTGAATTAAAATTCCACCCGAAGGAAGAAAATACTTGGTAGAATATTAATCTAAAACCAACAGAGCTACATATTCTTTGGTGCATCAGTTCGTAGGTTGGTGGGGGGGGGGGGGGGACTAACCGATGGAAATGCAAAAATTCTTGAAGCGAGGCAAAACTCTAAAGCAGATTTTCTAATATTTTTATGTATGTATATACTATTCATACAAGCAGTGAAGCAGTGTTGGATACTATTTGCTCCGCTGAGTGAGTATAGTTTATATAGTCTACTCGCGTTCTCTTCACAATATTTTAATACCTTTGAAAAATCATGCATGTATGATGTGATTGGTTTTTATTTCGAAATATGTCATATTTCTCACGCGTTTTGTACTTCTCGTAACGCGATAGTATCTTATTTTTGATTCAATTTGTCTTCAAGTTCATTTTATCTTTAAATTCTAATATTTCATTTAATATAAATATAGAGAAAATAGGTGTGTTGGTAATGCCTAGTAAGAAATAGTAATCATGCCATATATTATGAAAATTAGTGCTCACGATTGCGGTGCGTTGTCTCTTCGGTGTATTTTTCCAGACTTTCTTGCGCTTTCTTTGCATGGGGTGGAAGAATCGCCTAAAACTAGAACTTCTGCCGGGTTTGGAAAAGTTATAAACGACCGTGCATGAACTGCAGTCAACACATCGAGGCCTGCATACATTTACTGGCACTTAGTAAAATTAGAAACGAGTCACCTATATCCACTACTGCAAGAACAACGCAGGTTCTGTTGGTGTCTGTGTTAGAACTCACCATCGTCCTGTTGGTCCATACCACACCGGGAACAAAATAACCTGTACTTTACAGCGTCCATTATTGGTCGGTCATCAACCAGTGGATAGCCGAGCTGATATTGACCCAATCAAATGCCCTTTATCTTATAAAATGATTTACAATCAATCTTGTCCCTTTTGAGTGTCTATAAAAAGAAATCCTATCCTTACCAATACCATTGTTACTGCGCTATCGTGTTATTGTGTGGTTATGTTGAATACTAGCAGAACAAAGACTGCACATCCATGCGAGTTTTGTTTTGATCAGCAAAGAAATGTCCAAATTAGCTTTGCTCGAGCTACACTCGAGCATAGTCTATAAATAGGGATAGGAAAATTTCGCGAGTTCAGTGACCTGTAGGCTATACTCCGTAGTCCTGTGTAAACTCGAGCCTCAGCTGTGTGTTCATTGGCTGCTGCTCTAGAGAGTAGCCAGTTGTACACCACACCTGGATGCATGGTATTCGCTACGTGTTCTTGCAAGTCTGCTATTGGCTCAGAAGCGCCCAAGGAGTGTTTAGTAAACTGGGATCCAATTGCAAACGTGACTTCACTGTATATGTGTTTGGCGTCTATTTTGTCAGGAAGTAAATTCGCGAAATTTTCCTATCCCTATCTATAAAGTGTTAAATAACAATCGATAAATCAACCGTACAATGAACGCCAGTGCTGTAGTAAAAAAAAAAATAGTCACATTTATTGTACCAAAATAATAGTAGCAATGCGAAATAACAGGAGTATGATTATCAATTATACGTTCACGTTTAATAACCAGAAAAATTGAAGGGTTAATTCTAATTAACAAACGAAGTCTAGCTAACAAATCATTCAGCTTACAAAATTTTGGAGGTTTCCATTTGTAGAGGCTTGAGTGTTTTGCCAATTCATTTAGTGGTAAGTTAGACAACAGTAGACTTAGAACACTTATTCCGTCATTGCACTGTTGTAATTGAACAGGAGTTCTTTAGACAAGCCGTGTTTATAAGTAAGCCAGTAATAAACAGGAAGCAAAAATTTGACTCAGTCATGTTACTGTATCAGCAGCCAATTAAAAAAAGCTAGTGGCTCAAGTGTAAATAGGAGTGTTGCATCTAGTCTGCTGCAGAAGACGCTCGCGAAGAACTTATAATGGGACGTTCTAGACATGACACAATTTTTCTAACATTTTAACACTTTGAGATCGGCACACTTTTAAGATAAGTTAGTAGTGAGTCCATATATTCACCGCTGCTTGAACACTATGATTTGTAGGCTTCCAACCTTCCCTTGTCCTATTGGTCAACGCCAAATCAGACTTATATTTTTGGCCGGATCTCAGGCAATGTACTGCCGAATTGGCAGTGTTATAACCAAATGTTAATTTGTGTGTAACATAAGGTACATTCTGTCATTTCTTTTTCAATAATTGCATAAAAATTTAATTTCTATTTACGAGAGTTGTTGCTAACGCTATTTTTAGGGATAGTGAAATTTCGCGAGAGTATTTCGAGACAAGTTATATTTCAAAACACTGTATGGCGCGAATTCATTCGGAGGTGGGGTAGGCTCCAAACACTTATTCTTTTTTCATACTGCTGTGATTGGACGACAGTTATTTAGAAACAGCCTGTTTAACTGTGAGCCAATAATAAGCACGAAGCAGTAGTGTGAGGTATTTAACAGTCCTGTACACATACCTCACTCGATCACAGCAACCAATAAGCAAACGATGGTGTTTCGAGTGTATAAAGAGCTGTACAGCCTAGCTCGCTGCCAACTCAATCCGGGTAATACTCGGGGCTCTACTTACAACATGTTAACTTTTAGTACACGAATCACTTCTGCTCACTGCCAAAGTGGCTTAATTCTAATTGGGCCGATTGAAAACAGAAGCTGCTTCTCATGCAGAGAGCGGCCAATGGCAAAACAAACATTTCTGTATCTGCTTAGAGTAATGAAATCTACCATCTGCTCAAATATTTTCGAGAAAAATTTTGGCTCTAGCTATGTTTTTTCCCCAATAAAATTATGATAAGAAATATCCAAGAAATGTAGACATATCAGGGCCAGTTATGTTTCTAATGGGAAGAAAAATATTGACAGGAGTGTTGCCACAGCAATACACTGCTTTAACTAGAGACCCGAGAATTTCGCGGGTTCATTTCTAGACAAGTTGGAATTCACGCACTTGTACGTTCATATTATTTGTGTAATTGGTGGGCGTGTTGTTTGAAACCTCCTGGAGATAAATGTGCCGATAACTAACATTCAATAAATTGTGTGCCCAAACCACTGCATTTTACTACCACGACAATCAACCAATAAACAGTTGATATCTGTATAAGAGTATACAAGGCTGTGAAGTCTGACCTACAGGTAGGGAGAGGAAAAGTTCGCGAATTTATTTCGGGACACGTTAGACGTCAAACACATATACAGCGAAGTCACGTTTGCAATTGGATCCCAGTTTACTAAACACGCCCTGGGCGCTTCTGATCCAATAACAGATTTGCAAGGAAATACGTAGCGGATACCATACTGCCAGGTGTGGTGTAATACTGGCTACTCTCTGGAGCAGCAGTCAATGAACACACAGCTCAGGCTTGAGTTTACACAGGACTGCGGAGTCTAGCCTACAGGTCATTGAGCTCGCGAAATTCTCCTTTCCATACCTACAGGGAATTGAACTCTCGAATTTCATGGGTCTCTAGCTATAATCTTTAAAAGTATCCACACACATATTGAAAGACATTACAGTCTCATCTTTATTTCGCTAACAGCCAAATTTCAAATAACTATGCGTCTCGATTATACGTGTGATCGAACCGTTGTTAATTTGGCACGTCCCTGTTGAAAGTTTCCTTGTATTTAGGGGAAAATTTACGGAAATGTACAGTGTATGTACGGAAAGGCAATCCGTAATGACGAAAAACATAGTTAAGTCCGTAGATACAAAATACGGAAAGTCTCCGTATTCCTTGTGGCTTCGAGTTACGGGGACGACCAATGCCGATTCTACACGAAGCTTTCTTCGCCACTGTAACAAGAAAATTATCGTTTCTGGGCAGTTAACGTTATCCACGTGATTATGGCTTATTCTTTCAAATATTAAATAATAGCATCAGGTGTCTGTAACATTTGGCAACACTAAAAATAAACTAAATTTTATAGAAACTGAATTTATGCTTTTGTCTTATGACTATAAATATTATAGTTATAACACATTTTAAACTGAGAGTTGTAGGTGATTGGTTAGAGTCGTGGCCTGGTAATTTTTTGACTCGGGTTCAAACATCCCTTAAATACAAACCAATATTAATATAATTTTTTTCACACGGTAGAACACTCACATAACGAAAATTAAAGACATTTTCACTATCTCTTTTTATTTTAAACGGAGAGTTCAGAAAACTAACTTGGAAATTAACGGAGGGGTTCCGTGAAATTTGCGGAAAGTCCGTTCCTGAAAATCAATGTGTCCGTAATTTTACGGAGATTTTACGGACACTTCCGTATAAATTTTTACAAGCACTTTTACGTAAAATTCTATTAACTGTGGCGCTATAGAAGAATCTAAACAAATGACGAAAGAATACTCGCCGTTCACCCAGGCCAACCGGGTTCGATTTTCCGGTAGGCATCACTTCTGTATTTCCTCATGTGGGAATTGTGCCGGACGATGACGCTGTATCAGCGGATTTTCTTGGGGATCTCCAGTTTCCCCGCGCCGTTGCATTCTGGCGCCACTCCATACTCACCTCGTTTCACAATCATCGGCTCTCAAGACCCCGATGTTGACAGTCACCCAACACTCTCCACTTTATTCGCAGATAAATTAATGGGGGACACGTTCAATAGTTTGGTTTAAAAAATAACGTATTTCAAACATGACGTAACGCCGTCCATGAACTGTGTGGGCAATCGCCTGAAATATCGACGCCACCTGCTAATGTCGAATTATTTCATCTCCTGCTCATTTAATTTTTCGTTAAAAAATATTTATAAAATAAAACGCTACTACAGAAGTTTAGCTATTTGCCTCATTATCATGGGTACCTGTTTTCCGAGAAAATGATTTCATGACAAGTTTTGTTCCGAAACACTTTAGTTCAGAACCACTTTGGTGATCGGATCGTTCGAGTTGTTACGCGTCATATCTGTCTGCACGCGAATCACGGACGAGTAGTAACGGTGAAACTTCATTCTGATTGGCTCACACATGCAACAGACTCTCTTCACACGAAGACAAGCGGCCACTAGCCAAATGAAGGCTTCAAGTGTGCACATAGGATATTGAAGTCTAGCCTCCGTGTAAATCTCTTCGTGAAAAACAGGCCACCCTACTTGTTTTATGAATCACGTACGTGAAATCCAAACCGTCAATGTAAAATGTTGTCGCAAATAGCATAATGCAATCTTTAAATTACTAATATAATGAAAGTGATTGCGTACTAATGAGATGTGTTGTCCTTTTGGCGAAATTTAATGGACTTAGTTAAGCTATGTTTGCATGAGGCGGAGGAATATCCTGGAAGTAGAACTTTAACCGGGTTTCAGAAAAGTTAGAAATGCCCGCGAATGGACAATGCAAGATTCCGTACATGCTAGTGCAAGGTCTGCCACAGCAGCTGTTATGACAGCTACTGCGAAATCCATCACGGCTTTTGGCGCCTTGCGCGGCAGGATTTCAATGTCAAAATTTTTAATAGGACCTGTCAAATTACCTGCCGCACATTCCATATCCGGTTTCGTACTTGGCCAATCTTGTAAAAATTATACAGCGCGTAGAACGCCCGCTTGACAACCACTTGAAACGAACTGATAATGTATCCACAGAATGGCAATAGACAGACTGTACTCCAAGTTACTGTGTGTTTGACCAACTTCTGCCATTGGCCGGAGATATGTTTGTCACGTCTCGAAGAAGTCTTGAGTCAGTAATATAAGTGCAGCAGTGGGGTGGACAATCTCTTTTAAAGAGATCAAGCAGGTAGTGACGCTCATTAATATGAAGCGGCCAATAAGACCACGGGCTGTGGTCACGTTTATATAAAGAAAAGCAATATATCCTGTCACCGGGACAAAAAAACGCGAATTTTGCACGTTTCTAGTAGTCCATTCACGGTTACTCCCAGCTATTCTAAATCCCTGTTAATCCTTTCAGGTCCACTTTAATTTATGGTTTCAAGTATTGCAAACAAAAAAAAAATTGTTATGCGTGCTGTACTTACGTTGACAGAACGCTTGTTTCGTTCTCACAGCCAATGAGCTGTAGGCTATATGTTCGACTACAGTTATACGAACAATTATGACCTAAACCAGTAAGACGGTTTGCCAATCATTTACCCAAAGGTAAGACCATTGGTCATTGAGCTTCGAAGTGTGCAGTACACACCCAAAATTACCTACACGTGCGATATGCACACAATTGTGCACGCTGGATCTGAATGGGTTAAAGTTATAATTTCAGGATATCCCTCCACCTCGTCCAAACAAAGGTTAACCGAGTCTAGAAATGTACCCCAAATGGACAACGCACCGCATTCTTGAGCACTCAGTGTAGTAATGTTTTGCATAAGAAATATTTGTAACTGCGTATCGCCAACACGTCTATATTCTTCCCTTTTATGCTCATATCAGTTATGAATTAAATATCATAATTTATGGATATAGCCAACGATTTTTGGCGGAAAAATCTGAACACACGGCAGGTTTCAATACTGTAAGCACAAACAGAAATGTATATTTTGCCATTGGTCGCCCTCTGCAAGAGAAGCCGGTTTTTGTTTTTAATCGGGCCAATTAGAATCCAACAACTTTGGTAGTGAACCAATGGGATTTCCGTACTGAGATTTAACATGTTCGGAATCGTAATGTAACCAATCGAGACAGGTAGCATACCATACAGTGTTTTGACATGTAACTTGTCTCGTAATCTTTTTTCGAGATTTCGCTACCTCTATTTATAGATAACAAATAAGTAAAATTTAAATTTAAGCAAAAAATAAATTATTTTTATGTTAACATAAATATGAAACTCTGGTGATACGAAGCATATTTATGAAACATCCAAGCACTTCGTAAATCAAGTGATTTTTCTTTAAGGTTTGATTAAGAGGGTATGAAGACAAGCGAATAAATATACACGCTGTTCGCGGTCATTTGAACACTTTTTAAATCTACCTTTGAAAAATGTCACTGCCCTCTAACCTGCATGTGTTGAAACGGGCACGCCGAGTGGTGTCGGCCCAGCAAAGTTGGTAACAAGGGAGGGAAAATAGTTCCATTTCTTCACGTTGAACTAAAAGCGTTAAGCAAGACTGCGTGAATACTGAAATTATTTGTTTGGCTTTCTGTTCTTTTTAATGGACGTAGGTGTAAGGAATTTGCAAATTTGTAAAATAATTACTTTTCCAATAATTTTACAGTTTTACATGAATAATGTGATAAGGCCCACGGCAGTGTAGTTATTTATATTTGGTGGAAGGATACACGTTGTTAACACAAGTTGAGCTTAAGCATGTCTTTCAAAAGTGCCAAGTTTTCTGTGAAAGTTGAAAGATTTGGGTGGCTCTTAACAACGAGGTCTTGAGAACCGATGCGGGTGAAATGAGGTGAGAATGGAGCAGCACAGGAAGGCAAGGGCAAAGAGAAACGGGAGATTCCCGAGAAAGGCCGCCGACCAGCGGTATCGTCCGGCACGATTCCGACTTGCGAAAATCCTCGAGTGACCCGGCCGGGGATTGAAGCCATTTTTGTTTGGTAGGAGGCGAGCACTCTAACCTCTCGGCCACGGCGGTCCCCAATAACCTTTAAACACACAGCTATGGGCTGTTCATCGTAAATTGAGCACTTTTGAAAGCCATGTTGTATACGTATGCGCCGGTCAAGTGAAACTGTAAAATTATTAGGAAAGTAAATATTTTAAAAATCTGCTCAGTTTTACATTTCTATGCATTAAAAAAGCAGAAAGGGAAAGAAATAATTTAAGTTATCACAAATAGTTGCCTAACACTTTTTATTCGACGTGAAGATATGGAACTACTTTCCATAATTCGTTACCAACTTTACTGAGCCCATGTCACTCAGTGCGCCCGTTAAAATATATGCAGGCAAGGCCAGTGACTTTTTTCTAACGTTGATTTGAAATGTACTCACTTTACCGTGAACAGCCTTTAAGTGATATGTCATGGCGGTTCCTTTGATGTAGGCGTTCCTATTCGCTGGCTGGTTGTGCGAGTCTTTGGAACTGTCTGGCTGGCTATTGCGTTGCTGGTTCGCGAGTTCAATGACCTGTAGGCTAGACTTCACAGTCATGTGTATACTCGAGCCTCAGATGTTTGTTCATTGGCTGCTGCCCCATAGAGTTGCCAGTGTTACTTCTCACCTGGCAGTATCGCACACGCTACTTGTTTCCTTGCAAGTCTGCTATGGGATCAGAGTAGTCCAGAGCGCGTCTAATGAACTGTGATCCAATTGCAAAGTTAACTGCGGTGTAAACGTGTTTGACGTCTATCTTGTCTTGAAATGAGCTCGCGAAATGTTCCTATCCCTACCTATTGGCAGAGCTGTCGCCTGGCAAGTAAGTTATATTACCATCTCCTGATTGGCGAACGACGTTGCGTTGTATTACTGACCAGTGACACACGAAGCTGAAGTTCGTGGCATAAACGACTGTTTCACTCCTGTGTAAATGATAGAGACGAGCAAAATTCGAGTTATTATTTCAGACCTGAAGAAATCGCGGTCTCATTTTGGGACAAGCTAGCCTTCAAAACATGTGTGTTTATATAACATTAGTAGGGTCACCTGTTTTTCGCGAAAAGATTTACGCTCTGGCTAGACTCCAATATCCTACGTGCACTCTTGCATCTTTCCTTTGGCTATTGGCTGCTTGTCTTTATGTGAAGAAAGTCTGTTACATCAGTGAGCCAATCAGAATTAAATTTCCTCAATACAGACTGACCGTGGTTGGTGGGTAGAAGAATAAGACGCATAACAATTCAAATGAACTTATCATTAAAGTTGTTCCAAACTAAAGTGTTTTGGAACACAATTTGTCATGAAATCTTTTCGCGGAAAACATGTGTCCCTAAACATTAACCATTGACCAACACGGTGTTTGACACCTCCTGGAGAAGGCTGGCCCAATCGTCGCCTACCACTGTGCAGCAGACAACCAATGCGCAGTTGACATCAGCAATTTTGTACATAAGACTGTGGAGTCTAGCCTGCAGGTCATTGAACTCGCGAATTTTTTAGTCTCTAGTTATTATTTAATACCGTGCTAGCCTTCACTGCCCTATACAAACTTGAGCTAAATTCGTGATTTCATTGGCCACTGGCAACTGTACAGCGTCATTTAACTGCGTGGCCGCTTTACTGTGGATTGTTCGCTCAGCCAATGTGTAGCGTAGAGATGATGGAAAATCGCGAAAAATGTTTGAGCGAACATATCTTCTATAGCAACCCTCTGACTATTTTATTCTTTCACGATTGAATGAACAAGGGTTTGACTGGGTTAAGTTATGTGCAGACCAATCAAGAACGTTGTGCCTTAGAGTATCAGAACCCTCATTGGTCCAGTGAAATGGGGTAGTACCTGCATACATGCATGACAGCCAATAAAGAAAGAAGACTGCAGTACATGTGTACAGTACGTCGAATCTTAGTAAACAGTCAGCTTTTCCCACGATAAACATCATCTCTATCAAAGGGACTTTACTGAAGGCTGTTCACGATAAAGTGAGCCCTTTTGAAATCAACCTCAGAAAAAGTTACTGCCCCTAACTTCACATATTTTAACGGGCGCACTGAGTTAAATATGCCCAGTAAAGTTGGCAACGTTGGATGGACAGTTGTTCCATATCTTAACGTCGAATAAAAAGTGTTAGGTAACCATTTGTGATAAATTAAATTATTTCTTTTACTTTATGTTTTTTTTAATGCTTCAATGTATTAAAATTACCAGATTTGTAAAATATTTTCTTTTTAAATAATTTCACAGTTTCACCTGATCGACGCATCACTAAAGTGATGAGGGCCATGGCAATGTTAATTTTACATAAGGCGAAAAAATACACAACGTGTATGCAAGTATATCTTAAGCAGGGCTTTCAAAAGTGCGCATTTTACCGTGAACGGCCTATATAAGCTAAAAGTGACACACACATAGGTTGTCGTCCAGTGGCAGAAGTCAAATGACCATAGAGCATCTTGGAGTTCAAGACTGCAGCCTAAATATCAACAAGAATTTTGCAGGTCCCTAATAATTAAGTATTCTGTGGCGAAATTTCATGGTCTCTATCTACAACTGATATTGCCATTGGATGGTTTAAAATCACGCAGTCGCCCGCCTCCAATAAATGCCTACCATCCGACTCGATCTATGTGACTCACAAAGAGTTCAATTTTCAACGGCATGGGACGGGATGCTTTCTGATGCGGGCAGCTGGCTCACAAAGCGTGTTAGCTGGAGGGGGCTGTCTAGATACCGTCTGGCGGGTAACAAATATTAATGAGCAGTCCCGCCTGTCGTTTATCACACGTGGTAGACCCCGATGATATTCCGTGGTACATGTCGTGGTTTCCAGCTGACTCTAGCCATCCTTACAGAAACCTTGTAGTTTATTTATAATTTTACAAGCGAAATCCTAGCCAAACCTGTTGCCAAAAAATAACTGATCTACTACTTAAAAACCTTTCCTTGTAAAGAACTCAATACAACTTGCAATACAAATATTTATAACTAGGGACATGCAAAATTGGCGTTATTATTTGGCATCAAGCTGAACCTCACACTACTGTAGACACTAGACTCAGGGTTTTTCCTCTATTGGCTGCTGCATAAAAATTAAGACACTCCCTCTCTGACTGAACTACACGTGGTTGGGGCACACAACTGTGAATGTTTCCTTTATTGGTGCAGAGTAACCCAGGGCGTGTGGCATAAGTCATGGTCCAATGATAAACGTATTGCAAAGGTACATGTTTTTCAAGTTTAACAGTTCCCCAAATAATAACGAGAATTTTGCAGGTCCCTATTTATAACACTATAAATTATGCAGTATTTTAACTTATGTTTTTTTGGGAACTCGTAAGTCACCTTATCTTATTGTTCTTTAGGAAACGACTGAGCTGAACAAATAACATACGGAAAGTTTTCAAATAACACTCAAGAAAACAAAATTCTGTGCACCAAGACTTTGCTCACTAGCATTTGTGCTACATTTGCAAGTACTGTACCCTTGACCGCTTAACAACTGTAAATATTATGTTAATTCTATAATACATGGGGACACCGATTTTAGCGAAAAGATTTCTGAGCAGGCTAGATTAAAATTCCCTACTGGCCTTATAGCAGTTTTCAGGGACCAGCGAAATTCAAGTTATTTTTTGGCTGCAGACTAAATTTCAAGAAGTTGTATACCGCCTTGACTTCTGCCTTTTGCTGATGACTTGTGTCGCACGTCCCATAATGTTGATTTTAACTAATAGTTAAGATTTAACAGTTGAATAGCCAATTTTAAGTGAAGGGTTCGCACAGCTTGAGCTTAATGACGTACAGCCGCCAGTAGCCAATGTAATTACCAACTGCGCTCAAGTGGCTACAAGGCAGTGAAATCCAGCATACTGCTAAACAATAACGCGAATACCGCGCGTCTATAGCAGTTTTTCTTGGCTTATTAATCGCTTGAGACCCCAGAGTTTTGTGGGTTCATTTCTAGACAAGTCGGAATTCACACAATTGTACGTTCATGTTACTCTTGCAATTGGTCGACATGTTATTTGACACCTCCTGGATATAAATGAGCCGATAACAAACATGCAATAAATTGTGCGTCCAACCACTGCCTTTTACTACCACAACAATCAACCAATAAACAGTTGATATCTGTATGAGAGTATATAAGACTGTGAAGTCTAGCCTACAAGTCATTGAAATCGCGAATTTCTCTGGTCTCTATTAATCGCGTGTCTTTGAGAGAAGACGTTTACTAACTTAACTGGGAAATCAAAATTAGATTACTCCGATGAGGAACGTCTCTTGTTCAAGGACAGGCGTGTTAGGCCGAGTAACACGTAAATCGGCCGATCACAAAAGTGGATTAGACCACAAAAGTGGACAAAAGTAGCAGTATATTGAAATACAATCACGGTTTGAGGACAAGTTAGACTTCAAACATTATGTTCATTTGATCTCCTTTTCCAACTCGTTTGCAGACTGTAAGATACACTCTGGGCGAATTAGGGTCAATAACTAAACAGTAAGGGAAAAAAAATTTGATTGGCGGTGTTAGGGACACGGCAGTTTGTTGTGCGTGAATACGTCTACGTTGACGCACTCGGACGACTTGATGTTTTTTTTTTTTTTAATGTTTCCGGCACCACTTCACTCGATCATATAGGCTTTTACGGGTATCGCTGGATTGCTTTTGAGATGCTCTTTCCAACCGTATACTATTTCTGTATTTCGACTTGACTTTTGACGAGTATAGGCCGAAATGGTGTTTAGATTTCTTAATTTTTTTATATTAAACGCAAACAATTTCACCATTCCAATGCCACACACATGCTTTTATTCACGCAATCGATTGATCTTGACGAGACCTGTCGATTGAAACTTAAACGAGCGTCGTAGCTTCTCCTAGTCAGAAGTTATACTACGCGGAAGTTATGAGACGCGGCGAAACGTACTCAAAATTGGGCCCATCCCTGTCCGCCCGGCCACGCACGATGCTTCGTAGTCCTCATTCAAAGTAATGTATTCTTTGATCCTTTGGCAATCGAGTGGTGTAATTGAATTTTGAATGTAGATGATGGATTCGGAGCTGCAATACCAAAATGTATCCCCCGATTTTGTTATCATCGGATCTTTTGGATTACCTCCCACTGTGGTTGCAAATTTAAAGACGCGTTCACGTCAAAAGTACCGAATCCCGTATTACCTCGTCTGAGAGCACCAGCCAATGAACAACCAGCTGAGGCTCGAGTACGCAAAGAACTGCGGAGTCTAGCTTGTTGCCGAGCGAATCCGTGAAATTTCCGGGTCTCTGACAATCGGTCGTGAAATATTTTCGTTAAAATTGGGTGTATATATATATATATATATATATATATATATATATATATATATATATAGTAATCTTCCTAAACTGTAATGGACGTTTTAAGCTATACAAGTATATAAATAATGGCATATATAAGGCTGCATGTATATATGCTGTTCGCGGTAAAATGAGCACTTTTGAAAGCCCTGCTTAAGATCTACTTGTATGCACGTTGTGTATTCTGCCGTCTTATGTAAGATTAGCATTACCAAGGGCCTCATAACTTTGTTCATGCGTCAGTCAAATGAAACTGTAACATTATTAGAAAAGTAAATATTTTATAAATATGCTCATTTTTACATTTTGATGCATTAAAAAAAAACAGAAAACGAAATAAATAATTTAAATTATTACAAATGATTAGCTAACATTTTCTATTCGACGTTAAGTTTTGGAACTACTTTCCATCCATTATTACCAACTTTACTGGGCGAATTTCATTTACTGCTCCCGTTAAAAATATATGTAGACTGGGGCAATGATTTTTTCTAAGGTTGATTTCAAAAGTGCTGACTTCATCGTGAACAGCCGTAAGGAACGTTGAGCGTCAGGTAGAGTGAGTTCTGAGTGGTCAGTTAAAATGAAGACGTGACGTGGCGTAAGCGAAGTGCAACAGCCAATGAAATGCCCACCTTCTTACGAGCACGTCCAGACATTTCGCTTCAAGCCTGCTGGAAGTGGTGATTCGATTACATAGATTCGCCCGGCGTCGAAAATGATAATCAAAGGTAGTGCGCATACAAGCAGCGCAGTAACAATTTCTGAGCCACACTAACGAAATAATATTTTTCCATTATAATTGTAAACCATGCAGCTTCCTCTATTCATAAAAAAAGTATGAAGTTGTTGCAACAAAATAATTACAATTTAACCATTTCCTTGAACGTATATGTTGTAGTGAAATTTATAATGTTGTAACAAGGTTAATAATGTTAACGATTTACAAAGTCTTGTGTTAATATAATGGAAACATGCTATTGAATTGTTGCTATTGACAAAGCCTCTTAGTAATGTCATCGCAACCAGTATTACGCTAAAAATAACAGAGAGAACAGTATATATGTATTACTACGACATTAAAGTAATATCAAGCTAGAACCAGTTTACACTAACTTGACAATGCAAAATGGCTTATGCTAGAGAATAGCGATAACCTCGTAAAATGAAACCACTAACTTATATTTAAATCATATAGCATAGAATGATAACTGAGTGTAACTTATCTTATCTGCCACACCTTGGAAAGCAGTTTACGTTGCCAAATATGCATATATTTCTAGAGCATAATATATTTCCACAAAACGAAAAGAGTACTGCAGGATGTTATGTGTCAAAGAATACTCATAACTAGAGGGGCCGCGGTGGCTGAGCGGGTAACGCGCTCACCTCCCACCAAAGCGAAACAGGTTTAGGTTCAATCCTCGGCTGGGTTCTCGCGGATTTTCGCATGCGGGAATCGTGCCAGACAACGCCGTCGGTCAGCGGGTTTTTTACTCGGGGATCTCATGTTTCCCTCGCCCTTTCATTACAGCGCTGCTTTATAGTAACCTCAATCACCCCCATCGGCTCACAAGACCTCGCTGTTAAGAGCCCCCCGAAATCTCTTCACTCATTCACTCACTCATAATTTTAAACGGTATTAGACGTGTCAAATTAGAGAGTTGATAGGATGGTGGGTTTCCAAATGTGGCATTTGTTTTGTGCACATATCGTGGATTAGAATCTTCCCCCCTGCCTTGATTTTTTCTTCGTAGGGATTTTTTAAATTTTGTTACAAAATAATTGTAAATAATTGATATATGTCGGTATGTTGTTTTAAAGCAAAGGAAATACGAGAAAAGTTAACAAAAGTGTTAACATCAACTCAACAAAAAATTTGTTTTGCCGCAACGTAAATACCACCTTAATATTGACAAAGCAGTAAGGAGGCACCGTAGTTGCAAGCAAAATACCTAATATTACATTTACATCATTAACATAATGGTGTACTACATAAACAGCAACAATAGTTACTGACGGCTCACAGATAACAAAAACATACTGTAGACTACTTGTAACATTAATACTGTCGGCAAAATAGTAATTAGAATTTTATCTGTATAAGGTTAGCACATTGATAATATACCTAAGTTCTCTAAGATGTACTGTAAGTACACATCTTCTGATCGCGTTATAATACGACCCCAATATAACAAAGTTACGCACACTGTAGATGACAAACTAAACGTAAACCAATGGCACGTCGCTACGGAATATATTTTTTTTTACGGCGATTCTTGAGCAAATGTTGAGGGTGCGCAGTAGACGAGATTCAGGCTAAAGGTTGTTCACGATAAAGTGAGCACTTTAAAAATGAACCTTACAAAAAAAGTCACTGCTCCTGCATGCATATAGTTTAATGGTTGCTATGAGTGACATTCGCCCAGTATAGTTGGTAACGATGGATGGAAAGTAGTTCCATATATATAACGCCGAATAAAAATTGTTGTCTAACTATTGCGATAACTTAAAATAATTTATTTTGCTCTCTGTTTTTTAATGCATCGAAGTGTAAGCAGATTTGTAAAGTATTTAATATCTTAATAATTTCACAGCTTAATTTGATTGACGCATAAATATAGTGACGAAGCCCATGGCAATGTTAATTTTATATAAGGTTAATTTTACCGTGGACAGCCAATACCTAGTTTTTAGTATTTAGTCAAACACTAAACTGGGTGTTTGTTTACATTGAATAGACCCACATCCCACATGTTAGCGTTTTCTATGTTAGTAAATATTTGCTATTGTGTTGATATATTCTAGTCGAATCAAAACTCAGCCCGAGGAAGTGCAGTAACATTTTAAAGCACTTATTTTTATTTTTAAAAAAATTCTAACGTCGAATATGTTTTTTTCGATAGAGATAGTTTGAATTAAAATTGTCTAAGACTGGAACACGGAACTTGGTTACTGCGCAGCTAAAATGTTCACCGTACACCACACTTTATTGATTCGCCCATAAAGGACAAGATTAGGTCCTGGTCTTGTTCAGTTGCTGTAGCTTTATTGTAAACAAAAACATAATACATATGCAGTTTACCTTTTTTAAAATTAATTTATTGTGTTACGCATTATTAAGATCGTGAACGTGTAATTAATTTCCGCGTTAGAAGGTAAAAAGTTATTTGAAAGTGGCGTGTTTCTATAAAACGTTTCGAAAACTGAGTAACTTGTCAGGCCCACTTTCGGCCACCTCCGTTAGCGCTCGTGATCCTTCGGTCGTCCCCGCCGGCGCTCGTGCGCCTTCGGTCGTCCCTGCCAGCGCTCGTGTGCCTTCGGTCCCACCGACGCCAGCTCGGCGCTCGCGCGGCGTGAGCAGTCGGACGCTCGTGTAGCCACAGCCAGTCGCCGACGCACTTTCGTGCTGCGCGGTAGTACTTCCGGAGACGGTAAATGCACTGTTTCACACAGACGCGTTCTCAAATCCTTGCGCGCGCGTCGTAACGTGTAAAACAACCCTGAAAAAAAATGTGAAGCATACAAAACCTTTATTTCTCTCAAAAAGATTTAAAAAAATTAGTTGTATTGCGAATATCTTGAACCATGTCGTGATATGTGAGTTTAGAAGGTAAATAAATCGTCCGTACGTTACCTCTTCCATCCATCTGTGCCCGTACGTCCTGAGCGAATTCTTTTTTGGTTTTCTGAAGGTGGCGATGAAATCAATGAGAGTGTAAGACGCGGTGGGGAGGGAAATTTGTGCTGCCCCGTTGGGACGAACTATGAGTGACGTGAGCGACGATTCAGAGGAAATTACACCAGTTGAAGAAGAGACGGTGAGGTCGTTCAAGAGGATCGTTACTATCCTACTGTCCACGGAGGTACGTGATCCTCGCCTCGTAAGGCCTCGCTCATAGCTACAAACACTAACATAGAGATGAAACAACGATTTTCCGCGGAGAGGTTGACGGACAAGTACACTCTATTCGCTGTTTCTTTACACTTTTTGAATAAAACATTTAAAAAAACTACCCTACGTATGACGTGTTTACTCGTTTAATAAATATGTCATGTATAGAGACCTACAGAATTCGCGTTATTATTTGGGGACACATTAAACTACAACCACATGTGCCTTTGCAATACGTTTGTCATTGGACCGTATTCTATTTGCCACGCCCTGAGGAATTATGCGCTAATAAATTAACATGTCACAATCATGCAGTCCAATCACGTGCAGTGCAATCGGAAAGGGAGTAACTTCACATGTATGCAGTAGCCAATGGAGAAATGACGCCGGTTCGAGTATACAAAGCAATGTGAAGTTTAGCCTGAAACCAAACAATAACGCGAATTTTCCAGGTCTTTACATTACGTATCACATGCTTCTTATACTGGTGTTTACATAAAATAACACAAAAGTATATTATTAATGGTTAAATTGAACATTTATTTATGGTTTATCTATAAATAGAGCCCCGAGTATTTCACGTAATGAATTGGCAGCAAGCTAGGCTGGGCAGCCCTCTATACACGCGAGACAGTATCGTTTGCTTATTGGTTGCTGTGATCAAGTTAGGCCTCTGTACAGAACTGTTAAACACTCACTCACACCACTGCCTCCTGCTTAGTACTGGCTCGCAGATAAAAGGGGCGTGTCTACAGAACTGTCGCCCAATCACAAGAGTAGGAGAAAAAGACAAGTGTTTGGAGTCTACCTCTCCTCCGAATGAATTTGCGAAATACTCGTGGCTCTATCTATAAATCATATAATTTCATGTATAATTAATATGAATAAAAACAGCGAAAAAATAAGTGGGTTGCAATGCATAGTAAGAAATTGCTGTTATGAAAAATATTATTATACTGAGTGCACACGATAGGGGTGCCTTGTCACTTTGGTGCAATTTTTAGACTATTTAAGCTTTGTTTGCATGAGGCGGAGGAATATCCTGGAAGTATAACTTTATCAGAGCTTCAGAAAAGTTGGAAGTAACCGCGAATGGACTATACGTACGTACACTGTAGCGTAGTTCATCTTTTAGATACCGAAAAAGTACGCTAAAGGCTGTTTACGATACAGGGGGCACTTTTAAAATCAACCTTATAAAAAAGCCACTGCTCTATACTGGCATATATTTTAACGGGCATTGAGTGACACGCGCACAATTAAGTTGGTTACGATGGATGGGAAGTAGTTCCGCATCTTAACGTAAAATAAAGAGTGTTAGGTAACCATTTCTGATAACATAAAATATTTCTTTCGCTTTTTTGGTTTTTCAATGAACCCAAGTGTAAAATTGAACAGATTTGTTAAATATTTACTTTTCTAATAATTTCACAGTTCCACTTGACCGACGCATGAATAAAGCAATGAGGCCCATGACAATGTTAATCTTACGTAAGACGGAAGAGTATTCAACGTGCATGTAAGCAGATCTTATGCAGGGCTTTCAAAAGTGCTCATTTTACTGTGAACAGTCTATAGTCCAGTTGCTTTCAGACGTGACTTTGCAGTGTTTGTTATTCTTAGTCGCGTCATCCTCAGTGGTGCGTGGCGAACTGTAGCAAGGTAAGCTGGCGTTAGCTGTGCGCTGTACCCTGTTGCTTGATGGTTTACACTCTCGCCACCGAAACGTAGCTCGGCAGCTGACGCCACAGGACGCGTGAAATGGGCCCCTTGCCTCTCGCTTGTGAAAGGTCCGTAATGCTCACCTGTTCCCTAGGCTGCACGGTGGTTCCTGGCTCCTGCCGCGTGCACCGAGAATTTACAGCCGTGAGCAAGCAACAGTTCACCACGCGCCACGGGTCTTCGCCATTTTTTTTTTCCCCCTGGCCGCTGCCGGTGAGATGAACAAAGTTAACGTAGGGCAGGGTGTGATTCGTTTTCAGCTTGCTCTGCAATGTAATTCGCCTGCCAATAGCCCTTTACGTGCTCTTCGGAACTGGATCAATGTGATAACGTTAATTTATCGCCGTTATAATGCGCACAGATGGGACGAATGCAACCATGAGCCGTTCCTCCTTCATTTGATGCCCCAAAGGACGTGCCTTTCACTATCCTTATACTGCACGATTCGTTATTCAATTGTTTATAGCACATTTACTTTACTGACTAATTGCCGTTTGTTTTTACCATGCTGTTTGTACACGAATGAACAAAACGCAAGAAGAAAAAGTTTAGTCAATATAGGTACCGAGTAATTCTGAACAACACTAACAAACCCCGGGAGGTTACACCTTACGAAAAAAAAGGGGACATAAACATGCGTATAATTTTTCCCGTAAAGTGATTACTGAGGGAGTAATGCGTCCATGAAAGTATAATTTTAAGAATCTTTTCGTTAAAAACATTAGAAATTACTTGCGATTAAGCAACAAATTAGTGAATGGTATTTTGTAGAATGAGGATCTCACGTACACCCCTGAAAACATGGTTCGCAATACCACCCCCTTTCATGTGAAAATGAGGTTAGGCATTTTTATTTTTCGACAAAACCTTGTAACCTTAACACTTTGTAGACTATACTCGAGCAAAACTAATTTGAAAATTTATTTCCTTTTCAGAACAAAGCTCGCATGGATGTACCGTTTTGGTTCGGCTAGCGTTTAACATGACCTCACAAGAACACGACAGCACAATAACAATGATATTGCTAACAATAGAATTTATTTTTATAGCCGCTCAAAGGGACATGATTGATTGTAAATCCTTTTGTACGATAAAGGATATTTGATTTGATCAACATCAGCTCGGCACTCCATTTGTTGACGACTCACCAATAATGAACGCTGTAAAGTACAGGGTAGCGTACGGTGCGGTTATAGACCAATGTGACGATTGTGAGTTCTAACACAGCCACCAACGTAACATGTGTTCTTGTAGTAGTGAATATAGGTGACACTTCTAATTTGTCTTAAGGGCCAGTAATTGTGTGCAGACCTCAAGAGTGTTGAGATTTGGGCGACTTTTAAAGACATCTTATGAATCTGCGCGAGAAAATTTACAAAGGAAGATCGTCTTCTTGGAACACTCTCAGCTGAACAGTATGAGAGAAATCCATGCGTAACACTCACAACAGAGTATGTTGCCTCGCAGGCAGGTCACACACTCTAACAAGAATTATTTTAAAATAAGGATATTGTGGGATAGCACAGCTCCTTTAAAAATAATTTTAAGGGAAAATTGAATACATATTTTCATCTTAGTTCATGAGAAGAAAAAAAACATGCTGGAGTTTTTCGCTGTTGTTAAAAAACAACCGGTATGTTTATTTTTTTTTTTTTGCGCATGAACGTTAGAAGTTACAAGAAGAGAGAAACGAAAACAGGTGTTCGAAATTACGAAGGTTCCATAAGAAAGAATGGGATATGAAGAACTGCGGATAAAAATGAAATAAAGAGCATGTAAACATGGCTATAGGCCGCCCACGGTAAAATGAACACTTTTGAGGCCCTAGTTAGTTTTTTTCTTTGAGCCAATTTTTATTCTTTAACCACAATTAAAAATAAATATTGCTATGTAAGTAATAAAGACAGTGTGTAGATTCCACCGCACTGTGAAGTTAACGTCTAAGGTTAAAATAAAACATCTTTAATGACTATTATTCCAAATGAGAGGGCTTTCAAAAGTGCTCACTTTGCCGTGAACAGCCTATATGTGGCAGTGCATTCAAGTAGATCGTTGGTTTTTAGCAGCTATTTTATTTCCTCGATATATTACTGCGATAAAGATATAAAAATTGGGTTTGGCTGTGTCCGGGACACGGCCTTTTGTTTTGTATGAATGCGTCTACGTTGACGCGCTCGGACACTTCTATTTTTATGTTACGTTCCTGGTATCGCTTCATTCGATCATATGGAGTTTTATAGGTATCACAGGATTGCTTTCAACATGATCTTTCCAACCGTATACGATTTCTGCATTTCGACTTGCCTTTTTGACGAGTACAGACCGACATTGGATTAAGTTTCCTAGTTTTTTATATTACGCATGCAATTTCACCATAACCACGCCACACAAATGGTGTTATAACCGCAATCGATCGACCTTGACGAGAGCTGTCGATTGAAACCTAAACGAGCGTCGCAGCTTCTCGAAGTCAAAAGTTATACTACGCGGAAATTATGAGACGGGGCGAAACGAAGTCAAAATTGCGTCCCTCCCCCACCCCCTCCCTCCCTTCCTTCCGTTCACAACCAAATACCCCGCCCGATGCTTCGTAGTCCTCACTCAACGTAACATATTCTTTGATCCTTTGGCAATCGAGAGGTGTAATTGAATTTTGAATGCAAACGATATGTTCGGTGCTGCAAATACCAAACTGTATCTCCCGATTTTGTTAGCATCGGATTTTCTGGATTGCCTCCCACTGTGGTTGCAAATTCAAAGACTTATTCACGTCAAACATATAGTAAGCATTGTTGGTCAACAAATCAAAGCGGGAAACACTTTCTGGTCAGTATAGTCGTACTATTACGGGCGAGGAGTGGCAGGATTCAAAACACAGAAATGCTCCAGCATTTTCCTGAAATGCTGACGTAATCATTACAAGGTAAACACAC
Source organism: Dryococelus australis (assembly GCA_029891345.1). Taxonomy (NCBI): domain Eukaryota; kingdom Metazoa; phylum Arthropoda; class Insecta; order Phasmatodea; family Phasmatidae; genus Dryococelus; species Dryococelus australis. The sequence continues at coordinate 43,993,212 of CM057000.1, forward strand.
TTTCCCCCTTCTAAACCAGTGCGGCCAGTTGGAATCGAGATTATTACCTTCCGAATGTGAAAGAGCAATGCGATTCCATTTAGAAACTCGTTCGGTTTTACTGCTGGTTGAGCCAATTTGGGTCTGTTAGACATAACACGCGATAATGTCTAACTTGGTCTTAGCAGTTCATTGACACTCGGCAAAAAATTTCCGTAAGTAAAGCTCCTAATACTTCACGAATCTATTTAGAGGCACAAAGTACTATTATGACAGGCCCTCAGTTCGTTATACACGCTCTGGTTTAATATGAACCAGCAATAAACAAGTGGCAATACTGTGACTAGTGACTAGAGACCTGCAAAATTCGCGTTATTATTTGGGGACACGTTAAACTTCAAACACGTGTACCTTTTCAACACGTTTGTCATTGGACCATACTTTATGTTACACGCCTGCGCCAATAAATGAACGCATCACAATTGTGTGCCCCAATCACGTGCAGATCAGGCAGAAAGGAAATTAATTCTCACTTATGCAGCAGCCAACGGAGAAAAGTCGTCGGTTGTAGTGCATACAGTACTGTGAAGTTCAGCCTGATGCAAAATAATAACGCGAATTTTGCATATCCCTACTAATGACAAATCTATAGTGCCTAAGTGTAAATATGACTGGGAATGATAGCCTACTGCCAAATAAGATCGTGAAATACTCGGTATCTATCCATTTTCTTTCAGAAGTGTCACATGAAACAGTGTTGTATGAAATAAAAAACGTGTAAGCATCGAACGCACAGCATCATTGCCACTTCTTTATGCTGTGCTCTCCTTGACATCAAAGATGTTTGATTTCCTGAGTAACAAGCAGTTGATCATTCGTTTCATCCGTAACAGAAGACGAAGTTTCCTGTCATTGTAGGTTTTTGTTCTCTGGCGATTCTTTTATAAAGAACCTTTGTTGCTGCACTGTTAACGTGGCCGTTTGATGGTTTCTTTGAGAAGCTGCCAGATGGCTCAAAAGAAACTTTATCCGTTAGTATAGCCGGCTTTGCTATGCAATCGCCCATTAAAAAATATTCCTTCTTGTGGCACGGTTATTTTAACACAAACACGGACTCAAGAATTTCAGTAATTTGGCAATGCGTAAGGAAAATTCATGTTGAGTTTTAAACTATTATTTAAAATGTAATTTTAAAATTGTAGGACGCTACTCGTACATATTAGAGTTTGTCATGATAGTCATACTTCTTAATTATATTAACTCCACACACAAATTTTAACACATGAACGCAGGTTTATGACAATACTAAATTTAGTGCAGAAAGTTACAATAGTAGGTTATTGGTTTCTTCACTTTTTTTTTAGACTAACCTCTGAAAAATCACCACATATATACGTGTTTGCTTGTATCCTTTTTATTAGAGACATACAAAATTCGCGTTATTTCTTGGACGTGATTGGACAGCATAATTGTGACGTGTTAATTTACTGGCGCAGAGTTACTCAGCCGTACGCGGAGTTTAGATGCGGGCGAAACACCTACCATGCGGGCTTTGTCTTTGAGAATCCTGTCCTCCGCGCGTCTATCCTCCAACCTTCTACTTGTCGCGTATACAATGTTGTGCTCCCAACACGCTTCGAAGAGGGGGGGGGGGGGGGGGTTGATTGGAACATCCCCTCGCTTCAATCTCCTCGCTAACTGGGTACCAGGCCCACAGACTTCGTAGCCGGGAGTATGCGCTTCGAACAGAAGGTTATTGATCATCATATTCACCAGTCCGAGTCCTCTCTTGACCTTGCTCCCACGATGCATTACTGCATACTAACGCTATGCGGTCAGCATGCGCATCATTTATACATTTCGCACAACCATAAGCACTTGTGGTTTAGCGGTCCCTTCTCAGTACGATGGGGATCGTGCCCCAGACTGCCACACTTCCTTTAGCATCACCGCTGAAGACGAATCTACGGCCCAGGAATCGCGTCATGGGAAACTTCTACCGAACACTGTTCGTGCTATTATCGCCAGTTCGAGCTACTGTGAGAAGACGTGTGTGCTCCTCAGCCTTCTGGTGCATCCCAATGGTATCTGCTTCGAGAACGTGTATCTCTACTCGAAGTCTCGCCAACAGCCGAAATACCTTCGACTGGCACATGTTCTACAGTCCGTGGATGGACTTCAGTATTTCCCGTTTAGCGACAATGCTGATGTCGTGCCGCGAGCGATGCTAATCCTAACTCTGTGTTCGTGTCCGATGGTGTCGCGTGTGAGAAGCAGAACACGATGCAACAGTACTTCAGCATGGGTCGCCGTGGACGCGATTTACCTCTGTCAGACGTACTCCTGTATGCCGATGCAACTTCTGCGTGACAATGCCAATTTCCTCGTTCTGTTTCGTATGTATGACCTGAATCTCCGCCATTTGTACTCCGATCATGTGAACACTGATATGACTTTCGATAGTTTTAAAAATATTGGCTCGTGTTGCTGGCACGACCGGCAAGGGTTTCTCGTCATCGCCAAGGACTTTCTACTCCGTAAGGGCCGGTTTCGTCGCGGCTTCGATCAGTTCACTATCGTGCACTGGTGAACTATGAGCTATGCCGTGTCCAAGTTCTGTCATAGCGGCCTGAAGCGTGCACCGGACATTTGTATTACGTCTACTAATGATGGGAACTGTTGTTTTTGTGGGAAGCGGACCAAGCATCTCAGGGGACCTAAGCACGATGGCGATACGGCGAACATATCCTTTATCCGCAGCATTACTTCCACTGCTATGGAACCTCTACGGACCACATGTACCGCCACCGAGTCTCATCTTCGCTCGCTCAAGTCCGATGTGTCTCGGCTCGTGGCCTTGGAGCCAAAGCTTAGCGGTGTGGGCTAGAAGCTTGTCAACACGTTGACCACTGGCTTACAGACATTGACCACCGATCTGGGCAAACTGTCCGGCTTGGGTGGAAAGATGACCGCCCTGGAGAACCACATTTATGCTACCAATGTACTGGTCACGGGTATGGATATTAACATTGTCGGGCTGGTCAAGTATGTGTCCAAGTCGCACCGATTTCGCCTCCGGTGATGCGCTCCAGATCGTGGAAGGGCGGATACTGACCAACACGAATGCCCTGTCTGCCAAGATGGAAGCCCAGATTACCTCGTTGACTTCTACCGATGTGGAGACGCTTACCACCACCCTCGGCCGACAGCTTGAAGCTTTGGAGAAGAAACTCGATGTGGTGGGTGCTCAAGTTACCGCCAGCGGCCTTACCGACCTGACTGTGAAAATCGACAGGACCCTTGCTTTGATTACACAGTTGACCGGTCTGGAATCGGGCTTTCCAATCATGAAGACGAATCTGGATGATGTGGGTGTGCAGGTCGATGGCCTAACCTCCAAGACTGAGGGTGCGCTTGCAAAGTTCACGAAGAAGCTGCTCGACCTGGAATCGAACGTCGATGCTGTTGGTATGTCATCCGATCAACTGTCTTGTCCGATATCGACCCCCACATCCGATGTGCAGAACCTCTGTGGTTTGGGCGGTACACTTGCTGGTGTCGCGAACAAGGTGGATGACCTGGGGTCTCGTATTGACACCAGAGTGCTGGAAGCCCTCGATGCTAATCTGAAAGATCATATGCTCGTGGTAAGCGAAAATTCGAGTAAACTGGCTGCCCTGAGTACACATATAGAGCACGTCTCCGACGTGGTCACAAAACCCGACCTCATGGCCAAGCTCTCCGCTGTAGAGGCACGACTCAGCTCTCTCTCTCTCTCTCTCTCTCTCTCTCTCTATCTCTATCTCTCTGCGACGTTAGACAGTCGTCGTACTGCTGGGGGTATGCAGCTGAGGGCTGTGGCCACCCTGAATGCGCGGATCGGCACTGTCATGTCGGGGGGTGAATACCAGAATCATTGGCGACATTGTCACCAAACTCACGTCCCACATCAATGCTTTGAGTGTACAGCTTATGACATTGGAAGATGTACGTCACACGCCCTCAAACCTTCTATCTGAAGGCGATCACTGATGAAGAAGATGTGACCCCGGCATCTTTAAAACACAAGTAGATGCGATCATCCAATGCACGCTCTATGGTGCTTCACCATTATCTTACTTCGTACATGACACGTCTAATCGATTCTACTTATGTTGTGTACAGACGTGGGAAGAAGTGGTTCCTCTGCGACAAACTAGACGCATCCCGCCAAACTGGTAATACGTATCACACGAACGAAGTAGTGAATATCTTCGAAGAGTTCCTGTGAGGGGTGGGCCTGACCTACGACTATGTCGAAAGCACAGATCGCCGCCAAGTTGCATGGCCTTGCACGTCGTAACTTCCCAAAACGTATGGTGCTTCTCTTCGAACTTCATGACCTGTTCCAGGCCGACTTGGTAGAAATGATTCCTTATGTTCACGTCAATAAGGGCTTTCGCTACATCCTGGCGGTTATCAACTGTTTCTCCAAGTATGCTTGGGCTGTCCCTGTGCGTCGGAAGCGTGGTGCCGATGTTTCAGCCGCAATTAAATTGGTTTTGGACAAGACGGTCGTGTCGAAGAACGTCCAGATGGACAGTGGGAAAGAGTTCTACAACCCTGCGTTTCGTGTGCTTATGACTGCGAAGAAAATTCATCACTACTCCACTTTCAGTGACCTCAAGGCTCCGATCGTTGAACCTTTCAAGCAGATGCTTAAGGGTCTGATGTGGAAGTCGTTCTCGGCACTGGGTAGCTACCAGTGGTTGGATCTGCTTCCTCGACTGCTTACTCAATACAATGACGTAATCATAGAACGACTGGTCTTCGTCCGTCTGAGATTACCGCTGCCAACGCCGCTTCTCTACTGGGGACTGTGTACCGGCACTCCAAGATGGTGGACCCGCGCGATCACGGGCCTAGGTGGGCGACTATGTCCGTATCTCCAGAAGCAGAGGTGTCTTTGATAAGTCATACTATCCGAACTGGAGTGTTGAGGTGTTCCGTGTCGCCAAGGTGAGAGACATTGCACCACGCACTTATACGTTCGTAGATATAATCGGCCAAGTGATCAGCGGTTCTTTCTACGACTACGAAATATATGTCACGAAGTATCCTTATGACTATTTAGGGGAGCGAGTGATCTGCAGACGTGGTGACCATGTTACTGTGAAGTGGTTGGGCTTCGATTCCCGCTTCAACCAATGGGTGTCGAAATAATCGCTTACGACTGTGTAATGTCTGTAATGCTTCTTGTCGCTGTACTGGTTTTTTTGTGAATATATATAATTGCTCTTAACTGTGTATGTGTCTCCTCTGTTACCTCTGCATGTACTCCTACCGTGCAAGAGGCAGGTGGTCTGGTGTGTGTGGAAACCTCAGTTTTGTTTGTGACTCCCCTTACTGTTGTGCTATTTAGGACAGAGGTATACATCTCATGTCTGAGTGAAGGTGGTCTATTAGTAGGGACATGCAAAATTCGCGTTATTATTTTGCATCAGGCTGAACTTCACAATACTTTATGCACTAGAGCCGACGACTTTTCTCCATTGGCTGCTGCGTAAGTGAGAATTCACTTCCTTTGTGACTGGTCTGAACGTGATTGGGGCACACAATTGTGATGCGTTCATTTATTGATGGAGAGTTACCCAGGGGTGTTACATAAAGTATGGTCCAATGACAAATGTGTTGAAAAGATACATGTGTTTGAAGTTTAACGTTTCCACAAATAATAACGCGAATTTTGCAGGTCTCTATCTATTAGTATTCCATTCCCGCAGGGGTACATATCCTGTTCACATCCTCCTGGTTGGGCGGGTCATTATTCCTCTTGTCACGTTTCGTTGTGCGCTGACATTTATTATCTCTCTGTCTCTCTCTCCTTATTAACATATTTCAAGCAGACCCAGTAACTTATCACGTTCTCATCCACCTGCCTCTGTTGGCTCATTATTATTCTAGGCGGGTTTTATCCTGCGTGTCCAAGATGGCCACCGCCGCGGGACTTTGTGCTCAGGACCCCTTGAGGAAGGGGTCAGTGCTGGTTAGGGCCTCGTCGCGGACGGACGTCGGAGTGTGTACGAGCGCCATTTTGGCTGTGATAATCGCGAACTTTAGTCCATGCTGGCTGCCAATATGGCCGTCACAATTATGCCAACTGGCTACCAAAATGGCCACCATCGAAGTATGCGCTCATTCGGTTAATAGGAAATCGGTTTTGACAAACGGTGGAATTTTCCCCCTGGCTGCCAACATGGCAGCCATCGGTTTTGGATGGCATTTCCTGGCCATAAAATGGCCGCCGTTGGCATATGCGCTCATTCGGGTAATAGTAAAATCGATTTTGGAGAATTTTTTTTACTGGCTGCCAAAATGACCGCCGTTGGATTCGGGCATATTTTACGTTCTAGAGGAAAATTTTTGAAATATTTTATGGACAGGGACCTTAATATGTTAATTTCAGTCCTCCAGTCCTCGGCCTGCAATCTGGTGTGCCAGAACCGGTATTTTGTACTACTCTCACACGCCAGATGGCAGGCCAGCCAATTGGGAACCTTCCACGGCACGCAATAGCCTATCAGACTCGAGGTCCCACTTACAGAGCTTCGCGAAGCCAATCAGGGATTGTGTACACCCGTATCAAATGAATCGTCGCGCCATTTCGACTTTGTTTTATACGTTCTCTGTGTTTGGGCCATGAATTAACACGCAGGAATAAAATATGCGAATCAAGGACAAGCCTAGGTCTTAAGTAGCAAGATTGAGTTGGCAGATCACTGTGGCTGAACGATATAAAAAAACTGATGAAATCTCAACACTACAATATAAAGAACTTGCGAAATTCCAAGGTCATTACGTGAGGGCATCCTGTTAAAACGACCATATCACTGGATATTTCAACTATAGGCTGTTCACGGATAAATGAGCACTTTTGAAATCCCTGATTAAGATCTACTTGTATGCACGTTTTGTATTCTTCCACCTTATGAAAAATTTACTTTGCCAATGGCCTAATCACTTTATTCGTGCTTCGGTCAAGTGAAACTGTGAAATTTTTAGGAAAGTAAATATTACACAAATCTGCTTATTTTCACACTTCGATACAAAAATAAAACGAAATAAATAATTTAAGTTATCAGAAATGGTTACTTAACACTTTTTATTCGACGTTAAGATATGGAACTATTTTCCATCCACCGTTGCCAACTTTACTAGGATAATGTTACTCAATGCGCCCATTAAAATATATACGTTCAGGGGCAGTGACTTTTTTCTAAGGTTCGTTTTAAAAATGTTCACTTTATCGTGAACATCGTTTAACTACATTCGCCTTTTGCTATCCTACATGTATTTAGCGAATCAATTAGACATCAGTCTGGTTTTCTGAGACCTCCACGGGCTCTAGCCATTATCGTGTATTTATTGACTTTTGCCGTCGCGAGGATCATATTTACCGTATTGCTAGGGACATGTAAAACGCAATTATTATCCGGCAACATGATAAGACTTCGCCGCCTCATATGTGTTCAAATCGGCGTTATTTGTTATTTTCCTCTGCTAAAGTGGGGAACCATTTTCATTTCTGATTTTGTGAGATGTTATTTGGCCATTCTGTCAGTTGTCGTTTCATATCGGTCCAAAACTGTCTGAGGCATGTAGGATAGTTGTCCATTGATTATGGGCACTTGTTTTTCCGCGAAAAGATTTGAGGACAAATTGTGTTCCGAAACACTTTAGTTCAGTTCAACTTTTGTGATTGGATAGTTCGAAATGTTATGCGTCTTATCTATTTGCCTGCGAATATCGAACCGTCAGTATCAGAGAAACTTAATTCTGATTTACTCACTCGTGTAGCAGTCAGCCTTCATAAACACTGACAAGCACCAAATAGTCAAATAAATACTGCACGTGTGAAAAACGGTATTGCTGGCCTCCACGAAAATCTTTGCGCGAAAAACAGGTAGCCTTAGCCTTAGAAAAAAAAAAAACTTTCGTACTCGTGCTTGAACTCTATTCTGCCTTAACCCTTTCGGTTACAGATAAATCAATAATTTTAGGCATCGCAACAAAAAAATATTTTGTTCGGAACTGTACTGATATCGATAGGACGTTTTGTTATACATCGGAACCAATAAAAATCTGTTCATGCTTTATATTACTGGCAGCAGCGGTTTATGAGTTTACAGAATATAGTTCCAACAGCGAATAATGTTTACCACACGTAGATAACCTTTCTCATTGGGTGGTATGTTTTACAGTGTACAGTGCAGATCATTAAAGCCACTTGATATGAAACGTTCCATATCGGGGACACTGTGACTGAAAGGATTGAAATAATAACGCGAACTGTGCTGGTCTCTATGCACTGCACATGACTCGTTACACAGTTGCTTACTGATTGTTATTGGCGAGAGCTATCCACAACGGCTGTGGCTGCACTTGCCTCGTGTGATAAAGCGGCTGTGAGAGTCTTTTCAGAACTTTTCGAAGACGAGGGGGGTGCTCTGTTCTACTGACGTGGCACCGAGGTTATGTGTGCCCGTGCTATTAAACATGCTGCTCATGTCTTCTGATGCTGCAGTAATTTTAGTTAGGTCACGTGAGGTTTTTGAAGCGTGCAATTTCATCTTTTCTACGGCGCTCCTAAATGCTATTTTTCTCTGTAAGAGCCGCGCAAAAGTTAGCTGTACTTTCATATGAATGGTATCGCATGAGGACACAGGATGACACTCACGTGCCGCTGTGCCGATCTCTGACCTAAAAATCACACCCTATAACTAGAGACCTGGAGAATTCGCGGTTTAATTTTTGGACAATCTATAATTTAAAACACGTGTGTTTATATAACATTAGCCATTGGCCAACTCGGCGTGTGACATCTCCTAGAGAAGGCTGGCCCAATCTTTGCCTTCCACTGTGACACCAGACAACAAATGCACAGTTGGCATCGGCAAATTTGTAAATAAGACTGTAGCGTCTAGCCTGCAGGTCATTGAACTCGCGAATTTTTTAGGTCTCTACTTATAACTAAGGCCACCTATTTTTCGCGAAAATATTTACACAGAGACTAGACTTCGATAGCCTATGTGCACACTTGCATTCTTCATTTGCCTATTGTCTGCTGATCTTTGTGTGATGTGAAGAGAGTCTGTTACATGAGTGAGTCCATCAGAATTAAGATTCTCCGCTACTTATCGTCTGTAATTCGCGGGCAGATAGAAAAGACGCGTAACAATTCAAATGTTAAAATCACCAAAGTGGTTCTGAACTAAAGTGTTTTGTTGGAACACAGCTCGTCCTGAAATCTTGTCACGAAAAACAGGTGCCCCTACCTATAACTAGAGCCAGTTGTTGGTCCGCGAAAAGATTTAAAGACCCTTTCTACTCCAAACCACTTTTTGTTCATATGCACTTTTGTGGTTGGATGATTTTAAATGTCACGTGCCTCAGGTGTTTGTCCGCAAATCACGGACGTTCAGTGTCGGAGTACTTTATTACGATTGGCCCAGTCAAATAAGAATATGTCTTCTCACGTAGACGCGCGGCCAATAACCAAAGGAAGTTGTGGTTGTGGACGTAGGATATTGAAGTCTAGCATGGCCATAAACATTTTCGCAAAAAAATACCTGCCGCTACGGGGCCACGGTGGCTGAGCGGTTAGCCTGCTAGTCTCCCACCAAGGCGATCCGGGTTCAATCCCCGCATGTAGGAATCGTGCCGGACGATGCTGTTGATCTGCGGGTTTTCTCGGGGATCTCCCGTTTCTCCCGCTCTTTCATTTCGGTGCTGCTCCATACTCGCCTCAATCACCCACATCGGCTCTCAAGACCTCGATGTTAAGAGTCATCCAAATTTCACCACTGACCTGCCCCTACGTATAACTCTACACACTTGATGCTAGGTGTAATGCCGGCGTGTCTCTCAACTGACGTATAATTTGTCCTTTCCCCTCGGCCTCGCCATCATCGCATTCGACGGTCATCCGAGGTAATACTTAACCAAGAGTAATCGCTGAACATTGAGCGTCACTCCTCATCATCATTAAAATGCCTCCCGGTTACGACACAATTGAAAACATCGCCGACTCTGCACACTAAAAATTCCTTGGTACTTTAACAAGAAAGCCCTTGGAAACCCAGTTGCCAAGAAAGTTCTTTGTAAACCTGCAAACAGTTTTTTTGTAAAATTTGCAGAGCATATGTTTGGATAGTACAAATGTTAGCCTTGTATTACTTCTACATCACTGAGAAGTGTGCATAAAATTATCATATTTTCTTCAAGAAAACAAATGAGATGAATAGTGACATGCAAAATTCGCGTTATTATTTGGAGACACATCAAACTTCAAACACACGTACCTTTGCAATAAGTTTGTCACTGCACCATACTTTGTTTGACACGCCCTGGGTAACTCTGAGCCAATAAATAAACACTTCACATTTGTCTAGTCCAAACACGTGCAGTACAGTCAGAAAGGGAGTGGTTTCACATTTATGCAGTAGCCAATATAGAAACGACACCGGCCCGAGTATATATAATACTGTGAAGTTTAACTTGATGCCAAATAATAACGCGAATTTTGCAGGTCTCTAGCAATGGATTTCTAACAGTGAATAATTAAAATCAATATTTCATATATTTAAAAAAATGTACACTTTGTCAGCACTGGGATTAGAACCTACACCCCTTGTATTATTTGTAGGGACACCCGAATTTGGCGAAAAAATTTCACGACGAGTTGTATTTCATAACACTTTAGTTCAGATACACTTTCCTGATTGGATGGTTTTCGTGTTATGCACCTTAGGTGTCTACCCGCGAATCACAGAAGTACAGTATAGTAGTGACGTAATTCTGATAGGCCAGTCAACTAGGAAAATGTCTACACAGAAAGACACTCCGCCAATAAGCTAAAGAAAAATATTGGTACGCCTGTATGGAATTGAAATCAAACATTTACGGAAGTCTTTTCGCGAAATTCGGGTGTCCATAATTATTTGGCATCAACATTTACTTTTTTTTTTTTTTTTGCTGCTGCTGCTTCGCAGTTGCTGGTGACTTCCGCTATAGTTGTTTAAATGCCGTTTGTTGTTGTGACTCTGACGAACGCAAGTTAGACCGATTTGCTGACAAATTCCCACTCGACAAGAGAACAAGAGAAATGATAATCTGCCGCGGAGGAGCCGGGGCGCGAACCCACGACCCCTCGACTACAAGATGGCCACCTTACTCCTGAGCTGAGGGCAGGGCTAACCACAAGACTAACTTCACTTACGAGTTTAGCATTTAATTTTCAGTAAATATATCTTCAAGTACCCACAAAATATTAAAGAAGTTATTTGTAGGGATAGGGAAATTTTGCGAGTTCAATGACCTGTAGGCTAGACTCCACAGTCCTGTGTATACTCGAGCCTTGGCTCTGTTATTCATTGGCTGCTGTCCCAGAGAGTTGCCAGTGTTACTCCACACCTGGCAGTATGGGATTGGATACTTGTTTTCTTGCAAGTCTGCTGTTGGCTCAGAGGCCCCCAGGGTGTATCTAATAAACTGCGATACAATTGTAAAGGTGACTTCACTGTTTATGTGTTTGGCGTCTATCTCGTCCCGAAATGAATTCGCGAAATATTCCCATCCCTAGTTGTTTGATTAATAATTATAATTAATAATCGCCTCAAGTCGGGTGAGACTACCAGCTAAGTTTAAGCATATTAACAAGAGGAGGGAAAAAAACTAACAAGAATTCCCACAGTAGCTGCGAGCGAACAGGGAAGAGCCCAGCACCGAATCCCGCAGGCTTAGTTTCCCAAGCAAGCCGGAGGTCTCGCCCAATTTAAAGTTTGAGAATAGTTTGAGTTCGTTTCGACCTCAAGGCCTCTAACCATTCGCTTTATCATATGGGACTCATTTGATTTTCCTCCGAGTGACAGCTATCCTGAGGGGAAACCACTGGATGGTTCGGGTGTCTCTCGTTTCCTCCACTCTTGCATTCCTTCACTGCTGCATACACACCTCGATGTTAAGAGCCATCCAAATCTTTCCACTCTCCACTCCACTCCGATAAATTGGGTGGGGGAGGGAGCTGTCTATGTCTATAATTCCATTATCAAACGCAAAACTAAACTATTATATAGTCCAGGTTAATAAGTTTCTACTCGAGCTGAGACTTCGGTAAATGGAGCGTATTTCCAAGAGCATGCCACGTGTAGTTGTGTTTATTTCCAGGAAGTAGGGGGAGTTCCAGTTAAAAGTAACATCAGTTATACTGTCATCCACCATCTGTTAACTCTTCGCGTCCCTTCCACAATTATATAAGTGCCCGTCGCGCTGTGAGTGTTGTGTTGAAACGGCGCGGGGAAATATATCGTTCCCAAGCTCTGCTCTTTTTATTACATCCCCGGGTTCCATTTTTTATCTCACCTGTCACCACCAAACTCTCACCCTTCTCACTCCCTTTCCCACTCATTTACCAGCTAGCAGCTGTTCATTCCCAGGACAGGCGAGGCGTCCGCTGGTAAGCCTTCGTGGTGAAATAATGGTGTGAATTAGTTGGGATAAAGGGGGGGGGGGGAATTCCTTCAACACTTTCAGGTACTCGTATACTCTAAATCAGAATGAGTGAGTTCAATCAGCAGGATTATTTTACTGTGTCTTCAGTTAATTACGATGTTATCCAATGGCGAGTCAGTGGAATGTGCTGAGCTTTCATTGCCGGGCTATTGAAGTTCACAATTCAGTAGAAATCACTGCTTAGCCAGTGAATACGAGCAATTGAAATGGTCAGTAGAATCGTGGGACTGCTGACACAAGTAGAGCAGTTCAAACAGAACTGTAATCAAATTTCGCTGAGTTGCAGCAATTCTAAATGTTTCGGCTTCGGAGTGTAGACACGTGAAATATTCGCGACTTTATAGTCTTGAGTTCAGTCGTTAAAATTTTATCCGCCCATTGGTTGCTTGCTGTCACGGTGGAAGGCAACGATTGGGACTGTATTTTATTGCATGTTTTTCGTTGAATAAGCGATTCAAGATGGTGTCAAATGACGCGTGGACCAGTTACGAAAATTATGTATGTGTCGAAATGAATATAGGAATTTCTTTCGCGTTTCTGGGCATCGGTGATTTCTTTTCGACAACCTACACCCGAGCAGAAATCAGCGAAGACACCATCAACTCTCATTATATACGTGCAAAATTCGCGTTATATTTCGGTGAGACGATAGACTCCACTGCCTTATAAATAAGTCAGCACAGTCCGTGGTTTCATTCACCGCTACACTTTATGGTCATTTACCTTTCTCGATTGTTAACATTATTTCTTGAAACATGTTAACTGTCAGTACGCCAATCACTTTTCTACACATTGTAGTTAAACATAGGTATTGTTGAGTTAAATCTGCGTTATCGTTATTTTCACGTATAGGATGCGTAAAATAGACGTGAAGTTACATTTTCCATGTGATCAGACGAGCCAAATCAACATAACGTAAAAGCAACGTAAAGCTAGCCAAGAAACGAATTTGTATATTTAGTTTACTGTTTTAATTTTTTGTTCATACCAACTTTTGTCTAAACAATATATTGTGTTAAAAAAGAAGACTGCCTCAGATGTTGACGTTTAAATTTCGTTTGTGTGTCTTTGAATGATAAACTAACGATTTAGAATCATTCGAACATAAAACCTATGGGTGCAGAAAAACGTAAATTAGGTAAGATATAGAACAAATATATTAATTACTACATGTTTAAGAGTGATTTTTTGTAGTACATGTTGAGTTATATATGCATATATTATATATATGTGTGTATATATATGCACATAAATATAGTACCAACTAATTTCCGATACAACCAACTGATCACCAAGTTCCATCTTCATCTTCTTACGTGAATACATAGACGCATTACCAAAAACACCAATTACAGCAGTATCGTCTGCCTTGCCCTCATGAACTGGAAAAGTCTTCCAGCAGATTGTCCTGTTTGGATCAATCTCACTAATATCCTTTGGTGCAGGCTCCTTCTCGACACGAGACCTTCTGAAGAAAGACATTTCCAACAAACCACTACCAGCTTTAGCAATTATTCCTTGAAGACCAAAACGGTACAAAAAAGACAACAAAATATAACTCTCTTCTATAGCAATGATCTTAACTGTCCAAGACCTATAATTTTTATTGACAGCCTTAGTAATTAACACAATATTACGATAAACCTTCCTCGGGTAATAACCAGAAGAACGAATTCGCCTCCGATTATGTCAGGATGAAATCTGCAAAACAAATAACCAATACTGTTAATAATCATAAAGATTAATATAATATGCAGATATTTTGTATATATACATATATACTCACACAGGAGCCTTTTCCATATCCCACTTATAGCATATTTGTTACGACTACTTACCGTCTCTGCTGCATGAACACACCGACAATTTTATAACATAAATAAATCGACATAAAGTTAACGAAATGTAACATAACGAGCAGCATGTGAACTTCTGTGTGAGTCTGTCTTAAGGTACAGAATATCTGTTGGTAATGCGTAATGTGAAATAGCCTTCATGCAAAATATTATTAAAGTGAGTGTGCGCGAATGCGGTGCGCTGTCCGTCTGGTGTAATTTTATAGACTCGGTTCAGCTTAGTTTGCATGAGGCGGAGGAATATCCTGGAAGTAGAACTTTAGCAGGGCTTCAGGAAAGTTGTAAGTAACTGTGGATGGACTACAAGACGCTGGTGTACGCAAAGGACTGTGGAGTCTAACTTGTTAAACGGACCAAGGGAAATGTCCAGGCCTCTGCCACTGCTAATCGGCCCGTGATTCTAGAAGATGCGAGGAAAATATCCTTCGCCCAAGCGGCCGTAAACTCCTATTCTGTAAGTTAACTATCTGAAGTGGTGCTAAAGAAATTCTGTGGTATAGGCTATTCACGGTAAAGTGAGCACTTCTGTGAGCATTCTCATTTGAAATAATAACCAGTGAATAGAGATATGCAGAATTCGCGTTATTTTTCTGCAGCAGAGTAAATTGCAAGGTGTTATGCGTGCTACTGACGTCCCTCAATGGATGAGAGTATTTGTGGCACGATGTGAAAGACTTTTATCCAATAGTAACAGTTCAACGTCAGAGTTACCAATCGCCTGTAAAACAGTTACACAGGCACATGACCTCACATAGAAGTCGTCAGCTAATGAAATCATGAGTCGTTCTCAGAAACTTACAGGCCAAAGACGTCTAGCTTGTCCCAAATTATAATGCGAATTACACAGGCCTCTACCAATGAATATATTTTGTTTTAGTCTTAGATATTATCATCCGAATGAGGTGGAACATACGTACGGGGAGCGAAATTTCGCGAAAAGGTTTCAAGACAAGTTATATTTCAAGACACTGTAGAGTCGTTTACCTATCTTGATCGGCTGAAATACTTTTCGACACGTTCGAGCTGTCTGTACACACATCACGTAGTAGCGGTGCCGATGCAGCCGAATGTAGAGCGGCCCGGCCAACTATTGAAACGCCTTTTTAAGCAGACAGCAACCAGTGGCAAGAAACCAACTGACGTCGGGTACTTATAGTATAGACGTTTATCGTCTACTCATGTTTTTAGCGAAAAATACGTACTGTGTTTATTACTTCCATGGGAAAATTTATTTAGAAAAGGTGGTTAAAGGATAAGAAATGGCTGAAAGTAAAATGTAACTAAAGCCTCAAAACGGCTCACTTTACCATGAACAGCCTATACCATGTGGTACTATGGCAGTCACGTCGACGTAGAATGTGGATGCGTTCAATTCCGCTGACGGCGATAAACCTGCCACGTGATGTTGCTTTCTCGGCTACCGCATCAGCATAGAAATTGCATTCGTTCCCCTCTCTCGCCCCCGCCCGCTCCAAGCTTCGGCAGGCGAGCATTGAAGACGGTGAGCTATTCTCGAACAACCCAAAACAAAGAAACCTGAGGAGAGATTTGTCCCGGATGAATCGATCTGGTCTCTGGAAGTCGTTCGTGGTACTTTGGATGCAGCACGCTTCTAAAATGTATGCGGCAATAAAATAAGCTCAAAGGGGTTGGAAGATTTCCCTGGTTCGCTGAAGGGGGCCGCGGTGGGTTAGTAGTCAGATTACCCAGCTACCACCTAGGCGAACCTGATTGAATTCCCAGTGGGTTCGCTTCTGAATTTTCGCATGTGGGAATCGTGCCGGACAATGTGGCTGGTTGGCAGGTTTTCTTGGGGACCTTCCGTTTCCCCCGCCCCTACTTTCCGGCGCTGCTCCATACTCACCTCGCTTCACCCACATTGGCTCTCAAGACTTCGGTGTTAAAACCCTCTAAATCCCTCCACCCCACTGCTAAAGAAAGAAAATACTTGCAATGAGTGGCAACAGTAGTTGGAAATATAGCATCACACAATATAATGACAGGTTTAAAATACTTCCAGGGCAAAATACAGTGTTGCGGTAGGCTATTATATTCATTTTATACTTCTCAGTAACAAATAGTTTTTATGTTGGCTCTAAACATGTTCTTTCTCAACTTAAGTGCAGCACGCAACAAAATATTTCTTCTTTGAAACACCAGAAATATTAAATTAATGTAGGAATGAAGGTGTTAATTAGTCTGTGCTTTTTTTTGTGAACCATTATGCACTTTTGAAATCAACCTTCGAAAAACTTACTTTCTGTCAACTACATACATTTTAAGGTTTCCGTCTGCCTGATGCTATCTTGCGTCGAGACCTCGAAACGAGTGAGCTGTAAGGTCGATTATTGCTCGCTCACTAATTGTCTCAGCGTCTCTACGCGCAAGATACTCAACTAGCGTGCAGTCTTTCAGTCGGTGACTTACCTGAACGTGGCTTTAAGAAGTTAGCCTACGTTTTATGGCACACTAACAAAGATCAAAGTATAATGCATCTCTAAAGAGTACTTTTAAGTTCCTGTGTGAGCAATATAGTAGTTAAAACTGATTCTTAAAAAAACCGTTTAACCATTTTCACGCCCAAGTAAATAATCCTTGGAGTGGAAAAGGCAACTTGGAACATATCTTTGAGCATGAAACGTTTCTTATGTGCTTCTCGTGTTTAGACACTACTGTAAAATATCCAACAGTTTTTTAATAACATATTTTATACCAAACTTCTACAACGCACCACATGTAATGTTGGCATCAATCAGTTTAAAAAAAAGTAGTTTCAGATTCCATATTAAGGAGCACGCCATCTCAAATTCAGATCACACTATTTTTTTAATTAATTTCTGTTTGTTTGATTTTATTAATCTCAAGTATCAGCAAATTAATATTACTTATACGTTCTTAAAATATTTCACATTAACATATGATTGACTCATGGATAGTCATCAGGTTCATGTCAGTGTAAAATTTCCATATGCTGGAAGAATAAAAATAAGTATAAAAGTAGATTATAAGCATCGTTTTCACACGTGCGCAATGAATAGTCCATACGTACTAGAGTGCGACACCATCAATGACAAATTTGTTTCATCAAACGACAGAATTCCGAAGAAACTGGTAATGATTTAGGCCTACTGATCGGGCAGGTGACACCATGAGTTTCGTTAGCATATAACACGCCTACGTTTGCAGACTCAAATCAGGAGAGCGTAACAGTTCGCCCTATTGATTAAAGACACTGCTTCCTGTTGGAATGGGTAATGAGTCCGGAAATCATCTCGGATAGCATCTAATGGCGCATTAAGCAGTGATGGGCTAGAGGGGTGGAAAAGACAAATAAGTTAAATTTTACTCCAAAAGTTTAGTCTGCAGCCAATCCTGTCGAGTGGGTAATGAATTTGTACAGTTCTACAAATATTGACTTGTCGAATAACGTAGTTGACGAAGTGGGAAGTTTGCAGATCTGAGAACTGGTCCAGTAATATTCAAGCGGACGGTCAGTGAAGAAATTCCGATAATTCCAGTAAGTTTACATTCAGTCAATTTATGTGATTTTCCGCGAATTAATTCAAACTTGCATCACACAGTTAGCGGTGGCGGAAAAAGACTGGTTGGTAGCCTCATTACTAGAAGAAAAAAATTTTTATGTAACCTACAAATAGAAGATTTCAAACGTCTTTAGTGGAAACAAGCTTTTCGTTTTTTTTTTTTATCTTCAAGATGATAACGAAAAAATAGGTTGTTACCCAGAAATTTCGCTATTCCGTATGGCGCTGATATACTTAATGTACATTTACAGCAATTGCGCTTTGTTACATACGTGATTATGCCACAACATTTTAGGCCCGTCTTTGAGAACTTTAGATGTTGTCACAAACGCATAATAATAATAATAATACTATGGACCAATCAAATACAAGCAAGACCACAGACAAAAAAAGAATTTGACCGCACATATTGCAATCAATTTACAAATGACAGCGTCTAAATGGCATAGGTAAATATCAAGTCTAGTCTCACGTAAAATAAAATTGCGAAATTTTAAAGTAAAATTATAAATAAAGCCCCAGGTATTTGACGAGCTCTTTCAGCAGTAGCTAGACTTCACGATCCTCTTTACACCTGAACCATTATCGTTTAATTTGCTGCCTGCTGATATAGAAACATGACTCAATCAAATTATATTTTTGTCTTCATTACTCGCCCGCCGTTGAAAAGGCCAATAGATTTATAACAGTACAGTGAAGAGTGAGTGAGTGAAGAGTTTTGGGCGGCTCTTAACAGCGAGGTCTTGAGAGCCGATAAGGGTGATTGAGGTGAGCATGGAGCAGTGCCGGAATGAAAGGGCGGGAGAAAAGGGAGTTTCCCGGAAAAAAAACCGCCGACCAGCGGCATCGTCCATGGGTGAAACGGCCATGGATTGAACCCAGTTCGCTTTAGTAGGAGACGAGCAGGCTAACTGCTCAGCCACCGTGGCACCACAATGAAGGAGTTTAAAAAATATGTAGAATTATCCTGAGTAATTTCACTGCTTACATAGTGCGAAAACAGTTTTGAAAAAGTTATGAATCACAATTAATAGCTTGAAAATATTTTGTTTTTCAACACAGGAATGGATCGCCTGCAAAAAAAAATTCCTATAAGAACTTTGAGAAACTTTGAGAAACACGTTTCTTTAAAATACTAATTATTGTTTTCGAAGTCACTTTTAAATATCAGAGTCTATATTATTATGTCTTTCAGGACCACTTTAATGTATGGCTTCAGGTATTGCAAATGTGAATGATTTTGATGATTATTTTACTTAAGCTGAGACAACGCTTGTTTTGATGTTATAATATTACTCGTCCGAGTCATTTTAGCAGCCAAGGAGAGGTGGAATTTGAACGCTAGTGTAACTGTGGGAGGAGACGAACCCCGAGAAGTACAAATCCATGACAGCCGTCAACGCGAGTGCGTGTACATCCGCGTGCATGAATAGGAAACGCTTGCGTGTCAACTTGTACAGCAGTTCATGGCCGCGGATAAAAAAAAAAATCGGCTTAATAATCACCGTCGGTTCAAAACTACGTTTACAATGAGCCCATGGGCTGGTCTGTCCATGTACGCACAGAAGTGTCGGGCGCAAACCTGGGAACCAGCCTAAAACCACACGTCAATGCTAACAATGGGCCACTAATAGGCTATATTGTCACTGCTACACTGCGGCGGAGAATAAGTGGAGGGGGGTGTGGGGGGCATATTTTCCTCCGGGTGCAAAATTGTATCTACCAGCAGTAAAGAGCTGTATAGGATGTTCACAGTAAACTAAGTACTTTTGGAATCAACCTTTAAAAAAATATCACTTCCCCTACCTGCATATATTTTTATGGGCACACTGGATGTCGCGCGATCAGTTAAGTTGGCAACGACGAATGGAAAATAGTTCCATGTTTTAAAGTTGAATTAAAAGTTTAATATATAAAAATTTGCTAATACTGAAATGGTTTCATTTGATTCTTAAGTAATTTTTTTAATGCGTATAAGTGTAAGAAAAATAAATTTTGTTAAATATTAACTTTTATAATAATTTCAGAGTTTCAGTTGACCGACGCATGAATAAAGTGATCAAGCAAAGTTAATTTTAAATACGGTGGAAGAATTCATAATGTGCATAGAAGTAGATCTCACGCAGGGTTTCCAAATGTGCTCACTTTACCGTGAACAGGGGCCACGGTTGCTGAGCGGTTAGACTGCGCGCCTCCCATCAAGATGAACCGGGTTCAATCCCAGGCCGGTTCACTCCCGGATTTTCGCAAGTGGGACTCGTGCCGGACGATGCCGCTGGTCGGTGGGGTTTTTTTCTCGGGGATCTCCCGTTTCCCTCACCTTTTCATTCCGGCACTACTGCCATGCTCACCTCGATGAGCCAACCAAATCTCGTCACTCACTTTACCGCGAACGGCGTTTAAGCTTCGTCTTCCGCTACAGTAACACGAAATGAGACCCGGAAATATTGCGAACTTATTTCAGGTCAGGCTATAATTTATACGCCTTTCTTGTTCAAATGTATTGCAATTTGCAAGCCACACCCCGGAGGATTTAGAGCCAGTAACAAACCTACGAGAAGACGACGACTGAATACCATCCTAACACAGAGTAAATAGGCATACAAATGCGAAATGGCCGCTTAATCCGAGAACTCCAGCCACACACGCCACCAAAATGGCGTCACTAAGCTAGCAACGTGTCGTAACGCCATTCGACAATCAGCGCTTGCTAACTTACTTGCCAGTCGACAACCTGACTAACAGGCTCTAACATTGCAGATTTTCGGGGTTATGTCTACCGCTGATCTTATACATTTTCATTATATATGACTACAGAGTACATGCTTATGTCAACTCTTTATTATATGCGATAACAGTTTTGGTTTTTTGAATAATTTACCGAAATTGAGATTATGTGTAAGTAATATTCATTTATTTCTTGACAGTATTCAGTTTGTTATTTTTCATTTATTCTCTAGAGGTTAGTCAGTATTACATGTTCATTAAACAAAAGTACTCAATCAAATTATCCTGGTTGTATCTCGTCTCGCCATTGCTGATTGGTGGAGAGATATGTCATGGTCATATGACAGCCAATCGGATGACAGGAGACAACATAAGTAAGGCAGAAGGAAAACAGAACTAATATTTTCTTTAGACTAATTCTAACAACCCAAACGATGGATGTGTGTCACATAATATGAAAGTTAGAATGATTTAATATTTAATAAAATTGCTTCAATACCTTTTGAATGATGAATAATTATTAATTGAATAAAATTAATATAAATTTTTATTGTACTTGAGAAGAAAATATTATAAATTTATAATTTTGTTAAAAAAGAAAAAGCACGAGTAAAATAACATTTTGAGAGGATTTTTATTGCAATATTATTATTTCTACTTAAAGGTAACCACAGACGACTTGGTTATTAAGTTTAAATGTTTCAAACGGCGCCCAATGTATTAACGGTAGAGCTGTGATTTGCATGAAATGTAAAACGGGAATGTTTCGAAGCGCTCAGTAGCCAGTAAGAGCCATGACTCACTTCCAGGACGTTGCGCAACCAATCAGCGAATGGGCACTTCTACATCAAAGAAATCGCCTCGCCGTTTCACGTGTGTGTATTTCCCCATTCTGAACCCACGGGTTTCATCACACGCTATGGAGAACTCTTGAGTTAGTAATGTAAACACCCAGTAATGGAGTGAGCTTATCAAGATCAATTCTGTCTTCAAAGATAAAATCTGATCGTTAGGTAACATTGTATATAGAGACTGTTGTTATAGACTATTCACGGTAAAGTGAGCTCTTTTTAAGGCCCTTTCTAAATTTTTAATTTCAGTCGACTTGTATATTTTAGCCACTTTTTAACATAACTATTCTCGTGTGATTAATAAACAAAGCATAAATATTTCACCACTTTCAAAAGCTAATGCCTGAGATGGTAATAGAAAACATTTAATAGGGGTTAACGCATGCTGGAGGGCCTTAAAAAGTGCTCACTTTATCGTGATTAGCCTATACCATCGAACGAAAATTGAAAATTTCCTAGTCTTCGGTTATTATTTGATTTTTAATGCACATTATAACTTTCTACCACATTAATAAGCATGTGAACTATAAACGTTTCTCAGTATTTGAAACTGTTTGATTGCCTTGAACAGTATCGTATCATAGCTTAGTGCTGCGAGAACAAGAATAAAAAGGAACATGTAGTGGTTTCCCAACCGCGGTTAGCCTCAAGGGGTTGGGGGGAGTGTGTGTGCTATCACAGCGGACAGCCGAAGCCCCTCGGGCTAGGCTGGATATGAGTCATGTGTGTTTATCGGGTGCGCTGCTAATAGAATGTGAAGCGAGTGTTGTGCATACAAACACGCCTCTTGAGCGGCCAGCGGAGTGGCAACCACACGGGAAACGGCGGTGCGGGGCAAGCAACAAGTTTTGATCAGATTGTCCCGCGGCGACCTATATTTGTTGCAAGTGTGGCATCCAAGTGCAATTATAAAATTGGCTAGAAAAGTGTTTATTATATTTATATGATTTTAACACACTTCTTACAATTATTATATTTAAATTTTATGGCAATGGTTTTGGAAGATTTAAGATGACTATTTAAAAGGACTGTATCTATACTGGAACAACTTCAGAAATAAATAAAAATAAAACAAATATAAAGAGTGAATGATGAAAGGGGTCATAGAAAATCCCCACAAGTCAATAAAAGATAAAATAACGAGCCAAAAGCAACAAACTGGGCAAGAAAAGTTATGAACAGTAACATTAATGAATACAAATCAGGCAAAGAGAATCTCATGTATAAGGAAATTTGTTGAAAATCATTAAATACTACCAAAAAACACAGACGAACAACACACTGAAAAACTGATTTTGGTTTCTTTGTTTTTACTATTCCTCTTGTTTTTGCATGGTATTTACAAGTAACGTTATTTTCAACTAACCGACTCGGCTGTTACCACCTTAAGGAATAGAACATTTTGTAGAGTCATCTTATTACAAATCGGATTCAGAACTCGTGTAAATGTGGTCAACTTTGGCAGTTGAATCACGGATTGTTTGACATGTCCTGGAAAATTCTGTGTATACAAACCAGCAGGAAAAAAAAAAAAAAACTATTCTCATACAGCGCAGCAAGTATACTAACATTTGTGAATAATACAACACCAAGAAGGATACATGTGATTTAAATGAACTTTTTACCACAGATTAGGTACATGACACTACACATTTGATCAGGATTACAGAACTGTATATGATCTCTGTCCTTGACAATTCAGTATGGTAAGAAGTCCTCATGTGCTGCAATTAGAGCCCTTAAATGGAATAAAAGAGGACCTGGATATGTTCCTGGGAAATCTCCCTCCACGCGGTTTGTATGCGTGTTCACAAAGTATCAACACTGGTTGCTGGACCGTGACAAACAAGTCGCCGACCAACCTTATTCCATACATGCTCGATGGAATGACATGTCAGGCGAACGTGCACGCCAGAGAAGCAGTGGTACTCGTCGTTGGCATGTGGAGTCGTCTGAAGGAGGGACAGTACCTCAGGCTCTAAGACCTCCCTGATGCAGTGGTTGCTATTCAGATTGCCTCAATACGTAGGAGTTAAGATCGCATGCTGTATCCAACGGCGCCCCAGACCATCACACTTGGCATTTGTCCGCTATGCCGCTCCACAATGCAGGCTGCCAGATTGTGATCACCAAGGCAGCGTCTAACACGTATGTGGCCATTGCTGCAGGCCAGGTTGAAGCGGGGCTCGTCCGAAAACTCTACATCTTGCTCCTCAGCACGCCAGCGACGGTGTTCACGTGTACATTGCAGTCTGAGACGTTTGTGGTTTCTGGACAATGGAAGCCGACCCAATGGCATGCGTGTCACCAGACGCAGACAGCGTCGAACCGTCGACGCAGGAAGGTCCACGCCCGTTGCAGTCCTCCAGTGTCGAACCGACGCTGTCGACGAGGCTGTACGGTCCGTTATGGCCATGCGGATAAGATGGCGGTCATCCCGTGCTCTGGTCACATTGCGTGGTCCAGTACCCGCTCGTCGCTTCATACGACCCTCTTCTATCCACTGGTTCCACTCATGCATCACTGTTGTAGCAGCATGTCTGTATGAGCCGAAATGTCACGGTATGACAAACCCGTTTCCCTGAGACCGATCATTCTGCCCCGTTCTAACTCACTCACATGCTGATAAGACGCCCCTTGAGGTCGACGAGATATACTGACACTTACTTTAACTTCGTTTGACAGCTGTTCACTGACTGAGCTCGACGTAACACGGGCATTTCCGGTCACACAAGAGAGGGCGCTGTTAGGCCAACGTGTACGCCATTTCTCTGCAATCGTTATCACTTATCGCTGGTACACTGTTATACACATCATCCGAGTTTGGATTAATTCGGGCCATTATTTCTGGGTGTTGTAATTTTCAAAAACAATAGTGTACAATATGAACTTCTGAGGACGACAGCCGCCAATGAACGGAACTATTTGTTTAGCTGCATATACGACTTCAAATTGTAACGTAGAGACTATTGAAGCAGCGGAATTTTCGTGTTCCTAAGTATACAGTCCTTTGAAACCACCCTGGTTGCATTCGCACAGTTACACCGTACTATAAAAAAGAAAGATTATGACTGGTATTGTAGGTGGTAATAAATGTCACGTGTTTCACTGTGTAATTATATTTTTGCTATTTATAAGTGCTTCTTGTGACAGTAAACTATTCACCAGTAGCATATTATATGATGATTTAAACCTTATTCCCAGACAAATGTACCCTTTTTGGCCTTGTAATTAATCTTTTTACGGTACTCTACCTGCATTGCTAAAACGCACACACTACGAGATCAGAGAAAAATAAATGAAAACCCCGATATCAATGGCATTAGTTGTCACGTTAGTTCAATGTTATTTAAGTTACTGACAGTTTCACTTGTATTAAAGGGATGTACTTTTATTTTCATTGGGAGCTTTTCCTTGTCCAAAACAATTACCGAAAATTTGATATCTTTTTGCGAGATATCGTCTGCAATGAGAATTTCAACCAAATGTGTTCGTGTCGTGATTGGATGTTCACAAGTTTTGAAGAGTTAAGCGAAGTATTTTGTGGGTTTCGTAATGTAGAGTTGATCGATGTTTTTTAGCCACTGCCTATATTCTGTCTACTTTAACTCTTTGAAACCCACATTAATATACGTTTTAAGATGTTGCAAACAAGACATTTTGTGATGCGTGCTGTACTAAAGTCGACACAACACTTGTTTCGTTGTCACAACCAATGAGCTGTAGGCTATATGTTCGGCTACAGTTACACGAACCAATTATGACGTATACCAGTAATAAGCTTTGCGAATCGTTTACCCACAGGTAAGATCATTGGTCATTGAACTTCGCAGTGTGCAGTTCAGACAAAAAATTACTTACACGTGCGTAATGTATACAATTGTGTACACTGGGTCTGAATGGGTTAATAATACGAACGTTATATACTAACGTCAAATGTCGGAAGCTTTGATATATAGTTTACTTGCTTGCGTTTTCGATAAAAGATTTTCTTCTCAAATTTAGTTATAAACTATTGAATACCACGACTGAAACAACTGAGCATCACTACTATAGGCTATTCAAGGTTAAGTGAGCACTTTTGAAAACCATCTCATTTGGAATAATAATCAATAAATACATTTATTTTAGCCTTAGACGTTAACTTCAAAGTGCTGTGGAATATACACATTTTGTTTATTACTTACATGGCAATATTTATTTAAAAAGGTGATTAAAGAATAAAAAATGGCTGAAAGGAAACAGTAACTAGGGCCTCAAAATTGTTCACTTTGCCGTGAACAGCTTATAAAGTAGGTCACGATGGTGTAGTTGTCAGACTACTCGCCTCTCACCTTAGACAAACCGGGTTCGCTTCCTGGCGGATTCGCTCCCGGAATCTCACACGTGGGAATCGTGCCGGGCGATGTCCCTGGCCGGCGGGGTTTCTCGGGGATCTCCCAGTTTCCCCCGCCCTTGCATTACGGAGCTGCTCCAAGCGCACCTCACTTCAAGCTCATCGGCTCTCAAGACCTCGGTGTTAAGAGCCGTTAAAATCCCTCCACTCCACAACTAAAGAAAGAAAGTACTTCCAATGAGTGGTAGCAATCTTTGCAAAATATAGCACCATAAAATGTAATGACGGATTTCAAATACTTCCGAGGCAAAATAAAGTATTACGGTTTATTCTTCTCAGAAATAAACAGTTTTTATGTTGGCAAGATTATCTGAAATAACTGAAATGAAAATCCAACTTTTTTCGGGAAAATTTAATTCCTGCGACGAATCATGGAAACGTTCAAATCACTGGCAAAAAAAAAAAAAAAACCGCCCGTCGTTGATACGTGTTCCTTAAATAATCTGATTTCGATAACGAATTCCGATTTTCCTGCAGACAAGTTTACATCAATACTTCCTAATAAAGTGGGTTAAATACCAGCATTGGAATATAAAAAACTATTTTATATTGTGCCATCAATAAGCAAGTCAGTTATTTGATCTAAATATTTTGATCCGGCGTATTTAATCGACTCAACGCCATATTTATTTCTCTTAGTAAAAGTGCATTTTCTTTTTTATCAGACGTCATTCAGCTGTAATGTGGTTGGCAAAGTCAATTTTACATTTGTTAAGGGCTGTTCACGATACAGTGAGCACTTTTGAAATCAACCTTAGAAAAAAGGCACTGCTCCTACCTGCATACATTGTAACGGGAGCACTGAGTGGCATGAGCACAGGGAAATTGGTAACGATGGATGGAAAGTAGTTCCATATCTTAACGTCAAAATAAGAAGTGTTGCGTAACCATTTGTGATAATTTGAATTATTTCTTTCCCTTTCTGTTTTTATTAATTCATCAAAGTGTAAAAATGAACATGTTTGTAGAATATCTACTTTCACTAGACCGACGACGCATGGATAAAGTGACGAGGCCCAGGGCAATGTTAATTTTATGTCAGGCGAAATAATACAGAATGTGCGTTCAAGTAGATCTTAAGCAGGTAGTTTAAAAGGGTTCATTTTACAGTGAACAGCCTATAGATACAGTTTAAACCAGAATCTTGCTACCCTGCACTCTCTCTCTCTCTCTAGTTCCCATATACTATCGCTTTCTCTCTCAATTTCTCTCCTTGCTTCGTTTAAGATCCTTATGATGTGAATTCCTTCTTCTCTGGTCTGTAGGTTAGAATGATGTAAGGTATATAGCGGTACTTCACAACTGGCATATAGATAGAGACAACCTGTTCTTCGCGAAAAGATTTGGGCACCTGTAATATTTCAATACCCTACAGAAATACCCGCAGTATTCTTTTGCTTATTGCCGGCGTGTGTCGGTAAAAATATAATTTCTTAAAGGATGATCACGATAAAGTGAGCATTTTTGAAATCAACCTTGGAAAAAAGTCACTGCCCCTGCCTGCTATATATTAACGGGCGCACCGAGGGACATACGCCCAGTAAAGTTGGTAATGATGGATGTGAAATAGATTCATAACTTAACTTCAAATAAATGGCGATAGGTAACCGTTTGTGCAGACTTAAACTATTTCTTTACCTCTCTGTTTTGTCATGCGTCGAAGTATAAGAATGAGCAGATTTGTAAGATATTTACTTTTCTAATAATTTCACAGTTTCACTTGACCGACGCATGAATAAAATGATGAGGCCAATGAAAATGTTAATTTTACATACGGCGGAATAATACATAACATGAATATAAGTAGATCTTAAGCAGGGCTTTCAAAAGTGCTCATTTTACCGTGAACACCCTATACTTGATTAGCCAATCAGATTTAGGTCACTCCGATACTCCAACCGCGATACTGCCCCAGTAGCAACTTTTTGTTGGGCCAACATTGGCCCAATGTCTGGCGCTGGTGTTGGGCCAACTTTGGAAAACGTAAATTGACCCAAAGTCAGAATGTCGCTCGGGGCAACGTTGGCCCAACGTGTATTTTTGCGTTGGATGCCAACAGAAATATGATGCTCAACCTACATTATTTGGCCAATGAAAATGTATGTTTTTCTGCACGCTTTCCTAGATTCGGTTACCTTCAAACATATTCCATATCAATCAAAAAACCAAAATGCTGATATTATTGACTTTACGCTGGTTTATTGTGTGTATATTACAGATCACCAATCTAATATGACAGAAACCCAACTACTAACAAACACTAGTATTACGTTGGTTGTTAGTAGTATTTTTTGATCATTTGCAAAATAATATTCTTTTCTCTTTCAGAAAGGCACTCACGCAGTTATTTGTCCACAGTTAGCAATGTTTTGCGAAGATATGTTATTACATACATAATGTCAACTAATAAACAACGTTCTGCCAACGTTGGTTACCGGGTTTTTAAATAAATTTTACCTAATAACAAAAAAAAATTAAAAATGATTAATCCTATCATTACTTAACATAGGCTATACCACTCTACAATAAGACCTGAAAATTCAATTGGTTAGTAGCGGACTTCAACCCACGGGCTTTGGGTTAGCAGCTCATCTTATACACTAGACTACTATAACGGGTTGCAGCTTGTGCAGAAATAAGTACATGTTAATTTATTCCAGTTCGAATATAGTCTGTTACATTTGTTACATATTTAAGTCAGATTTTACTTCTCTGAAACTGAATTTAAAATCTGCCAGTTGCACGAATATATTTTCCAACTAATAACAAATACACGACAAACGACATCCAGTTTTTTTTTTTCAAAAGAAAATTTGCGCTAAAAAACTTTAAACATTAAGCAAATGAAATAAATCATATGTGTGTTTATTTCGAACAAATTTAATTATCATACTAAGGCATAGTTTGAACGAACATTATTATTACTGAATGGCCCTTGTAAGACAAATTTAAACTTCTACTTTCTGAAACAAAAAGGAAAAAAAAATTACATACTCATGAAACACTCTCAAATAGATACAGCAAAAATTTCGCAAATGTTTCCTTGCTAATCGTAGCAGCAGTGCCCAGAACACGTGGTTCTAAAGCGGAAATGGTGATTACTAATTACCAACTGCTTGGGTTTCCAAAATTATCCCAACAAACAACCAAAAAAGCATATTTCAAAGCAAAATTGTCAGTTACATGATAAACATTTGTACTTTATTAAACGCAAGAATAAAGGGCCATTGTTTTCATTAAGAATGCCTATTCCCTTATGTTGATTTAAAATGTTGACTATACGCTGTTGAAGTCAACGTCATTTCAATTTGTGTTGCGTAGCAAATACGGAGTTGGAAAATTACAATCGTTAGTCTGCTTGTTTGTCAGACGGCTTTGTGCAGTCGTTTATTTTATCTGTAGAAATCATTTCCAGAAACAAATTTTGCATTGTGTGAGGAACAAGATATTTAAGCAGTACTAGATGGTATTATTTTCACATTTGCAAGTGATTCAACCCATGTTTGTTTACTTTCATTTTCATGACACGTGCATCGCCAATCAAATTCGCAGTTGACACGTTAATGTATCTTCCCGGACTACTGAAGAAACACTCAATGAAGTAGTTGCAAAAGTTAATTTCTTACTGCAAACTGTGATACAAATAAAGAAATTGGTTTCTTTTAAATTGGACGACTATGGAATAAGCTGATGAATCCACTGTTTGTAACTGTCATTTCCAAGATGTAAATAAGGGCAATCGCTGCCTAGTTGAGAGGGCTATTAAAATTGAGGTTATTACACATGCCAAATATCGCAGTTTTGTCATGTTTTTTTTTACCATTAACTGTTGCTGTGATTTATGATTATTTAACCAAACACTGGTTCTTGTAAGCAGATTTCCCCTGTGTTAACATTTCATTTGATTTATAATTCATGTAGGCCTATATGAATATTATAAAATAAATGGAAAATTGTTTTGGACACTTGCCTTTGCAGCAGAGCTCATGTCGCAGGAAACTAGAACTACACGTACGAACATACAGAGACAGAAAACAAGCCAAGAACAGTTTACTATGGGCGGGTCTACGTAACGAACACAGAGAAATCTGTGGAAGGAGTTCAGTTAGTAAGCAGCAAATTAACAAAACAAAAAAGTAATGATGCACACAACCAAAACAGACAAACACAGTGGTCTTCTTGCAACTAAACAATTCCTTCTGCAAAATTCTGTGTGTTCGTGTACCTGTTGACGTATATTTCTGTTTGATTTTGTGTGTTTGTAGGTGTAATTATAGTTTTCTGCAAGAAAACTCTGCTACAACAATGTATATCCAAAACAATTTATTATTTGTTTCATATGTCACAATTTTTAAACATTATCATCAGCTTGTCAAAACACGTACCAATGTTTTAAAACTGAGTATCTAAGCCTACTGCGAGAGTTTTCAAATGCCACTTCCAGGAATACATGTCTACTCTATATAATTTTATTTAATTTAATAATCACGCTGTTGAAGTCGTCTGCTAGTGCGTTACAAGCGAGCGGCCAGACTGGAGACATCCAACTAACTTGTTTACATTGAATAGCCTAGTTGTCGGAATTTGCTCTAAATTTGTGTTATTCTTGCGTTTGTGAAAGTTGAATTCGGCATGTAAACACGAACGAAAACTAATATTAATGGACGAAATTGAGTACGTGGCGGGCCATGCGAGTCTATTCCCGAAAGTAACAGTATCTAGTGTGTTCGTATATATCGTGGATACGTACCTGAACGACATCGCACAGTAATTATGTGTATAGTGATTTGTTGTCTGTGTGAGTTTGTAAATGAACAACTACAGTGTGTTTCATTTTTGCAAGTGCTGTTGTGGTTACTGACCTGCCGTAATGTCTAACCTATTAGTTGTGAACATCGTTAAAAGTACAGGCACTTTTATAGAACTGCAGATACGTATTTTTCTAAATACCGATTTGTTATTTCAGCCTAGGAGTTATTGGAATTAATTTATTAGTAGCTGAGGGTTTGAAAATTTGTAAAGTGAATGTAAACAGAAGCGTGAACAACTGATACAAACATGTTCTAACATAACCTTTAGCTTCCTCGTGATAAAATAGCTGTTTGCGGGCATTAATGGCAAATGACCTCGTAAATCAACACGAGGCTACACGTTAAGAACATCATTATTACAATTTTTTTCTCCCCAAGCCAGCAGTTTCAGCGACAAACAAGAAATCAGCTGTTTATCAATACGATAATAAACAACCAAATCAGTTCTCATTTTTAAAATAGCGAATGTAGCCTTCCTGATTTAAAATTTCCATGGTTTCTCGAACTCACTCCATGCAATTTCTGGGGAGACTCATTAATAAAGTTAATCACCATTTCCTTCCTTGTGTTCCTGTACCATTCCCTAATGAACCTTCTGTCAACAAGATTGACGGCGTCCAGGTGCCATGAGGTGTGGTTAATGGATGGTGGTCCAGGAGCCAGAATGAAAATTTGGAAAAAACGAAAGGTTTGAGGAGCGTATTCGTCTGGAATTGGGTGAATTGAGTACGGCATTTTACCTGGAGTGCCAGGCACTACCAGACCTGGTGCCGTGAAGTGGTAGAGCAGACTTTTTTCCTCCCCGAGTCGTGTCTTGGATGGCCAAAGACAGGTAACCTTCCATGCTGCTACACTCCTCTGTTGAATCGCAATGAACGGTACGCGTATTACGCGGTGGATTATTGAGGGCATCCACACCTCTATGCTACGTTGCACACTGAAACACTTGCAAGCAAATGAAAGTTCCACACACGTGCAATTTGACGGGAAATTGTAAGGGCCCGTACCTTGAAGCGCCTTGCGGCTTACCTTAATAAAACACTCGATTCACATGCCCGAAGGCAACACTTTAGAAACATATTAGTCGGATAAGTACTGGTCGACAGCGGTAACACTGTGAATAATTATGCTTCCTCAGGCGATGCAAGCACTGGGGGAGTGAGAGGCGGTGTCCCGGGCAGCTAGCGAAAATGGTTTTTAAATAAATTAAGCTATTGCAGTGAAAAATTATTGGCACTAACAGCGAATGCTGCCCGGGCTCAGGACCGAATAGTACGCGACCGACCTCTCTAAGCTCTTAGAGACTACTGACTTTCCAACTTGCCGTCAGAGCACGCCACGTGGGACTACTCCCTTCCGTCTTGCACGATTAAAACTATTCTAACATAACACACCCTTGCAATAACTTGCGTAAAAACATATGACACATCAGCAAACATAACACTTTGCAAAAATACGTGCGGTGATGCGGGGGGTGATAACAAGTGAATGAAAAATACTGGCAAAAACACTTGCAAACACTTGAAAAAAACTCTAGGGCTTTTGAGAGTTTATTACTGATGTCCTACCTTGCGTTTGTAACAGTTTGTTGCTACTGCAGCCCCTTTTATGTAATATTTGGAAATAATAATAATAATAATACGGGGTACTACTTCCTGTATCAGTGCGCCAAGCGCACGTGGCCGCCTGGCCACTGTCGTCCACCCCTTCTTTGCGGTGTGCCTGAAACAGACACTTACACTGCACTACACTGCACTGTCTTGCTCTCGTGTCGTGTTGTGCACCAGCGTGCTACCGCGCGTGGTAGAGTACGCATCCTAGTTGCTGCTATTGTTCTTTTTACGTCGCGCAAATGGTCTAGGGCCGGGAGCTCGGCTCAGGTCAAGATGTTAAGTTAAATAAATAAAGTTTACTTGTGTGTTTAGATGGTGATGTATTTAACAGTAGCCTGTAATCATTACAGTAAATGACAACTCCTTACATTTTATCGTTTTCCAAGGGTAGTTAAAATAAAGAAAACTTAGATAAAGCCAATATTTTCCTGTAACTACACCATCTGCAAAATTGAAAAACGTCACGTGATTTTCTTTAAACGCTATTTCACCCTTAAGGTTTTTTGAAATACTAATTTTGAGGGCAACTAATTGGATATAAGCTTATTTTAATATTGACGATGAATCATGGGTATTTAGAATGAAGTGTGCTTCGTGAAACAGCCGCTACACCACCACGGCCTCTGTTACCTTAAGAAGGGAGGAATTGAGAAAGGTTTTAGTTGTTTGTAACAATCAAGGTTTTTAAGAGCCAATGAGGGTGAAATATGGCAGATACGGAATAGCAATCAAATGCAAGGGTGGGGAAAACACGAAAACCTCGAGAAAACATGCCAGCCAGTAGCATCAATCAATGCGAAATTGGGTGAGTAACCTCACAGTGAAACAACGATGTATCACGTCGGTGGAAGATAAGCATCTTACCCCTACGCCCACCGCAGCCACCCCTTAGGAAGGGAGGATATGAACCTCATTTCTTCAATTATATTTGGGGAAAGTCAATTATACTGTTTAATTTAAAAAAAAATGGTTGTAACAATTAATATAATTGTCTACCAGCATATCATTGCTCTGGTTTCTGAATGGGAGGGAAGGTATTTTGCACATCTGCGTTTAATGTTATACAATTATACTTACTTGCTTCTTCTTAGCCACCAGTACACACTGAAAGTTGTCCAATATAATGAATTGGTTGCAATGTACCTACATACATACAACATTAATAGATGGTATTTACAGAAAACTAAATTAAAGAAAATTATATAGAGTAGAGATGTATTCCTGGAAGTGGTATTTGAAAATTCTCGCAGTAAGCTTAGATACTCAATTTTAAAACATTGGTAAGTATTTTGACAAGCTGATGATAATGTTTAAAAATTGTGACATATGAAACAAATAATAAATTGTTTTGGATATACATTGTTGTAGCAGAGTTTTCTTGCAGAAAACTATAATTACACCTACAAACACACAAAATCAAACAGGCATATATGTCAACAGGCACACGAACACACAGAATCCTGTAGAAGGAATTGTTTAGTTGCAAGAAGACCACTGTGTTCGTCTGTTTTGGTTGTGTCCTTCATTACTTTTTTGTTTTGTTAATTTTCTGCTTACTAACTGAACTCCTTCCACAGATTTCTCTGTGTTCGTTACGTAGACCCGCCCATAGTAAACTGTTCTTGGCTTGTTTTCTGTCTCTGTATGTTCGTACGTGTAGTTCTAGTTTCCTGCGACATGAGCTCTGCTGCAAAGGCAAGTGTCCAAAACCATTTTTCATTTAATTTATAATATTCATATAGGCCTACATGAATTATAAAGCAAATGAAATGTTAACACAGGGGAAATCTGCTTACAAGAACCAGTGTTTGGTTAAATAATCATAAATCACAGCAACAGTTAATGGTTAAAAAACATGACAAAACTGCTATATTTCGCATGTGTAATAACCTCAATTTTAATAGCCCTCCCAACTAGGTAGCGATTGCCCTTATTTACATCTTGGAAATGACAGTTACAAACAGTGGATTCATCAGCTTATTCCATAGTCGTCCAATTTAAAAGAATCCAATTTCTTTACTTGTATCACAATTTTGCAGTAAGGAATTAACTTTTGCAACTACTTCATTGAGTGTTTCTTCAGTAGTCCGGGAAGATACATTAACATGTCAACTGCGAATTTGATTGGCGATGCACGTATCACGAAAATGAAAGTAAACAAACATGGGTTGAATCACTTGCAAATGTGAAAATAATACCATCTAGTACTGCTTAAATATCTTGTTCCTCACACAATGCAAAATTTGTTTCTGGAAATGATTTCTACAGATAAAATAAACGACTGCACAAAGCCGTCTCAGAAGCAAGCAGACCATGACCATCAAAATATATTTTAAGTACAATTAGCTTATGTATTTAAAAAAAAAAAAAACAAATGTTTAAGCAAATATGGAAAACTTCTGATCCCAAACTTTTATGGAGTATTGTTAAAATTATGTTAGATACACAACGTTGGTCCAACTAACAAAAAAGGGTCAAAAACCTACTGTTTGGTTTCCAACATAGCTCTAACAAAATCAACTAAACATATTTCATAGAAAAATGTTCAGTATCGCAAACTACATTTGCATCTTATACAATACAGGAAATAGGCATTGTTTTCATTAAGCATAACTATTCCCTAATTATGATATTAAAGTGTTGGTTGTACGTTACATAAACATAAACATTAATACCAATTACCAAGTGTATATCTACCAACTTGTTGCCAACATTCATCCAGCCTTGACCAGACGACCATCAAATTCAATTTGAAACAAATACATTTATGTATTTAAAAACCTAAATGCTAAGCTAACATTAAAAGTTAATGTATTTTTTCTTTCCAAAATATAATTGATCATTGTTAGAAATATGTTAGTTACACAATGTTGGCTAAACTAAAGAAAGTACCAATCACCAACTTTTTAGATTCGAACATTGTACCAACATAACACCAACAGCAACATATTTCAAAGAATAATGGTAAGTATCGTGAAAAACATTTATATGTCATAAAATGCAGGTAAGGGGCATTGTTTTAATTTAGAATATCCATTTTTCTAACTTTGCCATAAAATGTTGGTTATACAGCGTTGGCCCAACATAAAAATTCATACACATTACCAACAGCATGTCTACCAACTTGTTGCCAACATTCAACCAATCCCGACCATTAAATTCAATTTGAAACAAACACATTTTTGTATTAGAATACCTAAATGTTAAAGCCAACATTAAATTATACTGTTTATTTCTTCATTCCAAAAATACAACTTATCATTGTTGTAAATATGATAGTTACACAATGTTGGCCCAACAAAGATAAAGTACCAATCACCAACTGTTTAGTTTTGAACATTGTCCCTAAATGAAACCAACTACACAAATATTTCAAAGAAAAATTGTCAGTATTGCGGAAAACATTTATATTTCATAAACAAACAGGTTTGCCATAAAATGTTGTTTTTACAACGTTGGCCCAACATGAAAATACTTACACCACACCAGCAGTATGCCTAACTACTTGTTGCCAACATTTAGCCAGCCATTTTAAAGTGTTAAAAAATTGCCCTTGCAACATGTTCTGGCATTTTTTGAAGCAGTGAGGCATTGATGTATGTTTTTCTAAGGTATCTCATAAAAAATTTTTTAGCTAAATATTTGGTTGGCATATTACGTTGGGCCAACGTTGTATTTATGTATATTTTCTAACTCAACATATCGCCAGCATTTTCAACCAAATGCTAACCGTTGGGCCAACGTATGTTGCTACTTGGGTGGTTATGAACTAACCTGTTTTGGAATACAACTAGTCGTGGAATATTTCCGCGATAAACAGGTGGCCCTACATATAGAGCGCCAGCGGGATCAAAGTGTGGTGATGATCAGGCGGAAATGAAATGTAGTTGTGAGTAACAAAGTAATACCCCGGAAAAAATAAACACTAATCACGACGACGCATACCGCATACCGCGCCACCCGATGTGAAAATTCAGGTTCATGACGAAGGAAATTGAACCCGCTTCGCCTTGTCAATTAGTCTGACCACTACACTATGGTAGTCTTCATCAAGAGGCTGTTCACGGTAAAATGAGTACTTTTTAAAGCCTTGCTTAATACCTACTTGTATGCAGATTGCGTATTCCTCCTCCTTATGTAAAATTATCATTGCCATGAGCCTCATCACTATTTTCCCTTTGTCTCGTTCAGATGAAACTGTGGAATTATTGGAAAAGTAAATATGTTAGAAATCTGATACATTTGTACACTTGGATGCATTAAAAAAAAAAAAAAAAAAAAGGAAAGCGAAAAGAATAATTTAAGTTATTATAAATACTTACCTAACACTTTATAGACAACGTTAAGAAATGGAAATACTTTCCATCCTTCATTAGCAACTTTACTGGGCGCATGCCACTGAGTACGCCCGTTAAAATATATGCAGGCAGGAGCAGTGACTTCTTTCTAAGGTTGATGTCAAACGTGCTCACTTTATGGTGAATGTCTTTTAATTACGTTACTCTTCGTGCAACAGGAAGGCGAGTCTTTCAATGCGTCATCCTAACTGCCGTGCGAATATCGCTGCAGGGTGTTAGATATAATATAAAAAATAAATACGTGCGGCATTTTCACGATCTATCTAAATAAGAAATTAATGACACTACGCACTTTTCCAGAATGCAAATTTCAAAACATCTCAAACATTAACTTCAAGCCGTTCGACTTAGCCAAAGACTGCATTTCCGCACTACCAGCTTGATTAGTGCTATATATATATATATATATAACTTTGCTAGACACATTTTACTAGGAAAATGATTGGGGAACACGTAAGATCCTGTATTTACACTCATTACGCACGCCAATTCAATGATCTGTGCGTAAAGGCGATAAGGTACATAATCTGCGTGGCAGTATCGCCCTTATTGCTCCCTTGCTTTTAGGCCTCGAGTGCAAAACAAAATTTTACATGGGCATACGTCTTCGTAAGTGACATTAAGAAAAATTGGGTGTGGCTCTGTTGGGAACACGGTCGTTTGTTTTGCGTGAATACGTCTACGTTGACGCGTTCGGAAGCCTTGATGTTTATTTTTCGTTCCCGACACCGCTTCACTCGAGCATATGGGGTTTTATGGGTATCGCTGGATTACTTTTGAGATGCTCTTTCCAGCCGTATACGATTTCTGTATTTCGACTTGGCTTTACGACGAGTAGAGGCCGAAATTGTATTAAGTTTTCATAATTTTTTACATTAAACGCATACAATTTCACCATTACCACGCTATACAAATAATGTTTTTATACACGCAATCGATTGATCATAACGAGATATGTCGATTGAAACTTAAACAAGCGTCGTAGCTTCTCCTAGTCAAAAGTTATACTACGCGGAAGTTATGAGATGCGGCGAAACGAACACCATCCTGCACGATGCTTCGCAGTCCTCACTCAATGTAACACATTCTTTGATCCTTTGGCAATCAGGAATTCGGGTAGTGTAATTGAATTTTGAATGTACACGATAGATTCGTAGCTGCAATGCCAAACTGTATCCCCCGATTTTGTTATCATCGGATTTTATGGACTGCCTGCCACTACGGTTGCAAATTTAAAGACGTATTCACGTCAAAAATCTCTCACTTTTGGATACAAATGAGCAGTGTCCTACGAACTACATCATACTTCGTTGTGTTTAAAAGGGTGGCTGCCCCTGGTGCGTATACCTGCAGCACTGACCGTTTCGCAACGATGGTCGCTGGACGGTCTATCCAGCAGGCGCTGTCGTGTGGCTAATAATGCACAGCGCTATGTATTTACGACGCACTCGACTGGCATTGCGTCAGCTGAGGGAAAGGGCGTTAACTTTCATCGATCTGTGAAACAACTGCAAGTGATGTCTCCAACCACCACAAAGGGGAGAAATTGGAGCAGTTGACTAATTACAGAGTGGTGTAAAAGACCACTACAACATGTTCTGGAATCATTGACGTTTTGCATACCTTAACATGTGAATGGTCGGCCAGAACAAGGTTTTAATAGACAAACGTGTTTTGTGGTATATCAAAATTAATGGTTCAGGACGTACATTTTATTATCATTACTATTATTGGAATGTGCACATTAAGGTAAAGGAATTTGAAGTAATTTGATAGTATTCATTGGTCTGTGTAGATATCATAGGAACGATAAACAGCATATATGATCGAACAAAGTTGTAATATACTTCAGCAATACAAGTTTGTAACCAATAACAACTGAAAAAGCATAACTAAGAACGTTTTTATATTAAAAAAGCTTATACTGTTATCGCCAGACTCGACGCAAGTAATAGAAAATTTGCTGAAAATTAGGTCACAAAATTAATTTCAACAAACGCATTTCGAAAACTGATAAAAAGACACTGAAGTATAACAAAGTTACCTCGTAACCTCACTGGACATATAACTAACAAGTTATCACTTCTGACTTTCAAGTCCTCATAAAGCTGCCTATATTCTATTGGAAGGTAAGTAAGTAAACATGTTCATCAAATCTTTCTTCTTTTTTGCCTTGATGAGTAAACTTTCAACATACAGCAAAAGAAGGTCACCAGGCAGAACAGAACAGGGCTGTACAAATGTAATGCCGGAATCACGTAGCTCCTACGAGCACAGCTCGACACGAGGAAAACCGCAACCACGGCTATTTTTAACGTGACTGCTCGAATTTACAGTCCGACAGTTTACTGACGTGACACAACGAGTAGAATGTTTCGGATCCATTTAGAAGGCGCTGATTAACTACGCTAGTTTCAAAGGCGGTGGGCAGACGGGAAATTTGGAATACATGATGGCGACAAAGTTTTGTAGTTAATGCATACAGAGGTAAGATTATTATTTTTAAAAGTTAAATACAATCATTTTCATAATTTGTTTTCTTTTAAGCTACGTATTTCCCATTGTAGGGAAAGCTAATAATACAGTTCCATTTTGCAAGGTTGTACACTCTGTGCGTCGTGCCGCACGACACGACGAAAAATAGAAATAATTCCTGATCCAAAAAAACTGCTGGTCGTACGACAGAACTATCGGGCTTGCGTCATATCTATCTTGTAGTTCATTGGTTGTTTAGTTTTAAGTGTCGCGTCGTGCTTGCGGTGTCGTGCTGGTCGGGATTATGTGATTCCGACATAATGCGAATGCCTCGTTGTTTCTTCAATACGGAATAGGGTATCCATGGTTGTAAAACATTGCGGCTGCAAAGTATACGTATTTTACATACTGGTATACGTATACGTAGTATACGTACTGGGTCGTCAGTATATATCTGTATCCTGTGTACTGGTGTTATTTTGAAGTTGAGATCCTTTCGTAGATATTTTTCCAAATTGCTCGTATATTCCAGGTAGGATGCCTGCATATCAATTATAACAAATTGTTTTCTTGGTCGAGATGAAACGATTACTTCAATCCAATTCATTGGTACATAAACAACAGCACCTTTATTTTGACGTTCAATCAATACAAGGTTTATATCACATTGTATGAAATTACGTTCTGTTACTAGACATTTTGGGTTGATTTCTGAGAAGAACTTCAGTGTTATTAGGTACTTGTATAGCGCTAACGTGTGCCAGTTGTTATTCTGGCCGATGCCTTTGCCTGACCATATCACTATTGTTCGCTGTCCCCCTGGCGGCAGTGACTGAAAGTTGCTCATTATCTACTTCAAAATGGAAAACGATATTAATGCCGACTCATGTTTTGCTACACTTTCGTGCCAGAAACACATGGTTGCCTCATTCATTCCAGAATTGCGAATGGGCTGATTATAGCAGGAATATTGTAGTTGGTAAAAAAAAAAAAAGCAGGAATGATATATCATGGGACAAAATTGCACCTGTTTCAAATCGGTTTGGA
This sequence comes from Dryococelus australis, assembly GCA_029891345.1. NCBI lineage: Eukaryota > Metazoa > Arthropoda > Insecta > Phasmatodea > Phasmatidae > Dryococelus > Dryococelus australis. The sequence continues at coordinate 44,033,416 of CM057000.1, forward strand.
GCACAACATTGCCTGTATAGTATGTTGCCTTTTCTGCATATTGTGGCATTGTTTGATATGCACATTCAGTAGCTTTCACGTGCCTTAATACATTGATTCTCTTCCTCTGAAACAGTAGATATTATCTTAATGCACATTTTATCACAATAATCGCCTGAATTCGACCTCGGAAGACGAAATCTGGCGTTAAATTCCGATCGGAATATATTCCAGTTGAACGTTTCGCTACAGGAAAATTCGGGATGTTTATCCTTAAATTAATGGTACGCCAGTCTCAGGTTCAGTTCAGGATGTCTTTGTGACGTATGCCTGTGTAATGTCTTTCTTGTTTTGGAAGAGAGTTGACGTAATTTCGGATGGCATCTTTGACTTGATCCGGGGCATAATTTGGCAGATTTCTCTGTTTCCCTCTCGTATAATTTAGTGCTTCTTCACTTTTACGTTTCTCGTGAAGCTTTTGGATTCTACGAATTACAGAGTAAACATTACAGAGTGTTTTCTGACATACTTGGTAGTTCTTGGCACTTCCAGATGGTACTGTTAGATGATATGTGAAACTACAATGTCTCTTTGAAATGGTTTTTTCAACAGTCTACCGTTTAATATCCTGTTGTTTTACACAGCGTTGGCTGAGTAGAGCTGTCATCTTGTTGTAGTCTAAAGAATAAAAGTCGTGAAACTGTTTGTTTTGTCATCCATCGAGATTTTCCCACAGTCATTAGAACAGCGCCAAACACGAACCTGATAGTTAAGAGTACAAAGCTGCCTTTAAACTTTGCCGTATCAAAATGTTTTTACACCAGTACATAATGTGGTACTTAAATAGTCACATTGCTCAAAAACGTCTTGGTAACGTATGTTTGTTGGTATTGCTATCTGATGAATGAAACAGCAGATTAAAAAAAACCTATTTAGTCTTTGTACTTGAACGTGGTTAGTTTCACATTAGAATACCACATAAAGTACTAACTCCACATAAAATACGAAACGTATTTTATATACGGTGTTTTAAAACACTGGCATGAAGAGCCAGTAACGTATTAACATGACGTATCTATGTTGTGTTTATCGGATGTTACAACCTTGTTCTACCTACCTCTCTTGGAGATTGTTTTGCAGGCACATGTACACCTCTCTTGGATATATATGCCATCCCAACACTTTAGAAGTTTTATTCTTCACGTGGCAGTAGTAAAGGTGCTTGGCACGAGTCGTAAAACTATCTCGGCCATTTTGTGGAAGACGTCTTGCAAAAGCTCCTGCTTCAGCTCGGAGTGCAAGTATTTTATGAGAATGTGACGTGGTGCATTGACAACCTGTCTGAAGCATTTATTTTGCACGACATTGGGCATTGTGGATTGGGCACAATAGGCCCATGCTGGGGCCGCATATGTGATTATGAGTCGAATCGTAGAGGTATAGATTAGTATCCCATTGTGAGGCTTAAGGCGAGATCCTCGTTTTATTATAGGATATAAAGCTGACATGCGAACATGGGCAAGATCTCTCTTGGTCACCACATGGCGCTGTAATGTGTTTTATGTCGAGAATGATGCCTAAATATATCACGTCATACTTGTACGTAATATTCTCCCCGAACAGAGTTAGTTGAGGGAGATTAGGTGGGATGCGTCGTCGGTTGGAGATTAGAGTCTCGCATTTGCCGACATTAAATTTTATTGCTCTCCATACACAGGCACTTCGCTCCTTATATAGCTGAGCCAACCCAGCCCAGAAGGTTCTTCGCACCTCGAGTCGTTCTGGGTGGGTGGTGGGGAGAAAAGGGGGAGCAGCATTTCCAGAAAGTTCGAGCAACGACTATACAAGTCATTCACTCTTCCAGGTTCGGGAGTGGCGTCAGTCGTGATAGCCTTATCGCAGCGCGTGATAGTGTTACCTCGAGAAGTTTGTAACTCTACCCTCCCTTCTCCGATTAGCGGTAATATCAATTCATGCCCGAAGGGGAGAGGAAGGATACCTAGCTACGCGGCCACATGTAACACTGTTTTGATATTAGCATCATAAATAGTTATTACTAAATTTATTTTAAGCCAGAGTCGGAGGCCTTCAAAGGATAAAAGTTTACATTTGTTTTTCACTTAATTTTGTTCGTTTTTATTCATACTCGTGAAACAGTACTACTTTTTTTTTTTTTTTTTTTTTTTTTTTTTTTTTTTTTTTTTTTTTTTTTTTCCACTATTTAGATATTTTTAAAAATAATTTCCAGATACTGTATATCTTTAATTTTAGTTGTTTTTCACTATATTTATTTCGTTTCCAAGCATCTTTTGTCGCGGTCTATGACTGTTATTTAGCTATCAAAATATTCAGTATTTTTACAATATTTGTGATGATTAAAGCTTTTGTAGATAAAATTATTATTCTGAATTCATCAGACCTCTTAATTGCAAGTTAAATATAAGCTTTTTTCACTTCCATTGTTCTGTTGTTCGCTGTATTTCATTCGTTTTCTTCATTTCGTGACATTTCCCTTACTGAGAATGTATTTAGATATATTTTTTTCTTATTCGCCTAATTTTGTAACATTTTGCTTGCATTCGTTGTTTTTCACTTTATTTCGTTCCTTATTATTCAATTTTTATATAATAAGCATGTTTTCGGTGTTAGTCACTCTTTTGTAGTCCTTTTTAATCTACATTTCTTTAACTTAGTTTATTTATCTATTTTTTATTTTATTCGTGTTGTTTTCCACTCTAGTCCATTCCTCTTTATTCATATTAGTAAGAATTTCCTTTTTTTTTTGTTATTTTTATATGGCAGACTAGTATTTTAGTTAATCCTCAATATCCGGCATCTTCCACCAGGTGGGCAGGTATTGATGTTACCAATGTCAGAGAGCTTAATGTTTTGAGCTCATCTGCTGGATGGCCTCAGATTCCAGCTTAGCATAAATAAAAAAACTATTTATTCTCATAGTAATATTAAAATATGCATAGAACTATGTCCACCCAAATAGTTACATTAAATGTAGCTTAGTATTTGTGATTGGTACTATGTGAATATATACAGTTCTCTTTTATCATAATATTTATGAATGCAAAACTCGCTTAACTCTTTCTAGTTTAAACTAATCCCCAAGTTCTTTTTGCTTTAATAAGTTTTCGTTAAATATTTTTTTTATTTATAAACGTTTATTTTTTTGGGGTTTGTAACTTACTATTTAAAAAAATGAAACCCTTGAGGGTTTACGCGCTTGTCCACATACGTGTGTATGTGAACCGGCTGTATTATGCTAGACACGATCAGGTCCCGCTTAGTAACATTGAACGTCGTGATTTAACGATTCTCAGAAGTCAATGAAAATCAACGGCATGGTATGGTATATATTTATAATTTGAAGTAGCGATCTATGGCACTGCTGGTAGTACAAAGTTTCGTAGGCACTATTTATAAATATTATAATAAAGAGGAATTATTTAGACATTCGACTATATTTATTTCATAACTGAAAGGTAGGCAGAGGCATGGTATCCCCATAAAAGTAACGTAATAAAAGATTTTCGTTGAAAACATGAAACTACCTCCTATATAAGTTTGTACGTCAATTATGAATGGAAGTACGGGGGCTTATGGTAGTGCAATAAAACTACCTCCCTCTTAGTTCTGTACGTCAGTAATGAATGAACATAGGCAGGCGTATGTTACTGCCTTAAAAATAAGGTGACCAAATAGTTTCATTGAAAACACCTTATACGTCCCACTTATGTCTGTACTTCAATAACGGATGAAAGTAGGCGCATGTGTGTTACTGCCATAAAAGTAAAGCGACCAAAAGGTTTTGTTGAAATTACAAAACTACCTGTCGCTTAGACCTGCACGGATAATGTATGAAAGTAGGCGGATGTGTATACTGTCATAAAGGTAAGGTGAACATGCATTATGTATATCTACCAGTGGAGCAGTCACCTCCTGTATCTGGGCCCAATAGATACGGCAGGAGAAAACTTCCAAGGCAAATTATTATGTGCACGGTGCCTTCCAAGGTCGTTCCAGAGCCACAAGCCACTATTAACAACTTAACGTCACATCAGCCATGAACTATAACTAGGGATAGGAAAATTTCGCGAGTTCATTTCAGGACAAGATAGACATCCAAAACGTGTACACTGAAGTCACCTTTACAAATGGATCACAGTTTATTAGACACGCCCTGGACTACAAGCCAATAGCAGACTGAAAAGCAAACAAGCAGCGGGTGCCATACTATCAGGAGTGGAGTAACACTGACTACTCTCTGGGGCAGCAGCCAATGAACAAACATCTAAGGCTCGAGTATAAACAGGACTGTGGAGTCTAGCTTACAGGTCATTGAACTCGTGAATATTTTCTACCCTTAAATATAACTTTGCCGTGCACATCCCCAAAACCAGTTACATCCAGAAACAGTCAATTTAAGCACTTGCGTGCCTTAATTGGCTGCAGTTGAATGCAGTCCAATATAAGGGGATGCGTTCCTTCCAATCGCGGCACGTGGAGTGCTGCCAGTCTCATCTGTCAACAGCTCATGCTGGGTTTGCCGACATGAGCCACCTTGATGGGGCCGAGGCCTGTCCAAACCCCACGAACTCGCCTCGCTTCGTTAGCACGCTTCCACCCTTTGAAACTACCATGCGGCGTCCCAGGCGAACGCAAGTATCCCGGCGGCCAGTGCTACCAAAGCCGGCGGCGGCCCTCCAGGCAAACACACACCTCCAGGACGACTCCCCCAAGCTGAGGCATCAGCCATTGCCACCCAGAGTCCGACCCTCGATCAACACGGCCATTGGCTGGAGGCTTCTCGCTGATCCCCTGGGTCCACACGACTAAAGGCTGTTCACGATAAAGTAAGCACTTCTGAAATCAACTTTAGAAAAAAGTCACTGCCCCTACCTACATATACTTAATGGGTGCACTGAGTGACTTGCACCTGGTGAAGTTGGTAACGATGGATTGAAAGTAGTTCCATATCTTAATGTCGAATAAAAAATGTTAGGTAACCATTTGTAATAATTGAAAATATTTCTTTTAACTTTCTCTTTTTTTTAATGCATCGTAGTGAAAAAAATAATCAGATGTGTAAAATATTTACTCTATCTAATAATTTCACAGTTTCATATGACGAACGCATGAATAAAGGGCTGAGGCACATCGCAATGTTAATTTACTGCATAATGGGAGAATGCACAACGTGCATACAAGTAGATCCTAAGCAGGGCTTTCAAAAGTGTTCATTTTACCATTAATAGCCTTTACACTCTGCACACTGAGTTTTCACCCTGGAGAGTCCCAACTCCCCCAGGACGCCAGACAATCCCTTCAACGGAGCTCCGCCACCCCGAGATCCACCAGCAGGCCTCAGCTTGGTCCGTGCAGCCAGTTCGCGTGTCATCACCGCATGTGAAGAATATATGCAGTCTCTGGAGAACTTCACATTGCCTCGCGTGGCGTTCTCCTGTGCACAGGAGTGGTAGCCAACCCGTAAATTGTCCTCACTCCGTTAGCCACGATGTTACCCACCAGGTTTCCAGTTCTGGCCTTCGAGGAGGTGGATATGGACTTGAACGGGAGAGGCTATATATTAGCATCACCGCCCCATTTCAGGTTTCGGGTCTTTACCTACGAAACAGCACTCGCCCGCGCTACCAGGCCTCCGCAGGGGATGGCCGGACGAGGATAGCGAGTGAGTGAAGAGATTTGGGCGGCTCTCAATAGCGAGGTCTCCAGAGCCGAGCATGGGGCAACGCCGGAATGAAGAGGCGGGGGAAGCGGGAGATCCCCGAGATAATCCTCCGACCAATGGCATCGTCCGGCATGATTCCCACATGCGAAAGTCCGGTGACCCGACCGGGGATTGAACCCGGATCGCCTTGGCTGGAGACGAGCGAGCTAACCTCTCGGCCACCGCGACCCCGACGAGGATAGTCACTCCCATAGACACGACCACCCAACCAGGCTGGAAGGAACCTTCTGAATATTGATCATTTCGTTACGTCACCTTCCTATGTCATCCGCTGTGTCAAGACAAATCCAACGATGCCTCGTTTGCCAAAATCGATCTAACCGTTTTGACTCTAAAGACACACGAAAAATAGTTCCCTCCCATTACCTTTGCCGCAGTTACGACGTCGTTCGACTTGTTCGATATCATACGTGATGTTATTCGTCTCAATTACGGTTAGCACCTTGTATAAAATCACAACTTGAAATCATAACTCTAATTTTCTTGGAACTGTCAAATCCAACAAATGAGACTGTTTGCAAAAAAAAATCCTAGGGATGCACTGTCTTCATCGGTTTTGATGAGTGCTTAGTTAGATTTACTTTATACCAGTACAATCACAGCTGCGAATAAAAAGTATGAATACAATTTCCTTACATTTAGAGAATTTTTAATTCCAAAGCATTATATAAACATCTTGAAATAACTCATGGAAATGTCTTCAGGGTAAGATATTTATTTTTTGTCAGATAGTTTTTATTATTTCTGTAACACTTAAAAACCGTGATTTGGAAACGAGATTTTGAAAATTATTAAGTAATTTATTTTTAAGCGAAACTCGTAACATTTACTGTAATTTAATTGGAAGGTTTTTGACGCAAACGCAGTTTTTTAATTATTATATTTTTATTCTCCAGCACAATTTACCCTTTGCATTCCTTTCTTAAACCATTTACAGCATCTTTAATTTCTTATATCGATTTGCCAAAATTTTGTTTTGGTACTTTTTGTACGATTCTGAATACGATATTATTTTTCTGTGTGGTTACAGGCAGACATTTTTCTATGCATTGGAAGTTGATGTATCTATTTCGACATGGGAGTGTAAAGGGTTAATATTCGTACTGAGAGAGGACTGACGTTTTACACACTGCTTTACTACGGCTTCGCGAAAGGGAAAGTATCGGGTCCGGGAGAAGAGAGAAAGCACAGAGCCCGATATCTAACTCCCTTCTCAGAAGTTAATTAAAACCCTAATTCCTTCATCACGGCCGGATTGCCCTAAGCGGGGTCCCATGGGTAATTGCGTCTCAACGCAGGATAACCAATTCCGAATCGTTCGGTCTCGCCGGTGGGAGATACCGGCGCGCTGATCAAATGGATATGGAGGCGTGGTGAAGTTCTCCGAGAGATCTGGAAAGTTCCGTTCACTGAACATTTCGCGACTAGCAGATTCGTCAGCACCCCAAACGACAGAGGGCTGAACTTCCTTAAAGTTTATTCTACTCAGATTGGGAAACTCAATGCTATAAGTTTGGCAAATAAAAACTTTCGCCGGTAGGTATCACTGGTGTTGCATGTGCACCGGATTTTCTCCGTTTTATATGTAAACACATGGGGTAATTGCAATTTCCATAAAACAAATATAATCGTATGAAATCTTCCTTTATGTATTGAGTTAGAACGCACTAAAAATTAACTTCGTTCTCATCAAGTAGAAATTTAACGAAATATATGTACACGTTTTTTTTTTAATTCTGTCCTAAAACAGGATTTAGCAAAACGATGAGTTACACAATTACTAGAGACGTGCAAAATTCGCGTTATATTTCGGTGGCAGGAGAGACTCCACTGCCTTGTAAACAAGAGAGCAACAGCCCGTGTTTTCATTGGCCGCTGCACTTTAATCAATGTCACCTACTTGCTTTCTTCTCGTAAGAGACTGGCCACTCCACCGCTGGACTAATATTACTGGCTCAAGAGTTCTCCGAGGCGTGCCAGACATATTTCCGGTCAATGAATGAAGTCGGCGAAACGTGCAGGGACTTGTAGTTCGGTCTATCCTTAAAAAATAACGTGAAATTAGTAGATCTCTAACAATTGCTTTATTTTAAGGATATCACAGGTGGAAAAATTCCTTTTGATGACAGCTATGTGTTTTTTCGCCATTAAATTCGTAACGGTAGTCGAAGTGAGGGATTATTATTACGGCTGTTTACGAGATCAATCTTTGTCGACTCAGGAAGAAAGTTCTTGTGCTTCCTGAGTGCGAGAAGAGTGGTGAACATTTTCTTGCCGAGAGCGTCACTGTGCTCGAAACCATGTCAAATTCATGATGAGCATGAGCACCTGATTTCTTACCGTTTCAGTGAACTGCGGTGTACTTTCGTTTGGTTTTACCTCCGCCAGAATTTTCCTCTTTACTGTACAGAGAACGAGATTTAATGGTATAAAGATGGCTTGCTTTCTTTCTTCGCATCAAGAGAAATGCTATTTCTTTCGACCATTTACAAACCTAATCCGAGTCTTTATCGAGTAACGACATTGTCTCTGGAAGCTGTGCAGGTGACGACGAAATGTAAATTTTGAAAATCGTCTGCATAGGAGTGATATTTATAGAAGGCGAAGCAATGCGGTAAATAATTAATAAGGAGTAAAAATAATATGGGACACAACACATAGCCTTGGGGTATCCCACTAGATAGAGGGAGCACGATGATGAAGAGCCATTATAGGTGACACACTGTTACGTCATTTAAAGTAGGTAATCTCAAGGCACTTTAAGCAAAGTTAAAGTGTTTACTTAATTAGAAATAAAGTGTTTTAGAGAGCATAGGTTATATACCTACTTATGGGCCTGTAATCACAAACCGAAGCAGGTGTACTGGTTTTAGGAATTGTGATTATACGTGTCATTTTCCAGTGTTCGGCACATGCAACTAAAGTATGAGAAATTAAATATATCTAAAATGACTGGCTTAACTAGATAAATAAATTTATTAGAAATCTTGTTATTTCTAAGAGTTTTGGATTTTATTCTCTTGAAGACCTTTACTTCATCGTGTGGGGATGTGCAGAGAAGTGGGCTACAGTTTGTCGTAATTATTTCATGTCATCTCTCTTTTAAGCGGGGATAAGTGAGTAAGACTGTGAATATCATTTAAGCAGAAATATGCAGTTAGTGTGCCTTCAGTACATTAGCTACACAATATTTATTTTTGATGCCAGTGTCTATAATACGAAGATTTTTCCTTATGTTAGAGTATTATTGGATACTGAAGAGAGAGTTCATGTGCCTAAATTTTTGCACTCCGCACTTTCTGTGAATATTTGTTTTGGGAGTTCTTTGTAAGCTGAAAACTTTTTTAAGAACAAAGGCAGACTGCGTTTTTTTTTATTTCCTGTACTCACGAAAGGCAGCATCTCGTTGTGCCATTAACGACTTAATTTCACTTGTTATCCACGGGAGTGGAGGGGATAGGCGCGGTAATAAGCATTTTAAAATAATTGATTTAATCATAGAATTTTGCAATGATTCTACGGGCTGCCAGTCATCATTACGCTCCTCGTTGAGTAACTTCTCCCCTTTAACGTAATTGAAATCTTTATAGATCATAAGTTTCGAGAATAAATGTTGTGTTCACAAAAAGTATGAAACAGAAATCGAATCACGGAGTGAGTGACAGACCAGATGCGGGCATTTGCCCAAACATTGAAACCACGTTCATATTCGACGAAGCGATTAGGTCTATTTAGGAACTTGAATTATTTGTGTGGTGAGTTGTAGATAGGGAGCAAAAGGTGAGGTTACACGAGTAAAATACTCGACCGGAATCAATTAGAATATTAGCACTAAAATCGCCCGCTTATATCGCATGCTCCTAGTGAGGTAGCAAATCCGTTAGGTGAGCTTCAAAATCTGCCCAGACATTTATTTCGTTTGGGCGGCATGCGACGTGCATCAGAATATTTCGCCCAGATACAGAAGGACCCACGTACATTTACTCGACACTGGCAGAGTAAGGGCCAAGCAACGTCTAACGTACTGTCACCTTTAAGTCTTCTCATAAAAACCTCGCTACTCCACACCTTCTCTTACCAAAGCGCACACTTGCATAAAAACAAACTTACATACATATATACAGTAACAACACTCGGTGCAAGTCATCATATTATTAGGGACCGGAAAATTTCGCTAATTCATTTTAGGACACGCTCCACTTCAAACTCGTGTACGTTTCCTTTACGTTTCCAATTGGCTCACAGTTTAATAGGCACGCCCACGTGAACTCAAAGCCAATGAAAGACCTGCATGGAAACAAGCACCGAATCCCGTCGCACCTAGTGTGAGTAGAACTGGCTGCATACTCAGGCAGCAGCCAATGAAAAGAGATCTGAGGCTAGAAAATACATAGCACCGTGAAGTCTAGTCTACACGCCATTTAAAACGCGAAATTTCCCAGTCCCTACATATTTTCTGTTGTTTATTTATTCATCCTATTTACGTTATGCCTTGTTTTGTCATGCGACGAAGTTAAGTAGACACCGCCTTGGCTTCCATTTAATCATGGAAAATATAAGTGTAATTATAAATTAAATATTAGGAAACCATTTATACTGATCAAAATAAGAATGATCTAAAATACAACTGGAAGAAAAAGTGAAATATCTTTACATAGCAACATAGAAAACAATTTTATACTTAATGCTACAAGTTGTAATTTTTATTAGCTTATCACGATTACATAAATGGGAGCTGCCAACCAAACTTTCAGTAGGAAAATTAATCAATGTCTGAAATTTTATGTACTTGTTAGAGGTATGTTGTAAATAGAGACCTGAAGAATTCGCGGATTCATTTTTGGAGAAGTTAGAATTCAAAACACGTGCGTTTCTATAACTTTACTCATTGGTCCACAGGGGGTTTGACACCTCCTTGAGAATGGTGTCCAATTGTCGCATTCCACTGTGACACCAGACAACCAATGTGATGTTGATATAAGCATATTTGTACATAAGACGGTAGAGTCCAGCCTGCAGGTCATTAAACTCGCGAATTTTTCACGTCCCTAGTTATAAATATATAATACGTGCAACTAATAATAATATAATTTTTCCCAACCACATGAGTCTAATTAATGCAACGATAAACTGGGGGTTTTATTTTTCTATTTCATGTAAAGTTGCGACTCATTTGTCCCACCCTCTCTACCGCCTTTCCGAGGGTTCTGTTTGCAAACTTACGCGAAGTCTGCACTCCAACCCGAATCAGCTATGCAAATGACTGAACTAATACTAACGGAGAAATCAATCAATAAAATACTGTCAACTGGTGAATAAGTCATGCACACTGGAAACTATAATTCAGCCGGGATTTTCATAGACGACGTTCAGTTGTCAAAATGTTTTTCTGGGTTTGGAGAATATTTTATAATTTTCGTAACATGATATCGACAGCCATTCGATTAAAATACCAAATAAATGGACTAAACCGATTCTGATTATATATTGCGCCGGAAATATTAAAAAATGTAATATTTCATAAAGTTTTTGTTTTAGGTGAGTTGTTTGTTGCGCGGGATAACAAGAATGCAAAAAAGAAATTCATTTGGCGATTAAGGTTTCGCATCTATATTTTACAAATTTGAAATAATATTGCAATATTTGTAGTTAAAGGCGAACAAAAAATTAATTTTTAAGAAATGTCTTTATGATATTTTTGTATGCCTCAAAAATTGTTTTAAAATACTGTCAAACAGTTCTGAAATTTGTTTGTGGGGAAAAATAAAATGTTCGTAATAATATTATTTTCATTTATTTTATTTTATTTTGCAGCTTATTTACTAGAATTGATATTTATCCTAAATTCTATAAACATAGAAAACATTTAAGGCACTTTAACTGCATTAAAGAAACATTGAAGTGGTTTAGGCCGCCCTTAAAAACAAATTTTTCTGAAGCTAGTTTTAAAAAAGCATTTAATCATAATGATAGAAAGAGTATGCTTATTTATATCAATGGTGTATTAAAAACATTTTTGGAAAAAGACTCAGTTTTGGAAATACTATTTTCAGCACTTATTTTCGAAACATATATATGCTTTCTATTATTTCCCTTCACAGCGCATGTAATCGCATTTCTACTTCATAGTAAATAATTGCACATTTATTGATCATAGTTTTAAATTTTAATAAAATTGGGTTAGTCTGTGTTGGAGACACGGCCGTTTGTTTTGCATGAATAGCCTACGTCTACGTTGACGCTCTCGGACGCCTTAGTGTTTATTTTTTACGTACCCGGCACCGCTTCACTAGATCATATGGGGTTTTATGGATATCACTGGATTTCTTCTGAGATGCTCTTTCTAACCGTATACGATTTCTGTATTTCCACTTGGCTTTTTGATGAGTATAGGCCGAAATTGTGTTATGTTTTCTTAATTTTTCACATTAAACTCATACAATTTCACCATAACCACGCCACACACATGTTTTTATACACGCTATCAATTGATCTTGACGAGAACTGTCGACTGAAACTTAAACGAGCGTCGTAGCTTCTCCTAGTCAGAAGTTATAATACGCGGAAGTTATGATACGCGGCGAAACGAACTCAAAATTGCGCAACCCCCCCCCCCCCCCCCCCCCGGATGCTTCGCAGTCCTCACTCGAGTTCTTTGATCATTTGGCAATCGAGTGGTGTAATTGATGCAGACGATGGATTCAGAGTTGCAGTTCCAAACTCTATCCCCCGATTTTGTTATCATCGGATTTTCTGGATTGCCTCCCACTATGGTTGCAAATTTAAAGACGTATTCACGTCAAAACTATTTATCAACTGTTTTGTGCCACTGTCTCTTAGTTTTTCCGCTCTAGCTCTTAATGCATGTCGAAAGCAGTAGGCTTATTATTTTCAGATGTATGGATCATACACTCGCACTTGAGTGACATACCTCCACAACCGTAATTGGTAGAACTTAAGAGTATTTCACGAATTCATTTAGTCGCAAGGTAAACAGAAACACTTATTATTTGATCGTACTTGTATGATTGGACTACTGTAATTCAGACGAACGCTGCGATTGGGTTATATAAAGGAAGATAGGCCTATTAGGTGTGTTCGCGTGGTTTGCTAGTCTGCTAGTTGAGTGCTGTACTTGGTAGTTGCCGTTCGTGTTACCGGGAGCACATATTTTGTACGCTGTTCGGGTGGCGGCAGCAGTTGATATCTGTGCCATTAAAGCAGCTATTTTTGCTCTTGCTCGCCGAGGTACAGCAGAAATATCAAAACGAGTAAGGTGAAAAAAAACAATGGCCGCCAAAATAAAATTACAAATGTCGAAGTGTCTTGAGAGTGACGATTGCGAATAGTAATTTTCTTTTACGTAGATTGATGTTTGATTGTCCTGTAAGAAGTGAAAGAAATAAAAAATAAAACACATTTATTCTCGAGAGTAAGATATCTCGACAAGCCAAAAATTTTAACACACGTAAATTACACAGAAACAATAATAATTATAAACTTTTCTTAGTAAAATTGTGTTTACTTATTTTCGATGTAATAGTTTTCTGCTGCTAGTCGTTCGTGTCGTCCTGCCGAGAGTAACTGCTGTTTTCGCTGCTTGGCCGCAAGTGAAAAATATCACTTGCTCTCAGATAGTAGAGGAAGCAAGCATGCCACACGAACAAACCGAAGGCGTGGCCAACTCATGAACAACCCAGGCCCACGTACAACGGCTTCGCGCTACTGCAACAGTCGCCCAAGAGACGGCAGTGGCTCAGATGCGAACGGGACTGCTTGCTACTCGAATCGCGGGAACACTAGGCCTTTTTTTTTTTGCGATCAGTAGGCTCCCTCCGGTTCCTGCTCCGCGTTCCGATACTACTGACGAGCACCGATTGTAACTGGCACTCGTTTTCGCGTGCCGCCGGGTGGCGCCCTGCGCGAGGCTATATTGAGTACTGAAATGCACCGAGTTTACTGATGCTGCGCACGTTATGCAGTGTCAGTGAAGCGTGACTTTGGCGGGCGATTCTAGTTGTTGTCGTAGGTTCTCGGATATATTTAAAATGTGCGAACGTCAGGATCATTGAATACAAATTAGTCCTTACTGAAATCCCGAACACAAACAGTATGACAATAAACACAAAACAGAGATATGTTGTTAAAAAAAAAAATTGCCTTTCTGTAGTTAAACAATTACGAATGTTGTTTTCAAAGGCTGTTCACGATCAAGTGCGCACTTTTGAAATTAACCTTAGAAAAAGTCACTCGCTGCTCATGCCTGCATATATTTTTACAACCGGACTGAAGGACATACGCCCAGTTAAGTTCGTAAACATAGTCTGTACCTGTATCAGCTATTCTTCTTATGATTAATAGTGTTAATGAAGGAGGTAATAACCAAACTCTTATGTTGTTTACACGTGGAAATGCTATATCAGGAGCTCCAATTATGATTGGTAATAATCAATGACCAAAACCACCAATTATGATGGGTATAACCATAAAAAAATTATTACAAAAGCGTGAGCTGTTACAATAGTATTATATATTTGATCATTACCAACAATAGATCCTGGTCTTCCTAGGTCCATTCGAATTAACATTCTAGTTGCATATCTTAACGTCGAATAAAAAGTTTTGAGTAACCGTGTGATTACTTCGATTATTTATTTCGCTTTCTGGTTTTTAATGCATCTAAGGGTAAAAATTACTAAAGTTGTCATTTATTTTCTTTTCTGATAATTTCACATTTTCACTTGACCGACCCATGAAGAAAATGATGATGCCCATGACTATGTTAAGTTTACATAAGGCGGATGAATACACTAAGTCCATACAAGTAGATCTTAAACAGGGTTTTCAAAAGTGCTCATTTTTACGGTGAATAGCATATATATGCGTAGGAGTTCTGTTAACTCGAAAGAAGAATAAAATGATTCTTAAATTAACCAATTTAGTTTCTTTTATATAATCTCAATGAATACTACTGCCGCACGTTCTGAAACTATGGAGTAACTGACGCTCAAAATATTTACAGTTTACTGCTGGCTGTTTCCTTACTGCTGACGTAAAGGCTGTTCACGATAAAATGAGCACTTTTGAAATCAACCTTAGAAAAAATTCACCGCTCCTACCTGTATATATTTTAACGGACGCACTGAGTGGCATGCGCCCAATAAAGTAGGTAACGATGGAGTGAAAGTAGTTCCATATCTAGGGACAGGAAAATTTCGCGAGTTCAATGACTTCTAGGCTAGACTCCACAGTCGTGTGTACACTGGAGCCTCAGCTGTTTGTTCATTGGCTGCTGCCACAGTGTTACCTAATACTTGTCAGTATCTGATTCGCTACTTGTTTCTTTGCAAGTTTGCTATTGGCTCAAAGGCGTCTAGGACGTGTCTAATGAACTGTAATCCAATTCTAAAGGTGACGTCACTCTATATGTGTTTGGCATCTATATTGTCCTGAAATGAATTCGCGAAATTTTCCTATCCCCATGCATATCATAATGTCGAATATAAAGCGCTAGGTAACCATTTCTGATCAATTAAATTATTTCCTTCGCTTTCTGTTTTTCTTATGCATCGAAGAGTAAAAACAAGCAGATTTGTAAACAATTTATTTTCTAATAATTCCACTGTTCCAAGAGACCGACGCATGAGTAAAGTGGCGAGACCCATGACAATGTTAATTTTACGTAAGGCGGAAGAATACACAGCGTGCATACAGGTAGATCTTCAGCAGGTTGTCGAAAGTGCTCATTTTACCGCGAACAGCCTGTATAAACTGATGAACCATGACTGGTTTCAGTGCTCATCAGCAGTAAGGGAACACGGCGCCGATGTAGCACTTCGCCGTGATCCCGCTGACGGGGAGTGATTTCCGCTATCGCAGGTCCAGAGCACTAAAGTCCTTTTGTATGGGGCTACTCACCTTCTAGTGCCCTTGCTAATATACGGGGCTAAAGAGCCCGAAGCTCCTTCCCTTCGGCGCGGAGTCGAGGCCGGCGCGGCGTGGGCGGCAAAGAGGAAGCCATTACAGGGAGCGATTCCAACCGCGACTCGGTCGCCTCTCCTGCTGCTCGTGTACGCTCTCCCAGCGGACCGCGCCCGTTATCATTTCCGCCCCAGTCTTTCTCTCTGCTCGGGGAAGAAGAAGGTTCGTCCTTCTTCTCCTCTCGTCTCGGCCGCTGATACCTCCTCTCCTTAACCCCCTCTCACACTGTCAAATTTCTCCGTCAAACTGCTTCCGATAAGTTCGGCCAAATAAAGTTGGACAGTTATGACGTCATTGAAACGTCGTAAACGCCACCACATTTGTCTGAAAATGTTGGATGGCTTCAATTCCCGTCAAACATTTCAAAATTGGACCGGTTCTAAAGTTGATTTGATGGAAACGAAGTTATTTATGAAGATAATTAATTTATGTAGAAGCTGTCCGGGCGTAATATTGTAATACTGCATATAATTTTACGAACTCAGAGGCATTAAATTTAACTGTGCAGGGAACATAACGTTATAAATAAAACTTTAATTTAGTAAAGAAACTAAAATAAATTACAATATTGCTTACATTTTTTCCCGTGATTGACCGCATAGGAAAACAAAAGCAATATCTCACTATGAAAATAATTTTTAAATCATATTTCTAATTAGATTCTCACAAAAAAAATTTTTTTTTTTGATAGTGTGAGATAGTTTCAATCACATTCAAGATTATTTGATAAAATTTGTTGGAAGGAACAATTTGACGACCGTATTCTGTCATCAAATTTTGCTATCAAATATAGTTGGAGGAGAAAATTTGACAGTGTGACAGGAGCTTTAGCTTCTCCAATTCCGTGGCGTGCCACTCGATGGTAGTGACCTTCGCGTGCTGGGGTAAGCGTGCTGGGCGCGTATCCATCTATAGGCTCTTCGCGGTCAAATGAGCACTTTTGAAAGCCCCACCTAAGATCTACTTGTATACACGTTGTGTACGCTTCCACCTTATGTAAAAATTAATATTGCTGCGGGCCTTATCACTTTATTCATGCTTCGGTCAAGTGAAACTGTGAAATTATTAGAAAAGTAGATTTTTTTCAAATCTGCGTGTTTTTACACTTTGATGCATTAGAAAAAATCAGAAAGCGTGAGAAATAGGTTAAGATACCACAAATGGTCACCTAGCACATTTTATACGCCGTTACGATATGGAAATACTTTCCCTCACTCGTTGCCAACTTTACTGGGCGCATGTCACTCAGTGCGCCTGTTAAAATATATGCAGGTAGGGGAAATGGTTTTTTTTTTTCTAAGGCTGATTTCATAAGTGCTCACTTTATCGCGAACAGCCTTTATACGCTATTTATGGTTAAGTGAACACTTCTGAAAGCCCTCTCATTTGAAATAATAGTCATTGTATTTTACCCTTAGACGTAAAGTCCTGGGTGTTATGGAATTCATACACCGTGTTTTAATACCTACATGACAATATTTATTTAAAAATACGGTTAAAGGATAAGAAACGGCTGAAACTAAAAAGTAACTACGGCCTCAAAAGTGCTCACTTTACCGTCAAGAGTCTATATGTAGGGATAAGAAAATGTTCTGAGTTCAATGAACTGTTGGCTAGTCTCCACAATCCTGTGTTTACTCGAGTCTCAGTTGTTTGTTATTTGGCTGCTTCCCTAGTGATTAGTTACTACACACCTGGTAGTAAAGGATTCGCTATTTATTTCCTTTCCAATCTGCAATTGGCTCACAGACGTCCAGGGCGTGTCTAACAAACTGCGATCCAATTGCAAAGTCAACTTCAGTGCGCACATGTTAGACGTCTATCTTGTCCTGGAATGAACTCGCGAAATGTTTCTATACCTACCTATAGGACGTTGTTATAAGCTGGACATTTTATTCTTTTTTTTAATCGAGTAGTGCACAAAAAAAACAGTAAAAATTGCTTAAAGTCCGCGAATTTGACTGCATAATTGTTGAAACCTCTCCACTTGAATCAGAAAAATTCTGCTCATCTATTTAATTGCTGGTATTAACTGATTAAACCGTACACACTACTGCTTTATAGTGAATTGCACTGATCTGGCGGTAAACTCTCATGGATACCACCGATTCGTCGGATTAATTAAAATTCAGTCAAATAACATTACTTCTTGAAGTCAATATTTCAGATTTATAGTGTACTAGCGGCCTGCCCAGCCCTCGCTCGAGTGCGGTTTACAAATATGGCGTTGTTTATTAGGTTTACAGCAAGTATAAGTATGCACTAAATGCTTAAGGTAACTAAAATATTGTGTTGTTTAAGTTTAACAAGTTTTTGTAAGTGAACCCCTATTTTTAATCAACTTTCAAAAGACAAAGAAATTGTTACTGGCTGTCATCCTTAAGAGATAAATTCATGCTGTCAGGGACTTTTTCTTTTAGACATTTTTGAGATCTACATTTCTGTAGTACATTAATTTGATGTATCTCTTATGATTTAGTCAGAGTAAACAATGTAACTTGATTACAAAACGTCGACATTTCTCTACTATCCTAACATTAGATATTAATGTATTATTTACTTAAAATTTTCTCAAGAAATTCTCTAAATTATGGTTAAAACAGCATCAAAATCTATCAAGTAGTTTAGAAGCCTTAGCCGAATACACGGACACACGCGGCCTGGCGACTTTGTTTTATACTATGTATAGATACGTATATCCTAATATACAGGTGTGAGTTCAAGAGAATAAAAACAGAGATTAATATCAATAATATATTAGATGTTAAAATTTATACCAATTACAGAAGATTATTCATGGGAGCTTACACCAAATAGTATATCTTAACATATACATCAAAGTTTATGAAGCCACGTTAAGGGACCGTCTAGCTCTACCTGTCGCTTCTATTGCATTGCAGAGTGTTCAAAATCCATTTGTTTTTCTCGAAACCTTTAAACACGTCTCCATTATACGAAAGGCGAGACACTGATAATACTCTCAATACGTCATGCAGATTATAAATGCTATTATCGAGACCTCCAATAGAGGTTTTTTCGCATTGCTGTATCTCATAATATACTGGTTGCACACATTGTAAACTATTATATAGACCGTTCACGGCAAAGTGAGCATTCTTTAAGGCCCTTCAAACAGGCATTAACCGCTAATAAATATATCTTATTGCAGATTCAGGCATTACATTTTGAGGGCGGTGAAATGTATACACTGTGTTTATTAGTCACGTTGCAATGTTTAAATTAAAAAGCAGCAGGAAGATGGAAATTGGATGAAAGGAAAAATTTACAAGAGTCTTAAAAAGGACTCACTCTACCATTAACAGCCTATAGGGACCTGCATCGAACTTTGCTACAGAATCCTCAGCAGTAAATTTTTAGGGTCACCGCTTGAAGTCCCATAAATACACGCAGCACGACTGAAAACTGCACACCAGTTCGGCACCTTGCACGTAGGAGTGAAGGGCCATCAGGCAGGCGTGTCAATGTCGTCCTTATCACTCCCGCGTTTTCCTGCCCCAAACACGCTTAAAAAAAAAACACCACCTTCAAGCACGCGGCGCCCCTAATGCTCAGCTAGTCAGGAGAGTTCCGTATTAAAACTGAAGGCGAAGGCTGATGGATAAAAGGATTACCGCGGTCGGATCCATAGTCTTCTTGGCGACTCCTTGGTCTAACTTGCTCGCCCAGCGCCATGTTGAAGCCTGGCCTCGCCTTTATAATACCGTCAAGCGGAGAGAGAAATGTCTATATCTAACGTTTCACCACAGAATACTTACGAATACAGATGCGAAACCGCACCTTCTACAGCGAACTTCAACCTCACGCGTCAACGAAACGGAATCACTGTCCACTGAGAGAAAATCGCACAAAATATTTGTTTGTATAGGGCCAAATATACTCGTATATTTGGTTGCCCTAACAAAATATATTGTTGAACAAACGAAATTTTAAAAGCAACTAAATTACTTTTGTTCGTCAAACAAAATCTCTGTGTTGGGCCAAAAAAAAAGTAAGACTGTCAACTAAACATTTTGTTCAATCAACTGTAAATATTTGTTTGGCCACTCATTTGACTGCCCTCGTTCGAAAATACTGCTCGAGGGTTTGTTTGTATTTTGTGATAATTAGGATAGTAACGGTGTTTATTATTGCATCTATTGATGCTTAGCAATCTTATAAACACATTAATAAAACAATGAAACAATAAACTGATAAGTTAAGCTCTAAACCTTGAAGTATTTGTTTGCACACGTTGCCCAATATTTACAGTATAGCTATTTAAAAGCTTTCCTGTGTCATCAGTTGTAACATTGGCTGAGATTACTAAGGCGTAGCACCCGAACGAACGTGATGTAGGTTGGAAACTCGGGCGAACTTGTAAAAATGTTCTTATATCGGCCCAAGCTGTTTAACGTACGTGTAGCTAAACAAATCTTTAGTTGCACCAACCAAATCTTACCGTTTGGGGAAACCGAATGAGAAAAACAAAATAATTTGATTTCAGCAACCAAATATTTCATTGCCCCTATACAAACAAATAATTTGGTTGCGCCGAACAAATCGTGTTTGAGTCAACAAAGCCTTTTCCTCAGTGCGCGACACATTTCGCCGAACAGCATATTGTTAACTTAACTACATAGGCTGTTCACGGTAAACTGACCACTTTTGAAAGCCCTACGTATGATCTATTTGTACGCACGTTGTGTAGTGTCCCGCCAAGTGTACAATTAGCACTGTCATGGGCCTCATCACTTTATTCATGCGTCGGTCAAGTGAAATTGTGAAATTATTAGAAAATTAGATATTTTACGGACCTGTCAAATTGTACACTTACTAGATGCATTTAGAAACAGAAAGCGAAAGAAACAATTTGATTTGTCGCGAATATATACCAAACAATTATAATTCGACGTTAAGACATGGATCTACTTTACCCCCTGGTAACCAACTTTACTGGGCGTATGTCACTCGGTGCGCTCGTTAAAATAGTGCAGTAAAGGCTGTTCCCGATTCTGAAACCAACCTTAGAAAAAGTCACTACCCCTGCCTACATATATTTTAACGGGCGCCAGTATAGTTGGTAATGATGGAATGAATATAGTTCCATATCTTAAAGTCGAATAATAAGTGCTTGGTAACAATTTGTGGTAACTTAAATTACTTCTTTCGCTTTCTGTTTTTTTTTTTGTGCGAGTGTAAAAATGAGCGGTTTTGTAAAATATCTACTTTTCTAATAATTCCGCAGTTTCCCTTGACCGATGCATGAATAAAATGATGAGGCCCAATACAATGTTAATTTTACATGAGGTGGAATAATACACAACGTGCACGCAAGTAGATCTTAAGTAGGGCTTTCAAAAGTGTTCAGTTTACCGTGAACACCTTTAGGAGCAATGGATTAATTTTTTTCCAAGATTGATTTCAGATGTCCTCACTTAGTTGTGAGGAGACTTTACTAGTCGGGACCTTGAATAATGACGAATGTTTCGCATATATATATATATATATATATATATATATATATATATATATGAGAAAAGGTGCGGCGGTTCCTCTGATGAAAGCGCAGGGATTCGCTGATTCGGCGCGCGATGCTTCGGAGTTGCCCTGTTGTCTGATGCGATATATATATATAGTCTATTTGCGGTTTCTTCACAACTTTTTAATCAAACCTCTGAAAAATCAACCCATGCATGACGTGTTTGGTTATTTATTAAATATGTAATGTATCGCAAGCGTTTTATACTTATGTAAACATAAAAGTACCTACCTTATTTTTGTTAATTAGTGCAATGATTTTTCAGTACAATTGTGTGACAAACATAACAATGCACGATGACAAACAATGCAAAATTAACTTCAGTAACATTTTTTTTTTACCAAACTGCCATAATAATATCAGACGTTATAAAAACGTAGCTGATCATAAGCACTCTAATTAAAAATTATATACCAAATACTGAAATTACAAGAAATATTAAAATAAAACTTCTCATAATGACTAGAATGTTTAAAGCGTCTCAGAGAATTGTAGCACTTGCAAAGTACAATCGTGCTCCTTAACGTGCAACATTAATTCAAAACTCAGAAATGATAATTTCACGGTTTTAGAACTATCACAACTTGATAGAAGAATGTATAAACTCGACGTATTTAACAGTAAATCACCAACATCAAAGAGGCCGAGAGAACCTTTAGCTTGACACAAGCTGAGAAGTATTGTAATGACAAGTCATATTCTTTGAGTACACGGCAACCGCCGTCAATTAATCTCACATCCAAGTAATGCATCACAAAGCTGGAAAAGTTTACATTTGTTTCCTGTTGTAAATATTTTATATTTAAGGCCGTTTTAACGAGCCAAGAAAAGTCACGTCACCTAGGGCAATACCAAAGAAGTGACGCATAAAGTTCCAACGCCGAAGTTAGAAATATTTGGCGCCTTAAAATTACTGATAATATGCATACAAATCCCTATCTAAATGCGCCTTAACAAACAATGAATTTAAAAGAAACTAAAAGCACGACAGCGACCTGTTCGGCCCATCAAAGGGTTTCTTTAAAAATCGAATTACAATTATTATCAAAAGTTACTAATCAACCAGATGGCACCAGAAATATTATGCCGGCCTATCACAGCATATGATTGTAAAATTATTCAGTGCGGGACAATTTTAAAATCACAATATACCACGCGTAAGCCAGACGAGCTGTGAACAAACTCCTCGGCCGCCGAATGGGGCAACGATCGCCCAAGCAACTACGCATTTGGCAGAAACAAACACGTACGGCAAACAAACAAACCATGATTAAAGATACGTGAACACTTACGTACCATATAGCAAATATTCTCAACAGGATCGTCCACCCAACCACGATCACAAGAAAAAAAAAAAAACCAACACAAAAACGAATTACAAAACTAAGCCCGAAATGATCATCGCCGTCCACAACTCACCGGTTCTCTGCCCGTCTCGGCTGAACGTAAGTTAACTGTTACAATTAAATGAAAAGATCGCAATTGAATTTGAAAATCAAGTCGTGCACTGTGCCGATATAACATTTTAGCTGGCGAAGTCAAATTCCATGCTGGACGTCGGTTCTCTCGAAATGCAGTCCTCAGTCGCCGTGGTAGAAGTGCCGGAGGGGTTACAGCACACAAGCCAGCTGACTTACTGACCCCCTCCAAGATTACTGACACTCCAGTAGGGGAAGTGGAGCGGTGGAATGCAAGGAGAGACTGAGCGGCGAGAGGCGAAACATTTCGGGCGCCGTGGGTGGCGAGTCGATACACTAAACGCGACGGCGCAGCAGATTTCTTATTTATAATTTGCCTATAAAGTATAGTATTTAATTAACCCTTTCAGACCCACTTTAATATACGGTTTCAAATGTTGCAAACAAAAAATTTATAATGCGTGCTGTACTTAAGTAGACACAACTCTTATTTCGTTGTCACAGCCATTTAGCTATAGGCTATACGTTCGGCTAAAGCTGTAATGTACCAATTATGACTTAGACCAGTAAGACACTGTTTGCGGATATTTTATCCACAGGTAAGACTATTGGACGCTCAGCTTCGTATTGTGCATTACAGAGCAAAAATTACCTACACGTGCGTAATGTACACATTTGTGTACACTGGGTCTGAATGGGTTAATAATTAATGTGAATAAAAACAGTGAGAAAATAGGCGTGTTGGTAATGCCTAGTAAGAAATAGTTTTTATGCAAAATATTATTTCACAAAGCGCGCACGAATACGGTGCAATTCCTTGGACTTGGTTAGGCTTTATTTGTATGAGGCGGAAGAATATCCTGAAAGTAGAACTTTTGCAGGGCTTTAGAAAAGTTTCTTCGAACCTTGAATGGACTATACTTAACCTATTCCGTGGCTTTATTCTAATACTAGCTGACCCGTACGACTTCGTTCTCATGATTTGTTTGAAAGCTATTAAAATAATGTCCACCATAGTTTCATTGAGGTTTTATGTTTAAAGTTAAAATACTAAAATTTCTTCTTTCAGGTTTAATGGAGTTATTAAATTACACCCTGCCATCGCTCCGCACATGTTTTACGTTAGCATGTTATTTAGGACTTTGGATTGATATAGCTACATTTTTTTATTGGGTTCTCTCGCCACTGAGCAACTGCAACCCCCTTTTTGGGAGCTCTAGCCACTGAAATACTGCGGCCAAACTATTGGGTGCTCTAGCCACTGAGCTACTGCGGCCCCACTATTTGGTGCTCTAGCCCCTGACCAGCTGCGGTCCCACTATTGGGTGCTCTACCCATTGAGCTACTGTGGCCCCACTATTGGGTTCTCTAGCCCCTGAGCTTCTGCGGCACCCTTATTGGGTGCTCTAGCCACTGAGCTACTGCGGCCCCACTTGATATATATCTATCCACTGGGTCTCTGCGGCCCCACTTGGAATAACTCTAGCCACTGGGCCACTGCGGCTTTTTGGAAGGAAAGGTTTACAGCCCATAGACAAAAAAGGAGTGACAAAAGTTTTTTTTAACTATGCTTTTTTATGCAGTAATCCTAAGAAAATCTTAATCCAGTACCTGTTTGCATCCCTGATCATCATTTTTCCGGAACCGTTTGAGATATATCGATGAAACAAATACTAAGTTGATCCTGGGATTATTGTCTATATACTGTGTAAATTTGATGACAATACATTTAATTTATTTTTTAGTTAAATCCGTTCGGACAGGCAGACAGACACGAAAAAAAAAATTAACATTAGATATGGCTTAGTTATCAATTATACTATATGAAAAAAATAATTAAAAGTGAAAAATTCGACAATCACAGACAGACACTTCTATTTTATTTAGTAGTATAGATTGTTTAACATTTTCGTGTTGTCGACCTACGAATTACAATTAAACTCTTTGCTTTCAAAGATTAGCTCCCATTTCCTATTTCCGTTTCTAATCTCTAAAGTTTCGAAAGTGAAACCGCCAAAACGGTGTTTCCGCTGTCATTTTCAGGCGCGAAATTCCGGTACAGAATATCTAAAGTAGTACAGGAAATTGTAGCAAACAATCATCTTCAATATTACACGGAAGTGAAATGGCGTCGGCAGCCTTATGATGTAGGCCAAAAACATTTCGCTCTGGCTCTGGAACGGGACTTGTGTCGTCTGACCACATATTTGGTAAGTGTAGTCGATTCACAGTTACTTCACACTTTTCTGAAGCCCTGCTAAAGTTCTACGTCCAGGATATTCCTCCCCCTCGTGCTAACTAAGCTTAACTAAGTCTAGAAAATTCCACCAAAGGAACAACGTCCCCGTCCGTGCGTATATGCTGTTCACGATTAAGTGAGCTCTTTTGAAATCAACCGTGAAAAAAACGTCACTGCCCATGCCTGCATATTTTAATGGGCGCACTGAGCGACATGAGCCCAGTGAAGTTGGTAATGGTGGATGGGAAAAAGTTCCATATTTTAATGTCAAATAAATATTGTTAGGTAACCATGAGTGTAAACTGATATTATTTCTTTTCCTCTCTTTTTTGTAATGCCTCTATATATAAGAATGGGCAGATTTGTATAACATTTCCTTTTCTAATAATTCCACAGTTCTACTTGACCAACGCATGAATGAAGTGATTAGGCTCATGGCAATGTTAATTCTACATAATGCGGAGGAATGCACAACGATGGTACAAGTAGATCTTAAGAAGGGTTTTCAAAAGTGCTTATTTTCCGTGAACAGTCTATAACCATAATCACTTTAAAAATATTTTGCATGAAAACTATATCTCTCTAGGCATTACCAAGAATCGTATTTTCCCTGTTTTTATTATTATTTATTATAAATGAAATATAATCCATGTACAAGATATAAATAAAATTTCAGTTAGAACGGCAGTAAGAGTACCTTTGTGGTATTCTGTGTTAACACAAGCCTAAAAGGCTTGTGATACTTAAGAGGAGGAGGATCTGAAATATTTTCTGTGAAATAGCTGTTTGCGCGAATACGCGTATCTCGGTAAATAAATATTCTGCAAGTACGACTTACTGTCAGAAATGATAATAAAAAAAAAAATTATCTGTGGCCCTATTTTATTTTTTATCTTCGTCATATAAGTGTATTCTTGGAGAAAAAAATTCTTGAAAATGGTCAAATATCGCATTTTTAAAGCTAGCCTATGCAGTTTCCTTAAGCGGCAAGAGAAAAGCACAAACATTGCAGGCGCAGTTTAATCTGTGGTCCTTCATGGAGTGTAATAAGGTCCCACTGTTACAGATCTAATTTGCAGAGTACTGCGTCACGGCGGAAACACTGCACGCCTTGCGCGTAGGAGCAATGAGGTGCTAGAAGTTCGTGTTAGTGTCGCCTGTATCGCTCCCTCGCTTCTTGACCTTGGACGCGCAGATCGATCCCACTCTTAACATTATTAAGGAACAACCAAACACGACTTACATAGGGCGATTTTTCAAAAGTTCGATACAAAAAGTGCGAGTAGACCGCGAATGGACTGTATAAAGAAGCGAACTGAAGTGGCGGTTCCTTTGATGTCAGCAAATACGGTCTCTCATTGGCCTCCGTGGGAAGCCGTGGAAACTGGCCTTGTAACTGATTGGCTGTTGCACGTTATGGAATGTTCCCTATTGGTGCAGGTGCCCTCTGGCGGGTTAGCCTCCAGGAGCTGATTGGTACACAACAGTCCGCCATCTTGCTGGCGTGTGTGGCTGCAGTTCTCAGTTCAAGCCACCATTTCACATCTGTATTCATAAGGCGGCCGTCTGGCTGAAGGAATTTCGCACGTCTGAAACCTGAAAGCGTGGGAGCGCTATGGGCGCCCGACACGTACATATCGACTCTCTCATCGCCTCTACGCGCAAAGCACTGACCTGGCGTGCAGTCTTGCCGTCGATAACGCGCCTCTATGAGACTTTCAGCGGAGGCCCTGCCATTTTATGACGTAATAATAAAAATAAAGGTTTTATGCACGTTCCTATGCCTAGGGATAGAAGAATTTGGCGAATTCATTTCAGGACAAGATGGACGTCCAACACGCGTACACCGAAGTCAAGTTTGTAATTGGATCACAGTTCATTAGACACACCCTGAACGTCTCTGAGAGAATAGCGTACTCGCAATAGGTCAAGTAGCGAGTGCCATACCGCCAGTTGTGGAGTGACACTGGCTACTCTCTGGAGCAGCAGTCAATGAACAAACATCTGAGGCTCGAGTGTACAAAGGACTGTGGAGTCTAGCCACCAGGTCAACAAACTCGCAACATTTTGCTATCACTAACTAAAAATGGCCATGAAAACACCCGTTCGAGCCATATTCACTGTCACAAAAAACATGCTTATGCATTATTAAATGCAAATTCGTAGGCAGACCTCACTTGGAAACGTTGGACGGTTTTTTCAATTAAAACGTTTTCTGCTGGAGCCCTGCACACTGTTAGGCGGGCTACCCAGGCGACCTGCCACCTAAAAGTACTCTGTGGTCTGTCTGCCGCACATCGTAAATAAAAAAACTCCGTTATTGGCTGGATTGCCGGCAGGGAAGCAAGGTTACTTGTTGTTATGACCTCACGCCACTCTTAATAAGAATATGGTTAGGAATGATTGTATTATGTATAAGAAGATGACTTATAGAAAGATCCCCGGCCGGGTCACCGGATTTTCGCAAGTGGGAATCGTGCCGGACGATTCCATTGTTCGGCGGGTTTTCTTAGGGATATCCCGTTTACCCCGCCCCTTCATTCCGGTACCGCTCCATATTCATTTCAATCACCATCATCGGCTCTGAACACCTCGATGTTAGAGCCACCCAAATCTCTTCCTTTTCACTTATAGAAAGAGTAACTAAAGTATTTAATTATCATCTTCAGCAGTTATAAAATGGTTACATAGAACATAAGACAAGATACCAACGGAAGAAAGGATGGCAGAGAAGGTTAATTAGGCTAGAGAGAGAGGGAGAGCATGAAAAAGAAGGAACTCGCCCGTTCTCACACTCTGGCCTCGCCGCCCCGAGGTAGGACGTCGTCGCACCTGATCTAACAGCTAACAATGCATTGTGCATTGTGACTTGGTCCCATTGTGCACTAGAGGCGGAGTCTTCTTGTAGTTTGATGTAACTATCCAGTAATGTCCTGATGTTTGCTGGACCCGCATTTTCTGGTGTTCCTTGCACGTTGTTATGACAGTTTAGACATTCCACTTCGGCTCGCTGTTATGGTTTCTTAGTTTACCAAACTGGCCTATGGCCTCCTTCACAGGTATTGTTTTGACAGGTGGTGCACAGCAGGGCAGTGTATAACAGTACGAGCCGTTCACTTCCGTGACCTTAAGGCCACGATCCTTCAGTTCAACAGCTACTGAGAGAAATATTTTTTGTACCCAAACGGGAGCCGATACTGTAAAATCTTTTCACAACTTTGTTACGAATTGTTTTTATTGTGTAGTCTTAATTTTTTAACACAAAAATCAGTAAAATTTTAATTACTTATTCAATAAGGAAATTTTTTCGTGTAATTGAATAAAAGTATACAGTTTTTTGTGTTGGAAAAATTAGACTACATATTAAAAGCAATTTGTAACAAAATCGTAAGAGGATTTTATAATATCGGCTCCCGTTTGTGTACAACAAATTAATTCCGGCAAAAGCTGTAGAGATGAAGGATCGTTTCCTTAAGTAATGTGCGCTTGTGATGACCATTCATCTCCCCTGAAGTATGAAGACCATAGGGTTGAGCGAGCTGACCTGTGGGCGATTATCGTTTAGGTCAATGCCTCTCAAACTGTAGTCAATAGCTTTGCTACACATAGTCCTTGAAATGTATGATTTTTGAAATGCCTCTTTACAGAACTTGATAATATAGTTTGGTTTGTTGTGTTTTTATGCTGTACTCAGTTATTTATCAGTGTTTTCTCTTAAACGTAAAAAAAAACTTTTCATTAATTTGTTTACTACTTTTATACAAGTTTTATGATTAAAATCTACTTTAAGGCAATCCCCTATCTGTCGCTTGGTACGCCTTACAGTGTGTTTAAAGTACAAGTATTTTTACGAAATTATGAAACTTGCGCCCAATACAGTGTCCTGCGAAAGTAACACACACTTCAGAAGCCTGTTAAGTTCTTTGAATGCATCATATACACTATAAATACTCGAGTGTTTTCAAGATATAGTACACATTAGAAGCATAATTTCGGAGCATTCCAACATAACTCAAAGTGGCTATTTTTTAAGCGTTGTATCTCAAAATATACTAATTAAATACACATGAAAGGTCTTAAGGCTCTGCATTGAAACTTTTGCAATTTTACACCAATTAAAATATACGGTTGTCACTTAAAAGTCCCTTAGGTACACGCAGCACGACAAGAACACTACACACCAATTCAGAACCTTTGCGCTTAGAGGCGATGGGGCCCTAAATGCGTGCGGGAATATCGCTCTTATCGCCTTATCACTCAAGCTTTCCTGTGCCTCAAACGCTAGAATATATCCAGGTTGACGTTCACCTTAATGAGTTCTTAAATTATTATTTGTACATTTAGGCACTTGAATAGATGAGGTGTCGAGGTGGAGGATCTCTTTTTGGTACATACTATACCTAGTGGTTCGAGGTACATTAAAGTTTGAGAAATTCTGATCTAAGTCAAGTACGGGCTTTTAGGCTGATTACGGAAATATGAGCAATTTTGAAAGCCCTGCTTAGATATGCTTGTATGCACAATGTGTTTTCTTCCATCATGTGTAAATTTAACATTGTCCTGTGCCTCAGAAACCACTTTATTCATGAGTAATTAATGGGGAACTCTAGAATTATTATAAATGCAAGTACTTTAGAGATTTGTTAATTCATACATATATAAGCATTAAAAAATAATAATTTCAGTATTCACAAATATTTACCTAAATTTTCTAATCCAATGTTAATACATGTAACTGCTTTCCTTCCGTACGATCTAAGAAATTATTCGATTATTTACCATACCATGCACTTAGTGAGAAAGCGGTAATGGTAACTTTCCCCTCTATACATTCATTGTAGCGTTCCTACATTTGCTCAGGAAACAGACAAAGGCGTGGGGAAGTTCCCAACTATGTACAGCAGCGACGCTAAATATTCCTATATCTAACGCTTGATGTGTGGTATTATTTCCATTCAGTGTATAGGTTAAAAACTTACATTACAGTTTAGGAGATTGACCAGAAAAATGTTTAGAGTGTAGTTACCAAACTTTCTGGGCGCATGCTATTCACTGTGCCCGATTAAATATATGCAAGTGTTACCATTGACATGTTTCAAAGGTTGATTTCAAATGTTGTCAGTTAACCACCAGCAGCCTTCTTGTCGGGAGACTGTTCTTGTTAAAGACAGATGTGGTGGGTGTTGTGTTGGCAGGAGCTGGTCGCCGCCAGCCCCAAGCAGATGAACTGGCGGGGGATCCTGATTGCACTGCTCGTCATCGTCGCCGTGCTCGGCCTCATCGTGTTCTCCATAGTGCTGCTGTCGCCGCCCGACGAGGGACCGCGCGTCAAGGGCCGCAAGTTCTCGCTCGACGACGTGCTGGGCCCCGATTTCCGCGCGCCCGCCTTCAACGGCACCTGGGTCTCGGGTGAGTGTCTGTTCTCCTCGGGCAAACTTCACCCCACGCCGAGGTCACCTTCGTCCATATCAGTACCCCAGTCCTTCAGTAGAATTTCACATTCCGAGTTCACCTTGTCCCATGTCAGTGAAACAATCTTTCAGAAAACTCTCCAGTAGCGAGGTCATACTCTCCTAGGTCTATGCCTCGTTCCTTCTCGACACTATCTCGTACCGGGCTCACCTTGTCTTCGGCCAGTGAGCGAATTATTCAGGAGATATTTTCATACCAAAGCAAACTGTCCTAGGTCAGTGCCCCGATCGTTTATGAGACTATCCCATGCCGAGGTCACCTCGTCCTAGGTCAGTACCTCAATCCTTCAAGAGTCTCTCCCACGATGGGGTCACCTTGTACCATGCCAATGTCCTAATCCTTCAGGATATACTCCCATGCCGAGGTCGGTACCCCAGCCTTTCGGTACACTCACCCATTAAGATGTTAGTTTGTAGTACTTCAATAATTAAATCTTTCACGAGATGCGCCGATATCAGTACTACATTTTCCAACGTCACTGCCACAGTCCTTAAGGGGACATTTTAGTCATTTTGTCATTTCATTATACCATTTTGTCCTATGTAAGAGTCCTGATCGTTCAAGAGTTACTTCTATACCCTTATTTCTTTATAAAGACTTCAATTCATCAGATTAAACTGACATGCCAAGATCACCTTGTCCTGGGTCAGTGCTTCAGGCCAAGGACTCCTTGTATCAGGTCAGCTCCCCACTCATTAAAAAGACACTCCCATGAGAATGGTAATACATCCCACGTCAGTTTAGCATTCCTTCAGGTGATGTTCTCATGCTGAGATCCCTATATCTGAGGCCAGTATCTTTAATCCTACAGGAGATGCTTCCATACCAATTTCTCCATATCTATAGTCGGTGTTCAAGCCCTTGAAAAAGTACTGCAATTCCAAGTTCACAGAGTTTCGTTTCGGTGCCCTAATATTTAAATTCTTCCGATGCGAAGGTTTTCTTGCTAACTCACATCAAATCCCAGGTAGATTTATAAGAAGATCCATAAGAAGCAGCTGACACATTTATAAATCTTAGGTACAATAACATAATATTGGTAGCACTTGATAACCCCTATTTTGAAATACGACTTTCTACTTTCGGTCATAAACTACTCTGTTCGATGCTCTCAATGAAATATAAAAGTAACTTAGCCCCGGAAATGGTTAAAATTATATATTTGGTTTATGGAGTGAAGTTAGCTGTTGTGTCTCTACTTCATTTCCGGCTTACTTCAGTGTTACAATTTCTTCACAAAGGTGAAGCGCATGCATTTTATGACTCTACACTCGAAGAAATTATTCGTAAAACTAGCTGAGCCCGCGACTTCGTTCGCGTGGACTTTAGGATTTGTTTACATATTTTAAAAATAGAAATAGAAAATTAAAATAAGGCGTGAATAGTGTCAGTCAGAATTTATATATAATAATTTTTATAATCGAAACAAAAAATTCAATTTTGAAGTTCTAAATATTAATCAAATAGAATTTACAAATGTATTTTTATGTTAATATGGAACTTATTGCAGTGCCTGAGATTTCGCTCGCGTGGACTTAAGCATTTGTATTTCTAAAATTGACATTTCGCTTCGCTTAGGTTTCATGGAGTTATTAAAATACAGCCCACCATCGCTTTGCTCAGTTTTTATTTTTAAAATATAAATATCACTTTGTTCAGGTTTTTTGGAGTTATTGAAATGCATAGCTATATAACTGGTTTGAAAGATTGTTACTTTACTATCAGAAATCTTCGCGTTAGTGTTGGTTGTTTGATAATATGTTAGTTTAATATGTTTTTCCAAAAGCTAATATATATTTTTCTTTGATTCATATTATATCAATGATCATTGAAAAAACTATTGTTATTTCAACAATGCTTTTTGAACATAATCGTTCGTAAAAAATAAGATATGAAACACAAAGAAAATTGTATGAAAAAATTAATTTACTTAATAACCATTTGAGAAATCGGGATGAAATAAATAGCAATAACCTCTATAATCTCTGAAAGTTTTATCAAAACTGATTCAGCCGTCTCGGAGCTTATTCTGGACAAACATACAGACAGACAAACATTTTAAAAAGTTATTTATGCTTCAAAATCGTTTAAATAGCATATTACGCTTAGTTATTACTATTAATTTTGAAATAACTGACAGACACTTCAATTTTATTTATTAGTTTAAATAACCATACCAATTTATATGAATAGGGAGAAAGTGCGAATGGTAAATTACTTTCCCATACATCCGTGGTACCGTTTTTACATTTGCTCACGAAACAGTCAAATGCGTAGGGAAGTTCCCAACCTTATATAGTAACGATGCTCAATGTTCCTACATTTGCAGTCTGAAATGTGTTATTATTTCTATATATACAATGTATAGGTTTAAATCTTACACTACAGTTCAGGAAGTTGACCAGAAAAAATTTTACAGTGTAATAAGACGAACTTAATTTTTAAGGTGTTATCACCATGTATTCATTATTTTTCATTATGTGGTCTGTTAAACATGGATATAAGATGAACGATGATATAGGCTGTTCACGGTTAAGTGGGCACTTTTTAGGCCCTCCCAACAGGCATTAACCACTAATATATATATAATAATTATTATTATTGTAGCCTCAGGGATTCAGTTTTGAGTGTGGTGAGAAGTATACACTATGTTTATTGGTCACAATGCAATGTTTATATTAAAAATCAGCAGGAAAATGGAAACTGGATGAAAGGAAAAATTTAGAAGGACCTTAAAAAGTGCTCACTTTGCCATGAACAGCCTATACTTAAAAACTGCCAGTAAAATCATTGTGTTCCAAACACATATTACCGATAAAAATGGCCTGTAGAACTGCCTTATCGAGTAATACTTATTACAACTGCGATATATGTATAATTAAATTACCATACACTGAGGGTGAGTTCTGTGTAGCCGAATCAATAAAGTAGGGGCAAAAACAGAAAAAAACCGCCAATAAACGATTCTCTGTTCCCCGACACCTGAAGAAGTTCAGTTTCAGCAAAAATCTAATTATGCCTTATGAGCGAAGATCGTGAGTTTTCTCATTTCTTATATTATAGTTTAATTAGTGGTTATGACTCGTTACGTTTGTGACTAGACAAGGGATTTTTCGGCATGCCCATGTAGGACATTTGCGGCAGAAACAAACGCCTAGCAAAACGATGAGCGGGTCATGAACTAACTAAAGCCACAGAGGAAAATGGTAATCTTAAAGGTAGTGCCGACAAATGAGTGACAGTGACTTGGGAATTGTAAAGGTCTCTGGATTCTGACCTTGCAGTCTAATGAAGTCACGAAATTTCTGTGCCTCCTAGAATGATCCGTGTGCACATTCTCCTCGTCTGGCTCTCGTTGAGATCACACAAAAGAAAGAAGACAATAAAACCGGGCGCGACTTTACAGCCCCATAAAGCACTGAATCCTGAAACTCTGAAAAGTTTGGTCGGCTGGTATCAGGGTTCTTTCCTGGTATTGTGCAGTGGCACGTGTGTGTGAGGGTGTAACGGCGCAGTGAACTTTTATTTAAGTTTACGCCCCGAGAAGAATTTCAAAGAATACTTCTCCAGGAGTCAAGATAGAGCTTGGATCAACTACAGCAGTAAAGTTCTGGAAAGATATAAGTTTAGAAACATGAGCGAATGGCTTTCTGCGTCGGAAGCTGGAGAAAAAAACGGGACGCGAAGCGAAGGGCAATACATGCCGGTTGTGCGTCCATGCCGTAAAATAACTGAACAACACTTATGAAAGAATTCCCAAACGCATTAAGAGAAAGAGTGGTTTCGTTCTAGCTCCAGGCTACGGCGAAGAAGTTTCCAACCCTCTTATAGGAATTGGGACGCGGTGGCGGAGGTTATACAGTACTCACCTCCCACCAAGGTGAACCAGGTTCGACAGGTTAGCACGTGGGAATCCTGCCTGAAGATGCCACAGACCGGGAATTAACAGTTTCATCCCCCCTTGCGTTCCGGGCGCTGCTCCTTTCTCAGCTCGCTTCACTTTCATCGGCTATCAATACTGTGGTGTCACGAGCAGCATAAACATCTACACTCTTAGGGAAATTACGCCGATTAATTTGTTACGTACAACGGCATTTCCTTCTCATTCGATTCCATGCTGTGGTCACCTTGTTCCATTTCAGTGTCCCAATCTTTCAGCTGACACTTCCATGCCGAGGTCACCTTGTCCCATTTCAGTGGGGACCGCGGTGGCTGAGCGGTTAGCCTACTCGTCTCCTACTATGGCAAAGCGGGATAAATCCCTGGTCGGATCATTCCAGGATCTCCCGGTTTTTCGCATGTGGGAATCGTGCCGGAGGATGCCGCTGGTCGGCGGGTTTTCTCGGGAATCTTCCGCCTCCCCTCGCCCTTTCATTCCTGCACTCTTCCATCACCCTCATCGGCTCTTAAGACCTCGCTGTTAAGAGCAGCCCAAATCTCTTCAAACACTCATTTCAGTGCCCATCCTTCTGTAGACGCTCCCATGCCGAGGTCACCTTATGTTATATCAATCCCCCATTCTTTCAGTGGACACTCCCGTGAAGGTCACTTTACTCTAGGTCAGTACCCCACTCCTTCAGGAAGAGATGCTCCAAAGGAGACAAGTCTAAGTGCCATAATTTATGTACAGTACATACTAAGTAATTATTTGCATATTTGTCACATCATTCTACGCATGTACTTAGAAAGCACGAATGGTAAAGACACCCATGACAGCTTGACAAGATTCATCAGGATAGCATAAAAACGTAGTAAAATCCCCATCATTGTACAATATTATTTCTACATGCAGGAAGCCTTAAATATGATATAATTTAGATACTATGAATATGTTAACACTTCCCACTCTGTATCATTCACTTACATTCGAGAAACTCTATAATTCTGTCACTTATATCCTAAATTATAGGAAAGCCATTTCTGTTGGTCTTTGCTTTTCAACCTACCACTATAACATTGGTTCGCACCACACGCCTTTGTAACTGGTTAACTGCCAGTCAATGGCGTGCTGAATTGATTGTCCCCCCAATCAGATATTATTCCATACATAACCGGTAATACCATCTATACTGTGTACTTCTGTTGCTATGAAAATGTTACTATTTTTATTCACGATTACTAGTGTTGATGTGTTTCACATTTCTTTTAAGATCTTGCCAGCTGTTACAGAAACATCCACGCAAATTTTGTTTTCAACGGCAATAAAATTTTAATTTTGAATGTCCTAAGCGTTGAAACCTTCCAATAGAATTTAGGAAGATTATTGAGAAAAATAATTAGAGTGAACACATGGAAAACAGTTCTTGAGCGAAGTCCTCTGTTACATGAGTGAGCCAATCAAATATAAGTTCCCTCGATACGAACCGTCCGTGATTGGAGGGCAGAAAAATAAGACACGCGTAACAATGCAAATAAACTTATCACAAAAGTGGTTCCGAACTAAAGTGTTTTGGAACACAGCGTGTGCTGAAATCTTTTCGAGACAAGATATAGTTCAAAGCACGATAGGGTCGTCCAGCCCTTTTGATTGGCTGAAGCATGTTCTGGTCCATGTGAAATGTTTGCGCACGAATCACGGAGGTTCAGTGTAGGAGTTACGGAATCCTCAGTGGCTTGGTCAAATGCGAAAAAAAAGCTCCAGCAGCCAATGGATGTATGACAACAGCTGACGTTTATCGATCTATAGTAGTGAGGTCTACTGTGTACTCCGATTTTTATGCGAAGAATCACTGGCCTTATCTATTCGCCTCCCACCAAGGCGAACCGGATTCGATTCTCGGCGGGTCGCCCCCGGATTTTCGCATGTGGGAATAGTGCAGAATGATGCCACTAGGTTTTATCGGGAATCTCCCCCCCCCCCCCCATCCGTGCCTTAAAGACTTATAGATAGGGACAGGAAATTTTCGCTTTTTAGATTACTTGTAGGCTAGACTCCACGGTCCTATATATTCTTGAACCTCAGCTTACTTTTCATTGGCTGCTGCCCTAGTGTGCAGCCCGTTTTATCTCAAACCACGTGGCACGAGATTTGGTGCTTTCTTCCTTGCACGTGTGTTATTGGCTCAGATTCCACCTAGGCGTACCTCACTAACTGTGATCCAACTGGAAACATAACAGAAAATCACATGTGTTTGAGGTTCGGTTTGTCATTAAATGGAATCGCGAAATTTTCCAGTTCCTATAAATGGATTCTGGCCGTTTCGCAAATACCAAATAACGCGTGGATGAAACTTGGCTACAACATGGAAAATTCAGCAATCCAGAAGAGACGGGGCTTTAAGAGGGGAGTGTTAGATATGTTCCGTGCTAAAGTTTTGTAAATTTAAGTTTATAATATTACAAGTAAGGTCAAAGTATTTCATGTAAAAAAAATTAAAAGAGTAGAAACAATAAAATGTTTCGAATATTGAAGAAAATTAATTTTTTTTTTTAGTTTCTTTATAAAAAGTGTAAATCAACAGCGTAAAGCTAGCTCCAAGCTTTTTATTTTGCTACGTTTTGCAGCTTCTATCCCATT
Source organism: Dryococelus australis (assembly GCA_029891345.1). Lineage (NCBI taxonomy): Eukaryota > Metazoa > Arthropoda > Insecta > Phasmatodea > Phasmatidae > Dryococelus > Dryococelus australis. Next base: position 44,070,322 of record CM057000.1, read on the forward strand.
TAGGAGATGATAGCGTTACCTAGCGGGAAACTCGTGAACTGCGTACCTGCCCTCGATTCAGATGGATAGCTCTGCACGCAAATTACGAGCAAATGTGGCGTCTGATATTCCACCTTAAAGAAACGAATCTATGTTTACAGATTAGGGCTATACGTCGGAAAAGATTATCAAAATTATCGTTTGCGAAAAAAAAGAGAGGAAAAAAATTCACCATCTTTATTCGATGTAATTTGTGTGTTTGAGGGATGTATATTAGTTCTGTCGTCGTGAACTTTCTCTGTCGAACATTATAAAGAAATTTCTGGTAGACTTCCTAAACTGTAATGGAAGGTTTTAACCGATACAGTGTATGTAAATAATACTATTTATGAGGCTTGAAATATGGGAATGTTTCTCATCGCTACTTTACAAAGTTGGGAACTTCTCTACGCATTTGATTATTTCCTGAGCAAATGTTGGGTCGTTACCATGTGTGAATGGAAACATGAGGCCTGAAATATGGGAATGTTTCTCATCGCTACTATACAAAGTTGGGAACTTCTCTACGCATTTGATTATTTCCTGAGAAAATGTTGGGTCGTTACCATGTGTGAATGGAAACATATTTTACCATTCGTGCTTTGTCACTATACATATACTATAGAGGCAGGTGTTTTTTCGCCAAAAGATTTCAAACCCAGTTGTACTCTAAGACACTTTCGTTCATATGCACTTCCGTGGTTGGACGATTTTAAATGTCACGAACCTTAAGTATCTGTCCACGAATCACGGACTTTCCATATCAGAGTACTTTATGACGATTGGCCCAGTCAAATAAGAACATGTATGATCAATTATCACGCAGACACCTGGCCAATAACCAAAGGAAGTTGCTGTTGTGGACGTAGGATATTGTAGTCTACCATGACCGGAAACATTTTCGCGAAAAAAAACGCCTGTCCCTACACACCGATATGGCAAATCTACAAATAATTTCTTAGACATGTATTAGTTTTTTCTCCAGTGGAAGAGTTCGAGGCGATTAATGTTTCCCTGGTTAACACTTTGAGGTCTGCACACTTTTACCAGCTTTAAAGACAAGCTAGACGTTAGTCACCTATATACAAACCGCCTCAGGGACACCGTGTTTTATTAGTCCGTCTTGTCACTTAACACTATTCTGCTGGTCAAAACGACATAAGTCTTTCCGTATTGGCCGGCTGCCAACCAATGATGTGCCGAGTTTACCATTTTTCAGCCAAATGGTATTTCGTAAGTAACTGGATGTACATCCCATCGTATTGATTTCCGTAACTATACAAAAATGTGTCGTTCATTTATGGAGTTTGTTGTTGATGTTGTATTAGTTCCTATTTTAAATCCTTATGAAATAGGAATCAATGTAAGTTTACCCAGACCAGTTTTGTTTCTTATGTGGAATTCCAAACAAGTTTTGCCCGAACCACACTAGAGTATAGTCCTCAAAGTGTTAAAGTAGGTGGTCGGGCAGACCCTACAGGTGTGATCAAGGGCGGGGGAGGGGGTTATATATAGCGCTTCCTGTTGCACCGCGCGCCCGCGGTGGCTTGGCAGCCAATCAACAGGCTGGCATAGCTCCGTGCGCATTCCACACATCCGCGTGGAACCACACAACTGCCACCGCAAACTGCCGTTTCAGTCGCTCGCTGTAAGAGCAGTTTCCACCTGCCCGTCGAACTAACTGTATACAATATTCGAACTGAACTGAGCACTTTTGAAAGCTCTGCTTAAGATCTACTTGTATGTACATTGTGTTTTCTTCCACCTTATGTGAAATTAACATTGCCGTGGGCCTCATCACTTTATTCATGCGTCGGTCGAGTGAAACTGTGAAATTATTAGGAAAGTAAATATTTTACAAATCTGCTCATTTTTACTATTCGATAAATAAAAAATAAAAAAAAAAAAACCGAAAGCGAAAGAAACTTAAGTTAACACAAATGGTTACCTAACATTTTTTGTTCGACATTAAGATATGCAACTACTTTCCATACATAGTTATCAACTTTCCTGTCCGAATTTCACTCGGTGCGCTCATTAAAATGTATGTAGACAGGGGAAGTGACATTTTCTAAGGTTCATTTCGAAATTGCTCACTTTACCGTGAACAGCCTTTATACTTGGTTAGCATAAAATTGCCTTTTTTTTTTTTTTTTTTTTTTAACAGAGTGTTTACTTGTCCTCGTATTTTGTCTATTAAATATAATATTTCACTTATAACTAAAATAAAGAGTGAGAGAAAAGCGGAAGTACTTGAACTTAGAGCATTTGAGATATGGTGCTGGCGTTGACTTCTAGGAATACCTTGGACTGATAAATTCACAAATGGTAACGATTTCAAAAGGGCAAGTTAAACACGCATCTTGGTTGAAACCTTAAACAAGAGAAGAGATAGCTTTGCATGCAACTTGTTTGGTTTTTCTAAGTGGTGCGCCACATTGTTTGAAGGGAAGCTGGAAGGCAGAAGAAGCTAAGGAAGGCCAAGAGTAGAATTTATAGACAGCATTAAAGGCAGTGACACTTATTTCCATTTTAAACTGTTAGCCAAACGAAGGGAACGCTCGGGTGACATGCTTGTTACCTACCAACTTAATGGTTGAGAAGAAGAAGAATGCATAGTAGGAAATAGTTCTTATGCAAATTATCATTATACTGAATGCGCACGAATGCGGTGCGTTGGCCCTCTGGTGTAATTTTCTAAGCTTCCTTTGCATGAGGCGAATGAATATCCTGGAAGCAGAACTTTAGCAGGGCTTCAGAAAAATTGGAAGTAACCAAATGGAGTATGGTCTGTTTCGTTTACACTAACCAAATATTGCTTTAATTAACAGCGAAGGTTAAAGAAATTTAGGTTTGCCGTTTTTAAATTGTTTTTTTCGTAAATAGTAGTTTCATGTCAATACTAATTTTATTTATACCAAAGAAAAATATTTCCTTGCGCTGGTTAATTCGTATTAAAACTTTACTTTCGTTCATTACAGCATTTTTTTTTTCGTACCTAGCGAAACTTTCTAAATGTTACGTTACCAAGTGACAAATTTCTTAGATCATCTACATAGTGGTTTAACCTTCCAAATACAGTAATTGAATTTTAAACAAAGTATACGCTGAACTATTGTAAACACTACAGGATGCTGCAAAATTGCATGTCAATAATTTGGGGAAACATTCCTCACATCTAAAGGACGAAAAATTGTTTTATGAACATAGGTCCGCAAACGCTTCGTTTCTTCACTACAGCCCGTAATACATAACGTACAGTGTATGGCCCGCAGGGCTGGATCATGTTACTGTGGAATGCCATCGCAGCTGTATTGGCAGCTCCATACCAGCCCACGGGCAGCCCTGATTTGAATCCACTAGACTTTTATTAGCGGGGACATTTAAAGGCATGTGTGTATGCAACCCAAGTGGAGGATGTGGACACCCTCCGTAATCGTATTGTGGCGGGTTGTGAAACAATCAGGTATTTTCCAGGAATTCATCAATGCATCTGGGTGTCTATGCAACGGCGGGTTCCCAAGTAGCAAAGGTCAGTTGGCCCACTTGTGCTAATCCGCTTGTTTACGAGCGGCCTACTTACATCTTCTATAATCAGTTAACAATCAGTAAACCACTGTAATGCACCCACATATGCTTGTGGCCCACATGATGCCTCTTGCATACATATGGACCGTTGTTCAGATAACGTCCATGTAGCAAAATATAATCTGCCCACAAGCGACCTACTTCTGCCTAACTGTACCCCAAACATTTCTGCACCATCAGTGGGCCATGTGTGGCAGCAGTGACCCATTGGCTTTCTGCTTCTGGCCTGCCGTAAGTAAATCACATGTCATTAGCCAACTGTTGGTAAGCCATTTGTGGCCAAGCTATTGGCCACTTGTGGACCACATAGACACAGCTTGCCATGCATTTTCAAAACCAAAAACCAAAAAATAATTGTGTCTAATGCCTATAAAATTTATGTATTTACCATATTCATATGTGTTATCTTCAGCTTTATTTCACAATAAGTCCATTTCTTTGGAGAAACCAGGAGTCGAACTCACAAACCTTTCGTCTACAATCAAATATGCTAGTAGGCGTATGGGAATTCGGTTGCAGAGGACTGGAGGTGCTAGGCACCGGGAGCCATCTTGGGTTCCGGACTTCCTGCTCTATCACTCCGGTCACACCATGTTGTTACCAAGTACACCCCCATCTTTGTAGCCAGTACGCCGCTATATTGGCCCATAATATGTGTAGCCAGACAGTCGCCATCTTTGACCACCATCTTGGTAACCAGTAAATCATCTTTCATGTTATTGCATTCTGAGGGTTTTCTCCGAGTGCTCCCTTTTTTCTCTTTTTGCATTCTTTCTGTTTTCTTTTCTTTCCTTCTCTACTCTCTCATTTTCTCTTCTTCCCTTTCATTCTCTCCTCTCTCATTCCATCATAATTAATTTACATCAGCTGGTACTGGAGGCCGCCATCTTGGTGTCTTCGATTGTCGTTGGTTTCCCCATTAGTTCTGACTTTGGCCACTAGGGGAGCTGCCATATTGGTTCTGGGGGTGACCGCAAGGAGCTCTGGTGTCGCTCTCGCGTTCAACTAGTCGATCGGCCACCATATTAGTTCTCGGCAAATTTCTATCTTATCTTCTGAAATAGGACGGGATCGAACTGCTGGACCTTGGGTCACTAGACTTACGTCTTAGACCACTCGGCTATCGCGACATACGCTGGGTTAAGAGTTTATAAGTAGTATATAGCTTGAAGTCGAATAAATAATACCTTGCCTCTGATTAAAGTCATTACATTTTTATTTTTTATTATATAATTTTTCAAATTATTCATTTAAACATCCAAATTTTTTTCAAGTATACATATAAATAGCTAATATTTTAAGTATATATAAATAATTATATAATTTTTATTTCTTATATAGATTTTTAAAGAATTTAAATAATTATTGTTTTCATTAATTAATATTTATTTCTTATACAATTTTTTAAGTTTCTTATTTTTTATTTCAAGTATTGATTTTTAATATGTATACATTTTATTTTTTTATATATTATTATATTATTTTTAACTATACTTTTTTATTTTGGTTAACTTAAATATATATTATTTAATATTTAACTTGTTCGATTAGTCAAATTTCCTCCACTGATAACTTATACATGTTCGATTAGCACCACTTGCTCCATTCCACTTTCTACATAGTTCCTTCATCGCCTGCTAGAGTGCGCGAATCGAATGTGTTTATTTATTTATGAATTTAAAGATGTAATTTTCCATACACGAGAAGGTATATAAAAAATTGTTGTAAAGTACATTCCAAGCAGGACTTTGTAAAACATATTCGATTTTCAATATTTATATTTTGAAAAACAATATTTTGTCTTAATATTTTACTTTATTCAATTCGTTATTACATTTGTCGCCTAGCCTTGTAACCACATATGCATCACCACACCAACAGACCCGCGACTCAGCTGCGACAGGTCCACCAGGACAGTCGCTCCTGCAACGACCTGCCAAAGTGACCTCATCGACATGCCCGAGCAGTGACATTATCCACAGACATCGCGCGGAAAAGAAACAAGTGCTTGCGGAATTAAATATCGCGAGGCACTGGGTGCTAATAGGCTCTGTCAATCCGACATCTAGGAATCGATTAATTAATAATTAAGTATATTTATTGAAATTTGTATTGTTTATCATTCGAATAGTGCTGAAAAAATATTCTTTGAAAAATACAGTAAAAATATGTATTGAAAAGGTATTTTGTGAAGTAAATCCAGTTCATACATCTTACACTTTGTAAATTTTACACTTCCCTTGACAGCTGGTAAAATTAAAAAAAAATCATGCTTGGATGGTGAATCGTACCTGGAATCTTTCGGGTAGAAGTCCAGCATGAGAACCACTAGAACAGTTATCTCATACCAAGTCAATAGATTAAAACTTGTATAGAGGTTTTAAATGTAGACGATGCAATCCCTTGTACAGTTACAGAAATATTGTTTATGTATTTTATGTTTTTTTTTCAACCAGATTATACATGGCTTATGAATTAAGTATTGTAGATCAGTTTTAGTTTATGTAAAGACATGCTATGTGCTGTATTATAACATCTCGTAATTCTCAGTCGGTGTCTGAATTCTAAAGCTCACATGTAATTATTTTCTTATATATTCTATCTGAAATTATTATGTAGCAAGTGAATATGTACAATAATTTAGTCAAGGCAAATATAATATGCGAACTATTGAGACCAGGCTCGAAAATTTTAAGTTTGAAAGTAACACTTCTAACCCCGAGAATTTATTTGTTTGAGACCTTTACAAGCATAGTAGCTAGCTTAAAATAATATTTTGCTTTTTATCAACAAGTTCTACTTATAACAGACTGGTTAAGATACATGATTGAAAAAAAGAGAACAAAAAATTTGATTTATTATTTGAGTTTAATATACATTTAATTTATTTATAATTTGCACCAAAATTGTATGTAGAATACGGCAAACCATTCTCTCAGCTTCATTGCAGTACTTCTCTCTAAAGACTAAAAACTATGCAATGCTAATTATTTATTATCTCCGTAGGCATAACTATAGATTTTGATTCAATGTATATGTGAATAAACCAAGCACTATAATATTCTCTATATATCAGGCAGGATACAACATTATTGAGTAATTAAAGACTCTTTTTATTTATATATATTTACATACATTAGACTACATACAGAATCCCCGAAATGTTCTATGCTTTTCACATAGTATCTTTAGAGCAGTACATAATTAATATAAAATGCTTATACACATCTCAAGACAGTCCATTCTAGCAAGCATCTAAACAGAACCCTTGACCATATATTCTTCTCGACAAAGTTTTTTACGACTGCCACTGTCAAACAGCTCCATAAATGAACCCTTAGGCTTATATACTCACAAGTAGGAACCTAAACATTCAATGATTCACCCACTGTAACTCATGCATTCCATCTGCCCTACCAACCAACACCAGACATATGTAGACCAACTATAAGTTTTTCGTTTTCTAGTTTAACATTTTAAGTATATATTTTTTACATATAATATTTTATTTTTACAACAGTCTTTAAGTATGTTGGGTCTTGTACTCTATGTTGAACTTAGAAAAACATATATTTCATACTCCCAGGTAATGCAATACTTGCAATTTTTTTTTCCAGCACACCATCCCATAATCAAACTGTTCAGTGTCCACTTCGCTTAAGCTAAGACAACCTTACCATACTTTACCTAACGTAAGATATTTTAACCCCATTCTCGGGTAAAAACTCTGAATATATATTTTTTAACTCTCGCCACATTCAACCGTCATACTCGTCATTAAGACCCCCCCACCCCACCCTCTCTTCCACCCTCCAACAAATTTACTTTACAGGCATATCGAATTGTACTGAATACCCAAAACACACACACACAAACATTATATGGTGAAAGGTACTATATATATATATAGTACCACATATATATATATAGTACCTTTCACCATGACATTAGTTTGCCTTATGTATGTTATTAACAATACAGTCCATATCCACCACAATACATCAAACTTACTGATCAATAATAATAGTCAACTAAATTGACTACCATTTCATCCCATCTAACTTAACCAGTTACACATGTAAACAAGCCACCCCGGCTGCTGATCCGATCAAATATCCCATCCATGTTATAATAAGATCAATACTATTAATTTATCCATCTAAGACACCCATATCATCTTAATTCCCATCAAACCATCCCACTTTTCCTAACCAGCCATACCAGCTAAGCATTCTACTTCTCTCATACAAACTAAATATCCCATCAAACCATTCTGCTCTTACAACAAAACGAATCACACAGTTAAACCATTCTCCTCACCCCATCACAAACATATCAAAGGCACTGCAATTAGCACCACCACAATCCAATCCAATCTTTCACCAATTATTGCCGATATTCACCAAGCATCACCAATCTTCACCAATCATCACCAATCATCACCATTTTTCACCAATTATTCACCAATCATCACCAATAATCACCATTTATTAACCAATAATTTACCAATCATTCAGAATCATAACTACAAGCACTGCAATCATCACCAAAGGCACTGCAAACATCACCTATCATCACCAATAATTCACCACCAATCGCCAATCATTTACCAATCATTACCATTAATTCACCAATCATGTACCAATCATTAGCCAATCATCACCAAAGGAACTGCAATCATCACCAAAGGCACCACAATCATCACTAAAGGCACCACAATCATCACCAAAGGCGCCACAATCATCACCAAAGGCATAACAATCATCACAAAAGGCACCGCAATCATCACAAAAGGCTCCGAAATTATCACCAAATGCATCGCAAACATCGCCAAAGGCACCACATTTGACACCAATGACGCCGCAATAATCACCAAAGGCACCGAAATAATCACAAAAGAGCACTGCAATCATCACCAAAAGGAACTGCAATCATCACCAAACGCAACGCAATCATCACCAAAGGCACTGTAATTATCACGAAAGGCACCGCAAACATCGCCAAAGGCACCGAAAACATCACCAAACGCACTGAAAGCATCACCAAAGGCACCGCAGTCATCACCAAAGGCACCGCACTTATCACCGAAGGCACCGGACTTAGCACTGCTGGATTACTATGAGAATATAAATGTTAATTTTATTACTTACATTATTTACATTTTTTTTGTTTTTTATTCGAATACTTATTATAGTAGTCAAGAGATATAGCACTGCATTTTGCAGAATATCTGCTCTACCAACCAACAACAGACTAAATATACACATACCTTTTATTAGAATTCAAGCATACCTCAACCCACATGCACTAAAATATACCAAAAATCGTAACTCCAACATGTCTGTCATAGAATCATTACCATCAGACACCAGTCAAAATATATACTAGTCACTATACAACCATATCAACATTTATAACCCGTCATACAAGGCCAAAACAACATGTTATTACCTATAACAAAAGGTAAAACTCAATTCAACCATACCACCCATGCCATCCGATCTACCAACCGTCATCAGACGAAATATATGCACCACACTTACTAGAATTCAAGCAAATCTCAGCTCATACTGACCTTACAAACACAATCACAAGTCTAACATGTTTGCAATACAATCATGCACTATTCAAATATCATACTAGACATTAATCTAAACCAATCTAACAAACCTATATACCAACAAAAAATACTGACCACCACACCTCGGACATTCGAAACAAATTATGAGTTACCTTACATACGAGGAGTACTGAATACTATACACACCATAATCCCAGCATACTTCAGTCATGCCAAGATCACATTGTATATGAACCATAACAACTACTCATTTCATACTACCCCTACGCCATCCATTAACACCACCAACCACTACATACTAGGTGACAAACCTCCAGCATACCAAGGTGTAATATAAATCAATCTATCAACCAAGAAACCAGTTAATTATCCCAGCGATCCATACTAATAACTTATCTTATGAAACCTCCCAGATAACATACCTTCTGAATACTTAACGACAATATTGACAACCTAATGGACCTGAGTAATAAAACAGATATCTAATAACTTTTACCATGATATTAGCTTGCTTCAGCCATGTAACGCCGAAAGTCATATAACCCCACATACTAAAATAATACACCATCTGAATATATCAACTAAAACACCACAGAAGATAACCATAAAAACCAACAAAAAAACACATATAGCCCAAACCATGTCATTCACTCTAACCCAAGTATACCACAGTCGTCATACTATTAACAATACATACCATATCAACACCCCACACATCAGACTTACTGATCAATAATAACAGTTAACTATATTGACTACCATCTCTCCCCATCTAACTTCACCAGTTACAAAAATAAACAAGCCATAACACCAGCCTAAACAATCAAATATTAACAATCATAAGCTCCAACCATGCTATCATAAGATCAATTCTATCAATTTAACCATCTACGACACCCATACAAATTCTATTCCTAGATATTGTATCATACTAACCGACCATACCAGTTAAGCATTCTGCCCCTTCATGTTACCTAACCATCCCATCAAACCTGTTCGCTCTTACAAAAACGAATCACACAATTTAACCATTCTCCACACACCATAGAAGCTACACATTTATCATACTGCCAAAACAACCGAACATGGATCAGGCCATAACAATTAACATAATGACTATACCAATCATACAAGAAACTAACTGTATGACCTAATCATACCGATAGGTTACACCATTAAGATGTACTAGCTATAAAATAAAACAAAAACCATACAGGCAGCCCATGTCAGCAGACAATACCATCGTGTTACTCCATACATTCGAGACATTCTAAGAGACCATACCAACCAAAAACATACTAGTCAGACATAAATAACATATAACCAAAACAAGTTATCTATAACAACCATGCAGAGAGGTCATACAGTATAAATATTCTAAAAGTGCCTCTACCAATGTTAGTCTAAGTACAATTCATATTATCAGTCATACATTTCGACTTTCTATACTAACCAGCACACCTCTCATCATACCTCCTGCCCTCCAGTTTAACAATCATACAGGGACGTCACACTCAGAGACAAAGCTATTCCACCACATAAACTCCCTCCTACTATCAACCCAAACTACTGAAATATTTCCCTTTATCCATTAAAAAATGTGTCATTTTCACCTTGAAATCAAGCCTTTTAAACTAAAAAATCACGTTTCTCCCTCAAAATTTTCCTAAAATGTATTTTTTTAAATATTCTCACATCCCTAATCACTGATTAGGGATGGGAAGATTGTGATAAGTTATCAGTCGCGAAAATATTTATGGCCATGCTAGACTTCAATATCCTACGTCCACACAACTTCCTTTGATTATTGGCCACGCGTCTATGAAGACATTTTCTTATTTGACTGGACCAGTCATAATAAAGTACTCCGACACTGAACGTCCATTATTCGCAGACAGATACTTGTTAGGTGACATTTAAAATCATCCAATCACGGATTTGTATACGAAAAAAAGTGTTTTGGAGGACAACTGGTCCTAAAATCTTTTCGCAAAAAAAACCTGTCCCTAGTCATACCGTCACGAACTGTTGGTAGAGGTATTGAAATTTCGCGAAAATATTTCAAGATATGTTATATTTCAAAACACTGTATGGTCGCCGTTGGTGGGCGGGTTTTCTCGGGGATCTCCCGTTTCCACACCCCTTCATTCCGGCGCCGCTCCATACTGACCTCAATCATCTTCACCGGCTCTCAACAGCTCGCTGTTAAGAGCCACCCAAATCTTTCACTCACTCACTTTATTGATTATATTACGACTTAACACTTCGAGTCCGGTACAGATTGCAGATAAAATAAGACATGCTAGAAGTAAGTCACCTATATGCAATACTGCATGACCATCAGTTTTATTTGTATCTCCGTTCCAATTTACAACAATCCTATTGGTTCGCATAACAACGGACACGCTTACTAAACTGTTAAACTTTACAACTTTCATTACTGGCCGGCTCTCTGCCAATACAGTGTCGAGTTGAAAGTGTCCCATTCAAATCTTATTTCCCACGTATAATAATGCATAATCCATCCAATTTTTTTTTTTTAAGTACTGTACACGTTGAACGTTGATGGCATAGTATTATTTACGGAAATCACTTTGGTTTACTGTCGAAGTTGTTGAATACTGATAGGCCTGATTAAAAACAGAAACTGTTTCTCATGCAGAGAGCGACCAACGGCAAAGTCTGCTATTCGCCAAGAGGCGTGCAGGCCATGTCCAATAAACTGTGATCCAATTGCGAAGGTAATCTCATTGTATATGTGCTTGATGTCTATCTTGTCCCGAAATGAATTCGTAAAATTTTCCTATCCCTAACTATAGCTAGGGATAGAAAAATTTCGCGAATTAATTTCGGGACAAGATAGATGCCAAATACATATAGAGTGAAGTCATCTTTGCAATTGGATTGCAGTTCGTTAGACACGTTCTAGACGCCTCTGAGCCAATAGCAAACTTGCAAAGAAACAAGCAGCGAATCACATACTGCCAGGTGCGAGGTAACGCTGTGGCAGCACCCAATTTATCACACAGCTGAGGCTCGAGTGTACACAGGACTGTGGAGTCTAGCCTACAGGTCATTGAACTCGCGAAATTTCCTATCCCTGGCTATAACTATACAGCAACATTGAAAAGGACTTTATTTAGAGTTGAGATATACATTAAATGTTGTGCTCACAAATAAATAGGGACCTTTGGCATTAAGCTAAAATTCACAGTACTGTGTACACTTGAGCAGTCGTCGTTTATGATTGGCTGCTGCTTATATGCGAAGTCATTCCCGTTCTGAGTAACCTGCGCGTGGTTGGGGCACATGATTGTGAAGTGTTCAATTATTGGCGCAGATTTACCCGGGGCGTGCCAAATAAATAATGGCCCACTGAGAAACTTATTGCAAAGGAAAAGGGTTTTTAGGTTTAAAATATCTTCAAATAATAACGCAAATTTTGCATGTCTCTACTAATAAATAAAAGTAGTAATGGTGAGATAGATATTTTGATGCTGTAAATAATAGCTGTGTAAGCATATTAATATCACGTTTAGTTCGTTTATTTTTATTAAGACCTCCGTCACTCTCGAACTCAGATACGCCCTTCTGGCGTTTCGTAACACTACAGTAGACTCATTTATGCACAATTTATCCAACAATGACGGTGTTCACGATAGTTCAGTTCCATCACTTTGTCGACTGGCGCCCATGTCTTATTGCACTCTTATTATCTTCGGGTGACGCCACGTGCTTTATCTGCTGTCGCGTCATTAATCAGAGGTTATCTCTTGTAATGCTCACCCTTGCTAACACCTGCACAGCACGCAACTTGCAACAGTCGTCTTCCATGGCGAGCAAGTTTGAAACACGGGCATTTTTTGGCGAAACTATTGACACTTTGAACATTATGCCCGAGTCACGGAGTATACAGAATGTTGCAAAATTGCATGCCAATATACTTCGGGGTAACATTCCTCGCATCTGGAGGATCGAATAATTTTATATGATCATGGGTCCGCGAATGCTTCATTTCTTCACTACAGCCCGTAATACATAACGTACAGAGTACGTCCAGCGGACTGGATCATGTTACTGGGGAATGCCATCGCAGCTGTAATTGGCAGCCCCCATACCAGCCCCCGAGGAGCCCTGATTTGAATCCACTAGACTTTTATTAGTGGGGACATTTAAAGGCAAGTGTGTATGCAACCCCAGTGGACGATATATGCACCCTCCGTTACCGTATTGTGGCGGGCTGGGAAACAATCAGGAATTTTACAGGGGTTCATCAACGCATCTGGGTGTGGCTGGTTGATGCATGTGTTCATGCTGATGGAGTCATTTGGAACATTTCCTTTAGTGCCGATGATAAGCTTTCACACATTTGTAACTAATTCTTGTGCAGTTCCTACTCTTCTATGTGTAGTGTCATAGCGTGAGGTGACGCGTATCATGCAAACGAATGCTTCTATGGCATTCCACAGTAAGATGATCCAGCCCGCTGGTCATGCGCTGTATGTTATGTATTACGGGCTGTAATGAAGAAACGAAGCATTTTCGGACCTATGTTCATATAACATTTTTTCATCCTTCACATGTGAAGAATGTTTCCCCGAACTATTGACGTGCAATTTTGGGACATCCTGTATGAGAGTACAGAGGTGAAACAGCTACTTGTTCCGCGAACTCCGCCCGTACACGCCATCAAAATGGCGCCACTAGTCAGCAGCATGTAGGAAGGCTATTCACCAATCAGTGGCTGGTAGCTTACGTGACAGCCGACAGCACAGCCAATAGGGAACCTTGCGCAGCACGTGGTAGCCAAAGACCTGCTCCTAGACCTTCGCACAACCAATCTGAGAATGAATACGGCAACAAAAAAGAAACCGCCACGCTATTCCGTTTCCGTGTATGTCTCTACTCTGTACCGCTCGGGCAAAGCGAACCTGGTGACATCTCGAGACTCAAAGAAAAAAGTCGTTACAATGTAGTTTCATTGTCTCCGTAGTTTTTATCATGAGTGCAATTAACACTTGGACTTATCAGGAAATGTTTTCGTGAGTAAAATACTATAATTTTGTAAGGTTACGCGCAAACGAATGCGATGGCGTATAAACCATGCCAAGCATAAAATTACATTTGATTAGAAAACTATCGATTCTGCACTTACTGGCTGAAAGCCGACCAGTATAAACCGTTCACGGTAAACTGAGCACTTTTGAAAACCCTGATTAGACATCTTCCTGTATGTACGTTTTGTATTATTCCTCCTTATGTAAAATAAACACTGCTATCGGCCTAGTCACTTTATTCATGCATCGATCAAATGAAACTGTGAGATTATTTAAAAAGTTTGTATTTTACAAATCTACTCATTTTGACACTTAGATGCATTAAAAAAAGAGAAAGCGAAAGAAATAATTTAAGGGTATCATAAATGGCGCTACTCTCAATCCTTCGCTACCAACTGTAATGGGCGCATGTTACTCAGTACGCCTGCTAAACTATGTGCAGGTAAGAGCAGGGTATTTTTCTAAGGTTGATTTCAAAAGTGCTCACTTTATCGTGAACAGCCTTTAACGAACGTATTACAGTACGGTGTAGTGTCTGGCATAGTCTAATTGCGGTTTTTTTTCACACTTTTTGAATCAAACATTTGAAAAATTACCCTATTTATGACGGGTTTTGTTGTTCCTTGAATACGCCATGCATCACAAACGATTTATGTGTGTGTCAACAAAAAGGTAGGTACTTTATTTGTGATCAGATTAAAGTTTTACTAAACATTTTACTCGCCAATTTTAATGTTTTATTTATAATTAACCCTTTCAGGCCCACTTTAATCTACGTTTAAATGTTTTCCAAACAAAAATGTTATGATGCGTGCTGTACTTAAGTCGACACAACACTTGTTTCGTTGTCACAGCCAATGAACAAATGTGCTGTAGGCTGTATGTTCGGCTACAGTAGAATGATCCAGTTATAGCCTAGACCAGTAAGACGGTTTGCGAATCGTTTACCCACAGGTAAGATCATTGGTCATTGAGCTTCGCTGTGTGCAGTAGAGACGAGAAAATGCCTACACAAGCTCAACGTACACATATCTGTACACTAGGTCTGAGTGGGTTGATACGAATGAAAACAGGGAGAAAATATGTATGTTGGTATTACCTTGTGAGAAATAGTTCTAATGTAAAATATTACTACACAGAATGCGTACGGATATGTCGCGTTGTTACTTTGGTGTAATTTTCTAGACTCGGTTAAGGGGCTGGCCGGCTTGTAGCTTTTCTCTGCGTTTGAGGCTGAGAAGCGCAATACCTATAAGTGCTACACTGGCACGGGCTACAAGTGCACCATCGCCCCTACGCGCAGGGCTCTGAACTCGAGTGCAGTGTTCTCGTCGTGCTGCGTGTACCTATGGGTCTTTAAGGGGTGACCCTATTATTTTATTGGTGAAAAGTCTGTAGGCAGGTTCAGTGCATGTCCCACGAGTTTCTAATAACGTTTAATTGCTCCGACATGGTGTTTTTAATGTGCGCGACATCATACAAATAGTCGACATGTCTATAGTCTATTCGCGGTTTCTTCGCCATTTTTGAATCAAGACTTTAAAAATCTCCCCATGTATGACGACGTGTTCAGTTATTTCCAACATATGCCTTATATATAGGGATGGGAACATTTCGCGAGTTCATTTCAGGACAAGGTAGACGTCAGACATGTGCACACTGAAGTTGACTTTGCAATTGGATCGCAGTTTGTTAGGCACGCCCTGGACGGCTCTGAGCCAATAGCAGACAGGAAAGGAAACACGTAGCGAATCCCATGCTACCAGGTGTGTAGTAACACTGGCTACTCACTGGGGAAGCAGCCGATGAACAAACAACTGAGGCTCGAGTAAACACAGGATTGTGGAGACTAGCCTAAAGTTCACCGAACTCGCGAAATTTTCATATCCCTCCTTATACCACAAGCATTTTATACCTGTGTTCATAAGAGTTTCATTTTCTCCTGTTAAATTGAAATGTCGTACATATTTTATCTCTTATAATGCTTCGTTTATAATTATTTTTAGTAAAAACACAGGGAGAAAATAAGTAGGCCTATGTTTGTAGCGCCTAGTGAGAATAGTTCTTATACAAAGTACTGTTATACTTAATGCGCACGATTTCGGAGCGTTGTCCCTCTGGTGTAATTTTCCAGACGTAGTTAAGCTTAGTTTGTACTACGCGCGGAGGCATATCCTGGAAATATAACCTTAACAGGACTTCAGAAAAGGCTGAAGTAACCGTGGATGGATTATAGTCTGAAGCGTGTGTTCTTTTTGTAGTTGAGCACATTGATCGCACGTTTAGTAGTTTCGCAAAAAGAAAACGCGTGTTTCAAGCACACCGGCGCGATAGGCAGGTTTGTTTGCATGAGGTGGAGGAATATTCTGCAAGTAAAACTTCAACAAGGCTTCAGTTAAGACAAGTTGTGGCGTAACTGTGTATGAATTATATGGTGAGTACCAATAGGACGACATGTAGCGGGAATACGTTGTCCAACAGAACTGGTTCTCCTGTTGTTCTAGATGAAGGTAACTCCCTCCCGCCTTTTCTTGAATATCTATCAAATGTGCGTAGTCCCTGAAGGGTTAAACGTGTCCCCAATATGTTCACCTACGAAAAGGAAACATACCAAGCTATATAAATTAAGTGAATATTAAAATTACAAACGAAAAAGAAACGGGTAATTTTGGAATTTTTATAAATGTAGTCTTTCATAGATATTAATTGATTAATATGGAAGATTCCTTAAGTGAGTACAGAGTGGAGTTTTCAAGATACCACACTTGTCAAAGTCCATTCGCGATTACTTCAAACATTTTTGAAGCCGTGTTAAAGTTCTAATTCCACGATATTCCTCCGCCCCATGCAAACAAAGCTTAACCACGTCTAGGGAACTACGCCAAAGGTACAATGCACCGTATTCGTGAGCAATCAATTTTATAATATTTTGCATTAGAATTATTTCTTACCAGGAACTACAATCACGCCTATTTTCTCTCTGTTTTAATTCATGTTAATATTAAACGAAACATTATAATTTATAAATAAAATATAAGTGAAAGGAGTATGCACGTATGTACATGGGGCCACGTTTATATGGAAGTTTCTTTGCTCCTGAAGGAAAAGGCCCACCTTCATATTTTTACTGTTTCGCTGGATTTTGTCAGAATCTAAATAATAAATTACAAACAGTCAAAATTTCAGTTCGTAAGATAAAAACTGTTCTTTTTAATAGTTTCTCCAATGAACACAATGGATTGTAAAACGTGTTTCATCTGTCGCGACACTTTGATTGGTACACAGACAAGTCGCGACTTCATTGGCCGACAGCCAGCTAATAGGCCTAATAAACATTGCAGAGTAAAGTAAGCGTGTCTGGTGTAGCCAGGACGAATAGGAAGATGGTAAGTGGAAATACAGTGATCAACACAATTGATAGTGTTGTGGTGGTGAATATAGGCCGTTCACATCAACCATGTCTTCAGTGCCAGCAAATTTGTGCCGTCTTCAAAGGGTTAACAGAAAGAAATGTAAACTACTTTAATTTTAACACAAGTATAAAATGCTTGAGATAAATGACATATTAAGGTTGTGTCCGAATTCGCCTAAAATACATACTTGTGCGTACCTGTCCCCGGAAGTGACGTCATTAGTGCTCTCCTAACTGCAAGTGAAGTATGCAAGTATACAAGTAAACGAAGTTATTGTATACTTCTCGCGTACTTCCGGAATATGTGCCGCCATTTTGAGAAGCAATTTGTAGGTTACCATTTATTTCCGACATAATTATTTGATTTAAAGTTTAATAGGGCAACATTACTACTTCGTAGACATAGAATTTTGAACTGCATAAATAATTATCGCAAGTTTCACCTTAAAAAAAAGGCCTAAGCAATAAATTCGTAATAGGCCTATGTTCCTAACCTACAAAAGCTAAGATAAAAAAAACCCAAACTTCACTTATATATAATAATGCAAGACAATAAATGTTAATGTAAATCAAATTTAAATATTATTTAATACTTAATTTAACCCTAAAATCTTCGGCAATTATCAAATTCTTATTCGGAATACATGAAAATTTAAAGTGGTTAGCTGACTAATAACTGGAACCCAAGCCAAGTCTGCCTGTCCGAATTAATCAAGTTTGGTGCCAAGGATAAGTGAAGTACCCAAGGATGCAAGTACAGGAGTATATATCTGAGTTCGGACACCGCATTAGGTAACAACCAAGCACGTCATACATTGAGTGATTTTTTCAAAGGTTTGATTTAAAAATTTTTAAGAAGAACCGCGAATAGAGTATATAAATATTATTCTGAAATTATTCAACATCGTCAGGAATTTTAATTTATTTTCAAAATACTGTATTTCGAAACCAGCGCCTCAGACACGAGCGAAACTACAAAAAGAGCCTGTATTGAGATTTGCTTCAGACTTCCTACTGTCGGGGACCTGGGTTGAGGTTGATAGCATAAGGCCACTCTCCTTCCTTCCTATCGCTGCTACTCCTACAACCTAGTCGACACTGGGGGGTGGTAACTAAACTCCGCTACAATATTATTTCCCTTTATTACACTTTTATCTCTTTCACACAATAAATTCTGATATTTCAATATCAATGAAAAACAAGTTACTACGGTTAACACTTACGTTAAGCTTGACTTTCTTGTAGTTTATGACGCTACTGACTTTATTGATACAATTCTATATATTGACTCCGCGGCCTAACGTCCTGAACCGAATCCGTCTTGTACCCAAATCGTAGACGTTCTTACCACTTTAATCAAGGTATAGCGGTCGTCCGGCAAGGCTCCTCCTGGAATGGCGTCGTGCTGATTCGGTCTGCTAATTGGACGCTTGATGCCCCTACGGCCTTGCCGTACTGCTCTGCGCTGGTGACCCTGTTGCACCGACCTCGTCGTATTGCTGGATAGGTGTCGTCTGCTTGGCTGTTTTTTTTTTATCTGGAGAGTTCGCCAAATCCCGCTACGCCTGCTGAGCACCTTCAAGGTTCTGTGTGCCTTCCGGCATGCTTGTTAGTGGCTAAGTCGGTTGGAGAATGGGATGCGGCTCAGGGCAAGCCCTTTACGCCTTAGGTCGGGTTTAATTATTATAATGGGCGCATGCATCGCGGCTAAGCAGGGTTATAGTGCCATGGCCGCAATTGCAGTCATGTGCACACCCCTAAAGAAGAAGGGTGTAGATGGAAGAGCATAGCAAACCAGACAAAGCGGAGAGGGTCGTAAAAAATCTATGCAAAAGTCGCGAAGGATAAAATTATTCCTTAACTGGATTAGTGTTGTATAAAGTAGGGCATTTTTTAGTTCGGAAAGAAAGACGTCTGTTGGTTTGATGTGGGGTGAAATGAAATGAGATCGCAGCTGGTGTGAATTGCGGGGGGACAGCAGCCCCCGCGCCGATGCCAGTCATCGTGTGTGCGCAGGCGCCCTTGAAATCGAGCTACTGTCAATACTGCCGTGTAGGCAAACCAGCACTGCAGTACAGATAGCAACTGAGGATGCAGGGCCCCCCTGCGTCTCGTCGAGTGCGTCGGAAAACCGGACAGCTCAGTCATGACACCGACTCCATCTTCGCCCTTCCGCACCGATGCCAGAATCTCCAATCCATGGATGAAGGTGGTGAGGGTTCTTTCGGGGAGCCACTCCCTCCTCTTCTTCCAAAATAGCCCGTCGGTCTGAGAAACGTTAGACATCCGGGGCCTACCAGTGGTGGTGGCGAATCCGCTGGCCCAAAAGTGAAGGCTGACATCGGGGTGCTTCCAAGGTCCGATGTATTCCAATCTATTCATCATGCACCCGCAGTCGGCAGCCCTCAGAATCCAGCAGTGAGGATCGCTACACTTCGCATTTTTCAGAACTTCGAGATCCCCCTCCCCGCCTTGATCGTTGGGCCACCTCCAGCAGATGCGCTTCGCCATCTCGTACTGAACTGCCCAGGTTCCCGACGTCCACTACAACGGCGCTCTCGCACCGGCCAGTTGGTTCGGGGGCTGGTATTTGATTATTTCCAGCCACCCCAGAGCCTGGGTATTCCCCTATCCATCACCTGGGGACGCGACGAGTTGCGGATAGTCGCCTCACCCAACCTGCCATGGTCCCATCGCACTCGCGGTTGCACCTCACTTTCGCTGGTCCTCAAGTCGCGAGCAGTTCCCAGCGAGCGAGTAGCCACGAGCGCGATGTTCATCCCACGACAGCTTAGCTTGATGGCTGCGCCCACCGCCTTTTCTATCATTGCCGTAGCTCAGAGCGGGGATGTACTCGGACCCTTGTGAGGGCCCTTGTACCACCCAGGCGGTTGCAGTATTTGTATCTCTCTGCGGGCTGAGGAAGTTTCCCTCCAAAGACCGCAGAGAACACATAGCCCACAGGTCAGGACGCCCTGCACGTCCCGGTGCAAATCGTTGGCTGCGTATTTTTTTTATTTATTTATTTTCTTTTATTTTCTCTGGCGAGCCCCCAAATCCCGCTACGCCAGCGTGAGCACCTTCACAGTTCTCTGTGCCCTCCGGCACGCATGTTAGTATCTAAGACGGTTGGAGAATGGGATGCGTCTCAGGGCAAGCCCTTTACGCCTTAGGTCGGGTTTAATTAACAAAATGGGCGCATGCATCGCGGCTGAGCAGGGTTGTCTGGTGCCATGGCTTCAATTGTAGCCATCGACATACCCCGAAAGAGGAAAGGTCCAGTAAGGGGTATAGAAAACCAGGCAAAGCCGAGAGGGCCTGGAAAAAAACCATGCGACAGTAGCGGAGGATAAAAATAACTCCATCTATTGGATTAGGGCTGGAGAAAGTAGGGTTATTGTTAGTTCGCTAAGATAGACTTTGTGAGGTTAATGAGGGTGATATGAAATGTGTCGAGCCGCTGCTGGAATGTATCCAGGGTCGTACCACAGTAGCACGGCCCTGGAGGCGGGGGACAGAACTGCGCCACCCGCCCGCAGATGCCAGTCATCTCTCTGGAAGCAGAAAAAAGTGTTAGTTTCCAGGCATAAAAATTAGGGGAAAAAAGGAAGAGGAAAGGGGGTGGTGGGGCGGTGCAATGAAATGACACTACCGACAGCGTTATTTCGCTTGTAGTTATTTATGTAGAAATGTATTTTATGTGTTGTGTGGGCTAGTGTGAGTGTGCCACTTCACAACCCCCACCATCTGCTGCAGAGAGCACACTATGCCACAGCCTCCTCAGTTTTTGTAAGCTTTCGTGTTCACGTGGGCAAAGGCGTTGAGTTTTGTCTGCGTGTCCGCGACGTGCCTCCATACATACGCACCCTGGCCAGAGCGTCAGACCCCCCATCACTACTGCCTACCGCTCGGCGCGCCTCGCCACCTTGGAATGGGCTGTTCCTCCAGCCCCGGCTCTCGAATCAGGAGTCCGCTCGTTCGTATCTCGTCGGGAGTGCAGCAATACCCCCTTTCTCCAATAAGCAGCCGTCCCGGCTGATGACGCGGCGAGTGAAGACCTGAGGCGGGGCGATAAGAGTGCGATCGTGTCGGAAATGGACACCCCTGGTCAGAGGGGTAATGGGCCACCACTGCGAATGATGTCGGTGAGCAGCCTTTCTTCCACACGCATCGCGGTTGTCGCGAGTTAACGTTGCCGTGGTATTTAACAGAAAAGAGTCTGTAAAGTCTCATTCACGCACTATTCATCTGCCTCTTGTGGATGCAAGGTTAGGCGTGGTCAGTCAGCTAGGTCGTTACAATATACTAGCTATATTTCTGAACTAGCGTGTGAAAGTTAAGTTGTAAATTATATGGTACATAAATATTTCCTACTAATTTATTTACAAGACATGTTAATATTTACTCTCCTAGGACTTAATATTCAGCCGTTTGTTGAATCAATATTTCACCCTTGGTATAGTTTAAGTAATGTTAAGCTATTATTATATATTTGTTGAAAAAGTATTGTGTTTGAATTTATACAAATAAGTTCTGTCTAAGAACACAGTTTTTTTAAATGATGCAAAATCCACATTGCGTCATGTTTCCCCGGATACTAGGAGTGAGGTCGGTGCCGTATTTACGTAAATTTAAGAAAATATTTCCCCCTGGCTAGACACCGAACACGGGCGAATGACTAGTAGGAGAATTTTTGCGCGCTGAGGTTGGGCACTGCAAATGTGGCTAAGTTGACTAATAAGTTATGATGTCTGCGTGTGGTATAGATTGAAATACTTAAAACAAATATCATTTAGACTATACATTATGGATATGTGAATATTATTTCCCCTCTTGAGATATAAAATAAAAATGTTAACAGTAAATTGTACACGTACTAATTAAGTATTGAATTTTATATATATATATATGCGTTTGCCAATCTTTTATAAAATGGTAGTTATTTTGTAACAGAAAAGACAATAATGAATTTTTATATACATTTGGACCAATTAGTCTTAACTCCTATGGTAAGGTATAACAAAATATTCTAGAAAACATATGTAGAACTATGAGACTATACATTAATTACAAGTACGGTGTACCGAATGTCTCGTGAGTTGGCACTCCTGGTGCCGTCCTGTCAGTGCTTGCTATCTAGCGTGAATGAGCCAACTGCAAACGAAAAAGACGTAGTCAGCAGTACTGCGTGCGGGCTGTGTACACCACGCGCTATATTGTTCAACATACGTATGTCGTTTATACCGTGTCAGAATAACTTACTCCGAGTGTGGAAGTAAACCTCAAGACTTCTATGCTTTGTGAATAACCAGTCGTTGAACTTACTTTGCATTCAATTTCGTGTGTATTCCATAACATATGGTTACTGTTAAACAGAACTTTCGCTCTAGGCGTAAGTGTACGCGACTACGTAACTAAAATGTAATACCTTCCTGCAGTGACTTCAGTTTCAATATGACGAACAGTATTTAAGTAGTTACATAACTTTTCCACGTGTCGGGAAATTTTAACTCAATCCAGTCTAAAATACGTTAAGTGCGTACTTATCTTCTACTCGTAACATTCTTAATACGTATTCACAATCAATAAAATTTTTAATTGATACAATACTCTTGTACTTAATGGCTCCAATGACTTCAAAACGTAGCCATATGTTACTGCTTAACCATCGTGTTTCATAAGCAAATTCTATCTCCTTGTGAAAAAGAATTTCTCTCAGAATTAAAAGTCTCTATTAAAGTTTCTGATATATATATATATATATTCACTGTAAAGGATTAACTCTATATTAATGTAATATTTCTTTCATCACTGGCGTTTTACCTTTTCTTACCCTTATCGTGACGTCACGACGCCAGTAAACATGGCGGTGCCCTATGGTCCTGGATAATATTTACCTGAGTCGCACTTGACTTGGATTAACTCATGTGCTCATCTTCTTCTTCGAAAGGTGAATGAATAAACGCTTGGCTTACTGCTAATTGTGTGCCGCAACCTGATTGATCAATAAAGATATCCTGATTACCTTTTTATACAAGTATGCAGTTACCAACATTAACAACAATACAGTACTCATTGACACATTCGTAAATGATTCACTTGATAAAAACGTAAAGGCCCTATGCGTCTTGAAAGTGTTGGCATAAATCATAGACACATTCTGTCTCGCTTTCCAATATGGGAACCTCAGCATGAGAAATTGACAAATTATAATTTTTAGTGATTCAGTAAAATTAGAGAACTGTATATCTGCGTACATGTGTAGCTGCGGTAACTCAAAATTAACTTCCTGAAACCAGTGTATAGGAATAATCGTGTGGCTGGATGGTACAGCTGGTGATCTGGTATCACATATCATAGTAGCGTCAGCAATTAAACTCTCATTTACAAATATTTTGCAACCTCAAGGTATCTCAATATCCATGCTTTCAACATCGTGACTGTTGATTTGTGTGTCAAGTGACTGATTACGGCATGACATAAACACTAGACCTGGAGCATTAGTAATTATAAACCTATGTGGTGATAACTTTTTTGATTGTAAACTCGTTTTGTTTCTGACACTCATATTTACACGTTGCAAAAAGTTCCTCGTGATTGTGTAATTGTATGGCTGCCCTAGCACATCTGTATTCCTCCGCCGTAGCAATTTCCTTTGGAACATGAGAAATCCCCTCCTTAATTAGAGAATAATCTGCTATTTCCTTAACTACATGAAGCTTTTCATTAATGGAAAAAGGTCGTTTTGGTGTGCAGATAGTGCACGTATGCTTGAAAAATCTGTAAGGCGTACTGATTATTTGATATACCCTCCACTCACTATCTGTACTCTGTAGTGGGGTTTGAAGTTTAATTAAAATTTTAGTGTTTGACAATGAGCATTCAGTCAGTGGTAGCTTGTAGTATTCTAACACATTTTCCTTAGAAATACTTAATTTCACATTAATTTTGCTGAGTGTTTGTTCTAACTTCAGTAAATCTGACATAAGAACATTCTTGGGAATAGCCTGTAATGGTAATCTAATTTGCTGACAATGCTGAATGAATGAATTCTCTGTTCGTATACCAAATTATTAATAATGTGCAAAATAACAATACTAAATAAATGTTGCATTTTGACAGCGGGCTGTATGGTTTCTTTAAAATGCTTTTGATTTGCAATCATTTGAGAAAAGTCATTAACAATACGTGGCAGTTCGTTAATTTTCATTTCAACCTGTGACTTGATCTGGTTAGTTGCGTGTATTGTAATGCCCAAGTTCTTGTCAGCTGTGGTTATTCTATTTCCCAAATTGTTAAGATTTTTCACTAAAGTTTCATCATCGGCGATAAGCGCCTGAAAATGCTTGCTTGTCAGTAATTCGCACCACCACGCACCGAACTCGCCTAAGAGCTCGATGCCTCTCTTGTGACGTGTGGGTAATGATATTTCACTAAGATATTCGCCAACTAAACTGTCCTCAATATTTCCAACATACTTGTAGATTTGCTTACCTATTTCGCAATTGGACGAATTTCTTATTTAGCACACAGTGTGCATTCGTTGATCACGAGCATTAGGAACAGAGGGTTGATGTATAGGAATTTGATATGTAAGTGGTACAGTCGCCTCATAACAAACATCAACTGAGAGTTCCTCCCAGGCAATACCTGTGTGTGTTTTGTACGCCGCTTGTACAGAGTAATACAAAACAAGACTAATTAAAATTTGCGTCGTCAACTGGAGTGGATCGCCTATCTTGTTCCTTTTACGCGTCTTCTTGCTGCGAAGCTGTTAGTGCGCCAGCCACCTCCGCGATTACGGTGATTCCGTTACTGTACTAGGTGCATGAATATTGTACTCTCTCACCTACACACTCTGTAACCAAATAATATTCATATTAGCATTGTACAAAACTTAAGTATAAATAATGTTGCCCTACCTAGGCAATTATCCTTGTGTTCTGGTATGAACAAGTTTCGTGTTCCGTGTACAAACATAATAGTGTGTACCCGTCTTGTTTACTTTTATTTTGAGAGTGGAAGGCCCTGTGATACCTACTATTTCGAATGGACCTTTATACTCAAACGAAAAGGCCTTCTTATGATGTTTTTTTCCCTTCTTCTTCTTCTTCTTCTTCTTCTTCTCCCAAATGTAGTCGCCTACTTGAATATTGTTTGGCCTAACTTTGTTATCGAAATATTGCTTCTGTAATTTTTGTGCTGCCATCAAATTACCTGTGCTTGTTCGCGTTCTTGGCGTAACTTATCGCACCAATTATTGGCTCGTTCAGAGTAATGTTTTGTGAGTACGTGCTTTGGCTGAGCTGCCTCTACGCCGTGTAATAGGTGAAATGGAGAGTCTTTAGTACTTGAACACATAGACGTGTTGTAATTAAAAGTGACAAAGTGTAAATAACCATCCCATCCTGCGGTGTCTTCATGGGCACATGCAGTTAATTGATTATATATCATTTTATTCATCGATTCCGTTAAACCATTGCATGCTGGATTGTAGGCTGTTGTTTGATTTTTTTTTTCAATTTTTATTGATTAAGGAGTTCAAAAATTACGTCGTTGTTAAAGGAGGTGCCCCTATCTGTTAACAGCTGTTTTGGACATCCGAATTGCAATATTGCCTCCTCAATGATGTCGGCAAATGTTCTGATGCCTATACTTTTTACTGCTTTGGCAACAACGTATCTGCTAAAGAATTCTGTCATTACGAGAATATATTTGTTGCCCCTACGCGATCTTGTGAGCGGCCTTTTCGCATCTAGAGACCAACTATGGAATAGAGGTAGAGACTTTATCGGCTGTAATTCCCCTATAGGTTTCTGGTTTGATGCCTTAACTTTTATATGTGTTTCACAGTTTTTTTTATATAGTCTTTGACGTCTTAACAAGGTGTCCCAGTAATAGTTAGATTTTAACTGTTGTAATGTTTTGAATGCCCCGAAATGTCCCCCTCCTAAAAGTGCATCGTGGTGTGCCTGAATTATTTATTTTGTGTAATATTGGAGGACTAATGCCAGTTTCCTGTCTCATGTAGGTGTATTTACTTTCAGGTAAATTTCCCCGTTTCTGGAAATGCCATAACGCCGAGCTAACTTCCTGTACCTTGAATCGGCGTTAGTAGGGTCTGTAAAAGCCCGCTGAAGTTTTTTATATGTGGGTCGTTTTCATATTCACCCTTAAACGGTGACGTATACATTTGCATTGGGCATAGAAACAATTTATTGTCGTCTATTATTTGAATATATTCAAACTCGTGTTGATAAATAGGTAAAATGAAAACTACAGTATTCTTATTCACTATCACAATCTGGCAATTTAATATAGGATCCATACATGTTCCATTAAATTTTGTTTATTACTCTCCATGATAAATTCTATGTTAACTGGAAATATATAAGATATAATTCTTGCAATTTGGTGCGCTGGAATATATTCTCCGTTTACAACTTCTTTACGATAGTGGATTTATCTATTGTACGCATGTCCTCTTTCATAAAATTTTTTAATTCTGACCAATTATTCACAGTATGTTTACTAACTTTTTGCTGAATTTCCTGCTCTTTATCAGGATTCCGATATAAAACCTCTGCAAATGCTTTATAGATTGATTGGTATTCTAACATGTTCTTTTTAACATTAAATCTAACATCAGTTATTACTACCGGTTCTGTATCTGCTTCTCCGCGTGTGGGCAGACGGCTTAACGCATCTGCTAGAGTATTATTTTTGCCTTTAACTATGAGAGCTTAAAAATCATACTCGAAAAGTGAAATTGCCATCTTCTTAATGTGCAGGTTGTGTTATTCCATAGACTTCAAATAACGTAAACTAGCATGATCCATTTCTATAATAAAGTGCCTACCATATAAGTATTGCCTAAAATTAGTGCAGAAATATTTAATAGCAGCTAGTTCTCGTTCGGTCGTGGACCAATGAATTTCATTCGTGGACAGTTTCTTAGATGCAAAAGCGATCACATTCCTGCTTTTTGTAGTCGGGTTTCCTTGCATTAACACGGCCCCTATGGCTGTATGTGACGCATCACATGCTAGTATTGTTGTGTAATTCTCTTTAAAACTTGTCAAAATAGGAGCATTTTGTATAGCATCTTTGAGTTCGCTAAAAGTCTTTTGTTGTTCTGGTTCCCATTGATATGTCGTATTGTGTTTAGTGAGCTCTAATAAGGGGGCTGTCTAACTAGCGTAAGTATGGATGTATCGTCTCAAATATGACGTCATCCCCAAAAATTTCCTAAATTCTTTGATATTTGAGGGTGGCGACATATTAATTATTGCTTTTACTTCTTCAGGGTCTGTGATAGTTCTGTTGGGTGTGACGTAATAACCTAATATTTGTATATATTGTGCAGCGAACTTTTACATTGAATTGCCGCAGCCTTTGGAATACTTTCTGAATGTTGTTTGACTGCTCTTGGAATGTATTACCATTATAAAAACATCGTCGATGTACGATATCGGCGACAGCAGTAATCCATCTGAGTGGGCCCAGCAAAATGTCGATAAACTGTTGAAAATACTGCGGACTTGTGGATAACCCCATAGGCATTCTTGAATATTGGAAGAGGCCTACTCTGTCTATTATAAAGGCTAGTTTGTGTCTATCTGCCTTCCGAACTGGTATGGCATAAAATCCAGAAAATAGGTCTATGCTGGTAATGTATTTTGAATTTCGTAACGTGTTGAGAATATCTTCCGTACTAGGCAAAGGATATTGAATTCTGTTTAAATACTGGTTAAGTTTCCTAAAGTCGATAAGGAATCTGAGTCCTCCGTGTGTTTTTTTTTCGAAGTGTTAATGATGGCACAGCGTAAGCGGAATCAGATTGTTCTATAATGTTAGCTTTTAGCATATCGTTAATTTGTGCAAGTAATTCTTCCCTAATTTTCGGGCTGATGCGATACGGTCGTGTGACTATCGGCTTGACTGTATCTAGTTCCAATTTTATTCCAGAATGTTGTGTTTCCGTAAGTTCTAATATGTTGCTTGCAAACCTACCCTGGTATTTATTGATTCAATTATGGATCTCTTGCTTTTGAGACTCCTCAAGATTGGCACTAATATTGAGTTGAAAACTTTCCTCCGATTTATATGCAATAGTTTCAATCTTGCGAATACAATGTTGAATATTTCCTACGTCGCAATCCTGTATATCAGTTGAATAAATATGCACGTGTAAGATTTTGTTCGAATAGTTGCCGTGCATGAACAGTACGTTTTGCCTAAGAAAAGGTATTACATCGTAGTGTTTCATAAAATCAACTCCGAGTATAATAACCATTTGCAAACTGTCAATAATAAACAATTCCTGAGTGAAAGTATGGCCTTCTATACATAATGTAAGTGTTGTCTTATACTTGGGCGTGTCTACTTCTTGTGTCGGCCCTACAAGCGTTATATTTCAGTAAACAGGCTGTATGTTTTGATTGGAAATTAAAGTACTCGCTATGCAGCTGTGCGAATAACCTGTATCAATCAGTGCATAATATTGCTTGCCGCGTATTTTTACTTCAATGCGCGGTGGCGTAGTGCTGATAGAACCCTGTAGACAATTCATAAGGCGGCCGCTGCGTGTTTGTTTTTTTGGAACTCGGGGTTGGCTCAGCTCGGTGGTGTCATCATCGCTGCCCGTGTGTTCCTTGTTGTTGTTTTCCTGACCCTCACGCTCTACGTCCTTGCTGACACGGAGTGTGATGCGACCTATACCAAACCTGTTTTTAACCTCTCGAAGCCGTTCCGCAACGTCTGTTCTGCAGAATCAAGTCGTCGCGTTTGGCTATGTGACCGGTATACAGACAGATCGCACATGTGTCCTGGGTGAGGTTTCTTGGACCAATAAATAATGCCTTTTTTCGCCGCATGGTCGTTGTTTGTTGACTGTGTAAGTTCTCCCACAGGTCGACGCAACACGACGAAAACACAGCACACAAGTTCGGAGTCTTGCGCGTAGGGGCAATGGCGCACTTGACGAGCGTGCCAGCGTAGCCTTTATCGGCTTTGAAAGGGAAATAGTTCATTTTTCAATTATTTAGTAAAGTTTTCATGATAAGTATTTTAAACGCAAACTTCCCTCGTACGAATTCAGTTATAAAGTAGGCTAGTTAACCTCATCTGAATATTCCACGAGTATTTCTTCACGGCAGGACCAAAATGAAAGTGATGAAAGGCGAAAATATTAATTTTTAAGCCTAGCCTGAGTGAATATACACACCAGGGTTAGACACGAAATTAATAATTGCTTTCAAATTGTTCAACTAGTAATCCTTAAACAATACGATAAACTGTACGCTTGCGAAAAAAACTTGCGACCGGAAAATAAATATCGCAAAAGCATAATAAATATTGCTGATAATTAGAGACCCGGAAATGTCACGGGTACATTTGGCAACAAGTTAGACTCCACAATCCTTCATGCACTCGAGCCATAGTTAGTTGCTCTTCGGTACTTCGGTAATTGTTTTATTTCATATTTGTTGTTGGCTTAAATGCGTCCAGGGCCTGGCTTACAAACAGTGTGCTAATTGAAAATTATAGTCAAATGCATGTGTGTTTGAAGTATAACTTGCCCTCAAATTTCCGGGTCTCTACAGATAATGGTAGATCGTTACACACAGTCCAAACTAGAAAAAAACAGAGAAGTGACAACATAAGGGAACCACACATAACTTAGAAAATAATAACTTAGAACAGTCATAACTTAGAATTATTGAAAAAATGCACACAAGTTAGAGGTACCATAACTTAGAACTGTCATAACTTAGGAATCCATAACTTAAAATTGTCGTAGCTTAGAAAATCACAACTTAGAACAGTTAAACATAGAAAATCATAACTTAGAACTATAATAACTTATAAACACACAGCTTAGAAATACGATAATTTATCAACACACAACTTAGAAACACACAATACAAAACTGCATAACTTAAAAATATCGTAACTTAGAAAGTCATAACTTTGAACAGTCGCGACTTAGAAACACACAACTTATAACTATCGTAATTTAGAAATGCACAACGCCGAACCACATAAATTAGAAACATCGTAACTTAGAAAATGGTAACTTAGAACGATCACAACTTAGAAACACACAAATTATAATTATCACAACTTAGAAACACACAATGCAGAACCACATAACTTAGAAATATCGTAACTTAGAAAGTCATAACTTTGAACAGTCACAACTTAGCACTATCATAACTTAGAAACACACAACCTAGAAGCATATAACTTAGAAACATTGTAACCTAGAACACATATTATAATTATCACAACTTAGAAACACACAATGCAGAACCATATAACTTAGAAACATCACAAATAGGCCCTAACCAGCAAAACAGCTGCTGACTTCCGGGGCCAAGGTAAGTAAAGGCCTGGCGAATGACAAAAGCAATCGTATCAAGAAAATCAGTTTAAGAACTAGAATAACGGTTATACATTCGATCAAAGTAAAGGGATATTTTTTTTCTTTTTTGTATTTGTTGCTGAAAATTTTAACGCTTTGTGATCTGAACTTGAATAAACTTGTAATGTGTTATTAAGAATATTTTCCTATTCTTTTGGCGGCTTCGTGTACTTCTCTGGCGTATTTGGTATAATTACGGTGTCCCGAGAAAGGAGTAGAGTACATTGCGTGGTTGCAGTTGTTCTGTTGGCAGTTCGTAAGCCAACGTCATAGGTGACCGCGGGAGAGGAAAATCAGACCTATAGTCCATTCCCCACTGGAAGCGACTTTCTCGGAGCCCTGCTAAATATCTACTTGCAGGCCCATTTCGTTTCCTTCCGCCAAATTTAAACAAATATTGCCACGTGACTGCCATTAAGTATCTGTCAAAATCAATGTTTACATGCCATTGCGTGTGTACATGTGTTCATATACTTTCGCTACATCTAAACATAAACATTAAAATGTGACTTCTACTTTTATACCTGTCAAATGTGCTGTTTACTGTTTACAGCTTTTCAAAGAATTCTCTCATATTCCAAAAACCATTCCGTATGAATATTCACAGTTTAAGCCTCCAACATTATTTAGGTCAGCTTTATGGCATTTTAAAAATGCCTGATTGACGACAGTTCTTTCGATTATTTTACACATATATATTTATTTTCTACGACATAGCACATTACATGTATTGCACCTTAGTATTTTGCCGCGACTGTGTTTAATACTGGTACAACTACGGAGTAATGAATTATAGTATTTAACTATTTGTTATTGACACGTCTGGGTTATTTCTTTAAACGGATGGCCTCCGTTCTAATAACGAAGGAATAATTAGTCCAACGAAAATGACATTAAAATCAAGCCCGCAACTCGTGTCTCTCATTTTTCGTCATACAAACAAAAAAAAATAGCAGTGAACATGCACACAAATAAGCCTTCCGTAACTTTTATTCCGCTCATATTTATTTGTATTGCTACTTACTGTGTATTAGGTTTATTGAAATTTGTTGGGGCTGGGCTTGGTTATTTCGTTGGGATTGGTGGTAAATCACGTCACACGACTGTGTTTCAAACATCCAGGCCAGAGATACAACGTTGTGATAAATAAACTGATGTGGATGGAAATAAAACTTTGTCATAAAAACAGTTTACATTCAAAACACATAAATATTTCACATCAAATATTTGAAACCACGCACACACACAGATCCAGCGTAACAATCACCACGCAGCCACGCCATTTCACACGCAGCGTTTAACGAAACACCGTAACAGTATATTTATTACTGCCGCAGAAACGCTAATTTGTCACAACTTCGTAACTTGCTTAGGTAGGTTTACAAAACACAACGTCTAGAAACATGATGTGGTAATTTGAAGTATTTTTTGGAGTAAGTATAATTTTCACTTCGTTTGGTAACAAAGCAACACGCCATGTCATGGCTCACCACGTCTGCCAACTTCACTTTGTTTCTGCCCCGCCATCATATCAAAATATATTAAAATAAGTTTTCAAACATTAACATCTCTTTTCAGTTGTAAATTACAAATTCAAAAATCATTATTTTGCTGTAATAAGTATGAAATATGCTACAATTGAAAACATATATAATATAACTGTTTACTACGAAGTGAAAATTCCCGAGTGTGAAAGAGACAAATAAAGAGAGAACGTAACAAGCTTCGCTCAATAGACATTTGCTTTCTCGCTCGATAAAACAACACCGTATCATTACGGCCTACTCACGATATTTTCCGCTGTTATTTTGAACTGTAAAAATTAGATATGTTGCCATCTGGGACTACCCAGATATTTAAATATTTCAATATGCACCGTTTAATTTACAAATAGTATACTAAAAAATTAGGTTAAAATAATATTTTAACTGTGAACTATTTCTTGCCAGCCGTTGCCAACACGTCGCTGCTCTCGCTGTTATTAATTCATATTTAAAAAGAAATAAATATCACAAGCTATTGAAGATATTAAGGTAAAGTTTAATTTATTCAATAATAAAGTACTCTAAAGTTAACCACAGTGTTATATATTTTTGGAATACAGGTTATTGATAAAACAGGTTGACATTTTATGCCTAGAGTGTTTTTTCAAAGGTTGATTTTCATAAGTTGCTTGCAATCGGGAATGGACTACAGTTCAGTGTTTATCAATAGACGGTCCGCAGGCCATACGCGCCCCGCGAACGTTTTCTGTCTGGCCCAAACCGAGGTAAAAAATTCAACATACAAATATTATACTTATACAATCTAACAACACTTATTACAAGAGACCTGCAAAATTCGTGTTATTATTTGGGACCACTTTAACCTTGAACCACGCGTACCTTTGCCGTACGTTTGTCATTGGACAATACTTAATGTGACACGCCTTGGGTAAGTCTGCGCCAATAAACGAACACTTCACTATCGTGGGGACCCAACCACATGCTGTAAAGTCATAAAGGAAGTGAATTCATATTTCTGCGGCATCTAATGGAGAAGCGACGTCAGTAGTATGATTTGGTTCCTTGAAATACAAGGGGATCGGGGATCGGATTCGGATTCGGAATTTTTGCATTTTCTAGTTCAAAGGTCAATGTCAAATGTCATAGGTACTGATACCTGTCTCCTGGTCCCCTGGGTTGCTGATTCCTGGCACCTGGGTCGCTGATCCCTGTCAGCTTTTCTGAAAAAAGGGGTAATTTCTGTGGATCTTTAAATAATCTTTTAGATAATTTTTTTTATAATTTTTAATAGTTTTAAAAATATGTTTTTTTTATATTTTGAGGATTTTGAGGTTTTATGGTGGTTTTTGGGGTCAAAGGTCCTCGTGGTCAAGGTCAAGGTCAAATGGGACACGTGTCAAGGGTGAAAGGACAATAACACCCAAGATAGCGGTCGGTGACGTAACAAGATGGCGGCTCCTGCGAATCCGAATTCGATCCCCGATCCCCTTGTCTTTCAAGAAACCAATCATACTACTGACGTCGGCTATAGTGCATACAGACTGTGAGGTTTAGCGTGATGTCATATAATAACGCGACTTTTGCATGTCTCTAGTTATTACACCCTACGGCTTACAAGCTTGTGCTGGGCGATACGGAAGAAAGAAGAGCGACGTTCTTTGCAAACACGAACAGATGCTCTCGCAGGACGCATACTGCATTTGTGAGTTCATAGAAAAAAATGCCGTATTAAAAATACCTACTGGCGAACTAGAATGACATACATATGCCGGCGAACTCGATGCACGCGCCATATAACGGTGCTGAACTGCAGGGGTTTCCAGACAAAGCAAATGTTAAGATTGTGAGTAGTTATATAAAGAGGCATTTAATGAAAGGTGATGGTGACGAGGGGACGAGGGAACACTCGTCGGAATGCAAGAGTGTGAAGTGGACACATTCGGTAGGATGAAATGAATGAGCATGAAGTAGCGACATCCAAAATGGTCACTGGCACACATGTGGAATGCAAGAGCATGAAGTGAGCACTTTCGGTAGGAAGGAAAGTAATGGAGATTGGGAGCACCCGAAGAAAGCCATCCAATCAGAATGTAATAGCATGAAGAAGGGAAGTCAACATGGCCACCGGGAATGACAGAGCGGGAGGAAAATTCGGAGGGGAAAAGGGAACAATGGTCGCGTGGCGCCATCCAATATGGCGCTCGGCCTTCGCCTCGTCCCCTCCCCCCTCCCCCCCCCAAATTCACTTTCCTTGAATGCCTATTTTATTACTACTATTGGGAGTAAATTGAATTTTAATGATGATAAATTACCGAGTACTTAGATTTCCATTTAGAGTACATTCGAATCTGTCAAATAAAGTGTTTTTTTTAGTGGCTCTTGGTGACAAGTAAATGAGAAAGGCCGATTTAGGTTATCTTCGGTCCATGTTTGGAACTCAAAATCGACTCTGCTGTGCAGAAGCTGAACGGAATGGAGAGTGAAGATATTTGGGCAGTTCTTAGCATCAAGGTCTTGAGAGCCGATGCCGGTGAAGCGACGTGGATATGGAGCGGCACCGGAATTTAGGAGCGGGAGAGAATGGGAGATGCCCAAGAAAACCCGCTGACTAGCAGCGTCATCTGGCACGATTGTGCGAAAGTCAGGGAGCGAACCTGCCAGGAATCGAACCCGATTCGCCTAGGTGGGAGACGAGTAGTGTGTCCACTACACCACCGCGGCTCCTGCGTAGTAACATATGCTGTCAAATGCACATTACGAGCAATGGTATACACGTTTGTGTACAATTAAATTTTCAAAAGGCCCATCTTTTTATATAAATAAATTACTTTGAATAATTAGGTTATATTCCATTTGCAGCAAAGCTAAGTTATAAAAAGAGTACAAACATGTCAGTGGTGTTTTTGATACGGCTGTTAACAGAAACAAGGTCCAATGTTGAGACCATAGACTAAAGATGAGATAGACCGCTTATTCGCCTTCTGTGCATGTACCCAACAGTAATCTAATCAAAAGGAATACAAATGTTACAGTCACATGGTAAACAGTGACAAACGTGTTTGTTTATATCTTATTTTTCTAAAGATAAGCACTTTTACATTAATAAAATACTTTCATAATTTTGAATCAATATAACTGCATTCCAAATTGGTTAGACAAAGTATACCAACATTTCAAATCACTTCTTTTTACTAAACAGTGATCTAACCTCAAATCCAATCCACGCTGTTTTCGCTAGATGTGTTGGCAGAAAATCAGTTCAACGCTAGGGAACGGAAACTGGCTGTGCGCATCCAATTTCCGTTTTTATTTACCTCATCTAGTTGGAACACGGAGAGTGGCTACTGAGCATCTCGCATGAGCACTCTACTTTAGTTTCTCTGAACGAGTCAACGTGTAGTGGGCGAAGCTCGATAAGGCAACGTCCAACGAGGATGTCGGTGCGCCGGGGGGGGGGGGGGGCGCCATCGGCTGCAGGAGCAGGAAGGAAGCAGGGCTCAATCGAGGATGCTCTCGTCACAAAGAGCGAAGGGTGGTTCGCGCCCGCTCGAGGGGTGGGTTTCTCCCCTCTTAGCGCCGCGGCGCCGTTAAACCCCCCGTTTCCAGATGGATGCCCAGCGCGACGCCTGTCGGCCGAAGCGGCGCCACGACGCCTTTGCCGACGCGACGCCGAGATACACCCCTTTCGAGCCAGGAGAGAGAGAGAGAGAGAGAGAGAGAGAGAGAGAGAGAGAGAGAGAGTGGGAGGGGGGCAAAGGGAAGGGAAGATAGGGTGTAGTGGATGCAGAGAACACAGAGTAGATTTTTTTCTTTTTATTCAGCTAGCCAATCAAATACCGGCTACGCTTCCTGATCAGTAGAAGAGGTACCCAAATTTCGCGTTATTATTTGGGGACACGTAGCCCTAGTACCTTAGACAAGTATACATTTATGGTTCCATTTCTCAGACTTTGGATAGGGTCACCCGATATTCGCGACATATTTCCTGCCTCGCTGTATTTCAAAACACTTCGAACCAGATCCATCTTTTCTATTGGATGGGAGCCGCGGTGACTCAGCGGTTAGCCTGTTCGCCTCCCACCAAGGTGAACCGGGTTCAATACCCGGCCGGGTCACTCTAGGATTTTCGCATGTGGGAATCGTGCCGGACGATGCCGCTGGTCAGCGGGTTTTCTCGCGGATCTCCCGTTTCCCCCGCCCCATCATTCCGGCACTGTTTCATTCTCACCTCAATCACCCTCATCGGCTCTCAAGACCTCGCCGTTGAGGAGCCCCCCCCCCCCCCCCCAAATTTCTTCACTCACTCACTGTATTGGATGGTTCTAACTTCTGAACGTCTAAGGTGCCTAACAGCTAATCACGGACATTTGGTGTCGGAGTATCTTGATTGTGATTGGCTGTAGTCAAACACAACATGTCTGCTCACGAAAACACGCGGTCAATAAGCAAAAGGAAAACTGCCGATGCGCGCTTAGGATATTGCATTATAGCATCCTTGGGATTCTTTTCTCGAAAAGAGGGTGTGCATAAATATGGAGTACTGAGGTTATATTTATATATTTTAGACTAGGGAAGGGTTATGTTAAACGAACTGAAGTTATTTATGAAGACTGAACAAGGTTTTAATTGAATAGTTCTAAGTTACAGTAAATATAAGTCGGGACAGGTGTTTTTCGTGAAGATATTTATTACCATGCTAGACTCCAATATCCTACGTCCACAACCACAACGCCCTTTGGTTATTGGCCACATGTCTACGTGAGAATACATGGTCTTATATGACTGGGCCAATCAGAATAAACTACTCAGATTCTGTACGTCCAGAATTCGCGTACAGACACGTGAGGCACATGACGTTTAAAATCATCCAGTCATGTAAGTGCATATTAACTAAAGTGTTTTGGCGTACAACTGGTCTTAAAATCTTTTCGCGGAAAAAAAAAAACCTGTCCCTGAATATAAGTTATTAGCGAAGGAGGTTCCAATCCTTCGATTAGATAATCAGTTACAATATATGACTAACCCGAATGGTCTCGTTGCCATAGGCTGAATGCTATGACGGTAAACGACGCGCGGGACACCAAGTTCAATCTTGATGGTTGTCTTTCCCGGCGTGGGTCCATAGAGCTGCATTAATTGGGGGAGCTTTTTTTTTTTAGTGTTAAACGTTATTACCTGCCTAAATCGTATCAACTACGTAACTGGGTATATCCCACCTTAAGTTCGAGTCCCGAGGCTGTTGTCATGGCGGCCACGGCGATCGGGACAGTTGGTCTCTGTAGGGATTCATCGCTGCCGCCATCACGAAGAGAAACACAGTGTCCTCCTGAATACTGCCTGAGGTGAGCGGACGTGTTGATGCGACGACGTGAATTCCAGGTGCCTTCACGCCAGCGCAACAGTTCGCTAGGTTTGTTCTCGGTTACTGAATCATAACAATATGTACTCCTCTCTTCATTGGACGATATTTAATTTGACACGCCCTGGGTAACCCTGAGCCAACGAATATACATTTTACGTTGGTGTGAGCGAATCATTTGCCGCACGGTTAGGAGGGAGGTCGGGACACGTTCAGGTAGCACCTAATGGATGAAGGTCGGCAGATCTAGTAAAGGCTGTTCGCGATAAAATGAGCACTTCAGAAACGAACCTTATAAAAAATTACTACCTCTGTATGCATATATTTTAATGGGCGCACTGAGCGGCAATCGCCCAGTAAAGTTGGTAACGATGTATGGAAAGTAGTTCCATAACTTAACGCCGAATAAAAAAAAATTAAGTAATCATTTACGATATCTTAAAATTATTTTTCTTTCGCTTGCTGCTTTCTAATGCATCGAAGTGTAAAAATTTGCATATTTGTAAAGTATTTACTTTCTTAATAATTTCACAGTTTCACTTGACCAACGTATGAATAAAGTGATGAGGTCTATAGCAATGTTAATTTTACATAAAGTGGCGGAATACACAAGGTGTAAAAACAAGTAGAACTAAAGCAGTGCTTTCAAAAGTGATAATTTTACCGTGAACAGCCTATATAGACGGGACTGTGACGTCCATCTTGAAGACATGTAATAACTAGAGATGGTGGTTTATCGCGGGGAAAGTTGACTGTCTGCTAGGATTCAGCGTACTGTATACATGTCCGACAGTTTTCTTTCCTTATCGGCTGCCATACATGTACGAAGCTACAGCTCCTCTTTCACTGCACCAATGAGGATTCTGAAACTCTAAGACAGAACGTTCGTGATTGTTCTGGAAACGACTTAGCAGAGTAATAACCTTGTTCATCTAATCATGAAAGAATAAACTAGTTAGTGTGTTATAGAAGATATGTTGGCTCAAAAAATTTCCGTGATTTTCCATCATTTCTACAATAACGCGAATGTTGCAGGTGGATACTTATTGACCCGCACCTATACCCTTTCTGGGTAAAGCGGGGATAAGGCCTGTTCACGGCAAAATGAGCACTTTTGAAAGACCTGCTTTAGATCTACTTGTATGCACATTGTGTATTCATCGACCATATATATATATATAATTAACATTATTTCCGTGGGCCTCATCACTTTATTCATGCATCGGTGGAGCCGCGGTGGCCGAGCGGTTAGCTCGCTCACCGCCCACCGCGGCGATCCGGGCTCAATTCCCGGCCGGGTCACCGGATTTTCGCTTGTGGGAATCGTACCGGACGAAGCCGTTGCTCGGCGGGTTTTTTCAGGGATTTCCCGTTTCCCCCGCCCCTTCATTCCGGCGCTTCTCCATGTTCACCTCAATCGCCCTCATCGGCTCTGAAGACCTTGCTGTTGAGAGCCGCCCAAATCCCTTCACTCACTCGTTCGTCGGTCAAGTGTAACTGTGAAATAATTAAAAAATTAAAGACTTTAAAAATATGCTTATTCTTACCCAAATATGCATTAAACGGAACATATACAGAAAGAAAACGTTTCAGTATTCACAAATGTTTACCTGAAACTTTGAATTCAATGTCAAGACATGGATCTACTTTCCCTATGTAGTTACCAAATGATTTCCGTCTTTACTGCCGTTAAAATATGTACACATAGGGGACAGTTACATTTCTGGAAAGTTGATTTCAAAAGTGCTCGCTTCACTGCGAACAGCGTATATTATAGTTTTCTTTGATTGTGCTTGATTTGCCTCTTACTTTTTCTGTTTTGTATTTGGCTTACTCTCTGACCACGTACATTTGCACTATTATTTTGCCTAGTTGCAGGCTGTTTTATTTATATTTTTATTTATGTTTTATTACTTTACTGCTCTCTCACCCCGTTGTTTGAATATTTTTTTCTACTATATGCTGTTCACGGTTAACTGAGCACTCTTGAAAGCCCTGCTTAAGATCTACTTGTATGCACGTTGTGTATTCTTCCATAATATGTAAAATTAACATTGCCATGGTCCCTCAACACTTTTCTCATGCGTCAGTCTAGTGAAACTTTGAAATTATTAGAAGAGCAAATATTTTACAAATCTGCTAATTTTTATACTTCGTTGTATTAAAAAAAAAAAAAAAAACAGAAAGCGAAAGAACGAATTTAAGCTATCACAAATGGTTACCCAACAATTTTTTATTCGACCTTAAGATATGGAACTACTTTTTCTCCATTGTTACCAACTTTATTGGGCGCGTGCCACTCAGTGCCCCGTTAAAATCTATGTAGATATGAGCTGTGACATTTCTCTAAGGTTACGATCGCGGATAATCCTGCCTACCATCCCGACTCCCCTAGCAGCCTGAGGTCATTATCTATTCTGCTACTATATTCTAAAGCAATGCTTTATAGAGCGGCAGTATTCTAGTCCACGTATTTTTCATCTGTAAATACTTTGTTCCAGGTTGTGGACAGATATGACACAGGGCAGATAAGTTCTCAGAGAGATAATGGAATTGATGTCCTTTTCACGTGGATGTACCCATTCTATACTTGGTAACATAACGCTTTGGTAAAGTGATTTGTGTCTAATTGGCTATTGCATGCTTCCAAAGACTCCCTATTAGCTGGGCTGCCAGCTGGCGAGTGAGATACCAGCCACTGATTGGCGAACGGCGCGGCGCTCCACCATTTTGCTGGCGTGTGTGGCTGAAGTTCGCAGAGTAAGCGGCCATTTCGCTTCTGTATTTCCAAGAACTCTGTCGTATCTGTGTCTCAAATGGCTGTAAACATTTTCTGAGAGGGATTTACATAATCCTCGTACACCTTATGAGCGAGCGAAAATATTTGGGCTGCGAGGTATTGAGAGCCAATGAGGGTCGAGGTTAGTATAGAGCAGCGCCGGAATGAAACGGCAGGGAGAAACGGGAGATCCCCGAGAAAACCCGCCAACCAGCGGCATCGTCCTGCATGATTCCGGTCTTGACCCATTTAACATTTGGCAATGCATACTTCGCATGGTTGAACTACAATATGTATAGGCATAGCAGAATGTCACCACATTCTCTTTTGCTCCCTGCAGAACTTACTCGGTAGGAGGGATCAAAAGCATAAACGCTTGAACAACGTTCACATGTTTGCTGTCATAAGGTAACAATAATAGTTGTGTGCGTTCTGTAAGAGACTATGAATTCACATTTCGTCATAGAGATTTCTCAGCAGTCAAATGTGCAGCCTTCAAATGCTAGTGATGTCACTGTGAAGTGTAAACGTTATGGGAACAATTTTCCTCAAGCAGGGCTGCCAACAGCCCCGTATAGTACAGGATTTCCCGTATCCTGGGACTGAAAGATTGGTTCCGTATGGGCATAGGAAGAGACTTCATACATTCGATACCTCAGACTTCTTTGGAAATCAATTAAATATTAATAAACACAGTGACATTAATTTACCATTCTCGCTATTGCATGCACGTTTCTCATGATGCTCTAACCCGACGGCCACAAATAGTTAGATCTAATGCCGACAGGTTACATTGTTCAACAAGTGCATTCGTGGAATTGCCTGTTCCGTTGCTAGTATATTTCAACTATTATGTAATCGGATTTGAGGGTAGAAGCAACAGAACATCCCGTTAGGTTAGTGCAATAGTAGTTGTGGGAAAAATCCAAAAATGGTGAAAGTTGTTATCTTGGAGGTACTATCTGTTTAGTGGTATGAACGCAGTGCCTGCTTTGCTGTAGCAACCATATGTAGTACATATATTAGCAAATACAATCACGGCCAGGAACACAGAAAACAGTTCTGTTGTTATTATTATCTATGTTAACAGTGTTTAGATGCTATCCACAACACATCAGATTGCTGTCCCAAATTTAACTGTCTAGATAGTTCCTACAGCCATTTTTTTTTCTCAGTGTGTTGTGATCGAAAATAATGATTAACCTCTTCCTGATACTACGGCTTGGAGGTTAGGTTACATTGAGTAAGGTATTGTCAAATAGGTACAATGTATTAATAAATAGGTATCGGTGTATCAATATACTTGTTATTACTATTTAATGAAAATCATACCTTTCTACATTATTGAAATGATACCCACGAAACGCCAGATTGTTCAGCAAGTTAAATATAAATTCTTCACAAATATGATTATGTCCAAAGGTTTAAAACAATATATTGAGTTTTACTGTATAATATCACGAAAAATAATTTATTTCAACAAAAACGGGATGGGCTGTGTCATATAACCGGCCGTAGGTATTTTTACGTGAAGTCTATGGGTGGTAAGAGGAAACAAAATGATAGACGTCATACTCTGGATCGTTCTGCGGAAGTTTTCCGACGTCTTGCATTTAATTCTCTGAGTAGTTGCGATCTATCTTGGTGCTTTTTGCGTTTGTGCTGATTTTGTCGTTTTGTAGTCTTAGTTTCGTCACGTGATGTGGCATGTGATGAATCAATCGCTACGTCCGAATTTCGCTGCTGCGTAGAATTGTCAACTTCTTCTTCGTATAACTCCGGAATGGATTGAGGTAGCTGAGTCATCCTTTCAGTATTGTATTTCTCTTGCCGAGCACTATTCATGTTGTTAATATCATTAGTGTTCTTTTCGCCTTACACGTATTTTTTTTTTAATTATGTTGGTTTGTAATCTGCAAATAAAAAGATTATTTGGTTAGAAAGTCACTATGTGTGTTTATTATTTATGATTAGGATTAGGTGTTTTTCGCGAAAATATTTATGGCTATGCAAGACTTCAATATCCTACGCCCACAACCACAACTTCGTTTGGTTATTGGCCTCGTGTTTACGTGAGAAGACATGTTCTTTTTTGACTGGACCAATCAGAATAGAGTACTCCGATACTAAACGTTCATGATTCGCGGACAGACACTTGAGTCACGCGACGTTTAAAATCATCCAACCTTGAAAGTGCATATGAACTAAAGTGTTTTGGAGTACAACTGTTCGTGAAATATTTTTTCGAAAAACGCTTGTCTTAATTTTTTATTCTTGGTTGGCTCTTAACGAGGTCTTGGGAGCCGATGAGAGTAAAAGGAGATGAAAATGGATCAGCGCTGGAATTCAAGGGTGGGGGAAACGGGATATCCCGGAGAATACCCGCCGATCAGCAGCATCTTCCGGCACGATTCCCACTTGCGAAAATTCGGGAGTGACGTTACCGGGGATTGAACCCGGTTCGCCTTGATGGGAAGCGACTAGTCTAGCCTCTCAGGCACCGCGGCCACATAGCGACATCCTGAGCTACTTCAAAACACGTAGGGGAGAGTTGCCTATATCGTACAACTTTTTACATTTGCAATTTTATCTTTCTGAAATGTAACCAAATAAAAGGTTTTATGAATTTGCATACAAAAGTATGACTTATTATGGGTACATTTATGTGGGTTACATTTCAAAATGTAGCGCCGGGGAAGAAATAAAAGAACTTTTCGTAACAGGCTGCAACTGGAACGATATAAGAAACTGGTTTCCTAAATAGTACCACCTATGTCCCAAATCGTACCACAAACACAATAATACATTAAACGAAATGAGAGAACAAACATAATCATTGTAGTGTTTAAATACTACTAGAGTTGCATTATTTTTCTACGATAAATGCCAGAAATATGCTATTATTTACAGACTACACAAACAAAATGTTTCAGTTCTGACTCAACACCCGCACAACTCTCATGAACCCAGTATGCGCACACTAAACACAACCATATCTTCCACAAATGTTTCTTCACATACAGAACAATACCAGTCGTCACGTTGTAGGCCTGCTTCTATGTCGATCGGAATATCACGCTGTGTTGAAGTGTATGTCTGGTGTAAATTGTGATCTAAGGCCTTGGTTTCTTCCTGCGGATGAAGAATGTTTCTTCGTTGTAGGCCTAGGCCCGTTAGTCTTTCTCTTTTTAACCCTTCCAGACCCACTTTAATTTACGGTTTTAGGTGTTCCAAACAAAAAATTATATGATACGAGCTGTACTTAAGTCAACGTGAAGCCCTGCTTCAAGCCCGACACGCTCGTTAATCAGCATACTCAAGCAATTTTGTGAGTACTTCTGTCCTGCCTGAACGATTTATTTTTCGTCCTGCCAACTGGTGAAATGTGTAATGCCTACAATTTTCTGGAGTACGATTAAATGCTGCTACTATGGGGTTGGTGTGTTCACAGAACTACATGAAGTTAAAGAGCTTGGTTAGCAAGTCTGCTTGGTTATTTGCCAAGTCTGTATTTGGTAGCCCAGATTAATAGACTGTTATTTTGTTTGAAGAGGGGTTACCATTTGAAGAGGCAATATTTTTGCTGCAGAAAAAGGTACTTTGTTTTTCTTCCCCCCCCCCACCCCCCCC
The DNA here is from genome assembly GCA_029891345.1 of Dryococelus australis. Taxonomy (NCBI): domain Eukaryota; kingdom Metazoa; phylum Arthropoda; class Insecta; order Phasmatodea; family Phasmatidae; genus Dryococelus; species Dryococelus australis. Next base: position 44,114,677 of record CM057000.1, read on the forward strand.
CCCCTAAAACCCTTGGGGTGGCGCACGTCTGAACGCTTCCAAGCGCTGGGCTATACTGAAGAGAGGCGCGCGGCGCTCGTGGCGCGGCCGAGCGCTGTCTGGTGGCTACTACTGGCAACGAGTTCAGCCTCGCACACTCTGGCACCTTTCCATGTGCTTCTCTGCTATTCCCGCCGCCTTCTTAGACTTCCCGAGCCGCGTTTTCACGTATAAATGTTCGCCCCCAGCCCGAGCAATTGTGCAGTGTTCCTTTTAGAGCTGCGCGGGCTGGCCGACGATAGATCATGTCTACACCTCTTCGTACTTCGGGGCTTCAGCATGCTAGACGCGTTTTCGCGTAATATGAGTACTACTCATGTTAAGTATTGCAATGAACGTAGTTGCTGTTATGCTGGGGGTATAGTTTCCTTTTTAGTAGTGTTTTTTTAGCGATTTTTATGTATATGGATTTTGTAGGGAAGAGTTTCTTCACTGTTTTGTTTGTGTGAATTGGTAAAATGACGTTCGAGTCATTTGACCATTTTTAATGGGATTTCATAAGTGTTTATTCAGGTTGGGTGATTTCTCAGGATATATTAAAATCGTTGTTTTTCTGTTTGTTCCAGTGCATGTGTGTTCTCTCCTTTCCCTAATTCTCCGATTGGTAGCCAGCAACAGAAATTTACAGATGCAATTTATATTTTTCAAATTAAGTTGCAAAGTTGTTGTTCTTTGTGATGATCTATAGACGGGCTTCAATATATTTGTACTGATTTTGGAATTTTTGTGTCCATACTTTCCTGGTGTTTTTTAATGGTGTGCGTCCTTCTCCTTACCTGCCTTTAGCCCTGCTACTCCCTAAAGGAGTTTAACAAACGTAAAACCTATTTCGTTGTCACAGCCAATGAGCTGTAGTCTATAGATCTGGCTACAGGAATATGAACCAATTACGACCTCGATCAGTAAGACAATTTGCGAATCATCTACCCACAGGTTAGGTCATTGGGTGTTGAGCTACGCAGTGTGCAGTACAGACCAAAAGTTACCTACACGTGCGTAATGTACACAGTTGTGTACACTGGGTCTGAATGTGTTAATACTGGACTGTGATACTTGTAGGTCATTTGGCGTGTGCTTTGTGATTTTCTTTGTTTAACTCTTTTACTTTTGAACGTTTAGTTTTACAGTGCCGACGAAGTGTTTCATCCATCGTACAGAGAGTGTGCTATTTATGTAGCCGCATTCTTAGACTTCAACTAAGCCACCAGGTGGAGCCCCAACTCTTAAATAGTTAGCCATTCTCATTCTCTTAAAAAGTAACATTGGAGGAACGTATGACCCTGACTCACTTGTGAAACACACCACCGTCGTGTTTACACATCATTCTCCACTAGAGACTGAACCCACGTGGTGTTTTCCTTTCTTAGCTTCAACTTTTTGGCATTTGTTTTGAGCAGTACTAATGGATGTTTCATCCACATTAAATAGACGGGTCACATCGATCTTGTTTTCATCCATGACTTTCTTTAATATGCCGAAAAATTCGCCAGCATGTTCCCTTTTGAACCCTCTTGTTCGAGCCATGGATGTTGCTTCTGGTTCACGCAATGTCAACTCTTTATGACAAGCTCGGAAACAGTAAAACCACTTTTTAACCGCCTTTTGAGTATCTCGATTAAAGTTATGTGGAATGTGCCTGTGCTCTGCCATCTTATATGCCAGCTTGCGTACATCGTCAATCGTGACTCCAAAAAGTAGTTCTTCCAAATTTTAAATATGTTCTACAAGTTGATTTTCTATTTCAAGTGGCAAGGTAGTAGTCCGTCCAAGCGCCTTCGTACCATCGTTAGCAATTTCGTTTTTACAGTGCAAGTGGCGCTTTAGCGTTGGTTTTGGAATGCCGTACTAGTGGCAGCACTCGTTGAAAACCATGTCCCCATTTCTGTACGCTACCAGAGCCCTTTCCATGTCTGATTCATTCCAGGCGCCATATTTACTTTTTCGCCATTCCGTAACACGCAATTATCACGTGTTACTTGTGTTTATTTAAAATTTATTTATTTATGAAAAAAATTACCAAACATAGAACTTAAAATAATATGATATCTCAATTCGTACCGGTATGAATTAGGAACTCCATCCGTGGTACAATTTAGGCAACTGCGCATAACTTCACTCTTTACGTCATTTCTAACCTAAAACAGGTGCCTCGCTACAAAGCGACCACTCGTTACGTTCAATATTACTTGCACCACATTGATAACTGCATGAAATCCAATAACACTTACCCTGAAGTCTTGCATTATCTTACATATGGAGTAGAAAAACTACATCAGCAAACACTCAAACAATATAACTGTAATAAAAACACAACACGGGAGCAAACTGACTAGCTATTTTCATGGACTGCTCAATACATCTAGTAGTTCAAGTACTCACCGTGAGAGCGCTCCACACTAGTCCTGCTTTATAGCAAATCAGTGGGGGTACGATTTACGTGGTGGCAAGATTTATGCGACTTTCCCCTAAGTGTATTAAGTGTATTAAGAATTTTTAATAAAAGTGTATTTCATATTACTTTGGTCTGTATCGCTACTTAATATTCAGTAAAATAATGTTTACTAATCAGGTGCCACCATTCAACACAATTCTGTTCAGATCCTGTTTCGTGCTTGCAGATTTTTTTCGTGCCTATTTTGAAGCGTCACTAATTCCGCCTACGTTTTGAACAGTTTTTGATATAATTATAACATTATATTTACCAGAAATCAATACACTTAGGCCAGTTTTGCACGGCTGCAGTGCCAGCCCGTATGATAATGTACCTCCTTGTCGAAACACGCGGGTTAAGGGGTGGATCGGTTTCAGAGGGTAAAGGAGGATGAAGGGGGAGGGAGGAGAATTGTAGCTACGGCTGCGGAGTTGATAAGTAGGCTTGTAGCAAACGCAACGACGAAGTAAGGGGTAATTACATTTCATCCACTCAGCCGAGCAGAGAGCTTAAAGAGGGCGGAGTGAGGGGAAGGCGAGTAATGTCCTTCTGGTAGGATCCCGCCCCAAAGGCCAAGGGGCGGACCAGTTCGCATCGATTGGAAAAGTAACGACCCCATATTTTCACTCGGCTTCGCCTCAGACACTTCAAAGGACTTTAAGTCTCTTCCCGAACAGACCATTATTCGTTAAGGGCTCTCGCAAGGCAAGTATCTTATTTCGTATTTCTGCCGAACTCTCTTTCATCTTCTAAACAGTATTTGTAATATAATTTTCAAAGAAAAAAAATATTCGGTTGCATATTTTTTCTGTAATCGCAGTTTGAAAGTTTTTTGCTATTTTATCGGTTGATTTGAACTACTCCCAAATTGACATAACTTAAACTGGAAAGTATTGGCGTTGCAAGAAATTTCGGCACACGGGCTTAATAAACATTTTTACAACTATGTAAAAAAAATCTGACAGACCCTTAAGGCTCTTGCATACCTGGTGGTTGGTTGAACTACTTTGCAAAGTGTTTAAAATACACGTTTTTAACACTAAACTATTAAAACTGCGTCCAGTGTGCTCATCTACGAAATGAACACACACTTTTGACGAAGGGGGTTAAGTACACAAAAAAAAAAAAAAAAAAACTCCGCTTTTCAAGCGATGTATCTCAAAATACGCGCACCAGATACATACCGTTCTTCTACCCTTTTATGTTGACCTCTCCAACTCAAATATCTCTAAGGGAATATACCAGGGGCGTGGCTACAAATTACTCATTAGTTCATCAGTTGGACTTATGGTCCTTACTCTATAACTCTCCTTAGTAACTCTGATAAACAGGAATACTCTCAATAACTAACTCAATTAATGATATAAAAGTATTATTTATTTCGGACCCTAAGACAAGGCAATATTTGCAGGTTAATCTCAATAAATCGCTTTATATCACAATGGTAAACGCTCCTTAATAAAGCTGCTACTGAATTAATCTGTGATATCCCTCGTTATCCAAAGCTATCCAAATTGGACTCACCACTGGATTAATAAACAGAACGGGTTGGTCAAGCCCGCACCGCAGAGAAGGCCTCTCAGGATCCCCTGGTAGATCGTCCCCCCCCCCCCCCAAATTCCCCTCCTTCTGGTCGTTGATTGAGTGGCACCCGGCCTCTCGTGTGTCAAAGTTGGCACCAGGCAACACCTCGTTTGCCATAACAATACAAAACTACTCAAGGGCCCTGCACTGAATCTTCCTACAGACTTTCCACCCATAACGTAAGAGGGTCACTGCTGAAAGTCCCTTAGGTACATGCAGTGCGACTAGAACACTGCACGCCAGTTCAGTCTTGCGCTTAGGGACGATGGCGCACCAGATGTGCGTGGCAGTGTCACCCTTATCGTTCCCGCGCTTCTTGGCCTTAAACGTGGAATACAGCCTTATTGGTGTAGACATGTTTGTACTCATTTCTAGCTTCGGATTATATCTAAATGTTTGTAATGATCGTATCTCACCTTCATTTTCTTTTTCGTTTCGTCCAAGTGGCTCCTGCTCTTGCTCTTTATGTGTGAGACTGTGTGAAACTTATCAATTCCCTACACGTGTCTTCGCTCCTCGCAGAGTAAGCGTCATTTTCCAGTGCTGTGCAGCTCACACAACACTCGAGCTATAACGCAGTAAAAGAAGTCACAGAGTGTTATAAGTTTCGCACCCATAGTCTGGATGGAAACTGAGAAGAGATTCTCAGTGACAAGATACCGCGATAAGATTTTATTTGCACAATCTGTAATTTTTTTTTTTTTTAGTCTAATATAACCTATTTCACATATCGCAGTTCGATATCTAGCTTAGCACCGCAGCTCATGCCGAACAGAATTGAATCAACGGAAAATAAAATAAGTAGCCCACGTCGAAAGTAATGTGAAAATCAGAGATGACTTAATTGTCTGCGCCAAAAAAAAATATATTAATCGAACGAGACTTGAATCCGGAACTCCAAAGACGCTTCAACAGGTCCGTGATTTTATGGAATCTTTACCTAACTTAAATACATTCTGGTCGCCTTGGAGTTCATCAACAGGGTGTTTAAGACCCGTACATATTTATGTAAAATTGTATTTTGAACTCTAATCAAATCCACGTTGTTTTAGTGGTGCTATTAACAAACAGAACGGCCCGGTGTTGAAATACAGAGAGTGTTTACTTCGCAAACGACAGTCGCACTCTGCTCCATAATCCGTTTACAGAACAAACCTTCATCTACTATAGGGTATTCACGGTAAAGTGAGCACTTTTTGAAGCCGTCTCATTTGAAATAATATTCAAAACGTATATTTTATTGTAGATTCAGACGTTAATGTTAGAATGAATGAAAAAATTTGGGCGGTTCCTAACAGCGTGGTCTTGAGAGCCGATGAGGGTGATTGAGGTGAGTATGGAGCTGCGCCGGAATGAGGGGTCGCGGGAAACGGGAGATCCCCGAGAAAACCCGTCTACCAGCGGCATCGTCCGGCACGATTCCCACATGCGAAAGTCCGGTGACCCGGCCAGGGATTGAACCCGGATCGCCTTGGTGGGGAACGAGCATGCTAACCGCTCAGCCGCGTTAATTTTAGATTCCGGTGGAATATATACACTCTGTTTATTACTTGCACAGCATTATTTATTTTCCGAAGTGGCAGAAGAATAAAAGTGGCCGATAAGGAAAAAGTAACTAGGGCCTAGAAGGAATTTTTAACTCGCCACTGCAGTCGGCCGTCACTTATTCAATCAGTGAAATTGTTTTACGTCACTAATGTGCGCTGTGCACTCTATAGTTCCACGCCCACACACGATATACATAATACGTGAGAATATTCAACATACCACTCACCGAAACCGACTGAGGTTTCTTAGGAGTACACACACAAACAGCCACCCTATGTACACGGTGAGTATTGCTGGGGATTAGTATGGATTTGGGGATTAGTATGGATTTATGTGTGTTGTGGGGGAGGAATGGCGGAGAATGCTTAGGATTGTGGAGGAGATTAGTGGGCTTTGTAGAGTATTCCTTAGGGTTAGAGATGTTTAGGGAGGATTTGCGAGAACACTTCCAACAACTGGTTTAGGTATTTTGTTGTCACACAAAGCTGTATTTCCTCATTCCCTCGCTCCATTACACACATTCCCCAGACACCATTTTCCATGAGACTATACAACAACGGCAGTTACTTTACTCGCGCTACTAAGACCTATTATTTCAAACATCAAATAGCATCAGGTAGGTAGGTGGGTTTAACGTCTCATCGACAGCGAGGTCATTAGAGACAGTGCAAGTTGCACAGGGATTGGGGAAGGATTGGGAAGGAATCGGCCCAGCATTCGCCTAGAGTGATTTAGAGAAACCATGGAAAACCGAAATCAGGGTGGCCGGACCGGGAATCGAACCCGGGTCCTCCCGAATGCGAGTCCAGTGATTTACCACTGCGCCACCTAGCTCGGTAAATGGCATCAGACGTCTGTAACACTTAGCAACACTTAAAATACATGAACTTTAATATAAACTGAAAAAGTTGGTTATGTGACAGTAGCTGAAATACGAAAGTTATACCTAAAAGCCATATGGTAAATTAGAGATAATTTGTAAAGCATGAGCTTCTGATATGTTAACCCATGTTCAAATCACGTTAAGGATTACATTTTTCAACTTTTTAATACATCTGTTTCATATGTAGTGGTTCACCTAGACAACAAAAATTAAAGATTTTTCACTATCTCTTTTTTTTTTTTACTGGAAGTAAAAATACTAACAATGAAATTCATGGAGAGGTTTCCGTGAATTCACGGAAAGTCCGTTTTTTGATAATGATCGTGTCCGTATATTTTACGAAGAGTTTACGGACACTTCTGGGTAATTTTTTACCAGCACTGCTCCGTAAGATTAAGGGCATTTTTGTTAACAGTGTAGTAAGAGATAGTCAAACTTGTTACTGTTCCGTTTAACTGTTGTTTGTTCTCAGCCCTCATGACGAGAACAATGAGGTACATGAGCGATTGATCCCTTTCCTGTCTTGTCTCGCGCACCTTTCCTGTCTCTGTTTTGCAGAAGGAAGTCCTGTAATTTACTCCTTTCAGCTCGCTACCCATTCCCAATCCATTAGCCATTTTCATCTTCATTATCTGTCGTAAAATTCACCTGCTGCCGGAAACGCATTCAAAATCCCCTCCTCGATGTTTACTTTTATTAATTTAAAAGCTCTGAGTGCTGATAACAACTCTATATATCGATCACACCCCAGAAATTTAAGTGGCAAGGAATCGGAAACACTCACGTTTTGGAACTACCCCAGCTTGCCCATTGCAACAATTTAAGGAAACTGCGGCGGACTTTTAAACTTTTTAAAAGTAGTTTGGTATGTTTTATTTTTCCATGCGCGATTCTCATTTAGTCTTCAATTTAAGCAATTTTTCACCGGTTTGTGTTATAAACAGAGGATCTAGTATGTAGAGAGCTCTGCAGTCTGACTTCGGGTCTTTGAACAACCAAACAGAGGATCTAGTATGTGTATAGGGCTTTGCAGTCTTACTTCAGGTCTTTGAACTCGCGATATTCTCGTTTTCCGCAGCTACAGAGTGTTTGGCTTGTTTTATGTGTACACTGTAAAAAAAATCCTCGTTAACTTCCAAAACTCTAATGGAAGCTTTTAACCTTTACTACGTATGCAAATATCACTACGTATCAGGTTGAAAATATGGGAATGTTTTGCATCGCTATTATACAGAGTTGGGAACTTTCATACGCATTCGACGCTTTCCTGAGCAACTGTAGGAACGTTACCATGAATGTATGAGGAAATATTACACCATTTCTCGCTTTATCACTGTACGAATACACTGATATGTCAAACTTAAAAATAATTTCTTAGAGTGTAGATACGCTTCTGGGCATGGCAATCGCTACATCTTCTTTTCTTATGTGAAACGTTATTAAACCATCACAGGCTGATAGATGATACTATAAATGTGTAGTGATTAGTCTTTCACGCAAAGAGGGCGCGTTGCTTCACACGTTCTGTGTAAGAAAGAGCGTCCTCTCGTGGCAATAGACAGCGACTCGACTATAGGCTGTTCACTGTAAAATGAGTACTTTTGAAAGCCCTGCTTGAGAGCTACTTGTATGCACGTTGTGTATTCTTCTACCTTATGTAAAATTTCCGTTGCCATGAACCTCATCACTTTATTAATGCGTCGATCAAGTGATACTGTGAAATTATTAGGAGAGTATCTATTTTACAAAATGTGCTAGTTTGAACATTCCCATACATTAAAAAAACAGGAAGCGAAAGAAATAATTTAAGTGACCACAAATGGTTACCTAAAACTTTTTATTCGGCTTTAAGATACGCAACTACTACCCCTTCATAGTTGCCAACTTTACTGTGCGAATGTCACTCAGTGCGCCTGTTAAATATATGCAGGTAGGGGCGGTGACTTTTTTCTAATGTTGATTCGAAAGTTCTAACCTCATTGGTAAGGATAGGAAAATTTCGTGAATTCATTTCGGGACAAGATAGATGCCAAACACTTATAGAGTGAAGTCACCTTTGCAATTGGATTACAGTTCATTAGACACATACTAGACGCATCTGAGTCAATAGCAAACTTGCAAAGAAACAAGTAGCGAATCCCATACTGCCAGGTGCAAGGTAAAACTGTGACAGCAGCCAATGAACACACAGCTGAGGCTCGAATGTACACAGTACTGTGGAGTCTAGCCTATAGGTCACTGAACTCGCGAAATTTTCCTATTCCTACTCATTGGCATATCGCTGTGCTGTCTACGTGTCTTCGACGACCACGAGACGAGACCAGGAGTCATAATTGACAATATCTTGCGCCCGGCGCTCGCTGCGGCGCCAAAACCTGCTGCGACCATCGCCGTGTTTATAGCATAGACTTAATATGAGGTAGACCGATCTCGCTGACAAGCAGTCTCGGTGTCGCAACACTGAACTGATTTTCTGCCAACACGTCTAGCGAAAACGGCGTGGTTTGGATTTTAGGTTAGAAAACTGATTTGTAAACAAGTACTTAGAGATGTTTTTATACTTCCTCTAACCAGTTTGTAATGCTTTTTGAGTAAATTAAAAATGCAAAGGTATTTTACTTATATAATAATGCTTGTCATTTAAAATTTAGGAAGTAAACAAACACGTTCGTCACTGCTGACAATGTGATTTTGGCAGTTGTGTAGGATTGGAGTAGGTCAATGTTGGGTACATGCGCAGAAGACAAATAAGCGGTCTACCTCATCTTTAGTGTATGGTTTATGGTTCTTGTTGATACCAGCAAGTACCATTCAGTATCTCCCTGGCTGTGGTACAGCGTTCTGCTACTGCAAGTCGTCGGCTACAACTATCACCTGGAAGGACCAGTAAGTACCTACTCTACATGATGTACGACCTGTACCACGCATAGACTAAAGATGGGGTGGACCACTTTTTCCTCTTCTGCGCATGTAAAGGCTGTTCACGATAACGTGAGCACTTTTGAAATCAACCTTAGAAAAATGTCACTGCATATATTTTAACGGGCGCAGTGAGTGACACGTGCCCAGTAAAGTTAGTAACGATTGTGGGGGAAAGTAGTTCCATATATTAACGTCAAATAAAGTGTTTGTTAACAATTTGTGATGACTTAAATTATTTCTCTCTTTTTTTTTATGCATCGTAGTGCAAAAACGAGAAGATTTGTACAATATTTGCTTTTCTAATAATTTCACAGTTTCTCTTGACAGACGCATGAATAAAGTGACGAGGCTCATGGCAATGTTAATTTTACATAAGACGGAAGAACACACAACGTGCATACAAGTATATCTTAAGCAGGGCTTTCAAAAGTGTTAATTTTTCCGTGAACAGCCTATACCCAACATTGACCTACCCCAAAGGAACACAACTGTCAAAGTCACATGGTCAACAATGATAGACATGTTTTATTTATATCTTAATTTTAAAATGAGAAGCACTATTATATCAACAAAACAATTTTACCACTTTTAATTTGATCAAAGTGCATTGCTTTCACGCCCCTTCCAGCACTTAAATGTCAATTTCGGAATCTATTTCTCCGTTGAGGATGGCATAAGAATATCAATCTGTCTGATGTTCATGTCTTCCTGTGGTGTGTGGGCAAGAACAGTTCGAATAGTAGAGATCCTGACTACTGGAGCATACGCATATACAAACAATGGACTCTTCTACTTAAACTGAAATCCTTTTACTTTTAGACAAGCTTTTATAATGCCTCCTAATATAAATACCTTTACTTCCTTGGGGTAAGTTTTAGGGTGTCCATGTTTCGAATTTATGAAGCGAATTCAGTAGTTTGTGAATAGCTTCATGCCATTCCTTACTTTTAATAACTTCACTGTATACGTTGGGACTTCTCATGCAGTCATTTTTACTGTAAACTGCACACTATTGCAGTTAAAAATCTTGCAGTTAAAAATCTTCGAGGTACGTTTAAACGTCTCCCTGGTCTTGTATTTACTTCATTTTTATCACTGTGCTCATTTTCTGCTCGCACAAATTTATTGTGTAATAACACATTTTTTCTGATTTGTTGCGAAGCTTTTAGTTTTCCGGCTGACTATTAGCTGAAATATATGGTTGATTTTTTTCTTCAACGCCTTTGAATTATGAAACAAGACTTCTTCACTTGTTCAACTATTTTGTTTATTTTTTCATATGTTTAATTCACAAAAAAATAGAACATCTCTGCTAATTGCCATTTTTTAATGTATGAGTCTGTCTCCTACTATTTGATTCTGTAAGAAATTTGTGTAGAATGTATTTTCATAATAAGTTTTCTTATAAAATCTCTTTAAGTCCGCTTTGCATCAAGCTGATATAAATGTAACCCTTTAACGTACACATTAATTTTTTCTCTCAGGTGTTGCAAAACAAGAAATTTTTTATGTGAAAAGTTCTTACGAATTATTTACAATACCTGGCATTTTGGGACCTATGGAAAGTGTTTCAGTAGATCAGTTAGACAAGAAACAACCAATTATTAGTTAGTGGGTGTGCGAGCATTAACCAGCAGCATTCTCCAGGGAAAGGCAATGCCCGCTATGGTGCTATCTTCTGAACCTATACAGCACCGACCAGGACTTTCACCTATTCTGCAACATGTCAAACGTCAACGAGTATACTCGCGATTGGGCTAAAGTAAATGAATCCTCGTATTTTATCTGCTAGTTTTCTTTCATCTGCCATTTCCTCATACTGAGTTATGAGGTGTTATGAGTAAGCCAATAATAATAATATCATAGTGTTCTTGGTCGACGAGTGGGTAATAATCATTAACCCTTTTTACGCCCATGGTAGACAATTGTCTACAAGTCGCACAGGAAAGTTTTGTTTTACAATGCTGTACGTTTCGAGACTCAGTGCCCAATGGCCTTCCATGACCCATGAGTGTATAGGCTGTTCACGGTAAAATGAGCACTTTTGAAAGCCCTGCTGAAGATATACTTGTATACACGTAGTGTATTCTTCCGCCTTATGTAAAATTGACGTTGCCATGGGCCTCATCACTTTATTCACGCGTCGGTCAAATGAAAATGTGAAGTTATTAAGGCAGTAAATACTTTAAATACTTTAGAAATCTACTCATTGTTTAAATTCAATGAATTAAAAAAAAAACAGAAAGCGGAATAAATAATTTTAAGTTATCATAAATGGCTACCAAGCACTTTTTATTCCACGTTAAGATATGGAACTACTTCCCATCCATCGTTACCAACTTTACTGGGCAAATGTCACTCAGTGCACCCATATATATATATATATATATATATATATATATATATATATATATATATATATATATATATATATATACACACACACACACACACGCGCGCGCGCGAGCATACATACATGCGTGGTGCAGTGAGTGACTTTTTTTCTAAGGTTCATTTCTAAAGTACTCACTTTATCGTGAACAACTATTAGCACAGTTATAAACCATGCTACTGCGCTACGTTATGACGGCTTATAATTTATTACTCAACACAGTTATAAACCATGCTACCGCGCTACGCTATGACGGCTCGTATAACTTATCACTCACTGAACACAAAACCTACAGCTTGTTGGGTGTGATAACAAAACAAGGTCTATGTCATCTTAAGTACAGCACACATCAAAGTACTTCTTATTCGCAACATAATAAATCACATATTAAGGGGGGGATGAAAGAATTAAATGAACGCCACGCCCGTTTTTATACTGTCACAAAGACTTAAACCGTAACACAACTGCTTATTGCTAGAGACCTGCTAAATTCGCGTTATTATTTTGCATTAAGGCTAAACTTCATAGTGCCGTATATACTCGAGCCGGAGTCGTTTCTCCATTGGCTACTGCATATATGTGAAGTCACGTCCTTTCTAACTGGACTGTACGTGATTGGACCATACAACTGTAGCGTGTTAATTCATTGGCACAGAGTTACCTGGAGCGTGTCAAATAAAGTATCGTCCAATGACAAACTTTATTGCAAAGGTACATGTGTTTAAAGTATAACGTGTCCCCAAATAATAACGTGAATTTTGCATGTCTTTACTTATTGTGTTAAAATCCGGACATCTCTATAAAAGAATCAATAATTAGCCAAAATTACACTCAGTTGCAACGCCTAAGATCGTAGATCAATGTGTCAGCGAAGGGGTCAGTTATCTGCCTAGACTGCTACTGTAAAAAAATTAGATGTTGCTAATGTTTGTCCATAACTAGGGCCACCTATGTTTCGCGAAAAGATTTACGTGGAGGCTAGACTACAATATCCTATGTGCACACTTGCAGTCTTCATTTGGCTATGGGCCGCTTGCCTTTGTGCGAAGAGAATATTTTACATGAGTGAGGCAATCAGAATTAAGTTTATCCGGTACTGATCGTCCGTGATTCGCGGGCAGACAGAGAAGACGTGTAATAGTTCAAATGATCCAATCATCAAAGCGGCTCTGAACTAACGTGTTTTGGAATACCACATGTCTTTAAATCTTTTCGCGAAAAACAGATATCGCTAGCCATAACATATTGGTAGGGACAGTACAATAACATATTGCTTTTCGTATTTTAATGCTGCGCTCTTAGCTATGAGACCTTACCGTGCCTCGGCCTCCCACTAAGCTGGGAAGAAGGACAATGCCCTCTCATTGCAGGAAACCCTGATTCTTCCTGTGTTGACCAGCGCCCAAAGTCCAAACACTGATGTGCAGCCACATCAGAAGACACCCTTCCTCCAGGTTCTGAGACCCTTGCACTTAAGCACCAAGCGGGAGGTCTCGCTGGGGTCTATCCAACCCCTTGTGCCTATCCAAGGCACCACCGGAGCAGCTTGCCTGCTCACTACCTGGCCTATCATCGAGAGTGGGCATCTCTGCAGACCTCCCCCCAGCGCACAGGGATAACCACTGCCAGTACGAGTCCAACCTTAAAGATCGGTCACCGAAGAGAACCTCCGGTGGGGCCAACCGATCGTCCCGTACTTCCACATAATTTCCACGGCACTTGTGGGTTGTGAGCAGACGGTCACCAACCCCACTGGCCAGATTCGAGCGAGCTGGAAGGACCCCGCCCCTATTTCTTCAGTGTTGAGGGATTATCCACCAGGCATTAGTAGGGACACCCGAATTTCGCGAAAATATTTCCGCACATGCTAGATTTCGATACCCTATGGGCATATCAGCAGTATTCTTTTGCTTATTGGCGGCGTGTGTCTGTAAGGAGACATTGTCTTACTTGACTGGAAAATCAGTGTTAGGTTACTCTGCTACTGTACATCTGTGATTTGCAGGCAGATTCACCTAAGACAATTAACATATAAATCATCCAATCGCTGAAGTGTATCTGAACTAAACTGTTATGGAATACAACTGGCCTTGAAATCTATTCGCGAAATTCGGGTGTCCCTAGGCATAAGCCTTACACCCGTGACAGACCGGTTGCTCGCCTGATCCGGCTCTGCCCACTGCTACAAGTAAATGATGATGACTTACAACAGCCTGGTGCGGCCTACTTCTCCCTGACCGGGAGAGACTCCTATCAGGGTGTAAACAAACCCTCGCCCTGAGTTGGAAGCAACAATCCAAATGCATTAAGTCATTATTCTCCGACTGAGCAGCTGCTTCCTTATTTCATCACTGCCTCCAAGCTGTTGCCATCGCCACCACATCACTCGCCGGTGCGCATTCGGAGAGGCTCTAAACCCGCCCACTGAACGATTACCATACAGTTGAACAACCGCAAGAGAAGTTGCAGTATTTGGCCCCAACGGCCTGAATGCCAAGTGGTCCAACACCCCGCCATATTGTCAGGCCCAGGTACCATATATCGGCCCAAGCCATCGCGGCAAATACCTTTTTGCCTGACGCAAGGAGTCAGGCTCCCATAGGGCCAGGGCGGCGGAGCCCAATTAGCGAAATCAGGGGTGGCATGAAAAGTCTTGGGTCGCCATGAGTGGGGAGAGGCTATAAGATATGAATCTTCCACCCGTTCCTGGGGCCACGCCGATGTAACTGGACTCTGTTACTATACCCTGGTACTGACACACCTCCTCAAATATACAGAATCCTTCCTCCCAGGCTACTTTATCACTAGGGATGATCCTGAGCGATATTTCGCCAGGGAGTAGCAGTCTCATCATACCCCCTATTGGTAGGGACAGGAAAATTTCGCGTTTTCTAAGAACTGTAGGCTAGACACCATAGTCCTATGTAATGTTTAACCTCAGCGTTTTGTTCATTGGCTGCTGCCTCAGAGTGAATGGCCATTTTTATCTCACACGAGTTGGCACGGGATTCGTGCTTGATTTCTTAAAGGTCTGTTGTTGACTCACAGTTCACCTGGGTTCAATAACAAACGCGACTTAGATGTACAAGTGTTTGAGGTCTAGCCTTTCCTTAAATGAACTCGCGAAGTTTTCAGTCCCTAGATATTGGTGATGCTCCTTTCTGCAAATTTATATATATTCAAACTGGCCTTTATTTCGTGTACATTTTTAAGTTTACTTCAATACCTACACGAAAAATATTTTCTTGAGTTTATTCGTAGAATATACCAAGTTTCACTCCCTAGGCGACCTGTGTTCTCTCATCTTTGTTATACGTAGCGAGACTGCGGTTTTATGTCGATTACGAGATGCTGGTAGGGGTAAGATATGTATTACGAAGCTACTCGCCAGGCGCATAAAAGGATCATTCAGACTGACTGCATAACCGTAATGAAGACGTCCTGAAGCAAAGTTCCAGAAAGGATGGTGCGGAAACAAGGTCGAGCGAAGCATCAGACTTCAGTGGCAAGACGTGAGATTCCCCCCAGGCTCTGACGAGGAATGAAATTCCCGCGAGATACAAGACAGCCGGAAGAAAAGTAGACTGTTTCCGGAGAATGGCTCTTAGCGTGATCTTTGCGGGACCTGGTTATTGAAAGTTCTGCTTCTATTTCCGCATTTGTATGAGAGATGTAACATTTGCTGTTTCGCATTGGCATTTCTTGATGCTTAGTGAATGTCAGCTTAGCTATGCAACAACGCAGTTCAAAAAGTTCGACTCCATTGTCACTATCTGCACTTGGTGTCACTGTACATTGCTACAAATGCTGAGTCCGTTGGTTAATTTTCTATCTACTGCTAAGTTCTTCTATATTCCCTAGATTTTGTCCTTTATTTTCAGTTTTTTTAATTGGTTTTTCTGGTTCTTCGGCTTGTTTTTCAGCATTGGATACAGCCAATTTAAATACTCGTAGATATCTTGCATTGCCCTCACAATTAAAGTTTGAAGATAATACGCAAGAAGTGTATAAAGAAGATTTTAACCATATCTATTTTAAATGAGGTATAGTGAAATTTGGAGACATTGTTACATTCTTGCATTGTTACCCGGTTGGCCTTGGTGAGAGGCGAGCAGTCTAGCCGCTCAGCCACCGCAGCCCCATAGCAAATGTCATGAGCTACTTCAAAACACGTAAATGAATATGCACGTAAGGTTTTCATGTGTATTAAGAACTTTTAATAAAAGTGTATTTCTTATTATTTATCTTTGTATAGCTACCTAATATTTCGTAAAATAATGTTTACTAATCAGATGCTACCGTTCATCACAATTTTGTTCAGATTATGTTTTGTATTTGCAAAAATTTTTCGTGTCTATTTTGAAGCATCGCTAATTCTACCTACGAAGTGAACAGTTTTTGATATAACTATTACATTGTAGTTACCAAAATGGATAGGGACCTCATGATGAGATCATTATAACCTGCCATGTTTAATGAGGGAATTTTATAGGGCATGTATAGGAAAAAAGTGTAAGATAAGATTTTTTTAATATTCTGTACTTTTGCAATGCTACAATGTATGGGCTACGTATTTATTTCAATGGGAGTCCATTATTAAATATAACTTCATGTAATTTTCATTAAAAACATTATAAATTTGATTGATTTTAAAGCCTTTTTAGCTATTTGTATTTTTATAATGCTTGTATTTTTGATATGGGCAGTTTACGAAAAAAGAAAAAAATTGCCCGGAGATAAAGGAAAGGGAAACTAACAGTTTGTTGAATCATTTCTCACAATTTTTGGAGTAAATTATCTCGTAATACAATTCATATCAGGGGATGGTTGAATTATCGCAATTTATTGTGACTGCATTATTTATTTGTACTCTGCTATTTAAACTCTGCTGCTTGAATGTGTTTGGTAAGACTCGTTTTGCTTAAATGAGTGGAATGGGAGGACGGAGAGTTGAAAGTCGCTGTCATGGAGTGGTAGGGTTTCCTGCAGGTGCTCCCGCTCTGTGATAACAGCGAATTGGATCCCCGAACTATTTCGTCTGCGACGTGTACGCAACTACGCTCCGAGGACCTACTATCTCGAAGATCTTAATAACATGTTTATCCATGGTGGTTTCTGCAACGATGAGATTCAGCTTACGAAGTTTCCAGATGTGTATTTTTTCGAAACGTGGTTGGGTTTCCCTGCCTGCTACAGTTCCTGGGTCGCTGAAGCGGGCATTGAGAGGTGAATTCGCCGTGAAAGAGGATGATGTATATATAAAGATTTTTATTCATGGGCTTATGTGTTTCCTCATGTTATACATTATAAAAAAAATAGTTTTCTTAAGAAAATATGGTGTGTATTATTTATTTTTTAAAAGATTGATCATAAAAGTTGTAGAGATTAATTATTCTCCAAGATTGGTAGATTGTCTCGTTGCCAAAAAACTTTGGAATTGTACTACATGGAAGTTGTCTGGTGGTAGTTGCTAATAAAAAAAATTAATAACTAGCACAATCTATAGTGTCTAGTACTGGAAACGTATGGGTTAAAATTGTAATTTAGTGCCCAATGGGCATATGCTATAGATAGGTATGGTTGGAGGGGTAATTTCTGTTACGTATGGCCGATGATTAATTTAGGAAGAGAAGGGATGGAGGTGACGATGAGAGAATGAGGTAAACATTTTATAAGTTATTCGTCGATTTTTTAGAATTTTTTCATTTTTTTTTGCGATTATTCTCGATTTTTTGTTATGTTTGGGAGAGAGTGGGTTTGGGAGGGGTTAGGCGATGGTGGTGGGATGAGTGTGAGGATAACATTATATGTTTCTCGAATTTTAGGAGTTTAGAATAGATTTATGGATTTTTATTTAGGATTTGTAAAGTGATTTTAATGGATAGTGATGGGGAGGAGAGGATGGGTGAGGTGGTAGGGATGGGTGCAGGTAGCGGGCTGTGGTCGTGGTAGGTGCAGGATGATGGTTGGAGGGGGCCAGGTCCGCTTGACCTAACTCAGGAGTCTCGAATCCTCCTCTCCTGCTCTGAGGACTAGGTGGCTCATTCCGCTAAGAGAATCGAATCTGCTTGCTCGACTGAGGAGTTTTCGCCTCTTGCTTGGAGGAGGTTCAAATCCGCTTTCCTCATTTTTCCATTAATTTTTTGTCGAAAGAAGTGATTTTTGTGCAAAATAATTAATTTCGAAAGTGATGTTTGGAGTGAAACAGGCAATTTTGTCGATAACATGGTCGTCTCACTCTGCCGGCCACGCCTGTGACGTCAACCAAGATGACGGCCGAATTCTGGTTCCTGTCGCTGAACCCTGAGCCAAAAGCCCCTTATACACACTACCCTCGTGAAGGTGGCTCAACAATGAAGTGCTGTGATCGTGGTTATAGTCTATGTATGGTCTTTCCAACATTTCTGAAGCCTTGCTGAATTTATAATTGCCAGCTATTCCTGCGCTTCATGTTACCAAAACTTAACTAAGTGTACAAAATTACACGTAAGGAACAACGCAACGCACTCGTGCGGGACTGTTTTATTATATTTTGCATATGAACTATTTCTTACTAAGCGTTACTAACGCACCTATTTTCCCTCCGATTTTACTAATATTAATTACAAACGAAGTACTCTAAAATTATAACTGAAATATAAGCAAAAGTATAATTTAACCAACGTTTACGTTAACAGTAATATAAAACGCTTGAGTTACACGAGATATTTGGGAAACAACCAAAGGCGTTACACGCAGGGTTATTATTTAAAAGTTTGATTCAAAACGTGTGAAGATGCTGCGATTAGGCCATGACTTCCAAATCCCCTTATTTTCCACTGCAAAAATGTTAGGCCATGTTAGTAACCACTAAGTTCTGGACCCACAATAATCATCTGGTATTTAAACACTTTAGAACCAAATTAATTTTTCTAATAACTTTACAGTGTCACTTGACCGATGCATGAATAAAGTGTCCCACACCCATAGCAACGTTAATTTTATATACGGTGGAAAAATTCACACTATGCATACAAGCAGATCCTAAGAAGGGCTTCAAAAGTGTTCAGTTTACCGTGAACAAACTATACGTAGCAAACCGCGCTTACGAATGCAGTTATAGGCCATATTCACGGTAAAATGAGCACTTTTTAAAGCCCTCTCATTTAGAATAATAGCCAATAAATATATTTTATTCTAGCCTTAGACGTTAACTTCAGAATACAGTGGAATGTACACACTGTGATTATCACTTACATGAAAAAATTTTTTTTAAAAATGTAGTTGAATGACAAAATATGGCTGAAAATAAAAATAAATATGGTCTCAAAAGTGCTCACTTTACCGTGAATAGCCTCTATATGTCTGTACTACAGAATATTCATCAATACAGATGCTAAATTGTAGCATGTATAGCCAACTACAACCGCCCACGTCAGCAATATGGCCTCACTAGTCGGCAATGTGGGAGAACTCAGTTCGCCAAAGAGTGCATGCAGGCTAACTCGACAGACCGCAGTCTTGCCAACACAGTTGTTTTTGAGTTGAGATACTTGGGCGGCTCTTGACAACAAGGTCTTGGGAGCCGATGAGGGTGAGATGAGGTGAGAAAGGAGCAGCGCCGGAACGCAAGGGCGGGGGGGTAAACGGGGAATCCTCGAGAAAACCGGTCCACCAACGGTATCGTTCGACACGATTACCACTTGCGAAAATCCGGGTGCGATTGAACCCGGTTCGCCTTTGGCGGGAGGCGGACGGTCTAACCGCTCGGACACCGCGGCACCCACCTTGCCAACGGAGAATCTTCCGCAGCTTGCAGTGGCCAATACGACACGAGGTCAATCAGCAGACGGGTACGTCCACATCGAAGTAATTGTGACGCTATTTCGAGACTGTGTTCTTACCTGTTCCGTGGCTGCACGGTGTATGACGAGAAGACTTGGTTATAGGCTGTTCATGGTAAAGTGAGCACTTTCGAGGACTTCGTTACTTGCAATGCAAATAATACACGGCGTGTGTATTCCACCGCACTTGGAAGTTAACGACTATGGTTAAAATAAAATATAGTTAGTGACTCATATTACAAATGAGAGGGCTTTTCAAAAGTGCTCACTTTACCGTGAATCGCCTGTAGGTCGGTTCAGCGATGTGCGCGTAGTAGAGGCGATAATGCACACTGTAAAAGATTTTCTGGTAAACTTCCTAAACCGTAATGGAAACTTTTAACCTATTCGCTGCATGAAAATAATGCAACAAGTCAGGATGCAAATATAGGAATGTTCAGCGGTGTTACTATGCAAGGCTTGCGACTTTCCGATACGCATTGAACTGTTTCGTGAGCGAATGTAGGAACGGTACCATGGATGCATGGGGAAAATAGTTTACCATTCGCACTATCTGGCTGTTCGTATAAATTGAAATGGTGATTTTAGAAACGATTCCTTAGCGTGCATTCAATGTGCGTGCCTGGGTGGCCAGGGTTACCACACTTCCTACAAACTCAGAAGACAGCCCCCCCCCCCCCCCCCCGGCAGGTGAAACGCATTAAGCTGGTTTCACAACCATCCGTTAAATCCGTCGGTCACTCGTCCGTCCGTCCGTCGGTCACGTGACCTTCACCCAATCTAAAGGCAACTTTTTTTCCCCTCCGTCCGTCCCTCAAGTATATCTCAAACTTTTAACTTTCAATGGACCGACGGATTCAATTCAACACCGACGGACCGCCTTGTAATATCGTTCCTTGAACATGGCTGTCGGAAAACAGTAATTTGATTATTTGTTTGGACATTTTTCATTTTAAGTACACGAGGCTGTGAAGTGTAGTTTTTTTTTTTTTTTTTTTTTTTTTTTTTTTTTTTTTTTTTTTTTTTTACCTCTGAATTGAACTAAAGATGACTTGTAGATTTTCGGAGGAAATGCTTATAAATTACGTTAGGAAAAGCGAATATATTTATTACATTAATTAAAAAACATTTGACTGTGCGCGAGAAAGTTAGTGTTGTTGGGTGGTAACACTGAAAATTTTCTGGCCCGACGGATGGCTGACTGACGGACGGGCGACTGAAGGAAGCGACGGATGGTTGTGAGCCAAGCTTAAGTGGAAAGGTATGGAGGAGCACCGGGATGCAAAACGCGGAGTAAATGGGAGATCCCGGAGAAAACCCAACCGACCAGCAGAATCGCCCCTGCGCGATTCCCCACGTTCGAGAATTCAAGTGGCCCTCGCCGGGAATGGAATCCGGTTTTACCTTGGCGTGAGGCGAGTAGTCTGACCACTTGACCACCGTTTCCCGGGAACCGTAAGTTTATTCCACCTGTTTGTACCCCTGCTCTCCACGTGACTCCTCATCATGTCTGCTTACATAGACAGTAGGCGGTTTTCGAGCATTTACAAAATACGCTCTGTATAAATTTATCTACACATAAAGGCTGTTCACGATAAAGTGAGGACTTTAAAAATGAACCTTATAAAAAAGCCACTGCTCATCATGCATATATTTTAATGGGCGCACTGGGTGGCATGCGTCCAGTTAAGTTGGTAACGATGGATGAAAAGTAGTTCCATATCTTAACTCCAAATAAAAAATTTTACGTAACCATTTGTGATAACTTAAAATTATTTCTTTCTCTTTCTGTTTTTTTTTTTTTATGCATCGAAGCGTAAATTGAACATATTTGTAAAGTATTTACTGTCTTAATAATTTCTCAGTTTCATTTGGCCGATGCATGACTAAAGTGATGAGGACCGTGACAATGTTAATTTTACATAAGGCGGAAGAATACACAACGTGCATACAAGTAAATCTAAAGCAGAGCTTTCGAAAGTGCTCATTGTACCGTGAACAGCCTATAACTGCCTACATTTCAACGGACGCGCTTTCGAAACGAACAAAGATTTATAATTGCATCTCTTCGCACCGCATACAAAGTGTAGTGGCTTAAGCTGTGGTTACGGAAATATTTGTTTTGATTTCTGTTTATTTAATTTACTTTAGGAACAAGTCTGGCATATTACCACTAGTCATCGAGTAGGAGATTGGATGGTAACAGGACTGTCGAAAAAATTGCTCAGTCAACTGCGACAATCTATAGTTACATACAGCGTTCTGTAGCGGGAAAAATCAACCGTTTGTTAGGTTTACGTATACTGTTTACATGCCTGAAGATGATACTTCATTACTGCTTGTCGTCTGTGTGGGTAGCTCTTGCCCTGTCGATTTCACCATATGAATTATGTCGCTGTAACACTAAACTTTTGTGATTTGTCTGCAAACTAACTACTAACCCGAGTCAAAAATCTCACTGAGTCATAAAAACAGCAAGTTGTTGCAGAGTTTTTTTTTAAATGTATCGTCACAAAACATTTTCGTGTTATAACGCTGTCTGTATTTTACAGCTTCGATTGCCGTTAAAACCGTGGATATATAAGTATCGAAACACGCGGGAAGTTTTTTTTTTTTTTTTTTTTTTTTGCATAGGAGGCGGGATCAGCTCAAACGCAGTGCGAGCCAGCTATGGCCTCTCTGCTCGAGGCAGGATTTGCAACATCAAATATTGTCCATTTCATATATAAGTGGGGTAAAATCTGACAGACAATGTGACCAACCTACACTCTATGAAAGCAGCAAATGCTCTCGCTCCTACAGTATTGTATCAGCTGATGAACTGCTGCGGGATCCGTGTTGTTAAGTTGGTTATTTTTATGATGACTTTGGAAGAAAATAGTACTCAGAACTAAAAGTTGTAATTATAATCTTAGTTATACTTACAACATTTATGGTTTAAATTATGTTTTTAAAGCAATATTACATTATATTGGCTATTAGTGACTGGGCTTTAAAAACATGTTCAGCATTTATGACAAAGCATGTCGACACATACGAACAGTAAACGTTTCCAACCAATGGCTAGCCATGTCTGTGTTTCCAGTTTCCAGCCCGGCGAATGGCCGTTGGCGCCAGCTTTTATCTCATCGTGTTTATTATACGAATATCTTGTTGGTGTTGTCGGAATATTTAATCGGTAGTTAATTATTTGCTTATGTGCTTTTATCAAGTATAGTTGGTTGTAGGTGCCGTTGTGGGTTTTCTCGAGTGAAATGTAACATTATCGGCACGTGTTATCGCGTCCCTTCCACCATTTTCCTTGCCGCCTTCAGCAATGAAGAGATACGAATATAATTTACGTATCTAAGTTTAAGTTTATTTAATGATAGTGACAAACAACCGTGATTTTAGTGAAGTAAACTTGGCAAGGATTGCCATTAAAAAAAAAACGTTTCAAGAGGTTGCAAATTTTACAAATAGCAACTTTACGTGTTGTAAAAATGTATGTGTAAATTCTTAACACAATTATTGAAGTGAACGAGGCCTGAAAAAGGCGCACTTTTCGAACTTGTAGTGAGGAATAATATTTGTTTATTTATCTACATCTTAAATTCGAGTGTAAGGTTAACTTCGGTCAAAGTGTGTGCGTGTATTTATTGCTATATATGTACAAATTCGAACAGCGACGTATGTATCGCGTTTTGTTTTTCCAGTAAAGTTAAAATTTTCGAAGTGAAATAATTTAAAGGTTATTTCCATACGAGCGAAATTTTCCATTGCTCTATCCAAAAAAATATGCAACCTCAAATGCCACACACTCGTAAGAACATCGAAATGTCATCTCACGAAAGATGCAAAACTGAAGCACCCCCTTCATAGTTTATTTTTTCCCTCGAAATAAATAAACAGAACCCCAACAAATTCAATTCCGTCGTTACAAAAAGAAAACAAGTTGGAATACCAGCCCAGCTGTAATATCCTTCAGTGCCTGCCATGGCGTGGAAAACGAGGAAGGAGGAAAATGCAAGTGTGCATTGGACCCAAAACGCATGTTTACAAACGTCATTTTCTTCAGCGACAAAACAGCTGCGGTGGAAGGATACATTGTGGCAGTGCTACTTTTATAGAATTGTCAAAATTTACCCCATTTATATGAAATGGACAATATCGTGTCACATAATACGTAATTATACAGAAGTGAGATATTTTAGTGGCCCCTTTAATGAGGAAAATACTCGTTCACTTAAATCTTATTATATTTAGCGTTGTAACTGTGAGTTTGTCCTCCTCCCCCCCCCCCCCAGGAACCACGGTGGCTGAGCGATTAGCCTGCTTGCCTCGCACCAAGGCGATCCGGGCTCAATCCCCGGCCGGGCCACTCCGGATCGTCGCATGTGGGAATCGTGCCGGATGATGCCGCTGGTCAGCGAGTCTTCTCGGGAATCTCCCCCGCCCTTGCATTCCGGCGCTGCTCCATACTCACCTCGCTTCACCCTCATCGGCTCTGAAGACTTCATTGTTAAGAGCTGCTTAAATCTCTCCACTCACTTTACTCACTCTACGTGCACACATACTTTGGCTACTGGCCAGTTGTCTGTGTGAGGATATGTTCTCTATTTAGTTGGTTCTATAGGCTGTTCTCGATAAAATGAGCACTTTTTTAAAGCCCTGCACAAGATCTACTTGTATGCACGTTATGTATTCTTCCACCTTATTGGCATGGGCCTGATCACTTTATTCATGCGTCGGTCAGGTGAAACTGTAAAATTATTATAAAAGTAAATGTTTTATAAATATGCTAATTTTTACACACTGAGGCGTTAAAAAAAAAACAGAAAGCCTAAGAAATAATTTAAATGATCACAAAGGTTACATGACACTTTTTATTCGACAGTAACATATGGAAATACTTTCCATCCATCGTTACCAAGTTTACCGGACGCATGTCACTCAGTGCGCCCGTTAAAATAGATGTGCCAGAGGCAGTGACATGTTTCAAGGGTTGACTTCAAAAGTGCTCACTTTACAGTGAACAGCCTTTATCATAATTTAAGTTACTCCGGCACTGAACTTCCGTGATTGGCTGGCAGACTCTTCAAGCGCGTGAGAGTTCAATTCATCCAACCACGGAATTGTCTCTAAACCAGCGTGTTTTCCCGGAATAACAAGTCGTGGAATCTTTATCGCGAAATCAGGTGGCACTACTCGTTATATTTATAAATGCGTATTTATCACTCAAGTGTTTCCCAGGGCGTGCCAGAGCGCCCAGTGAAATACGAGATTTTGAAAGATATCGCAGCATCACATGACTAGACGAAATATCCGTGCGGAGGTCTCTCATTAGGGTTTTCTATTCATAGATCGTGAAATTTCGACAAGAAAACGGAGTAAACTACGAACTTTTGGCATCTATCGTGAGTTCACATGACTTGGCGAAGTATCCGGGGGTCTCTAATAACTATTCGCAGATCGGAAAATCCAGGGGAAAATAACCCGGAACCTGACTTCCGTAAGCTAGCTGCCGAGTCGAGGTATGCCCTTTTGGACGGTCGCTATTGGCAATGTCTTGTCGATGGACGGAATTACGGTAACTCGCCGGAAGGTTTTACTTCTCTGAGAGACGCCGTCATGCACGGTTTACGGCCCCAACACACGCGCCCTCCTTCCTTACCGGCGGCTCGCGCACCGCAGCAAGCTGGTTTTTACTGCCACGCTTTTATTGTCCGTCGGAGATGACGGCCCTTGTCGCGAGCTGTGATTGGATTTCCTCTCCTCACTGTCGACTCGCAAAACTCAGCGCTCTTCCTGGTTCTATAAGAGCTTGGGGGGGGGGGGGTGATACGACGCTGCTATACGCCGAGATAAAAAGGTTTTCCCTGCACTGGGTTCAGCAAAGCTGTAATCAAACCTTTCCGTTTGCTGGCACCTCGTGTGAAAATACGACACCCAAACATACTAGTTCGATTTTCTTAAGAGTGGCATGGACTGAAACATTTTTTTTTTTTGGTGAAAGGGTTGTTTTGCGTGAATACGCGTATCTCGCTAAATAAATGTTCTGCAAATACGACTTTTTGTCAGAAAAGATAAAAAATAATAATAATAACAATTATGTATATTCCTATTTTTTTAATTTTGTCAAAATATGCGTATTCCTGGAGGAAAAAATTCGGTAAAATGGTCAAACATCGCATTTTTAAAGCTCGTGTATGCTGTTTTCTTAAGCGGCAAGAGAAAAGTACAAAGATACGGGCGTAGTTTAATCTGCGGGCTTTCATCTTACAGATCTAATTTGCACAGTATAGCGTCACGCCGGAAAAACTGCACGCCATGTGCGTAGGAGCGATGAGGCGCTAGGCGTGCGTGTTAGTGTTGCCCGTATCGCTCCCTCGCTTCTTGGTCTTGGACGCGGAGGTCCATCCCACTCTTAACTGAGCGTTCCTTAAAGTTGTGGAAATTTGTTCAGCTTCACCCAGTTAAACGGTCTTGTCATGTATAACATTCTTTCGAGAAATTTTGCGAAGCCAGTTTGAATTTGCCGAATTTATTTTTGATGGGAGTTCATGGTAAACTGAGCATTTTTGAAAGCCATACGGAATATACTTTTACGCACGTTGTGTATTCTTCAATCATGTGTAAAATTAACATTGCCATTGGATTGACTGCCTGATTCATGCGTTGATCCAATGACACTGCTCAAGTATGAAAAGTAATTATTTTACAAAGTTTCCAGCTCTTAACTTATATCCATGGGGGGGGGGGGGGGGGAACAGAAAAATAAATAAATAATTTCAAAATTTACAAACGTTTACCGAACTCTTTAAATTAGATGTTGAGAAATTGTACTACTATATGCTGTTCACAACAAAATTAGCACTTTTGAAAGCTCTCTCATTTGTAATAATAGTCAATAAATATATTTTATTTTAGACTTAGACGTTAACGTCCGAGTGCGGTGGAATACACACACTATGTTTATTACTTTCATAAAAATATTTATTTTAAAAAGGTGGTTAAATGATAAAAATGGCAGAAAGGAAAAAGTAACTAGGGCCTTAAAAGTGCTCACTTTACCGTGAACAGCCTTTACAGTGTTTTCTCTCCCTCGTTACCAACTTACTGGACTCATACCAGTCTGTGTGCTCGTTAAAATATATGCAGGTAGGTGACTGATGCTTTTCAAAGGATGTTTTCAAAAGTGCCCAGCAAATCAAGAACATGCTTTTTTTTTATAATGCGCTGTATGGTTCCTATAAGAACGCGATGAACATCAGATAATCAATTAAACTACGCTCATTTGTAAAAATAATAATAATTCACCAAGAAAGAACATCGTGAGTCATGTGTCGGGCCATTTGCTTTTGATGCAGTTTATTTGCATGGGGGAGCCACGTGGACACTCCCGAAAATTCCAGAACATTTGCAGATCATGAAATGCGGTTTTTGCTAAATGAAATTACGTATGGGGGCAAGTAATTTACCACAAACTGACTATTCGTAACAAGCATATGGACAGAAATAATTAAACCACATATGATTTTTCCCCTGGAAATATACATTTATTTCAGCGGCATCTGAAAGTACGTGCAAAGAGGAATTCAGTGATATGGCACATGCAATGTAAAGTAACACAAAAACGCCAAGAAATAATGTGCAAATATTATTAAGTTAGGTGGGCCAAGAGCATGGGGCAGTGGACCTGTACTCACAGCTGTAAGCAAGTAACATGCGCCGTGACTCATCCTGGAAGGACCGCTTCCTAACAGCAGCGCAGCACCTGTCCCCATAATCTATCATGGTAAGTGGTATTGCAGTGTTTAGCTGTACGTGAGCAATGAGGTTCACAAATGAGGAAAAACTGGACACACTACTTATTTACGGCGAGTGTGGCAGAAATGCCAAGCAAGTCGTCCTAATGTACGGGGAAAGATATCCTAATCGGACGCCCATTTCACGGCATTCGATACGAAGAATTTGCACGCATCTCTTGTCACAAGGAGATTGGAATTCCACAACACGAGTGCGGCGAAATACTACTACGGGCGAGACGCATCAA
The DNA here is from genome assembly GCA_029891345.1 of Dryococelus australis. Lineage (NCBI taxonomy): Eukaryota > Metazoa > Arthropoda > Insecta > Phasmatodea > Phasmatidae > Dryococelus > Dryococelus australis. Next base: position 44,142,334 of record CM057000.1, read on the forward strand.
CACGATGTGTTGGTACATGTCGATGGAAACCCCCACATGGGTACCCGATAACTTTCCAGGTTCGTGGGAATAAGTCAAACAAGTGTGTAACGGATGCTGCGCCAATGGAAATGCCATCCATATCACGTGGCTCTACATCAGGCATTACATGAAGGTGATCTCCAGCAGCGTGTTCAGGTTTTTAGGTGTGTTCTGATGTCTGTAAGGGATGGCAGCAATTTACTGAAGAGCATACTATTTACCGATGAAGCAACCGTCACAAACCGTTGGCGAGTAAATTTACAAAATGTGCACTACTGTGCGACGGATAGTCCGCGTTGGGTTCGGCACGGGGAGCTCCAGCGACAGTTGAAAGTGAGCGTGTGGTGTGGAATCGTTGGAGACTACGTCATTCTAAGGACAATGATTGGCTGTACGTACGCCCATTTCCTCAGAGAGGAACTTCTGGAAGACATACTGCTCAACAGACGTCGTAATATGTGGTTTCAGCATGATGGTTGTCCGGCGCATTTTCCTTTGGTGGCGAGGTAAGTGTTAAATGAAACGTTCCCAAACCGGTGGAATGGGAGTGGTGTTGTAAGATGGCCAACTCACTCCGCGGAACTCACGCCTCTCGATTTTTTCCTGTGGGGTGCACAACACGGTTCCTTCGATGCCAGAAGACATGCAGGAGCATATTGCGGCGGCTTGCAGAGGCATTGCGCCAGAAACACTTCAAGCTGATCGTCGTTCGCTGCATGTGCGTTTACAAATGTGTACTGCTGTCGATGGTAAACACATCGAGCACATGCCGTGAAAAGACTTAATGTGAAGCGTTTCAACCATAACTGTGTTCTTTTGTACTATGCACGCGAATGCTATTGTATTTCTTCTTACACTGGTTTGTTCTATTTTGTATGCTACCGGCCCGCTTAACTTAATCATATTTGCTCATTATTTCTTGGCGTTTATGCGTTACTTTCCATTGCATATGAATTGCTCTTTGCACGCTTTTTCAGACGCCATTGAATTAAATGTATGTTTAGAGAGTAAAAATCAGATATGATTTAATTATTTGTGCCCATTTACGTGTTACGAATAGCCACTTAGCGGCAAATTGCTTGCCCCCGTACGTAATTTCATTAATGAAAACCGCATTTCGTGATCACCAACGGTTCCAGAAAATTTGGGGGTGTCCACGTTATGCGGACCAGCCTGTACTGTTCCTCTGTTATTCACACCTGCAAGACACAGAATAAGGCCGTAGTAACAGTGTGCGCCACAAAACCAAGTTCGGAGAACACGCAGCATGTCCCAAGAGCGCATTCGACAAGTCCTTGCCCTGCTGGATGAGTTTGAGAGAGGTCTCATAGTCGGCCTCCAAGAGGCAGATTGGACGTCTCGGCGCCTTGCTCGCCACTTTAACCATTCTGCCTACACTGTGAGTATGATCCATTCACGGTTACTTCATTCATTTCTGAGTCCCTGCTAATGATCTACTTCCAGGATATCCCTCCTCCTCGTGCAAACTAAGCTTAATTAAGTTTGGAGAATTACGTCAGAGGGACAACGCACCACATTCGTGCGCACTCATCGGTTGTAATGATATTTTGTATAAGAACTGTTTCTCACTAGCCGTTACCAACATACCAAATTTCTTCCTGTTTTTATTCAAATTATTTATCAATGAAGCATTATAACTTATAGATAAGATATTAATAACATTTCAATTTAACATGAAAAAAAAGTAACTTTTATGAACAATAGTATAAAACGCTTGTGATACAGGGCGTATTTAGGAAATAACTAAACACGTCATACGTGGGGCGATTATTCAAAGGTTTGATTAAAAAATTCAGACGAAACCGTGAATGGACTATAGGTTTTTGACGCAGTGGGAACAGGAGGGTACACACACCCGTCCAGACGGCTCGGGTAGACCCCAGTGGACCACCAGTATAGAGGATTGTTTCATCGTGCTATAGGCTGTAAACACTCCACGGGCATCGCTGAGCACCAATCCAGTGACATGTCATGACAGCTGGGGATACGCCTGTGTCCACGGGTACCATATCCAAGCGGTTAGCAGAACAGGATCAGTCTAAAGATGAGCTAAACCAGTATTTCTCAGGAACACCCCGTACTTGTTCTTGTTCCCAGTCGATACATGTTGCTAATATCTGTTATTCAGAATACCTCTTATGGGTAAGCAGTGTGCTAGGCTGCGTTGTTCCACTATTTTACCTTGTTCTTGTTCTAGAATACCTATTATTAGGCATGTACTGGTCCTTTTTTTTTCGCTGCCTCTATGTAGCGCGTGCCCTCCTGGTAGTTGGATTCAATATTCAAAAAAATGATATATAAATATATATATGAAGACACACGACTCCATTGTTCAATCAGAGCAATAAGGTGTGCGAGATTCCCTCCTGCAGAGCAAGTGAATAAACGTCGGGCATTATGATTGTCCTGCCAGGGAAACACAATGGACGAGGAGATTAGGTATCAGGAGGTATACCTCCTCGCGTCTCATGTTCTTCTAGTAGGACAGTGACAATAGCAATTTTCCGGTGCCTGTTACTGCCACAGCATGGAGGCATAAAAAATCACATGATAAATAAGTTCAAAATAAAGTTAGAGAGATTTTTATATATGTGATATTCTCGTCCGTAAATACTATTGGGATGCAGTATTGGATAATAATATTAGACGATAGGAACAGATACGACGAAATTATATCGTAGAGTGCCGAGTAACAAGAGAGTACGTGTGATTATTTCTACTTCAGTAATAGGCAGGGATGGCAACAGGTATCCCCAGAAAATAGGAACAGGTATCGACTGTTCTCGCCCAATTGATAACAGGTATTGAAAATACTCCCCATCTCTAGATCAGTCGTCGCGGCATCCGTTACGACGTGTAACATTGCGACCTAAGCATCGCTGAGCACGTGTGACATTCTGCCGGGAACGGGCAGCATGGCAGTTTGCGGATTGACTACGGGTGGTGTTCAGAACGAATCACTGTTCCGTCTGGATACAGACGACCCTCGAATTCGAGCCTGCAGACGTCTTGGCCAGCGCCGTGATCCACGTTTGGTTGTAAAGCGGCACACCGCCCCAACGGCAGGTGTCATGGTGTCGGGTGCCATTTACGACCATTCCCGCACCGATTGAAGGAACCCTGACGGTGCGGCCGATACGTGCAGGAAATTATGCGACCATGGGCGCTCCCCTTCCTGGTATAGATCAACAACCCCATTTTCCAGCGGGATATGCCCAGCCTTGGACAGCATGGGTATCTCTGGCCTGCATTTGTGATGCCAACAAGCTGCATTGGCCAGCAAAGTCCTCTTGACTTTTCGTCCATCGAGAACGTTTTGGCATCAAGTTGGACGGCAACTTCGACGTATTTGGAGGGTCAATTGAGCGATCAGGTTAGAACATTCCCCAGGAGAACACCCAACGTCTGTATGCCTCCATGCCCGAACGTATCGCGGCCTGTCTCCATGCTATGTGTGGTCCAACACCATACTAGTGCCTCCTGCAAGAGTTGGTCCCCTGCAATACATGCTTGGCGTAAGTACAATATCATTATGTTTTCTGTATACATACTAGCATGTCCCGTTCCTTTATCCACTTACGGGGAATGGTGCACGAATGCCGTGTATTTACCTTAATTTTGGTCAAAACTTGTTTTTCAGATAATTTTTCAACATTTTTGGCACGACAAGACATAAAGAATAATTTGGAACTTCTTGTACACTGATAGATATTCACTACCATTACTACTATCCGAGCACAGATGGAAGATAAGAAATAATATCTTATTTCTCCAACAGTGCTCACAGAATAATAGATGCAGTGAATATTTAACAACGCAAGAAGTTGTTAAGAATTAATATTTATGTATTGTCGTGCCAAAAATTTCTATAAACGCTCTAAAAACATGTTATAACGAAAATCTAGCAAATATACTGCTTTCGTGCACCACTGGCTGAAAGTGACCCTGCCATGGTACCTTCAGAGCAATCCATTTTTTTTTTTTTTCATATGTGTGTATATCCGTGTTGATTTCGTCTTCAATGACAGGGAAACTTTTATACTAGTTTCGCCCCAGCTGCACTTTCACATAATTCTCAATATAAGGAGCGAGTCAATAACTGAAACAGTAAACGATAATTAAAGGTATGATCACGCGAGGGCAGCAGCCAGAGTGGAGTTGAGATACTTGGGCAGCTCTTTACATCGAGGTCTTGAGAGTCGATGAGAGAGAAGTGAGTATGGAGTAATAGTGGGGGAAACTGGAAATCTTCGAGAAAACACGCCGACAAGTGGTATCTTCCGGAACGATTTCGACATACAAAAATCCGGAAGCTACCCCGCCTGGAATTGAGCCCGGTTTGCCTATGTGGGTGGCGAGCAGTCCAACTACTACGCAACTGTGGCCCCTGCAGCTAAAGGACAAAAACAGCGACTAGAGTATACAAAAGACTTCGAAGAAAAGCCATATCATTAAAGTAGTAGGTAGAGCCACGGGTATTTCGTGAACTCATTCGGAGGAGAGGTAGATTCCAAACATTTGTACTTTTCTCCTGCTGTTGTGATTGGACAATAGTTCTGTAGACACGCCCCTTTTAACTGTGAACCAGTACTGAGCAGGAAGCAGTAGCGCGAGTGAGTGTTTAACAGTCCTGTACAGAGGCCTCACTTGATCAAAGCAACCAATAAGCAAACGATAATGTCTCTCGTGTATAGAGGGCTGCCAATTCAATACGCGAAATACTCGGGGCTCTACTAATAGACAAAATTCCTGATCTCTAGTTACTACGACCGACTCTCGAGCGTTGTCGTGAGCGCGCAGATCGTCATGCTAACCCGTGCCCATCACCATGCGAACTGTTCAACTGTCCAGCTCAAACATCTCGACATTTACCATCGCTGTTATTCTCCTCCGTGACGGTCGATGTGAGCGGAGCTGTCTGCGACGTACGTACTTGGTACTTTTAGCCGAGTATACTTAATGCGAGTTGCCCCGCCAGATTTCGTCAGAATGCTAATCTCCCCCCCCCCTCACCAGCCAGTCCGCCCACCAGACTTAATCCTCGCCGGAGAAACAGTTACCATGCACAACCGGCTTAGAGCCTCCCCCGAAATAAGCCGATTATAGCAGCAGTGTGATGGGAATAGTATCTTACTGTGCGCCATTTGGGAGCCAGTGTTGAAGGGGTACATCTCGGAGTTAACGTTCAAGAAAAATGTGCCACTTTGTTTAACAGTTAGTCGACTTTTTTGACTGGATACGTCTTTAAATTTGCAACCATAGTGGGAGGCAATCCAGAAAATCCGATGACAACAAAATCGTGGGATAGAGTTTGGCACTGCAGCTCCGAATCTACTGTCTACATTCTAAATTCAATTACACCCCTCGATTCTCAAAGGATCAAAGAATATGTTACGTTGAGTGAGGGCTGCGTTTTGAGTTCGTTTCACCGCGTCTCATAAAATCCGAGTAGTATAACATTTGACTAGGAGAAGCTACGGCACTCGTTTAGGTTTAAATCGACAGCTCTCGTCAAGATAAATCGATCGCGTGTGTAAAAACATTATTTGTATGGCGTGGTAATGGTGAAATTGTATGCGTTTAATGTAAAAAATTATGAAAACTTAATACGATTTCGGCCTATACTCGTCAAAAAGCCAAGTCGAAATACAGAAATGGTACACAGTTGGAAAGAGCATCTCAAAAGCAATCCAGTGATATCCATAGAACCCCATATGATCGAGTGAAACTGTGCCGGGAACGTAAAATAAACATCAAGGCGTCCGAGCGCGAAAACGTAGACGTATTCAATCAAAACAAACGGCCGTATCCCATAACACAGCCAAACCTAATTTTTTTTCAGAGTTATAACTAACAATTTCTTATTACAGAAACGTTACATTTTATGTCGTTCCTTTTTTACGTCTGTGTATTTTTTTGGTAGGTGTGAGAAGGTGACAAACGTATTTATAGTATTTATGGCGATATGTTGTGTTAAGTTTTGCATAATAATGAGTTAACGATAAGGCCAATAACGGGAGCTAAAAATTTAACTTTAAAGATTTCTTGTCAAAAACTTGAAACCTGCAGGCAATCATAGAATTTAATTTAATTTGGCACGTGAGACCCGTGATGGGCCGCGATAGTTCATGACTTGTCTTTATTGGACAGTTTATTTATTTTTTCCACTTTAAAACAATTTACCGAGCGTGGTGGCGCAGTCGTAAAACGTCAGACTCGCGTTCGCGAGTACCTGTGTTCGAATCCGGTTCGTCTTTCCTATGGTTTCTCTGTCCGAATCACACTCCAGTCGAATGCTGGGAAGGTTTGTTACTACAGAGAGTGGCTGGCTCCTTCTTCGTCGTTCCTGCTTCGCCGAGCAACTTGCTCTGTCTCTGACGATCTCGCCGTCGACAATATATCAACCCTTTGAGGACGGCACAAATTTTCTGGCACTAAAGACAGGGTGGACGTGAGCTGCATATATTCTCCACTACAGCAATATCACTTATATTTGGTCTCTGTATTTCCACTTACCTTCATCCTATTGGTTCTGCCTACACCGGAAACGCTTATTCTACTTTGCAACATTTATAATTGCCCGGCCGTCGGCCAATGAAGTCGCGTGTGTGCTGTGTGCCAATTGCCATGTCGTTACAGAGATAAACAGTTTTACTATATATACATCGTGTGCATTTGAGAAATTACTATAAAGAAAAGTTTTATCTTATTGCGAATTGTAATAGTGATGCCGATTAACTCCAACGAAACAGTAAAACTATTGAAATGTGAGTTTTGTCTTGAAGAGCAAAGAAATCTCCATACAAAGGTATCCATGAATATATACGTGCATACTCCTCAAAGGGTTAAACCTTACGGTAGGTAAGGTATCTAACTACAGCTCATTAGTTACTATAAATTAAATGTTTGAACGCCGTTTACTCTTGGCAGCGTCTGGTGTAACAAAGTGCTCCGTGGTAACAACAGTTTATTTTTAGTGTATCGTCTGCTAGGAAGATGACGAGGGTCCGTGGTGTCAACACACCACTTCTAAGCGGAGGAGAGGGGATGAGTTATTATAAACAGATACCATCGTCTTATACCCACCTGGCAGCAGAACCGCCTGGACACTTCGCAGGGCGCCGGCGATCTTTGATCTCTGGCGGTGGCGTTTGTTTGCCCAAGCCTGTCTGTGCAAGGAGCTGCAACATTTCCTCCTCGTCTACACTTCCTGCGGAGAAAGAGTGCGTGGTTAATAACCCCGCGAACTGATCAGGAAGTTGCAGTGAAGAAGGATTAAAACCGACCGCCACGTGCGATTCGCCCTGTCTTACACGGGTGCTATATCCTGATGAGCAGGGACTTACAAAATTGGGGCCGCGGTGGTGTAGTGGTCAGACTAATCGCCTTCCACCAAGACGCACTGGACTCGACTCCCGTCGGGGTCGCTCCCGGATTTTCGCCATGTGATAATCGTGCCTGATGAGACCGCTGGTGGGAGGGTTTTCTCAGGGATCTCCCGCTTCCCCCGCCCTTGCATTCCGACACTGCTCCATACTCACCTCGCTTTATCCTCATCGGCTCTCAAGACCTCGATGTTAAGAATAGCCCAAATATCTCCACTCCAATCTACCTGTAAAATTGGCGTTATTTTGATGCTTCAGACGGAACTCCAAGATGTTGTATGCTCTCTAGAATCGGCCATTGGCAGAACACTTATGTAGCACGTTCCAGGACCACTTTTAGACAACCGTAGAGACTCGACAGTTAGGTAAGCAACCAATCTCTAATAAAGTGGTCACGCCTGCTTATAGTTACCAGTAGCCAATTAAATCACGAATTGCGCTCAAGTAGGTATAGAGCAGTGAAGGCTAGCATGTTGCCAGATAATAAAATAATAACGGAAATGTTGCATATACTATCCTCCAAACCTCTATGGAGTCCCAATGCATTTATCACAGGAATGAGACTTTCGCAACTTACCGCGGGCGAATTATGTACGTTCAGTGTCAGCAACACAAGTCCCATTCATTTGAGCCAGTCAGACGAGAATGCAGTATCTAACATGTACTGCAGAAAGACAAGAATAGAAATATTGCATTAATATGCTTAGAAAGTTGAAACCTAACATGCTTTCCGACATTTTCGAGATTAATCACCATTACTACTGAAGAAAAAATTCTCGAAATCTGTTTCGTCGTCGGTGGCAAGACAGGGAGAGAATCATAGTATGCTCATGTACCTGTGGCTTTTAGGAAATTATTTAAATGTGCTAGATGGTAAAAAATGTAGTCTATTTTATATCTGGGACATGAATGGTTCCATAAAGTTGAAAAAAATAGCATACGTAAATTTTAAATAAACTCATGTCAAAAACACAAGTTGGTGTTATCGGAACACAAAAATAATACAAATTAGATCAATTACAGAAATTAGTTCAATTACATCGTGGAAAAATTGCCATGAGTGATTTAAAAATATCTATGTAACCATGCACAGAAAATATTACATATATATGTGTGTTTTTGCAACGAGAATAATAATAACAATTGTTATAATATAAATTGTTACATACGTCTTTAAATATTTGTGGTTCGTTGCTATCCGCTAATTTTTGTAAAATGATTTCTGCAAAGAATAATTTAAAATGTATTAACTCTCTGAGAACGATATACATGAAATGGCTTTCAGCATCATCTATGTCCTATAGTCTGTCAACCATTGTAAGAACGCTAGTTCTGTGAATCTATTTATTCCGCCTTACTGCAGTCCTATTGGTCCCCGCCACACAGGAAAACGCAAAGTGTAATACGCAACGTTCATCAATGGCTGGCGATCAGCCAGTATAGTGACGAGTTAAACTTGTCAAGAATGTTTTGGTTGGTGCTTAAAGGATCCCGCTCATCCTGCATTCCACCGTGTTCGAAATGAAATGTTTTCCACGTAACTATTAAACATGCGTCCAGTGAGCAGATCTACGAAAAGAGCACGCACTTCTGGCCAAACTGTTCAAGACGTCACACGCGTTGTAAACAAAATCTCAGAGAACTTCAACATAGACTGGAACGACTTTTCTAAAGCGCCGTTCCTCAAAATACACACGTTAGACACATACAAAAACACTCAAGGGCCTTTAATTTGACCGTACCTCAGACTTTCCATCTGTAAAACGATAGGGCGAACACTTAAAGTCCCACAGTTACACGCAGCTAACTGCCTGGAAAAATGATGTTCGACCGATACTAAAGGCTGTTCACAATAAAGTGAGCACTTCTGAAATGAACCTTAGCAAAAACCACTGTCCCTGCCGGCATATATTTTAACGAGCGTACTGAGTGGCATGCGTCCAGTAAAGTTGGTAACTCGGGATGGATAGTGGTTACATATCCTAGCGTCGAATAAAAAGTGTTATGTAACTATTTGTGATAACTTGAATTATTTATTTCTGTTTCTGTTTTTTTTTATGCATCGACCAGTATAAATGAGCAGATTTGTAAAATATTCACTTTTCTGATAATTTCACAGTTTCACTTTATCGACGCATGAAGAAAGTGATGAGGCTCATGGCTATGTTGAGTTCACATAAGGCGGATGAATACACAACGTGCATACAAGTAGGTCTTAAGCAGGGTTTTCAAAAGTGTTCATTTTACCGTGAATAGCCTATAACAAGATAAGAACTAAGTGAGGTTGGGAACAAGTTGGGCAAGAAGACCTTAACAAATATATTTCCAGTGATTAAGAATAACTCCTTGCCAGAATCAAGTAGAAGTTAGCTAGCTTACTGATAAGGTAAAGATACTCTATCGGAATCGGGCCAGAATCGACTTTAAGATGTTGGCGATTGTTTGGTTTTGAGATACCAGGCCAAACTAATTTCGGTAATATCTCTTTGTTGCCATTAATAATACACTAGCCATTGTCTTTATTAGAAAGGCTAACAATCTGTCTAAAAAAAAATCATGTAATCGATAGCTAATTTTCTTGTTGCATATTCCCTGCACTTTCCGATAGTAAGTCAGACAAGAATGCATCAGACAAATATACTCATTGTGATAAATAACGTTATCTTCATAACGATACTGGACCAGAATAAATTAAATCAATAATATATTTGCTAACTTACTGAGCAGGCAATAATGCTGAGTCAGAATAGGGTCATGATCTTCTTTAAGGTATTGGCGATTGGTTGGTTTTAAGATGCCAGGCCGACATAATTTCGGTGATATTTATCCATTGTCATTAATAAGACGCTGGGCCATTGGCTTTGATATAAATACTAACAATCCGTCCCAGAAAATACATCATACCACTCACAGATAGCTCTCTCTAGGCATACTTCTGACACTGGCAGACAGTACTGTTATCAGGCCGACAGTATGCCGACAAGTGGTGTTCACTGTTTTTGGGTCCATATTTAACAACAAGCACAAGAAATAGGGAGTTTCAGATCACATTACAGTCACGGTTTACCCAGTATGACAACTTACTGAGTTGTACCAACTGCTAATAAGACCAGAAGAAACCTGAGTCTGATTGACACTAAAAACGATCGCCCATGGAGCAGACGTACACTGTCAGAAATCATGGCTGCAAATTGGATAGAGTAGTACTGTGCCTTTACGACTCATTATATACATAATTTAGCTTATTCAAACCCATGGTGATTGAAGTTACCTAAGTCCACCTACACTGTTTAATGTTACCTAATCAAAGTAACCTAACCTAACTTAATCTAAGGTAACCTAATCTAATATAACCCAAATGCAATATCATTTCAGATTCCGAAAATGAGTTGGAAAAACAGGATGTTTTAGAATAAATGGGCGTAGTATAAGACCTGCTTGTGTGAAAATCTTTTACCCCACTCTTGAGTTGCCTGATTACAACATACTACAGGAAATTATGAAACAGATGAGGCTATGACATTAGTAAAATTTTAATTGGATTTTGGTCTTCAACAAAAGGGAACTCTCATAGGTAGGTTAATTAATATTTGGCAAATGTATACACTACGCAGCTCAGTTTTTTTTCAATGTTCAATTATAATTCAGTACCAAAGTAGGCAGCGTAAAATACGTGCTAGTTTCATGATGCCATTGGAGCTCAGCTCATGCAGCACATCATGTAAAGAAGAACCATTATTAAACATTCGGCAGTCACGGCCAAGTTCTGTCGCCCAAAATGAACACGAGGAACCTATTCGAGTATGTAGATGACTGTGAAGTCTAGCTTGATGCCATCTTACAGTGCGAAATGGTAGGGTCTCTATCAATAATCTATCCTGTAACTCATTCGTAAAACATCTTACGCCTCTAGGTTATAAACAGGGTTCGGTAAATTCCGGAAATAAATTGCAGAACAAGCTAGACTCCAAACAGGCATTCATTTACGTCACGCTTGCTACTGGATCACAGTTTAAATACACACTCTCGATGAAACTGACTCAGAAGCAAACCTTAAAAAAAAAAAAAAAAAAAATTCATCCATTTCACAACTCTTCCTGGGAACGAATTGGCCACTCAGCTAGGCATCAGCAAGTGAACTAAGAGCTAATGGTTAAATATATGTAACCGTGGCGTATAAACTACAAGTTATTTAACTCAGGATATTCACCTGTCTGTAGTCATAAATGGTTCATATCACTTTCGACGAATATTGAAAACACGTTGATTGTGATAACGAATCAAGTGGTTGGTCTGCTTGAGTACAGCACTCATCAAAATAATTTATCGTTAGTGACACCTTCATACATACATTAATGTGGTTCTAATAGAGTTAATTTGCGGCACCCGAAATTGGTTTTTGTGAGTTGTATTAAGGACTTTCAAGAGGCTGAAATTATTTTCTAACATTTTAGCACAGTAGCCTACATACTTTTACATTGTGATACAATAAAATATTCTGATAAAGTACGACAATGGAGAAACTTTACTTTAAAAAAAAAAAAAAAAAAAAAAGGATTTATTATTAATAATTTTCATTTATGTATTTTTCGATCAAATTTCGAAATTGCAGTAGTACAGTGGTCAGACTATTCGCCTTCTACATAAGCGAACCGGGTTATATTCCCGACGGGGTAGCTCCCAGATTTCCGCATGTGGGAATCGTGCCGGACGATGCCGCTGGCCGGCGGGTTTTCTCGGGGAGCTCGCCCTTGCAGTCTGGCGCAGCTCAGTACTCACCTTACTACACCCACTTCGGCTCTCACGACTCCGAAGTTCAGAGCCACTCAAATCTCTCAACTCAGAATTGAATAATACGTTAGTTTCCTGGTCAATATAATTGTTCTTGTTATTTGAAGTCGTAATGATTTTTTTTTCTCAATTTGCAATAGACCTACTGTGCACTAGTATTTCAGTTTTAAGAAAAAATTTTAACTTGAAATAGTGTCGGAATTCAAATAAATTGTGTTATGTCATTCTTGTTACATCAATAATAAATTTGGATGAAACAAAGTTGTATTAAAATATTTTTTCTAAAGTTTGTACGAAACAATATTTAGGTTAAAATTATCATAGTAGCCCTAAAGAAAAAATTACGAATGCTATTTCTGAAATGATGTAGTCTTTTTATCGAGTTATAATTAACATAATGTCACGAAGCCGCCAAATAACTTATATATATATATATATATATATATATATATATATATATATATATATATATATATATATATATATAATTGTGGCCTTTGAAAATTCTGTTCTACGTAAAAGTAACCCATGCCCATGCGTCAGAAACTCGCAAAGAAGCATGGAGAATACCGATTACTGAATATGCTGAAAGTGGTCGCGTTGGCGATCTGTAAACCCCTGTGCAAAATTTAACACGTTCGAGTAGGGGCCTACAGGCGTTGCAACTAGGACACATTAGCACGATGAATGGCGCTGCGTATGTTTTCCAAAGTACACAGATTGATTGGTGGGCTTCCTTAACGAACTCGGTAAGCACGTGTGCCTCCACAGGGGCAATCCTTTTTCCCGATAATATGCTATCGTAGAGACCACGGTGTCCTTCGACGTCAACCACCTCTGCTCGACAGGAGTAGAGTCTGTTTGAGCAGTAGAAAGGGGGAGTGGGGGAAGAAATTCGCGTACTTTTGCAAACGTAATAACGAATTCCTCCTGAAATATTGTTATCGCATAGCGGGCGTAGCCCGATAATTTAGGTTTTGAGCTCCCAATGGCGAGGGTCGATGACGAAATAAAAAAAAAATGGGGTGTAATTTTTTTTCTACTTAGAAAAAAGTGTGTACGCGTTACGGTGCTGGCCAACTAAGCTGGCGGTTGGCAGATGTTGATGAGATAGCCTTTCCAGGAATTCCGAGCAGCAGTCCCCTGCACAAACAACTAGTCTACCCGTGAATGAAAGCATCAGGCCCAAGTTCATTAATAACTCTGATCGAAACGGTATTTATAGTGTGCGCAAGTATAGGCTGTTCACGGCAAAGTGAGCATTTTTGAAGCCCTAGTTACTTTTTTTTAAGCCATTTTTGTTATCCTTTAACCGCCTTTTTAAATAAATAATGCTATCTAAGTAATAAACACAGTGTATATATTCCACGGCACTCGGAAGTTAACGTCTATGGCTAAAATATAATTTATTTATTGACTATTATTCAAAATGCGAGAGCTTTCTAAAGTGCTCCCTTTACTGTGAACAGCCTATAATACGAAACACTGTCATTTATGTAATATGAACGGCAATATTAACGTGTTCAACTAACCTTCAACAAAGTTATGTAGACGAATACAATTAATTAAAAGTAAGCATACATTAATTATGCATATGAAAAACACCAAAACAAATTTTATTTATCTTATTAGTAATATCACGACATACTGATAAGTAGAGACCTGCAAAATTCACGTTGTTATTGAGATACATGTCAAACATAAAACATATTTAGGGCCGCTGTGGCTGAGCCTGCTCGCCTCCCACCAAGGCGAACTGGGTTCAATCCCCATCCAGGTCACCGGATTTTCGCAAGTGGGAATCCTGCCGGACGATGCCGTTGGTCGGCGGGACTTCTCGGAGATCGCCGCGCTTCCCCCGCCCGTTCATTCCGACGCCGCTCCATATTCGCTTCAATCACCCACATCAGCTCTGAAGACCTCGCTATTAAGAGCCGCCTAAATCTCTTCACTCACATGTACATTTGCATTAAGTTTGGCATTGATCTACACTTCGCAATTGTGTAATCCAACCGCGTGCAATCCAGTCCGAAAGGGAGCGACAAGCTGACAAGCCGTCCTGTTAGAGCGTAAAGGTTTATTAAATTATCTAAGAAAACTTTTGTAACTTTAAAGGATACATACGTTTGTGTAGTTACGTAGGAAAATAGTAAAACGAATGTTTAGTTATATTTGCATTTTTATCCGATGGTATATTTATTATTCTAACAGTTGCCAGGTAAGTAATGCAACATAAATGTCTGCTCGACGTGTTACTGGATAGTTTGATTGTTAACTAAAAGACATCCAGATGTAAAGCAAAAATGTCCTGTGAGTTAAGATTGCGCTGGTGGCATGTTACTAAAACATGAACAGCAGGTGCGACACTGTGACACACAGAAACTTCTCCATCGCATACCACTTCACCATCCGGGAGATATCTACTCACACTAGTCGTTTCGCTCGGATAAAGGCTGTTCACGATAAAGTGAGCGAGCACTTTAGAAATGAACCTTAGAAAAAAGTCACTGATCCTGAATGCAGATACTTTAATAGGTGCAGTGAGTGACATTTGCCTAATAAAGTTGGTAACGATTGATGGAAAATTGTCTCATATATTAACGTAGAGGAAAAAGTGTTAGGTAATCATTTGTGGTAACTTAAATGATTACTTTCGCTTTGTTGTTTTTTTAATGCATCGCAGTTTAAAAATGAAGAGAGGAGTATAATATTTACTTCCCTAATAATTTCAAGTTTTACTTGACCAACGCATGAATAAAGTTATGAAGTAGATGGCAATGTTAGTTTTACATAAGGTGGAAGAATAAACAATGTGCATACAAGTAGATCTTAAGAGGGCTTTCAAAAGTGCTCATTTTACAGTGAACAGCGTATAGCACTATAGTCGCGCCGTCTAACTGTCGATTCAATTGCGTTTCAATGTTTTTTAAATACGCGTTTGTTTTTACTAAACCACTGAACTTGTTTCTATGACACCAATTTACGAAAAGAAAACACGCATCATACGAAGTGCGTATAATACTCTCAATACATCACTCACATTACAAATGCTATTTCAGAGCTCTCCAACACGGCTGTAATAATAACACAGCTGTTTCACATTGCTGTATCTCATAATATATTGATTGGAAACATGCGAAACTGTTATAGGTACCTGCACTGACCCTAACTGTTCACTTTCCGCCAATGAAATGATAGCACCATACGTACACACTACACGACGGAAACACTGCACGTAGGAGCGATTGGACACCAGGCGGGCGTGTCAACGTCGACCTTATCGCTCCCGCGTCTTCCTTGGCTCAAACGCGCTAAAAAGCAGTCGGTGAACTCAAGAACGGACTTCGCCCCGCCTACCCAAGTGAAAGAGAGAGAGGCAGAACGACTTGCCAAGCACCAGCCACAGGCAGCTCGCAGGCGGGCAGGCGAATCTGCAGGCACTACCTCCCACCTGCTGTGCCATCACCGTCCAATTGATACCTTTCCCGAGGAGAACTAGCTCATCATTGGCAGAGCTCCCAAGTCATAAGTTACAGCGGCGCTACTGTAGCCCCAGCCGTAAACCGGATATTACACTATACCTACCGCCGTACTTGGTTCTTGTACAAGCTTCTACAAGGCCTGTCACGGGAACCGACATACCAGCCGCTATATGAGCCACAATGGAAGACTCATATTACACTAAAGCAGTTCGCGTACTAGCATTTGGCACCCTCGTTGGATGCGCAGTGTGATATGAACCTCATTCGTAGAACTGCTACCAGTTAGTAACTTGTGTAGGCCTATAAAAATACTTCTTAGAACATCTTAATACTACTATATTACTGTTCGCCTTTTACATAAATCGATTGCTTACTAGTATAGTTTCATTTTTTTTTAATATCGTGAAGTCACTGAGAGCACGAGTGTATTTTTTTTAATTTTGACGAAAATTACTGACCTGTTGCAAAATATAGCTTTTTCTTTACGTACCGGGATATTATCCGCATGTAACATTTAATGATAAAGCATAAGTTTGGGTCCGGCGGGGTTTCGAACTCACACCCTATAGTTACAAGTTCATTGCGCACCCCAATACTTCACAACTGTACGACCAGTTCCCTCATACTTTTGATAGTTTTTATACCTTATATATCGTAAGACTATGAATTAATTTCTTCATACAGTAGGAAATTTAACCACCAATTAAAAGTAGTTATAACCAATATTACTCGTCTTCGAATTTTAGATCTATTTGGAAGAGTTTCAACCTCACGGACGTAAAATCAAGATGGAGGCTTCCTTGTCGGTTTCCTCGTCAACTCTTTTCATGTAGCAGCCGCGGGGAGTACCCTCCGCTCTGAAACTGCAATGTGATTGGTCAGGTACGAGAGCTGGTATGGAACCTGCCACGGAAAATAGGACAGGTCCAATTACCAAACCTGTGATGAAATCTGGCAGCGCCAGGCGAAAAAAATGCCACGACGGGTGCCGTACAGGCCGGTATAGCGGCAGCTATGGGGGACCTTGCACAAGCTTTTACGAAATCTGGTATCGTGTAATATGGCCTTAAGAGGGGAGGTAGCCGGTCCTCTCTTCGTCATTCCCCGTTCGCCAACCCAGCTGGCGATCACTTTACTATTGCGATGCCTTCCCCACCACCGCGATATCAAGAGACCGACATTCTCGTCACAGCGAACAAGGAGCCACGAAGGTGCAGTCACACGTATACCGGCTGGCAGCTGCGATCTTTAAATATGAAATCCCATGTTGAGGAAACTTCGCCTCAGTGCGTTAAGTTTAAACATAGGCGTTTCAAACAAATCATATTCTTCGCCAAAAATTTTAGGAGAAGATCACTACGAACGTATATTTTCAAAATACATAGGTAGTATGTACTATTTTTGTAAAACACAAATTTCGAAAAAAAAAAAAAATGCCTTGTAAACATGTTATATAAGTTATGGAAATATCTCCGCTGCAGGGAACTTCTCCTAATAAAAAAATGGGCGAAGAATGCATTTTGTTTGAAACGTCTATCCTCAAACCTTACGCACTGAGGCGAAATTTCCTCAATATGGGATTTCATATTTTTACTTGGCATCCGCCAGCCGGTAGGCAGTTCCCCTATTTCACTATTTGTTATCACTGATTCAGTTTACAGCACGTTTAATGATGAACTTTTTATGAAAATTTTGAAAATATTTACTTGAGTGCCCAGATATATTCTATTCGTGGTATCTTCACAAATAAAATAAAAAAATGTTGAGAAATCACTCTATATATGACATGTCTGAATGTTTTCTAAATATGTCATGTTCTACAGGTGTTTAATCCTCCTGTTAACATAAATAGGACTTTTAATTGTATTTAATATATAAATTACAATATTTAATTTATAATTTGTATGGATAAATACTGGAAGTAAATAGATATTTTGGTATAATCTATAAGCTATTCACAGTAAAGTGAGCACTTTTAAAAGCCCTCTTATTTGGAATATCAGTAAATATATTATATTTTAGCCTTGCACGCAAATTTCCGAGTGCGTGTTTATTACATACATGGCAATATTTGTTTGAAAAGGGGATCAAAGGTTAAACAATCGTTGAAAGGGAAAATTAATTAGGGCCGCAAAAGTTCTCAATTTACCGTGGACAACTTATAGTTATATAATTGTTCATATGCAAATTATTATTAAAGTTGAGTGGGGCCGAATTAGGTGCGTTGTACATTTGGTGTGATTTCCTAGACTCAGTTAAGCTTTGTTTGCACGAGGCGGAGGAATATCCTGGAAGTATAACTCGAGCAGGGCTTCAGAAAATTTGGAAGTAACCTTGAATTGACTATATATGAATTCTTGATTGCTCTTTGGACCGAATCATCTGATTTAAATTAATTTTTTTTTTTGTATTTGTTCTGGCATTGCTCGAGCAACATGTTGGGACGAACAAATCTTTGAACCAGCCCAGCGCTCTGCTCATATGAAACTTTCCTCCCCTTCTCTATCTTCTCAGAGGAGAGACCCCTCCCCCACTTTTTTTCTCCTCACTTTAGGGGCTCGTAAAGTTGGAAATCTGTTGGGAGGCAAGTCTATCGTCCCCGCTTATCTGAAATGGGGTGTTTTATTTCCTCCTGTGACGCAAATAAAACGGGCCTTCGCAGCGAATTCTTACGCCCAGTTCTCCCCAGCAGAACTCGGCCAATAGACATCCTCGGTTTTCCTTTAAAAAAAAAAAAAAAAGAAAGAAAAACGCCCGCCATGCCGAATATTATAGATAAGATGACGCAAATGGCTCCTTTACGGAAGGCAGGGCCTTCAGTTTCCATGATGAAATATGACGGGGTATTCGTGTGATATATCTAAGGTAGACGTTTTCCTCAGTGGGGGTTTTTTTTTCTTCATAAGTTGCCGTGTGTTCTACAGAGAAGATAGCAGCATAAAGTTGGCAAATCCAGTGTATTAGAAATTCCGAATTAGCAAGTCATTAAAATTTAGTTGTAACTGTACTTTGGCCCACACTGTAAAAAATAAGTGCAAATTTACCCATACAAATTTCTGGTAATTGTACATTTTTTACGTGTAATTTGTAAAAGCAACTACAGTACGTGTAATTTTACACAAATGTTGGTAATAATCCAGAAAATACACTGATGCATGGCTTAGTAAACACAATGTTGGTGTTAATTTAGTTATTTTAAAGTATGTGTAAAAATACACCAACTCACTGTACTGCACCAGGCTTAAATACATGTTGGTAGTATGATGCACGATGTTACACATCGTGCCGGACGATGCCGCTGGTCGGCGGGTTTTCTCGGAGATGTTCCGTTTGCCCCGCCCTTTTATTCCGGCACTGCTCCATACTCACCTCAATCACCCTCGTCGGCTCTCAAGACTTCGCTGTTACGAGCCGCCAAAACCTCTTCACTTATTCTGGGGGAATACCCGCTGAATTCTTCCGGGTGCATGAAGGGTTGCCTACTCACTAGGCCATGATATTGCTAACACTGTACCGTTCGTTAGCGATTTAACAGGAAACTGTGGGTCCTAGAGAGTTGTAACTACGGAGGGGAGGGGGGAGCGGCTTATTAGCTAATCACGAAGTCCTGCTTCGTCCTATGGTTTCCACAGTCACTTCAACCTCACAGTGTAAATGTTGCATGCAATCAAAGGGTGCCGACCCCTATTATTTACACAGTGACGGACCATACCATCCTTTTATCCAGAATATTGGTTTTAGTTAATCCGTATACAAACTTGTGTTCATCTAACACAAATACTTTGCTTGATATCATACGTATGCTTGTGGCCTTCCGGTTTTAGGGGCTTCTACAGCCCCTATTATTTGAGATGGACCGTGGGTGTCCTATATCAATATTTCTCTTTTCCGGTCACGAATCATGTGCCCGAGTTTGCACACATGTTTCCTAAACACGCTGTATTGCCGAGTACGGAATGGCTAATGCACTTTCAAAAAAACTTTTTCTTTCCTGCAACACATAATTTGTTGCCCCAAAAGAAGATTTGTTTAAGAAATGAACCACTGCAAAGAAACCTTGGCACAAACAGAATTCTTGTTTCATCTGTATACTAACGACTATGATAATCTTGCGTTGTGGTTACAATGGTTCAGCAGATGCTTGTGTGATAGTATGCTTGTCTTCATTCGATAAAATCAATATTTAATTCGCCTCTGTAGTCAGCCGTCTCTTATTAAATCAGTGAAATTGTTTCACATTTGTAATTCAATCTGTGAACATTTTTCACTGAAACGATCAGTGGCTTTCCACTGATTCTAAGTGGAGCCATTTTCACTGATCAGAGTAGTAGTTGAATTTCACTGCAAATCAGTGGTTTCCACTGATTCGAATTTAGAGTGTAGGTCATTGAACTCGCGAAATTTTCCTATTCCTGGTTAAAAGATTTATTTCCAAAGTACTGAATAAATTTTGAACAGCTTGTAAGATTTATTTGTACTTACCCAGAATAACACGCTACACAGTAGCGAATTTATAAGGTAATTCATTTGATGTGGGTGTGCCCATTCACAGATTAGCCGCGCTGGGCCCTTGAGACCACACTGCGTCTGAATGTCTATTGCGTGCTGCGAAGGGTTCCCTACTGGCTCAGCTATCGGCTGGTAAGTAAGATTCCAGACGCTGATTGGCGAACTGCGTTCCGGACATGTTGTTAGCCAGTGAAGCCATTTTGCTGGCTCGATATAAGCGGTGGTATCGCATCTGAATTGGTACTTATTCTGTCGTGCTGGTTCTTTCATTACTCAGCACACCATTGCTTCCTGGCTCACATTTAAGCCGATCGTGACGAGCGAACTGCGATACAATCTCAATGGCACAGTAAAATTATAATTTTTTTATGTCTACCTGACAACTATGCGATTCCGAGAAATCATGTTGGCTCTACCTAATTATACGGATGTATAAAGGCTGTTCACGATTGAGTGAATACTACTGAAATCAAACTTACAAAGATTTCACTGCCCCTACCTACATATATACTAACGGGCACCCTGAGTGACATGCGCTTAGTAAAGTTGGTAACAATGGATGGGAAGTAGTTCCATATATTAACGTCAAATAAAAAGTGTTAGGTAACCATTTCTGATAACTTAAATTATTTATTTTGCTTTCTGATTTATTTTTTTTAATGCATCGGAGTGAAAAATTAAGCGGATTTGTAAAATATTCACTTTTATAATAATCTCACAGTTTCACTTGAGTGACGCATGAATAAAGTGATAAGGCCCATGGCAATGTTAACCTTACATAAGCGGTAGAATACACAACGTGCATACAAGTAGATCTTAAGCAGGGCTTTCAAAAATGTTCTGTTTACCGTGAATAGCTTATAATACAAACTGCAGTCCAGTAAATGTACACACGAGTATTTGTAATTTTATTCTGCTGACAGTTTTATTTTCGCTACTAATTTACACAATAAACAGGAATATATTTCGGTAGTCACAAATTAAAATATAACACTTTCAATTCAACCTTACTTTTCCCGAATCGCTAAAAATCATACTCCATTAAATGCTTTCGTGATTCTGCAAATTAATTATTGTAAGTAGCTGTACGAACACAGTGATTCATCAGTACTTATTACATAATTTGTGAGATACTGCTATTTGTAGAGAATTACGGAATGTACAAAATTATTGATTTTTCAAATGAATCTTTCCAGTCATGACATTGAATAAATATGAGTTAAGTCCCGAAAGAACCATTTTGCACTTACGTCAATGGAAACTTAGAGCTGAATTTAGAGTAGAATACCAGATCTACAGCGATGGAGTGGTCATACCACTTGCCTCCAACCAAGGTCAACCGGGTTCGATTCCCGTCAGGTTCGCTAGTGGATTTTTGCATGTGGGAATCGTGCCGGACGATGCCGTTGATCGGCGGGTTTACTCGGGTATCTCCCGTTTCCTCCACCCTTGCATTCCACCGTTGCGCTATTACTGAGCTCACTTCACCCTCATCGGCTCTCAATACCTCGTTAAGAGCCGCCCAAATCTCTAAAC
This sequence comes from Dryococelus australis, assembly GCA_029891345.1. Taxonomy (NCBI): domain Eukaryota; kingdom Metazoa; phylum Arthropoda; class Insecta; order Phasmatodea; family Phasmatidae; genus Dryococelus; species Dryococelus australis. Next base: position 44,164,079 of record CM057000.1, read on the forward strand.
TCAACTCAAGAGATGGAGGTTTGGCCTCGTGTTTACCTAGCGATTTGCTTATGTACAGAAACCCCTTAAGGTGTTGTGGTTTGGCAACCCGCAAAGCGACGCTGCTGTGCGAAAAGACGCAAAAACAGGCGATGCGAATTCCGTGAAAATTCGTTGCCTTCAAAGCTTACATAGTATAATCCTTGTAGTGGATATCCTCCCTCTTTCATTCTTCCTTAATATCCTCCAAATATACGATAAAATTTTAGATAACAGAATAAAAGGAACGCCAGAGCTAATTGATTGTGAATGATGGAGCGAGATGACGCACCGACATGTATGACGCACATACACCGTCAAAAATTATGAGGAAAACAAGCTGCTGTTGGGGAAGGGAAAGTGACCCCCATTTTGAAGGACGTCGTTACTTGTTCGTTACTCTGCATACACGCACGCAGCAACAACCAACAACTACCGTGGATCTGGAGGGAACTAGAATTACACTAGCAAGCTAGTTATTATTAACACTTGGCACTTTATTGGAAAATGTCATGTTTCAATTTGAGTCTATTGAAGTCAGTGTTTCAAGTTTTATGCATATAAGAGCATACATTTACGAATTATTGACACACTTTTTTTTTTACATGGCCAGCTATAGGTTGAACCACGCTTGTGTGAATTTCCACCCATACAACTGTACCCTTGCTGGGAAATACAGGAGTATACTGTAAGTTATCCTTTGGTTTTACTGATCATCCGTACATATTTTTGTTTTGCCCTTTGGCTTCCTGTTGTCGGACCACATGATTTTTTTAAATTTTTTTTTACATTTATTACATGCATTTAAGCACCAAGTGGCCAAGCTTGACCTATGGAGACTAGTTAGCTTTGTTCAAGCTTCGTTCAAACTTGTTGGTTTGTATAGTTATCCTTTGGTTTTACTGTTAATCCGTATATTTTTATTATACCCTATGGCTTCCATTAGTGATCGCCCTTTGTGCCCGGAATATGGAAAGGGGTGCGGCAGACCTGCCATCCGCCACCACTCATCAAGGAGATTCTAATTCTCTATAATACGCCTTCTGTAGAAACATTAAGTACTACTACTAAAATAGTTATGCACTACATTACAACTCATTTCATCAGTGTCGGCTAAGTAAACGCAGAGGGTAGGCCTGTACTGCCTTACTCGATTCCCCTCCCCCTCACCAGGTACTTTCGTTCGCGTAGTCATGTCCTTATGTCTAAAGTACCGTTTTCGTGCCAGGTCGTCTTTAACCAGGTTTGTTTCCCTTCTTTAATTGATACTTCCGCATTTGTTCCAGTGCTTTTTTCCGTATTTATTTCTCCAGTTTCGTTCCTTGATCTTTGCCGGAACGTCATCACTGAGGTTTTTTTTTTTACAAATTGGCCGGAGGTATTAACCTCCCCCCCCCCCCCCCCCCTTTTTCTCAGCCCTCTTTTAACCAGTTGTCTACTGGTCGTACATTAATTAAGTGTGGCGATGCACAAACAAACGACATGTCACGAAATGTATATTAACAACATTTAATAATATCTCTATACAATACAGGTGATTAAAAAAATTTACATTACTGAATGAAAATACATGCTGGTGGTATTTGCACAGAAAATTTAAAACCACCATCTGCCCTTTGACTAGAACCAATTGTATACGATTCACACATTTTCTCAAGCTTTCGTTAACAGCACACGTAATTTGAAACAGTTGCTTTGAAAACACCAAAAATTGATCGAAATGAAATTAGCTTGAGCTTTCATCTACAGCACACGTCTTTTCGAAACTGCTACACTGAAAACACTGAAAATTTATTGAAATGAAATTAGCTCGAGCTTCCATTTACAACACACGTATTTTAAAGCAGCTATTTTCTGATCGCCAAAATCGTTTAAATGGAATTGAGGGCAGCCGTATAAGCCCATCAACGCCTAACTATAAAAAAATTGAGGTAAAATTCCCTTACATGTAAAGGAATCTAACACCGCAACACGCCAAATAAAATTACCTGTCAAATGTAGAGTAGATTTTACATAACAAGTAAGGTACTATGTGAATATTAGTGTGTTAAAGGATTGTTTCTTCCACCCGTCCTTTAACCTAGTTGTTGAGACAATGCTGAAGAGATGAACACGTCGTGATGTAATTTTCCCATTAATTAACGGGATTTTCCACCGCTACGTACGTGCATTTAACTCCAGAGTCCGGTAATTATACCTTACATATAAAGAGCCATGTTGGACAGCTTATATGACTAGAAAATTCTAAGATAAAATATATATGTTATGTAATTATCAAATACTTACAAATCGACTAGGAGATCCACACATCGCAAGATAATTTTCCTATCTATATATGCGATTTTTCACTACCATGTACATGGATTGTACTCCAGAGTGCGGTAATTTTACCCTACACATAAGGAAAACTATGTTTCTCACACAAGTTTGCGAATATTACCTTACACTTGTCAGGCCATTCTACTATTATTTTTCACAGTGCTCCAAGCCTCTAAAATGATTTTAAAAAACAATGAAAAAAAATTACGTTGATAGGCAGTCTCATAACGACCCTCCAGAGTTTCTGCCGTTAAAATTTGCATTAAAAGAAAGACAAATACGATTAAAACGAAAACCCTGGCGAATGAGTCGTCGAAACGAAAAACACATTAAAACTTGTTTATCTTGAGCGGTGCACGAAGGACAATCGCAACACGTTAAAATGAAAGGCGCAGCAGACGCGAGACCATAGTTAAAGCCAAACACAATTTAGAACGGCGGAGAAGACCAAATTTTGTAAATGGAAAGCAGCTACTGCACACCCAAGCAACTACACACACATGCCACGCAACATTACAAAACCATTAAAACTCTCCCGCAAAACGCGCTTACGTTTTCCACGGCTCACCGCAATTTTCCCCATTGATCTGTGTCAATGACTAGATGTCGCTATCGATTGAGGTCTGGTAGAAATGCAGCGTTGCTAAGCGAAGTGAATTGCAGGCGGTCCAGGAGATACCAGAACAGTACACATTGGCATAGCTAGGCCGCGCAAGGCCTTTAATGAAATCCAGCCGCCAATCACAGAATGAGACGCACGCGCAGGGAGAGGCAGGAGAGGGAATGCAAGGAGAACGAAGGCGGTGGTTCCAAGCACGAGCAAAGAGTGCGCCACCGACCGCAAGTATGGAGAGCGCTCTCAGGAGTAGCGAGACGACGCGGACGGTGCAAAAGTTTATTCTGGTTTTCCATCGGGAACGCCCCAGTTTTTGTAGTGCGTCCGCTCCCACTTCTAGGTTTATATAGTGGTTTTACTGTGTCACTTCCGGGATTATCTGTTTGATACGGGACAACAATGTGTTGATGACTTTTTGATGACCAGCCTGTAAATATATTAACTTTTCTTTACATTTCATTATATTTCTAATGTCAATATTTTTACCTACTGTAATCGCTAGCATCCTTTTCAGTTAGATTTTTACATCTTCAATTTTGGAACATTTCTGGCTACCATGCGTGGTCAAATGCTTCTCTTATGCCTAGGAAAATTCCAAGGACATAGTCTGTGGTGGTTGTTTTACCTTCGTTAACACTTCAAGGACTGCGCGCTCTGTACCCACTACCTTTCCTGAAGCCATACTGTCACTGTCGTAGTCCATTTGTTGACTCCATAATGATTATTAGTCGTTTGTTGACCAGTGTCTCCATAATTTTGCCCATCACTGGCAATAACGTTAATGGTCGATACGATTTGGGACTCGTAGATCTTTTACTCCACCTTTGTTGAGTACTCTTAGAATGCCTTTTTTTTTTTTTTTTGGGACACATCCTCGTTCAATCCATAATTGATTATGTTAAGCAGATCTTGTCTTATTTGAGGGTAAACTCTTTTAATAATTTCTGCTATTATGTTATCATGTCCTGGAGCTTTCCCTAGTTTCATATCTTTGTTTACCTGGTAGAGGTCTTCCATTGTAAACGGAGATGTCAATTCGGTTTCTGGCAGTATTTCCACGGTATTCTCTTGCTCTTGATGCTCTTCATTTTAAATTTCGACGCTGTATTCTGGCAGAAGAACATTTACTGGTTCTTCTTCATTTCCTTCCACGCGAGTGATAGTTCTGCCAGCAACATTTAGGTTCTTCATGACTTGTTTGACTGCCAGTTTGCAGACTGGTATCTTATATACAAGTCCCCGTGGATCTTCATTCTCCTTCTGTGTTACAAACATTCTCCAGGAGTTCATATTTTCTTTTATTATATTATTTTAATTCCCCCTTTTTATTTTGTATTCATCTGTTATTATTCTTCTTTTGTCCTCGTCTCGTTTCCTTTTAAGATTTCTTATCTTTCTGAACTGATTTATAAACTGTTCTAGTTCACCATCCAAACAGCTAATGACTTTCCTAAAAAAATTTCGATGGGTTTTTTTGGGATGGTACTTGAATTTAGAGAGACAGTCCATTACAATGACAATTTTACCTAAGGCCAGAGGATAGAAAATGAGAAGAAAAAGAGATTTTAAGAAGGGTTTTAGAAATGGTTCAATTAACCGTGAATAAACAATACAACAAACAACGCCCTAGTGGTCGTTAGTAATTATGTCAACCAGTGTTTCACGAGAATCGATTACTTCGGTGATATTCCGACACCCTTCCTTTCTCCTGTATGTCTCCTCTCCGACCTTATCCCTTCCTTTCTAGCACCATTTTCTTTCAGGTGTTTCAGAATGTTTTAAAAGGCTTGCACAACCTTCCTCCTCCTTCTTCAAATTTATAACCTGTTAGTGTTCACTTGGTCAGGCCGGCATGAACGTCGTCATGCTGAGGACACCTCGACGTAGGATTACTCTGTCCTAACGATTACTAGTTTTGAAAAACAAAAATGGGTATTCAGCATGGGCGAAGGCTGCAGCGTGACCTCGCCAAAGGTGAGTCGTGGTGCCAATGATTTCCACTGTGTGTGCTGCGTGAAGATATTCCAAATGTTCAGTGGTTGCAGAGCTTGCTTTTCTAAGTTTTGTAAATCTAGAGGCATTAGGGAAACCTCTGTTGTATGTACAGTAGTGTGCCCTGTTTCCCCGTTCGACTTAGCCAATGAAGGAAGTCTTAAAGTAGAGTGTTATCATATCACCACGACTCGCACCTGTGTATGCTGGCAGCAAATTTAATAATTGGTTACAGAAATGCCGTTTCGGATGTCTATGCCCTCGGCTGGGAATATTGGGAAATGTACACAAATTTCTTGGGAGGCGATGTAGGAAAAGGGCTCAATATTTCAGTGTGTTTGCTCTCCCTTTAATCAGTGCATATTTCATTAATGTTAGCCAGCGATAGTGAAAGAAGATGCTTCTGATGTTTTATGAATGTTTTTATGTTCCCCTTTTAAAACTCTTAGCGCGTTTTGAAGTGGATTGAAAAATGCATTCGGAAGTACCTTGTTTTTAATTAATTAAGAAAAGTGCTGTGTAGGAAACAAGAAGTCAGCTTTGGCAGCAGTTTTTAAACAGTTGTAACGCTGACGTCTGAAATATTGTGTCATTCCAAGGCTGCGAAAGTATGTAAGGTCATAGAAAAGTAATTTTAACATCACCAAGTGTATAAAGTTTGCATCTGTTGCAGCTCATAATTGTGAAATTTTGGAACTTGTTCAGGCGTGGTAGCAAATGTTAATCAGTGGTAACGCCAACATCTAAAATATTTTGTCATTTCATAGCTCTAGAAGTATTCTAAATTATAGAAAAGTGCTTTTAAGGATTCTTGACTATGAAATACTGATTGGTAACAACTAGTATTAAACTAAAGAGTGGACTAGCTCTCGATTATGGCCCATCCTTTGTACAGCGTAAATGGGCAGCACAATGTCCTGCCGATGAAATAAGGAGGAGGTTTATGCTTAGATTAGAGTTGTTGAGACCTTAAATAGTTGGGATATTCGGGCGTCGATCGTCCACAAAAATATAGTGTCATATATTGAAGAATCAATGTTTTATTAAATGCGTATTGTATTATGAGTACCTGGGTATGGAATCTATTATAAATATTGAGATTTATAAGGGAATTATAAAGCCAGTGTGATTAATGCTTTTGTACCAGTCGAATATAATGTATAAAAGGCCCTGATGTATATTGGTTTTCTGAATATATCCGTAATTTAATAAAACAGAAATTATATAGTTAAACTTAAAATCTTTAAAAAAAAATGTGTAAAACAATTAAACATAGATATTCACAAATAACTGAATTAAAATTCTGAATTCGATCATCATTATAATAAATGTTCCTATTTTTTAAATAATTAATTAAATTAGTGGGAATATTGCCTCTAAATGAGTCAAAATAGTAAACATCATTTTTTTTAAATAGCAAACCCAATGTGTTCCATTATTTGCTGAAATCTCACAATTAACTAAATCACATTCATTTTTGTACATATTTTTTGGTAGTTCATCAATCATATAAACGTTTCTGAAATGCTTAATATTTAATAGTTTTATATACTTTTCGATATCAATATTATATAATGGAGCTAAATTTTTGACCTTCCTCTTTTTACAATTAAACCATTTCCAGCCTTGCTTTCCATTGCTAAATTATGTATTTTTTGTTCTTATAATTTTTTTTTTTTTAATTAACTTGATCAACTGTACCATAAGTTGCGCCAACTGCTGTTGCTAAACCCCCGAGTGTGCCTAAAGCAGCAAGTATGAGTGGAATAATTCCTCCATAATGTAAACCATTTCCAATTTTTTTCTTTGATCATTTTTTTGACTGTTGGCAATGATAAAGTTAATTTGAAAATTTTGCCCTCTTTCAAATGTTTATTTTTTCTTGAATTTCATTACCTGTTAAAAATTTATCTATACCCAAATCTTTTAATTCCTCGCAGGGAATATTGAAAGTTATATGTTATATTCATTAATAAGTAAAAAAAAGTATATATGTGATTAATAAAACATTTTAATTGTTATTTACGAATTGATTAATTTGTAAATATGTTTGTTTGTTTTTTATTCAATCGTGAGTTGAAAAATATATAATTTATTAATAAAATATTTTAATTGTTATTTACAAATTGATTAATTCGTAAAACTTTTTTTTGCTATTTAAAAATTCAATCGTGAGTTGAAAAAATATATAATTGATTAATAAAACATTTTAATGCCCCATCCTAATTTTCTTTTTGTAAACGTAGTTGAAGTAACAGCAGGAGAAGCAATTTTTTCACCAATTTGGGTATTTTTATCTAACATAATTTCTTTTGCTTCTTTTTGTAAAATTTTATCTGCTTCATGTATAGATTTTAAATATTTATGATTTCTATTTGCAATATCATGATATTTGAATGCTTCATTTAATTTATTTATTCCTTTGTCACCTTTTTCTAATCTTTCATTTAATTTTGTAAATAATCCACAATAATTATAACCTGGCAAATGTAATTTGGGCAAATATTAATTGTTTAATGCCCAGTTTGTCACACCTTTTCCATGATGTTCAGAATTTCAGGATGAGTGCGGAATTGTGTTTAAAACTCTTATTCGATATGTAATACCTTTTGGATTATTTATAACAAATTCAGAAAATTTATTGTTTAGCAAATTCATTATGCTTACTTCTTCATTGTAAAAATTATTATTTCTAGCATTTATTTCGCCTTGAATAACTAACAATATTTATTAACTAATTTTCTAAAATTGTCCATTCAAATGCATTCTTTTGGCAAACTATTGTATTTTTTTAATGCCTTTTCCAGATTTCGGAGAAATTGTAGAAATTGTTCTTTCTGATGAATGTTCTATATATTCGCGATAAATTGGACTAATTATTTCAGTATACTTCCAACCTCCACTCGAAGCTATTTTCATAATAGGATCATAATATTGATATACTGCATTTGTTGCTATAACAGTTTCTGCATAATTTTTATAGTCTTCTTTAGTAAATTTATCTTTGCCAGTGATTCCATCTTCAAGATCCAAATAATTTTTTCAACAAATTAATAATACCATGTGTTAATTCATATTTTTTATCTGTGACAAATATATCATCACTATTTATCTTTAATCTTGTATCACCAATTTAAAAAGCTTGACCAACTCCACGTAAATCAAATCTATCATTAATAACATTAATATTATTAGAAATATATTTTCCTAGATTTATAGTAGAAACACCTGCTATAGGTGACAAATTTTTCAATGGTACAATTCCCAATTGCTCTTCAGGATCTGTAAATAATTGTCTTTCAAACGATGTTTCTTCTGGTGTTGGCAGATAATCTAAATGTTTTGCTGCTACTGGAATTAATTTTTTTTCTTCACTTGCTCTTTCTACTTTTTCGTCAATATTTCGTAATTCATCGATCAATGGCAGCTCTTTCTTCTTTTTTCTGTCATTTTCCACTTCATGGTACTTTTCGTAGTTTTTATATTTTCAAATGAGCGATTTCACTCGAGAAATATCCTTTGATTTTTTCATTTATATATAATATTTGTTTTTTTACTTATAAATGAGTTATAAAAGTATTGAGAGTTTCGAGGGACAAACTTTTCCTCCAGCTGATCAAACGAAGAATAATTTAAGTGTTTAATAAAATAATAGAATGTAAATTGATATTCCAATAGGCAAAGGAATTTCTTTTCCAAATTATGCTTATGTTTATGAGCAATTTAGTTTACTAAAACAAGACAAAGAAGGAAATAATGCAGAATATGAAAAATTATATAGTATTGATGTTTGTTCTAACTTTTTTCGTTTTCAGTTTTCTAGAGTAGAAATTTAAAAACATGGACAAATTATTGAAGCTGTTGATAATCCGGGAATAACTTCAAAAATAATTAATACTTTGTTAAGATCGCCTGGTGAACTAAGTTATTTAGAATTGTCTTGTGTCGATGATTATTATCGAGCAAAGGCTACTCGTAGTGATAAACTAAATGAAATAATATATCATCTAATATATTTGTTTGATTTTATTAACGATAACAAATGAAATTTATTGGAAAAGTGGCTATAAGATTACTTTTTTTCGTAATTCATTAGATAATAATTGTTTATTTGTTAATCAAAATAAAAAGGCAGATGGTACACTTGATAACGATTATGCTGATCCTGGCAAAAATGTTATTCAAAAATTGTAAATTTTGTGGCCAATTGTTGAATATTAGTCTAACACAGCAATTTGCAATAAATATATATATATATATATATATAAGTAACCAAAAATACCTATTAGTTTTGATTATTGGCAATTTTTAGAAAAAGAGTTCCGAGAATACAACTATTTTTAACTTTTATATAAAAGATCATTTTAATAATTTACAATTTGACATACCCGATTTTGTAATTGTGGGCTTTCAAAAAAATATAAAAAATCCTGCTAACCAAACTTTTCACGCTTGTATGTTTGATCACTCTAATATGAAAAATATTTTTGTTTTAAAAATGGAAGAAATGAATTTTTTCCAAAAGAAATTTGAATCTAGATATTGCTAATAGCTTGCTTATAACGATTTTAGAAATTCAAAAACATAACTAGATATTGTATGTAGAAATAATGAACTTTGTTATAAACCGATTCTAAACTATGATGGTAAAACCAATTATTATTCATTTTGGGGTCGAAGACCGTTGTATATCATTGATTGTTCATATAGAACACAACTGCAGCTAAAGAAAAAAATATAAAAATTTGTTTGGATTTTGATAGAAATGTTGAAAATGGTACAATTTGTAATGTTGTTTTAATTAGCCAACAAATTTTAACTTCTGATTGCTGGGAAGAAATAATTACTGAAGATTTATAAATATTTTATTTCATTAAATGGAGGATGTAAACGATTTTACAGAAACAAGAAAATGTTTCAATATTTTAATACAATATTTATATGTATTGTTAAGTTGTTTGGTCGAATAAAAAATTATTTCAGTATTCTAAATAATTTTTTTTCTTTCTCTTAATAAATTTATTTTTTTTATAAATAAAACCAAAATGGACAAAATTATATAACTTTTAGAACGTTGGGATATTGAATATGAAATTATAAAAACAGCAACTTCAATTGATAAAGAATTGGACCTTGTTCACTTCAAAATTGTTTTAAAAATCAATAAAAAATGATTTAAGATCAGATAAATTTTCTAATTTTAAAGATGTTAACGATTTGGATTGTTGTGATGGTTGGGATTATGGATTCTGTAATCGATATGCTTCAAATTTTTCTATATTTTTAGACTTTAAAAAGTTTTATGGGTGTTTTACTTTTGTTGAATAAAATTGATAAATTCTATCAATTATCTTTTTTAACATTTCACTTGAGTTTAGCTTAAATTAGCATGATTTTTTCATAATTTTGATTGTTTTACCTTGTGTCAAATCCTGCACGACTATTTTGGGAAACTTGAAAAATTAAGGTTTTTTTGCTCCAAAATCATGGTGTTTGATGACAAATTGAGTTGGTCGAGAACTCGCCTTTTACTTCTACTGAGACGTGGCAGTCTATAATCTTTCAAGACATAGTAATTGTAATGTTTTTATATGGAATATTTTGCATCTTTATATCGCTTATTGAGCAAAGGGGTGTTTTGAGTGTTTGCACTTATTTTGTATTTTCATCACTGTACTGAAGGGTACAAAGCGTGAATGGATTAACACATCACTATCACTAAAACACTAAAACTTTCATGCCGAGTGGTTTTCAGACAACTGTGAATATAGAATGTTTTAGTAATAGTGATGCGTTAATCCATTCACGCTTTGTACCCTTAGGTACAGAACAACATTTATCTAAGAATTAAAATGTTTTCAAAGTCTCTAGATGTGAATTTTCTGTAGATTTTCGAAAAATTAGTAGTTTTTTTAGTCAACTTCTTTGATACTTCAAATTATTATTTTCAAAGCGAAAGTTGAAGCAAAGTTATTCTAATGAATTTGTGACTCTTGGAATTTGCATGTCAATTTACTCTCGAGATGTCCCGCCATTCTTGTTCACCGCAATTGACTTACATCATTTTAAATACGAAGCCTGAGATAAAATCACGTCCGTGCCAAAAAGGAAATTAAAGCTTCGAATTTTGGCCAAATTAACTCTAAATCTGAATCAGTGGCAATTTAAACGTTTCAATCAGTCAAACGTATCTGACTGATACATCAGTCACTTCAGTGAATTTAACAGATGAACCAAGGAAAAAATGCCATATTTCCTCCACTGATTGATTCAGTGACACTTCCTACTGATTTGTCAGTCAATTTTTTCACTGTTTACTCGGTGATTTATATTTTAACTGATGGATCAGTGAAACATCTCCGCTACATCCTCTCCGTGTCTATTTTTGACTGATGTATCAGTGAAACTGCGTGTAAAAATGGCTGTCGAACCTCGTTAAGAAATGGCCGTTAGATAACGTGTAGTTTCAACGAATAAACGAATAAAGCTAATACAAAATGCTTTCTGGAATGTGTTTCGTTGTTCAAAAACGCCATTTTACGAGTGAATATGACCACACGGCCTTTCACTTCGTTTGTACGTCTTTCGTTTCGATTCCATGTAATCGTCACAGCACTCTGTTCGAAGTTTTAAACTGTATTTAATGTGATGCAGAGAGTGTTCTTATACATACTATTGGTTTTAATAATCCTAACGGTACCAATCAAACGTATAACAGACGCATTTTCCTTTAATGTTGTACACTTGTCGTGGTAGCACAGAGGGTAAAGTAACGGCTTAGAGACGAAGGGTGCTCGAGTTCAATCCTACCCCCCTACGAAATCTGTTATTCATTTCTAAATTACGGTAAATTGCACAATATAAATAGCAAACTATCGTAAATATGTTTATTTCACGTAATTTTTGGGCTATGCTCAATAAAAGCAGTATTTAATTCGCCACTGCAGTCAGCCGTCACTTATTCAATCAGTGAAATTATTTCACGTCACTAATTCAATCAGCGAAAATTTTTTTCCCACTGAAACAATCAGTGGTTTTCCACTGATTCTAAGTGGAGTAATTTTTCACTGATTAGAGTAGTTGAATTCAACTGCGAATCAGTGGTTTCCCACTTGTTCGAAGTCAGAGTGTGTTTCGTGCTTGTATTTTTCGTGTCTTCTAATTAAAGTAAAGAACTACGGACCTGCGAAATTCGCGTTTTTATTTGCCATCAAGATAAGACTTCGCAGTTTCGTGCGTACATATTCGTCAGTAAAAAAGCAGTTTTCCTTCTGACAATATGGCACGTGATCTGATCGCACCGTTACTAAATGCATTAATTGACGTAGAGATACTCAGGGCGTGTTCCTTTGACAAAACAAGTGCAGACTTACAATTGCTTAACATATCACCTCTCCTAAAATAATAACTCGAAATATTTTGCAGGTCTGTATGAACTGCATGTTGGTGTTCTACCTTTCCCTTTCATGGCTGTGAGTGACGGCCACATTCCTGTAATGCTGGATTCCCATAGCCCCGACCAGCACGACACCGCAAGCACGACACGACACTTAAAACTAAACAGCTAATGAAATACAAGATATATCTGGCGTAAGTCGGACAATTCTGTCGTACGACCAGCAGTTTGGGATTAAAAATTATTTCTATTCTTCGTCGTGTCGCGCGGCACGGTGCACAGAGTGTACAACTTTGTAAAACGAAATTGTATGATAAGCTTTTCCTACAGTGGGAATTACGTACCTTAAAAGAAAACTAATTATGAAAATTATTTTATTTTAACACTCATAAATTACAATTTTACGTTTGTATGCATTAGCTATAAGATTTTGTCACCGTCATGTATTACAAATTTCCCGTCTGCCCACCGCCTTTGAAACTATCTTAGTTAAATCAGCGCCTTCTAAATGGATCCAAAAAAATTCTACTCGTTTTGTCGCGTCAGTAAACTGCCGGGCTATAAATTCGAGCGGTCAGGTTGAAAATGGTTGTTGTTGCAGTTTTTGAAGTGTCGTGCTGTGCTCGTCGGGGCCATGTGATTCCGGCTTAAGGGGACTACGTAGCTGCGCGTCCAAGGTCAAGAAGCGAGGGGGCGATACGGGCGACACTAACTCGCACTTCTAGCGTCTCATCACTCCTACGCGCAAGGCGTGCAGTGTTTCCGTCGTAACGCTGTTCTGTGCAAATTGAATCTGTAACAGTGGGGTTTTATTGCACGCAATGAAAGACCATAGATTGAACTACGGCTGTATCGTTGTATTTTTCTCTTGCCACTTAAGGAAAGTGTATAGGCAAGCTTTAAAAATGCTATATTTGATCACATTCACGATTTTTTTTTCTCCATTAATACAGTTAATATGACAAAAGTAAAACGATAGGGACGTAAACAATACTTTTTTTTTTCCTTTCTGGCAAAAATTCGTATTTCCAGAACTTTTTTTACCGATATACGCGTTCACGCGCAAACAACAGTACACAATCCCCTTAAGCGTCCTATGTACTTAAACGTTTTCTGTGAAATCGTTGTTTGCGCGTAAACGCGTATCTTGATAAATAAAAGTTTTGCAAATATGACTTTTTGGCAGAAAAGTTAAAAATAACCTTTATCTATGGCCCTCGTTTTTTTTTTACTTTGGTCATATTGAGTGTATTCTCGGAGAAAAAAATTCGCGAAAATGGTCGAATATCGCATTTTTAAAGCTTGCCTATGCAGTTTCCTTAAGCGGCAGGAGAAAGGCACAAAAATACGGACGTAGTTAAATCTGCGGGCTTTGATAGTAAAACCCCTATGTTACAGATCTAACTTGCACAGTACAGTGTCCCCGCCGAAACAATGCACACCTTGCGGCGCAGGAACGATGAGGCGCTAGGCGCGTGCGTAACTGTCGCCCGTATCGCTCCCTCGCTTGTTGACCTTGGACGCGCAGCTACGCAGTCCCCTTAGCAGTTAACCGCCCCCCCTAGTCACAGCCTCGAGCTGTTGAACGCCTACCTTGACCGGAGTGTGTGTGTTGTTGTTGTTGCAGGGGCGGAGCTGGTGTACCGCGACGCCTACGGAGGCGTGACATTGCTGAACGCAGAGAACCTCACATCCCGCGTGCTTGTCACCAACTCCACGTTCGTAAGTCTCCATCGCCTGCCCGCATCTAGTACATTCATTCACTGTATCTTCGGCCCTTTTCTGAAGCCCTGCTAACGTTCTACTTCCAGGATGCTCCTCCGCCTCGTGCAACCTAAGCTTAACTGAGTCTGGAAGATTACACCAGAGGGACAACGCACCGGATTCGTGCGCACTCTGATGTAACGGTATTTTGTAAAAAGAACTATTTCTTACCAGGCGCTACCAACACACGAGTTTCCACATTGTTTTCATTCGCATTATTTATAAATAAAGCCATATAATTTATAGATAAAATATTAATAACATTTCAATTTCACAAGTATAAAACGTTTGTGATACAGGGCGTATGTTGGAAACAACCAACCACGTCATACATGGGGAGATTTTTCAAAGGTTTGATTCGAAAAGGCCGAAGAAACCGTGAATAGACTATACATACACTTAACTCGCATATAGACTGTTCACGGTAAAATAAGCACTTTTGAAAGCCCTGCTTAAGATCTAATTGTAGGCCTATTCGCACTGAGTATTATTCCACCTTAGCAAAATTAACATAACCACGGGCCTCGTCACTTTATTCATGCCTCGGTCAAGTGCAACTGTGAAACAATTACAAAAGAAAATGTTTTGCAAATCTGCTCATTTCTACACTTTGACGTATAACAAAAAATAACAAAAACCGCAAGTAGAAGAAATAAATTTAATTTATCACAAATGGTTACCTGCCACTTTTCATTCGACGTTAAAATATGGAACTACTTTCCATTCATCGTTGCCGAACTTTATTGGGCGCATGTCACTCAGTTCACCCGTTAAAATACGTGCATGTGGGGATAGTGACTTTTTTCTAAGGTGGATTTCAAAAGTACTCACTTTATCGTGAACAGCCTTTATCGATATCGCCGACTTATTTAAACTCATGCAAATGTGTCCAACACTTGTTTTGCCAATTTTAATGTGAGTCCGTCTCAGATAGCATCTGAGCCTGCGGAAAGTTTGCCATTTGACTTTAATTTGCCTTGCAGAGAAAGCTTGTCGTTATCATGTGATATTCAAGCTGATTCTAGCCGAATTTCTCTCGACTGGCGCACATTTTCTAATGGCAAGCTTATGCATGGCTTCCATTTTGCCTGTAGGTTGCTAAGGCAAGCTTGTGGGTAGTTTCACTAACGAAACTTCCTACAAACTTGACCTGTGGAGACTAGTTAGCTTTGTTCAAGCGTGGTTCAAACTTCTTGGCTTGTATAGTAAGCTTGATTCAAGCTTAAAAGCTTGTCATGATAAGTTTGGCTCAAGCTTGATTATGCTATTGGGGATATAAACTTACTGTAAGATTGCTATTTGACGTGAATTCGCCCTAAGCAAGCTTATCAATCAGGTGCGATTCAAGCTTTATTCCAGACAAATTTCTCATATTAGCTGATGGCAAATTTACAGATGGGTTGAATTATTCTTGCAGCTTCACTAGTCAAGCTTGGTGTATGCAAGCTTGCACGCTTGTTATCACAAGCTTCCTTCAAGTTTGACTTAATCAGATTATGCAGTCGGGGGTCTTCAACCCTTATGTTGCGAAGGAATTAGATTTAAGGGTTTCGCCTACCAAATACTTGAGCTGTGTTGCCAAAGTGTTTGAAATCCTGGTTTTCCGACAAAACTATAAAAACTTGCCCTCAGTGATCACAAAGCCAATAAGAAACACGCAATTAAACGCAGGCCCAACCATCGCCTTTCACTTCGACAGCAAGTAACCAATGAGCTGTTGATACTTGCCTGACTGCGAAGTCTAACCAAGAGGTCATTGACCTCGCGATTTTTTTCAGGTCAGTTGTCACAGAAAGTTATTATTTTAAGCTTACGTTTGAAACATATTGAATTCTTTTTTCACACTGGTTCGTCTTTCGCAAATATCTAGTCCCGCAGATTTATTAGACTTGTTTTCGAATGCTTCTTGCGTAGTTTGTCGATGTGCGTCGTTTTAACAGAGCGGAAATAAACGAAGACGGCGAAAATTTTCAGTACTTACTTTCACTTGCCAACGACGTCTTGAATTCTGACCGGGTAGCGTTATAAGTCAAACGCGAGGACTTGAAGGATGGCTAACTTTCGCCTCGCTGCGGTTAACGCAATGCGTCGCTCTGCCAGGGCCGAAAGTCGATTGTGGCCTGTGCCATTTCTCTGCGTGTGTTTGCATTTTATCATAACTCGTTACTGTAACTACATTGCATGTTCCTTAGCTGCATCTGCGTACTGCATTTATAGCAACATTGACGACGCATTTCGTTATTTGCGTCTTGTCGACTCTGAAGCTGACCATTTACCAACTGCATATTTCAAATCAGCGCTATATTTGCCTCAGCGTAGCTGTTCAATACCTATACAAATGGATTGAGCGGTATCTTAAAAATATGTACTACGTCTTAATAATTATTTTGTACAGAATTTCACAGCTGCATTCTTTCATTATTTTGCAGGGGAATTCCTACGTCGTAATTTTTCATCAACTGATCAGTTTTGCTACAATACCTAAACTAATATTTTTTTTTTTATAAACGCTTAGATTTGTTTTAAACTTTCCTGGCCTTTTAGGCATGAAGATGAATTTCCACATATTTTTGGGTTACAGGTTTTTTGTGGAAAAAAAAAAAAAAAAAAAAAAAAACACGGAATTATGGCTGACAGGTATTAAGGAAACCCGACAAATCTAAAAAATTGCTCGGAAATCGGGTTTCGGGGTTTAGTTTTGCACATGAGGGGTTTTTACCTTTCTTGGGGTAAAACGGAGATTTCTTTAAGGAAAAAAGTTAAATTGTTAGTGAAAATTCCCTATTTTAAGGGACAAAAGAGAAATTTTGGGTAAAATAATTTATTTATAAAGGGTTTTTGGGATAAAACAAGAGAATTTGTACACAAACGGGAAATTCAATATGGCGGCCAGAGCCCCCTGAAGGAATTTTTTTTGGGGGGGAGGTGCTTTTTCGCAGCTGGGCATAATGTAAAATTTTCTAAGGAAAAAAGTGATCCTGGGTAAAATAATTTATTATCTTAGTGATTTTTTTTGGGTAAAAACAAGTGATTTTTTTTGGGGGATAAACAAGCGATTTCGGGACAGAAATTCCAAAATGGCGGAATCCGATATGGCCATTGACTGCCCGTCTCCCAGTCCTAAAATTCTGCGCATGGACTTTCCATGGCATACTACTAACGTCTGAGGTTACAATAAAATGTATTTTTTTTTATTATTATTCAAAATTCGGAGGCTTTCAAAAGAGCTCGCTTTAACAGTGAATAGCATATAACGAGGAAGGTTTCACACGCCACCTGTCACATAACAAGAGACCTGAAAAATTCGCGGAGTTCAACGACCTGTTGCAGTCCTACGTACAATCAGGTAAACAGTACGTTTATACCGTCAGCTGAAACCAGAGTTTCGATAACCTAGATTTCAGAAAGTAGAGTTTGCATGTGGTATAAACGCAGCGAATGTGAGGTTTGGCCATATCTTGAAACCGAGCTCACATGAACAAATAAAAAAATTTTAAACACCGAAGTAATGCTCCATAAAACAAGTAATATAATACACGTTGCCTTCTCTACGACGCCATTTTAAATTGAGAAATATCCCACCACAATGCGAAGTACGGACATTATATTATGTGTGTGGATGCCGATCCAAGTATTTCACGAGTTCATTTAGCAGCAGGCTAGAATTTATAGTCACGTATACACCTGAGTCACCTTCATTTTTAGCCTACTTTCCAAAGGAAAGATAGGCTTATGAGATAACTTTCCCGTCTGTGTGTATGCGTGTGGCTGCGAGTATTTAGTAGGGACGCATAACTTTTATCATTTTCGACCACGTCGGGCACTTGCTTTCAAAATGGCGAACATTTTAAAATTTTGTGTGATCTGTCATATCGGAAACCATTCAACCGACTGTATCGGGTCGACATGCAAAACGCTGGTTGGAAAATTTATTTGATGACCCGTAAACGGTTATTTAACCTAACACTTGCTACTATAGGCTGTTTAAGATCTACTTGTATATACACGTCGTGTATTCCTCCACCCTATATAAAATTAACATTGTCATGGACCTCGTCACATCATTCATGCGTCAGTCAAATGAAATTGTGAACTTATTAGAAAAGTATATATATATATATATATATATATATATAACAAATATGCTGATTTTACACTTCGATGCAAAAAAAAAGCGAAAGAAATAATTTTAAGTTATCACAAATGGTTAGTTAACACTTTTCATTTCAACGTTAAGAAATGGAACTACTTTCTATCCATCGTTACCAACTCTTTACTGGGCGAATGCCAGTCAGTGCGCAAGTTAAAATATTTGCATGCAGGGGAAGTGCCTTTTTATTAGGTTTATCTTGGACAACCTTTAACAAGAAGAAGCATTAAAAATTCATTCTTTCGTATAAAAACAAAAAAGAACCTTTATATAAACATGGTGATAGTTAAGTTTTGAGACGCGAAAATACTGTGCTTTCATTTGACGGTGATGATATTCAACAGCTCTCGTTTGCCCATTGTGTTATGCGTGTATGGTCAGTTTTAATACATTTGGAACGCGCTGTATTAATTGCCCTCGTTTGAGTGTCTGGTTTTAAAGTCTGTTCGCGATAAAGTGAGCACTTTAGGAATGAACCTTACTAAAAAAGTCACTGCCCCTGCATACATATATTTTAATGGGTGCACTGAGTGACATTCGTCCAGTAAAGTTGGCAACGATGGATGGAAAGTAGTTCCATATCTTAACCTCAAATGAAAAGTGTTGTGTAACCATTTATGCTAACTTGAAATTATTTCTTTCTTTCCTGTTTTTTTCAATTCATCGAAGTGTAAAAATGAGCATGTTTGTAAAGTATTTACTTTCTTAATAATTTCACCTTTTTACTCGACCAACGCATGAATAAAGTGATGAGACCTATGTCAAGGCTAATTTTACATAAAGTGGAAGAATACACAACGTACACACAAGTATATCTTAAACAAGGCTTTCAAAAGTGTTAATTTTTTCGTGAACAGCCTATAATTTCCGTCACAGCATTATTTAGACCTTTCCAAAAAAAAATAATAAACTCGCGACCTAGTCACAAAATTAACATGTAATTGAAACGTATGAGCTGTTCACGGTAAAGTGAGCACTTTCGAGGTCCTAGTTGCTTTTTCCTTTCAGCCATTTCTTATCCTTTAACCAACTTTTTGAAATATATATTGCAATGTAAGTAATAAACACAGTGCATATATTCCACCGCACTTGGAAGTTAACGTCTAGGGTTGAAATAAAATATATTTATTGACTACACTCTAGATTCGAATTAGTGAGGAACTACTGATTCGCAGTGAAATTCAGCTTCTCTAATCAGTGAAAATGGCTCCGCTTAGAATCAATGAAAAACCACTGATTGTTTCAGTGAAAAAATACCACTGATTAAATTAGTGACGTGAAACAGTTTCACTGATTGAACAAGTGACGGCCGACTGCGGTGATGAATTAAATATTGCTTTTATTGAATGTAGGCAAATAATTACGTGAAATAAACATATTTACTATAGTTTACTATTTATATTGCGCAATTTACCGTAAATTAAATAAGTAAAAAACTATTCGCATGTGGCCGGGATTGAACTCGCACAACCTTCGACTCTAGGCCGTTGAATTTCCATCTTTTTTTAAATGTATATTTTACATCAGAATTTTTTTAACGCAAATAAAATACAACAGACTTTTTAACACAAATTTTGACGTCAGTACAGCACATAATTTGTTTTTTCGCAACATGTATACCACCTTAAAGTTGACAATACAGAAAGGACATAATGTTGTTACGTTATTATTTTAATGTCATATTAACATAATAACTTAACAGTATATTAAATTGATCGCAAAATTAGTTACTAATGGTTCACAGAAGAAAAAATTAATGTTGTAGTAACATTAATACCGTTACCACAACATTAGACTTTTCTCTGCATTGTAAGAAAAATATGAGGTAAAATTCCCCTACATGGAAGGGAAGCTAATTATCTCTACAAGTAAGGTAAAATTACCTCTTAAATGTAGAGTAAATTTACATAGAAAGTAAGGTACTATTCAGTAATCGTACGGAAAAAGTACCTGGCAGAAGTGGGGGGGGGGGGGGGTTAAATCTATTACAAGTAAGGGAAAATTAACTATATTTTATAATAAAATTGTAATTAAGAATACCCCGGAGAATAATTACTGTAAATCTTTTATTACCTGTGACCTTTAACAAACAGTAACCAACACCTCTACACTAAAATCCTCGACATTTTGTGGTGTCTGGGTGCGAACCATGGCCCTCTATCACGATAGGCCGATGAGCTACCCATTTTTTTAAATAAATAATTTAATGTCACAAAAATATACAGAGGTGTTTACTCTTAACATATTATACAGTACACATTCAAAACACAATATAAACAATAACAAAATACTCAATAAAATATCTACACAATTCTTACACTGGGGCACAAAACGATATGATCATTTGGTGAACTGGTTTTCCCGACAAAGTCGATGAACCTAACTTCAGTGTTTTCTGACAATAATGGAATATTATTGTTTTGGTATCCTCTGGTGTTGAAAACTGCCCCAGTTTTGCAGGCAGCTCACAATCCATTACTTGGCACAACCGACGACCTCGAGCATGTGACGCGCACGTGTTAACCACTTTTTCTGTGTTAAATGTATCTATTGTATGCTAATCACTTTATATATACATATATACATACACAAGTATAGATATACACACAAAATAATTTTACGTGAGGGGCAGCGCACGGCGTACACCCCGACACGGGACACTGACCTATAACACTACCACCTATCGACGATTACTACTGGAACATTAAGGTGTACACTGTAAGGACCGAGGGGTGAGCAGCGCACGACGTACACCCAACCTCGGTAATATACACGCACTTCCTGTAGGCGTGAACGTCAGAATGAAAATAAAAAATTGCCGTACCACTGACGCAATGTGCCACGCAGCGCCATGTTCCGCCTATCTTGACGAAGAAGCTGGACAAAGTCTTGAACTGTCATCGGTGTCGAACGGTCCACCAAAAAACCGATCGCATGAAGTATACACCAGGCCGCAGCTCTTCGTCGAACTGAGGGGAAGGTGAAGAAATCGCAATGAAGCATGTGCGTGTCGCTGACATCTCCACGTTCATCGCGAATTATTTTTCGTACTCGTACGCGAAACCACTGCCAGAAGGGAGCTGCATAAACACAGGAAATTACCCTATGAAGGGCCGTGTCGGTGTTGCCACACAGCGGGCATGTAGGGTCAGCTGTCAGGTGAATGCTGTATTTACGCTGCTGAGTTGCCACGATATTATTGTAGAAGCCGAATGCTGCAGCTCGAAGATCCGAGGAAAGGTTAGGATCGGCAAGTATTTTCCATGGGCGCATCCAGAGGATGGATGGGGTGCGATTCACAACAGATGGCATGACAGCCGACGTTTTGGAAGCCCGAATGTACAAATATCTCGCTGATGCGACTGTCCCTTCCGGTAAGTGTTCTAATAGAGTTGCTAGTGATTCCTTTGCCTGACGGTATTGAAGTGGCATGCGTCTAACTTCAGACCACTTCATTTTCTGTAATGTTGCGTAAATGTCATGTGGGCGCAAAATTGTTGCAATTGCTAGAGACTGATATAAGGAATCACACTTCAAAACGTGATTAATAAGACTCAGGCCTCCGTGTTGCAAGGGAAGATTAAGTTGCAGCCTAGACAATTTAAATATATAAGATTTCCACAACATGCGGCCAACAATCTGCAGTATTTGTGCACTTTGTTGACGAGGTAGTGGGAATATATGTGGCACATAACCACAGCTTCGCAAGTAAGAATACGTTTATTAAAGTAACCCTCTGTATAATATTTGTACGACGATAATTAATTTCTATTTGACGAGCACGGAGTATATTTATTGTCATGTTCCAAGTTTGAAGTTGTATGCTCATACTTTTTGTGTTTGGTTTGATTGGTACCGTTAGGATTGTTAAAACGAATAGTATATATGAGTGCACTCTCTTCGCCACATTAAATGCTGTTTAAACAAGCACACAGAGCGCTGTAACGATTACATGGAATCGAAATTAATACGTAAAAACGGAATGAAAGTCTTTGTGTTCACATTACCTCGTAAAATGGCATTTTGAAAGACGAAACACGGTTTAGAAGGATTTTGTATTAGTTGTATTTGTTTATTCGTTGTTACTTTACTTAATACACGTTGTTTAGAGGCCATTTTTAAACGATGTCCGACTGCCATTTTTACGCAGTTTCACAGACACATCAGTCAAAAATAATTTGAGACGGAGCAAGCTGCTCAGATGTTTCACTGGTCCATCAGTCAAAAAATAAACCATTGCGAATACAGTGAAAAAAATTACTGACGAATCAGTGGGAAATGTCACTGAATCAATCAGAAATATGGCATTTTTTCACTGGTTCGTCAGTTAAATTCACTGAATTTATTTTTTTGTCAGTCAGATACGTTTGACTGATTGAAACAGCGGAATTCTCAATAATTCAGAATTAGAGTGTAGTATTCCAAATAAGACGGCTTTCAAAAGTGCTCGCTTTACCGTGAACAGGCTATACAAATGTGAAGCAGCCCCTTACATACCGCGATCTCCAACCGAACACACCAGCAAAATGGCGTTACTTGCCAACAAAATTTTGGACCGCCGCACCCCAATCAGAGCCTGGTAACCCACTCGCCAGCCAGTGAACCAGGAAATCTGGGAAACTTCCGCAACAAGCAGTAGCCAATCAGACACAGCACCCGATGCCAGAGCCTCGTGCATCCAATCAATACAGCCCACATAAAATGAACCGTCACACCATTTCGTTTTTGTGTATTTATTAATTCAATGGCGACGATAAAATGAACTCGCGAGATATCCGACGGTTATTGCCACGTACTTTAAATAGGAACGCACGAATTTTCGCGAAAAAGTATTTCACGTCCAGTCGTATCTCAAAAACGTTTAGTTCAGATCCACTTTCTTGGTTGGAAGATTCCATGTTAAGCGACTTAGGCGTCTGCCCGCAAATCACAGACCTACGGTATCTGAGTTACCTAATTGTGATAGCATTCCAGTCGAGGAATAAAATATCTTCTGGCGAAGACACGCCGCCAATAACCATAATGAATCTGCTGATATGCCCGAGGGTGTTCCTAAAGCCGATATTAAACGATACTTGCAGCTGTACTTGGTTCTTGTACTACAGGCTTCTACAAGCCCTGGTGCACGAGCCAGTATGCCAGCCGCTATATGAGCCGCAATGGAAGACTCATATTACACGACAGCAGTTTGCGTACTAGCATTTGACACCCTCGGTGGGTGCGTAGTGTGTGGTTAGTAGTAACATGAACCCCATTCGTAGAACTGCTACCAGTTAGTAACTTGTGTAGGCCTATGAAAATACTAGCTAGCACATCTTAATATTGTTTTATTACTGTTCGCCTTTTACATTAATTGATTGCTTACTAGTATAATTTCATTCAGATAAAGTCTTGAAGTTACTAGAGTACGAGTGTGTTATTTTTAATTTTGACGAAAATTACTGACCGGTTGCAAAGTATAGTTTTTCTTTTTTCTTTACGTGCCGGGATATTATCCGCATGTAACAATTAATGATAATCAAATGTGGATCCGACGGAGTTTTGAACTTACGCCCACAAGTCAAATGTCACTCGTGGGTGCCGCGACTTTACCACTGTACTACCAGTTCATACACGAGCTAGTAAGTTTGTATACAGTAGACACAATAAATATTTCGGATTAATATTTTCGTAGAGTAGGTAATGTTTTAAGCATTTAGAACGGTTTTAAACAGTAATTAAACATTGCCGTAGCCTATATTATTCGTCGTTGTCTTATTTTAAGTCTATTTAGAAGAGTTTCAACCTCACGGGTGTATAATCAAGACGGAGGCGCCCTTTTCGGTTTCTTCATCAAGTCGTTTCAAGTAGTAGCCACGGGGAGCGCCATACGCTTTGAAACTGTGAAGTGATTGGCCTGGTACGAAAGCCGGTGTGGAACCTGCCACGAAAAATACTACGTGTCTAATTACCAAACCTGGTACGAAATCTGGCCGTACAAGGCGGAGAATGCCATGACGGGTGCCACACTAGCCCGTATACCGGCCGCTATGGCGGAACTTGCACAAGCTTTTACGGAATCTGGTATCGTGTAATATCGCGCAAGGTAGCTTGTTTCAAATCCCTTGACCGATTCCGCTGTTTTCATCCCCGTGTAGCTTGCTTGTAACAGACCTGCGTCCAGCCTTCTCCCCCGACTATGTATAGCTGCGACCTTGACGCCTGTCAAAGGGGGGCGTGGTCTGCCGGGGGTGGATATGGAGTTGGCGAGGGGCGAGGGGGTGTGGCGACACGGGAATCGCATTAATTTGAAACAGCTGCGGTGGCGTAACTCCGTGGGAGTGGCGGCAGAGAGGGGATATTCGCTGACGCTAGCTGCACTCACTCGCTGTCCCTCCACCCCACCCTCGGCTGTCTTCAACCCCTTCGACGGGGGGAAGAGGGTGGTTTTGATGGATGTGGTAACGGGAGCAGGCGCGGTAATTGGGTCAGATTGCTTCCACGCCCTCTTCTCCCCCCTTCCACCTTCTTTGTCCTATGAGTGGCGTCAACCGAGGGCCAGTGTTTCAATAGCTGGTTTCCCCTTTCGGCACTGGAGCAACCTGGTCGTGGGGGGGGGGGTGCAGTATTGCCACCCCACCCCCTCCCTTATATTGGAAGAAACATCGTGGTAACACGCCTATATGGCACGGCAAACTATTTGGCAGTCACAGTCGTATAATTACAGAACGTTTCTGACTTTCTGCCCGAAGTGAAACAGGAGCATATATAAGCAGAATCTAAACATAAAATTACGTTCAGGGGAACGGTGCATGAAAACAGCATATTTACTCGGTTTTCGGTATGTCATTTTTCAAAGTGTTTATCAAAATTTTCGACTCGACAAAACGTAAATAATAATTTTTAACTAATTTTTACGTTGTTAGATATTCACGATTCATGATGGAAGAAAATAAATAATTTTTTTCATTATTTTTAATCAATGCTCCCAGAATAACGAACGCATTGAATTTGTAACATTGTTAGAAGGTGTTCAAAATTGTTGTTTATGTCTTGCCAAGCCAAAAATGTCGAAAAATTTCTGTTAAACAAGTTGTGCACAATTCCCCTTAAAAGTCCGCCCGGAAAAGTAATGGAAATGGACCTAGAAAGTTCGCGTTATAATTTGTTAGCATGCTCGACTTCATTGTTTTGATTGGCTACTGAGAACTGTAAGACATCGTTAACCTGTGTGACCGCATTAATTGGATCCACTTTAGCTGTAAGCCAATGGCGTAAGTCAAGCGAGCACACAACATCTATAAGTTTAACCTGAAGACATAATATTAAAGCGAATTCTAGCACTATGCGTTGCAACTGACAAACAGCTCTCAGTACCCGTGTGATCAAGAGAACCACACAAACAGCATTAACAATCAAAATATTACGATACAGCTTCCTAGGATAATAAATTCTTACAAACACGGCGTTGCTTTCGAAACGCTACGTGATATGTCTTCTCTAATGAAACGGAGCACAAAGTGAATTCCGATACGCTTGCGCTTAACATATATAACAAAAAACGTAAATACGTTATAACCTCATATCCAAATATAAATACCAGTAAAATAATAAGAAACCACGCCTAAAATTATCACTAGCAATATTAAATTACAAATATTAAACAAAAATGTTGCTTAGAGCACTATTACATTAAAGTAACGGTTGGCTAACACGTGAGACTGCGTGTCATCCCGCGCGGCGTTGGTAATACTTGGACGCCGTGCGTTGGTCCATTACAATTCGAGGTTCTGTCACCCACCTCGAAACTTCAAAAACACATAACTATTAAACTATTGGACCTATTTACAAGATTCAAACACCATTACGTTACAAATTCTGGCACAATAAATGCATAACAGGTATATAAATTAATTTACTAATTATTATGACATCAAAAGTTACCTATATGAGACGAGTCTCCAAAATGGATGATTCTAAAAATATGTATTATATCATCGTTGTCGGTTATTGTCTCAACTTTTGCCATACTGGTGCAGGAATAAGGTAGGAGAGGGGGGTTAACTAACCGGTCCTGAACGTCTGTGATTTGCCGTGTAGCAGTTAAAAATCGCCCAGTCGTTAAGAGTTTTCATATACAACTGGACAGGAACTCTATTCGTGGAAATCGGGTGGCTTACCCATCGGCATCATGCTGTTACAATGAGAGGTGATTATTCGACACGTATGTTGTTGTTCATGTGTTATTGGTAGAGATAGAAACATCTCGCGAATACATTTCGGGACAAGATAGACGTCAAACACATATACAGTGAAGCCACCATTGCAGTTGGATTACAGTTCATTTGACACGCCCTAGACGCCTCTGAGCCAATAACAACTTGCAAAGAAACAAGTATCGAATCCCATACTTCCAGGTGTAAGGTGACACTGTGGTAGTAGCCAATGAACAAACAGCTGAGGCTCACAGGACACAGGACTTTGGAGTCTAGCCTCACAGGTCATTGAGCTCGCGAAATTTTCCTATCCCTAGAGATTGGCCCAGAGTTTATCAGGAAGTGCCAAATAAGCCGAGTCTTCCAGAGGCATGTAGGCTGTACTTCACGGTAGTATGTACAATAGCGCAGCTATTAATTAGTCATTGGTAGGAACCTGCAAAATTAGAGTTATTTTCTGGCAGCACACTGAACTTCGGAACGCCGACAGCTTGTCGCTGGCTGACAATTTCAGTCGCAAGTTCATGTGACGTTTTTAACCAATAATAACGTTTCAAAGGTAGCGTGACGAATGACCTGTAACGCTGTCGCACAGGTTAGCGAGTACGTATGAAGCTCAGAAGCCAATTAAATAGTGAGTTGTTCTCAACTGTGGATATAGTAGTGAAGCATAGCGTGGCGCAAAATAATAAAGAGAATTTTACAGGTTTCTACCCATGATTTACTTTCTGCCACAGTCAAAGGTGACGACTGAGACTGCAGTTTATATAATTTCTTTTTTTTTTTTTTATGTAGGGTCGAATAACACTTGGACGTTTTACAAATATAATATTAACGTACAGTTTTTATTTTATTTTATCCTAAAACGTACTCGCTTATTTTTCAGGTTTATAGTCACTGCTGACTGGAGTCGTTAGGCTTCGTCTTCAAACCATGAGGTACAGGGCCTCTAACTCCGGACGTATTGTCACTTCAACTTACGTTTAAGCTTAGACTACATGCTCTTTCCCTGGTTCGCTGAAAGGCGTAGAACAAAGTCCGTTAAAAACTATCCAATAATAAAGTGTTGCCGAAATGCCAATAAGTAAAAGTATACTGTTACTGCTTTATGTTTCAGAGGCAGCTCAACGCAGTGGACTTCAGAATATCGAGTGATCTGAAGTTTGCGCTGCTGATTTCTGACGTGCGGAAGGTCAGTTCCTCGTTATTATTACGTTTTCGATTTGATCGAGCATTTATCCCGGTTCGTTCATGGCAAATCTTGGTGGTTACTGAGATTCGGCCGTTATCAAAACAAACGACATATATTAGTTCTTAGAAATTTTCATGAATTAAAATATATATACATATATACATATAGTTTATATACATATATATGTATGTATATGCACACACACACATATATATATATATATATATATATATATATATATATATATATATATATATATATATATATATATATATATATATATATATATATTAGCGTTGGATGGAGGGTGGAGAAGTTCGGATAGTTACAAACACCCCTGTATTGCCAGCCGATGAGAGTGAAACGAGGTGGAGGTGGAACAGCGCCGGAATGCAAGGGCGGGGAAAACGGGAGATCCCCGAGAAAACTCGCCGATCAGTGGCATGCGTCGCATGCAGTTCGGACAGCTAAGCACTCAAATAAACACCCAAACGTACACGAAAAGAATGCACGTTGCAAGTACGGACACCTGAAATTCATGGGAAGATTTTGTGGAGAATAATATTTCATAGCTAACTAACACTTTAGTTCAGATCCACTTTGATGACTGGAACATTTTAATTTCTTATATGTTTTAGGTAACCTGTCATTCGCTTGCGTTCAGTATAGTACTAGGAAAATTTAAAATCGGCTTAGTAAAGAAAGGGAATGTTTTCTCCAAAATATCATCTGCCAATAAAGGAATAAATGCTGTTGAGTGTGTGCACATAGAATTACAAATTTTTATTTCCCAAAAAAAACGGGTATTTCGCATTATAATTTTGAATGCGCAATCATTTAAAAGGTGAAAAATATATCTACGGACAAAATACACGCAATTTTACCACGGGAAGAAACATTCTTTTAAAGAAATTTTTTGAATGAATGCTATGTTAACTTCTCAGTCATCGTTGTTAAGAGCACTTAGAGAAATATAAGTTTGAGCCAACAAAATATTCCATTCTATAAGGCAATAAAGTGGCTCTTACACGATATTTATTTTTGTCAGACAATTTTTTTAGTGCAGTAAATTATATTCTGCTCATCTAACGAAGTGTATATTCAAGCCTTCGAAGCTCTTAGGTGTTTGGCCAAAAAAAAATACTCCTGGAAATAAAATGTCTTGTTGAATCAACTCTGGTATATCTTGTTTTGCCATGCTGTAGCAAGTATTATAATGGCCCGAGTATTTTTTTTTATCTTTGAGTAGTTTTGTGTTTATATATATATATATATATATATATATATATATATATATATATATATATATATATATATATATATATATATATATATATATATATATATATATATATCTATATAATTTTTCCCAACGTATGTTAGAACAGATTACATACACTTAATCGCAACTTACGTGATTTTTTCTGTCTGTTGCCAGGTGTACAAGTATTCCTTCCTAGCGCGCTACAGCATATACGAAATTGAAACCAGGTGAGTACTCGCACACGATATGGAGCCTAGGAAATATTACCAAAAAGTGTTATGCATAGTTACTGGATTTTAAAACGGTACAAGCTTTTATTTTATTTGCGTATAGATGTATAGGCTGTTGACGATAAAGTGAGCACTTTTGAAAGCCCTGCTTAAGATCTACATGTATGCACGTTGTGTATTCTTGCGCCTTATGTAATATTGATATTGTCGTGGGCCTTATCACTTTATTCATGCGTGGGTCAAGTGAAAATGTGAAATTATAACAAAAGTGTATATTTTACTAATCTACTCATTTTTACTCTTCGATGCATAAAAAGACAGAAAATTAAAGAAACAACTTAAGTCATCAGGAATTGATACCCAACACTGTTTTATTCGACGATAAGATATGGAACTACTTTCCATCCTTTGTTACCAACTTCACAGAGCACATGTCGCTCAGTGCGCCCGTTAAAATATATGCAGATAGGGCCAATGACTTTTTTCTAAGGTTGATTTCAAAAGTGCTCACTTTATCGTGAACAGGCTTTAGTTAACTAGTGAGGCATCAGAGATCTTCTGCTACATATAGTAAAAGCTATTTTTTGTTGTAAAAGTTTAGTTGGGTAGTTAAATTGGCACTACCAATAATACCACAATAGAGGCAGATTTTCAACTGGTGCCGAAGTGCAGGCATGCTCGCCTATAACAGTACAGTTATGAATAAAATGTAAAGCATTATAATTTGATGTACTGAAAATAATTCTGAAAGAATTATAAATATAACATGATTGCATTACGGGAAAAGTTGGAATGATTTTACACAATATAAAAAAAAAAAGTTATCTTTACTTAGCATTCATGATAAAATAAAACTGCATTCCTGAAAAGCAAAACAGATAGAATTATAATTTCTTAATGTTGCACAAAACACCAATACACAAAAACTGGACAAGTATAGATTATTAAATTGATATTGAATAATGTGTTGTCAATTATGTACACTATAATAAAATAACTATATACAGAATGTTTCTAAAAGATACTAAGATAAAAAAAACCACATATTTTAAACTAAAGGCTTTTCACGATAAAGTGAGCACTTTAGAAATGAACCTTAGAAAAAAGTCACTACCCCACATGCATATATTTTAATGCGCGCACTGAGTGACATTCGCCCAGTAAAGTTGGTAACGATGGATGGAAAGTAGTTCCATACCTTAAAGCCGAATAAAAAGTGTTAGGTAACCATCTGTAATAACTTAAAATTAATTCTTTCACGTTCTGTGTTTCTAATGCATCGAAGTGTAGAAATTAGGAGATTTGAAAAGTATTTACTTTCTTAATAATTTCACAGTTTCATTTGACCGATGCACGAATAAAGTGATGAGGCCCGATGCAATGTTAATTTTAGATAAGGCGTAGGAATACGCAAAGCGTATACAAATATATCTTAAGCAGGGCTTTAGAAAGTACTCAATTTTCCGTGAACAGCTTATAATGAAAAGAAGAGAACCATGCAACAAAGAGTGAAATACACGTCCGAAAATGAAGTTTCGCTTACAATTATAACAAATTCTCACCATGTCCACCTGCAGACACATGGCATGCACAGACACGATAGTCAAACGCGCTCCATATATTAGTGCTCGCTAATGTCCTGTGTTACTGCAGCCACTGCGGTTTCGTTGTACATCCATGTCCACCTGCAGACACATGGCATGCACAGACACGTTAGTCAAACGCGCTCCATATATTAGTGCTCGCTAATGTCCTGTGTTACTGCAGCCACTGCGGTTTCGTTGTACATCCATGTCCACCTGCAGACACATGGCATGCACAGACACGTTAGTCAAACGCGCTCCATATATTAGTGCTCGCTAATGTCCTGTGTTACTGCAGCCACTGCGGTTTCGTTGTACATCCATGTCCACCTGCAGACACATGGCATACACAGACACGATAGTCAAACGCGCTCCATATATTAGTGCTCGCTAATGTCCTGTGTTACTGCAGCCACTGCGGTTTCGTTGTACATCCATGTCCACCTGCAGACACATGGCATACACAGACACGATAGTCAAACGCGCTCCATATATTAGTGCTCGCTAATGTCCTGTGTTACTGCAGCCACTGCGGTTTCGTTGTACATCCATGTCCACCTGCAGACACATGGTATGCACAGACACGATAGTCAAACGCGCTCCATATATTAGTGCTCGCTAATGTCCTGTGTTACTGCAGCCACTGCGGTTTCGTTGTACATCCATTGTTGTAGGAAGGGGCGGCACATAAATTGCTTCTTTTACAAACCCCCACGCAAAAATAATTCACAGGCAGTGAGTTCGGGCTGCCTCGTTTGTGTACAGCTGAATCAACAGATCCCTGACGGCCGATCAATCGGTGCGGAAGCTAGTCGTTCAGGGATGTTTGAACTTGTAAGTGCCAGTGTGACGGTGTTCCATCCTGCTGGAAAATGAAATCAGTGTAATCTGCCTGCAATTTGCAGGAGAAGCCAGTTCTGCAACATTTGCAGCTACGAGATTCTCGTGACAGTATTGTCAAGAAAAAAAGTACAAACCATAAACCTTTTCTCGGGAAATGGCGCAGAACACATTCACTTTAGGGGTATCACTCATGCTTGACTATGGCTTGTGGCTACTCTGATCTCCACATCCGTACGTTGTGGCGGATCACCATACAACTAGGATGAAACGTGACTTCGCCACTGAACGCTAAGCGTGAAAGATAAGTGTCATCTTCCATTTCCTTTTCGAGAATAAATGCACAAATCGCCACACGCCTTGCTGCAGGGAGTGTACGATGTGAAGATATTTGGACGACTCTTAACATTGAGGTCTTGAGAGCCGATGAGGGTGATTGAGGGTAGTATGCAGCAGCGCCGGAATGAAAGGGCGGGGAAAACGGGAGATGCCCGAGAAAACCCGCCAACCAACGGCATCATCTGACACGATTCCCATATGCGTAAATCCGGAGTGACCCGGCCGGGGATTGAACCCGGATCGCCTTGGTGAGAGGCGAGCAGACTAACTGCTCGTGGGGCGAGGGGAAAAATTAAAAGAACGAAATAGAATAGTACAGATAGGGAGGGGGCTGGGGCCCTTCGGGTTCGTGGGCGGGGCCATTCGACCTTTGGGTGCCGTACAGACCGGCCGAAAGGTTAGTTAGCTGTGTGCGGGCCTGACGGCGTCTGGTCGCGCGGGCGGATTCGTGGGAATCCCGGTCCCTGGTCTGTTCCGGCGGGGGCGGCGAAACGCAGGGCGGCCGAAAGGATACCCGTCGGGGAGCTGTCTCGGTCGGGGCAGAATAGCTCACCACCTTCCTAGGAAGTGTGAATAATGCTTTTGAATAGAAATAGAATTTGTAGCTTAAATTACGGGTGCCCAGACGAACAGCCGTCCTCCCACAAAAAAAAAAAAAAATTGTGAATTTATATAACTTATATACTGTTTGTTAAATTGTAGTAGTCATTATAGAATTGAACACCCTGGATGGCTGCACTTCTAAGTAGGGTTAATTAAATAAATTAAATAAAAAGGCTAACCGCTCAGCCACCGTGACACCACAGAGCGTGTAAGAGTTTAATCCTCTATGGTTCGAATAACCAACGTCGTCGCACAACACGCCAGACATTAGTGTGGAGAATGGCTAGCTCTCGGCTGGGACGACCAGTAAACTTATGTGGACTTCTTACAAAACTCCTCGTGATGCACCAAACGTCTACGACGGAAACACGGCGGCGACCTGTTGATTTCCCTTTACGTAAACCTGGCTGTCGAAACTGTTCGTGCCAACACTGAATTCTTCGAGCGGTACGGGGTGTAGTAGCTAAAATCAGGCTGCGTCGTCGTCTAAGACTTGCAGTTGTTGAACTGGGGAACGCAAAAGTCCTCCTGTTGTGGGATCGTCATCCTGACGCACACTGAAGGGAGATCGCTTGTTGGCTACCATGCACAAGGGAGGTGCCTAACGGCAACCAAGTGAAACATTTCAGTTATATCAGCAATGAACATACATGCTCGCTATGGTGCTTGGCTCAACCAATCACCAAGTCGGCAACCAAGTGATTCAGGGCCCTTTTTAAGAGGGGGGGGGGGGGATTGAACATTTCTGATACTCGTAAGGAAAACTTTGTCGTCAAAAATTTATTTATTTAACCGAAGACTTCCTTCGACCTCATCCTATTTTCTCCTTTTTCCTCTTTTTTGACAACAGAAGTTTAGCAGACTCATGCTCTATGCGTTATTTGTATGATGACGAAGTGGTCAACGCGCATGTCCGGTGCTTTCTGCCACGCCTGGAAGTCGAAAGTGTTTGTTTCTTTTTCCAGAGCCCGCTGTTATGGATGAGAGAAATTTGAAGTGGTCCAATGATCTTGGATCTATATGAATCTGAAGACCCCGCGTTCCTACGAGGAATATTAGTGCCGATATGATGAATTCTATCAATGTCAGAAATTGATCAGACTGGCACATGAATATTCTCTGGTAAAGTGCTTTGTTGGTTATTTTCATTATAGCAAGAAGGGCATGGCAGACAGCGTAAGCTCTTCTTCAAGTTTGTGGGTGGTAGGACATCATCTTCTATGGTATGTTGTAAACCTAATGTGTCAACAATTTGAAGTGCCGCCAGTATGGCCATTTCCTTCATCACCAGCAAGAAAATCCTGATAACTAAGAGTATTCCTGCCAACAGGATAAATCCTGGTCACCTTAAAACCAGTTACGGCAATTCCTCCAGATTGACCCATCAAATATTCGTCCCCAAAGAACTCAACAACATCGAAGTAAGTCAGAGGCGTACCAGAATGACGCAACTAGGCACGCACATCTTTAACTGAAGTAGGTCTTAAGAGCACCCATTAATGACTTGTCTAGTGACTGCATCCTATGGGTGGTGTAAGGAGGAAAAAATAACATTGTAACATGATCATCTCTTGCCAGCTATATGACCTCTATATTTCTGATGTAGGTATTGTGCCTATTTAATATCAAAAGAGCAGGAGACTCTTCAGTAGGTCTCACACCCTGAAGAGAGTGCCTAAACCACAATGGAAGCAACTGTGTCTGTGCCCATCCTGAAGAATGGCACGCTAAAATGGACCCTGGAGGCGCACTTTTAATGAGGAGTGGACTCATTAACTTGAGATCAAATATAATGAGAGGCGGTACAAATGTTCCTCCAGCACTCATACATAAAACTGCAAATATCAAGGATCCCCTCGCTGCTGAAGGAATCGCGCCGACTTGGCGTTTTTCTTTGGGGGAAGTAAAAGGAGGAACTTTGCTTTGAACAACAGACGAACTCGTCTCATCGTCATAGTATATTCTACTTGGAGAATACTTCATCAGTTTCATTTCAGCCTCGTGCATAATTGATTTGTGGATTCTTTGTTAAACACCAAACCCTTGAAAATTAAGTGCCTGAGTTTTTCCCGAGTGGTGTTGGCTATCCGAGACAAACCGCTATGTTTCCCACATGCGAAAATTACGTAGTCGTATACTCGGATCCTTGAGGAATCGAACCTTGATCACATCGTTCGGAGGCCGGCGTGTTACTCGCTCGGACACGGATGCCTCTTGGTTAAATGGGAGCACCCGGAGAGTAAGAGTACTTCACGAGGCACAGACAGCTCGCGGCGTTGCCAGAGTTCAGCTCGCCGGTGTTGAGAAAGGGGGGGGGGGAAGAGAATGAGAACTCCCGTGACCCAGCTGGGAAACCACGACGATCTTTAGAGCTATGATGATCGTATTTCCTGAAATGCTCTTTTCAACAAAAAGTGTGCAGGATAGTTCCAGCACAGTGTGTACTGACCACACACTCCGGGCTGTAATATTCCAGAGCACTGAGCTGACTTCTGGAAACCAGATGTCTTGTCGGCGATATGGCGGGATATCTCCACAAACCGAGCGTTTTTTACTGCTGGCAATTTGGGTCAAGTATTTTGTGGCGGGGGGAGGGAAGTCTTCTGTTCCGCTGCTATCCAGCAATAAAAATAAAGGTGACTTCGTCGAAACCAAGGAATGAGTTGCCCGTTGGAGATACGGGAAATAAATTATTCAAAGCGAAGATGAAAGATTCTGCTTTAGCCCGTCTAGCGAGAGGAAGAAAGCAGCGATAAGCACGTCCATTTTTCCTGATGTCATAAAGGCAGTCGAACGGGGCTCGATAAAAATATATTTCAGTACTAGCGAGGGTTATGAGACAATTTCCTCTCTCAAAGAAGGAATTCCTTGCATGACATTGGGGCTCCTAAGGAAAATATAACAATGAAGGTTAGAGACTATAAACGTCACGTATTATAATCACGACGAGTTTTGAATTCATTATTTACTATATGATGTGCATACTTCTTACTCCCTTCGGCTGCCATAAATAAATGTGGAACATTTTCTTCCTGTATTCACAACTGGGTCTTGCGAAGAAATTGACGCAAAACTATTATTTCGGAAACATACCTTAGATGTAAAAATTGGTCAAGTTAATTTTGGGCCATCGTAGAGTTGTTTATATATTTATTTTGAATCGGTGTTTCTCAGAAAATGTTTTCCGTTATCTATGTACTTAAATGTGCACTCCTGCTGTTGTGCTTCCTTACAACACATTAAAAAATATTTCCAGCTGAATTTCTCGACTTTACTCACATTAAGGTCCGTTTTCCTGAAATCAATTCATAAGAAAATAATGTTTGGTTTCTGAAATTTGTTTATTTAGAAACCAAGTGGTAGTGCAACAACACTGGGAGTGAAAGTGTAGGAAAAAATTCCGACAACAGTGTATTGGTTTTAAAAGTTGCAAACGAAGATATTACGTGTCCAAGGCGTGGAAAAAATATGGGACAGAGTGCGCGTTCCAGATGCACAGTAAACACTATCAAGGTTCCAACATCGGACCGCTTTTCCGCCAATGACACTATCAAAACAAAATGGTATAGTATTTGAGGTTAGAAAACATTTTATTTAATTGAGTGCTTTAAAATGTTTTTTATACTTCCCTTGCCCTAGTTTTAATGCAAGTTCACAAAACTCAAGCTAATAAAACAGTGGGGCTTAAAAATATATATATATAAACATACATATTGCTCTTCACCATCTAACTTTGGCGTTTCTGTTGGTATTGCGCCACTATGGAATCATGAAATTCCAAGTTTTGAATCCAGGTTAAGATACTGACTGACTGTGTGTGCCGCGTCTAGAAACAAGCAAAATATAATTTTGCGACGACCCCGGATTTGTTCACGGGTATTAAAGCGGAGGCATTTGTAAAGAATTACTAATAAATATAATATAAACTAATTGAGGTTAACTGATCGCTTTTGAATCCCCTGCCTTGGATATACTTTTATTCTTTTCACTTCCTTTCCTTCTGCCAATGTAAAATTAACACTGTTAAGGGCGTAATTAGACGTGTGTGCGCCATCCAGGTGAAATCGTGGAGTTTTAGAAATATCGTAGTGTGCTACTTTAAATGTAAATACACTCTGTAATATTTCATACGCCATACAACACTGGGTCATTTGCTAATTTTAATTAATTCACTGCTAACCTAACTAGAAGCCTGCGTGGCAGTTCGTATTGTAATATATATGTAGTTATGGATAGTGATTTTTTTTTCATAGGTCTATTTCAAAAGTGTTCACTTTACCGTGAACAGCATGTAGTTGATACGTTTCTGACAGAAAATGTGCTGTACAAAGAACAGTGTAGACAGCGAAACACTAAATACGGTGAAATAAGCAACTGTATATATGCATTAAGCTGCAAAATAAGTTCCATTGAAAAATACATACTCGTAAAAAATATGTGCGAGTTACGTTGACTGCAAAAATAATTTATATCATATTTTAGCAGGATGAATGTAACGGATTAGGAACAAGATTCATTCTAGATTC
Organism: Dryococelus australis; assembly: GCA_029891345.1. Classification (NCBI taxonomy): domain Eukaryota; kingdom Metazoa; phylum Arthropoda; class Insecta; order Phasmatodea; family Phasmatidae; genus Dryococelus; species Dryococelus australis. The sequence goes on from CM057000.1 coordinate 44,201,106, forward strand.
AGTTTCAGATAGCGAGTGTGAAAGTGGCAGATGTTACTGTTCGTCACCTGGAACTAGATAAGACATGCTCTCATTGAGAGTTATCATCAACAACCTTACAATCAAGTTTTTATTCACCGCACTGCTATCTTTTCTCCAATTTCGTACCCAGATTTCTGCTAATGCAACTTAGGATCCTCATCCTTTTTTTTCGGTTCTAGAAGCTGTGAGAGAAAGTCGTTGACCTCTACTTATATTTTTCTGATTTCTCCCTCCCCTCTCTCTCTCTCTCTCTCTCTCTTTTCTCTCTCTCTCTCTCTCCCTCTGCCTACCTTTCTGTAGCTAAGCTCTCGTAGCGGAGTGAAAGCTCCTTTAATGTTTGATAAAGGGTTTTATAGCAAAAGTTTGTTTCCATCATTTGCCCTCTTTTCCAGGAGAGATTTTATATTTAGCGCAGCCTCGTACAAAAAAAAATCCCTTTCTCTCGCTGGCTCACTTTCCATCGGGGGAAAAAAATAGCACCACCGTGCTCCGCGAAGGCGGAGATTTCCGCCGCTCAGGTTGGCGAAAATGTTTACCACGCCACTTCAAAAAGAAAAGTTAGTGACTCGAACCCCAGCAAAAATTACGGGTGTTTTTTTTTTCTAGAATCGTGTTTATGAAAGTGTTTACCAGCAACGCGTTCTTGGCTCGGAGACTGTTGCCATAGCAACTTTTATTTGTAGCGTATGCGTACACTGTAAAAAAAAATTGAGGTGAAATTCCCTTACATGTAAGGGAAGCTAATTACCCCTACATGTAAGGTGCAATTACCTCTTAAATGTAGAGTATATTTACATAACAAGTAAATAACTAAGCGCTAATTGTGCGGAAAACGTACCTGACAAAAGTGGGGGAAAAATCCCATACCAGTAAGGGAAAATTAACCATAATGTTTAATAAAATTAAATTTAAAAATACCTCGCTGTGTTAGTACTGTTAATCTATATCCCCTGCCGAATAGTAATCGAAACCTCAACTTTAAAATCCTTGACACTTGCAGGTGTGTGGGCGCGAACCACGGCCCTCTATCACGATAGACCAATACGCTATTCATTACGCCACGACGACAGCATGACACACGCTTCACTGCTGTAATTATACCGTACATATAAAGAGCAATGTTGGACAGCATGTATGACTAAACAATAAAAATTAATTTTAAGGTAATTATTATATAAAATTATCATATAGTTAAAATTGGACGAGTATATCCACACACTTCGTAAGGTAATTTTCCCATCCATGTATGGGATTTTCCACTACCATGTACATGAATTTTACTCCAGACTGCGGTAATTTCACCTTACCCGTAAGGAAAACTATGTTTCCCACACAAGTTTCCGGATATTATCTTACACTTGTCAGGTAAATTTACCATTATTCTTGCAAGTGTAGAATGGACAGAGAAACTGTAACCAAGGAGGATTTGCAGACATGTTCAGTTAAGTGGAAACCAACTACGAAACTTATCGAGGGATATTCGAAGCAACTTAACACAAAAATTGGCTGCCATTGCCTTGTTTTACGATATTTAATTACAATGCTTTTGAGCGTTGCATCACAGCACACTCGGCCACTTCTTTTAGTTCACTTTTCACTCTAAAAATAGCATAAGACAACAGTTTGCCTTTGTGCTGGGTTTTCTATTCGAGTTTTATTTGTAGTTGGCAGTGCGTGAACAAGAAGTTTCCGATTTATCGTGTAAACAATGGGGGCAAGTGTGTTCACTGACGTTAATTAAATCATTGGCGTGTGAAAGTACAATAGAACACGCGGAGATATGTAACACCCGTCGTGTTAAGAATACAATGACTAAATATCAGTCATCAGGAACTGTCATTGACGAGCCGTGCAGCGGTCCACCGAGAGCAATAACTAGAGATAGTAATTTTTCGCCGAAAAATATGAGTACACGGTCAACGTCACTACTATAAGCACCCGACCCCCCAACAGTAGTTTGTCTGTTGTCATTGGTTGCTGTCTGCTTGGGAAGACGTTTTCATATTTCACCGGGACACTCAGAATTCAGTAGCAATGGCACGGATCCTACGTGAGTCGTGTACAGACATCAAACACGAGTCAAAGAGTGATTCAGCCAATCAAGATAGGTAAACGACCACGCAGTGTTTTAAAATATAACTTATCTAGAAATCTTTTTTGCGAAATTTTACTACCACTATCAATAGGGATAGGAAATTTTCGCGAATTCATTTCGGGACAACATAGACGTCAAACACATATACAGTGAAGTCACCATTGCAATTGGATTACAGTTCCTTGGACACGCCCTAGATGCCTCTGAGCCAATAACAACTTGCAAAGAAACAAGTATCGAATCCCATACTGCCAGGTGTGAGGTAACACTGTGGTAGTAGCCAATGAACAATCAGCTGAGGCTCTAGTGTACACAGGACTGGGGAGTCTAGCCTACAGGTCATTGAACTCGCGGAATTTTCCTATCCCTACCTATTAATAACTCCATTCCAAGATAGGATTGTGTATATAAATGAGTACATTTCAACACTACAAGAATTGTGCTGAGTGAAAATGTGTTTTCGTCAACTTATTCCTTTACCCATGGTTGAGATAATATTTTTTTTTTTAATTTTAGCAAATTGTTTTTAACTTTAAACGGTACTGTGTTATAATTAAAACGGTAAGAGCTCGAGAGAAGTAATTTGTACAGAACGTCTTTAAATTAACCCGCACTGCTTACAGTGTGGGCAGTACATGGAAAAAAAATACCAGAAAAGTAAACAATCTTACGTCCATTTCAGGCTTTATAAAGAGCATAGACTTGGAAAAATACGGCTGCGTTTTACAGTGGACAGAGTAACTTATACATGTCGCTTCATCATGTATATTATTTTGCAGTAAGTCTACAAACAGCCTGTGTACTATGACCGTGTTTCACGTGAATAATTATATTTAAAAAGTCGATATTAGGGAGCATCCGAAATGTTAGCTGGGATAACTACATATCTGTTATTAAACACAATTTTGCTCTCACTCGCACCATGTCTTCCCCGCAACGGGAAAACTGTATGTTATAGGCGGTTCACGGTAATATGAGCACTTTCGAAAACCCTGCTTGAGATCTACTTGTATGCACGTAATGTATTCTTACGGCATATGTAAAATTAATATTGTCATGGGCCTCGTCGCTTTATTCATGTGTCGGTCAAGTAAAAATGTGAAATTTTTAGGAAAGTAAACATTATACAAACCTGCTCATTTTCACACTTCGCTGCATTAATAAAACAGAAAGCGAAATAAATAATAGAAGTTATCACAAACGGTTACCTAAAACTTTTTATTTGACGTTGAGATATGTAACTAGTTTCCATCCATCGTTACCAACTTTACTGGGCAGATGTCACTTAGTGAGCCCATTAAAATATATTCTTTCAGGGACAGTGACTTTGTTCTAAGGTTCATTTCAAAAGTGCTCACTTTATCGTGAACAGCCTTTACTGGGACTAATGATTTTTGATGAAAAGATTTTACGACTTGGTATTCTTTAAAAACCTATAACTTCGTTAAACATATACGTTTCTCTAGCGTTTTTTTTTTTTCGAACGTAAAATATGGGTGCACGCCACTCAATCAAATTCTCTGTTGCAATAACCGGGTCTTGAATGCGCCAGTCAGATACGGCCGCGGAGGCAACAAGAGAAAACATGAGAATGTCTACAAAGCTTATTGTAAGTCATTCCGCACTCAGATTATTTAGTAGAAAAATCACTTCCTCTTGATCCAACGATGTGTGCAGTGCTTTTGTAATAATAATATTTCTCTTTTTTTTTCCAGTGACGATAGTGGATAATGAAGCTGTTTCACTAAAATTAAAACTCCATATCAATTTAATAAATCGAATTGTAACTAGAAAAATATAGGACAAATGTGCATTTTTTTTTTTTTTTCAGTTAGGAAAAAAAATTGTTTAAAAATTAATATCAGAGATGATTCTTTTACAAAATTCGTTAAATTATGTATTTATAATTTATCACCTTCTAAAAACTTTAATGGATCCAAAATAGGTGGAATTAATCTCCTTTAGGCAACACGGATCTGTTGCAGTAATGGATTGTGAGCAGCTGGAAGTTATGGTGGTGCTCGTACGCAACTGTGCATTCTGAGTTCACGCAGAGGGAACTGAGGGGAACAAGACGTACAACGAGTACAATTACTCGCTGGAAAGCGATGTACGCACTGCACACGTGGGGCGGCGAGTGACGTGACTTCAGCTGCAGCACTAGGATTTAGTGGCCGATACGTCGGCAAGAAAACTATCTGGTAAAGAAAAACCAGCAAATCTTGCAACGTTTATCCGGTCGTCGCTTATTTTGGATGACGTTCTACGCATCGAACGGGCGTGGGAAATCGCTAAGCACTTTGTCTGCTGCTGCTTCTGTATTCACCGGTGCAAAAAAAAATTGGGTTTGGCTATGTCGGGGACACAGCCGTTTGTTTTACGTGAATACGTCTACGTTGACACGCTCGGACGCCTTGATATTTATTTTACGTTCCCGGCGCCACTTCACTCGATCATATGGGGTTTTATGGGTATCACTGGATTGCTTTTCAGATGCTCTTTCCGATCGTATATGATTTCTGTATTTCGACTTGGCTTTTTGACGAGTATAGGCCGACATTGTGTTAAGGCTTCTTAATTTTTCACATTAAACTCATACAATTTCACCATAACCACGCCACACAAATATTTTTATACACGCAATCAACTGATCTTGACGAGAGCTGTCAATTTAAACTCATGCGAGCGTCGTAGCTTATCCTAGTAAAAAGTAATACTACGCAGAATTTATGAAACGCGGCGAAACGAACTCAAAAATACGCCCATCTAACCTTTTTTTCCCCCTCCCCACTCGCGCGATGCTTCGCAGTCCTCACTCAACGTAACATATTCTTTGGTTCTTTGGCAATCGAGTGGTGTAACTGAATTTTGAATATAGACAATAGGTTCGGAGCTGCAATGTCAAACTGTATCCCTAGATTTTATCATCGGTTTTTTCTGAATTGCCTCCCAGTATGGTCGCAAATTTAAAGACGTATTCAAGTAAAAAAGAACGGTTTCAGTATGTTTGCGGTTGATTGAGCACTTATTTTGTAAGCTCGGATAAGGATCTAATTCTACACCAATTTTGTATTCTGCCAACAGATGCAAAATTAACATTGCGAGGGACATGCATCGAGCAAATGTAATTATTGTAAGATTGTTATGGAAAACGAAAAAAGTGTTCGTGGCATGCTAATTATTTCGCTTAGGTGTACAAAACAAACAGAAATATCTCAAATAAATTCAGTGTCCGGAAATTTAAACATCACATTTTCAATGCGACACGTGTCCAGGAGACGATGTTGTTAAAGGCGCGTTCACGCCAACATAACAATTGTTACGGCTTAGGGATTGCCCACTGCTCATTTGACATGCGCACTCCACACCATATTCGCTCTACTATTTCGACAATCATGTTAACTTACATTGCAAAAAATATCACAGAACATCTCGGAGATATATTACGTGACTTGGACGCGAAAAAAACTGGAACGACCAAATATGTGCAATGAAAATTTTTCGCTACTAGGTGTGGGCTACTTCAGATCTTCGGTATAACATTCACTGCCGACTGACGCGTTGCAGTTCTGTGCACATCAACCACGGAAGGTCCCTGTATTAGTAACAGAATCCTGAACGGTCGGATCAGATATACAAATGGCTTCTCATTGCCGCAGAAACCAGTAACACGAGGAGACTTGCATTAAAGCAAGACACTGGGAACCTTTCCATACTTCGATTATTTGTAGAGACCTGCAAAATTCGCTTTATTTTCTAGCATCTCGCTAGAATTCACCGTCTTATACATACTCGAGTCGGCGCCAATTGATTATTGGCTTCTGCAGCAATTATGACCCATTTTTCCCATTTAACTTGCTAGGGCGTGACTGGACCAGTCTTCAGTTAGTTACTTGCTATTGGTCCAAAGCCGTCCAGGACGTGCCACTGTTGTCCAATTACAGACACAATACAAAAGTATAAGTGTTTGGAGTCTAGTCTGTCCTGAAATAATAACGCGAATTTCGCGCATCCCTAATTATTGGAGCTAGTGAATTTTCGTGAAAAAAATATGAGTACACGGTAGACTTTATAAATTTTATCACTTCACGTATAAATAATTTGAATAAAACACAGTGAGAAAATTGATATATTGGTAGCGCCTAGTGAGAAGTAGTCCTTATACAAAATACTGTTACACCTAGTGCGCGCGAATGTGGTGAGTTGTCCCTATGGTGTAATTCTCCAGGATTAGTTAAGCTTAGTTTGCACGAGGCGGAAGAATATCCTGGAAGTAGAACTTTAGCAGGGCTTCAGAAAAGGCTGTAACGTTGAATGGATTACAACTAGCGGCACTTGTTTTTCGCCAAAATCTTTCAGGACATGTTCTGTTCCAAAACACTTTAGTTCATAACCACTTTCGTGTTTGGATCGTTTTAATTGTTACGCGTCTTATCTATCTGCTCGCGAATCACGAACGGTTAGCATCGGAGAAACTTAATTCCGATTGGCTCACTCATGTAGCAGTCAGCATTCACACAATGCCAAGCACCCAATAGCCATGTGAATACATTAGGGAGACCCGAATTTCGCGAAAAAAATTTCACGACAGGTCATAATACTTTATTTCAGATGCACGTTCGTTATTGGATTATGCACCTTAGGTGTCTACGCGCAAATCACATAAGTATAAGGCTGTTCACGGTAAAGTGAGCACCTTCTAAGGCCCTTCTAAGTTTTTCCGTTCATCCAATCTCCATCTTCCTGCTGTTTTTTTTTTTTTATATATATATATATAAACATTGCAATGTGACCGATAAATACAGTGTATATTTTTCACCACCCTCAAAATTTAATACCTGAGGCTGCAATAAGATATATTTATTAGTGAATAAAGCCTTTTGGAAGGGCCTTAATAAGTGCTCACTTTACCGTGAACAGCCTAAAGTTACGTAATTCTGATAGGCCAGTCAACTAGGAAAATGTTTACACACAAAGACACGCCGTCAATAAGCAAAAGAAAATGTTGGTACGCTGGTAACGAATTGAAATCTAACATGTGCGGAAATCTTTTCGGGGAAATTCGGGTTCCCCTGTGAATACTGCATGTGTGCAAATAGGATATTGAAATCTATCCTCTATGAAAATTTTTTTTTCTCGCGAAAAAACAGGTGGCCGTAAGTGGTTGGCGATGTGTGTGGGTGTGTGCAGGAACAAGTACGCGCTGGGCGGCGGGGACGGCGACGCCCCTCCGCTGCTGCAGCACGTCGCGTGGGCGCCGAGGGGCGACGCCCTCGCCTACGTGCGCGACAACGATGTGTTCTACCAGCCGCGCGCCAAGACCGCCGACGTCCGCCGCGTCACCGCCGTCGGGGCGCCCGGCGTCGTCTTCAACGGCGTGCCCGACTGGCTCTACGAGGGTGAGTACAGCCAGCAGTGTCTCAGTATCTCTCTCTCCAGGACCCTTGTATCGCCAACTGGTGCCCCCCCCCCCACCCCCTCCTTTTTACAACAAGCACTAGTGGCGGCTGCTCGTAACAGTTTCTCACATTTCCTGGGGGAAAAAAAAACCTCGTATTCCGAGAACATGTATTTAGTGAGATACGCGTATATGTACAGGCACTGATATTACAGACTATATTTTACTAGACAGTCTCCTTAAGGCCGTGCCTACATTCGGCCGTTCCTGTGGGCGTGGACGTGTCCGAAACTCGGCTTCAAGTGACGTCACATTGACGTGGTCCGAATATGGTTTACAAATGCGTTGTCCAAAGTGAGCTTTCAGAATCTGACACTAGATCGCACTAAATTCGGTTTATTATTTGTTGTTGCGTAGTGATGTTTAAATTTGCTGTATTATTGTTTATTGCATTTTAAGAAGTGGTTGATTTGAATAATTATTTACAATAAACGCCTTAACGGTTTCATTTTTAATAAGTTCGCCAATTGACATTCAGATTTAATTTTTAAAACGTACTTTTTAAAAATTTTAGTCTTCAAATAAACATGTTGAGACCAAACGAAGACATCCCTAATTATTTATTACCATTTCATCATATTTGTTTTGAGAAAGCCCACCTTGCACATCCATTGTATAAACATTTCACGAATGCGGGCGAAAGTATTTGAAGATTTCTTATTTTTCCATCAGCTTAGGAGACAACTTCGGAGAAAAGTTCAGTTTTCCGATTGCTTCAACTTAGGACACAGATTGGCTTGGGACACGGCAGCTTGGGACAGTGCCATGACGTCAGAGGGTCACGTGTACCAATCAGCGCATACTTATCCTTAGAAAAAGGTTGGGATAGCCCAAAGGTAGACAAGCCCTAACAGGGATGCCGGAAGCACTAACAAGTTGGGGAAGCAAAAGTGAATTCAAATCAGGGGTGAATCCAGTGACAACTTTTGGGGGAGGGGGGGACTTAGCTACACTGATCACCCCAATAAAATGGAGGGGGGTCCGGGGGTGCTCCCCCCGGAAAATTTTGATTTTAAGGTGCAAAATCGTACTATTTAAGTATTTTTCATACCTAAACATTTAATGTATCTCTGGTAAAAATATTAATATGTTTAACATAAAAAAGATACCTTTATCAAACCCGCAGCCTCGTTTCCTTAATATTTATATACAATTAGAAGTGTGCAAAATAGCAAGGTCAGAATAACAACACTCAAATAATATTAATACTCAATTAAATTTAAATCCCACAATGCTACCTTTCTACAGACCAATTTTCTGCACTACCATTTTTTAATATGTAATTATAGTGTTAGCTGAGAACTGACACACCACAATTTTTAGTTGTTAACAACAAATTGCTGCCTGTAATTATTTTAGTGAAGTAGAAATGATCTTCAACTGAAAGAGCTGAACTGTATATTGCAATGTTTGTAACAATGAATTTTATACATGAGTCTCGTACAAAAAATATTTGACTGTAATTGGAATTGCTGTATTGTTTATTACATTTTACCAAAAAAAAAATCGTTTTATGAAATGTAAAGTCACAAGAATGTAACAGCACAATGTATTAGTTCGTAGTCGCTCCGCTTGATCCGAAATAATTCTACCTTGGTGTGGCACATCTCTCAGGGCATTAATAGAGCCGAAAGTTTGAGCAAATCAAAATCTTCTTTGCATATACGGGTCAAAGCGATCGTCAATTCCATTTGTGAGCCTGTCAATAACATCACAATACTCTTTGCACCAAGGCCGGAATGCTCTGCGCCTATTCGTTTTTTTTTTCTTTCTAAATTTTAGGGCGTGACTACAGAGTTACAGCAAGCTGTTCACAAAATATGACGCTTCGTAGCTACCTCTTTAACAGCTCTTGTAGAGAAGAACGTTAGGGCCCATTTGCAACATGGAAATATTGGGGTAACAAGAGCAGCGCTTTGCTACCCCACTCAAAAAAGTTTGGGTAGCAGCTGCTACGCCTGTTCCGGCGTCCCTGGGCTCTAACACTGCTGGCATGTCGCAGTGATGTGTGACGTTGTGTTGTCCGCAGTGGAGATCCTGAAGACTCCGGGGGCGATATGGTTCTCTCCCGACAACCGCTACCTGTTGTTCGCCTCCTTCAACGACTCGCTGGTCGGCGAGGTCAAGTACCCTTGCTACGGCAGCTCCGAGACACGCCCCAGGTACCCCAGGATACGCACGCTCCGCTACCCCAAGGTACGTATTCCCTCACCTTCCCCCTTGACGCACCCGCAACACATGTCGAGTCATCCCCGAGATTCGCCGCGGTTACACGGGATGCAGAACTACTTCACTTTAATCAGTTCAGCTAATGAAGTGGTTACATTACCTTCGAACGAATTCCGATCGCAGTTGTTTCTCGTTCGAAGTGAACAGTTTTCATAAGTAGTTTCGAACGACTTATCTTCTCTGCTGCGCTCCTATTGGCTGCTTCTAAGTAAACAAGCAGTGTAAGAAATATTGCTGAATTTGGCGGGAATTCCTGCTCTTGTTTAACTAACCCAAATTTAAGGTTGAATGTACAAATACCTACCCATTATGACATTACAGTAAAAGTGTAGGTTTCATAACTATTAAAAACATCAATAGTGATAAATATCGGAGGATATTGTAATTAAATATCATACATTTTAAGTTCCATGATTGTTGCGGTTAGAATTTCCATTGATTCCATTCTGCTCTGGGTGTGTGACCGCGAAAACACGTTCTGTTTTTAAACTTGTTCAGACATGGATACCGAATGTATGTAGTCGAATGTGTTTAACACACTCGTGTAACCACGGCTTAAGTTGTGGACTTTGTCGTTGGTCGGCGAATTCTCTCTGCGTAGGTACTCGCATTTCCTCCATCCCAGCATTCCATTGCTGCTTCGTCTCATTCCATGGGGCCGAGTTGGCGTGGCGGCTAGAGAGCTTGTTTCCCACGGAGGCGAACAGGGTTCAATTCCCGAATTTTCGCACGTGGGAATCATGCCGGACGATGCCGCTGATCGGCGGGTTTTCTCGGGGACCTCCATTTTCCCCACCCATGTATTCCGCCGATATTACACACTCATATCGCTTCGCTATCATACTTAAAGACCACTGTGTTTAGCGAAAATCTTCACCCCCCCCTCCCCCATTCCCAATAATCCCACGTCAGAACTTTAGCCTATTCCTGGTAAACGTGGCGAACGTTATCGTCGACCGGTAGATTTCCTCGGGGTTTTCCCGTTTTCCTCCCATTGGATTCCGTCGCCGATCCATGTCCTTCTCATATCACTACCACGGACTCAAGAATACAAGTGTTGACTGATATAAACTCTAATTATTTCCTTTGGATTTTTATGTCTTTTATTGTTTCGTAACTTAATGAACATACCAATTCATTTGAAAAATGCTTTTACCGTAATTATGAGATTTCCAACATGAAACCTTAATCCATACAAATTAAAAAATTATTTTTAACACTTAAGTTTGATTTCAGTTTTGGTGTTTCGAACGTACTCGCAAGTAGCCGAGACTTTTCGCAGTACTATTTTGTACCATTATCTGCTTCATTAGTGGTTTTAAGTCTTAAGTTATAAGTCTTAAGTCACAATAAATGTACCATTTGACCACTGTAACAGAATGTGTATACTAATACTTTTTTAGTCTTTTTAGTCTTACTTTTTTCTTATCACTTATCGTCAAGGTACATCGCGAGGTGTTGAAGTGCCCACCAGTGTTTAACTTCACCTTTTTAGTATTTTTAGTCTCACCTATTAATTTTCATTATATATATATATATATATAGCATATTTATACATTCACAGACGCGTCTGTCACATAGGGATCGCAAGCTGTACCGATAACGAACGAGTTTGTGAATGTATGAATAGACTACCTTTGTAATAATAAAAAAATTGGTGAGACAAAAAAGTGAAAAATAAATTAACTGTAAAATACCATTTAAAACCAAACTTTTATTTACAAGTGCACTAAAAATAATAAAATAATTGAAGTTGTAGTTATATAATGTGTAGAACTTGTAAGACGTGTACAAACAGCAGCAATAAAATATACTGCTAATTAATATATTTTTATTAATTTATATTTTGTATATAAAAGCTTGACGCAATATAGAACTTATATCTCATTAGCGTACGCGTATTAAGCACAAATATTGCGTAACTCTCTTAACTATTGGCAATATTTTACTCTTTTTGGTGCATATGTAAATAAAAGTTTGGTTTTAAAAGGTTTTTTAAGGTACAATAATTTTAATATCCATTAAACATGTCCCCACTACGCTTAGGTACCTACTAAAAGTGAGTGAGTGAAGATATTTGGACGGACCTTAACACCGAGGTCTTGAGAGCCGATGAGGGTGAGGCGAGAGTGGAGCATCGCCAGAATGCCGACCAGCGGCATCGGCCGGCACGATTCCCGCATGCGAAATTCCGGGGTCGGCCCTGCCGGGAATCGAGCCCAGTTCGCCTTCGTGGGAGGCGAGTAGTCTAACGACTACACTACCGCGGCCCCTCCCCTACGAAAAGAAAGCACATTGCTGACGATGCAGGAATGGTGCTTTCAAGACATCACGCCCGTCAGAAACTTTATTTTCGAGACCTACAATATACAGCTAGAACAGGTAATTTCTTTTCAGACTGCTGTATCTCTTATCACAGGAACTGGATACATACGAAACTAAGACAGAGAAATGCGCTGAGCCTTACCAGAAAGTAGTATCCAATGAAATTACAGTCAGCCCTTAAATTCACGTTTAGGCGTGTCGCCGACGTAAATACTACGCGCCAGTAGAGCGCCTTGCGCGTAGAGGTGACGAGGCAAGCGGTTAGTGAACGACAATATGCCTTAGAGGTTATGCGTTTCGAGGACTAGAACGCACAAAGTAGCTGCGGAACCAGCCTTTTAAAGGCTGTCCACGATAAAGTGAGCACTTTTGAAATCAACCTTCGGAAAAGTCACTGCCCCATACCTGCATATCTTATAACAGGCAAACATTGATTGACATGCGCCCAGTAAAGTTGGTAACGATGGATGGGAAGTAGTTCCGTATCTTAACGTCGAATAAAAAATGTTAGGCAACCATTTCTTATACCTTCTGTGTTTTTCTAATGCACTGAAGCGTAAAAATGAGCAGATTTGTTAAATATTTACTTTTATAATAATTTCACAGTTTCACTTGACCGACGGGTGTATAAAGTGATGAAGCTCACGACGATGTTAATCACACATGCGGCGGAAGAATACATGACGTGCATACAAGTAGATCTTCAGCAGGGCTTTCAAAAGTGCTCACTTTACCATGCATAGCCTATTGGAAGAAAGACACTACAGATTGTTACAAATGGCCTGAGGGAAGTATATGAGTTTCGTGCGGGATGGACGTCTTAATGAAAATATAAGAACTAGGTTGGCCAGTATAATAATAAAATGTCTTCCCACAGACACACGCCGCCAATAAGCAAAAGGAAACTACTGGCACGCTCGTAAGGTATTAAAATATAGCACGTGCGGAAATCTTTTCGCGAAATTTGGGCGTCCATAATGATTAGTAATGTCATCGACTTACACATACAGTCAAATAGTTCAGCCTGCCAGTCGCACCCTTCACTGCGCCGATGCTCGCAGTCGCAGATTTTCCTCCCGCTGGTCATTACTCTCGCCGCTCGTTTCGCTCGACGTCTATCGCTTAACCCCAGCCACTCAGCCACTCGTGCACTTATGCACTCGTCAACTCCCGGCTCTGTCCTTCACTTCCACTCGCTCGCGCGGTCAAAGCAGCGAGTTCGAAACAGTACACTCCAAATCTGAATCAGTGAGAAATTCACTGTTTCAATCAGTCAAACGTACCTGACTGATACATCAGTCACTTCAGTGAATTAAACTGAAAAAATTGAAATATTTCCTTCATTGATTGATTCAGTGACATGTCCCACTGATTCGTCAGTCATTCTTTTCACTATTTACTCAGTGATTTATTTTTTGACTGATGGATCAGTGAAACATAGTAGAGGGAGTGGGGCTGTTCTGGCCCACTTTGGTCATCGGCAGGGCGTAGTGCCATAAGATTAACCAGGGAAGGGTCTCAAACAGGATAATACCAAACTCGCGTTGCCCATATTTGGAGTGAGGGATACTAGTTGGTGCTATACCTGGTGCTGGAGTGGAGGGATACCAGCTGGTACTATCCCCGGTCGCTGTGCTGTGGTTGGTCGTTGGTTGTGCAGACAATAAATTTTGAGCTAAGCCATTTTGTAAAATGTACTCATAATTTCCGAACCATTGGTGCCATGTTCATTAAATTCATAACATAGACACCGTACCTGACATATATGATAATGGTATGGTCAATTAGGCTCTAAACCCTTTCTGACAAGGTAAATTATGCATTTCGCTCTTTTGAATATATACTCTTAATTTCCGAACTGTTGATCAAATTCATAACATAGCCATCCTACCCTATATCCGTCACGATGTTAGGGATATTTAAACCCTAGCGCCTTTCTAACAAGGTAAATTATGCTTTAAGACCTTTTATGAACATACTCATAATTTCCGAACCATTAAAACTATACTCATCAAGTTCATAGATTCGGAATCGTATCCGATATCAGACACAATGGCAAAGTCATTTTGATCTTAAGCCCTTTCTGACAAGATAAATTATGTCTTAATCCCTTTTATAAGCATAGTAACACATAATATTTCATCTACCAAAGCTACGAATATCAAATTCATAACATACACATCAACTCAAACAGCAAACAAGACTACAAGGTCAAACACACCTAAAGCCATTTTATAAGCATAATAACTCATCATTTATCATCTACCAAAGCTACAAACATCAAATTCATAACATACACATCAAACCCAATAACAAACAAAATTACAAGGTTAAACAAACCTAAAGCCCTTTTATAAGCATAGTAACTCATAATTTCCCATCTAACAAACCTATTAACCTGAAATTCATAAAGTACTGCATGGGCAAACACACCTAACGCTCTTTTATAAGCATAGTAACTCATAATATCCCATCTACCAAAGCTACAAACATCAAATATATATTATAGACATCAACCCAGACGACAAACAAGACTACAAGGGCAAACATACTTAAAGCACTTTTATAAACATAGTAACTCATAATTTCCCATCTACCGAAGTTACAGTCATTAAACTCGGCCTCTAACGACTGATGATCAGGTTGCTACTGAACTCAATTTCCATTCAGCATACGTCAATTTTATTCAGTTTTGATTAGTTTGTAATTTATACAGTGAACAACGAGCGAAACTGTCAAGGTAAATAGATTAGTGTAATAAACAATAGATATCTATACAAAATACTATTTACATATTGGTTCAAAACTCAAAACTTACATTCAGAAACAAAATGCTTTACAAGTAATCACACCTTGCTGCACATGCTCCACACTAGAACCACACAGCGCCTCACACAGCACCTCACATAGCACATCACTCAGCACCTCATGTAGCACCTCACACAGCATCTCACACAGCACCATACAGCAACACACTAGCTCCTCGCTTAGCTCGTCACTTGGCTCCTCACTTAGCTCCTCACTTATCTCCTCAGGCTCCTCGCGCAGCTCCTCATGCAGCTCCTCAATCAGCTCCTCACTTAGGTCCTCAATTAGCTCCTCACTTAGCTCATCGCTTAGCTCCTCACTTAGCACCGCAGTTAACTCCACAGGCTTCTCACATTGCTCCTCAGGCTCCTCACATAGCTCCTTGGGCTCCGCATTCTCCTCAGTTAGTACCTCACACAGCACCTCACATAGCACCTCACACAAAACCTCACACAGCACCTCACACCACCTCACACACCTCGCATAGCACGTCACTCAGCACCTCACGTAGCACCACGAACACACACACAACCACAAACACCTACAATCACACAACTCAACTACACTTACCAGCCAACTGGAAAAACGATACAAATATATCAACTTACCATACATCTGAAATGAACCAAATCAAACACGATCATATTATGATACCATTTCAGCTTATAATACTAACATGTGACCAACAGACTTAGGTTCCAAAACATTCCAACCAGCTAAGCTAACATTACCTTTAATTCGCATACCTTCATCACATCGTGGAAGTCATTTAATTCTCCTTATACTCAACAGCAGATATTACTAAAAGATTTACAATAAAAACATCGATAATTTTTCTAGGTACTGTTAGGATATTCGAATAATTTTCGCACATAGATATAAGCTCAGTACTTAATTTCAAAACATCCGAGAGATATTCTTCATTTTTAAGAAGATACGACCTCCCACACCCTATCTAGTGTCAAAGCGAATGCTACTGGAAGGTGGATAACATTTGAGAATTTACTGAAGTCATGAAATTATCTCTATTTTCAAAACATTCAATATTAAGTTGGAGTAAACAACTTCCCACCTTAAATAATAAATTAATACGAGTTTTCCTTTCTTTTCTTATTTACTGAGAAGAAAAAAAAACTCTTTCATCACGAAGTTGCGTATGTCTCTTCTAAATATCATTTAAATTACCAACGAACTCCATCTCAATATATATATATATATATATATATATATCAAGCTTATCTTACAATTAATTTTTATGTATCATAACAGTCTCTGTAACCATCAGAAAGTATGTATAGTTGATGATAACATCTTCAATTCAACTTTAGCTCATATTAAACTTAAAAATGTTCTCCCGATCAGTTAATAAAAGGAGGGAATGAATACATAAAATAGTATTCCATACACTTCAAATTTTATTTCACACAATAGTCAAAATTACATTCATAAATATACTCAATCGTATTCTCCACTCAACAAAACATTGGCGCAAACAATCCAAATATAATTACTACAGCCTTAAAAACATTTCATAAGATTTACATTTTACGTACAAATATATATAGATTTCATGAAAAAAAAAAACAACCATTACAGCATTACTCTGTGTTTACATTTATCTATATGTTTGTCTAATATATACTTCCTGGTAAATATTCTTGCACACATCATACACTGATGTACTATACATTCAGGATTGTTTAAACAATTGCTCGTCATGTGACGATACTTATTATTACGGAATGTAAATAAGTTCCGACAAAATCGGCACTGATTTCCAGAAACCATTGAGTTATCCAACCCAACACTTCCATCGTACGCTAGCAAATGTTTATCAAGTTGGCTATGAGCACTATACACAGAATGGCATTTACTACATGGCTATTTCTTTCTAACTGTGTTTTCTAAACAATTATTTTTATTTTGGTGTCTTATGAAATTGAGAGGTGAAGTAAATTCTTCCTCACAAGTTTTACACTGGAAACGAGTTTGTGTACTCTCATCCGAAGTAGTTGCCAATGATGAAATAAATGCATTTGATTGTAAGGAAGTCTTAGTTTTCCTCATGCTTCTTTAATGAGTTCTCTCCCTTAAACAATCGTAGATATATTCCACATCGGTTTACTTTCAAAGTAGGATTCTTGGAACAGGCTCTTTTTTCATGAGAATGAACATAACAATATGCTGTAAATATTTCTCCACGGAAACGACACACGTGTTGTATTATCGTTGATGTATTACATTTACATAGCAATACATTCCTTGCTAATGCATAATATCTCGTAAATATACGTCCACAGATTACACAGCAATACCTAACACACTCAGGATTCATTACACAATTACTTCTCTCATGGCGCCGCATACTGCGAATATGCTTAAAGTTTTTATAGCGGTGCTGAAAGTATAATCCAAGAGATGGTTCACCCATTGAAGGAGTAAAACCACAACATCTCATAACATGTAGATATCGTTTATCACTATTGCCAAACAAATATTTGCATTTCAAACATCTATGTAGATGGCATTTAGGTTTACTATGACAGTATTCTTCACGAGAACATAACTTTCCCTCATCGAAATACTCCTTGGCACAATAACAACACTTAAGCCTCATCTCTAATGCTTGATTCGAGGTTTCTTCTGAAGAACGCAGAGTCGATGTGTTCACCTCTATCATCCATAACAGACTGAGCTAAATACCTTAAGATAACGAGCTTTTATACCTTTCGTAAATGTAGTAATATACGAGGGGAAAAAAGGAATCAAACATTAGAGATCCAATCTTCTGGTGATCCATTGAATGAAACAAGGACAAACAAAGTTTATCAAACACAATGCCACTACGTTCGGAGCTCTATCGTTCTTAAACCACCGAAACGTAAACATCTCTCCACGATCCTATAATATTACTCTAAACACAACATATCTTTATACTTTCTCATGATGGAACTATCATACAAAGAGACAAAATGATATATGAAAAAATCCTTTAAAGTTTGTAAATATTTTTTAAGTGTTCGTCTTAAATAATCGTAAACCAGAAATACTTATGTAGGTTATATGGTTTAAATGTTTAACGAATGTTAACATAGAGGGATGTGTCTATGTTACAGGCTTAAAAATGTAATACATGATAGGTACACTTAATTCTTGTTTCCAGGTTACAAGTAAACATACACAAACAGAATGAAATAAACACCTATTCACATTAACCATTTAGACATTTTATGATATTAGTATTGTATGGGAAACAAATTTCGCAATCATACATTACAACACTCTAACTATGTGCATTAGTTAAGTAATATTCCTAATTAAGAAAATAATCCAACACTCCCTATCATGTTTATGGAATCAGTGAACAGGCCATTCAACTCCTATCAAAATCATGTAATATTAGTCAATTCATCATATAAATTTACATTCAATTATAACTCTACTTAACACTCATCTAAACAAAACCAAGTTTAGGGAGTGAAAGCGAATTCTCCCTCTCATACCACATTATATTTCCACGATTGTGTCAAAATATAACAGATTCCCAAATGTCAAAGGTTTCCCAAACTATTGCAAGTGAGTATAATTTAAAATTTGCTTTGTACACAACACACATATCTGCTTTATACGCAACATAATACATATTTATAAAACTATTAACCAGAAGGAATACATGGCATTTTATAGTTCCTTTAAATATTCCACTTCATCCCTCCTAGCAAAGAATTTAACTGCCTATTACAAAAATTTATCCCAAATAGCAAACAGTATATCCACTCCCAGAAAAATGTTATTACACTTACAAGCAATTACTATTAAAAAGATATATTTACGAACAAACAAACAAACTTACAAAGACTTCTGTAAATTCTCAAATGTTATCCACTTTCCAGTAGCATTCGCTTTGACACTAGATAGGGCGTGGGAGGTCGTATCTTCTTGAAAATGAAACATTTCTCTCGGATGTTTTGGAATTGAGTACTGAACTTATTTCTATATGCGAAAGTTATTGGAATATCCTAACATCACATGGGAAAAATATCGGTGGTTTTATTGTAAATCTTTTAGTAATATCTGCTGTTGAGTACAAGGCGAATGAAATTACTTTCACGATGTGTTGGAGAAGGTATGCGAATTAAAGGTAATGCTAGTTTAACTGGCTGGAATGTTTTGGAACCTAAGTCTGTTGGTCTGATGTTAGTATTATAAGCTAAAATGGTCTCATAATATGATCGTGTTTGATTGGTTAATTTGGCATGTATGGTAAGTTGATATATTTGTATAGTATTTTTTCAGTTGGCTGGTAATTATAGAGGAATTGTGTGATTGTAGATGTGTGTGCATGAGTGTGTGTGTGTGTTTGTGGTGCTATGTGAGGTGCGTAGTGAGGTGCTACATGAGGTGCTATGTGAGGTGGTGTGTGAGGTGCTGTGTGATGCTAGTGTGGAGCATGTGGAGAGTGGAGCAAGGTGTAATTGGTTGTTAAGCATTTTATTTCTAAATGTAAGTTATGAGTCTTAAACAAATATTTCAATACTGTTTTGTATAGTTATCCATTGCTTATTACACCAATCTATTTACCTTGAATAAAATGTAAGTATCCTGAATGGGAATCGAGTTCAGCAGCAATCTGCTCGCCAGTCGTTAGAGCCCGAATTTAATGACTGTAGCTTCGGTAGATGAGAAATTATGAGTTACTGTGCTTATAAAAGTACTTTAAGTTTTTTTTACCCCTGTAGTCTTGTTTGTCGTAGGGGTTGATGTGTATTTATGAAGTTGATGTTTGTGGGTTTGGTAGATGGGAAATTACGAGTTTCTATGCTTATAAAAGGGATTTAGGTGTGTTTAACATTGTAGTCTTGTTTGTTGTTGGGTTTGATGTGTACGTTATGAATTTTATGTTTGTAGCTTTGATGGATGGGATATTATGAGTTACAATGCTAATAAAAGGGATTCAGACATAATTTATCTTGTCAGAAAGGGCTTAAGATCTAAATAACTTTGCCATTGTTTCGGATATTGGATACGATTCCTAATCTATGAATTTGATGAGTATAGTTTCAGTGGTTCAGGAATTATGAGTATTTTCATAAAATAGCTGAAAGCATAATGGATCTTGTTAGAAAGGCGTTAGGGATTAAATGTCCTTAGCATTGTGATGGATATCGGGTATGATGGCTAGGTTATGAATTTTATCACTACATCTTCAACGGTTCGGAAATTATGAGTACATTTTACAAAAGGGCTTAACTCAAAATTTATTGTCTGCGCAACCAACGACCAATCACAGCACAGTGACTAAGGATAGCACCAGCGGGTAACTTTCTACTCCAACACCAGGTATAGCGCCAGTTAGTATCCCTCACTCCAAATATGGGCAGCACCAATTTGGTATCCTCCTATTTGAGAGCCTTCCCAGGTTAATCTTATGGCACTACGCCCTGCCGATGACCAAAGTAGGCCAGAACAGCTCCACTAGGTCTAATAAACATCACAGCTACTTCCTCTACGTCTCCATTTTTGACTGATGTATCAGTGAAACTGCGTGTAAAAATGGCCGTCGAACATAGTTATTAAAAGTGGACGTTGAACAACGTGTAGTTACAGCGAATAAACGAATATAACTAATAGAAAATACTTTCTGAAATATGTTTCGTCTTTCAAAACGCCATTTTACGAGGTAATATGAACACACAGACTTTCATTCCGTTTGTGCGTATTTCATTTCGATTCCATGTAATCGTCACAGCGCTCTGTTCGAAGTTTTAAACTGTACTCAATGTGATGATGAATGTTTTTTTATACCTGCTATTTATTTTAACAATCCCAGTGGTACCAATCAAACTAAGCACGAAAAGTATAAGCATACAACTTCAAGCTACACAATTTCGCGGCGGAATTATGACACATTCATTTCCCTCGCAATATTTGCACTTGGCGTCTTAGCTAACTTCCACGCAGACGCCACTCTTATGTTGCATTACAATTGTAACATGACAATAAATAAACTCCGTGCTCGTCAAATAGAAATTAATTATCGTCGTACAAATATTATACAGAGGGTTACTTTAATAAACGTATTCTTACTTGCGAAGTTGTGGTATGTGTCACATATATTCCCACTACCTCGTCAACAAAGTGCACAAATACTGCAGATTGTTGGCCGCATGTTGTGGAAATCTTATATATTTAAATTATCTAGGCCGCAACTTTATCTTTCCTTGCAAGGCGGAGGCCTGAGTCTAATTAATCACGTTTTGAAGTGTGAGGCCTTATATCAGTCTTCAGCAATTGCGACAATTTTGCGCCCAGAGGACATTTACGCAGAATTACAGAAAATGATGTGGTCTGAAGTTAGACGCATGCCACTTCAATACCGTCAGGCAAAGGAAGCACTAGCAACTCGAGTAGAACACTTACTGGAAGGGGCAAGTCGCATCAGCGAGATATTTGTACATTCGGGCTTCCAAAACGTCGGCTGTCATACCATCTGTTGTGAATCGCACCCCATCCATCCTCTGGAGGTGCCCATGGAAACTACTTGCCGATCCTAACCTTTCCTCGGATCTTCGAGCTGCAGCATTCAGCTTCTACAATAATATCGTGGCAACTCAGCAGCGTAAATACAGCATTCACCTGACAGCTGACCCTACATGCCCGCTGTGTGGCAACACCGACACGGCCCTTCATAGGGTAATTTCCTGTGTTTATGCAGCTCCCTTCTGGCAGTGGTTTCGCGTACGAGTACGAAAAATAATTCGCGATGAACGTGAAGATGTCAGCGACACGCACATGTTTCATTGCGATTACTTCACCTTCCCCTCAGTTATACGAAGAGCAGCGGCCTGGTATATACTTCATGCGATCGGTTTTTTGGTGGACCATTCGAAACCGGTGACAGTTCAAGACTTTGTCCAGCTTCTTCGTCAAGATAGGTGGAACATGGAGCGGCGTGGCACATCACGTCAGTGGTACGGCAATTTTTTATTTTCGTTCTGACGTTCACGTCTACAGGAAGTGCGTGTATACCGAGGTTGGGTGTACGCCGTGCGCTGTCCACCCCTCGGTCCTTACAAGTGTACACCTTAATGTTCCAGTAGTAATCGTCGATAGGTGGTAGTGTTATAAGTCAGTGTAGAGTGTCGGGGTGTACGTCGTGCGCTGCCCACCCCTCGGTCCTTACAAGTGTACACCTTAATGTTCCAGTCGTAATCGTCGATAGGTGGTAGTGTTATAAGTCAGTGTCACGTGTCGGGGTGTACGTCGTGTGTTGCCCCTCACGTTAAATAATTTTTTATGTGTTCATCGACTTTGTCAGTAAAACCAGTTCACCAAATGTTCATATCGTTTTGTGTCCCTATGTAAGAATTGTGTAGATATTTTATTGAGTATTTTGTTATTGTTTATATTGAGGGTTGAATGTGTACTGTATATAATAGGTTAAGGGTAAACGCCTTTGTATATCGTGTGTGATAATAAATCTATTTTAAAAAAAAAAATGGTAATGTAACAGCTTATAATCGTAAGGTGTGCGAGTTCAAATCTGTCCACCTGTGAAATTTTATGTGCTTTTTTAATTGCGTTTAATTGCACAATATAAATAGTAAACTATCGTAAATATGTGTATTTTGCGTAATTATTTGGCTGAATTCAATAAAAGCAATATTTAATTCGCCACTGCAGTCAGCCGTCGCTTATTCAATCAGTGAAATTGTCCCAAGTTGCTAATACAATCTGTGAAATTTTTTCACTAAAATAATTATTGGTTTTCCACTGATTCCAGGTGGAGCCATTTTCACTGATTAGAGCAGTTGGATTTCACTGCGAATCAGTGATTTTCCACTGATTCGAATTTATAGTGTATGTCGGCAGAGATACGCTGGTACATTTTCTTTTTTTCTGCCCGCTGTCTCTATTCGTTACTATTACTGCAGACGGCCAAAGTCCTGGACAGGAACAATCCGGCGCGACATCGCCCAGAGGCCCCACAATGCACCGCGTCTCCGATCTACGAGCGATAGGCCGCGAACCCTGAGTCCCGCGGCAATTAAGTTCCGCGCGGAATCGATGGTAATTGTGGCCGCCTGGCAGAAAATATTGCCCAATGACCTCGTTGCCCCTTTTTCATTATTCAGCCGAGTTTTTTTTATAACTACCCCTCTCCCCAACCACACACACACACACACACACACACACACACACATCCTAGAACACCACCGCGGTAGCGTCTGGCCAGGCACCCGGATGGAACGAGCGAACGACCAATAGTAACGGTCGAGCGGTCGGTATATCTAGGCTTGTAATGGCGGCGATAAAACATCCGGTCGCTGAAGATAACAGCCGTTATAAAGTCGGGGAAAGCTTTCAATTCGCGGTATTTACGACGCCGTGAACGAGTCTGCGCGGGGAGACTTTTATAAACGGACATTAATCCGCGCTGCGCGAGGATCTGGCTATCTTTCGTTGCAAATGTCATCCGCTGAAAATTAAACTCGCCCAGCGAAATTACGGCCAGATTATGTCAGTAAATACAGACTAGACCAGCCAAGAAGATAACTGTTTCATCACACGACAATGCTGAACGCATTTGCTTAATGTTGAAGCAAAGCAACTGCCTATGGATTACTGCACCTGCATTCTAAATCGGAATCAGTGATTTTTTACTGATTGTCAGTTGAAACTGCTCCATCCGGAATCTGTAGAAAAAATATCATTTATTCATCAATTAAAAGGAATATACTAATTCAAGTAGTAGAAAACTACTTATTGATAGTTGTTATTAGTAAATACGCACAGAGAATTCCTATGTGATATGAGTTAGGTACGATTTATTTTGTCGCAGAACACAAATATTGTCTACACAAAAACGTATTTGGACGTGGTTGGGCTCGAACCTCCGCCCATAAAGCAAAGCATGCTGAAGCTTTCATGATCAGCCATATCCACTGCCCTAAGTTCGAAAGTCAATCTATCTTTAGTTTAGTTCAGATTCTGTGCTTTAAACGATAAATATACTGGTTCCAATGTACGAGTTTATCGATGTCCACTAGTATACGCCATTTTACAATGCAATGAGACACTACAGATTTAAACTGTTATTATTAGTGACAGATAGATTAGTGATAATTTTACTGACTCGATAGTGCGGTGATTCAATAAGAAAGGTGGATTTACACCAACAAAAGTTTTGTGGTCTGTGCAAGTTAACAGATAAAATAATGAGGAAACGGCTGATTTTATACTGTTTGTATTAGTGGATTTCATTTAACTGAAGAGATTAGTAGTTTTCTTTTTCTACTGATTCCAGATGGAGCAGTTCCAACTGACAATCAGTAAAAAATAACTGATTCCGTTTTGAAGTCTGGCCGTACATTGTGAAGACCTCATAAAAAATTAGTACGGACATCATAAAAATGGTCAGGAAAGTGTGATTTTTGCCGTATATGAAAGAAGAATTTATATATTTTGCAACATTACAAATACTTTACTAAAATATACTTTTCAAATGTAAAAAATTAATCTATCGCTAGAGTCCTCATTTTTAACCAAATTTAAGCTCATTTCAGTTTTGGATGCTTCGGAAAGCAGAACGTGCAAGAAAATCTTCTTCAAGAAAGATCGACATAATATTTACTGTGATCATGTGTAATAAAATCATACTAATAATGTATTATATCAATTTTATAATTAACTTTATTTACGTCAGTTTCAGCCATAACTGTTTGTGACAAATGGACGCACACAAAATCAATTATAAAAATTACTTCCTACATTATTATTACAATCTTCTTCCACACAATCTTAGTAAACATTATGACGACATTTCATGACAAAGATTTTCTTGCAAATTCTGCTTTCTGAAGCATTCAGAATGGAATTTTGGTTAAATTTTGTTAAAAATACATACTATTTTAATCGATTATTTTTTTACATTTGAAAGTATATTTTAGTACAATATTTTATAATGTTGCAAAATACATACGTACTTCTTTCATGTACAGCATAAATCACACTTTTCTGACAATTTTTATGACGTCTGTACAAATTTCTTACGAGTTCTTCACATTGTACAGTCAGGTGCAGTGCTCCATATGCAGTTGCTTTACTTCAACCTTAAGAGTGTTTAAGAGGCTGAAACTACACTGCTGTCCATTAAAATTAGGGGTATGTGTAGAACAGGGTAGGCCAATGATGTGATTCGTTGTTCATCCTAGTGACGCAGCACGTGCGCCAGTGACGACACTGATAATCGGTATGTAAGTGGAGGTCGAGTAGCTGCGGATGGGTAGTGACATTGTGTTTCCCCGCTGTCCATCTGTACAGAGAAATGGGGCATGTCGCGTCGAGGAACAAGGTAACGATACGAGCAGGTTTCTTTCCGCCTTGGACCGAGGGATAATCGTGGCCTATCGAATCTGTAGGAATTTTTTTCTCCCGTTGGAAAAAATCGCTAGCACGGTGAGCGGACATGGAGTCAGTGTTCCGAGGGACGGGTTGGACGAGGTGCGTGAAGCCGACGGCCCCGTCGCAGCTACGAGTGCGAGGGACATACATCTGGTGCGCATGGCGATCACGGACCATGCAGTCACGCCGAACACCCTTGCTCAGGAGTTCAAACATATGACACATCAATCTGTGACCGCACACACGGTTCGTGACCATTTGCAGCACTAGGGTGTCACGTCCAGGCGCCCATTATTACGACTGCCACCAACTGCACGCCATCACAGGCGCCTGCGATTGCATTGGTGCGTGGAACGTCGGGCCTGGAGGGGCCCGACGTTCTGCTTTCAACACCACGACGATTGCATCCGTGTCGGACGGCACTGCGGCACACGCCTGTTCGAGTCCTGCATTATGCACCGTCATACCGGCCCAGCATCTGGAGTTATGGTTTGGAAGTCCCGTCGAAAGCCATTCGTGCTCGTACCTAGCCGCATCGCTGGTGTGCTTATCAGCAACCACTACATCGCAGAGGTGCTGGATCCTGTAGTTGTCTCCTATCTCCAGGGCCAGCCTGGGGCTCTGCAACAACAGGACATATCGTCTAACGGCTCCTGGATCACCGCTATAGCACATTGCTTCCTTGGCCTGCGCGTTAACCAGATATTTCGCTCCGTCGAAAACGTGTCATCCACAGTCGGCCGTCGACTGGCCTGATACACTACACCCGCGGCCACAATTTATGAACTTTGGACTCACGTTGAAGAAATATGGGCGGAGATACCCCAGATGGACATCCAACGTCTCTTCCTCTCAATGTCGCCATCGTGTAGCAGCGGTTATTGCCAGTCTTGGTGGAGCCACGCCGTGCTGATTTTCCCATGTTCTGTACGCCATAATGCCCTGCAAGAGTAATCTAGTCGCCTGCGTATGATGGGTAGTCTGTCCAATAAATCTGGTTGTGATAGCTCAAGTCCTTGGTGCTGAAATTTTATTGACAATAGGTGTATGTTCTACATTTCTCCCATATCGCAACAATTTATGAAATAATGATCAGAAAAAAAGCATGAAAGTAGAGGAAAACAGCTTTTAAAAAATGAATAAAGCGAGTTATTTTTACTTTTAAGATGGAATTTGAAGTCAGGCAGAAGTCAAGCCCTCGGCGGAGGTGATCCAACTGTTGGACTGCACAGGAATTGCAACACATCAATCCTGTGACTTAATAAACTTTTTTAGATGAAACCAAACATTGTGTTAATAATACGTTTCGGACCTAGTTTAGAAATTGGTATGAATCAAGGTTTAAGTTAAAATCCTTACGTAAACGAAAAACCGAATTTGTCTTTAAAATGATTTGGTATATTTGTCAACTTATCATCGATATTGCGTCACGAAACCATACAATTTCCTTTAAATCTATGAAAACGTCTTCAGCTCTCGAACACCCAAAATGAATCTTCCAAATTCCTCGGGATTTTAATTGAGAAAGTGAAAAGTTTCTGTGTTTAAGAGAAATAACAATTATTATAGATGGTTCGCCCTTTAATTAGCACTTTCGGAAGCCTTACTTCTAGCTAATTCGCCCCACATTGTGCATACTTCCACTATAATATTAAGACTGTCTCGGGCTCTATTAACGTTATTCATGAGTTCGTCTGTTTTGACAGTGGAATTGTCAGGAATGTGAGTATGTTTGCGATGCACAGTAAGTATCTTCTGTAACTTTCACAAACAATTCTTTGGAAGCCAGCTTGCAAAATATTTTCTTGTAACACTGCATATTAGATTTTGTACGTTTGTAATTCATAACTTCATAAAACGTTCAAAAAATTTTTCGTAGCTCGATGTTTACAACAAACTTGAAGTCTACAATATTTGCTTGTTAAAATTCAACATCATCCCACACTAAGGTTTTAGTGAAATTTACTATACTTTATTTGCAGTGTTACAAAAATATCTTTGCCAATAAGTTTCCGAAGAATTCTTCGTACATAACTAAAAAAAAATTGTTTACAGTGTATGCTAAGACTTATTCTAATCTGCTTAACACAGAAAGAAACTAAATTAAATACTTTCATTCCGTATCCATAAGTTGATGAAATGTCAGAGAGAGAGAGAGAGAGAGAGAGAGAGAGAGAGAGAGAGAGAGAGAGAGAGAGAGAGAGAGAGAGAGAGAGAGAGAGAGAGCTACGGATAGGGATTTTTTTAAGTTGATTTTAAAAGTATTAATAAACTGCGATACAGCTATGTTATCACATATGCTACAAAGTCCCTATAGCCCGTTAACGTTAAAGTGAACACGTTTAAAATTATCCTTTGAAAAACTTCACTTCCCGTCAACTACATGTCTGTGCTGCCGTACTGTTTATGCTGGATACGTAATAGAGAGCGCAAATTGCCATATTGGTAACAGATTTTGGTTCCCAAACAAAGTCATGTTTTCACTTGACTGACACGAGAAAATTCATTAGGCCAACGACAGCATAATATTTGCATTTGGCGGAAGAATACAAAATGAGGAGGAAAACACAACCTTAGCAGGCTTTTCAGAAATGCGAAATTGACCACAAACAGCCTACGCCAACTTAAAGGGGGCATTTATTAAAGCAGCAACGAGGACACGCGATGTTACCAAGTACAAACGAAAGATAAATAGCACCGGAACAAATATTTTTCGGAAGTATTTTCGTTCTCATTATTTTTGTTATTTTAAAGCACACTGCTTCACGAAGGCTGAGCCGAAAGGCATTTCACTGAAAACTTAACCGGAAGATATTCGAGAAGTATTGAAACCTTACATAAATCCTCGAGACGAAGTTCACGTGTCTGCCTCCATATTATTTATGGCCTCGCGACGTTGCCACGGATTTCTACGGCAGTTTCCCCTCCCGTTTCTTTCAAACTCCATATTTCATTCTTTTGGTTTTGAAGGCAGCCGTTCATTTCGAAAACTTAAAACTACTTTGAAATTGCTTGCAGTTAGTTTTTTTTGCTGCAATATACGTGGTAGCCTGTATCACGAAAGGATGTGATTGGCCCTTTAACCCTGCAGTCGGTTAAACTTGATTGTGATCTGCATCAAGATAATAACGAAGCCATATAACCAATTACACCCAAGCTTGCTGCATTTCCACCGGCTACTTTCTTTGTGCTGCTCCGATGGTCTTGTCTAATTTCAACGATCCGCTTTAATTTTCGGAATTGCCTGCAAGAGCACGAATTGTCTTCCCATTGCGTTTTCCGTTGATACATTCTGGTTTCAAAGTTAGTTAAGTTCTTACCGGATTTAACTCATGTTCGTGTCTATTTATTACGTGAGATATAATGTTTATCGTGCCACTTTGATTTTATTACGCTTGAATTCCACTCGTCTCCAGGTTTATACGCTATTTGCACTAAAATGAACGCTTTTGAAAGCCCTGCTTAAGATCTAATTGTATGCATGTGTGTATTTCTCCGCCCTACGTAAAATTAACATTGTCATGGGTCGCATCACTTTATTCATGCGTCGGTCAAGTAAAAAGGGTGAAATTATTAGAAAAGTAAATATTTCAAATAATCAGCTCATTTTTACACTACGAAACCCCAGAAAGCGAAAGAAATAGTTCAAGATATTAGAAACGGATGCCTAACACTTTTTTTTGCGACGTTAAGATACGGAACTACTTCCCATCCATAGTTACCAACTTTACTTGGCGCATGCCTCTCAATGCACCTGTTAAAACATATGCAGGTAGGGGCAGTAACTTTTTCCTTAGGTTGATTTCGAAAAATTCTCACTTCATCGTGTAGAGCATTTAAAGGCTGTTCACAATAAAATAAGCGTTACTGAAATCAACCTCAGAAAAAAGTATCTGCTCCTGCCTGCATATATTTCAACGGGCGCACTGAGTGGCATGTGCGAAGTAAAGTTGGTAACGATGGATGGAAAATGGTTCCATATCTTAACTTCGAATAAAAATGTGTTAGGTAACCATTCATGATCATTTAAATTATTTCTTATGCTTTCTGTTTTTTTTGAACGCCTGAGTGTGTAAAAATTAGCAGATGTGTAAACTAATTACTTTTCTAATAATTTCACAGTTTCACGTGACCGATGCATGAATAAAGTGACGAAGCTCATGGCAATGTTAATTTTGCATAAGGTGGAAGAATACACAACGTGCGTACAAGTAGATCTTAAGCAGGTCTTTCAAAAGTGCTCATTTTACCGTGAACAGTCTATAGCCGAAATTGAAAATATTTTTATGATGAATTAATTTTCGTTACTCTAATCTTATTTCACATTAAAAAATATCTGAGGAATACATGCAGAAATTTTTAAATGGAAACATTCACCATCTATTTCAAATCCTGACGTTACGGTGGGACTTTTCAGTTGTATCTTGAACAGCACGTTTGACACGAAAGCATAAATTCTACTGATGGATAAGACTCTCATAAGTGGACCTGTAACTGTTGTTTCGGGATTGGCGTTATTTAATTCACCTGCGTTTATGTAGTTTTGCCAATCGACTGAATTGGGGAGGGGATTATTAACCTCTCCGATGTTATGCCTGAAGGTTTATCAGGGGACGGCTTACAAACTAATTTGTGACCAAATTTAAATCAGACACCATTTCTTACCTAGGATTCGAACCCAGAACCTCCCGCACCCCAGACTAACGGGGCACCAACAGACTGCGCTACGCGAGGTCGGATTTTGCCAATCAAGAGTTGAATTATTTAGCCTACTATAGTCGAACTTAACGCCGAGAAAAGATTCGCACACCTCTATGTCTCAACTGGGATTCGAAACCGGAAAGAATTTTCTGTGACGGAAGTCGCGTGTCTAATGAATGTGGTTCGCTGTCGATTGAGAATTTTAGGTACCAACTTTGTAACAAAAAAAAAATCCCTCCTCTTACTCGCGCTTACAGAATGATCCTAATTTCCCGGTATAAACTTTGTGAGATGAGTTGTTGCAGGGAAATGGGAGACACGCGTCAATGAAAACTGGGTGATAAAAGTAGTTATTTGAAAATTGACGACGTGTAAGGTTGCATACTTCACAGGCAACCTATGGCATCCTTTTAAACGTTGCGTGTTTTCTCGGGAACCGTTCGCGTGAGAGTGTTAAGCCCCTGTCACACTGTCAAATTTTTTCCATCAAACTGCTTCCAATAAGTTTTGTCAAATAAAGTTGGACAGTTATGACGTCATTGAAACGTCGTAAATGCCGCCATATTTGTCTGAAAAAGTTGGACGGTTTCAGTTTCCATCCAACATTTGAAACTTGCACCGGTTCTAAAATTTATTTGATGTTTAACGACCTCAGCCAATCAGAATCGTGCACGACAAATATGGACACCAAAATACTTAAAAATAACGAACAATGGCTGGAAACGAAGAAGGTTATGATGATAATTATTTTATATAGAAGCTGTCCTGGCATGAATGCTATTTTAATTGAATATTGCACATAATATTATGAACTCGGAGGCATTAAATTTAATTGTGCAGGAAACATATCTTGAAAAAATAAAAAATAAATTTAGCAAAGATGCGAAAATAAATGACTACATTATTTACATTTCTTTCTATAATGGACCGCGTGGAAAAACAAAAATAATAGGCTTATTTCATTACGAAAATAATTTTAAAATAATAATTCAAATTAAATCCTCCCAGTAAAAAAAATTTGACAGTGTGACACATTTTCAAACACATTCAAGATTATTTGATAACATTTGTAGGAAGGAAAAATTTTATGGCCCTATTTTGTCTTCAAATATTACTGTCAAATATAGTTGAATGCGAAAATTTGACAGTGACAGGGGCTTTACGCTGGAGAAACGTTTAGCATTTCTTTAACGTACACATGATTATTACGTCATAACAGTCGATAAACACCAAAGAGTAACACACTTTGGTTAATTACATGGCACCCCATAGGCTTTCTCATAACTGATCTGATTCGTGGGATTTTCTACACCTCTCTGACGTAAACGGTTAATGCCAATAACATCGAGCATCCAGCAGGTTGCCCACTGGTTGTTGAGACAAATGCTGAACACAAGTACAGCGCATAACAAAAAAAAAACGCAATTGCAACAACTCAACTCAGAAATCAATACGCGGACGAAGGGGTTAACTATGGGCATCACCCGCGGAATGTTCACATGATGACATATCAATTCCTGCTGACACCATTCACGAATGTGTTGGTTCAGATCACGTAGTTCCTGACGTTTCACAAATCACTACTTTTATAGACTTTTCGCGGTAAACTGAGCACTTTTGAAAGCCCTGCTTAGGATGTACTTGTATGCGCATTGTGTATTCTTCCACCATATGTAAAATTTAAACGCCATGGGCCTGATCACTTTATTCGTCCGTCGGTCAAGTGAAAATGTGTAGTTATTAGAAAAGTAAAAATTTTACAAATTTGCAAAGTATTACATTTGTTCGCATTAAAAAAAAAAAAGCATGATATTATTTCACTATTCATAAATGTTTACGTAACACTTTCAATTAAACTTTAAGATATGGAACTACTTTCCGCCATCGTTACCAACTTGACTGGGCGCATGCTAGTCCGTCTGTCAAAATTTACGCAGGAAAGGGCAGAGTTATTTTGCAAAGTACTCAGTTCATCGTGAACAGCCTTTAGTTCCGGATTTTTAAGGACGTGTAACTCATTTAATTTATTACGTTAAGTCATGGGTCGTATTATATTTGCTACTCTATTTCCCATAGCGAAAATCAGCTCTCTAAGTCTGCACACGGATTTCAGGATAATCCTGTATCGTAACGTACCCGCGGTGATGCGCACTTCTGTTTGGACAAGAATTCATTTCGTTTAGTTTCTGCTTTTTTTTTTTTAAGCACAAGTAAGTCAGAACTGGTACTTTAGTAATACATTTACACCTCGCAACAATTTTACGTTTAAACTTGGCCACCGTTATGCGTGGCTTCCGTATAAACAGTCTTAATGGGTTAGTTGAAATGACGCAAAGACGTTTGCCGTTACTTTCGAAATGGTGTTCAGTTAGACTACACACGTTGCTGTCAGATGGGCTGTTTCGCTGCGTCAATTGAAAGGATGCATGGATCGCAGCCTTTAGTTCCAAGGACATAGTAATCGTAACTTTGTTGCTACATAATTGACAGTCTAAGGATGCATAGATAGCTCACTCGTGAATTTGGGCTATACAGTTTCACTATGTCAGTATGAATCCTCCATACATAGTACTCATTAGTTTAAAGGCAGATTTAAACTACACTAGTGACTACACTCTAGACATGAATCAGTGACAATTGAGCCAAATCAGTGAAAACAATGAGAAATGAGAAACTGATAATCAGTGCCAGATAACTAATCAATATAGTGGTTGAATTCCCCTGATTTATTTGTGATTCCCCACTGAATTTCAAGAATGGCACTACTATATATCACTTGTCCCCAGTTGATTGGTTTGATTCACCGGCCAGCAGCAGATTATTAATTGACATTCAGTGAACGTTATTTCACTGATTGGTATCAGTGATGCGTATTTGGAGTGTATGGAATATACAATTTCGCTACAGCTCCTGAAAGGATACGTAGGTAAGTATGGGCCGTTCACTGTAAAACGAGCACTTCTGAAAGCCCTGCTTAAGAACTACTTGAAAACCCGTTGTGTATTCCTCCGCCCTATGTAAAATTAACATTGCCATTGACCTCATCACTTTATTCATGCATCGGTCAAATGAAACTGTGAAATTAGTAATAAATTAAATACTTTGGAAATCTGCTCATTTTTACACTTCGGTGGGTTTAAAAAAAATAGAAAGCAAAAGAAACTGCTTTAATATATTATAAATGGTTACCTGCAACTTTTATTCAACGTTAGACTAAAATATGGAACTACTTTCCATCCATAGTTACCAATTTTACTGGGTGAACGTCACTCAATGCGCTTCTTAAAACATGTGCATGCATAAGCAGTGACTTTTTTTCTAAGGTTAATTTCCAATGTGATCACTTTATTGTGAGCAGCCTTTAATAGTTATGTCCAAGTTAATGTTCATTGCCACATGTGACCATGGAAATAATAGTTTCACTGTGACGGTTGGAAGATGTATAGGTCCAAGGCAATGGGCTGGAAGTAGAGACTTATCAGATCTTTATAAAGTGTTTACCTACAGAAATATGAATCACGTCGCTTTCCGATGCTGGCACATTTCACTAGTCAGTTATTCTAGTATTGCCAGCCGCTGTTCCGATACTGCTGACGAGCACTGATGGATCATAAATGATTTCAGTGCAAAGGAATGCGTAACGAGTAGCCAGAAAGTATAACCTTAGCAAGACCTTAGCAAAGTTGGAAGTGACTACGAACAGACCATAACAACACGTCGATACAGTGATAATGTGGCACTGCTAGACTTATAAATATGCTGATACTACACAAATACATATGTGTAGAAAAACAAAAATAATGGATTTAAATCACCACTTATTTTAAAATTACACATCTAGCGAGACGTTTAAGATGAAATACTTTTGCTAATTCAATGCCAACCTTTGCAAGTTCTCCAGCTAGTTGTTACTTGAAAATACGTGCAGCTATGAATATCCCGAGTGATTTTCTTTTTTTTTTTAATTCTAAGTTTTACTCTGAGAGTCCACAATGAGCCTGAACCTTTTATAATAAACTCCGATCTTGATATCGGCTCTCAAGACCTCGATGTCAAGAGCCATCCAAATCTCTTCACTCAGTCACTCACTACGACCGTGATAAGAAGCGGGTCTCCAGCGCGTTAGACGCATTGTTCAGTTGAAAGTGATGAAGATGACCAAAGATTTTATTATATTTTAGTTATTCTGTTCGTTTACTATACATTTGCTCTGTATACACGAGCAAAATATTTTACGTAGAATTCCAAAGTAACGGCTGTTCACGGTAAAGGGAGAATTTCTGAGATCAACCTTTGAAAAAAAAAATGTATTTCCTCGTAAGAACATATTTGCTACTGTGTGCATTGGCATGCAAGTTCCCACTTAAGTTGGCAACGAATGTATAGAAATAGTTCTGAGACTTGAAACTGTGTTGCGGGTGCGGTGTTTTAATTCAAGGCCACTGAAGTTATTATTTCTTATTGTACACTCAATAGACTAAGAATTCTCATATGAGTTACACATATTACTTTCTTTACTATAGGCTATTCAGGGTAAAGTGAGCACTTTCTAAGGCCCTGCTAAATTTTTCCTTTCAATTTATTTCTACCTTTCCGCCACTTTTAAATGTAAACATTGCAATGTGACTAATAAACACAGTGTAAGCATTTAATCACTCTCAAAAGTTAACGTCTGAGACTGCAATAAAATATATTTATCAGTCGTTGATGCCTTTTGGGAGGGCCTTAAAAAGTGCTCACATTACCGTGAACAGCCTATAACAAGTTCACGGTGCATGAATGAAGTGAGACGGTCAATGGAAATGTAATTTTAACGACATGTTACAATCTACATAAACATTACCATAGCCATATCCATACCCACAACCATTGCCATAATAAACATCCTATGCTACAACTGACATAATAAAGCAGGACGTTTTCGTTTCTTGACAAATCAGAATTCCTTTTCAAATGGGAACTTTTTGTTAATAGTTATACTAATTTTTGCTTATGCGTGTTGGCTAACCTGTTATATATAATTTCCTCAACGTCAGAAATAAATATTGCGTCAAATTCTTCACTATAGCTCATTTCCACAACAGCCCTTCTCCCCAACTACAGTAAAATATTTGCCTTCCCTCTTTTCACGTGCTACAGTAAACAAATGAACACGAGAAGGAAACAACATGAGTCAAACGTGCTGCTATTTTCAGGACTGGATATGTAGGGTTTCGAAAGACAATTTAACGTGTGCAGTAATACAAGCGGATAATGGTTGGTTACGCATAGTTCCTTGCACAATAAAGTTGAAAGTTTGCAAACTTGCTACGCAGCTATGCGTTGGCAACAGTTATGGCTGTAACGCGTAGTAGTAGCAAATACCATTAAGGCCGTTGGTGCATGTAAGCAGAATATTTATATAATTTGTGTCATAACTTGCTTCACGGCGGATTTTTCAAAAAGACGTAGATAACAACTCGTAGCACCTTCTTACGTTGTCAGATATTCACCGCTGTCAGTCTCGGAGCACTGAAACTATTTTTGTTTTCTTATCTGCAATCAGTGCTCCAAGAATAATGACGGCAGTGAATTCCTGACAACCTTAGAAGGTGTTAAACGTTGTTATTTACGTCTTAAAGTGCCAAAAGTATTAAAAAATTTACTGTCAAACAAATTATGACACAAATTATATAAACATACTGTTTTCATGCACCAATGGCCTTAAACAGAAAGTATTAAAAAAAATTGCAGTTAATGATGGTTATGAGTGTGTCGATTGTAGCATGGCCTTTTACATACGACGAAAGGGTACAAAATTAGAACGAAAATAGGTCCCACGGTGGGCTTTCAAAAGTGCTCACTGTACCCTACAACTGATTGAATACTGTTTTAATAGTGTTCAAACGAGAAGCAGGTATATGATAACTTAAGGCAGTGTTTATCAAACATGTTAATAGAAAGTGTTGCTGTTGCGTAAACTCGCAGATCCATGAGTTGTGACGTTGGCTTGCAGACGGGCACGGCCAACCCCGTGGTCGCGCTGCGCGTGGCAGACCTGAGCGGGCCCGAGGAGGCGGCACCCGTCCATCTGACGCCGCCCGCCAGCCTCGGCGACACTGCGTGAGTGCTCCAGTCGCCGCCAGGGCGCAGTAGCTGCCACCTAACTAAGCGTGCAGTCCTAGAGTATCATGTTTTTAAAAAAATTGCCACGAAGAAACAAGTTCGTTTGAAACGGTCATCTTTGAATTTCATGCATTGAGAAAGAATTATTATTATTATTTTTTTTTTAAACATTATACTCTACGACTCCGTACGTCGGTTAGATACCCTCAAGGCTTGGTCTCACTCCTTTTGCAGTAATTCTTCTTTGTCGCGTCATAATTTCGGATTCATAGTAATTAAGGATAAAGTACGGTTATAGAAATTTACATTGCACGAATTATTTAATATTTTTGTGCGCTATTTTAATCGTGTATTTTTAGCTTTTAAAAAAAATTGAGAACTCATTAATAAAATATGAATATACTCTCGACTTTTTACGGCAAGCACATATAAACCACGATAAAAAATTACCCACAAAAAAATATATTTATAAAACACTTTAAGTGTAAATTTTCCGTATAGTTAATTCACGGTATCTTCGGCCTTTTCTGAAGCCCTGCTAATGTTCTACTTCCAGGATATTCCTCCGCCTGGAGCAAACTAAGCTTAACTAAGTTTGGAGATTACACCAGAGGGCCAACGCACTTAATTCGTGCGCACTCTGTTGTAACAGTATTTTGTATAAGAACTATTTCTCACTAGGCGCTACCAACACACATGTTTTCTGACTATTTTTATTCAAATTATTTATAAATGTAGCATTATAATTTATAGGTAAAATATGAATAACATTTCAATCTAACAGAAAATAAAGTAACTTTAATGGAGACATGTATAAAACACTTGTGATATAGGGCGTATTTAGGGAGCAACCAAGCACGTCACGCCATACATGGGGAGATTTTTCAAAGGTTTGATTCAAAAAAGCCGAAGAAACCGTCAACGGACTATAACCGTACATTGTCAGTAATTACTCTGAACGCGAAATTATGACACGAAAACGAAGAATTTCTGCAAACGGGGTGAGGCCAAGCCCTTTAAACGCGCCGTGGATTGAGGCCGAGCCTAACTCGAGCAAAGTTACATTGGAAATTTCTTTGTCCTTGGAAACTTACTCGCACGGAATATATATATATATATATATATATATATATATATATATATATATATATATATATATATATATATATATATATATAATATATATATATGATGTTCACGGTAAAATGAGCACTTTTGAAAGCCCTGCTAAAGATCGACTTGAATGCACGTTGTGTATTCTTCCGCATTGTGTAAAATTAAAATTGCCTTCGGCTCCGGAACTTTATTCATGGGTCGATCAATTATTAGGAAAGTAAATATTATACAAATCTGCTCATTTTTCCACTTCTATGTAATTAAAGAAAACAGAAAGACAAAGTATTAATTTAAGTTATCACAAATGGTTACCTAACGCTTTTTTTTTTCGACGTTAAAATATGGATCTTTTTTCTAGTCATTGTTACCAACTTCACTTTGATTTTACAATATCGCTACATCTTAGTAGGAATAATCATCCCGCACAAAATAAATTTAATCCACAGAAAAGGGCACTTGCGATTTCAAATCGTTGTACGCATTAAAATGTATTTGATTGGGGCAAAATAAACCTGATGGCCAGTCGATAATGGACGTTAAAGAGTACAGAGGTTGTGTACGGTGTTATGTGTACTAATAAGACGGTAGTGAGTGGGAACATATTTTTTTTTGTGTTCAATTCCCGGCCGTGTTACCGGATTTTCGCAAGTGGGAATCATGCCTGACGATGCCGTTGGTCGACGGGTTTTCTGGGGATCTCCCGTTTCCCCCACCCCTTCATTCCGGCGCCGCTCCATATGCACTTCAATCACCCTCGTCGGCTCTCAATACCTCGCTGTTAAGAGCCGCCCAAATCTCTCAATTCAACAACTCTGCACATACCTATTTACTGGTAGACACACCCGATTTTCGAGAGACGACGAGGGTGGAATGAGGTGAGAACGGAGCAGTGTCGGAGTGCAAGGACGGGAGCGGGGGAGGGGGGTGTTTATGAGATCCCTGAGAAAACCCGCTGACTATCGGCATCGTTCGACACGTTTCCCACTCCTGAAAATCCGGGAGTGACCCGGGCGGGGATCGAACCCGATGCGCATTGATGGGAGGCGAGCAGTCTAACCGCTCAGCCACAGTGGCCCCATATATGTGCAGACCTCAGTTTGTTACGTGTACCAGGAGCATGATGTGTGCGTGTGTGTTGTGATGGTGTTGGCAGGGACCACTACTTCACGACGGTGAAATGGCTGAACGGCAGCCGAGTCTCTGTCGTGTGGATGAACCGCAGACAGAACCTCTCCGTCATATCTGTCTGCTCCGAACCGCTCTGGGCCTGCGACGACGTGAGTACACTGTCTGCAAGCCTACTGTACACTGCTATAAACAAGTTCCACAATTTAAAATTCAAATTCGTTCGAGGTAACACTGCACCAGATTGGGCAACTTTGAACCACCTGCGTAATACGATTTCAAATGAAGTCCCGAAGATTCTGTGCACTTTTCCACGTCATTTAAAAGCAAAAGTGTTGACTAATAAGACCTAGTGGCTTTAGAGCCTCCATTTAAAATGAGATAGTGAATAGGAACGTTATCCCAAATAATTGTCTTAAAAACTAATAACCACAAACCCGTAATCTTATTACTGGCAGCTCTCTGGTTTGGACATTGACACACATTACTGACCCTTTCAGGCATATTGAGAAGCCTGAAAAATTCGCGAGTTCAGTTACCTGTAGTCTAGACTTCGAAGACGTGTGTAAAATCGGGGGTGCCGCTGTCACTTGGCTTAGAAGTCGTTTAACCAACAGGCAGTTGTCATGAAGTCTTTTTCCGACAGGCAGTAAACCTAAAATCGTTTCACCTATAAATAAACGTCATCCTAAGTACGTTTCTCCAACAATCGTTCAACCGAAATCCATTTGACCAAAAAAAAAACAACTTTCATCGCTCGTGAGGAATTACTTAACTTATTCAACACGTAGTTGACCAAACAGACAATGAACCTTAAATCTTTTCACCTGAACTTAACTTCAGCAGAAGCTGTTTGTCCGTCAGTCGTTCAGTTGACGGTCATTTGACCTATAACGCCTA
This sequence comes from Dryococelus australis, assembly GCA_029891345.1. Lineage (NCBI taxonomy): Eukaryota > Metazoa > Arthropoda > Insecta > Phasmatodea > Phasmatidae > Dryococelus > Dryococelus australis. The sequence goes on from CM057000.1 coordinate 44,240,393, forward strand.
TATTCACCTCTAGAGCGACATACACTAGACCTTAAGTCATTTCGACCAACAGTCACTACGCCTAAAAGTCGTTTTTCCGACATTTAGGACGATTGACTTTAGATGTACTGACTGCTACCCATCCCTACTAACATTTCTCCCAAGGCTCGACGTAAACGATGTTCTAGCCTCGAATCCAATTCACTGTGTTTTGTTCGAGCTGCTGGAAAAAAAAAAAAAAACCTTTCCTCTGTTGTGACAAGGAGCTTGGTTATTCGCGCATCTGACATGCTCACTTTGTACCGCGTTCCCTCTGCCTTTTCGAAAACCAACCATTACGAAGAGGCAAAGACTTTTCTCACGGACTGAAAAACATCGCCGAGGAAAAATCGTTAAGTATTACTAATGGCTGTTCACGGTAAAATGAGCACTTTTGAAAGCCCTGCTTAATATTTACTTGTATGCACGTTCTGTGTCATCCCGCCTTATGAAAAATTAACACTGTAATGGGTCTCATCACTTTATTCGTGCGTTGGTCAAGTGAAACTTTTAAATTATTAGAAAAGTAAATATTTCACAAATATGCTCTTTTTCACACTTCGATACATTAAAGAAAAGTACAAAGCGAAAAAAATCATTTAAGTTATCGCAAATGGTTACGTAACATTTCTTATTCGACGTTAAGATAGGGAACTATTTTCCATCCATCGTTACCAGTTTTACTGGACACATACCACCCAGTGTGCCCGTTAACATATAAGCAGGTAGGGACAGTGACTTTTTTTTCTAAGATTGATTTCAAAAGTGTTTATTTTATCGTGAACAGCCTTTACGCAGGTTACACTTGTATGAGCTCGAAAACCTCGTGTTTGACAACGCGGTTTAGACAGACAATCATCTTGGCAATCTACCACAGATGGTATGACGCCATATTTTTTCTTAGTTCTAACCTCCGGCGATGTTATTAACATTCCGCGAGAAGAGCCTCCCCGATAACGGAGATGGAGTTACACAAATATAAAAAATAAAAAAATCCTCACATTTTCTTATATTGTGTCACAAAACTTCTTTCCTTTCGATTAAAATGAGTATTTTATGACAAGAATAGTATCTACTGTAATTGCAATAAAGTTTTAAAGAAACAAATGTCTGCATGACAAACTACTTCAGAAAACTCTTTCGACACAACCGAGTGTGGAAAACGAACAACACTGCTTATAAACGAAGAAATTGTGGCGGATTTACTGTTATTGCGTGTTTTCACTTTATTGACGTCTACTGCCATGTTTATAGTACTCAGCGACTGTCAGCAACGGGGAAACATGTTATACCTACTGCGTGACTGCTTCCTCTTTAATAAAGTGTACAATTATATGCGTGGGCCTACGTTTCTTTGACTCCTACCGTACCGCATAAGATGTTATTGTAAATATTAACAAAGTGTTATGAGATTTTGGGCATTAAAATAAGGAGTTAATCACAGTGGAAAATAAACACGCGTTTCAATACTTTGTAACTGAGAAACAAAGTCATTTTGTGCTGATTACGAAGCTGTTTCTATATTTATTAAAATAGCAGTGTTCGATTTGTTATCAATTAGACCATTACTGTTCAGCAAACACCAAATAACAATGTTGGCAGTATTAGATATTGTTTAATTATTGCCCGCCAGAAAGAAGACTTCAAAGAATCAACCAGATATTTGTTTGGGAAGTTGCGAATAAACGTGTGTTTTCCGTTACAATTGGTACACGGTTACCTGGAAAATTTTGAAACGCTGCCAATACCTTACTTCTGCCCATTTTGTATCCTTTCCTCACATGCGGAATTAATATCGCAAAATATATCATGACCGGTATAATTCAAGTGACAGTGGAACTGTTAGTTGGGCATAGCATAAAAAGATTACAGTGCTTGGAGTCAATCCATAGCCTAATGCGACGAAACGAAACAATTTTTTTCTTTAAATTTAAACTTTACGTTAAATAAAAGTCTTAAACCTTACAACTAAATTGTTATGATTTGCTGTCAAATTCGCAGTGGAAACGCAAGGTGGTGTGTGCGTTTGAACACAAACATATACGGACAATCATTCGTACCAGAAGTTGAATTTAGCAGTGATCAATTAATTTATACCAGAATTATTGGCCGCTGAACAAGCAGTGATGACCAATGCAACTTGAGTTCTTTTAACGGACAAGTCAGAGTGTGTGTAGTCAGATTGGCAGTATCCTCGCCATCTTAGATTTAATTTTCGGAGTCAATATTTTAAGACCAATATTCAAGGCATAGGGAACAACTTTACACTTATTTAGAGATTCGACCTATTTTTAGGTGATTATTTTCACGTCTGTAACCGTAATAAAATATTGCCGTATTATTTAATAATGTCAACCCCACATGGGAAAATACAGGTATAATTAAAATCGTAAAATTAATAAAGAGATTAGGTTTGGCTATGTTGGGGACACAGCCGTTTCTTTTGTGTGAATACGTCTACGTTGACGCGCTCGGACGCCTTGATGTCTTTTTTACGTTCCCGGCACCGCTTCACTCGATCATATGGGGTTTTATGGGTATCACTGGATTGCTTTTGAGATGCTATTTCCAACAGGAAACGATTTCTATATTTCGACAAGGTTTTTTTACGAGTATATTCCGACATTGTGTTAAGTCTTCTTAATTTTTTACATTTAACGCATACAACTTCACCATAACCACGCCGCACATATGTTTTTGCACACTCAATCGATTGATATTGACGAGAGCTGTCGATTGAAACTTAAAACGAGCGTCGTAGCTTCTCTTAGTCAAAAGTTATATTACGCGGAAGTTATGAGACACGGCGAAACGAACTCCATCCTGCACGATGCTTCGTAGTCCTCACTCAACGTAACATATCCTTTGATCCTTTGGCAATCGAGTGGTGTAATTGAATTTTGAATGTTGATGATATATTTGGAGCTGCAACTGTGTCCTCCGATTTTGTTTTATCATCGGATTTTCTGGATTGCCTCCCACTATGGTTGCAAATTTAAAGACGTATTCAAGTCAAAATCTTTAAGTTGTCCTCTATGCCATGTCTAGTTTTGATTTTTATTTATCTGATCATACATTTCAATTGCGAAAATTTGCAAGAAATGATCGAAGATGGAATGGATACTATCCCTTTAAATCGTAAGTCCGGCTTTATTTTTTCGTATATCTGCGATGGCGACAAGCCAACCTGCATTTGGCAGGAGGAAGGGGGAAATGAGATCTCGTCGTTCTCGATCTTTCTCCCACCCACCCTCGCTGTGCTGGAAACAGGTTCGCAATCCCGCCACAAGAACGCGGTTTGCAGCACCGTGCAAGAAGGCTCCAGGAACCACGCGGCTAGTGCCAGCATTATGAGAAAGATGTCTTTTTAAGGGGTTAGTATCCATTTACACCTTCGATTTTTTCTTACAAATCTTCGTAATGATAATCTATCACCGGACATTAAAAATCAAAACTAGACATGGCGTAGAGGACTACTTAACGAATTCTTTTTTTAATTTGTGCGGTTTCAATAATACCTGTATTTTCCCATTTGGGGATTGACATTATTAAATAATTAGGTAATATTTTATTATAGTTACCGACGTGAAAATAATTATTTAAAAATAATAAGTTGAATTTGTAAATAACTATTAAGATGTTCCATATGCTTTGAATAGCTTCGTTTTTAAATATTTACCTCGAAAATTAATTTATGGAACCAAATACGTAGTAAATGGCGTGCCAACTGTTATGAGTATGACTTACGGTTATATTCATAAAGGCTGTTCACGATAAAGTGGGCACTTTTTGAAATTAACCGTAGAAAAAAGTCACTGTTCCTACCTGCATATATTATGACGGGATCACTGAGTGAAATACGTCCAGTAAAGTTGGTAACGATGGATGGAAACTAGTTCCATATCTTATACGTCGAATAAAATCTGTGTTTGGTAACCATTGGTGATAACTAAACATTTCTTACGCTCTCTGAATTGTTATTTCAACGAGGCGTAAAAAATATAAACAGATTTGTAAGATATTAACTTTTTCTAATGACATCACAGTCTCGCATGAACGACGCGACGCGTGAATAAAGTGACGGGGCCCATGGCAATGTTAATTTTACGTAAGGCGGACGAATACGCAACGTGCATACAAGTAGGTCTTGAGTAGGACTTTCAAAAGTGCTCCGTGAACAGCTCAGTCCGCCACTAGCTCCTCTCGCATCCGCACTGTCGCAGCCTCCACAGCGATCGCCCAGGAGCAGCTAGGTCACTGTCCATGGCCACATCAAGCACACGCGGCTCGCTGTCCTCTCGCCTACTGCAGGCAACGTCTTCTTTTACCGATGTGTGCGCCTGCTCGGTTCGCCGACTATAGCGTATTCGCAATATCTTGACTTTTTTCTTAAATCAAACCATTTGAAAAAATCACAAGTATTAGGTGTCTGGTTGTTTTCTTTAAAACGTCGCGTGTCGTTAACGTTTAAAAATTATGCTAATATGTATATTATTTTTGGTTAAATTAAAACTTTGCTTATCCTTTGTCCTTAAATTAAACTATTTCATTTGTAATTAATGTGAACAAAAACAGAGACAAAATTGGTATTTTGAAGAAATAATTCTTACGTAAAATATTACTACGCTGGCTGCGCACGAATACGGTAAGTTGTCCCTTTGGCGTTGCTTTGTTTGCATGAAGCTAGGCTTCAGAAAAAAGTTGGAAGTGAGTGAGTGAGTGAAGATATTTCGACGCCTCTTAACACCAAGGTCTTGAGAGCCGATGGTGGTGATTGAGGTGAGTACGAAGCAGCGCCGGAATGAAGAGGCGGGGGAAACGGGAGATCCCCGAGAAAACCCGTTCACCAACGGCATCGTCCGGCACGATTCCCACATGCGAGGATCCTGGAGTGACCCAGCCAGGTATTGAACCCGGCTCGCCTTGTTGGGAGGCGAGCAGGCTAACCGCTCAGCCACCGGGGCCCCTAAAAGTTGGAACTAACCACTGTTTCAACTCTCCAGCAACTCTCTCCTGAGGTGTGAAGGGGCTGCAACCTAGCATACTTGCCGCTAATCCTTTGAAGATTGTTTTGCACTCACGCCAAGAGGTGACCTAGTGTCACATCGACACGTTTCTCGAAGTTGCTAAAACTGTTTTTCTATTTCGAAAAAAAATTCTAGCTCACTCACTCAATCACTTACTCGATCAGTTTATACGAAACTCGTGTTTTATGTGATTTTTGAATAAAATTAAAATTTTTGGTAAAACATTTATTCTGGTATTTAGCTCAAATTTAGTGCAAATTTAGTTTTTTTTTAATTATTAATTTTGTGAACTATCCCGAATTGTATTCTCAATTGTGTAAGATTTTATATATTTCAGATTTTGTACTTAAATTACGCATTTGTGATTTTAGGCTAAATTATAGTAACTTTGCACGTTTGTCGCTTGCGCTGGACATTTTAAAGTGTGCTAAGTATATCTGAAAATCGAGTTCCAAGTTGGCTGGAACCTATGCTTACATCTACTGACAACTTTTCAAGGTCGGCATCGTTGAGGGATTGCGATCAAGCAACATGGTTTCAGGTTCTAATGTCCTGCAATTGGTGTATGTACGTGCCGGTCAGGTTAGATCAACAAGTAAGTCGCCTTCCTCTACTGCTTGTTTTCCAGCATATACTACGTTTAGACTGAAATTTCAGGCAGTAGCGAACATAGTCAGGATAAAACTTGAACTGAATATGGATTAAAAAAAAAAAAAAAGGGAACTATTTCTCCGTTTGGGAATAAATTTTAAAACCTAGATCGAAATGTAAACAAGAGTAAATGTCAAGGTGGAGGTCTGAGGGAATGAAACACGGAGCTGTAGTTTGGTCATTGTTCAAACCATACAATAAAATACTTGCAAAAATATTCATATCGCGGTCCGCGATAAACCAACTCTAGCTTTGACGAATTTATTGGAAATATCGCTTTGAAACGGTCGAGACTGCAGGTCCTCCCTCACTTCTAGGGAAGGCCTGGTTTAGTATTTCACCGAGTCTGTCTTGCACGTACCAACACATGCCGCCAAAAAAAAAAACACTGCCCACGACTAGCTTTTAAAGGGAACCTTTCCCCGCTATATTGGGTTGTTAGTTTTTATATACATTATATATATTTCTAAAAAATTGTGTTATGGGTATGTTGGGGACACGGCCGTTTGTTTTGCGTGAATGTGTCTACGTTGACGCGCTCGGACGCCTTGATGTTTATTTTTAGACTTGGATTTTTGACGAGTATAGGCCAGGCCGAAATTGTGTAAAGTTTTTTTTTTTTCATTAAACCCATACAATTTCGCAGTAACCACGCCGCACAAATGTTTTTATACAAGCAATCAATTGCTCTCGAATAGAGCTGTCTATTCCAACTTAAACGAGCGTCGTAGCTTCTCCTAGTTAAAAGTTATTCTACGTGGAAGTTATGAGACGCGGCGAAACTAATTCAAAATTGGCGCCCCCCCCCCCCCTTCACCCCCACCGCCATCATCTCCGTGGTGCTTCGCAGTTCTCACTCAACGTAACATATTCTTTGATCCTTTGACAATCGAGTGGTGTAATTGAATTTATAATGTAGACAATAGATTCGGAGCTGCAATGCCAAACTGTATCCCCCGATTTTGTTATCATCGGATTTTCTGGATTGACTCGCGCTATGGTTGCAAATTTAAAGACACATTCACGTCAAAAGAAAATTGCGAAAGTACCACTGTACCCAATTAGTTATTGACCTTAAATAATGTTCATGGTATAGTGAGCACTTTCGAAAGCCCTGCTAAAGAAATACTTATCTTCAGACAGGTATTTTCCCACCATGTGTAAAATTATTACTAAAATGAATTATGTACAAACCTACTGATTCATACATTTATATACAGTAAATAAACAGAAAGCGATAGAAATGGTTTCAGTACTCACAAATGTTATCTAGCGCTTTTAATTCTCGGTCGTTACCAACTTCACTGGGCGCTTGCTGATCAGTGTGCTCGATCAGTGGCTTTTTTCAAATGTTGGTATGAAAAGTGCTCAAACAATCGTGAACAGCCTTCACATAGCAGTACAGGCATAAAGAGTGAGCTACGGGCTAGTATTTGTCACAATACTGGTTTTACAAATTGTGGCAGAATTAGACTAATATTCTGACGTAATCGTGAAGGCTGCAGGTCAGAGGGCCAGGGATGTTGGGAAGGCCCTTATCAAATTTCGGAGCAAGTTAGTAATACGTCGTCTCGGACCCCTAGAGAAAATGTCCAGGGTGATACACATCGTCCTACTATCACTCTACCAAAGTCCAGATATCGCAGAGCATGTTCGGGGTGAACAGACACTGCGATATCTGACTCTTCGTTGAACATTAAACTGCCTATTTATACAATGTTAATATTACCATATCAGTGAGCTCAATATTAATGTAAATCTTAATTGTAATTAAAGTCTCTGTCAGTGTATTTATAGTATCTAAAATCACTTAACACTTAATTGCTATTTTCATATCAATGCCACTAAATAAAATAGAAGTGTCTGTGTGTGATTTTAAAATTTTCCGCTTCTAATTATTTTTTCATCTAGTATAATTGATTACTAAGCCATATCTAATCTTAATTTTTTTCGTGTCTATCTGTCTGTCTGTCCGGCTGGATTTAACTCAAAAACCACTGAACGTATTGACATCAAATTTACACACACACACACACACACACACACACACACACATATATATATATATATATATATATATATATATATATATATATAACCCAAGGACCTATTTAGCCTTTGTTTCATCGAGATATCTCAAACGGTTCCGAAAATATGATAATCAGGTATGTACATAGGTACTGGATGAATCTTTTCTTAGGATTACTGCATAAAAAGGCATTGTTAAAAAAAAGGTTCCGTCATTTCTCCTTTCTTTTTTGTTTATGGGGTGCCCTCCTTGCCTTCCCAAGAGCGATTACAGAAGCCACACTGCGCCTTATATAACTGAGTCGCCCCGGCCCAAAATGTTCTTCGCACCTCGAGTCGCGCTGAGGGGGGAAAGAGGGCGATGAGCAGGAAATTTGGGTAACGAGTACTCGAGTCACTCAAGTTTCCAAGGACGGGAGTGGCACGAAACCCGGTAGCCATATCGCGGCGCGTGGCACATGTGAGGGTTACCTCGGTCAAAATTTGTAACTCTCTCCGTTTTCCCTTTGCCGGTTATCGCGAAATCAACGTGCGCACAAGGGAGAGAGGGGGGAGTGCACGAAAGCCAAGCGGCACCATGCACTATACATATTGTATAGAGATTGTTGCATAATTCCATGCCAATACTTCGTGTAAACATTCCTTACATCTAGAGGATGAAAGAATTTTATATGAACATCGGTCCGCATACGCTTAGTTTCTCGACTACAGCTCGAAATACATAACATACAGTGTATGGCCCGCGGGCTCGCGCAGAATTTTTACCCGAAAAGGAAAACTTGAAATAGATTTTACACACTACATAAAACCAGTAGGAGTAGTTGAAGAAATTGAACACATCACTAAGTTTATATAAAACTTTTTACTTAGTTCGTACGCCCGACTTTCGCATGTCTCAGACGCTTGCAGATCTTGGACAATACCTAATAGTTTCATTCGATGTAACCTCATTCCTCGAATTCATCGCTGATTGAATGAATGTCATCAATGTGCGAGTGATCGCCACCTTTTGTGCAGGCCAATCAAAAGTCTAAGTCTATATAAAAAAAGTTAATTTTTGACTTCGGGAATTTTCTCATGCGAGAAAAGAGTACTTACTATTAATATCTATGTGTTAAATGGTAGCTATATTTTGTACAAATAGAAAATAATGTTGAGCAATGAACTTTTATTATTAACGAGTTCGTAAGAACTCGTTCACATTTCGTACGCTTTTAAATGAACTCACTCGTTTTTTTTTTTTTTTTTTTTTTTTTTTCTTCATTCTTAATTTCAACTTTCATTAAATCTCTTATTTAACGAACTTTATTAAATCCACATGATTTTTTTTAAACGTTCTCTCATACCTTGCTGGTTGTGTTGCGATATTTATTTCTACGCGTTGAGAGTGTGACGGCGTTTGCCAACACACACAGGATGAGGTCTTAGTCTCTGTGCTTCCTTAATGTACATGTTAAGATAGAAAACATCTGAGAGCCTCCCCTATGTTGTCAAAAAGTAATTTGGGTTGGTTCCAGTGAATAGGTTTCAAAATTATATTATTTCCTTTTTTATACAAAGTGTTCAATTCATTTTACGTATTGATTTTCCCCCAATATTACAATATATAACTTGGTATCAAAATTATAAATTTACCACACATTCTATTTGGTATCAAATAGTTTCCCCAGATATTTACTCGATTTATCAAATATACCTTTTCCAACTATTTACATGGTACTTAACTTAAAATTGTAGCAAGCCCCCCCCCCCCCCCCTTATTAAAAATATTAACGGAACAGCAGTTCCTGCCTATGTGAAACCCCAGTCCCGTCTCCCCGATCCTGGGCGAGACACTCCTATTTATATTTATTTCAAAAACATCCAGAATGTTACAATATATTCTTCGCTTCATCGATATCCGGAAGTCCCGGAAATGCTCTCTGGTGGTACGTGGCTGGCTGGCGTCACGTGGTCAAGGAGACTGGCATGGAAGGGGAAGACAGCCGGAGCCTTCGCGGGCTGCGGCGGCACTTTAGAGCGTAGAGTAAACAAAGTGTAGGGCCTATACCAGAATAGCAACAGCACTGCTATTGAGCGGTTGCTAATTTTTTTTACCCTCTTCACGTATACCAACTTAGTCGGCACAACTACTGCATCACTTCGAACTACGAAGTTGGCGCTACTGAGTACTTACAGCGCTCCTAGCGGATATACCTTGAACTTTTTTAAACTGCAGTACAGCTATTATTGTAATCACAAGTACCGTTCAATGTCTTCAGGAAATTTGAACACTTGTGGACCACCTTCAACAGTGGAATAAAATGAATTATGTGGGGGATCAGAAGATTTCGATGTTCTCCTAAGAATTGCAACGCATTCCAGAAATTCAAACTTATCATATCGTCGCGCTTTCATCATAAACAACAATATGGCCAGGCAACATAATAAAAATTAAGAGGTTTTTTTTTTGCTTAAATCTATGAGAATGCATATTTTTTTTAAGAATGTATAAAATACTTAAGCTCCCGCAGTGTAACAACTACGAAACAATCTGTAATTGCTTTAATGGGTATCAAAAGATTTCACTATAATGATGGTATGCGTGTAGAGGGCCTGGAAAAATAAGGGACCTGTTGTTCCGTATCCCGTGAACACCCCCTGTTTGAGATCAGTAGGCACGCCCAGCACGTGAAGCGAGGTGGTCAGTCGAACGAGTCCCGTCGCCGCGAAGGTAAGCCCTCCCCAAACGGCCGACACAATTTTCAACTCCACGTATGGTTTCGTTGGTATAGCTTGCCATCGATGTGCAGGGATAGCCGTCACAAGAGCGAATAATACAATTTGGTTCCTTTGCCGAGAAAAATTCGAACTCGCGTTCGGGAGGAACTGGGTTCGAATCCCGATCCAGCCATCCTGATTTCGGTTTCCCATAGTTTCTCGGAATCATTCCAGCCGAGTGCTGGGATGGTTCTGCATTGGCCTATGTCTTCTTCGTTCCTTCTTCTCTGAGCAGCTTACTCCTTCTCTAATTCTTAGAGACGTGAAAAATTTGCGAGTTTAGTTACCTGCAGGCTAGACTCTACAGTCTTATGTACAAATTCGCCGATCTCAACTGTGTATTGGTTATCTGTTGCCATAGTGGAAGGCGACGATTGGGCCAGCCTTCTCCAGCATGTGTCAAACACCGTGTTGGCCAATGGCTAATGTTATATAAACCCACTTTTTTGAATTCTAGCTTGTCCCAAAATGAAACTACGAATTCTTCAGGTATTTACTAATGACCTTGCTGTCGAAGAAACGTTAAGGCCGAGTCCCACCCGCCATCTTGGATTTATTGAATTTTTTCCATACTCTGGAAATCCAGATTTGTATCATGATTTCTTTTCGGAACGACGGAGCATAGAGTATTGCCTAGTGAATAGCCTGCGGTCAGTATTTCTTGATTACTGTTGATGTCGTCGCCTTTGTAATCGTTCGTAAGAAATAATCTCACGTTTCTCCTCGACAGTTACCAGCCAAAAATTAATAAATGTAACGAAGCTGTGGCAGTTCGGTTAAGTTTGGGAAGCTGTAAGTATTTAGGATATGTAGTGCGAGAAATTTCAACACACCTTCTGAAATAGAAACGTTGGCGAAAGATCGATAAATCCAAGATGGCGGGTGGGAATCTGCCTAAAGCCCTACGTGCTTGTGGATAGTTTGTAAGTCGTGAGTTGATGTACAGCCCTAATGTAACTAGAACATGAAAATCGACAAGTACATCTCGTTTCCACCTTCTTGTATACTATTTCAGCATATAACTCCAATCCTGTAAAAAATTTTGATCTTAAAAAATGTGTACCTTGAAGTGCTGATGTAGAATTTTTGTTTAGCATAGCTAGCAGGATTTTCATTTCCAAGAGCAGTCGTTAATCAGTCAAGAATTTCGATTATTATCTCAGTCTTAAAGTTGGACTCCTTTAATAGATATCTATTTTAGGGTTGTATTTTTGCCTAAAAATATCTTTCTCGTCAGTTTATAGCCATATTTGTGGCATTTTTGTTTACATACAATGCTGAAATAGCTAAGTTTTATAGTTTGGGCGTAAATGTGTCTGGTATGTTTCGTCTTATCCATTCGTTTGAGATTTCCATTTGTTGCCAAATAAATTTAACGGAATTGTTTGAGAAGAACTTGAATTTGAAATGAATCCTTGTGGTCCGACGATGACCCCTCGACGACATCGGCCTTGAAAAGTTTTTAAGTAGAAGTAAACATAGGTTCTAGAGCACTTACAACTCTATTTTCAAAATCGTTATTACACTCTAAAAATGCTTAGCGCTAGCGTCAAAACATGCAATAATACTATACTTTGGCCTTTATCTCCCCTCTGAAATTTAAAATTACAAAGCAATAATTTCAGTAAAAAAAATCAGCAGTTTATAAAATCATACACAACTGAGCACACGATTCTAGACATTTTTCAATTTGATTTTCCACTTAAAGATATGAACCTTCACTAAGCCCAATTTTACCCCCTCTGGTCGTCAGCCGGCGAGGGGAAGGGGGGGTTCTGGTGGCCCTTTGGTTCACCCTATTGTTCTGGCATGTCCTCAAATCCCGCTACGTCATTGTGAGCCCTTTCACAGTTACGTGGGCCCTCAGGCATGCATGTTTGTATCTTAGTCAGCAGGAGCATGGGATGCGTCTCAAGGCAAGCACTATACGTCTTTGTAGCACCGCTTTGTATGGTTGTTGACCAAAGATGAGGTAGACCGATTATTCGTCTTATGCGCATGTACCCAACACTTACATACGCCGAAGGAACACAGCGCTGAAAGTCACATAGTCAACAGCGATGAACGCATATGTTTATACCTCAATTTAGAAAAAAACAAGCACTTTTATATGAATAAAATAGGCTACTGTCATCAACTTGAATTTCATGAAACTGCATTACAAATTGATTAGGCTAGTTATAGACAATTGACGGTAAAATGAGCACTTATGAAAGCCCTCCTTAAGATCTACTTGTATGCACATTGTGTACTCTTCCGCCTTATGTAAGATTAACATTTCATGGGCCTCATCACTTTATTCATGAGTCGGTAAAGTGAAACTGTGAAGTTATTAGAAAAGTAAATATTTCAAAGAGCTGCTCATTTTTACACTTCGATGCATTTAAAGAACCAGAAAGGTAATGAAAAAAAAATTGAATTATCAGAAATGGTTGCGTAACAATATTTATTCGGCGTTAAGATACGGAACTACTTCCCACCCATCATTACCAACGATGCCGTTCAATATACACGTTAAAATATAAACAGGTACGGGCAGTGACTTTTTTCTAAGGTTTTTAAAAGTGCTCACTTTATCGTGAACAGTATTTATACATACATCTCAAAGCACTTTTTTTTTTTTACTAATCAGTGTTCCACCCTCAAATCCGGTCCACGCCATTTCTGCTAGTCATGCTGGCAGGGAAGCAGTTCAATGCTGGGACACTGAGACTGGTTGTGAGCAGCCAGCGAGATCTGTCTATCCAACCTAGTCTATGTTGTTGCTGTTGTTGTAGTGCGGTGCGGTGAATGAGTGTTGCCAGGTTTGCCAGATTGTTTTTGTTGAAGTCGCCTAAATGTCGCCTAATTTGACTACTCTTTATATTAAATGCACTTTTTAAATATATTCTAGATTTCTCATGTAATATTTTACATGTATGAATCACGAATTGTTTTAAAATTTAAAAATTATATAGGCCTACACAAAATTAATATATATATATATGTCAAACACATAAACAGTCGCGGGATGTTCAATTCGCCTATTCATAGAGGCCTGAAAAATTCGCGGGTTCAATGACCTGCAGGGTAGATTCTACAGTCTTACGTACAAATTTGTCTATGTCAACTGTGCATTTGTTGCCTGCTGTCACAGTGGGAGGCCATGATTGGGCCAACCTTCTCCAGAAGGTGTCTAACACCGTGTGGACCAGTGGCTAATGTTATATAAATATACATGATTTGAATTCTAACTTATGCCACAATGAATCCGCGAATTCCTCAGGTCTCTTCAACGAGTAACAAGAGCCTGGACAAGAGACTTTCTTCGATTGTACTCATGTAGGTAGTCGTTAAAAAAACTGATCTTACTTACTAGTATTAATCATCTTGTTCACAATGAAAAAATATACCAATATTAAGTAAATAAATAACTCCAAGAAGCCCAAATATCGTACATTCATTACAAAAATTGCCCAAATTGCGATAGTCGCATTTTCGTAACTTTTTGGTAGCAAATTTTGCTTTGAAGTAGCCCAACCACCAAGGCGAACCGGGTTCAGTCCCCGGCCGGGTCACCGGATTCTCGCAAGTGGGAATCGTGCCGGGAGATGCCGTTGGTAGGCGGGTTTTCTCGGGGATATCCCGTTTCCCCCCGCCCCTTCATTCCGGCGCCGCTCCATATTCACTTCCACCACCCTCATCGGCTCTCAAGACCTCGCTGTCAAGAGCCGCCCAAATCTCTCACTTGGAAGTAGCCCAGGCGGGTGACAAACCGCCCGATCCGGCAAAACCCCTGCCTGGTGTTGCAGACGCAGGCGCAGTCGTGGGGCGAGGCGGGCTGGGCGGAGGTCCGCGGGCAGGCTCCGCTCTTCTCGTCGGACGGCCGCTGGTACGTGGCGCTGCTGCCCGTGCTGGACGCCGACAACGGCCGCTTCACGCACGCCTGCCTCGTGGACGTCGCCAGCCGCCAGGCAACACCACTCACCCACGGCGCCTACCAGCTCACCGCCCTGCTCGCCTGGGACGAGGACCACTCCAGGCTGTGAGTTCACGATTACTTCGGCCTTTTCTGAAGCCCTGCTAAAGTTCTACTTCCAGGATATCCCTCCTCCTCCTCCTCCTCGTGCAAACTAAGCTTAACTAAGTCTCGAAGATTACACCGGAGAGCCAACGTACCGGATTCGTGAGCACCCTGATGTAACAGTATTTTGTATAAGAACTATTTCTTACTAGGTGCTACCAACACACCTGTTTTCACACTGTTTTTATTCAAATTATTTATATACTAAGCATTATAATTGATAGATAAAATATGAATAACATTTCAATTTAACAGAAAAAAATTACTATACTAATAGACAAGTATTAAACGCTTGTGATAAATAGCATATGTTGGAAACAACCAAGCACGTCATACATTGGGAGATTATTGTAAGGTTTGATTCAGAAAGGCCGAGGAAACCTTGAATAGACTATTTAGGCTGTTCACGGTTAAATGAGCACTTTTAAAAGCCCTGCTTGATATCTACATGTACACACGTTGTGTATCCCTCCGTCTCACGTAAAATTAACATTTAAATGGGCCTCATAACTTTATTCATGCGCCGGTCAAATGGAACTCTGAAATAATAAAGAATGTAAATACTTTACAAATGTGCTCATTTTCACACTTCGAAACATTAAAAAAAAAAAAAAAAAAAAAAAAAAAATGCAGAGCGAAACAAATAATTTTAAGTTAACACAAATGGTTACGAACACTTTTTATTCGCCGTTAAGATATGCAAACTACTTTCCATCCATCGTTACCAACTTCACTGGGCGAATGTCACTTAGTGCGCTCATTAGAATACATGCATTCAGGGACAGTGACATTTTTCTGAGGTTCATTTCTAAAGTTCTCACTTAATCGTGAACATACTTCATACTTCATTGTTATATCCTGTTCATGGTAAAGTGAGTACTTTTGAAGCCCTTGTTACTTATTCCTTTGAGCCGTTTCTGATCCTTTAAAAATCTTTTTAAAATAAACATGGCCATTGACATTATAAACCCAGTGTGTATATTCCACTGCACTAGGAAATTAATGTCTAAGGTTTAAATAAAATATATTTATTTACTATTATTCCAAATGAGAGGGCTGCCAAAGGTGCACACTTTACCTTGAATAGCATATAACTGCGCGTCCAAGGTCAAGAAGTGAGAAAGCTATACGGGCGACACTTAACACGGTTGCCTAGCGCCTCATCGCTCCTATAGTTGATTCACGATAACTTCGGCCTTTTCTGAAGCCCTGCTAAATATCTACTTTTGGTTACTGATTACGTATCCTTCCTCTACACGTAAACATAAACACTGCCATGTGACTTCTACTTTTATAACTGTCAAATGCGTTGGTTGCTGTCCAAAGAATGCTGTCATATTTCCTACGAATGTTCACAATTTAGGCCTATAGCAATATTTAGGTAGGCTCTATAACTATTTGTTACACACGATTTAGCACGTTACACATAATATACATTAATATTTAGCCACATCGGTGTTTGTTACAACTGTGGCGGAAACAACAGTAGTATTTAACATGTTGTTATTAATATGTTTTGGGTTATTTCGTTAAAAGGACGGCTTATTTGGAATAAAAATTAAAACAAAAGGACACAGTAATTCAAGCACGCAACTCGTGTCGCGTATTTATTGTTTGTAGCATCGACAAACGTAAAAGATAGTGGTGAACATGCAAACACATAGGCCTACCGTAACATTTATTCCGCTAATGTTTACATGCATTGGTACTTATTGGTTTGTAGGATTATTGTATTATTTATTAAAATCCACACACACACACACACACATCTGGCCTGCATAACGATTACAACGCAGCCACTACGCCCTTTCAAACACAGTGATCACAAAACAACACTTTTAACCCTCCCGTGGAAACACATTTTTATCACAACATTGTAACTTGCTAGGATGTTTAAAAACACGAGTGCGAACTTCACTTTTCTTTCAGAAACACGCCGTGTCATTGACACGTCGCCACATTGGGTTGGGTTGGGATAAGCGCGTGATTCTAAATTCTCCTTTTCACACCACGTCTGCCAACCTTCTGGATATGTCCTAAATGACATATAATAGGTATTTAAACAATAATATATTGTTTCTGTAGTAAATTACAATCTTAAATATCATTATTGTTGCTGTAATTAGTATAAAATGTGCTGAAATTATAAACAAGATTTATACTTTTCCTGCCACACAGGTGGTACGAACTTCCTGAGAAAGAGAAAATAGAGAGAACGAGAGAGAGCGACACGTTCTGCTTCGCTTAAACTTTTATTCCGGACGGGGGAAAAAAAACACCGTGTCACTAGAGCAAGCCTACGCACGGTAATTTCCGCTGATGTTTTCTACTGCAGCAATAAAACGTGTTTCCATCAGTGCTACTTAACAATACAAATATATAATTTGGCAACGTTTAATTTACAAACAGTATACATAAAAACGAGGTTAAAAAATGTTGTAACTGTGAACTATTTCTTACCGGCTGTTGCCAACACGTCGCTGCTCTCACTGTTGTTAATTCGTATTTAATACGAAATGAATATTACAAGTTATAGAAGATACTAAGTAGATTATTAATCTATTCAAGAACACAGTACTTTAACGTTAGTCACAGGGTTATATAATTTTGGAATACAAGTGATTGAATACAACAGGTTGACATGTTACGCCTAGGGTGGTTTTCAAAGGTTTGATTCCAAAAGGCCGAAGAAAGCGTGGATGGGCTTTACGCGCAGCGCTTGCAGTGTTTCCGTCGTGACGCTGTACTGTGTAGATTAGATCTGTAAGGGTGGGACTTCATTACACGCCATGAAAGCCCACAGATTAAACTACGTCCGTATGGTCGTACTTTGCTCTTGCCCCTTAAGGAAGCTGTATACGCAAGCTTTAAAAATGCGTCATTAGACCATTTTCACTATTTTTTTCTCCAAAAATACACTTAATATGACAAAAAGTAAAAAAAATAAAATAAAAAAAATAGGCGCATAGATAATTGTTGTTTATAATTTCTGACAATAATCTTTTTTGTAGAACATGTATTTACCGAGATGCGCGTGTTCGCAAAAACAACTATTTCAGGGAAAAAAACGCGCAGGTCCAGCCCACTCTTAACCGAGCACTTTATTTAGAATAAATCAATACCCAAAAAAGTTAGGCGACAACTTGTTGATGCCAAAGCAGAGCGCCCCGTAATTTTCAGCAAGCTCGAAGTCCATTTTCAGTTGCTTCTCGTTGGAAAATCAGTTGTTTTATTAAAGAACGTAAATTGGTTTTAATACGAAGACATATTTAGAATTAAATGATAACCCAGATCGATATGTATGGTCTCTCGTTGAGGCCAAAACAAAAATATAATAGTGCTGCATAACTTTTAGGGTAAACCACTTACATTGCATTTGAAAATTCCGCTAGGTGTTCTGTGATATCGGATTTTAATACGACCAAGTTCGACACCTTCACATTTAAGAAGAGCGCTTACAAACGTGCCGAGAGGGATATTGCAAGTTCTTTACACTGTATTTCCTGTTTCGTGAATCGTAGTCACGCAAGTGGAACTACACACGTATTGTGTCACTGCATCGCCAATAAGTCAAAACAGCAAAATAGAAATCCATCAACTTAAGTAAAATTGCAATAAATAAACACGGCGTACGTAGGGTATAGGCTGATCACGGTAAAGTGAGCACTTTTGAAAGCCCTGTTTATGTCCTACTTGTATGCATGCTGTGTATTCTTCCACCTTATGTAAAATTTAACATTGCCATGGGCCTCATCGCTTTGTCCATGCGTCGGTCAAGTGAAACTTTGAAATTATTACGAAGGTAAATATTTTACAAATCTTCTCATTTTTACACTCTGATGCATTAGAAAACACAGAAAGTAAAAGAAATAATTTAAGTTATCAAAAATGGTTACCTAACACTTTTTTATTCATCGTTAAGATATGGAACTACTTTCCATCCATATTTACCAACTTTACTGGACAAATGTCACTCGGTGCACGCATTGAAATATATGTAGGCAGGGGAAGTGACTTTTTTATATGGTTCATTACAAAATTGCTCACTTGATCGTGAACAGTCTTTACTCATTTATCAGTGCAATAATTTTCAAACGCAAGCCGAACTGAAAATCCAAAACCAAAGTTAAATGTGAGTTATAACAGCACTGTCATAAAACACATCCGAAAGTGAAAGCGAAACATTGCAAACAAACTCAGCAAAGGCGAACGATAAAAAGCATGCTACGTCCACAACGAGAAGGAAGGATGCTGTTAGTGGTGAAAGGCTGTTGGGAAGGGGGGGGGGGGGGGTAAATAGTCCCATTATTGGTAATGCGCAGGAGTTTGGAGTATAGGAATTCTAAAGAGGACGAGTGGAGCAGAGAGAGACATGGAAGATAGCAAAGGCTTCCTTTGTGATGTCATGCGTCAAACAAGGACTACCCTGCAAGGGGCAGTGATACTAGCGAGCACAGGGCTTCAACATAATTGAGCCATTAAAATTTGTTTCGTGTTGCGACATGCCAATTAATTACAGTGATGTTGCAACCCGAAATATTTTATAGCTCTGTGCCAGTGAACATATCTTAAATTTATTTTCCATGTGATTTCATCCATTTTCTGCATAAATTTTTATAATAAATTTTGGGAACCATTTTTTTTAAGGTTCCTGATACTCACTTTGTCAAATCACTGTATTTGTAAAATCCTAGCTCGTAAAAGTTTTCAACCTGAACATAGTATGGGAATTCCATCACACATCAGGCCTGCAAAGAAATAATGATAAAATGGTTTCTACAAAGCTGGGAATTTCTCTACGCATTTGACCTTTTTTTGAACGAAAGTAGGAACGCTACCATGTATTTACTGGAAATAATTTTGTCACTCATGCCGGGCTCACATAGCCCCGACAAGCACGACACGACAGCCCCGACACGATTCTTAAAAATAAACAGCCAATGAAATACAAGATAGATCTGACGTAAGCCCGACAAGTTCTGTCGTCCGACCAGCAATTTTGGATAAGAAATTATTTCTAATTTCATTGTTGTGTGCGGCATGACGCGCAGAGTGTTAAACATTGCAAAGTGAAATGGTATTGCAAATTTTCCCTGCAATGGTAAATATGTAGCTTAAAAGAAAAAAAAATTGAAAATTACTGTATTTACCTCTTAAAATCAATATTTTTACCTATGTATGCATTAGCTCTGTCACCATCATATATTCCTCATTTCCCTCTTGTACACCACCTTTGAAACTAGCATAGCCTATCAGCGCCTTCTAATTAGTTAGGTAAAATGCCAAGAGCGTCGTGTCGGTTCTGTCGTATCGTGCTGTAATTCAAGCAGTCACAGTGAAATTCTAACTGTCGTGTCGTTGTTGCTGTTTTCGTCGTGTCGTGTGGCATTCCTGCTTCACGCTTCTTTACTATAGCCTGTCCACGGTTAATTCAGCAATGTTGAAACCAAACTTTGAAAATTGTCACTGCCTCTACCTGCTTGTATATAAACGGGCACACTGACTGCCATAAGACCAGTAAAGTTGGTAACGACTGAGGGGAAAATAGTTCCATGTCGCAATTATTAATTATAAGTGTTAAGTTAACATTTGTAAACACTAAACTAATTAATTTTGCTTTCTGTTAGTTTTTAATACATGTAAATGCAAGAAATAGCACATCTGTAAATTATTTACTTTCCTAATAACTTCACAGTTCCGCTTGACTGACGCATGAATAATGCAATTAGGCCCATGTCAATGTTAATTTTACACATGGTGGAAAAATGATACACAATGAGCGTTACAAGTAGAAATTTCTAAAGGAATTTCAAAAGTGCTCAGTTTTCCGTC
Source organism: Dryococelus australis (assembly GCA_029891345.1). Classification (NCBI taxonomy): domain Eukaryota; kingdom Metazoa; phylum Arthropoda; class Insecta; order Phasmatodea; family Phasmatidae; genus Dryococelus; species Dryococelus australis. Next base: position 44,260,772 of record CM057000.1, read on the forward strand.
AACAGCCTATATATGTGTGCACTAATGTGGTAAAATTGCTAATGATTTCTTCGTTTGTTTACGTTAAGTTACAACACTTCCATAGCCTGCTCGTTCATCTGATTTGTCGCACACACAACATTTACAGAACCAGATAGAACACTGACTTTTCCCGTGTAGAAATGTTCGTGATTCGGAGCATAATTTTACAACTGTGTGCAAATTTGCCACAAAGACAACGTTTGGCGTTTGTTTAATTCCTTGACCAATCACATCGAAGCATGCACCCGAGCACGAGATAGTCCGACGGACTAGCTGTAACCTTCATCTGTTCCTCAGTTGAGTGGAACGTTCTCCTGGTGCAATCATATTGTAATCACTTCTTTCCTTTTTTTATCCTCCTGTACCATCGCATTAATACAATTTTGCTAGTATATGACGCTTCCTTCTTGGTGTGCAGAATTTCATAGCAATGAGTGTATTTCACTATGGACTGTTGCATTAATGGACGAGACTTGCGTTCTTAAAACTTTAGCTCTACATTTTGGAGTAAACTGGAAAGACTTGAGTGGTTCTTAACATTGTGGTTTTGAGAGCCGATCAGGGTAAATGGAGGTGAGTCTGTAGCACCGGAGTGCAAGATGGGGGAAAACGGGAGATCCCCAAGAAAATCCGCCAACCAGAGGTATCGTCTTGCACGATTCCCATGTGCGAAAATCTGGGGATTGAACCTAGTTTTTTTTAGAGGAACCTCATTTTTATAATCACTACAGTAATTGGAAATAACTACAAAATAAAATAATCTCAGTAAATTTTTGCTAATCAATTTGCAAAAAATATATAATTGCTTATGTATATTATATATATAAATAAGCTGTTATTTTATTCTACGTGATTTTGTGTTTGTAAATATACAGGTATGTACTTAAGAACTATATGTTTTTATCTGACTTTTCGACTGTACTTTTCTGTAATTTTTCTGTGTATCATATATTTGTTATACACAGCTTATACTCGGACGTTTACTGCAGCAATGTATGTTGGTCTTAGGCGGAAGAATAATCATGTCTGTCTACATTGTAAAAAAAATTTTTGAGCCAACAAAATACTTGTTTGTGTAAGGCCAAACAAAGAATTAGTTCACATAAATTTTTTTGACTACACATAATCTGATATACAATAAAAATTATTTTGTTTGGCTAACTTTTTTTATCTGACCAACCCTCTAGTTGGGGCAACAAAATATTTGGTTGAATAAGCTGTACACATTTGTTTGGCCATTACCAAACATACTTTTTTTTTATGTTGGCCATTCCTACTATTGTGTACTGGCCGCCTAATGTTATCGTGTAAACTTTTCTTCATTTTTAAGTGAAAGATGGGAATTTTTATTGAGTATTGTTGAGGGATTGTGGGGAGATATTTAGGATTTGTATGAGTGCACTGAGTATGAGAAGAAGTTTTTCCCCTGGTGATTCGTTGTCTAGAAGTCGAGCTGTTTTCAGGATGATGTGGGTGTATGGCGTAAGACTGTTGATCAAAGTGAATTGCTGTGAGCGTTTGCTCTGTGCCAGGGGAAGCTTTGGAGTTAAGAGTTTGCTGCGCTTTGTTGCTTGGAGATTGATGTATCTATTTACTGTCTGTGAATGTCGGTAACATGTGCTTGTAAACCCGCAGGTACTTCCTGGCGGCTCCAGAGCGCATGCCCGGGCAGAGGCACCTCTACAGGTTGGGAGACCTTAACTCCACGGACCAGAACCCCGAGTGCCTCACGTGCCCCACGCTGCGGTCTATCGCCTCAGGCATCCCAATCCACAAGTATGACCCTCATGTGCGCTACCATACCATACATTTGTAACTATAGTTCAAGTAATATCATAGTGATACCACCAAAATATGGATACATTTGTAACTATAGTTCAAGTAATATCATAGTGATACCACCAGAATATGCATACATTTGTAACTATAGTTCAAGTAATATCATAGTGATACCACCAGAATATGGATACATTTGGAAGAGCACAACATACCCTGGCGAAAGAGAAATTAAGTGTAAAGTATCCTGTGTACCTATTTCTTTGCTACTAATTAATATTTTCCAGCGTCAAGAAATTCTCCGCATCAATACATTTTTGAATGATGTACAGTAGTTACAATAATACTTTTATGTTTTAAATTTTACTAAAATTATTTTTTCCTTGCAGTGCAGATGCTGAATACACATCTGTGACGCCATACTCTGGTTTAGTTATGATCCATCCCCCGACCAACTATTGTGTGACCAGTATGTGATCCTTCTCATCAGCATAATCAGCCCATCACTGTGTGTGACTCGCTAAGTTAACATGTTCGGTTATACATACATTTATGAGTTTAAGTGTTGCAGCCACATAATTTTTTTTGTATTTTCTGTACTTGTGCTCATCATTTATCTTGCAACCAGTGCTACATGCTAGATGATATTGGATTAAACCATTCATGTTAAAGAGAAGTATAGAGAATTCCACAAATCAGTTTAGCCACAAGCAAGACTGGACATGGTTACTTTGCTGTCATACATACTATTCATTGGCAATGTATCAACGATCGTGGACACTAGGACTTAATAGCTTAAAGCTCTTCTGTTGTCAGTTATGTGGTCACATATTGCCATGGGCGTGTAAGCCGTGGGAGTCATGGATATTCGAACACCCACTGGCGTTATAAGAACTCCCCACGGGAACTCTGATGACACTTATGGACCTACAATCGTACTTATTGAAGTTACTTTCTAACTGTAACATTTGTTTCATCTCTTACAGTAGCATTGGGTTCAGATTATATTGTTACTTCTATTTCAAAATCGAACATTTTTACGGTAAGCATTCGGGATTAGTTAACATTACAAGACATTGTAGGATATGAGAACTAAACTACTGTGGAAAGGTAAAACGTTTTCAAGCTTGCCAACATAAGCACAAAAATAGGTGGTATCCACACAATCAACAGAAAAATGTTTTTGTAAATTAAATGTAACATCCTTTAAATTTGATTTATTAAGACTGATGTTATAGTTAATTAAATTTCTGCATATATCGTCATTGCGATACTGATGTATGTCATGTCAAAAACAATACCGAGCACTTTTTAAAGTAATTTTTCGTGTGCAGTCTTGTTTTTACATGACAGACATCTGCGTCGCAATGGCGACTGTCCAAAAATCTCCATCCAGTCATTTAAATTTCGACTGCAAATTTTTGAAAACGAATTTATAGAATGTATATGTATCATAATTGTGTGCTCCTCAGCACTGTTCATGTAGCATCAGTGGTAATAAATTATAAATTACTTGATATGCTGACTGTCGGTATAGTAAAAGTACCAGAGTCTAACAGTGGTGATCTTCGGGAACCAAGAAAATTATATCATGTGCCCCAAAAAAAATTGATCAATCTGAAATAAAAGCTTAGCTAACAAGCTCTTCTGCGTTCGCTAATGGGCGTTGGCGTAGATCCAAATGGTTGTGGTAAAACTAAACTATTTTCAAGATGGACCCACACTGAAAAACTATGCTTTCTAAGCCCCTGAATATTGCAACTTGCCATGCACGTACAGCAGCTATTTTAATATATCCACGAACATCATGTTTGCACTTTCCCTACCAGTGACAAAAATGCTACAATATTATCAGCTGTCTGTTCAATACTGCACGGGAAATTATGCCGTAATTGTTTGGTACATATCAACATTAGTTTATATGTACATATATATAATTGACCTAATTCTGTAGACACTTAGAAATCCAAGGAGGGAGGGTATCTATAAATAACTCTGTGCATACGTAAACAATAGATTTTGTCTTCCTGCATACAATTATTTGCAGAGCAGCAGCAAAAGGACCAAAGAATTAGAAGGTATCAAATATAAAATCCTTATTTGTACAAGGCTTTATGTAGTACAACAATCAAATTACTGAAAGTTAATATTCATCCATTGAACATACGGGATTTCTTGTAGTTTAGTCCAACTGTTTTGTACACTGCTGAGCTACACGATACATTAATGACTCTTACAGTGGCTAATCAATGTTTTGGTATGTTTGCTTTTCCTTTACTTGTGACGCTCTTGCAAAAAAACAAGATACATTCTTGAAATAACCATTGCCTCGAAGTGTATCACTGGAAGACCAGGCATTTCACGAACTGTATTGGTGACAAGTTAGACATCAAATACTTGTTTTACATTCACCTAAATGTAGGGTGTAGTTGAGATGGTGCGTTTGGGAGGACTCTGGGTCTATAACAATAGTGCAGAAAAAGGAGGAATGAATCATTGGAAAAATAATTCTTGCAGAGACAGCAGTCAAAGAACAAATGTTAAAGGTTCGGGCATGCGTAGGACTGTGAAGGCTACCATATAAGTCACTGAAGCAGTCAAATTTTCCAGCTGATTGGTCACTAGCCAATACGAATAGCTGAGAATTAACTTTCACTAGGGCGCATGTCTAGTGAGTTGCAAAACAGTTCCAGCTGTTTTCAGTGTACACCACCACACTAATGCACAAGTGTCTATAATTAGCCGCCTTAATTATGGGGCGGCGATCAAAACCTAATAAAACTAGCATTAAATTTTTAAAAAAAAAAAGTACATTTTTGCATTAAAAATATTTATGTACTTAAAAGCATGTTACTATATTAAATAAACTATGGTGTAATTCCTGAAACCTCACTTCTCCCCTTCGTGTTAGGTCTTTGTTTCAAAAACTTCAATTTATAAAAGATAAACTTCTGAGGTTTCGGTCACTCGCTGAAATTATGTAATAGTGGTGAATCCTCGCCTTAATCAGATCGCAGCTGTACGTAGGCTTAGTTTATGGGCTTGAGCGGGTAATAATACAAGATATCATAATTGCTTCTGTCCAAAAACCATGTCTCCTTGGTATCCCGCAGCAACGACAGTAGGGAGGCGTGGCCGGGGGTGGGACCTCGGCCGGTGTGCCTCTACAACGACGCCCACTTCAGCACGGGGGCGTCGCCCAGGTACATGGTGCTGGAGTGCCTGGGGCCGGACACGCCCACCGCAGAGCTGGTGGACCTGAACTCCGGCGTCCATCTATTAATGCTGGACCCCCACGAACAGCTGCGTCAGCGATACCTCGCCATGGCGAGGCCGCAGGTCAGTGACACGGCTATTGTGGCCTGATGTTGAGCAAAATTAGCTAATAAATAAATTATAGCAGTAGAATTAATAACACCTTCATGTGCTGGCACTTTATTTCAACAAATAATGTCCTGGGGATCGAATTCTGATAAACATCGAGTTTTATTAATTATGATGTTTACGAAAAAAAAACACAATTCTAAAAGTCCACTTCCAGCTTTAGTAGTCATACCTTGCAGACTAAATCTATATAAATATCTGAAAAAGAACATAACTCTCTTCTACACTAACTACTTTGCGACACAAAATGTTTTAATGCTTATCTGCATAATAATTTACATTTGTGGTATTTCGATACACTTACTGGTAGTGTAGGGCCTATTCTTTTCATACCTTTTCATGCTTTAAGAATGTTCATTCTCACACTTTACGACACCACGTGTCATAATCCTTATCTACATCATAATCTACACTTATGATACATCGATACACTTTTCGTGGATATCTTCTGGTGTGGCATCGTCTTCGTACCATATTGGACGTTGCCCTAAGGATGTTCACTCACGGTCAAATATCAAAAATGTAAATTTTCATGTAGATAAAGATGATTACACATGGTGTCGCAAAGTAGTTAGCGTAGAAGAGAGTTATGTCCTTGTGAGTTATTTATATAGATTCTGTCTGCAGGGTATAACTACTAAAGCTGGAAGTGGACTTTTGGAGTTGTGTTTTTTCGTAAACATCATAATTCATAAAACTCGACGTTTACAAGAATTCGATCCCCAGGACATTATTTGTTGGAATACAGTGCCAGCACATGAAGGTGTTATTAATCAGACTGCTTTTATTAAGTATTTATTCACTGCCTGTTTTGTTCTCTCACAAGAAGATGAAGTTTGAGTTTGGTGATAAAAAAATTATGGATTTATAGAAAATTAATTGGTACTACTGGCAATTTGCATACTCTTGGCCAGGTAGAGCGTGTGTATAATGCATTAATATAAATTAAGTTTGTATGACCGACATCGGTTAAGTGGTTCTCAATTTTTTGTTTCGTGGTAATTGGCTTGATCATAGCAGGCTCTGAACTATTAGGAAACTGATTCCTCAGCCCTCTCAAAGTGATTCGTTCTAGGATATGAGCGCGAACTTGAATCAAAGAGGACCTGGATATGTTCCTGGGAAATCTCCACCCATGTAGTTTGTATGCAAGTCCACAAAGCATCAACAGTGGTTACTGGAGGTCCGTGACGAACAAGTCGCTTACCAATCATATCCCAAACATGTTCGATGGGCAACATCTCAGGTGAACGTGCAGGCCAGGAAAGCAGTAGTCCCCACCGTTCATTGCAGAAGTCTTACACATTCCTCGCCACATGTGGCCGGGCATTATCCTACTGAAACATGTCATGTGGAGTCGCCTGAAATAAAGGCAGTACCTCAGGCCCTAAAACCTCCCTGATGTAGCGGTTGCTGTTCAGATTGCCCTCAATACGTAGGAGTTGAGATTGCATGTTGTGTCCATTGGTGCCCCAAACTATCACATTGGCGTTTGTCAGCTATGTCGCTCGCTGCCAAATTACTGTCAGCACGGTAGCATCTAATATGTATGCGGACATCACTGTAGGACAGGTTGAAGCGTGACTCGTTCGGAAACACTACATTTTGCCACTCAGCATGCCAACGCCAATTGCAGTCTGAGGCTTTTGCTGTTTCTGGACATTGGAAGCCGATGTAATGGTATGCGTGCCACCAATCCAGACCGCAGCAGATGGCGTCGAACTGTCGATGCAGACAGGTCCACACCCGTTGCAGTGCTCCAGAGTCGGGACAACACTTTGGACGAGGATTTAAGGTCCGTTACGGCCATGTGGGCAAGACGGCCGTCATCCCATGCTGTGGTTACATTGCATGGTCCTGTACCCGCTCGTCGCTGCGTACAACCCTCTTTTATTCACTGGTGCAACACATGCATTACTGTCGTAGTAGCATGTCCTGTACGAGCCTAAATTGCATGGCATGACAAACCCATTTCCTGGAGACCGATCATTCTGCGTCATTCGAACTCACTCACATGCTAATACGGCGCCCTTGACGACGACGATGCATACTGGCACTTTGCTTTCACTTCGTTTGACGACTCTTCGCTGACAGAGCTTGGCGTAACACAGACCTTTCCGGTCGCACAAGAGGGCACTGTAGGGCGCACGTGTACGCCATCTCTCTGTAATTGTAATCACTTATTGCTGGTACACTGTTCTATACATCCTCCGAGTTTAGATTCGTTTTGGCCATTCTTTTTGGGTCTTGCAATATTTTCATAAACAATAGTTTATTTTTAAAGCAGTCTCTTTATAGCATTTCGCTCCTGTAACAGTATGCTGACGCAGTCTTGACGCTGCATATCTCTCTGTAGATAAATCATAAACTTTCAGTATTAGAGTTCCAGAACATCTTCACAAAAAAAAACGAAAGCCAATAGCAGAATGAAAAAAGTCCCACGATACAACGCTGCCTTGTAACAGCAGGTTACCACAATGTCACGAATTTATTTCAGAGTGTGATAGACTTCATAAATATGGACTTTCCAGTTGCTTGGGCAATTCTATCACAGTTTATAAGCCACGGCCTACAGGATTCATGGTTAGTATCGAACCTGCGATAACAGAGATACTGGAAAATCGTGGAGAATTCTTGACTGGCTATGTCTTCGGAAACATTCTAGCTGCTTGATCATCTTATAATTGGATGGTCGAGATTATGGTTTTGCTAAGTTCTTTGCAGACCAATTACAAACTTTTTACTTTAGAATATCAGTATACTCATCGGACCAGTGAAATATTACAGTATTTCCATTGCCTGTGTGATAGCCGATAATGAAAGAAAACTGTCTGACATATGCACAGTACATTGAATCCTAGAATAGTCATCTTTTGTCACAAAAAAACATTGCATCTACGTAAGAGATACGAGAAATATATCCAGTGCCCTTGGTATGTGGTAAAACTGACTGCTCACTGGGAAAGCGGCCAACGAAAAGACAATGGAGATACAAAATACGTATCAAAATTGAAGTGAAATAACCGATTATACAGCGAACTCCAGCAGGACTCGCCATTACAGTAAGACCTCTCGGGCATTACGCTTTTCTATTTTGTCGCAGTGCAATTAGCCCGAAGGCCTTACCGCACTTCGGCCTCCCTCTAGGCTGGGGAGAGGAATCTTGTCCTCTCATTGCAAGGCGACCAGGATTAATGCAACCGTTTGCCAGATCCTAAGGCCAAACCTGGCACGTCCGCACATCCCTACTCCCTCTACCATAGAGATTCTGAGACCCTCGCACTCAGAAACCAAGTGTGTGGTCTGGCCGGGGTTCTATCCATACCCCTAGTGCCTTTACAGAGCACAACCGGAGCAGGTTGCCTTTCACCGCCCGGTCTTTCCACAAGAGTGGGGATCGCTCCAGACCTCCTCCAGCATACGGAGTTAACCACTGCCAGCACGAGTCCAACCACGATGATCGGTCACCAGAGAGAACCTCATGGTGGGGCCAACCGATCGTCCCGTGCTACCACTTAATTTCCATGGCACTTGTGGGTTATTGATGACCGATCGTCCCGCCGGTAGCAAGTCTAGCCAGCAGAGACACATCCTTCCACCGAAGTGGTTGAGAGTGCCTCACACCCTATAAAGGGCCGGTCACCCGCCTTTCCCGCCAGGACCCCCCTCGTGAACAGGAGGCGATTACAGGACACGCCAGCAAGATGGTGTTACTGGTCAGAAACACGATGTGACGCCGTTTGCTAATCAGTTGGTGGTTACTTATTGACCAGCCATGATCACAGCCAATTGGGAATTCTTACCCAACAAACATTAGCCAATCAACTAATGGCCAAGTATACATCAAGGGAACCACCAGATCGTTTCGCTTCTGTTTACTCGCCTGTTACGTGGCTGAGTCTCCAGTGTACAGAGGAGTGGAGAGAGTAGCATACATGTCACTAAAACTCGAGGGGCCGCGGCGGTGTAGTGGTTATACTATTAGCCTCCTACTAAGGCGAACCGGGTTCAATTCCTGGCTAGGTCACCCCCGGATTTTTGCATGTGGGAATCGCGCTGGACGATGCCACTGGTCGGCGGCTTTTCTCGGTATCTCCCGTTTACCCCGCCTTTGCATTCCGACCCTGCACCATACTCTTCTCGCTTCGCCCTCATCGGCTCTCAATACCTTGAAATTTAAGAGCCGCCCAGATCTCTTCACTCCTCACTTACTGAAACTCGAAATTTTCACTTCTGTGTTAAATAGCTAGGGGCAGGGAAACTTCGAGTTTTGAACGACTTGTAGGCTAGACTCCACTGTCCTTTGTATTTTCGAGCCCCAGCTTTCTGTACATTGGCTGCTGCCCCAGTGTGTAGCCAGTTCTACCTCAGACCAAGTGGCACGTGATTCGGTGTTTGTTTCCGCCAACGACTGTTATTGGCTCAGAGTTCACTTGGGCGTGTCTAATGAACTGTGATCCAATTACTTACATTATAGAAATATACATGAGTTTGAATTCTACCTTGTCCTAAAATGAATTACCGAACTTTTTCAGTCACTTCAAATAGATTTTGAAAAATATTTTTCTTCCCGAATACATTTTTTTAAAGGCTGTTCACAATAAAGTGGGCACTTTTGAAATGAACCTTTCAAAAAGTCACTACTCTTACCTGCTTATATTTTAACGGGCACAGTAAGTGACATTCACCCAGTAAAGTTGGTAACGATGGCTGGAAAGTAGTTCCATATCTTAACGTCGAACAAAAAGTGTTAGGTAATCATTTGTGATAACTTAATAATTATCACTTTCGCTTCCTGTATTTTTAATGCATCGAAGTGTAAAAATGAGCAGATTTACAAAATACTTACTTTCCTAATAATTTCACAGTTTCGCTTGACCAACGTATGGATAAAGTGACGAGGCCCATGGCAATGTTAATGTTACATAAGGCGAATGAATACACAACGTGCATATAAGTAGATCGTAAGCAGGGCTTTCAAAAGTGCTCATTTTACCTTGAACAGCCTTTAATACAAACAATTATTTCTACCATTAACAATATATAGGCTACACGCTGGTGCTATTATAGTCATAACAACGTGTATCAAAAATATTTTGATGGCTCAATTATGTGTTTGATTGTATAATATATGAAAAAAAGTGTTGTTTAGATGAACACATCTGTCTCTTGGTATGCAAGAATTAGAATTTTTTTTCCGTACTGTATAGATATTTTGGAGATGGGAACTGCACTATAAACCGGAAATACTCTCTGACTGTAGTCTGGACACAATCGTGTAACGAAATATTATTTTTAGAGTAAATTTTAAAAACTAGAACTTTTATTGGCATTGATAAAATGGCGCAAAATGAGCTGAAGCCTTTCATTTAGTATTCACAATAAATAATAGCTCTCCTGAAAAAAAAAATAACCGGAGTACTAAAAGTTTTATATTTTCTGTGTAATACGAGCTAGTTAATGATTCAACGGACTACATAGATTTAATAGTTAAGGGTAATTTTTTTTTCATTTATACCATGTGATCAAATAACACTTCAGAATTTTCGCATCCAAAAAATGTATATAGCTATGTAATGTAACTTATTAAATTCAAATGAAAAATTTAGTTCAAGTGAACAAATTTTTTGTCTAGGATACTTTTTTTTTTATCGTTTTGGTCAACTATGGACCACGCTATTTCAACTGTTTCCGTCTTCCTTTAACGTTTGCCCAGTATTCTTGCATTCTTTTTCGGTTAGCTTCCCTCCGTTCTTCGGTCCACACCTTGCCTATCTTCATTTTGGGTTTTCGGCTGGAAACCCTGATATGCTTGAAGTTACTTCTTCAGAGAGTTACGTTCCAAGATGTCATCATGTGAGATCCCTAGTTCTTGCAAGTCTTTTTCCACTTCGGTAAACCAGACCTCTTTGGTCTTCTTATTAAAAAAAGTAGGGGAAAATTTGATTCCATAGTCTTTCTGAACTCATTCACGTCAAGTGCCTATAGAAAGCAATTCTCTTTTTCCTAATGGCATCCGTTATTTTCTCCACATGTAAATATAACTCATGGTTGTGTCTACTTCTGTACTCATCATTTATTTTTTACCAGGCCCAGGAAATTTCTCAGAATATTCCTCTCTTTGGCCTCTAGCTGTTCCATCAGGCCTTTCTTATTCATTGCAAGGCATTCTGCTGCGTATAAAGCCTCCGGTAGAATGACTGCACAGTAGTGTCTGAGCTTGGCGTTGAAGGTCACCGATCGTTTGTTATAGACATCTTTGGTAAGGTGGTATGCCATTTCCATCTTTTTGATCCTTGACACGAAGGCTTCATTCTCACAGATGTTGGACCCTATCCATTCGCCTAGGTATTTGAATTTCTCTACCTGTTTTATTTTTCCCTGATTCGCCACTAGTTTTTTTGGGTGCTGACTTGATGTTCGTCATGAAACGTGTCTTTTCAAAGGAGATCTGGAGGCCCACCTTAGCTGCTTGCATCTGAGGCTGATTAATTTGTTTAGCAGCATTGTCGAGTGAATAAGAGAAAATCGCTGGATCATCTGCGAAAGCTAAACAATCGATAGTCAGGTTCTTTCTCTTACAGCCTAGTTTTACCCCGTTCTCAACACCTTCCTTTTCCAGTTCTTTCCGCCCTCACGAATAATTTTCTCTAGAAGACAATTGAAGAACAGCGGCGAGAGCCCATCTCCCACTTCACCCCTGTTCTAATTTCAAAGGCGTTCCAAGTTACTTTAATTTTGTACTTCCTGGCTACTTTCTCAGGAGCACCAGAACAGCTGACGTTAGGATAACAAAGAAAGCACGGTGCATAACGACAGATTACTAATTGTCGTACAGAACAGCTGACGTTAGGATAACAAAGAAAGCACGTTGCATAACGACAGATTACTAATTGTCGTACAGAACAGCTGACGTTAGGATAACAAAGAAAGCACGGTGCATAACGACAGATTACTAATTGTCGTACAGAACAGCTGACGTTAGGATAACAAAGAAAGCACGGTGCATAAAGACAGATTACTAATTGTCGTACAGAACAGCTTCAGACTTATTGTAGATGTAAGAATTTTCTGGTATGATCTGATAAACACAGGGTTTATGTCTCTGGCTTCCAGGGTTTAAGCTGTGTGCATGTGTTTTCATGGAATGTAGCTACTGTGATTCGTGGTAAACCAAACTCTTTCGAAGACAACACGAAAAAATTCATGTGCTTTACTAGATGTATTTTAAACTAAACGCTATCTGAAGTGCTTGAAGAAATCTTGGTAACGAATGTACATGAGTTGTTCAGTATGTCAGCGTCTAATTATTGTTGGCAACTGAAATTGGTTTCTAATATAAAAAAAGGGGTTTGCCGTTAATTCAGCGCTTTGACAAAATTCCCTGCTGGTTAATGAATGTATTCTAATAGACGCGCTCGTATTCAATCAATAAGGTTGGCAGCGTAGTAGAAAAAGTAGTTCCACGAGTAAACGCTGTAATATTAGTGTTTAAATTTGTGGTCAGTGGATATATTCAGTTTATAAGCAATGGTAACAACCGGCGTGTTACTAACATATTTACAACACAAACAATTTCGTTGATACACTTGATGAGTGCGTGAATAAAGTGATCAGGTCGATGGCAACGTTCATTGTACACATTGTGGAAGAATAAAAAATGGGAAGAAATGCAAAGCGTCAGTAGGGCTCTAAAAAGTGCTGAATTTGAGCGTGAACAGCCTGTAGTGGTGTTTTATTGACGTCAGAGTAAGACTTTGTGTAATAGTAAAGAATGTGTGTTTCTAAAAGTTCCCCGTGGCCACATGATCAACACGTGGGTAGCCTATACTAGTCATTGAGCCCACCTGTGTTAGTTTTTACAAGTGGCGAACGTGCACTAGAAGCTAGGCACGTCTTTACTAAGAGGCTCGGTTAATAACTGCTTTCGCTGTAAATTGAGCTCTTTAGAAATAAAACTTAGAAATAATCCCTGCCATTAAGGAGAACCTCCACCCGCCATACTGAATTCTTAATTTTTCTAGATTATGATAGAAAAAAAAATTCTGAAAGTACCCTTAACCCAACTAGCTATTAACCTTACGTCAGTACAGACATAACAACTGAACTACGAAATCGTCTTTAGGTCAGAATATTGTCTTAGCAAAATTAATATTGTAACGTAATAATGAGATCGTAGTTCAGTCGATATGCCTGTACTGCTGTGAGAGGTCAATAGCTAGTAGGATATTTCGGAATTTTCTTTTTAGAAATACAAACAAGTTATAAAACCCAAGAAAGTGGCGGAGAAAGGTTCCCTTTAACTGCATGTGTTTCAACGGACTCACTGACCGCCATGATCCCAGCAAGTTTGAATCGCATGGAAAGTAGTTCTATGTCACAATGTTGTATTAAAAATTGGACACTTAAATGTGTAATTAGTCAACACATTAAATATCATTTCTGTTTTTTTTTATGCACATATCCGACATATTTACATACCTAACAATTTCACAGTTTCAGTAGGTTGTTCGACGCATAAATAAAGTGAGCTGGTTTATCATGGTGGAATGATAGAAAAAGGAGAAAAGTAGAACTTAATAGTGCGCGGATCATCAAGTATATTCTAAACTTGTTAACTGAAGTACACAGATCTTTGGAAGCCATTACATAATATTTAAGAAACGACAGTCTTAGATAATAGTTTCCGCTAACTCTGTGAGAAAATACCTTGCCCGGGCGATGCGTCGTTCTAGCGTGACACCGCGCACGGCAAAGAAATGTGCAGATTTGCAGTGTGTGATCTAGCTACACAGGAATTGCATCAGTCTGGCTAAATATTTGTTCTCAAAGTTGGCAAAACTTGCTGTCTAGTATCACGTTTTTAGTCAATTTGTGCTGCGCCATCTTAAGTAGGGCTTTCGAACGAGCACGAATATACTAACATACACACTGGACAGGAATAAAAATACTTATGTTGGTAGGCATGCGTTTCTGCTTGTCCTCGTAAGTTGCCACTCCTCTACTCGCAAGTGATTACCGTGTAATAAGATGCAAAACGAAAGTAATTTTTTGATTTGTGCACATATTGGATTAATAAAATGTATTTCGGTGGTAAGCTAGACTCCACTGCCTTATAAATAAGTGGATACAGTTCTTGGTTTCATTGGCCACTGCACTGTAATCAACGTCACGTATCTGCTCGGTCCTGAAAAGAGATTGGTCACTCCGCCGCTGAACATGTATTATTGGTTCAAGAGTTCTCCGAGGCATGCCAAACATATTTTTGGCCAATGGCTGATCTGCACATATAAGATATATTAATTTACTCGCCGAAAGTATGGCGGAGTATTCAAGACTAATTTTCACTGAATAACGTAATTTATAGTTTTCTTGTTATATTCTCATATCACGCAGTCCTCACACTCAATTTACATCAACGTCTCTTAACAGCTGCGTGTGAAAGTGCTCGATTAACTGTAGGTGTAGCCTACTGTACAAACTGTACAGACGTGTGAGCGTGGCAAGAACTGCGGAGAAAGGGTAAGGTACAGCGTGTCGAGTGGGTAAATGTATATTGTGGAAGTTTCTGAATTAGTAATTTTATACTGTTGTGTTGGTACTGGTGTAAGTTATTGGAGAAAGGAGTGAAAATGTATGAGTAATAATATTGTGGGAATGTTCTGTATTTGATGTTAATGTGTACACTGTAATGTGTATAAGCTGTTAACGGTAAAATGAGCACTTTCGAAAGCCCTGCTTAAGATCTACTTGAGTACACGTTGTGTATTCCTCCTCCTTATATAAAATTAACATTGCCATGTGCATCGTAACTTTATTCATGCGTCGGTCAAATGAAACTATGAAATTATTAAGAAAGTAAATTCTTTACAAACTTGCTCAATTTTACACTTCGATGAATTAAAAAATAATCGAAGCGAAATAAATAAATTTAAGTTACCTCGAATGGTTACCTAACACTTTTTATTCGTGTTTAAGATATGGAACTATTTTCCATCCATCGTTGCCAACTTTACTGGGTGAACATCAGTCAGTGCGCCCATTAAAATATATGCATGTAGGAGCAGTGACTTTTTTCTAAGGTACATTTTCACAGTGCTCACTTTATCGTGAACAGACTTTAATAAAGACGGTGGTAGTTCGTTGTATAAAATTTTGTTCCACTGTTATACATTATTACAATAAAGCGAAACGGCTGAAATCTCGGAGCATCACAGCGCGACATTACAGTGCAATGACAAGAGCATCACAGCTCCTGTGATGCTCCTGTGAAAGCATCGGATAATACGTGTATGCGACATTACAGTGCAATGACACTTATTGGTCAACACAACGGCAATGAGAATACAACGAGAGTTGCTGTTCAGGTGAAGACGTGAAGAGATTTGGTCAGCTCTTAACATCGAGGTCTTGAGAGCCGACGTGGGTGATTGACATGAGTATGGAGCAGCACCGGAATGAAAGGGCGGGGGACGGGAGATCACCGAGAAAATCCCGCCGACCAACGGCATCGTCCGGCACGATCCACACATGCGAAAATCCGGAGTGACCCGACCGGGGATTGAGCCAGGATCGGCTTTTCCAGGTGAAGACGTTCCAGGTGGAGGTGAAGGGTGGCTACCACGCCCAGGTGCGGCTCCACCTGCCCCCGGGTCACAGGGAACACGAGGAGATGGTCTTCCCGCTCGTCCTCCACGTGTGAGTACATAGCGTAGCGTAGCTTACCTTACTGTAGCGCCTCTCCCGGGGCGGTGGCCCGCAGAATACCTGAGCGTACAGAAGCGAAGCAGCGCCCGTCTGACACCAGCACGCTCACGTCTGGAAAAAACTACTTCATTGGTGACAGCCCAACTAACACAAAATGTTTTGCAATAGACCTACATTAGTCAGGTGCAAAACAGTAAATTAAAAAAAAATCTTTATCTTTCAAAAATTATTATTTCTCAGTCATATAAAAAAAAAAGGTGCGTTCTTTAAGTTTGAAATCTGTGTTCTATATCTACTTGTTTTTCACGTACCAAACTCAAGCCAACACAAAATTCTTAAAGTTCGTAAAATAATTTTCGATGAACAAAAATAATCATGTCGATAAAAATGATTAATTTTAAAATATTTCTGAACTCCACTGAAGTAAATGTAATGTGACAATTTTAATAAACTTCATAATATTATCAGTTGTGGAGAATTACACACTGACGAATTATTTGATATTAGTGGTGATTATACATGTATGATGATGTAATGTACGGTATAGTTAACTTATAAAATATTTATGAAAATTTTACATCATGCAGTGTCTTACAACGACTTATTTCTTTTTTACTTTGCATTAGCTAATTGTTCATTTATTGGTTTTAAGTATAGATTTTATTGTTTTTCTTAGTATTTTTCAAGCAACTTACTATTTAAACTATGTTATAAAACATATTTAATTATTTTACCATGATTTTTAAGTTCTATTTGAAATCTTGATAAATCTGTAGCTATTTTTACATTACTTTGCAAGTAGATAATACTTTTTCTTTGCTAAAAATGAATACAAATTCAATAATAATGTGAATGTTAGTTTTTAAATTTAATTTTAAATTTTACATTACAATTCTATGTAAGAGATATCTTATAAATTAAAGTTATAAACTGAAGAATAATTAAATTAATAAAAATGATAAATGGGAAGTAAAGCAATACCAATGGTTTAAAACATATGACAAATACTATATCATTATTTAAATATCTCCACCAATTAGTTATTTTCATAAATCTCCCAAGAGCAATTCAATGTTTACTGGCTTGTCAAATTTAAATTATTTTATTAATATGAAGAGCAAATAAATTTTCATTAGTAATGTTTTTGTTTTAAAATTTAGTTTTATCCTTTACATAACAGTTACATTTTCATCATAAATAAATTTTATTATAACTTTGTTTCTAAAAGTTCGAATGCTTTTACCAAGAACTGAATTATTCATCAATTTTCAAAAGTATTTTCCTAGTATTAATATCTTTGGTTCTCATTACAGATTTTAAATTAATATATTTACTTTTTGTTAGTTGCCAATAGCATGTATTTTCTAAAATTTTGTTCATGTCCTGTTGCGTTGAAATTAATTTTATTTTGTAAATTGTTACAGTGTTTTCAAGTTTCTTGTTAATAGTTCTTAAAGAATATATTATTTTAACAATTAAACATTACTTACGTCCTCTCTGCTCTTCCTATCATTTTTAGTACCTACTGCTGTGTCCATAAAAACTTTTAAAGACTGTCCTCGATAAAGTGAGCGCTTTTGAAATCACCCTTGGAAAAAAATCACTGCCTCTACCTGCATATATTATAATGAACGCCCTGAGTGAGATGCGTCCAGTAAAGTTAGTAGCAATGGATGGGAAGTAGTTCCTTATCTTAGCATGGAATAAAAAGTGTTAAGTAACCATTTCTGATAACTTTTTTTTTTTTTTTTTTTTTATCGAAGTGTGAAAATTAGCAGGTTTGTTAAATATTTACTTTTCTAATAATTTCACAGTTTCACTTGACCTACGCAGGAATAAAGCGATGAGAACCATGACAATGTTAATCTTACATAAGGCTGAAGAATACACAACATGCTTGCAAGTAGATCTTAAGCAGGGCTTTCAAAAGTTCTCATTTAACCGTGAACAGCCTATGTCAGTGTGGTGTTTTATTTTTCTTCAATAGTTCTTTTCACTGAATAATAATGATTAACTTCAACTGTAAATATATTATTTTTATTTAAGTTACAAAAATTTAACTGTTTTCGCTATTCTCTCTATTTATCCACCTTCATCACAATTATATTTGGAATGGTCAAGGTAACCCATATACATATTGTTAATATCTGTAAGTAATTAATTGAAATTTATGTTTCCTCTTGACTCGCACTTTATTTAATAAAATGTACTTACAATATATTATAACGAAAATTTATAATTCCGTCTTGTTTTTCCTTCCTACAGTAATAAATTTTCTTAGCGATAATATTTTTCCAATACATTTACCACATAAATTTTATTTTTTCTAATTTTTTTAAGTATTATCAACTCTTTTTTTTAATCGATTCATTGCACTCACTGCAAACATGATACCTAATGCTCTCGTCTGTAATTGTTTTCAATAATATTTCAAATCTTACTATCTTTGCAAATTTTATTTTTATTTTTGTATTATTTTTTATGTTATAAATTAATTCTTCACAATTTTATGTTTTTAAAGTCTTAACTACTTATTTTTGCAGTATATTTTCAACATGTTAGTACGATAATTTTTGTTATTGGAAGGTATTTCTGTATCAATTTTTTAAATTATTTATCAGTTCATTTCTAATTTGACCTTATTTAATAATTATTTTAATGGAAAGTACAACTTAAAAATATTATGTATATAAGCATATTTTTATTTTACATTTAATATAAATACTTAAGTATTTAATTTAATAAAAGATTGGATTAACTACTTGCGGATGACTCAGCTTAGTTCAAAAACTTGCACAGTTGGAAATAAAAAAAGTAAAAAAAAAAACCATAAAAACATCGAATTTTCAAGTTGTGCGTTGATATGTTGGTTGATCAAATTGCTGTGTTATAAATGATAGTTTAAAAGTTATGCTACCTGATAAAATTGTTTGGAAAATCATATTTAAAGGTAATGAATTAAAAGGCTGTTGGTGTTAACTATCAATAAAAAAAAAGCAAATGAATTGTGGTAAAGTAACATGCGAGATAAAATATCCGCAGATACATTTTATCGATCAACTTCAATCACCCATGTAATTATATAATTCGTAACTTTTATTTTTTCAAAAGTTTAGAAATGGTAATTAATTTTTTTAATTTTCACGTGTCTATTTATTCAAAAGTGTTCAGGAATTTTTCTATTAATGTTGAATTTTGTAGTATCATTTTTAATGAAACGAGCCTTTTTTTTCTCCTCCCCCCCCCCCCCCCCCCCCCCCCTCAGAAAGTCGCTCGGATTCAGTTTGATTTTGGTTTATAAAATTCAAGTATGGATAACATAATTTAAATTGTGTATTGGAAAAGCGAAATTTCCAAAAATAAACGAAAGTAACAATTCTTGGTAGATGAAGGGTTTTGGTCTATAATCCATACATGAGGACAATTCTCGAAGTCTCTAAAAACCAGTAAGCAACTTAGTATGCTTATCAACCGTGATGCCATTTTTCTTCTGCCTACTTATTTGTCCTGCACTTAAGTCATTCTCCCGCCATGCAATTTCATTTCTGTGAACCTATCTATCTTGTGCTCAGGCGGTCTGTGGCCCTGTCACGTCGTTTCTTTGTGCCCATTTATTTTGTGTTTGTAATATGTTGGGGTGCAGTAGAGTTCCTATATATTTTACTCTGGCATGTTCTATGTGTACGCCTATTGGCGAAAGAAGCAAGCTTTGGTGACAAAAATGTTGTTTCTCAATTTCTGCAAATAAGTTATCTGTTGGTTCCCAAAGACTGTTAATACTGCTGGCAGTCAACCATTCTTACGCCTGTAGTAAATTTTATGAAGCAGTTAATAACTTATTGTACATACATGGTATACTCATAAATGTTCTCCATTACTACTGAGTTACATTCCAAAAATTAATTTTAAAAAATCGAATTTGCACGTTTTTTTAATTGGCCTAATTATCTACTCAAACCCAAAAATTATTTCTTATAACTGAATGATAGTGATTTTACTACTGATAAAAATATTCCCTTGTGCGTCGTGTAGTTAGTGTCATCTTGTGATTATAACATAGGTGGGTAAATGTTATAGCTTTCAACAAATGTTCCTCACTTGTAGCCTGCATTACCTCGTGACGTTGACGCCATGTCAAATGAATACCGTAATACATGTTCAGTATTGAAACGTAAGCAATTTAAGATATGATACGAGTAAGATTACACTGTAAGCCCAAATCAGTGATATAAATAAGTGAAATAGCATTCACTGAATGTCAGTTGATAAGTTAGTGCTGACTGGTAAATCAAGCAAATGGATTGGGAACAAGTGCATTATGGCAGGTGAATTCTCGACATTCAGTGGCACTCACGCATAACTTAGATCAGTGAGATTCAGCCAGCATATCAAATAGTTATCTGGTCCTGATTAGCAGTCGCGCCATTTTAACTGGTTTGCACTGATTTAGCTCACTTCTCACTATTTCGTTTCAGATTATATACAAGTGGTCAATGGGGGTTATCATAATTCCAGTGAGGGCTTTTACAGCACCAGAGCGGATCCAAACACACGCGACTCTCGTGTGGTTTCCACGCCAATGCACGGCACTCGCTATAGGATATGCATTCTTTATTGTACACAAAAAAATTTTGCGCAATTATGCACATGGAAGTTTAAATCCTATACGTTTGTTTTTTTTTTTTTTTTTTTTTTTGCAGTAACTGCATACAATTTCGGCATAAAGTAGGTTACACAAGCTGACAAATAGAGGAGTCACTAATTAGCAGTGCAAAACCAGATCACTAGTATGATGCTAGGCGTTGCCGCTAATCAGTGAAAACATCGTAACAGCTTGCTGGCAGTATCGGAAGTCCTTCGAACTGCCTGAACACGTAACACACATGAGCACATGAGTTTACATTATGAGTTGCATGACAGGTAGAAATTATCAAATGTTTGCATTTGCCATTTTTATATCACATAACTCTAAAAAAAAGCTAAGAATTTTCAATGTATATATTTTTCAATTTATTATTTCCAAAACGGTTAGATTATCACATATGTATCACTTATTACATTCATTAACAAATTGGTGATATTGTATCCTTTTCACGCAGAGTAGCAATTAAGTTACAATGACATCAAAACAGCTCAGCCAACAATCCTGCCTACATTCTTACCAAAATTATTACCCGAACATTGTTTAGTATCCCATACAATTACCTCCCATCTTCAGTCCTGGAATACGCACTTAAACAATCAAGATGCAAAAGGAATGTTGTCTTTCTTGAATGGCATGTGTTTACCTTCTCGCTAGTGCAAAAACAGATGGCCCAGGAAATATTTACACATGCACAGGTCAACACAACAGTGTCTTGCGCTCGATATCGAAATCCCCCGCTCTCTTCACCCCGATTACGCATGTCGAATGTTTTAATGGTTTGAAAATTAAGTGTTGTTTATTAATTTTAATATTATATATATATACGTGTGTGTAAAGATAAAAGGTTTCAAATGTTTAAAATAATGAATTATAAAAACATTGTGATTTTAATATAATATTAAACAATACAATGTAAAATATTTAATTATTAAATCAATTAATATTTAAAATATTACAATTATAATGAAATACAATACTATAAAATTTAATACAGTATATTTAATTCAATATTATATTATAACAGATATATAATATAAAATGATACAATATAATATAAAATAATTTTATGCTCTATCAATTAATGCAGTATAATATTATGCAGCATAATTCAATATTATATAAGTAAATACAATAAAATGTAAATAACATAGTATAATATAAGTTTGATAGCACATCCTCCACTTTTGAAGCACATAATTTTTTGTGGTGTTGATGGAGGGGTAGGAGGTGTTGCCTGTATGACTTAAGCTGCTAGTGTGTGTGGTATGTACTGTAGCTGCTAGTGTGTGTGTGGTGTGTACTGTAGCTGCTAGTGTGTGTGTGTGATGTGTGCTGTAGCTGCTAGTGTGTGTGGTGTGTACTGTAGCTGCTAGTGTGTGTGGTGTGTACTGTAGCTGCTAGTGTGTGTGTGTGGTGTGTACTGTAGCTGCTAGTATGTGTGTGTGGTGTGTACTGTAGCTGCTAGTGTGTGTGTGTGGTATGTACTGTAGCTGCTAGTGTGTGTGTGATGTGTGCTGTAGCTGCTAGTGTGTGTGGTGTATACTGTAGCTGCTAGTGTGTGTGGTGTGTACTGTAGCTGCTAGTGTGTGTGGTGTGTACTGTAGCTGCTAGTGTGTGTGTGTGATATGTGCTGTAGCTGCTAGTGTGGGTGTGTGATGTGTGCTGTAGCTGCTAGTGTATGTGTGGCGTGTGTACTGCAGGTGCGCGGCGCCGGGCTCGCAGCTCGTGTCAGAGCGCTGGGGCGTGGACTGGGGCACGTACCTAGCGAGCGGCCGCAACTTCATCGTGGCGCAGATCGACGGCCGCGGCTCCGGCTTCCAGGGCGAGCGGCTGCTGCACCAGCTGCGCCACCGCCTCGGCACCGTCGAGGTCGACGACCAGATCGCCGTCATCAGGTGCGTGCCGAGGCGCCGTAACTCCGCCTTCGTCATACACATAGGCATGACCACGGGCTGTTCCGAGTGTGCTACGACCATCCATTATGCATGACAGCTGTCAAAGAAAGACACTAAACTTCTCCTTTACACCGGCACTGGCCGATAGTCATTCAACCATACAAAAATGGATTCTTGTTTTTAACGAGCTGTCTCAAATAAATATATACAGAGAGGTCCGCCTAGCGTGGACACCTCCAAAATGTCCGGAAAGGTTGCAAATCACAAAATGTGATTTTCGCTAAATAAAATTACGTACGGGGGCAAGTAATTTGCCGCAAAGTGACTACCTATTCATAATACGTGTATGGACAGAAATAATTAAACCACATATGATTTTTCCCCTGGAAGCATACATTTATTTCAACGGTATCTGAAAGTATATGCAAAGAGGAATTCAGTAATCTAGCATATGCAATGGAAAGTAACACAGAAACGCCAAAAAATAATGTGCAAATATTACTAAGTTAAGTGGGCCAGTAGCATGGGGCAGTGGACCTGTACTCACAGCTGTAAGCAAGTAACATGCGCCGTGACTCATCCTGGAAGGACCGCTTCCTAACAGCAGCGTAGCGCCAGTCCCCATAATCTGTTATGGTAAATGGTATTGCAGCTGTATGTGCGCTATGAAGTTCACGAATGAGGAAAAATTGGAAGCTCTACTTATTTATGGCGAGTATGGCAGAAATTCCAAGCAAGTCATCCAAATGTATGGTGGAATTAGACGCCCATCTCAAGTCAAACGATACGAAGAATTTCCACGTGTCACTTGTCACGAGGGATTGGAATTCCACAGCACGAGTGCGACGAAAGACTGCTACGGGCGGGACGCATCAACACGATTTCAAAGAAATCCCCCACATGGATACGCGAGAACTGTCCAAGTTCGTAAGAATAAGTAATACAAGTGTATTACGGATACAGCGCCAATGGGAATTCCATTCATATCACGTAACTCTTCACCAGACATTAAACGAAGGTGGTTTCTGGCAGCGTGTTCAGTTGTAGGTTTGTTCTGATGTCTGCAAGGAATGAGAACAATTTACTGAAGAACGTACTATTTAACGATGAAACGACCTTCACAAACCATGAGCGCGTAAATTTACGAAATAAGCACACTGTGCGATGGAGAATCTGTGTTGGGTCCGGCACGTGGAACTCCAACGACAGTGGAAAGTGAATGTGTGGTGTGGAATCGTTGGAGACTACGTCATAGGGCCATACTTCATTCAAGGGATAATGACCGGCCGTACAAACGACAGTTTTCTTTAGAGAGGCAGTACTGGCACTTCTGGAAGTCATACCGCTCGACTTACGTCGTGATATGTGGTTTCAGCATGTTGGTTGTCCTGCCCATTTTGCTTTTGTGGCGAGGTAAGTGTTAAATGAAACGTCTCCAAACCGGTGGATTGGGAGTGGTGTTGTAAGATGGCCAACTCACTCCGCGGAACCCACGCCTCTCGATTTTTTCCTGTGGGGTGCACAACACGGTTCCTACGATGCCAGAAGACATGCAGGAACATATTGCGGAGGCTTGCAGAGGCATTACGCCAGAAACACTTCAGGCCGCTCGATCGTCGTTCGCTGCATGTGCGTTTACAAATGTGTACTGCTGTCGATGGTAAACACATCGAGCACAGGCCGTGAAAAGACCTAGTGTGAAGCGTTTCAACCATAACTGTGCTCTTTTGTACTACGCTTGCATATGCAATTACATTTCTCCTTAGGTTAGTTTGTTCTATTTTTGTTGTGCATCTGTATGCACTCGTTACTCAGTACAGTTAATGACTAGGAAATAAATCTCCTGAATTACATTACAATCTGAATAAGATGTAATGTATTGATAACAGACTTGCACTCACATTGCCTGTTTTCCCTCCGCTGTGGTGCTCTTCTTTACCCAATATCGCATTATGTGCCCCTTACCCCATTAATTAAGGTAAGCGCTATGCTGCTATAAAAAAGTGGTCCCGCCAGGACGAGTCACGACGCGTGTTGCTTGCTTACAGCTCGCATATGCTTTATCACTCAGTTCCTCCTGCGCGTACTTTCAGATGATATTGTAATAAATGTATGTTTCCAGGGGGAAAATCATATGTGGTTTGATTATTTCTGGCCATTCACGTGTTAGGAATAGCCACTTTGCGGCAAATTACTTGCGCCCATACGTAATTTCATTTAGCGATAACCGCATTTCGTGATCTGTAACCATTCCGGAAATTTTGGGCGTGTCCACATTAGGCGGACCATCCTGTATATTGGGTCTTAGCTACAGATTCTGTATGTTAAATTACATGGTATACATACGGGTTTTATTAATTGGACCACCCATTAACTGTCTCTGGCCACATATTCTGATTTTCACCACTGTACAGCACAAAGAAGGTACTCGGATAGGACACTTATCCGGATTTCAGTAACAAGTTACATAACCGTTTAATTAAGAAATACATATATCTGCCCTACCACATAAGTAACCTCTCCAGATATTCACATCTGTACAACAAACACTAGACACTCGGATAAAACACCTAACCGAATTTGAAATCAGAGGCTTCATTTCTCCTTCAAATGTGCTGACTTCTATCTAATCGGATAGGTCACCTATCAACAAACTTCAGACAACTTGATTGAGTGCCTATCCGAATTACGTCAAAGGGTTTAATTTCGTCTCAAAATATCTGTTACCTATCCGGATTTTCGCTACTCTACAACACGCTGGCCAGCAGCACGATGAAGGCGGATTCATACGTTCGCGGATCACACTGACCAGACAGAACAAACAGAACACATTTCAACGACAACCACTCACACATTATCTGAAAATATGTGTTATTTGCGTACTCAAAGCTGAAAGCGTTTTTTTTTTTTTTTGTCCATCAACTGCTGAGAACATAGTTCCCATTCCTTATAAGTTATCTACATATTGATGAGGTTGCTATTTCCTGCGAGTTGTTTGTATTTTCCTTTATACTATTCTGTTTAGTTCTTCCGATGAATTAACCAAAGATCTTCATTCTCTCGTGTGGTGTCGCCTGACTGGCAAAATATTACGTGTCCAGTGCTTGGAAGCGTGGGAGCGCCAAGGAGGACATGAAGGTGCATACATCGAATGTCTTCTCACCTTTAATGCGAGGCACCGTGCCGACCTGCAGTCTCTCGCTCTCGTTAGCTCAGTGGCAACCCTATCATGTTTCTCTGTAATACAACATGTGTGCTACTTGTCCCTGTGCTATGCTAAGTAGCCTGTAAAAAGAAGGTAAACATGTAAATACGATTGTGAAACGGTCATATTGCCCCTTTTCTCTTTGAAAGAAATAGGGACGGGAATACAAAACTGAAACCAGTTTTCCCACACAAAAAAACGTTCTTAAATGCTATTCATATGCAGACACCACTAAAAATTATTAAAGTTTTTTTTTAAATTGCAACCATACGACTGTGCATTTGCACTCTATTTGGAGACCTCAAAACATCATCGTCGATGGTGACCAATTTGATCGCCTCGGACTCCACGCGCTGAACTGTGGGTACTATCGTCATCGTGTGAGTGGAAACAGTTCAAATAAGCCAAATTCCCTCAGTGCAGGCAATGCGGGTTGAGCAGAAGCAGCGAGAATCACTCTGATCGGCTGTTGGTGCCATCCGCTCTGTCTGGTTGGCGTGATAGGCAAGCATGTGGATCCTCCTCAAGCCAGTGCATGCTCGCAACTGCACACCCTCTGTGTACGCAGCAGGAACCAGTAACCACCATGGCGCCAAGTAAAACTGTATGTATAACTTCTCGTGGTCAAGTAATAAGACACTCGTTGCACACATGGCGTGAAGTCAGCGGCAGAATTGACTTCCTCTGTACATGTGTTTGTCCCGGGCGATAAGCGAGGTTGTTCTTTTTAACCAATGACTAACTAGTTTAGGCTGTTCATGGTAAAGTGAGCATTTTTTATAAAAAAAACAAAACCGATGCAAAAAAATAACTGACCAAAACTATATATATACTATATGATCAAAAGTGTCCAGATACCCACGCAAAAACTGTCCTATAAGTGTCCCTCGGATAAACTGTCCAACAGCGGACATTAATACTGGGGCTTTATTACAGCTCTAACCCTACGGAGAGACTGTCAACTAGGCGTCGGAATATCTCCGGGGTAATGGCTATTCCTGCAGAGCTGTAGCGAATGTAGTAAGTGATGTGAGTCGTTGGTCTGGCGTGCTGTTTATCCCAGATATTGAATAGAGGCCGGGGCTATGGGCTGGCCAGTCCTTTATGTGGAAACCTATTGCCCACAGACCACTTTTGAACAGACAGTGCTTTATGGCAGGAAGCACTATCACGCTGAGATTCACAGTTATCGTCTCTTAAATCGTCTTCTACTGTAGACAATACACGTCCAGCCAGAATGTCCTTACAACCTTCCACCGTTAACATAATACCAAACTGTCACCCCACCTCCACCGAATTTCACTATGGGCAATACAAATGCCAACAGGGCCATATTTCATAAAACGTGTCAGGTTTGACATATACGAAAATTATGTCAAATCCGACAAATTTATCAATGTATCTGGACAATGCTATGTTACATAAATAATGCAAGTTCCCCTTATTTGACAAGCAAAAAAGTGTAAACTGTCAGCCTTAAAATAACAGTTCCATAAACGAAACAATTATATGTCAAACCGTAAGTTTCATTTATTACACGCTAGATAGCTCTCAAGTTCGGTTACGATATTAGATCGCAGCCTTATATGCGATTCATGAACAGTCGATTCCTACCACAAATAATTAAGCGGTAAATAATAATTCCTCCCACATAAATTTGTTCACCCTAGCAGCAGAATGTTGATTAATGTGAATAAGACTACTATATTAAACCTGGTCCGAGAGGAAAATGATGTGCTGTTTGGCAAGTAATGTTAATTCACACAATATTGAAACGCAATTGCACTGCCATGTTATATAAACATGGCAAATTATTGGTTACATAGGATAGCTTGCCTGTCACTTCTGCAATGACAATTCTACAAAAATGTAGATATGTCACCGAGTGATTATACTTATTTGTTTCATGAAACAGTATGCAGTGTAATATTTGACAAGTTTGTCAGATTTTTACCTGTTAGCTCAAAACTTTTGTGAAACAACTATTTGTCAAATTGTCATATAATTCTACAATTTGTCGTGACAAATTTGCAAAGTTGTCAGCTTCTATGAAACACGCACTTGTCAGATTGTAAACCTGTCTGACAACTTCCTGTCACCTGTCACCTGTAGAATTGTAACTTTTATGAAATAGGCCCCTCAGGTAGCACTCACCTGGCATTCGCGTGATTCATCACTCCAAATCCCTGTCCCCAGTCATCCACACTCCAGTGGCAACGCTCTTTACATCACTGAACGTGGAATTTCCTGTTCACAGGCGAAATGTGCGGCTTATGGGAAGGTGCCTGAAGCTTATAACCCGAGTCGTTCTTTAACTCCCTGCGCACAGTCATGGTCGTAGCTGCACGTACGATTAGTGGCACTGCGGAATTCATGGGTGATGATATCACACAGTGACATGCGGTGTTTTCGTACCGTATTCTACAGAACTCTACGGTCCCTGTCAGTGCGTATAACCTACTTGGACTTAGTTTTGTGGTGGTTGTGAGTTCCCTTTCCCACTTCGCAATCACATCCGCAACTGTTGACTTGGGCAACTTGAGACGGACGGAAGCATCCCTTATGAACGGCTTATTGAACTAATAACCACGCTAGGTTCGAAGTCACTGAGCTACCTTGCTCCACCCATTCTGCCGGTTTCCCTGAGCACTAACCAAGATCGAGCCTTCCGACTCCTTTCATAGCGGCAGTGGTGGTCGTAGCGATATTTAGGCACTAGTTTACGTTTGCAGAGCGGCATCTGGATACTTTTGATCTGATAATGACATACAGGCTCCCAGTTAACTTGACAGCAAATTAATATAAATAGTTCTTAGCTTATGCTGAACTGCGAGTTTACAGTTTAAATTTATGACCTTTGAAGTAAACTAAGTATTTCCTGTTTTATGAACATTCGAAGATTAAATTTGCATGTAAGTAACAAATTTGCATTCCTAACGATTGCAAAGTTTCGCCTGTGTGAAGCGTGAATTATGTGACCACGCCCATGGCAATGATAATTTTGCATGTGGTAGAAGAACACAAAATGAAGTGGAAAGCAGATCCTGAGCAGCGTTTTCAAAAGGGTTCAATTAACCGTTAACAGACTACACTCCCAAATTACTTTACTTGCTATCCGATCCCCATAACACTAGCATTATATTGTGTTTGTATTCTCTAAAAACTGCTCCTCACCTTAGTTGTTATTTTCCTTTATGATTCTATTTTAATTTGTTTTGGTCCGGTTGATACAGACGTTTCATGTTTATGTAAACCACAGTGCAAGGACACTTCTGGAAAACTTCTGCTGCGGTTTCCAGCATGGCTTGACTATGCATTTTCCAGGGAGGGAAGTAATATATAAAATAATTAAAGTCATGCACCGTTATTACTAAATGTTGTTTTTAACCCAGTTTTAAAACTGCCTAGTTATTTCGTTGTGAAAAGAAAAGCAAAGCCAGTTTGCATGGTGGAAAATAAGGTAGTACCAAGGGAAAGTAGGTTCTGGCACAAGTGGGTGTGTATCTGTGGCTGGGTGGCTGCGGCTTTGGCGCCAGGGGACGTCATGTTGTGACGTCATCCGTCTGCCATTTTCTCCCTTTGTCCCTAAAAATTCCCTTTTTTTCTTTAAAAGTTTCCCTTTTTCTCTCAAAATCAACTAAATTTCCCTAAAATTTCCCTTTTTCCAATAAAATTTCGCCTTTTAGCCTAAACATTTCCCTAACAATTCCTCATTTTTCTCATTTGCACAGTACACCTAGAAATATACATTTTTTCCCGGAGCAGGTGACCGGGATTAGCGACTCAGGTGACAGGGATTAGTAACCCAGGGTCAATAGAGCTGAACTAAGGACTGCTGCAATTTTCTGGGCGGCTGGTGGTCTTCAGTTCGTCTCGGACGAGCTCGGCAATCTTCGACTCGACTCAAGAGGGGTGCTCAGACGCCGACTACTCGGGTTTACCTAACTTACCCGGAGGTGCTCGACAGTTACGTCCTACTAATTCTTCAAGTATATGTCTGTTTCGGGTAACCATTTTGGTTTTATAAGCATATGGTATGTCAAATCGTAAATCTGTATTTATTATTAGATTTTAAAATCTATTTTTTGATTATCATTAATTAATTTTTTATTTTGTATTGTGTCGAAATTATACATAGGGTATTGCAAAAATATAGTCTCTCAACTACATTTCCAGTCCCTCTCTTGGAGTCTCATTATTCACTACACGGCGGTTTTGTATGCATAAATATGCTACTCAGATTTTTTGTATGTTTATACGACTAAAACAAGTTCATAATACTAATAGTGACCGCATGCACGAGTATGTTATAATTATGGCATGAATTAGCATCTACCAACACTTTTATATACTCTATTGGCTTTAATTTACGTGTCATTACTGTCAGGCCCCTCGAGACATGGAATGTACGACAGCTAGGGCAGCTAGGGCGATAATCATTCGTGGTCTTCTGAGACACCAAGCTTTCGATCAATTTCGCAATCAGCCCCACAATCTTTCCATCAATCTTTCGATCAATCTCGCAATCAGCACCACAATCATTCAATCTCCCAGTCTTTACACCAATCCATCCAATCATTCACAATCTTAACACCAGTCCACCAAATCATTTGTAATCTTTCACAATCCACCCAATCATTTACAATCTCTACACCAGTCCACCACAATCATCCACAATCTTTACACCAATCTACCTAATCATTCACAATCTTTACACCAATCCACCCAATCATTCTCAATATTTACACCAATCCATCCATTCTAATCATTCACAATATTTACACCATCCACCACAATATTTCACAACCCACCAAATCATTCACAATCTTTACACAGACCCACCACAACATTTCACAATTTTTATACCAATCCAATCAATCATTCACAATCTTTACACCAATCCATCACAATCTTTCACGATCAATACACCAATCTCCGATCATTCACAATCTTTACACCAATCCACCCCAATCTTTCATGATCCATCCAATTATTCACAATCTTTACACCAACTCACCACAATCTTCCGCAATCTGTACACCAAATGTGTTGTAACATCGAGGTAATCATCATCACTGTCAAACTGTCATCATATTCATCATTAATGTTGTCTTCATGATCATCTTCACTTCCTGTTTCATCATAAATACCACATTTACATTTCTTTGTAATAGGAATTGTATTTTCATCAGTGTATAGAGCTGATGGTCGTTTATTTTGAAGTTGGTCGACTTCACGCGAACGTCTTACAAGTGCACATTCCGCACGAACAGACTGTACTGCACTCATTCCATCTTTAGTATTAACTGTCTTGTCATAATCGTCTGCGGAAACAGTTCCCATTGATGTAGCACTAGGTATTGATGGCAACACTTGCTGCCCCCCTCTGGACGAACCCTTACTGATCTGGCTATCTTTGTTCATTGCATCATCTTGCAAAAGCTGCATGTGACCATTGTTGTCATGTTTCATCGCACGAAAAGGTCTCTTCGTACAGGCTGTTCCCTCATGTCGTCGACCATTTTGACCATAGGCGAAAACTCAGTCGCAGAAACATTACTGGAGGCAACCAGTTAGCGATGATATAGGTCGCAGCTCCATGCTCGGCGTGGTCCAAGGTAGGCTTTCGTATTCGAAATTCATCTTCGTTGTATGAAGAGAGAGTGCTTCCAAATTATTGTTCACATCATGGTTTCAGAACATCAACTACGGTTTCTGCGTGCATCAGTGCTCTATATATACATTCTCCCATCTCTGAGAAAAATTACCCAATTTTTTCTAAGTCCTATAGAAAAATTATTTTTAATAATTTCTGATCCCAAACACAGGCCCCTACACCATGCCTCGTCTTTAGAGATCGCTTAGATCCTTATATATGAGGTGCGCATGTAAACAAACAGAAAATTACATAAAAAGTTCGCTAAATATTTATCCAAAACTCCGACACGGGTTGACTGGATGAGATGGGGTAAAATATGGAAAATGAGCCGTAACGACTTGGCCACACATTGGCAAGCCAATTTGACGCCGGGGCATGGGGTGTAACTGGGTTGGTTGGGAATTTACAAAGGCGGAGAACAAAAATTGGAAAGAAGTGTTTGAAATTATTTACCCAGTAGGCACCTAACATTGCAGTGGCGGCGTCACTGATGCTGTTGCGGTAGAGCTGAGTCCTCATTACCTCGGAGTGCTGCGAGCCGATCACCCGGCCAAACTTTCCCGCAATGATCTTGCTGTACACTTGATATGGAGGCCTCGTTGTTTGCTAAACGAGGGGCTCTTCGGGTGGCCGATTCACCACGTGGTATTGCAAATTACTGACATATTGAATCGGTGCAATCAGACTCCCTATGTGTGGATTGTTACGGCCAAACCACACGCCCATAAATGCTAAACACGATACTTTGAAATACGTCGCAGCACACATTAAAACAAATTGTTACCCTTAAATGCACATAAACACTTGCAGGAGAAAATGGTGGGTTTTAAGGTGCCCATGTTCTGAAATACCTTTCGGCGACCGAATAAAAATCACTCGTCAGTTCATGCTATTTATTGGAGATTCTAACGTTCCGTCCAGGAGAACAGTTTACACAGTTGCACACTTTCAGCCTACGGCGAAGGCTACATGGTAATAAAAGCACTAGGCTGGTATGGAATTAAGTGTGCTTAATAATTTACGAACTCCCCAGGCGATGCAGTTCCAGGGGTGGCGAGGGGGGTGTCCCGGATGGCAGAAAACAAAAAGGTTCTTGAGAAATTATGCTATTGTAGAGACGTTACCTGTGATGAAGAATTGAGGTCGTCCAGGTGGGAAAATCGCGAGCGCGATTTCACACGGCCCTCCCCCTCTGGACGTGGTTTGCTGACTAACTTCCCGCCGTGGCTCGAGGGCTGGTGGTGACGGGCCCACGCACCACAGAGAGATCTATTTACGGTACATCTTACAGACAATATTAAACACTGCAAAAACAAATAAAATAATTATTCTTAGGCTTACCTTGCAAGTGGGATGAAATGGAATGGACAAAACATGGGTGGCGGTGAGAATAAACATTTATGAAAACAACATTGCAAATGGGATGAAATGGAATGGACAAAACATGGGTGGCGGTGCAAATAAACATTTATGAAAACAACAACAACACTGCAAAGCAATAACACTGGGGCATAAGGGTTTCTAGGCATCTTCTACTCTATTCACTGGTCACGTGTCCTCATCACGTGTAGAGAGATATTCCTGCAAAAATATTTATAACCCTTTTAATGCAATAACACGTGTTTGTGTATCACTCAGCCCGCTCTCTCGGGCCGGTAAACACACGTGGCACTACACTACTTTGCACTGACTGCACGTGCCATATCCTGCACTTGCATGCACCACTCCTGCACTCACGCGACACTGGCACTACTCGCCGGCGATCAATCGTCGAGTGCGCATTCATTCCGCACTGGGGAGCGGCCGGCATGACAAACGGCTTAAGGTGAGGAACGACACACGTCAACTCGGGTCATCAATCGATTGGCGTCCCTATTACCTCACTCTGATTCCTATATCCGATGCCTAAAACTTCCGTCTCGCCTTTAATATAAATTCCTATAATATTCACCGAACCCTGGGAAAAATTGCCGAATTTTTTTTTAAAGTCCGTTAGAAAATTAATATATTTTATAATTTCGGGACTCGAACCAAGTGTCCATCGACATCCCTAAACGATAGATATTGCATAGATATCTATATCAGGTACGTATAAGCACTTAAACAGGCAGAAAACTGCGTACAAAGTTCATTTAAAATGATCCAAAACTCGGGTCAGTAATGGAACTGTAGACCATTTATCTCACTATAATATATCTATCCTTCTTCTAAAATGTATCTAACAGTTTTTCCTATAAGTTTCATTCACCATGTATTTACATAGCATTTATCTCAGTATTTTTTACCAATGTGTTACTTAGGTGGTTCTTGCATGTAGACTAGTTGAAGGATTATGTAGGTTCGGGCACAAGTTCATGGGGAACTGACTTCCAGGATGGTGAACGGTTTTGTAACAACATGGCAGCTGGGTGGCTCCTGCTTTCCTGTGCCCCATGCCCTTATGTCCGGTTCATCTAAATCCACAAAATACTGAATGCCCTTGCCAGATGCTCTAGGGGAACTACTAACAAGAACAAGAGAAAACCTCAACTGGCGACAGGAGAGGGCAGTTTTAGAATTGCTACAGATAAATAGGGGTTCTTTCTCCTATGAGCCCAATGATCTTGGCAGAACCAATGTTGCATACCACCACATAGACACAAGGGATGCCATTCCCATAAAGCAGCCACTAAGGCGACTACTGCTAGCTTCACATGAGGTGGTTTAGATGTGATAGCGTCATTAGCCAGTCCATGGTCTTCTCGTAATGTGCTTGTTAAAAAGAAAGATGGGTTTATTCGATTTTGTGGTGATTGCCGCCAACTTAATAATGTGACCAAGAAAGATTCTTACCCACTCCATAGGATAGACGACACACTGAATAATCCAGCAGGTTCACAGTGATTTTCTACTTTTAGACATGAAGAGCGGGTATCGGGAGTATGATGTGGCCCCAGAAGACAAAGAAAATACTGGATTTTGTGTCCAAGGGAAAGGAACCTGACAATTCAAGGTTATGCCATTTGGGCTATGCAATGCCCCTGCCACCTTTGAACGAC
Source organism: Dryococelus australis (assembly GCA_029891345.1). Taxonomy (NCBI): domain Eukaryota; kingdom Metazoa; phylum Arthropoda; class Insecta; order Phasmatodea; family Phasmatidae; genus Dryococelus; species Dryococelus australis. The sequence goes on from CM057000.1 coordinate 44,295,102, forward strand.
TGATTGAGAAAGCTCTGCCATTGGGCATACGTCAGGCGTACCCAGACGACACTGTGGTCTCAGGAAGAACATTTGAAGAGCACTTGGCATGCCTAGATTCTGTGTTTCAGAATCTCGCTGCGGCGAACCTGAAATTAGTTCCCAAGAAATGCCACCTTTTCCAAAATAAATTTGATTTTGTGGGACATGTTGTATTGACCCATGGGATTGAAACAGACCCTGAGAAGACCAGTGCAATAAGATAATGGCCTCTACCAAATTATAAAACTGAAATACAAAACTTCCTAGGCTTATGTGCTTACTATCATCGATTAGTGCCCAGGTTTGCCACGATCGCCAAGCCTCTGCACGAATTGACTAAGGCAAAAAAAATTATTGGACCCCAGAGAGCGAAATAACTTTCAATAGACTAAAGGAAATTTTGATATCTCCCACAATACTGCGCTTCTCGAGTAGAAAGGGTGAATTCGTTCTGGATACTGATACTACTGATGTAGGTATCGAGGCTGTGTTATCCCAGATTCAGGATTGAAAGGAGGCTTAGGATGTTTCAGGAAGGTGCTATACAAGCATGAGAGGAATTACTGTGTGTTGTGCAGGAAGCTTTTGGCAGTGGTGAGGGTAATTGCACATTTTCATCTGTATCATTACCGCAGACACTTCATCCTAAGAACTAATCATGCTCCATTATGCTCGCTGCTAAATTTCAAGATCCCCGAAGGTCAAATAGCCAGGTGGATACAACACCTGCAAGAATGTGACTTAGAAATACATCACAGGTCTGGACGCATTCGTAGCAATGCATATGCACTTTCTAGGAGATCGTGTGAACCACTCTGCCATCATTGCGAATGCCAGGAGGAAAAGGGTGGTGTATCATGGAAAGCAAGGAGGACAAAATTTCAATGCCCTGTATCTTGTGATGGGTTGCCCAAATGGGACAATGAGGATACAAGGAATGAATGATCAGCTAAGTGATCTAGCCTTGCATCCAATATTGGAGTAGAAGGAAGCGGGGCATCGACCAAGATTCGAGGAGATATCCAGTCTAGGCATGACCATCAAGACCTACTGGGCACAGTGGAATCTCTTGTTCTGAAGAATGATGTACTTTACAGGAACTGGGAAAGTACTGATGGGAAACAAAGTCATTTACAATTGGTCCTACTAGAGTGCCGAATCCCAGAAGTGCTTAGAGAACTGCACAACACAGCAGCACTTCGGTGTAAATAAGACCCTCAGTAGAGTTCGAATGAGATTATACTGGCTGGATTGTCGAGAGAATATTGAGGGTCCGATTGTTAAGGGACAAGGTCTCCAGAAGTACAATGTTGGGGTCCCATTGGAGAGGATGGTGGTGAATTTTCTCGGACCACTGCTAATCACTGAGAGGGGGAATCGGTACCTTCTGGTAGCACAATATTACTTCACATAGTGGCCTGGAGTCATACCGGTGCCAAACCAAGAGACTGGAATGGGTAGTTGATGCACTTGTAGAGCATGTTTCTCAAGGTTTGAAGTACCACATAAGCTTCATTCTGATCAAGGACGAAATTTTGAAGCCACTCTTTTCCAAGAGGTAACCATGATTTTAAGGATGAAGAAAACTTGTACCACGGCATTACACCCTCAATCGGATGGGAGAGGCTAAATCGTGCCCTGGAACAGTACCTGGCGATCTTTGTTGAAGACAACCAGGGATATTGGGACTCTGAGGTACCCTTATTTCTCCTGGCATATCGTTCGGCAGTCCACGAGTCTACAAAGGTAAAACATTCAAGAATGCTGTTTGGGAGACAGCTCCGCCTCCCTTGTGACCTGCTATTCGCACGTCCAGTGGCAGAGGTAGCAGCCACCCCAGAATATACCATTAAACTATTTCAAAAGTAAGCAGACATTCATGATGTTTACCAGAGGTACCTTAATATTAATTGTGACAAAACGAAACCGATATGACCGGAGAATGCCTGAAGAGACTTTTCAAGAAGGAGAGCTGGTTTGATTGTACAACCCTCAGAGGTGTAAAGGGTACTAAACAAAGCTACAGAAATGTTGGGAAGGCCCATAAAGAATCCATAAATGGATAAATGATATGGTCTACCAGATTTGTTGACAGAGATCTCGGGCGAAGCCTAAGGTTGTCCATATCGACCGACTGGCGCAGCACAAAGGTCCAGATATTGGAGAGTCTGTTTGGGATGAACAGACTTAAGGAGGGGGCAGCTTTACACACTGTAGTTTGTACCAGCCGCGAGCTCCCGGTATGCACTGTCCGGCAACCACCTCGTCCCTCCCCCAGGCAGGCACACTCGCTGCCTCGCATCGCCTCCCCTGCCCTCAAACAGCTGGGAAATGATTGACAGTGGCGAGACCTGACTGGCATCACATCCCCTCCTCCTCACCCCTCCCAGAGAAGTCGACGAGTGTAGAGGTTACACAAGAGTATTCTGGGAACTAGGGCCCTCGGCACAATGCATGATTTAGATAAATTTCTGGGTGATGGCATATGACCCTATAAATACAAGCCACAGTTGGACTGTCGTCAGTCTTGGTAGAAGCCTTTGGGCTGAATGTGGTAACCGGGACATCGGTGATGACCGACGACGGGAGATTACGAAACGACAGCGAGCGAGGTGTTTGTGGTGTGAATGGATGAGAAGGTGTGATACCGACAAGTGAAGGCTATTGTGCATGAGGGAGCTCTGAGAACTCTAGAAGCTGGTGGACTGGTGGGACATGGACTAAACCGAGGTGGGACTAAATGGTCATGTAATACGGAGTTTATTGTAAATATTGGAACTGTCAAATACAGAAATATACTATACAAAAATAACTGAATAGTTTTTAAAACTCTCTCTATTGGAACTGATTTTAGTTATTTAATTACATTAATTTCCTTGAGGTAATTGTAAATTGTATTGATTTAATTCATTAAAGTAAACAGCAAGTAATATAAGTTCATTGTGGGGATTTGGGTTAACAGAATTTTGTTTTTAGTTATTGTAAATAAAATTAGGAAGCCGTCGTAATTAACTATTTTATTTAAGATCTCCATCCCTCAACAAACCTGGTTCAGCCCACTGACTTTGAGAGAGAAATTGTAACAATATATTACATATAACACAACATGTAAGGGACACCTGTTTGTTATATATATATATATATATATATATATATATATAAGTTTTTAAGTCTGTTGTTAGCAGCCAAATGAATTTATAAAACTTAACGATGTCTAGTGATTAACAAATTGCATCCCTGTGTCGGGAGTTTTTTTTTGGCTCAGTGTGTGCTGTGTGATTGTTGACAGGTACCTACGTGACAACTTGGAGTTCGTGGACAAACAGAAGATAGCAGTGTGGGGCTGGGGGTATGGCGGCTTCGTCACCGCCATGATCCTGTCGGAGGACAAGGAGATCTTCAAGTGTGGAATTTCTGTGGCGCCTATTACTAACTGGCTGCATTACAGTGAGTCCTTGAGAATTCTCTGCCAATGTAACATAATGCATGGCATGTAGACAAAAATTATGCTAGTCGAGAAATACAGAACACATAATGACCATATGAACAGGATGCATGGCCAGGAGCCTCTTTTACACGTACAAAGTAGCAGAAATGAATTAGCATTTTGCTTCACACCCAGAAATGTCATTACTTTATGTCATTGTAAGATAAATTTGTATCATAGGTCAGGTTTTTTTTTACATGCCAAAGTGAGCTAGTAATCATCTTACAGTAGCTTAATGAACTAATTAAATACAAACCCAGGCTACTCATAAAGAATCTGATCCCTTAGTTAGCAGCCAGCAGGCAACTGACAATGCCAAAGAGTTATGAAATGAGTGTAGTTTGGGGGCACAGGGATTAGTGAAGAGATTCATGTGTTGTCTACCAACTTGTATTCTGCCACAGCAGCTGTTTTGGGTTACCTTTGACCAATCAAGGGTGCTCACATATCACAGCCATTGTGCAACATGCTCTACAAGGTACAGAAACCATAATTTGGTTTGAGAGTTCAACTGACCAATCACCACTTGAGTATGAGTGAGATCAGCTGGGACACCATCTCCTCAAGCACTCGGAACCTGTTCATATGTTTGATGATCTCCATCAGCACTTGGAGAAAGACTAGGGGAATATATTGCAGAAGAGTATTTGGGCTTTAAATGACAACATGTCACATCAAGTGTGCTGCGTGCAATGCCTCCAAAGAAGGGCACACTCCGTTTATTGTCTTGTATAGTATGCACTTGTGCTATTCTTCCATCGCCATATGTAAATGGAATTTTCCCCATTGCTTAATTTTGCTTAGTAACGATGTAATTGGTACTGTGTTTTTATTCCATGTGTTAGGTCTCCATCGACTTGTTTCACTGTCTCTTATTTCAGCATAGCCTACCAGAGTTGAAGCATTTTAAGCCACCAAGTGTAATGACACGAAAGCAATACATTGAAAGGGTTGGTCACTAGACCAACTCAGTAGGGGTGGTAACTGAGGGCTAAAATCTCCATGCTCGATTATGTAGGGATGTCACACAATACAAGCAAAATCAGAATTGCAACCCCTGACGTCACTAAGGGCCCTCACAAATCCCCCTAACGTCATTAAGTGTGCACACAAATCCCCCTGGCGTCATCAAGGGCGCTCACAAATCCCTGGCTAGCTCGTAGGTGGGTTCTTCCCTTCAAGTTGAAAGGTCTGGTTAGGTTGTGAGGGTTGGGGGCATTCCTGTTTAATAGATGACTTGTGAACGGTAACCCCTGCATTTAATTTTACATATATAATTCTGCTAGACACAGTACGTGTACGGGTGATGGTGGTTGCCTTCAAATAGAGCGATGCTAGTATTGTGGGGACCATACTATCAAGGCACTATTCATCTGGGCAGGATGCCAGTGTACGATATTGGATGTGTAGGCTTACGTATTGGCACAAAATCGGGAGTCTCACACGCACTGTTAAGAAACGGCTCTTTACCTGTTGTTCACGAGGCATCGGCCCCTTCCTCTTCCCCTCACGCTGGTTCGCTGGGGCAGCAGGTTGTGCAACAGTGGCCAATTCTGGTTGCTGTGCAAGAGGGCCCTCGCTGCTTGCAGCTCCTTGTGGAAGTTAGGAGGAGTGAGAGTGCATGGTTCTGAGAGGGGAGGAGTGAGATAGTATCCAAATACTTCGGTGTTAAAAATAACAGTTAATAAGTGTTCCAAAGGAATCCTCCCTGTTATTGTGGTAGACGGTGTGAAAAGAGAATTACTCTCCTGGGTTTGAGGAATAATAGAATTGTTAATTTCACTTTTAAGTCTCCTTAATGTCTGTTTCAAGTGGGGCTTTTGACAACTCCGATGTGTTCGTTGCATAATGACAAATGAAAAGATCTGATAAATCTGATATGAAAATCGCATAAGACAAAGCGGCCATATTGTGTGCTCCTAAGAGGACAACTGAATCCGGTGTGGCCAGCCATATAACTCCTGTTCGGCAATTCTCTAGCCAGGGAGTAACTATAGAGCTGGGATCGCACATGGATAGTGGAGAGTCGAACCTTTTAAGTGTGGTGAGTTCCTAGTGAAGGGCTCCTCCGAAAATTAGCCACTGCCATACAATTTGCATTATCTTGGCCAAATTCAGGCTGCAAATAAGTTGTTATGTGTTTCTTCCATTTGGCTAGATACGCATGTCCGGTGTTACCTTACGTACAATAAAAATTAAATTCTGTATTCAAAATAGAAATAAGGGACACAAGGTTTCAAATTCTGAATAAAAAAAACCATCAAATAGATTGGAATATTAATATGTTTACTACAAGTACATATTAAAAGAAAGTAAAATAATTACATACACGTGGGCTACACTCTCCTAGGTAAAATACAGAAATAAAAAAAAATATTGAAATATTTTAATTTGAAAAAGCGGAAACTGTTAACCAGAGCCAGGTGGAGGCAACGTGATAAAAGCACGTGAATAATGTTTATGTGTTGACTCAATAGAAAATGTATTTAATTAATAAAATGATTAAGTAAGTAGACAATTTTTCCTAACCTTCATTAGAGGGGTCGTGCCATATGGGACCTAGACATATATTCAAGAGCTGTTCTTCACCCAATTGGCGAGGAGGTGGCCTAGCTAGGGCCTTAAATGGGTGTCCAGAATGGGCACGTTGTTGTGACCTACAATACATGATTGGACAAGGAGGGGAGGTATATAGGGAGTAATTAGGACGACATGCTGGTGCCACTGATGTCCGACGACGACCCTGGTGCTGCTGGCTGGAGGCACCTGAAGAGGTTGAAGGCCTCGGGTTGGTGTTGGGTGCATGAGGAATTAGCCCCACCTCTCGGGGGTGGAGCTTGTGACGTCATATGCATGACGCATGGATCCTTATCTGTGGTGGCACTCGGTGCGAGGCATTGACACATCTTGCCCTTATGCTCTAATGGAGGCTGTGAATTTCTGGCGGGCGGCTTGCATCCCTACAGCGGCACGAAATTCAAAATGTGTGCTGTGCTTTTAGCGGAAGTGGCAGAGTAGTAGGAGGGCTTCTTCAAAGAGGGGCCTTGGCGTGACGACTTCTTGTAGGGTTCAGGTGCACAGTAAAAGTAAGGAACACATGATTATTTGGCGAGTCGAGTCTCTGTCAACTGAGGGAGGTTGGCGTGGCCTGCCTCCATTACCGTGTTTAAATGGGGTTGACTTTCCCCTTGGAGAGTAGCCATCTAAGATGGAGCGAAGTCGTTTATATATATATGTGCACTTTCTCTAAGCGCAAAAAGTGTGATGTGTCGGAGTGACGCCAAAATATTACTCAACAACTATTAACAATACACGTTTACTGGCATAAAAAGAAAAGCTAGAGTCACCTGTATCCTCCATTACTTGAATGATATTTCTGTTGGTTCGCAAAATGATCTTGACGCGAGATTGTTTTCAATACATTAATTAGAAACCTTAAATTTAAGTTTTATAGCCACTGCGACTGTGAACTTCTTTAATTGGCATGTATATATTAGGATAATTTAATAACATCAGGCAACCATAAAGTGTCAAACATAGTGACAGAATAGTGAGGTAAAATAGTTATTGAATATTTTCACCAAACATCAGTGGCTCCTCCAATGAAAATGAAATGTTTCAGGCATGGACATACAGCATTGAAACCAATCTTGTGCTTAAAATGTTTCACTTAAAAATCAGTCTGTGTATACTTGTGTGTTGTGTTTTTCCTGTTGAATTGCAAGTCTGGCCCTTGTGTGTGTTGGGCAGATACTGCGTACACGGAGAGGTACATGGGTCTGCCAAACGTGACTGACAACTACCTTGGCTATGAGAGGGCAGTCCTGACGAGGAGAGCGGCGGATCTACGAGGCAGACAGTTGCTCCTGGTGCACGGAACGGCGGACGACGAAGTGCACTACCAGCAGGCCATGCTGCTGGTCCGGGCGCTCACAGAGGAGGGTGTACTCTTCCGACAGCTGGTGGGTCCATAACGGTAGTGTACAGACATTTGGAGTAACTTTGTTGGTCTTCAATTTCTAGGCTGTTCGCTGTTAATTGAGCACTTATGTAAGCTCTGCTTTAGGATCTACTTTTCTTCACATTCTGTATTATTTAGCTATTGTAAGATTAATATTGCTGTAGACCTTCATCTTTTATTCACGCATCATCCAAGTGCAAACCATTGACACGTTTTGGAGTTGGGGCCGGCAGATGAGATTAATGTCCAGAAGGTGTCGGCTAACCAGTTAAGGGAATCCGCTCGGGTTAGCACGAGACTCTTGAAGTACAGCTGAGATGGTGTATAAAATGAAGTGGGCGTGTGGCACGAGGCGCTGTAACAAAGGCGTTGACAGATACGAGCAAAACATTAAGTTGTAATTTACACTGGAGAGGCCGCGAGTCTGCTTTGGAAGGGAGGCGTACTCGGAGGTGCACGAAGAGAGTCAAATAAAATGTTCCCATACGATTAAAGTCTATTGCAGTGAACGTAATTGAAGTACAGAGTTTCTTCACCCCCGAGCTGCATGACGCGACCTGCCCTGATGCTTGCTTCTCTCAGACTGAAAAGAGGGTGGCGTGGCATGGTGGAGGTAATGGTGGTTTCCCTGCGCCTGTCGAAACAGAATATCCCTCGACAATAAAGAAATTAATGACATGTAACATATAGCCCTTGAAAATACATTGCAAATTGCATGATGTGAATTATGGTTTACATCAACATACAAAAAGTGATAAAATTTGTGAAGCAATAATTATTATAGAATTTTCAGATATTTTTATAGTGAGTATTTTCCACTACCTGAAAGAAAATACACACATAGAACACTTGTAGTCATTTAAAAGTATGATTATATATTAATTAACATGTATTTTAATTAATATTAAAAGTAAGTTTATTTTCCACTAGAACTTTTGCGTGGTTTGGTTAGTGTTCCAGTGCCGGAGTCAAAACACATACAGTACCCCTAATTAATCATGAATGCCACTTGTTAAAGGCCTCACTGACTACTCATGTGTTCTTTTAATAAGGGTTACAAGATGCACTAACCAGATTCCCGTTAAGTTGCGGGATTAATTAAATCCCATGGACAACATGGTCGACACTTGCACTATCAGTACTCTGTTACCCATGTAAGGATTTTCTCACATTCATTTACCGTACTGCTAAAAATTATGGTGGTAATTATGAAAGGTTAATTAGACTTTTTAATGAGATTGAATCATAGTTATGCTTTGTGGCAATGAAAATCATTGCACTGACTTCGGCAGCATACCTTGGTACATGGCCTCGGGCTCTGGGGGAAAGCTGTGATTGTCATCACCATGTGACATTTTCACAAAAGAAAATGAGTTAATAATATACTAAATCGTTCGTCCACTTCAGTAGTCACAAATTTACATATTACACTCCAATAAAATGTCATATATTTAAACTATTTTATATTAATTCACTGACACCTTAACTGGTAGCCTGCAAGCAAATATGTAAGCCTATAGTAGCATATGTGTAAATGAGCAGTGGTTATGTTTTCAGGGGTTGATTTCAAAACTCACTTTATCATGAACAGAGCTTTACCACACTTATTCCTATGTTATTTGAATGGTTCTTGCAACGGAGGTAAGTGATGAAATGAAGATTTATTTCGGTCACATGCAGTGATATTATGTCTGAAGTTATTTTTCATTAAAATGTATTTTCCTATTAAAGCAAAGTTTCTACAGTCCCCATCTTCATGAAAACTCAAATGTTAACAATTTTATTTATAAAGAACACGGAAATGTGGGAGGATTTTTCGAGACATTGGCGCACACCTCTAACCAATAAGTATAATCGCCACTATCACACATTGCTTGGACACCTCACGCTACAACTATAGACATGATATGGAATGTACAGGAGTTTGTTTACCGCTAAGCGAGTGTAGCTACTACCTTCCCGACCGTTAGTTGTAATTTCGTGATGCGGATTTGAGGCACAGCCAGCGAGAAGGAAGGAGCTGCAGCGCCTCTACTGCAAGATCTTTGAGTCTTTAGAGCTGACGAGGGAACTTCACCCCATAGGGAAGGTTTAAATTTGGGTGCTAGGTCAGGTGCGCCCTCTGGTGGGGGTTCTGGCTTTTATTAAGTCTCTACGTGGCACTGGCACACGTCCAGTGTAGAGGACTGGCCTGATAGCTTTACAACAGGGCATTAAGTCTGGCTCCATGAGAGTGATCTTGCGTCGTAGAGGGTTGGCTCTATGCGGTATACTTGGGCGACGCGTAGCTTGAAAGACTGCCGAACCTGTGTCACCTCAAGTTGGCATAAGAGTGAGCTAGGTAGGTTAGTGGGCAGGAACTTGGAGGCAGTGTAAGTTGCAGAGGTTGGTTCCGCTGGCTCGATTCCCCCGAATTAGGTGTTGGCGAGTCCCAAGGACTGGTCCTGTCCGCTCAAATACACTGCTAACAAGGGCTACGTTTCCTTGTTCAGACAAATGGGGTCCTCGAAGAGGGCCTTGGGAATCTCTGGTGTGGCTGGTATCTGCAGATGGCACAAAGCCTGGGTTTGATCTCTCGGTGAGAGCTGTGCGAGTGTTGTCAGAAGGAGGGGAGTAATCTCCTACCATTGCCCAGAGGCAGTAAGCACCTGTCTAATCTTCTCTCGAATACCACTCTGGCAGTAGTAGGACATCTGGACTAAATCACTCCCTCACATCCATGAAAGAGACAGCAGGCGATGTGTTGTCTTATGCTGTGTATTGCCAAGCATAGTGTCTGCCAATCGGAATGGTATCCCTATCGCAGCACTCGGCGTCGAAACGCGAAGATCTCTGAGAGTCGGGTCTCGTTGGTGGACAGTCCCAGCATGTGGTTGAACGTCTCAGAAGGCGACAGTCTCCCCAGACTCAGAGAACACATAACTCTGGTGTAGAAACGCGGTGGAGTGAGTAACTGCTGAGCAGGCAAGCTGTCCTTAAGAGACAGAGTACCTGGTGTTGGGGCTCTACCATGCTGTACTTCGTGGAGCACAAAAACGGTGGACATCCAATGTGTATGTGGGTACTCAACTGGCGTGGTTGGCTCGTATGAGTAACTTCCTTGGTCACCTGCGATCCCTTGGATGACATGGAGTCCACTGGGAGAGGAATTACAACTAAGGGAACAGATACCCCTGAGTTGGTAAAACATCTGTTTATTCCATCTAATGAGAAGTAAACAGAGTAGTGTTGCACTACCCCCTAATGTTGGCAAGGGCTTAAAGAAGCTTAACCTATGCTGAGCCAGGTGGAGCAGACCTGGGCCTACGGTAACAATGGCAGGGTAGGCAAGCATTTTGAAACTAACTTAAACTGGTACTACTCCTACGCACATGTTGCCTATAAGGGGCCGCAATTTCTAGGTGTGTAGACGATGTTGGCAGAGGTTGATCTTCGGCACGAATGTGGTGAAGGAGGGTAGGTTTGGAGCTAGGCGAACACGCTGGTCAAAATCTCTGGCAAGGGCTGCAGTGGAGAAAATGAAGTCTGAATGACTGGCTACTGCAGACGAGTGACCCGCTATTTATACTCTGCCTGGTCACTCCCCTCCATTCGGCTGTATACGGGTGGCGATGGAGAGGGTATAGCTGTAGCATAGTTTCAAGGTGTGACATCACCAGCCAGCATCGGACAAGTCGTTACTTTTCCCCGGGCAGTGCTGAACTTCAAAATTGAACTTGGTGAGAAACTTCTCCCACCACCAGAGTTTGGCCTTCAAACTTCGTGACTTCCGGTGCCACTACAGTGATTTACTGTCAGTACAGGGAATCGCCTCTAAGTGGCAATGGCAATTTTTTATAGCCCAAGTGACTGTGAGGCATTCCTGCTCACTTATATGATACCGCTGTTCAGTGGCATTTATGCGGGTGCTGGCGTATGCAATTACTTGAAGGTGGCCTTCGGCATCTTCCTGGTATTAAACTGCTCCAAGGCTGTTCTGACAGGCATCGGTTTGGAGTATTAGGGGGCTGTCTCCCTGAGGGCGGTGCAACAGCGTGATGTTGCAGAAGCTTTCCTTGAGGGTCTGAAAAGCTTGACAGTGTTCAGGTCCCCATTTCCTGTGAGCTTCTTTTCCAGGGGCAGGTGTATGGGGGGCCATTTGGCTGGCAATATACAGCACGAAGCCATTTAGCCAGTTGCATAATTTCAGAAAATGACGCAACTGTCTCTTCATTGCAGGCTCTTTGGCCTCTTCAATGGTTCATACTAATGAGGCTTGCGGTTAGTGGCCTTCTGGGGATACGGCGTGGCCCAAATAGTCAATCCACATCTTGCCGAAGTGTCTCTTTGATAGCTTGCAAGTTAATCTATGTAGTTCAAAGCACTCCAGGAGTCGCTGTAAGTGCCCACACTACTCTTCCCACGACTTGGAATAAACTATTGTGTCATCTAATTAGGAGAAGCAGAATTAACCAATGTAGCCAGTAAGGACCCTGGCTGACATGAGACTCTGAAAACGTGGTGGGCGCATTCCTGAAATCAAACAGCATCAGTCTGAATTGTAGGGTCTCGCCCTCAGGCGTGGTGAATACCATGTATTTGCGACTGTCTGGGTGGACCGCAGTCTGCCAGTACCCAGACTTCATGTGTAGGGTACTGAAAATTTTGGCCTCCCTTACATCTCTTAGCATGTGCGCTAGGTTTACAGCAGGCAGTGCTATAGGATGTGTGACATCATTCAAATCCTTATCATTTACACAAAAGCACAACTGACCTTCTTTCTTGGGTACAGGCACAACGAGAGAACTATAAGTTGAATCTACCAGCTCGACTATTCCTTGGTTTTTCATTTATTCTGCTTGTGTCATGATTAAGTGTATCCTCCCGGCGGAAACTATATGGGTGGTTGTACACTGGGGTATTGGCCGTTCTCCAGATCTAATATTGAATGCTCTGGGTTTGACACAATTGTCCTACTTGCCCAAACATGCCATCGTGTTCATCTAGGATCTGCCTCAGCTGGTCGAACTCAGGCTCCTCCAGCTGGTGGTTTATTTCATCTGGGTTGATAGGTGATGGGACGACCACGGCAGGATTGTGCTCCCAGTTTACAGTGACTCTATGCTTGTCTCCCAGATAGACTCTTCCCTGGCTGTAATCTAAGACACACTGATGCTGGAGTAGCCACAGGTAGCCCAGAATCAAGGCTTCGGTGCAGTCTGGCGAGATTACAAACTCGGCTGAGCTGGAATGATTGGGCAAGTTAACTTCGAGTGTGGTTCATCCTTCTACACGAAAAGTTGCTTCATTCTGGGCCGATCGCATTATGTGTTTCTGCAGGTGAAGTGATGCCCTTTGTTGTGCTGTCATCACATCACTTCGTTACAAAATTTCCAGTCGTAGTGGAGTATAGCAGTGCGAGTATCTGGTTGCCATTAATCGTCACTTCGATATGTGATGCTTCTGGGGGTTTGGATTCTTCTCTCAATCTTTGGTGGCTGGGTCCTTATATCCTGGTGGCCGCGGCCTGCTTTTCACCCTGGCCACAGTTTTTCCCACCTGGCTAGTTTTCTTGTCCTCTTTGTGCAGAAGGGGAGATGGCGCTCCTGCTGTATCTACTTCCACAGCCCGCCCCTGGCCGGCCTGTCAGGGCAATTCCGATTAAAGTGCCTCCCAGGCAGTACCAGCATCTTAGTAAGGTGGTTGGGGAGGGGGTGGAGGAGTGGGCGTAGGAGGAATGTTTCCTTTCTTTTATGTTTGCTTTTCACGTGGCTTGTCGAGAGCAGCCTGGACTTTAAAATTCATTTCGCATGCTCGTTGAGCGAGTTCTTCTATCATTGTTGTCTTCGGGATTAGGAGATTACATAGTTTAGGCAGGGGCATCCAGGCGATATTCCTTACGCGACTTTCCTCTATTTCAGAAGGTTAAATTCTCCTGTATAACTGAACTATCCATCGGATAAAGATTCCAGCCTCTTCCTCCATGTGCTAGGTTTGTCTGTAGAATGCGGTCGTGAGGTGCATAACCACTTCCTCACTGGAGAACTGTGTTGTCAGGTGCGTGCGTAGCTGTTCCCATTCGGTCACAAACTCTCTATACTTATTCCACCAATCTATGGCGTAGCCACGGAATTACTTATGAACTTGTGATACCCATTTTTTGCTTGGCACTGTGAGTTCTTGGAACTCCTTTTCGCATTACTCGGTAAAGGAGATCGGGTCTTCATAGAGGTGGCCAGCGAACTCGGACAACTGAGGCTCGCTGGCGCCTCAGGTGGTAGCTGGACTAACTCGATTTCCTGTATTATTGGGCCTATACTCTGCCGCTCGTCGGCACACCTCAGACTGGTAGACTAATCCCGGCCATGTGACACCTTCCTACGGCGAGCCTATGAAAGTATGATGAAAGGGTTGGCGCACATTGTGCAGTCTAGGCTACTAAGTTTATCCCTTGACCCAGGCAGATAATTCAGCTATAAAACACTGATTGGCGTGTGTGGCAATCGTTTCATCTGTATTCTAACCCATTGGTATATTGTACTTCATCTGCCCATCCTAGGCACTGGTAGTGAAAAACTAGTTGGCAGTGGGCGCACATGTTTGAATTTATTCCAGTACTGGGGAAGGTGTCTATATGGCACAGATTGTCGTGGATTTCGGCCATGGTGGCCTCTTGAGCTTCATGCTGGCTTAACTCGGTATGACATTTTGATTCGGATGGTTGGGCCCCATGAGGTTATTTTGGACTCCTAGAAGTCTGTTAGCAGGCTGATTCTGGCTGTTTGGCTATCTTCTACAGTTCTCGGGTAGTGCCGGCCTGGTTTTGCTTAACTACAAATTTAGGCCTCACATTGAGCCCTAAGGAAAACCCTCCATACTCCTTGACGCATGATGCTCTCAGGCTCAATTTAAGTTACGGTATGGAAGAAGCAGGTTTTTATGTGCAGGCCCGTCACACAGGGGTTAATTAATCGACAGCAGGGGCCCAACCAGTATAAAGAGTAGGCTGAGTCGCTGTCTGCTTGGTACAAAATCAAGGTTCGGTTTGTCTATCTGCCGGGTGGTGTAACCTGAGGTCGCTGGTTTACTTACGCCGATACTAGGGCGGCGCTGTTGGACCGGTGGTCTAGTGGTGGCTGCTGGCAGAGCCGATATGTAGCCAGATATTGCTGCAACTGGAGCCCGGTCCGGGCTGGGGTAGCAGTGGATGTCGAACCATTGGCAAGCTAGGTTCTATGGTACCTTCTCTCCTCGGCGTATAGCGGCCACCACTCTGTATGGTGAGGGCCACGGTGGCTGAGCGATTAACACACTCGCCTCCCACCAAGACGAACCGGGTCCAATCCCCGTTAGGGTCACCGAATTTTCGCAAGTGGGAATCGTGCTGGACGATGCAGTTGGTCAGCGGGTTTTCTCGAGAATCTCCTGTTTCCCCCGCCCCTTCATTCTGGCGCCGTTTCATATTCACTTCAGTCACCCTCATCGGCTCTCAAGACCTCGCTGTTAAGAGACGCCCAAATCACCTCACTTCACTGTGTATGGCATACACGGCGTCGTCTGGAGTGCTGCAAAAAGAGAGGGGGAGGGAGTTGAGGGTTGACGCATCACCAAGTTGCAGACTGCCTGAGCTCATTCCCGGGGGTTATTGTGGTAGAGTGCCTTATCAGACTGGGGTAGCTTTGTACATAGTAGATGCCCTCCTCTCCTGCAAATCTTTACATCCCTTTTGGTGTAAGGCATGGGGGGGGGGGTAGGCCTGCCTCAGTAGAGGGGGAGCAAGCGACGATTAGGTCCCTGGCTAATGTGTTCTTCTGCAGCATGGCTGATATGCTCGCAGAGGCATACCGTTACCCCCAACCACCAACACAAACGATGCGGTGGTTGGGGATCTGGTTTTCTTCGAGTCTTTCTAGCATTATTGCAGATGTAAGCCTTAAGTTGGTCAGACCAACCAGAACCAATCAACCACTCCCTCGAGCAACTTACATGGTGCAGTGGACGGAGTGTAAACTGGTCTGGTGGTCTCTTTTCTTTAGGGGTTGTATAACTAGTAGTTGTGGCTCGTCTGTTTGATACACCTGGGTGCATCAAGGGGAGCCCGCGGTCCTACACTATGTGGTAAAATTAGTATGTTTAAAAGCCTGGTCTCCTGCACCACTCTGGGGGGTATGGTGTCTACTATAAATCACAATCACCTAAGAAATGAAAAATCAAAGTAGGTGAGGAACATGTTTATCCAAGGAAGGAATATAACACACAGGAATATAAACTACCTTGAACTGACCAGAAGTAAACAGACTACGCAAGTTTCCAGGTGAAGGGGATGTGGTTCTCAACTAAAGGGTGGCAGTTTCGACTAAGGTAGCTGAGTACTTTGCTTGACTATAGTGTTCTGTGTCCTGAAGAGACTTGGGGGGGGGGGGCACTTCCTGAAGGGTAATGGGGTAGCCGTTACCAAGGCCAATTGGCTGGGGAGGATTGACGTCTTCAAGATGGTCTGCTGTGGGAAAGCCTCTGGAAGATCTGGATGCTGGCGGCAAAGATTCTGAAGAGCTTTTGGGTTGTCTAGGTGACGAATAGTGTTCCAAGATCTTTAGCGTACGAGGTGGTGGAGCGAGCTGCCAGGGCTGATGCGGCTCTCATAAGATCCGGCGAGCAATTGGTGTTTCTCAGCTGGTGTACAGGTACATATACTGCCGACCGGGCCCTCACCGGGGCTCTTGGTGGGGGTGCGACAGGCACTTGTCTGTGGGCAGAACTTGGCACATGCCCAGTTACTGACTGTCTGGCATGATCGTTGAGGTTTTATTGCGCTAGACCAAGTGCGCGGTTTTACAATGTAGGTTAACGAGTTGGCACGAAGTCTGGGATTGATATCCCTACAGAGGGCTGGTGTACCTGTAGTTGACGGGAAATGTTAGCTATACCTGACTTACTTTTCGGATCTTCGGCCGGTTGGTAACAATGGGTTGGCGGTTGAGCGAAGCTAGTGCTGGTTGGGTTTAGACTAGGTTGTACCTTGGTGCACCCTTCAACTACCTGCTATCTTGGAGGTGGCAGTGGTGACTCGCCTGCTGACTCACTCATGCGAGATGTCTTCTTGAGGGGGGAGGCGTGGCATTGCGTACTGACTGCGGTGAAGAGGAGCATAACTGGCAAATCTGTATTATTCTCCGCAACTAGGCGCTTTGGTAGTAATTATACATGTTTGAACCCAGTCCGGTGAGATAGGAAAATCTCACATAGATGAAGCGAAGTCGTCGCGGTTGGGTCAGTAAACGTTACACACCAAAATATAATACATGTAATTGTCAAAATGCCCGATGAGCTAATAGGTTATCTCAACGCATCTGACGCACCATAAATATATTTGCGAGAATTCTCAACAAACAAGGAAGAAACAGAATAAAGATATGTAATTACTCACCCACATGCCAATAAATAACAAATGAGGGACGATGGAAACATCGAATATTACATTTCCGACAAAAAATATCACCAAAACTGAAGATTTCATCACATAATAATGAAGCGGGGTGAAGAAATTCCTTCATTTATTCTGAGGATGCTCGAGTTGTGGGAGTAGATTCAGATTGGCAGCGCAGTCACTTCACACTTGTAATACACATTTACGCCGCGTGTAAAAACTAACGAAACTTTATCGCATTTATGCATCACAGTCTTTGGATACGAAATCCAACCAGAGATTGCCCAAAATATTGCAGAATGCAATTGATAAGAACTCGAGAGAGAAGAATAATGATGAGCACTGATCATACAGAACTTACGACCTCGCAATCTTGGTATTCACTTCTCCTCCTGGAAATGCTGCCGGACTACTTGTGAGATACTGGATACATGCGCACTGCACAATATATAGTTCCATGCTCTAACACGTTTTAGTCCAAGAGAATGTACAACATTATCATTTTAGCGTTTGAATAAAGGCAAAATGGAGTTAGGAAAAGCAAAATCTGGATTTTAAAAAAGAAAAAAATTCTTCAGCAAGTGATAAAACACATTAATAAGTTAGGTACTGGCACAAGACCACTAGTCTACAAGTAAGCTCCTACTTATGGCGCCAAAAGGGAATCTTTTTGTTCAAGAGCTAAGTCGAGTGCTCCTGCATGGATGGTGGGTTCAGATTCTGTCAGGCTGCTGGGCTCTTCCCGTGTTACCGAATTGGCCAGTTTGGCTGTCGGCAAGGCATGAAGTTCGCAGCTTTTAACACTATGTGGCGTTTAGGAGTTACCACTGGCTTTTTTATACCTGAGCAATGGAACACTGGGAATGACCATGCAACAATAGGCAGTACTGTTGGCGGCTTCGGGTTCCTAGGACATTGAGGTGTAGACACAGGTCCCAGAACGTCGGGAACCCTGAAAGCTATGACAGGGGGCTGTGATGCTGTTGAAAGGCGGACCAGTTCCGCAATCCAATTGGGCAGCTCTGATTGTCCTGTATGTATGGGATTGCTGAAGAGGTGTTTGGGTATCTCTGGCGTCACTGGATCCTGCATGTGTCGGAGTGCCTGTTCTTGGTCTCTGGGCTGAAAACTGGCTATGGATGCCACTAAAGCAAGGAGTACTCATGCTGGTACCCAGAAGTAAGCAGGGTCAACTTCACCTTTGCCTTGAGACCTTGTCTCTTGGAATAAGGCATGAGGACTCTCACAATACACCACCCTCGTCGAGGATTGGAAAGCAGCCTCCTTGTTTCTTCCCCCCAAATACCGCGTCAAGCCACGAACGTGCGATAATGCAGTGGACACCCCACTTCAGGCACCTGACGAAGACCACAGTGGGTGCTGGAGGTAGGGCCACACTGGTTAAAGTCAGTTGGGTGGGTGTTGCTCCGGTTCAGTGTTCCCGATTCCATGAACATGTCCCTCTTGGCAGGGGCGCAGTAGAGAGACTTACAGATACCAGAGTGACAAGCTGTTCAGAACTCGGTGTACCTGTGTAGCCTCCCTGTTCCACTCGCTCGAGGGAAACGTTAGCCAAGCTAGGCGAATGTGGGTAAAGAATGAATTGGAATCTGTAAAGCGCTTGAGAAAAATTCCCAGGATTACCTGTGTTCCCTTCCCTTAGAAAAGGCAACTAGAAGCTAGGTACTATGTATATAGGAATGGTAAGTCTCATAAAGGTTCAAAACTCAGTTCATGTTTTATTCCAATAACAGAAAGAATGTGGTGACATACTCGCAACTGTACACTGGCATGAATAATCAGCCGGAAAGCTGGAATACGATGGTGGGGGCTGGTAGAGCCGACCGGTACTGTGTTGAAGTAAGTACTGAGCGAAATGCAGCATGGCCTGGCTTGCAAACTCGTCTCGCCTATTGTTGCTACAGTTCCCTATGCTAATGACAGTACGTGGTGCTGCGTACGATGCAGGGAGACTAAGAAAAGGCGAGGATGGAATAGCCCCGAGGACTGAAAAAAGAGGTTTCCCTGTCTCAAACGTGTCCGTGAAGAGAAGGGGGTGGGAATTAGCAGGGAGCTTCTCAGAGATTTGCCTGACTAACGTCGCCAAGTGGGCAGACCACTATGACTAGAGGACTCTAGACCGATACCGAGCAATGGATGCTGGAATAGTCGAAGTCTTGCTCTGAGCAGCGAGTGCTAGAGACGAATTCAAGCTGAGCGTGGGAGTCTGAGCAACGAGTGCTGGATTGATGACACTGCTGCGATGGTGCGAACAGTGCCTCCTTTTATACTACTCGGACAGCTGTCCTTCGTTGATTAGCTGGCGTCATTAGGGCGAGGGGATGGCCGAAGAGCGGGGGATAACGAAGACATGACTTACAGATGTGACATCACCGGCTGGCTGGAGGATGGGAAGCAAAGACGAACGCTTTCTAGTAGCAAGAAAAGGAACTCATCCTGCATGCATAGTTACGATGGGCCAGTGAATAAAACAAGCTAGGGGGTAGACAGAACAATCTCAGCTCAAGTGGGGCACAAACTGTAAACTAAATCCCTGTTTCAACAATGCAAACATCGGGATGGAGCTGAGGTCGTCTGAATACTAAATACTGGAGATGCATCATGTGTCAGTACATTAGTAGCTTGCCGGCTTTTCATAAAAATGATTCGGGTTCAATTCTCAGTGGAGCAGATAGGGGAGGAGAGATTAACATGAGTTCTTGAGAGCCAATAAGCAACGCCGGAATGAAAGGGCGAGGAAAACGAGAGATCGCAGAGAAAACCTGCAGACCAGTGGCATCAAAGGCACAATTCCCACATGCTAAAATCCAGGAGCCACCCTGCCGGGGATCAAATCTAGTACATTTGGGTAGGAGGCAAGTAGTCTAACCACAGAGAAAAAAAAGACAGTGAAACCGAGAAAGAGGAAGCAAGGATGTCACACTGGTCGCTACGCAACTGCTTCCCGTCTCCTCAGGCATGTAAAGGGAGGTAGCAATGTCGCGCCTGTCTGCAGACTCCATCGGCTTAACTGAGGTGCACGGCTTCCCAGAGTTAACATCCTATTATATGGTAGGATGATCTCCGTATTTAATACTTCCAAGTCCCATAAAACTCAACAAAAGTTCTTTAAATTTTTCAGAGCGAATCCTCAGGGTGAAATACAAGTCAAGTTCGAAGATCAGAGATTACGCAATCGTTACCTTGACTCGTGTCCGGGAAGTTAAGGCTGGATCACGGTCGTGTGGCTTTCGTTGCACTCAGGTCAGTTGTGCGTGCGGGTTTAGTTTAGACTTACTTACGGCTGGATATAGCAGTCGGGCGCGTGGTCTTCCGAGTTGGAACGATGTTCTCTATGTTATAGTTTCCTAGTCCCTTGGATGGGTCTGGCTTGCGACTCGTTTCGGAATTAGTCGTAGTCGATGATGGGCAGGAGGTGCTAGGAGTCGGTGAATTGTCGGATTGTGGGCGAGGGGTAGCGGGATATCGCTGATTACGTCGCTCGTCTTCAGCTAGGGTGGTAGCAAGGGTACAACGTGACACAACGCAGAACTCGCCGTTTCAGTCCTCTGATGTCCTGTTCCAGACGTTACTGTTAGAAAGGCCTAGCCGCTCCTCGATCTTGTTCCACAACCCTCTTACCACTGGATGACAGGCTGGATGTATGCGTAGCGGTGCTGACTGGAAAATAGTTGGGTTAGCGGTAGTTGTAGGTGGTGGCAATGAACAACGTAATGCAGCACAATCTCGTTCTGCTCGTCAGCTAGCTGTAAGTGGGGTTATACCAGCCAGTTGTCTGGCAGCTCGGCGTGCAACTCTTTGCTCCTCTCTCGTGGTGCCATGCCTCACCTTGAATGGCACAGAATGGGTGTAACTATGGAGAACTCGAAATAAGCACCATGGACGTGGATAGCCCTAACTTAATGTTGCCTGGAAACAGTCTTGTCAATGCCAGCTCTGGTGCTTGATAAGATTCCCTACTGTTGCGGGCTGATCAGAAGCATTGGAGCAGTGTGGGTTGCTAAGAATATCACAGGGTGTGCAATCCCAACCAAGGCCAGGCCGTAACACCTAAGCAAAAATACCCCCGCCAGCACCCAGGTGCTCCAGTAGTGATACAACTCAGATGTACCGTCTCTCCCTGATTGAGAAGTGTTGCTAGTGGTCGTGGCTCATCTATTCTATTTCTCCAGTACCTGTATACTTGATAGGAATAGAATAGCTGGCCATCTAATGTGCGTTTTCAACTTGGAGCCACCTGAGGAGTTCCAAGTTGTAGCTAATTGCAGAATAAGAATACTTTTTCGGTACCGGTCGCCGGTGCTCAGTTCAAGGTTCTCCCAGTCATTGGTGACAGATTACCCTATGAATGAGACTCGAGGGTAAGAGAAACAAAGCCGTGTTTATTAAAGATACATTAAACACAGGGACACGTGCTCTCCTGCCAGGCAGACCAGCGGTTGAAAGTAATCCTACGGTATCCAGGTGTAGGCGACCTGGTCCTAAGCTAAGTGGGGAAATTACGTGAAAACTGACGAATATTACTTAAATACAAACCTAACTCTATATAGGGGGTATCTGTAGGAGACAAAGAAGAATTACATTGTGTATGTATAATGCTACAGAAAGCTTCTGGTAGTTATTGCCATCGCTGGAGCATCTGGTAGTGGGGCTGCAGGGCTCTAATGGTGACGTCAATGGCAGCAGCCTCTGATGGCTGCTGAAGACTGTTAAGTCGTTGGTGATAGCCTCTGAAAGGGCTTTTGAAGGGCTCGTAGTAGTCTAGACTCCAGCATCCAGGTGATCGGAGAAGACTGCAGGAACAACTGGCGAGGGCAGCCGCGCACTGTCTTATGTAGCAAGGCAGCCATAGAGGAAGGCCTGATGTCTCTCAAGTGCAAGGCCGGAGTGGGGGTAGTACCCTCTGGTCATCTTTCGGCCTTCGCGCGTATCCTCGGTGGCGCTCGTGCATGGTCCGAGGCGGCTGATGGCCTGTAGGCTCTCAGCACGGAGAGGGGAGGGGGAGAGACAACGCTGTTTTTCGCAACCCCTCATATCCACGTGTCCGGCCACCCTCCAGGATTGTGGCAGACCATTACTTCCATGTACGAAATGACACAGGGTTTAAATCTCTCGCGTGTAAAAGCAACCCTAGTGTACACTAGGGTTGCAGTGAGATGAGTCGTAATTGTTTATAGTTAACTGATACAAGTGGCATGCCCTAAAAACTCATTTTTTAATTGCTCTTTTGCTATGAAAGTTTTGTATTAATTCATAGAGATTATTGCATAGAGATATGAAGGTAATGGAATATCATTATTGTTTACATTAAATGTCTCGCTTCAATGTTGAGTTCATTAAGTGGGGCCTTGGTGGCTCAATGAATAGATCTATTTCAAGTGGGGCCGGAGTGGCTTAGTGGATAGAACTACATCCAATGTTGAGTTAATTTGACATAATTTTTTTCCCAGTTTTGTGTGATAACAAAAATTTGTAGCATAATAACTGTTCTAGGCACGTGACAATTCTAAAATGAAAGGTCACGGGCTGGGCCCCTAGTATTTTATACCCAGTTATTAAACGTTTGTATCAACAACCAGCTTAAAAAATTATTGTTGCAGGAAATCTTAAGTGATGGGACTGAAAGATATTCTGATCACTGTAATATCTCATAACTAAAAAAGCATAAAATTTTATCTCTATAAAGGAATTTTGCTGGGATCACTGAAAATTAACAGTGGATACAATTTTTCCGTACTTGCATTTTGGTACATTGTGCGTCCACAGCATATGCTCAAAAGAAAATAAAATTTTAAAATACCTTTCTTACAGCAATCATATATGAAAGAACAAATACAATTCAATTTTAGCACCAGCTAAATGCAAAATTCTCTGCACGAGAGAACAGCAGCACACTGTTAATCACCTCTCTATAAAAAAACCTTAGAACAACACACAAAAATTAAGTCCCTTCAATTGTTATGCTGAGCTTTTACAACTCTAAAAATGCCTTGAGAAGTTTCTGAATAGACTGAAAAGTTTAGGCTTGTTAAACATGAACAAGGGTCGAATTACTATGGTGTTAAAAAACAAGGTGCAACATTATGTGAAATTATGTAAAAAAATGTTGTAAAAGGGAACTTCATAAAATGGTTTTACTGTGCTTTTCAATAAGACTTAAATGAACCAGTTTCTCCTTAATTGTATCCAACTTTACCCAAAGTACACAGATCAACGCTCAATTCGAAAAGTGCTCAAAATATAAGTAAGCATAACACCTTTTGATTGGTACCCTTTACAGACATACCCAGACGAGGGCCACACATTCTCGGGGGTGCAGAGCCACCTCTACAAGGCGATGGAAGCATTCTTTGATGACTGCTTTGGACCACTAGACTTTGAGGAGTGGGAAGTTGGTACCAGCTTCTTCAGCTTCAAGCAGTAGACTGAGTGCTACCGCAGATACGATGCCAACATGCGCTGTGTGCATGTGGTCTCAAGTCAAGCCGTGATGAGAAAGTTGGACAACCTCACAGCTGAGAAAGAAGATGTTTTTCCTCCAAACATCAGACACCAATTTTTTTGCATAAAGTTCTGGTTGTTGCAGTTATGAGTGTACTATTGTTCTTTTTAAGTATGAGAAAATAAATAAATTTGGTGTTGCATGTCTTAAGGTTCAGTCTCACAGCATTGCAGGCGTGTTTCCGGGAGGAGGTATATCAGCACAATCAAAATATTGGTTAGAATGTCCAGATGGAAAGCGCAGTGCTTGCATTACTAACAAACTGGAGTGCAGAGGATTATACAACCATGTGTCCATAACAACTGCTCTTGCTGGACCATACGTACTCTCAACATTATGACTCTTAAACCTGAGATAGCAGAGAGAGATGATGGAAATAAGACCCACGAGCTAGGAACCTTCCACGTGGAAGGCTATTGTAATCTCCTGGACCAAATAAAGTTGTTCCCACAAATAATGCCATTAAGTAACATCACAAATTGTAAGACTATAAAATACATGCTGTGGTTTGTAATTTTTCTTACATAACAGCAACTCTGACCCTAATCCATTTGTGTATTTTCCCCATATAATAATAATAATGAAAATAATAATAATAACAATAAAAAAGGATGTTCAATCCACATAAAAACAGAGTTATTTAGAGACATTCTGTTACAGCCTGAGCAATTACACACTGCTTCCTTAATGCGGCTGCTCAGTGTGAGACCGGCTGAGTGAAAAGATATGGTTTTTCACTTTAAATAGTTTTAGGTTTGGCTTGTGTTGCCCACCTTTCAAGATACAGTTTTCAAACAAAAAACACTTTGCCCAGGCCACTTTTCTACAAAAAATTCTTTGCAATCCAACACCTATTAATTTACTCCTACTTGCTCTCGTGTAGCGTGGTTCCTCTCTTCAAAGGTTACAAAGTACTTGTGTTTGAAAGCTGATAGATGCATAAAATCATTTAACATGTACAATCAACTATCGATTCTACGAACCTTCACGGTACCCAGGAAAAGTCATTACTTCGATACGGTTGTTATTCCAAGAGGTCTTAGAATCGAAATTTGACTTTACAACCTTATCTTTTCTGTTGGCTGGTCATGCACTAGGCTGCGCCCTTAGCATGCAGCGAAAATTATTATTTTTTAAAATAAATAAGCACCAATTTTTGATGCCCTAAATTATAATGAAATAAAAGGGTCACAAAGAATTGCTGCAACACTCAAAGTTACCCCACATAGCTGTCATATTTATGATGTTACAATAACTAAACCGTGATTTAAGAATAAGCACCATGACACTGAGCCTTATCTTACAATTTTCATTACATGGTTGACAAAGTTGCTTATAAATGTTGCCTATTTTGTACAGACTGGACTGTCAGTTAATTTTAGACAGAATAGTTTATAGAATGTTGATGTTGATAATAAGAATGTTTAATTTGGTACACAGAGCGAGAGCATGTCAGTTGTCATCCTAAAATGAACAAGGAACTATGAAAACAAAAATAGTTTATAATACATAGATGTATTCACTTACAGCATTAAACATTGTGGCTATGGCTTTTGTGGTTATGATGTGTCCAAACTATGAAAAGAAATAACTATAAAAGCATTCTATATTTGTGTATAAGCGTTGAATTTTGTAATAAACAATTATATCAAACAAAATTTATCTCTTCCTTATTTTACCAATACCAAGTCAATAAACCATTAGTGACATCCTCGAAAAAAAAAAAAAAAAAAAAAAGAGTGAAATTTCATATATAGAGGAAGATACTCGTATTTACAGCCTGCACAGTTGCAAAATTTTTTAGCAAAACTTTGTAAATTTGGGAAACCTGAAAACTAGCAGTCCTTTTTACAACTAAATAAAAGGAAGTCAATAAAAATGGTTACCAATAAGAAACACAAAAATAACCTACATATCCACAAAGTACGTAATAACACACAACAAACATTTCAAAAAAAGGGAATGGATGAGTCTCATTATATAGAGTATCTACAACATACCCCAATAGTTTAGTTTGACAGCACGTCTGAAAATTAAAAACAGCTTGTACATAAAGGCCATTTAATATATTAGTACACGACACAAACATGTTAAAAGTAACACGTTGCAACAATTCTGTAAACAAAAACAACTTGATTTACAAACTGAACACCACTGTTGAACCTTGTGCTGAATATGTACATGTAACATGTTGTACCTTATGAGTTTATAGTGAAAAAGTATATAACATTTAACCCTCAAAATTTTTAAATCTTTCTTTTCTGAATATACAGACATGTAAAGTATGTGTATTGTTTTGGATTTACCTGCAACAAAACGTGAAAATCTCATTTCAGCAAAAACGTACACAAACAACATTTTACTCATTTCATCCCCATACAGGGGCCAGACCAGATCTTTAGTAATCATTACTGCACTTTACTACAATATACAATAATATTCAGTACAAATATACCAAAAACAACTTGGTTATACACAGGGTTGTGTGAATGTTTGGTACAATAAAACATTAATACCAAAAGTTAACTTTCTTTCTGAGTTTAATAAGTAAATTGATCGCTGAAAGTAGAATACACTTGAAAATTTCTGAGATCAACAAATATCTTGAGAGCTTAACAAATGTTTGTTTTTACAAAGAAAAATTTTGTCTGTACATCAGATTATCACGTAACCACTATACTCCATAACATTTCTCTGTATTTTTGGTATGTTCGTCAAGTTTATTACATCTTTAATTAATTATGCAATCCAAAAACACCACTTATTTCACAGATAATCACAGAAGTATTGACTAGATGAAGATTTCTGGACATTTGCCATTGCGATGCAGATGTCCGTCATGGGAAAACAGGGCTGAACACATCTGCAGCGCAATGGCAAATGTCCAGAAATATTCATCTTGTCATTCACCTCCATTGCACTATTCAGTCAAAGATCACATCATAGTAGTATTTCTATATTATCCTAACACTGATGGTACTATGCAAGTTTGATTTCATACTTAAAGTTCAATTTATTTGATGATGTAATGAATGTGTGAAAAAATTAGATTTTCACTGAACCTTCTTTAAAATTGAGCTCCTATGAAATTATTTTTTATTTTGGCAAAAGTTTCATGGACGTACATAATATATTTTTGAAATTTTTCATTTTATCTGGAGGGGGAGTGGTGTAACATGTTCGCACAACCCTAGTTATAAATGATTCATTTAATTACTTTGTTTCCTTCCACATCACTGCAACAGCTACTTATAAAACCCAAAGACAGTGTCTGAAATCAACTTTGAACATATGTCAATCATTAAACATTTCCAGCATGGCCAACCATTTGTGCCTGCTCATTTTTCTACTATCCCCTGCCCTGCTGTAATGTCCTGCCTTTTGTAGCTGCAATGATGGTGGTCTGTAAGAAGCAAAATAAAGTACAAATAACTACACTGCGTTAACAACTATCTAAACTTGAAGATTTAAATTTTAACAAAAAAAATATAAAACATGACATGAAACTGATGTTATATTAATAAACATGGAACAATGTTCATGCTTTAAAAATTAAAACAAGTAAATTTTTCTTTTTGCATTATTTTAATTTTTACTGGAAATACTGGGAAAAAACACAAGCTTTTAATGAACTGTCAAGGTTTACAGAAGTACCAAATTCCAACAAATACATCTTTCATTTGTAACTACAATCCATGATCTGAGCGTGTCATAAATGGACATGCTGTAGTTGGTCCATCCAGAAAAAAATTGCCTAACAACTCCTTGCACAAATATGTGGGTAAAAATACCTAATTACTTTTTTATTTACTTAAGAGCAATCAATTCGGCTTGAGGTTATCGGCATCACTTAGCTATGTAACACTTTCGTTTGTCTTCAACATTATTTCCACTCTACCATTAGTTCATAAAAAAAGACACTGTTAAATGAGTTCCAAACCCTGCCAGCAAATATTTCAAACTCGTCACTTTGGGTTCAGCTTAAATGAAAATGTCTTTGTCACAGCTAAACACGAGAAACTACACGAGATTTTACAGTACTGTACTTTCTTCCTTTGATAGCAAACTACTCACCCTTTGAGCACTTAAAAATCCAACTGCATTTATCTTGAAAACACACTATTTATAATGAAATACACTTTACTTACGATCACATTTTTCTCAGTCACCTCTTTCAGTCATATCCACCAAAAATCCTGTCAATTTATGCTTTTCACATTACTTTCACAGATTTCTTAACACTGCATAACATATTCTACTTCCTTTATTTGTAAAACCTGCATCTTACATTCTTTTTATTATCCCTTATTTGGACAATTGTTGGCTCATTGCATCACTTTCATACTACATTATTCAAACTATCTCTCAAATACAGCAAAGTACCATACACATGCTTAGCAAAACATTTTACACATGGAAGGATTATGAAAGTACAATAATCTTGTGCAAACAACAAAACAAGTCAGTATCACGAGATTATCTCCAATCAGAAATGCTTTCACATATTGCAGAACTAGCTTGAGATTATTATTTAACTTATTTATGTACTTAAAACAGTTCTTCCCAAGGCAATATACTTGAATGTGATTATACTAAACATTACCACACATGTGGACTTTACAAATGTGAGTTACTCTTTGGAAACACTTTTGGTAGCAGTTGTTATCAGATAATACGTGCTGTCATGGGGGAAAAAATATGAGAAACAATTGTAACACGTAAGTTAAGATAAAGACACGGACGTAAACTTCCAGTTCCACCACCACATAAAATGTTTCAACAATGATACTTGAAAGTCTACCATGGAAGCACTTGTTATTAATGTAACAAGAGTAAGGGTGCAGCACAAAAAATTATACTGCACAATTACTTTTTTCAGTAATGACAATGAAAAATGCATGGGTCATTCAATGTAGCAAATAGTGTGGAAATGATTGCTTGAAAACCAACATGCATAAATTAAAAAGACTATAAAACTACTACTAAATTTTATATGTAAAAACAACTGGCAATCTGATATCCCATATCGAACGAGATAATTTTCTCCTGATTTCAGTCCTCACACAATTCATTATTAATTTATACACGGTACAAAAGTATATCTAACTAATGTGTTTGTTAAATTTTACCAAGACAAATTCATGAATGTAAAAAATGTACAGGAACAATACTTTACACACTAATTTCTTACAGCTAGTTAAAATAATAAAGCTTCAAAATACCTTGTCATAGAATTCACTGCTTCATGCACAAGACCCTTCATCGTACAGTAACATTTTTCATTACTGAAAACTCGCATACAAAAATAATATAGGGTTGTGCGAATATTCAGTACACCGAAACGAAAATGAAAAATTACAACTTTCATTTCGTTTTGGTAAGAAATTTGTTTACTGAAAGTTGTAACGAAACGAAAATTCTCGATTTCGATGAATTTTAAGGTGTTACATAAATGTTCATATAGTGCACCAGGAAAGAAAATTTTTGCCGTAAATCATTTTGTTCATTTTTATTATTTTATAACTGAAGTGTAACCATATAAAATGAAAATTTAAATGTAGGCAAGACATCCTCTGGTAAATACTCAATAACCTACTTTTTTATTTTTTTTATTTTGCAACAAATTTGTTATAATGCATAACTTGCTAAAATGTAACGAAATTCATTAATTTTTCATTAAAGGTGAGATCTAATGACATAATTTTTTATTTTCATTTCAGTTTCATGAAAATCCACTATATATATTTAATTTTCGTTTCATGAGAAAAAAGTCACTTTCGCACAACTCTAAAAGAATGAGAAATTTCAGAGGAACAATTACTTAGAAACACGAATGGATGTTATCTATGTACACTGTAATTTTCAAACAGGCATATATGTTTGGTAAACCAAATTAAAATAGATCTGCATGTAACATTTATGAAGATCCCTATTATCTACACATTAATGAATGAAAATTAATTTTTTTTTCTCATTAATTTTTTTTTTCTCCATTTAGTTCCCCACACATTAATTTCCATACAAACAATTTCTTTGTTTTATTTT
Source organism: Dryococelus australis (assembly GCA_029891345.1). Taxonomy (NCBI): domain Eukaryota; kingdom Metazoa; phylum Arthropoda; class Insecta; order Phasmatodea; family Phasmatidae; genus Dryococelus; species Dryococelus australis. The sequence goes on from CM057000.1 coordinate 44,324,545, forward strand.
TAATATCAAAAACTGAAAATACCATACTTGGACACTGAAAATAATATCAACTCTTAACACAAAAAACAATCTTAATCTTCAAGTATTAAATTACTGTATGAACAGGATGTAATAAAGCTTTTACTAAGCCACTGCAGAGCACTTCGAAATACTGTATTTTCCTTTACTTCCATTATTGATACTTAAAAAATGAAATTTTATGTGTTCAGAGAAAATATATTTTACACTTTAATTAGAGACAGCAGGCTGGAATGAAGCTCAAGCACAGCACTGCTTTGTAAATAAATGCACGTCCACCTTGGTACACAAATGAGAAAACTTAACACCAGCAAATTCGACTCCAGCAAAATAAGGCACTACAAAAATTATTCAACACGTCATCCCAAACATCTTTGTAAAATCTTATAAGTACGCAGAGAAAAGAACTATACGCAGTAGAGCTGCATCACACCACAATTAAAATTCAAAATGTCTGTACAAGAGTCCAAACCAACAACTTGGTTTCAACAGAGTGCATATCACTACATATAATAAAGTTCACTGGCCCGGCACTGTGGTGCTTGTGCACTCACGATTCGTGAAGAAGCAAGTTGGTAGCACTGTGAATGTCATTGTTCGCATTTCGGAGAGCACTCAGGACCCGCGTGCGCTCAAACCCCATTTCGACCAGCGTCTGCACCTGCTCTTCTGATGGCTGAATGTTTGGTTCTGAAACGAGCAAAACATACCAATAATGAATCACCTTGATGTAGGTCTAAGAATGGCAGCCGAAACAAAACTCAACCTTCTGTTATTACAGTAGACCCCTGTTATACCACCTGAAAAAGAAGAGATTACCAGTACCTATAATTAACTATAATGAATTATCATTTCAAACCCACTTATAATACAGAATCAAACAACATTGGCAACATTACTTTCGTAGGCATCCTACCTTTCCTGAATGCCATTAGGTGCTTGGAAGCTAACAAGTTGCTGCAAAATTAAATTAAGCAAGATATTTGACAGCAAAACATGTCTCACAAGTGACGCGTGTCCAGTTAAGGTCTGCTTGGCATGATCACCTTGGATTTATACGCTAGACCAAGAGCGTAGTTTTATACAGGTTTGTCAGTGGCTGGCGAGAGGTGTTAATTAGAGACTGACTCCGAAGACCGTAGTGAGGCTGATGGATTTGAGATTTCGTCTCATGATCTCAAATTAATAGTCGTTGGGTTGCTCCACACCGTATTAATGGTTCCATACGACAGATTCCCAGCTCCAGAACCCAGGATTGGCCAGGCTGTACCTAGCCTCTGCCTCTTAAACCAGTCCTCTCAGAACCGGGTGATACTCTGGGCTGGTGCTAATATTTGGGGGAAAATATACAAACACCACAGGAGCAGTCACGACTGCCTGACGGCATGGTCCCATTCCGCCTGCCTTTCCTTCGTAGGAGGGGGAAGTACAGACCACTGTTTGGCAGCAAGGAACACTAGGTTTTGCTCCGTATTCCTTTTGCCATGCCTTATCTTGAAAGGCAGAGTGTCGCTGCTTGAACAACACTAATAGTGCACTCGGACGTGAAACGATTTAATAGTGTCAGTCCAGTAGCTGCTTGCTGGCATGAGCTCAGTAAAAGTCTCCACTGATCCCCCACGCTTGGCAGGATGATCAGAGATTTGGAGCCGTTTGGACCACCAATGCCTATACTGGATGTGATTTCAGGCAAGGTTGAACGGCAAGACTCGGGCTATGGTAACTCCAGCACTATCAGTGCTCAAAGCAAGGGAATAACCTGGGCTTGCTGCTCCTCCTTGGGTGAAGGAATTCCTATTGGTTGTGGCTCCTCTGTTCCTCCCCTCCAGCACTAACAGTGCTAGGGTGGTGAGCAGAAACAGGCGGCCGTCTCATGGGTGTGTTAATTAGGTCTAGGAAAATACTCTGTTTCTGTTGGCAGTGTACGACGTGAATTGTCTATAGCAGGCGAAACAGAAAATACTCTGTAAATGAAAAGCTTAAGGATAGAGAACAAAATTATGTTTATTGAAATATCAACAAAAACTTGACTCGTGCTACCTCCTACCAAACAGCGGAGTGCTGAAGGTTACCAATGTTAGCCAGGTGTAGGCGACCTGGTCCTAGGTTAAAAAGGGGAAGATTGTTCTAGACGTGAAAATTTTTGGCAAGGCATGTAAAACGAAACTTACTTTGGCACTTCGTTTCGCACAAAGCAAATAAATATTAATAATAGCAAAAGGAAAATAAAAGGTTGTTGGAAATGACCAAGTGCTTTAGTAACCTATTCCTTTCACTCTTAATCCAGTTGTCAAATTGTGAAATTCACTGGTCAAATCAAATGATTTTAACTCTAAAGTTTAAATTTTAAAATTAATTTAAACACCCAGAAGTAACATAGTTAAATTTGCTAGTAGCATGTCACTTGAATTAGGACAAAGGCAAAATTATACTCTTGTTAACAAGAATACTTAGAAATCTGTTTAAAGTGTTCATATTTATCTGTCTAAACACATAATTAAAAATTTAAATTTCTTCTGAAAGTTTGTAAAACATAATTTACTTTTAAATTTCAAGTTTTCATCATTTATTTCCATTGCAACATTTACCATTTGTTTTATAAGTAATCATTCAAACAACACACGTAGCAAACAGCGGAGTTTACACAATGTTTCGCTACCAGACAAACAAATAATATTTTTAATGGTCAGGATTAAATGTTTGCACAAAGTTTCTGACTTTGTTCTCTGTCTTTAAAATGTTGAGAGCGATCATAGGTCTCCCATTATTAACAAGTTCTAACTGTTCACTAAACGCACATAACTGGAAAGCTATATTAAATACACTTATTACAGAGCCACTTTCACAGTTATCACTCATCTTGTGACACTACTGTTTAAAGAACAAATTCAAATGTAGTCGCAGAACATGCAACCCATCAGTTCCTGCAAATCTAATAAAGAAATATAAACGCACTCACTAGCATGCTGAGTGTTGAGAATACCTAGACGAAATGTGTTTTTATTTTTAAAAAGAAATATGTTCGTGTTTGAATTTTATTAAAGCATGCACTGCATGCATTGCATTCATGGAGAATACGCCCCTGACTTTACTACTAAACTGTACTAAAGAAAGCGGGTATCTAGAAGAGAGAAAGTGAAGTTAACGGGTGTTAGCATGTTCACTGGATGACTGGTCATCGTAGTTGGAAATAGCCACTGGGGGCATACTTAAGACTTGGAAGATCTGCAATTTATCGGTCCCGACTGCGCGCAATGCATACCATCGCTGTAATCCCCTACAATGCCGCGCTCTGCTGGCCGGGGACAAAGAGCAACTAGAGCTGCGACGAACACACACACAAATAAAAAAAAAAAGTCTGCAACTACGGCTTTGAATATGAACACATGCGCGCCGAGTGTATGAGATCCAGGTGTGAGCAGTATACAGTGCTCGAGATGTAATGAGAGAAGAAACAAGAATTACTGATGGAGCCCCGCTGTGCACGGACTTATACAGTGCTCAAGTCTAGGCTGCCGCAGTGAGGTGTGGGGAACGCGTGTGACGTCCTTCTGCCTAGGCGTGGGAGTTGAAAATCTCTGGTTAGCAGTAGTCAGCAATACTGCTACGTTCACCTTCGGTAGCGCTTGGCCTTGCTCAGTGGTGGGTGGCTTGTAGGCTCTCAGCGTGGGGGGAGGAGGGGAGGCGGCGTGCATGCTGGTTGCGTAACATTATAGCCACATGCTCGGCCACCCGGGAGATTTAAGCGGCCAAGAAATTATGTGAAAAGTGTTGTGTGCACAACTCCCTCGTGGGTGGTCGATGTAACAACGCTTGTAAGGGTATACTTCATATAAAGAGCAATGAGTCTTAATTGTAGTTAATTAGTAGTAGGAGCGGCACGCATCACAAGACTAATGTCACTTCTTTAATATGTGAAGGACTGAGAAAAAACTAGAAACAGTAAACTTTCATGTTGACCTTTCTGTTTAACGAATGTGTTTACAGACCCCAATGACTATAATACAGTACATATTTCAACTCAACGAATCAGAAATATTCTATCATAAAGAGCAAGAACACACAAACGTATTTGTTTTAAACACATACATACAGTACATTTATCTTGTGTTTCGTATAGAATATGAATGACAATTAAAATTATTGCTATGGTAAATTTTTTACTAAAATGTGCACTTTTAAAAGCTGTGCTAAGTTTCTACTTTCGCATGTTGGTTATTCTCTATGTTCTCTGCATTCTCATTAAATAAATAAAATGATTAATAAATATAGCAATTAACACTATAGGCTGTTCAAGGTAAAATGAGCACTTTTGAAAGCCCTGCTTAAGATCTACTTGTATGCATGTTGTATGCTCTTCTGCCTTATGTAAAATTAACATTGCCATGGGCCTAATCACTTTATTCATGCATTGGTCAAATGAAACTGTGAAATCATTACAAAAGTAAGTACTGTATTGTACAAATCTGCTCATTTTTACACTTTGATGCATTAAAAGATACAGAAAGCCAGATAAATAATTTAAGTTATTACAAACGTTACCTACCACCTTTTTTTTGACGTTAAGATATGAAACTACTTTCCTCTCCATCGTTACCAACTTTATTGTACACATGCCACTCACTGCACCCGTTAAATTATATGCCGGCATGGGCAGCGACTTTTCTCTACGATTGATTTCAAAAGTGCTCACTTTATCATCTTTACAAACAAATATCTGCAAGATATCTGCTATAAACAGATACACATTAATTTCTGTAAATAATTCTTTATCTGTTTAGATATAAATTATCAGTATTGAAATGTAGCCAAACCTTCCATGGTCATAAGAAAATATGCATGTTCTGGTTTAAGTTAACAGAAAAGAAGAAGAGCTAAACATAATTCATTCTCCAGTTATAAAAACAACGTCAAACAGTTTTGATCGTCCACCTAAATAAGTGTGACTACCTGACATGCTTGCTTGTTATGCATCACACCCATGAGAGAGGCACACTTTTAGAGAATAGGTACTATGTATTCATTCCTTCATATTTTGGATTTTCCACAGAATATATCGCGGAATTTTCCACCTTCTACCTACTGAATAAATACTGAGCCTGCCAATCAAGGTTTGAATACAAATGCATACATAAGTTGCCGTTTTTGGCAACTTATGTATGCATTTGCATGTATGCATGTATGCAACGGCAGGTGTTTTTATAACCAGGTCTGTGGAGTTGGAGACGTGAAGTCAGAGTCAAGAATTTGAGCAACTTTCAGGTGGAGATGAAGTCAGTTAAAACGTAGTGACTCTGATTCCCACTACATTAATTAATAAACTAGTTATTTATTAGAGTTGTTTCGATACCATGTTTTCCAATACCGATACCCCGATACCAATGCCCTGCGCACTGAATTTTAGAAAAAGTATTACTGTTAATAATACATTCAAACCATTTCTCCTAGACTCATTTAAATAATGCAAATAATATGACACCAAATACAAGTCAAACCGCGTGCACTATCAGCTAAGAATACACGAAGAAGTTATCAACCGGGCAGTGTCATGTCTGTTAGTTTACAAGGGGGGGATGACCTCCACGCCGCTACCTGTTGGCGACACCTGGCACATGTGGCAAATGTCTGTCTTTTAAAGTAATTAATCATAGACACACAAATGAGGTGATTATAATTTATTTCTTCACTGTCTTTAGTAATATTAATCATTCAAAACCACGTCCCCTGATATTCCCTGTCATGAGTTACACTGCATACGACTTGGTACTTACCTACCCATTATTAGACTGCAAAAGGTGTCGAATAGGCACTTACATATTATCAGTTTATTCAAAGATGCGTATCTATTGAAATAAATTAATAAAAATCCTCCGATTTCCCTGCAAGAAGTTACTGAAAATGAAAATTTACAATACAACTCGCTCAATGTTCAAACAATTTTTGCTGACAAGTAGTAGAGTATATGCTTTTGGGAATATAATTTTATTCGCAAAGATGCTGTACTTTGAGTTAAATAAATATTAAGTTTTAAAGTCATGCTAATTTTACGCCAGATACAATGAAACACCAACCTTACCGGATAACACAACCTTTAAACACAAAAGAAAACATATTTACAAATAATAATTCCTCGTTACAATGTTTTGCATAACATTTTCAGGTGAAACCTTTTGCTTTGAAATACAAGTGATGTTAGGTGCAACTATTTTGTGTGATGCATACCGTATTTATTCGTGAATACGGTGCACCATAATCTTTATAAGTTCCAGGTAAAATTTTTTTAAAATAAAGTTGCACCAAAAATTTGTGGCTCCCGGTTAGTAAGTATGGAACCAATTATTCTTTTTTACATTAATGTGTGGTGATTGTGATATGTTTGGAAAATACTTGACTTAAATAACTTGGGTGCAAAAAGCCAAAATAAAAAAAAAATTCTGGAATTTCTGGAAACCTCTGCCTCCTACTACTCAACAGTGATCGGCTCTTTCTTTGCCGTGCTAGAATGTCACACCAAATATAATAGAGACTAATACCAGACACCTGTATACGAACATGGGCAAGCGTGTGAACAGCAGCAGCAGCGAACCTAGCGGCTTGAGGTGGCAAACACCCGCGAACTTTGAATCTGTGTACACGCACAGTGGACATAACGAGTTCATTTGTGTGCAAAATGCAGTATTTCTATAAAGTATTTTGTTTGGAACATTTTCATTTTTTATTTTATATTGTAGTACAGGTGTCTTAATGCGTGTCCAGTAGTTTAGATTTAAAAAAAGGCGGTATTTAATGCCGAAAATTTCAAATACTAAGTGAACTCTACAATCTTTATAGTAATAACTGTAAAATATATCTTGTAATGTCCGGGACGCATCTGAAGATCTGAAACAAACCATGATTAAACATTATTTGTTTTTAATTTTTGTACCTGTGTGTATACTACAGAAATAATTTAAATATATGCTTCTTTTTCCTCACTAGGCCTAATACCTAACCTACAACACACATACATTTTTGACATACTGTTTCGTAACATTTATTGCGAATTAATACTATTGTGTTAGTATTTTTGTATAAGAATTATGTTCTGAAAACAACATGTGACCTTAAAAAAAGAAAAATAATAATAAAAAAAGAAAAGAAAAACTCAATTTGTTGCTTTAGCAAGTATGAATAGTCTCTCTAGGTAAATTCAGATATAATGCGCATCTAGAGTGTACCGGTATCAAAAATTTAAAATGAACAAATAGCTTTAGTTCCCATGCAGTAAAACATTTTTAGAAATTAGCTTCTTGAAAGCTGCTGTTGTGCCAATTATGCTGTGTTTGTGATCCACACAACTTTGTAGTCCCAAACATCAAGTGAAAATTAATCCTAAATATTTATCACTGGCATTTTTTTAAATCAAGGACATATGAATGCCACATATTTTTGTTTTACTGTCCAGGGTTGGATCTAGGCATATCTTTCTTTGCGTTGAGGCAGGGGTGGGGGGAAGTTGGCATCTGCCCTCACCCCCTTTTTTATTTCCAGTTTTAAAGTAAGTTTTTTTCAGTAAAGTGTTTATACCAGAACACGAATGTCAAGCTTCGGGAACTTGTGTTTGGTGTGTTGTATGTGCTGGAAATAACAAATAAAAATATTATAAAGATTATTTGTTATTGGAAAAGAAAATCCGAAAATTGAAAAGAATTTGCAGAACTAGTAGAATAACTGAAACATCTATAGACAGCGCAAATGCCACCTACCATGGTAATTCAATGAACGTGAATCACAAAATCATTAAAACTAAATAAAACATAAGCCATTCCCATTCTAAAATGCAGGACGGTAAATGTAAACAAATGTTTCGCCACCTCAAGCTGGCAGAGCACAGCACAATTCCTTTTTTGCACGGAAAATCTCTAGCAGCTGTCTGGTATTAGTCTCTATTATAGTATTTGGTCACAACACTACCCTTATCTAAAAAGAAAAGGGTTTCCTCGCTGCCCCCACTCCCCCCTTCTTCAAACATGGCTGGCTAACTTTTCCCAAACAAAGAGGGGATGGCGGAGTTATCAACCGAATTATCAACCGGCAACATCTGGGTGTTATTACAAGGGGGTGGGGGGGCCGTAAACACAAACACATGGCAGCTCTGGTTTTGTGGAGTGACAGGATACCATTACCTGAGAAGAAAGAGGGGGGGGGGGGGGCGAGGTTTAGACCTACACATAAATGAAGGGTCACTGAGTGAGAATGAGAGAGAAGGGAGAGGAGTGATGTAAGAATGAGAGATGAAACAACAGACAGTCCCGACAATTTATGGCTACCACGCCTTTCTCTTTTTTTTTCTGTGTATAGGGTGGGCGCACCCCAGAATTTTTTTCCTTTATTATGGGAAAAAAGGGTGTGCTATACAGGAATTTGTTTGTATTTTTCTTTTAATGTGTGGTGTATAAAAACTGAAATATGGTAATTTTTGTGCCCAAAGAAAGTAAGAACCTGACTTCATTGTCTACAACCGATACTAAAGTATCAGCCCGATAACATACCCGAACAGATACATTGAGAAAAGGCGAAGTATCTGCCAATACCGATACTTAGTATCAGAACAACTCTATTTTTATTACATCCTTTGTTGCATATGTACTTCCATTGCAATTTAAATATTTTCTTGGGTAAAAATTCAGAAACAGGTAATTTGAAATTAAATGGAAACTGATATGGCTGGCTTCAGTGTTGCTATATATTTAAGTGCAGCAGAACAACAGTTCACATCAACAGCTCACCTTCGCACAAGTCGTGAAAGGCTCTCTGCTCTGTTTGCTGTCTACCGGTTGATCTTCAGGTAACAATGCCACACTTGATCCTACATGTTTCCTGGAACTTGACAAGGCTAACAATACTGGAACTTGGAATTTCACTGTTTAATAGAATGTGTTCTACGGCTATACACCACATGTTTTGTAGGCACACTTTGGCGCTCCGCTCTTTTGCAGTTGTTTGATTAATAACTGTCAAAATGCAACAATGCTAGAAATATACCATACATCAGTAGTTGCTTGAAAAAAACAGCCCTGTGCCGCACGGCTTGCCCTGCTTTATACCTGCCCACGCCAGGCGGGAGTGAGGGGAAGGATCACTTGGGAAATGACAGCCACGTGCTGCGTGGGCCATGACTGACAGGAGTTCCCAAGCCCGCACTCGGTCAATCACATGCGCTTCAACTAATCGAACAAAAACGCACCGCCCTTGACTAACTGATCTTCTCACCCTCAGCAGTCGACGACTAACCTTACATTGCACGTCTGTCACAGCTGCCGATCAGCAGTGAGCATTATTTACAAATAAATCAGGCGCTACCTCGACCACAATACACTAATATACAAAATTACACGCACCTGGGAAGTTACAGGCAGATGACTAATGGTCAAACCTATTTACAAAAAGAAATTCCACAAGTTATAACTCAAACCCACTACCTCCCAATTTGAAAACTGCAGGCACCAAGGCTCACCTCAGACTACAAAAGGTTGGCAGGAATCGGTAATTGGCACAGACATAGAGAGTGACAACAGACAGTGGACGGAACCTTACCAACATTGTTCCTGGTGCCAGCTTGCCTCCGATTCCTCAGGAACCCACCGAAGATTGAGCCATTCTCATTAGGCCAGTAGTTGTCAGGGCCCACCAGTGTCTCTGCAAAGCCTTGTCCCTGCTGAAGGAATACAAACTAAACTGTATTTACATATCAAGTAAATTTAAAGGGTCGCCTTATTTTGAGGAACAAAAAAGAGGACACATTTGTCAACATCTACATCTAACCATGGATAACTATGATGAATGTTATTTTAAAGAATCTTGTTACACACAGACTGAGAGCAGTGATAAAATACTAGTGGCTGTGTTCTTAATTGTCAATGATGTGTAATTATTATACAAATAATTGAACTGGTTAAATTAAAAAACTAAGTAACCATAAATTAAATTAAGTATGCTGAAATCATAAAAGTATAAAACATGACGTGTTTCAGTACATTCAGTAGGATTGCAGGTTGAGTCCTTTATTTGCTACAGAGACGAACATATAATAACTGGTTTACACACCATGCTTCCATCTTGTAAATCACCTATACCTATTCAAAAACACTACTACTTCTGAAAATGGGGCAGAAAATGTCCCGTTTCATTTTGGCATTTCATCATGCACACATACAACATGTGGAACAAATAGTTAGTTTGGAAAAATATGACGCTTACTAGGATCAAAACGTGTAGCAACAAGTAACAAAAAATTAAAACCTTGTAAACATCTTTGGTTTATTATATCCTACTAACTGTATCCCACCAGAAAACCTGGTAATTTTGCAAAATTTTAAACTCCACAAGACAGAAATTTCGAGAAAAAAAAAAAATCTACAGAAAAATTTGGATATATGGAAATCATCTTAGACCAACTGCACGGAGTACCATGTGCGTACCGTTGTGCTTACTGTCTTGTATGCCACACCAGTGGTTGCATTTTGCACCAAGAACAATGCATTACCATATGCATACATGTATCACATACCCAATTACAGACCTGAAACTTTTTCTACTAAAAATATTGACATATGACGTCCTATTGACTAAAGAGGCACGTCATGGCTCAAGTATTTTGGTGGGTGTGAGGAAAGGCACACCGGAGTGAGTTGGAACTCTTAATTGCTGCATGGAATGGGAGTCTGACCAGTGTAGAGTACTGGCCGTGTGGCTTTCCGGCTGGGCACAAAGTTTGGGACGGCAAGCACAATTTTACGTTTACGCAGAATAACTCTTACTGGTATACCTGGGCATGGGTGGCCTCTGGAGACTGCTGGACCTGCTGCGGCTCTGGAGGTGATGCGCTAGACTAGGCACCAGGACTGGTGTGCACGTGGTCTGGCGGTCATTGCGCTGGTGGTTATCTGGGTTGACTGAGTGAGCTGGAACTCACTAATCCATGGGTTGGCTATACCATAAAGACTTCTTCCCCACTTAGGTAGGCTAGCAATAGTGGGTGAGTAGCTCCTTCAAGTTTGACTGGCGGTGTGAAAAGACCTGGTACAGAGTCTGGTGATTGCTGGCTTCTCTAGAAGGCGGATTTCTTGGGATTCTCTCAGTGGGCTTAGGTTTTCAAGTACAGGTGGGGAGGGGGTTGGCGCTAAGTTCTTGTTGGTATTTAGAGATAGTAACAGCCTTATTAACCTACTTACAAATACCACTTCGACGGAAGTAGAGCATGAGGAATAGACTCTCTAATACTACTCCTGCGGAGGTGGAGCAGGTGATATTCATCCCTATCTAGGTGTACTTTCACACACCATAATCAACAGACAAATTCTGCCCCCTATCCCAGCATCTGGCAACAGGAAGCGTGGTGGACACTGCGAGTCAGGTTACATTGTGGCTAACAATTACAATACGTGGTTGAGTTCCCCTGAAGGGACGGCACCTCAGACCCACGAAAATACCCGCTCGGCACCAGAAACACGGTGGGCAGAGCACGTCCCAGACTGACAGTCCAGCCCCAGGAGGATAAGTACCTAGTGTCTGGGCCCTGCCGTTCTATACCCCGTGATACATAGAAAGAGTGACCGTCCAAGGTGTAGGCATGCATCTGATGTGCAAGTTTCCTGAAGGGAAACTTTTAGTCCTAAGCTACGTTTGGCAAACTGATTTAGAATACAACTCCCGGTCTCCTGATGTCGCTTGACAAACCTGATGTTTACTACGAAAGGTTCTATTACTAGTGGGATAATATCCAAAATGAGGATAAAATATTTCTGTACAGAAATAAACATGGTGGTTTGTACTACCTCCCATCAACAAGAGTTTAATGGAAGCTTACTACGCTAGACAGGTGAAGATGACCTGTTTCTAAGCTAATGGGGTAGGTAGGCAAAGTGACTATGAAAATAATTCAACTTTAGCTAATGCTACATGTATGTCCTAAAGTGTTTAAGTGTGTGATGACTTAAAAGTAGTAGACCTCCGGCGGACATCTTCGACTGCGAAGTTAGGCATCTCAAGACCTGTGCTTCGTCACTAGAGGTGTGGTGAAGACCAAATGAGAGCCGATGGTTCCTTCAGCACCAGGAGTGCGGTGAAAGAACAGGATAGACAGGAGTTCCAAGGGCTGTGCATCAGTATTTATACTCTTCTGGCTCGCCTTTGGCCAGGTGAAATAAGGTGGTGACGTTAGATTTTCTGGACGTGTGACATCATCAGCCGGCCAAAGTTACAGCTGCTGCATGTCTCTGCGATTCATACTAGTAGTGCCATCCCTCGGCACGCTACAGTACTAGGTGACCTCGAAGCATCACCACTGTGGCTCGGCCGGTGAACAGTACAATTTCTTTGAGCTGATGAACGTGCGTCTTTTACCATTGGGTAAACAGTACCCTACAAGTTCTTGACGTCTGGGAGATTATACAACCAATCAAACTCCGTTGGGGTGTGCGGCTGAGTGGTTGATTTAAATTAGTAGAAAAGACGTCACTTTTTATTTCACTCTCCCTCCTTTGCAACAAATACTCATCTGAGCGAAGGAACGAGAAAAGAAAAAAATTTGCTTGAGAGAATGTAACTGTCCCCTCCAGAAAAAATTTTTCTCTCTTGACTGGCTTCTGCCTCTCACTTTGGTCTGTGTACTGGCGCTCTAGGAACAGGGTGCAGGATGCATCACTGGCAAGTGGTGGTGGTCGGTAGCTCTGTTGCTCTCTTGATGCAGATGGGAAGACTATACGTGTGCTGTCTCTCTGTGATTCATGGTGGGTTGGTGCTATCTCTCTCAGCGCTGCAGCTGGCAGTCAGGTGACAATGTCTTCTCTTTCACATGTGTGTAAGAGCAGTGTCACGTGGGGGATCTGGTGTCGTGTTTCGCGGCCTTAGTTTCTTATATGTGCTGCCCTAAATTTAGCAGCTGATGGCTGTGGGTATTTACAATGAGTGGTTAACACATTTTAACTTGTGGAGAGAAAGGTAAGACAAGGGAGGGCACTTTTAAAACAATTGACACTTGGTGAAAAAGTGCAAAGACTCACTTGTAAAGGAGTGTGTGGGTTTAACCAGCTATCCTGCTGCGGCCGCGGGAGGCAGAAATAAAATGACCCCTATCTGTGCTCGGCCAATTGGCTAAGCTTTGCAGAAGGAGTGTACTAGAAAATGAGATTTAACTACACAAAAACGTACAAAACCACCTACATCAAGAACTCGTGACTATAAAACATTTGCAAAAGAAATCCTGAAATATTTTATAACAATATTCTGAAAATTATTCACAAACTTTCATTTGGTTTTCTTGATAAGAGTCTTTTGTTTGTGATTCTTGAGGGAGTTTATACAATACAAAACTATTAGTTAAGAAAAAACTTATTAACAACAATGGTTAGAAAATTTGTTATGATTTTTCTGTCAAATTTCTTTTGACAAGAGTCTAGTTGGCTTCGTATTTATTTACATACTGGAATTCTTCTTCATTCAAAATTACGTGGCACTGGTATTGAGGGGTGTCCAAGAGTGTTCATGTAAAATCTGATTATTCAATACTGGTTTTCTCACAGTTATAAACGGCTGTGAAATGTCAGTTTACAATTTATTCTAGCACTATGGTGAGTGTCCAGAATATTTTGAAATTAAGTAAACTTCACTGCTTTATTATTATTATTATCACTGTTATTGTTAATATTATCACTATTATTATTATGGCCTGGCAATCATTATGGCTCGGAGGTGAAGGATGTGTGTAGCGCCTGCTCCAGAGTGACCTTTGTTTATGTACTCACTTTCGTGAGTTACAGTGTCTGATACACCTGTGCGTCTAGATTTTACAGGGTTTTATATGCCCCCAAGTTAGGATCAGTGTTCTCTATGCGGTGAACCCTTTTTTGGAAGACAGAAGTTTCTCAGGTGCATTGGTTCATGTGGCAAGCGCTTCCATATTCATTATAATGGATTAACTATAGAGGAAAACTTCAGTTGTGGAACATGCGAGACTGTTTTAAATATGTTTCGTTTGTCTCCTAAAAGAAAAACTGTAAGTGCAGAAAAATAATCATCAGTTAATCTAAAGGACATCGGTGTTATGTTATCGTTGGATGACGGTAATATTCAACAAAGAAAATCTGCCAATATAGCTGCAAGTATGGACTCCAGCATCCAATCAATGTTTAAGGTATTGTGTACAAAAATAGATGACTTACAAAAATAAGTCAAAGATCTTAAGGAGGAAAATACGTACGATGTTTGAAAGTCTACAAAAGTCTAAAGATAAACAACAGTGCTAATTGTGTGGTCTTCCTAGCCAGGTATCAGAGGCATCGCACCGTTCTTCGAATAACCAGCAAAAAAATAATATAGAGAAATGGCTAGAAAAAATGTTGAGTTCTCTTCCATTAGCAGTAATAGCCAAGCCCATAACGGCAAACCGCAGTTGGCAACATGAGCTACGAAGAATGCAGAGCATACCGAATCACCAAAACAACCGGCTGCTGATGACGACGAATTTGTGCTAGTCAGCAGACGCGGCACAAAAACATCGACAGATAGCGGCTCGACTGCGACCAGGTCTGTGTCAACAAAGAAACCTATTCAACTTGGAGTCCGTAATAACGCGAACCTCAAGACAGTCCCAAAAACGACAAAAACCCACATGAAAGCAATCTTTGTCTCGCGTTTCGCTCCGGAAGTACAAGAGAACAAGATTGTTTCCTATATCAACCAGGAAATAAAAGTGACAAACTTAAAAGTTACGAAATTAAAAACTAAATATGATACCTACCAGTGATGGCTGCTGAGGGAGGGCTGCGGGACGCAGCCCTCCTAATAAAATCACAGAATGCAGACCTCTACATATCTGCTACTCAGAAAATAATACTGCGTATGAATACGGAGGTTACTTCGCAGTCAATGTTTTTTTAGATGGACAAAACTCATGTCACGAGAGAAATGTTTTTGGAAATGTCGAGTGGTGGGGCTACAGATTCTTCGCCCCGAAGTGGGTGGAGCGAGTAGCGACATGACAGTAACAATTTACTAGGGGTGTTATGGGAGGGAGGGAGGGAGGGAGGGAGGGAAGACTTCAGCGGCTCATCATTTTTCAGCCAATCACATACTGTAAATCAGAGAGAGAGGGCATGCCCCTGCTCTCACACAAAAATGGTTTCCTGGAACTTGACAAGGCTAACAATACTGGAACTTGGAATTCCACTGTTTAATAGAATGTGTTCTATGGTTATATATTACATATTTTGTAGGCATACTTTGGCGCTCTGCTCTTATGCAGTTGTTAAACACATTTCAAAACAATGCTTGTATTTATTTCGAATAGTTTTTATTTATAGATATCGTTCAAACTCGTGTAAGCTTCAAATATAATGTGTAATATTCTGAATAAGTTTGTTGTTAATGATGAGCCATGAGCATCTGTCAGAAGCAGGGTTGAATTGTTGATAATGTTGTGTTGTGTAAACTTGTAGATAAGGGATAATTCTGCGAGTAACATTTCAAACCCTATTACGACAAATAATTTGAATCTACGAGAATAAACTAGAGCTTAAGAATTTGGGACTAGAAATGCTACCGTTAAATATAACAAAACAACAAAGCCAAGGTCGTAAATGCAGTGGTTCGTATACGCAAAAAGTCAATGTAAGTACATACAATTTTGCGGACTGGCTATACGGGTATGAAGTTAGAAATGCATTGTTTGGTTTAACTTTTTTGATAGTGAAACCTAATGATGTTGCATGGACTGTCAATGGGGTAAAAGATTTGAAACATTTGGGAGACAAGTTAAAAGATGTTAAACCCGTTTACAACATATAAAAAATGCTATAAAATTTTCAGTGATTGGCAAGGTGAATATTGATTGCCAGTTAGATAGCGTGCACTGGTTGAAGAATGTATTTTGTTTACAAATGTATTAAGATATGCCATTTTCATCCTCTAATTTAAATTTGACATGCATTTTGTATGTATTGTAGATAAATTAGTATTGGTTTTTAAAAATATTTCTTTTAGTATATTTAAGTTATCATTACCATTAGTATAGTAGAACTAGTATTATTATCATCTTATCTCTCATCGTCTTGTGTAATGTACCACACCACGTAGGTACTGGTTGGAAGGCATATAACATGCACAAACTTAAAACAAACAAATATCTGTGCTAGTGATTAGATCTGAACCAGTGGCCACAGTATGCTGACCATTACAAATTGATTGATGATACATTTTTCTTTACACAAGCACTTATCACTGCCCATTTAAAAAATGTTATATGTAATGATCTGAGTTAGGATCGCTACAGCCCTCCCAGTTTCATAAGTCACCAGCCACCACTGATACCTACTCTTATTTTTATGTTGCCGTGTTTGAGTCCCATTTCGAATGGATTTTCAATACTTTGTTCGGGCCGGCAGGCTGTCTTATCAGCCCCTTCTACGGCAGACTGTAAAATGAACACCTTTTTGTAAATGCTACTGAGTGTTCTCCCGTAAAAGATAAGAGTGAAGCGGTCGGAGGAGCCTCAGATGAAAATTCTTAATTATGTATTGGCAACCGGAGGTGCCTACTGTTAACCTTTATGCCATTGAGGGAACTTTATTTATACTATCAAAATGTAAGGGGTCTCAGAACAAAATCGCTCTCTTTTTCTCTCAATATAAATAGTACTAACTATTCAGTTATTTGTCTCACAGAAACGTGGTTTAATAACTCTACTTTATTAGCCCATTATTTTCATAATCATTATTTAACATTTTGAAATGATTGTGACGCCCTAAAAATTTTGGAGCTATATTCAGCTAATGAAAAAAGTTTACAAAGAATCCTTTAAGTTATCTGTCGACAATAATATTGTCCAAGATTCTGGTCTCCTCGTAAATATTTTTGCCAAACACTTTGCAAAAGGGTTTGTACTTGTACCTTCTGGCAATTTAAGCTCTGATGTTCACACCAATAACTTAAATATGGCTTCTCCTACCATTACCCACGGATCTGTATTATGGGCTATTAAAAAGCTAAAAAGTAGTAAAAGGCTGTAATGATATACCGAATTTTATAATTAAAGGTTGCACTGACATTCTCATCCCTATATTAACTTTAGCATTACTACTGGTATATATCCCAAAATTTGGAAGCACACAATTGTTGTTCCAATTTTTAAAAAGGGAAATAAACTGGATGTTAATAATTATAGGCCTATTTCTTTGCACTGTAGCATGTCAAAAGTTTTTGAGAAAGTAATATTTAAACATCTTTCTTTCTTTCTTAACTAAAATTTTAACTTCAGAATGTCAGCACAGCGTCCAGATATGTAGAATGACAACCTACAATTTATATAATTTTGTAGACAATCTATATTTTCATGTAACTACTAGAAAGAAAGTTGACATATTTTTTTATTTACAGAAAGCCTTTGATTCTTGCCAAATGGTTTACCAATTACTTTTTAAACAGAACTTTTGTTGATAAATTAGATAATTCCTTCTCTAGTTTGTGTCCTGTCTTCTCTGATGTTCCTCAAGGAAGCACATTAGCACCGTTACTCTTCAATATTTTATGAACGATATCGTCAGTATAATAGGGCATTCAAATGCACTTTATGCTGGCGATCTTAAGATTTATAAAAGTACTGAAGATGTCTCGGATTGCTCGTTGCTACAAGAGGACATCATAGCCATTAGTAACTGGTGTATTACAAATGCAATGGATCAACATATAAAAAATACTTTTTCTATTTCATTTACGAGGAAGACCAACCCTGTGCTGTATACTTACCATGTAAACACTGCTATAATTAAAAGAGAGGATTTTGTTTGAGACCTTGGATCTTTCTCAACTCCAAACTATATTTTCATATTTATGTAAATAGTATAATTAATAGCATTAGTCGTATGTTAGATTTGATTAAATTTATAACTTTCTCCTCTAATTCCCCTGATTCTCTGTAAGCTCTATATTATTCTTTAGTTAGATCCAAATTAGAATATTCTTCCATCATATGGAACTATATTACTCTTCCAGACTCAAATAGATTAGATAATAACCAAAAAAATGTATTTAAACTAATTCAGAGTAGATTTCCCCTGCAACCTGAATTTAACTATAAAATTGAACATGCCAGATTTAATACTCTCAATTTATACGAACGTCGTAATATTAATGATGCTCTTTTTTTAATTGATTCCTTTTTAGCTTTAGCTTCTACAATTTGTCAAGCTGTACAGTATAAAGTAGGTTTAAAAACTCCTGTATATACTCATAGCACCTTTCCCATGTTCTCTTCTGTAACACACAAAAATGACGTAATCAATAGATGTACTAATATTTAAAAACAAATATTTTTCTAGTTTCAATCCATTTTTGGCTAGAAAAATTACTTTTAAGGATCTTTATAAACACTATACAAGATAAATTTTGTAATTTAATATTAAATTTCTATATGCTCATCATAACGTAGATTGGTTAATCATTAGTTTCTTTCTGTTCTACATGTATATTCTGTTTCTTTGTTTGTCCTATGTGTTTGTCTTATCTGTCTTATTTGTTTGTACTTGTCCTGTATAGTGTAATGTATTATCTTTTTAAGTTGTATGTTCATGTGCCCACCTATCATAGGGTTTGACTGTTGGTCGGCACTTTAAGCTTTGTTACATAAATAAATCAATACTTATTATTATTAATGGCGCTTCTAACCAAGGAGGATGTGTGCTGTTTCTGCTCCCGTTTTATTTCATTTTTAGTATAGTAAAAGTATCGGAAAGTCCTGTAATTTTGGATTTTAGGGGTTTTTATATACCCCCAAGTGTGGACCTGTGTGTAAAATGTAGTTAGCCCTTTTATGGGAAGCAAAAATATGTAAAATGTATTGGTACCTGTAACACATGTATTGACATACTGTGTATTCCACAAGACAGTGAAAGTGAACAATTTAAATGTGAAGTGTGTGAACTGAACTCGGACATGTTCAGTTTTGGTTCACCAAAACGTAATAATAAGCCATCTTATCAAACTAATACCAGTAGCAGCTATATATTAGAGATTCAGAACGATGATTTGGCTACGGCTTCGGCATGTCCGATCATGGCAGGCACACAATTAGACAAGGAAGCAAATTTTATTAGCTTTAAAAACACTGACGAACAAAATTGATAACTTGTCAAGTGAAATGAATGACTTGAAAAAAGAAAACATTATGCTCAAGCCACTTATTGAAAATCTACAAACCTCTCACATGGCAACTAACAAATGTGATCGTTGTACACAGCTTCGATCGGCTGATGTGATCTTGCAATAAAGGAAAACAAATAGCGAAGTAGTGGAGAATGGTCAACAAGTGATGTTTAATACTAATTCTTCAAAATCTATGCAAAATCCTCAAAACACAGAAAACCAGGTTCTATATGGCTGCAACAAGTGTGTAGTACAACAAGAGAAACCATTTTCCAGCGCATCAGCAGCTGACACGAACGACATCCAGGAAGTGCGCATCCACAAGAAAAAGTTTAAACGGGGTCAGCAGAATCCAAAGTAAATACGGGCAGCCATAAACAAGTTCAAGTTGGTGTCCATAATAACGTAAACATAAAAGTAGTCGCAAAACCCCTTTGACCTAAAATGAAAGCAATCTTTGTGTCAAGATTTGACCCAGATGTTGAAGAAAATGACAGTGTCCTATATTAATAAGGAAATCAAAATTACAAATTGCAAGTTGTAAAATTAAAAACAAAATACAGTACATACTCTTCATTTTATATATTGCGGTTGCAGAGACTGATTATGAGTGAATATTTACTACTGTATTCTGGCCTTCGGGTTGTTTAATAAGACCCTTTTATAATCGTTTACACGATGATCAAATATTTCCTAAAAACAACACAGATCTGTCTCTCGCTCTAACTAACGAGAGTAATGCGAAAGTAATAACTCCTGAATCTTCCCCTCAAAAAAGTCTACAAAAAAAATGAGGCGGTTGGAGGAACTAGTTGATATTCTAAATACTGTATTTGCAGAAAATGGATGTGTGGCATATTTACTATCAGAATGTTAGAGGCCTTCGAACCAAAGCTGTAAAATTTTCGGAAAATGTTTTAACTTCCAATTTTTCAATAATTTGTTTAACAGAAACCCGGTTAAATGGTCTTTCTGTAAGTTCACAATATTTTCCTGACCAATATCATATATTTCGAAAAGATTGTGATTGTAAAATGACCACTATGACTAGAGGAGGTGGTGTATTAATAGCAATCAAAAAAATATATTTTCGCAATTCAAAAACATGAATTTGATGCTCCCTTTGTATTAATCCTTCACAACATGGTTTTGTTCAAGGGAAATCTACCACAATAAATCTCTTGGAATGTGTTAATTCTATTTATAATAAAATAATCTCATGTAAACAAGTAGATACAATTTATTTTGATATGAGCAAAGCTTTCGACACTTGCAGCCACACATTAATTATAGCTAAGCTTGAAAATATAGGTTTAAATACTAATTATGTTAATTGGTTAAGCAGTTACCTTAGTAATAGAAAGTTTTCTGTAAGAATTAATAAAATAAATTCTAAAGAATATAACGCTCCCTCTGTGGTACCACAACGTGGAACATTGTCTCCACTTATATTTAACATTTTTATAAATGATATTTGTAAAGTTTTGCACTATTCCCAAGCATACCTTTATGCAGATGATTTAAAATTATATTGTATTTTGTTACAGAATTATGTTAAATCAGTTAATCATTGGTGCAATCAGAATGGTATGAAATTGAATGAAAGCAAAACTTTAATTATTACATTTTCTAGTAAGACTTATATATAATATAAATTTCAAGTACTCAGTCAATAATACAGCTCTTCAAAGAACACAGTGTGTACGAGATTTAGGCATATTACTTGATTCAAAACTATATTTTGATTATCATATTGATAATCTATTAACTATCGCTAACAGAACTCTAGGACTAATTAAATATTTAACTTATTCTGCTTCAAATTATGATTCTTTTCTTTGTTTATGCTACACTCTAATTAGATCTAAGTTAGAATATTGTTCAGTTGTTTGGAACTCTATTACCAATACAGATTCAATCAGAATTGAGAGAATCTACAAAAAAAACTTTTCTTTCATGATTAATAAATTGATATCAAACGGTAATGAGAAATTAGTTTATGATATGCTTCTAGGGAAATTTAATACTAATACTCTTTGTTTAAGAAGGAAAGTAAGAGACACTGTGTTTTCTTGTTGAATTGTATTAATGTTGATATAGTGTACGTATGAAAGTTCCACAGTATCATCATCAAAGATTTCCCTTGTTATTTCTACCTTCTAATAGATCTTTTGATTTAATTAAACAATGTATTGATAATGTAAATAAACGTTTAGTAAATATAGAGATATGTGTCGGCTCAGGCCTTGTCGGTGGTCCTGGCTCGATTTCGGGAGCTGCCCTTATGGGTGGGGGTTCGTCCTCATCTTCGGGCGTCGTCGTCCTCAAGTGGCGGCTTTTCCCCCGGGAATGGTCGTATTTGGCCTCGGGTAGCCTTCCGGATCCGTCCTCGCAGGTCTTTGGCCCAGTAGACATTATTTTTTTAACCAACAATACGATACGGCCCATCCCATTTGTCAGCGAGGCCAGCGCTGAACTGGTTACTGGCCTTGCTGAAGGGATACGGTCTGAGTAGTACAGCTTCACCTAGGTTAAACACTCGTACCCCTGTCTTCAGTAGAGGGCACTTCTTTCGAATATATTCATCCTGGGCTTTTTGGGCGGTAGTAGAACGGGCTAGGGTAGCTAGCAGGATGTCCTCGGTTTGAGGCATATCGGTGGGCTCACTATCCCATTGTCAGTCGCCTGATCCTTTTATTAAAAACAAAATTTCCACTAAACAAATATTACATCACAAACCTATTAATTAATTTTAATTATTTACTTGATCTCTGTTATATAATTACTTTGTTATTTTAGTCAAATATCTTGTTTTATTTTTGTTTTGTCTTTATTATGTCTGAGTGTTCTTTTTTGTTATAGTTGTTTTATTGTTATTTGTTATGTAGATGTTGTGTTTTTATGTATAAGTGCACCCCTACTAAGGCTTCCAGCTGTTTGGGGGCACTTCAATATGTGTGAATAAATGAAATGAAATGAAATTACTATTGTCCGAGCACTCGGCAGAGAAGGATGTGTTGTGAGTTCGCTCCTGTGACTTTCTTGTTTCTTCAAAGAAAATAGTAAGTAAAGTGCCGGAAACACAGTTACAGTTGAACTTTGGGGTTTTCTACATGCCCCCAAACTCGGACTTATGTCTATTATGTGGCAAACCTTTCTTTGGTAAATAGAAGTTTAAGTGAGCGGGCCTGTGCGGGACTAGATACCATAGTAACTGTACTGGCACGAGCACTGACAGTGAATAACTCTGTGAAACATGCACTAAGTGTAATGAAGATATAAATATGTTTGGCTTCACGTAAAAAAAAACCAGATAAGAGGTTATAGTAAATCTATGTCAGGTAATACTAAAGACAATCAATTAGTAATATCTTTGGGTGATAACGATTCGTCTACTTCCTCGGAACCAGACACATCATCTAAAATAGCAGAAATGGTGGATTCTACGTATGAAGGCGTTATTTTTATCGCGCTTTGCACATGAAGTGCAGGATAATGACAACGTCGCCTATATAACTCAAGAAATTAAAGTTACAAACTTGAAGGTGGCTAAATTGAAAACCAAATTTAATTCCTATTCATCTTTTTATGTAGCAGTGATGGAAGATGATTTTGACAGCATCTTTAACATTGTTTTCTGGCCCGCTATAGGAGACTACTAAATGGGAGACTACTAAATGAACAACTGTATACACCTGAAAATGACTCCTCCCCTGTTAATATTGGTCAACTGAATGAAGAAGCTGGAGGAGCTGTATCCTTAGAAAAATAATGTACAGGCTTTCAGAGGAGCTCTTAAAAATAATAGATGCCAGTTCGGGAATTTGAATTGTATTATCAAAATGTAACGGGGCTCAGAACCAAATCCCTAGACTTTTCCTTAAATATGATCGGTACTGATTATTCATTAATTTGCCTAACGGAAATTTGGTTTAATAACTTTAGTATAAATTTCCATTATTTTCCTAACCACAACAACATTTTTTGTAATGATCATGATGCCTACATAACAAACCTCAATAAGGGAGGTGGCGTGTTAATAGCAGTAAATCAATTTTACTTTTCAATAATTGAACAAAAATATTAATTTCATCATGAAAATATAGAATCTATTTAGACAGTAATAACACCAACAAATTGTTAACTGGAAACACATATCTTCCTCCTCAATTATCTACGGAGATTTTTAAAAATTACTTTTCTTTATTAGAATCTAAATTGAACAACTACCTTCACCAAATAATAATTGTAGGTGATTTTAACATTTCTTGTATAGATTGGAATACTTTTCTCACACAAAATATTTCACACTATTATAATAAAATAAAAGGTCAATCTTTATTAGTCAGTAAGTTTACTCAACCTTAAACAGTATAATTTTACTAAACCCCCTTCGGAATTATTAGATTTAATCCTATTTAATTTTCATGTTAATATTGACCAAGCCATAGATCCTTTGGCGGAGGAAGATAAATATCACCCTACTTTATGCTGTCAGGTTTCTTTTGATTATGTTAAATATAAAAATAATAATCAAACATATTACAGAAACTATCAAAAAGGCGATTATCTATCCCTATATATAGCCATAAATAGCTTTGACTGGGGCCCCATTTTCCAAATGGATGATGTTAATCCCATGGTGGAGTTTCTTACCAATTACTTACAAATATTAATAAATACGTTTATACCTAAATCCAAAGTTTTTAAAACCAAATACCCAGTATGGTTTACAAAAAAACTTATTAGTTTGATTAAAAAGTAAGAACATTGCCATAAACTATTTAAGAAATCAAAATCTGTAGATATTTATCTTCGTTTCTCTGAACTAAGGAAATTAGTCAAGGGAAAAATACAAATAGCAAAAAAAACACGGTAAATAAAAATTAACAACAATTTGAAAAGTGAACCAAATAGATTCTGGAATTACGTTAAACTCATGAAAAATGGGTATAAAGAACCCCTTGCATTTGTTAATGGTAATACAATTCAGGATCCCACAGTATTGATTTATATTTTTGCACAACATTTTGCACAGGAATATGTACCAACCTTAACTAATGATCATGAACTTCTTAATTGTCATAAGAATTGCCCTAACAAAGATATTCCTATCATTATCCACGGACTAGTTCTCTGGGCTATAAAAATGCTTAAAAGCAGTAAGTCTACCGGCTGGGACGTATCCAATATTTTTTCCTTGCAAGAAATTTGTAACCAGGATGCACGAAAATGAAATTGTATTTTGACTGTCAAATGAATAAAAGGTATTTTACTGTTTTTGAATACAGTATACAGTACTCAAAATATATTGATGACAACTAATCTTGTCACACTTACCTCAGAAAAGTTCTTGAAAACATAAAAATTTAGCATGGTTTCGACAAACACCAAATAACAAGGACCTCCCCAAGAATACACAAATACCGAAATACCCCCCTCCCCCCCACACCTTCTTTTCAAAGACAGTATACATTCTTACATACAGGCTATGCCTACTATTGCATTAAAAGTACATCATTCAGCTTTGTTGTATGATATAACAAACTCTGTACAGCCTGATACTTTTATGGTGGTTATAATTCTCAGGATGTTAAAGTATATAGGTAGCCAAAATAATATTTAAGCAAACCTTACTTAATTTCAGTAACTTTAATAATTCTCATTTAGTAACTCAAATGTTAAGTATTGCAGGTCTACATACAAAATACTTTAATAACTTTTCTCAAATACCTACATGTTCAGACTGTCACGCTGTGAATAAAAACTTATTTCTGACTAACTCAGTGTTGATATTTACACTGAAGTTCAGTCGCACAACACCCCTCCTCAAAATTGTGAATACAGCCCTAGGCTTGTTGTCGGGTACCTAATGAAAAACTGTATTTCAGTTCAGAGATGTTACAAAGCGCTCTAGAGAAGCAGATGTGACCTACAGCAATAATATTTCAAACAAACATGTTTCTTACACTCACCTACCCAAGGTTGAAGACATCATAAAGTTAATTTTCCTTAGCGATAAATTTTAGAATGTCGCAGTTCCTGCTGATGCATGAGACACTTATTTATGATGTTGGAGCACCTTCGTTGGGTGCTCAAATTGAAAGAATTTAGTTTGATAAGCATGTTGTAATTTTCTTGATATCAAAAAGTTGTCTTTTGGATGTAAATCCTGTTTATGTGAATTATTCTTCCGTTACTCTTACAATATTCTTAACAACATATGTTAAAAACATATGAGCGCTTTTGATTTGCAAAACAAAAATGCTCAAAACGTTTATGAAAGACTCCAACGTTGAAACCTACATTCCATTATGTTACTTTCAAATAATCCCTTTAAAAAACAGAAAAATCAATAAATTTATTTGCTAAAAAGTATCCGTGCGTAACAAGCTTGACAAATTTTATATACGTTCTAAAAATAACTAGTGATACAACTTACAAGTTTGTATGGCCAGTCCTCCAGAACAAGAGTGTTAAGAGTTTTAATCAACAATAACACGGAGAAATGTTCATAGCAATGAAATGTGGGCCCGATTAGGGTATCACATTTATTATATTTCGCGGGAAAAATGAAAATGTGAGCAGAGTGTGGGGGGGGGGGGGGCGGCTTTAGTTTATCGTCTTTCGTGAGACGGGATTATTTTGGTGTTCTTACAATGCCGGAATCACATAGCCCCAACACGCACGACACGACGACCAATAGCCAATGAAATACAAGTTAGATTGTCTTAAGTCCGACCGATTCTGTCGCCGCCCGACTAGCAATTTTGGATTAGAAATTATTTCTGTTCTTCCTCACGTCGTGCGACACGAC
Source organism: Dryococelus australis (assembly GCA_029891345.1). NCBI lineage: Eukaryota > Metazoa > Arthropoda > Insecta > Phasmatodea > Phasmatidae > Dryococelus > Dryococelus australis. Next base: position 44,350,556 of record CM057000.1, read on the forward strand.
GCACAGAATGTACAACATTGCAAAATGAAATTGTTTTGCAAGCTTTCCCTACAATGGTAAATCCGCTACTTAGAAGAAAACTAAATTGAAATCTACTGTATCTAACTCTTAAAAATTATAATTTTACTTTTGTACGCATTAGCAATACCAATTTGTCACCATTATGTATTACAAATTTCCATCTTGTTCACCACTTTTGAGACTAACGTAGACTATAAGCGCCCTCTAAATAGTTACGTTAAATGCCGAGAGCACGGTGTCGCTCGTTCTATAAATTCAAGTAGTCACATTGAAATGTGTCATGGTTGTGTTTATGGTCATTTCGTGTGGCATTTTAGGTTGCATATTGTTTTGATGGAGCAGTGGAAAATGTAGCTCCTATGGAAATAACATTTAAAATTATTTAACTTCGAAAATTATAACCTTAATGGAAATACAAAACGTGATACATATGCCGCTGTTCGTATACGTACAGATGTAGCAATATATACACGCACACACTTTGACCGAAGTTAACCTTCCATTTGAATTTACGATGTAGACAAACAAATATTGTTCAGCCACTACAAAAGTGTGGAAAGTGCGGCATTTTTCAGGGCACGTGCATTTTAATTACTATATTAATGGTTTACAAATACAATTACAAAACACGCAAACTTACTTTTGTAACCTCTTGAACACATGTTTCTCTATGGCAATCCTTGCGAGTTTACTTCAGTAAAATCACGTTTGTTCGTCACTAGCATTAAATAATTTATTTACATAATCATTGAGTAAAATCAATACTGCGCACGTTTCCTGATACAAACTTAAACTTATATATGGAAATTATATTTGTGTCACTTCATTGTGGAAGGCAGTTAGGAAATAGGCGGAACGAGCAATTTTAACGACATGCCAAGTAATCTTACATTTCACTCAACAAAACTCACTACAACGGTACTTACAACCTACTGCCTTTACCGGATCATTAACATGGCTAGCCATTGGCTGGAAACATTTACTGTTCGTATGTGTCGACATACACTGTCATAAATGCTAAACATGTTTTTAATGTCCCATTACTAATAGCCAAGAAAATTTAATATTGCTTTAGAAACATAATTTAAACCATAAATGTTGTAAGTAAGATTTTAAATTACAACTTTAGTTCCGAGTACTATTTTCTTCTAGGCATTATCAAAATAGCCAACCTAACAACACGAATCCCGCAGCAGCAGTTCAACAGCTGATACAATACTGTAGGAGCAAGAGCATTTACTGTTTACATAGTGTGCAGGTTGGTCACATTGTCTGTCAAATTTGAGACCACTTATATGAAATGGACAATAATATTAACAACAAGAGCGAAATCATGTCGGTGAAATACCCTAATTCCAACGAACAAAGTACGGATTAGCGTGATTCACCGAAGCAGCCAGCTCTTGACGACGGCTGTTTTACCGTTGTCAGCAAACGTGACACAAAGGCTTTGACTGCTAGTGGCTCGTCAGCAAGTAGAGCGAAGAAACAAGTACAAGTGGGTCACAATAACGTGAACATTAAAACAATACTAAAACTATGCGTCCACGCATGAAGGCTTTGTTTGTTCCCGCTTCTCTCCCCAAGTTAAATGCTATTGTCCGAAGCCCCCCCCCCCCCCCCAATGGGATTCACCCTCAGTTATCCAGTCTAACCCATACTCATTACCTCAGTCCCAGTCTGCATTAAAGACTGGACTCAGGATGGCTCAAATATCTGGTGGATACATTGAGAGTGTGTATTTAAATATTTATTCACGAGCCACAGATCCAAAGAATTCCAACTGCTAGGTTCTATCAAAACCAGTCGTTCTTAGACACTCACAACCTTAACAAGGACCCTTCGTCTGAATAAGACCACGAATACTTACGGAATGAACCGGGTCGACTGACCTGCGGCCGGATACAAACCCCTGGACTCCAGGTCATCTATCTACTCATTACCTCGGTTCCAGTCTCCATTAAAGACCGGACTTAGGAGGGCTTGAGTATATGCCTGGCGTTCAGGGGAGTACGCTCCTGTGTATATTTTACTGTAGTAAGATGCAATTTAAATCAAAATGAAAAGTAAATCAGTTATGCAGAATAGCCCTTCTGGTATTACAAAGAGAGCTAAGACACAATAAATATTTCTGTAAACACTCCAGACAAAGTGATGTGGTATAAACTACCAGAAAACCAAATAAATCAGCAGTAACACCAGAACTCGAATTAAGCTCCTCGTATGAGAGGTCAGAATGTAACGCCTTACTTGACATCGACTGGTCAAGGCATGATCTTAATTACACCAATATGTTAGATTTGCCAGTATTTCATACTGAACCTACCCCTCCACCTCGCCCTTGCACACCAGCACAAGAAACTGTTTGCATAGTTCACACAACTGCAGGAAAGGTATTAAAAATATGTATCTCAACCAAACCTACCACTGTGTGTAGGATAGTGTCTGTCTTAACAGACTTCATCCTCTACTGGAAGCCAACCCAACCCAAACCCTATTGGCATAAATTGAAATCAGAAACTGGTAAATAAGTGCTAACTGGGTCTTGCATAGACATATTTTCCTTTATTTGCTCCCGTGATAGTTGGAGTCACAACTTTAGACAGTCCTTACATATTTTCCTTTATTTGCTCCCGTGATAGTTGGAGTCACAACTTTAGACAGTCTTTACGGCGAGCTGGACCAAACTCCTGGGGAGTTAAGGTCCCTCCACCCAAATAGTGTCAACTCAGATCTTCCAACATGGGAAGATCCACGACCCAGCCAGGCAACCCACTCAATAAATATATAGAAAGTTAAGGGGGGGGAACCAGAGTTAGAAACCATCAGGAGAGAATCAACGTCTACACATCTTAATAATTCCACCTCGTAGAGGTGGAAACCCATAATATAACAAGGAATTCCTATTTCCTTTGAGGAGCGCAAAAGTTCCAAGCAAGTAAATATTACTAAGCAGGGAAAAGTAGCGCGCATCACAGCTACAAATGCAATTTTGTGCTATATTTCTTTTGAAATACCATTTTGGCAATGTTTGATTAAAACTCTGAAAAAGTTGAGAAAAATGGCACATAAATACTAATTAGCAGTTACAGTGGAAGCCCGGAATACTGCGGATTTGATTATACAGCGGGGCAATTAATGTCCCCCGGCCTGGCTAAATAAATAAGTGGAAAGTGTGGATAGGTAGGCTTGTGGTCTGTTGGCGGGTGGTCATAAGTTGGGGACGTTGATGGATGAGGTGGAGGGAGCGGGCGCACGTTCTCCCTCCTTTCAGCGCCAAGATCTATTTTACAGATTCATTACAGCCAATATTATATATTTGTCCATATCAGTTTCGTTGGCGTGGTGCGAAGATTTGACGCAATAATTCCTAGTGGTCCTTTTTGTATGTGACCCTATTATACCTGTTCTGCCATTTGGTTGTAAACAGGCCAAAAAAAAAGATACTGTGTCAAACGTTCCATCTAATATGGGCATTGGATCAGTATGGGGGGATGGCACGGCCATATTCCAAACCATATATCATACTTGCAAGTGTCCTGCTGTCACGCTTTTACTGGCACAAGTTAACATGAAATGTGCGTGCATTGTATAGCGTAACACATTTAGGCAATTACAATTATTCTATGCCAAAATGTTTAGCTAAAGTAAGTTAAAATATGCTGGAATACTGTCGTAAAAGGGATGCAGACTTCTGTGGCACATTCGGTATAAAACTGGCTTGCAATGCGAGGGGCTCTGTATTCAGATTCTGGGTACGGTAGGGACTAAGGCATTTGCAGGCCTATAATTTATCTACGGTGTAACACTAAATCATAATTACAATAATGCTGTAGACACTTTAATTATAATGTGTATATACCAGTTGTAACAGTAGGTCTTTCCATTTTTGGGAAAAAAATATCCCAAATTTGATGCGGGCCTCAAAATTCGTGCTTCTTAAGGCCGGTTGCACCATCATGGTTTGAAACTCGATCTGATATTGTATCTAAGATCGACACAGAAAACTGTTGCACCATTCAAAATCGAGATTAAGTTCATTCCGAACCGCCGAAATTGGCAGTTCAAAATCTCGATCCGAGATCAGCAGCCAATGTTGACAAATGTAGTTTGAAAATATGCCACCAGATAGAACTACGTTCAATTGTTTTCTTGGGAAATTAAAACAACATAATATGTAATTGAATATTGTCCAGTAAAATTCGTACAACAATAATTCACTTAAAACAAATAAAAGCTCGCACATCTAGTTCTATATATTATGAAAAATATGCCTATTTCCATTATGTCATATAGTACGAACCAAGAGCAAAATTTGTCTCATACTTAATATCAATCTTTCACTTTGGAACCAGGATTGACGAATCTGAATTCCAGAACCGTGCAATTTCATTGGTACAACACTATTTTATTGTACCCAAGATCAAACTAGATTATTTTCCGGAACTAGGATCATTTGATCTCAGATCGGGAGAGATGATGGTGCAACCGGCTCTATACTTATTTTACTATGGGTGCCAATAAATTTTCTTCAACTTTACTCAAAAAATTTCCACCGTTTACATTTTTTTCGTGCCAAATATCTAAATAGAAATGTATTGCAATACAGGATATATTGTAAACAAACAGTGTAGAAAACAACCGGCTGCCATCATTAACAGATCTATTCCATATACTAAGGAAACGAGAAGCAATGAAATCTTGAAGACAAAATTACAAGATGTGGTTTACAGTCAAAAATTGCTAACTCCAATTTAGTAGGATCACATTTGTTCACGTTATTTTCCTGTTGTCAAATAAACAAACTGAAATATTTTGCAACATGGAGATGATATTATTTTGGCTTTGTGGTTTACTCCGGCACACATAAGTTATTCAGTTGGCATTCCTGTTGTTGTACCATCCACCTTTCGCTATTTTTTACATGTCTCATCAATGTTTTTATTTTAGGTTGTGTATCTAATGGCATGCTATAAACCAGTTAAAATATATCATTTCACAAGGGTTGAAAATTACCTTAAGGATTACATCTTTGAATTTAGGTTTTGATTTCTATACTATGTTATATATTTTGCCTTCTATTGTAGGTGTCAATACCAGACACGGAAATCTTGTTTTGATCTGTATATTTTAAAGCCTGTTTTTGTTTCTTTCGCCAAAAGTAATGAGAATAGAATTTTGAATAATTTTTACATCTAACAAAATTCTAGTACCTAATATATATATATATATAATATATATATATATATATATATATATATATATATATATATATATATATATATATATATATATATATATATATATATATATATATATATATATATATATATATATATATATATATCTCTGTGTGTGTGTGTGCGCGTGCGTGCATGCCCAAGAAAATCTAACAACCACATGCAAAAATTCGGGAGTGACCCCACTGGGAATCAAACTTAGTTCACCTTGGTGGTAGGCAAGTGCTCTGACTGCTACACCAACTGCACATCATTAAGTAACGAGCATTTGTAACTGGTAAATGCATAGTGTTGGAGTGCACAAGGACGAGTTACCTGTCGACGCATGTCACGGGCGCGGCTCAGCAGCACCTGCTGCTCCAGTACTTCAAGTTGCTGGGCACGCTGTATCTCAAGAGTGGCCCCAATGCTACCTTCCTGGGGTGCGCTCGAGCGTAGCGCCCAGCCCAGCGTGACACTGCTCAGTCGTGACAACCACCGTGGCACAACCAGCCACCGCCCCATCCACAGCACGTTGTAGCGGTACATCAGCCCTGCCACCTGCCACCCCAATGATCATCCTCAACAGCAGCACACAGACTTAGTAAGACATGGTGAAACATATTGTGAATATGAAGAAAGTGTGTGGGGCTTGTTCCATTAGCCACACTTACATTCTAACATGAACTCATGCCTTAATGATACCAGGCACTTTCACAGCACAAATGGGGTACTAGTCTGGAACCACAGATGGTGAGCATTTTTCATACCTGTTATATGTAACTCATTCTGGGAAGGAACCGGTAGAACCAGATCCTATCTTTTGAGAATACATACCTGTTAATATTACTTGCTTGAAGCAAAAATAAAATATTGAATAACACTAACATAACATGGTACTTGGCATTTATATGATACCCTTAATCTCTCTTCTTTTCTACAAACATCTAATCAAACAATCTAATTGTATACAGTATATAGTTTTTAATCCCGATGATATTTAGAACAGAAACCTTAGTAACTTCCAAGATGTTATCTTTCTTTTCACTCTTTGGAGCTTGTATCAATTTGCCACTCACGTAGATACCTTCTACATTTCAAATCCTACTGTTTTTTCCTACTCCCTTCTTCCATATAAACAAAACAACATGACAAATTTTGTTTGAAGTATTTTAACTCTTTGAATACGTAGCACTGTATCTGACTATCACATACAATACCAGCAGAGAAATGTCTAATAGTACTACCTTGCCAGAAGAATATAAGATACAAGGAGATAGGTGGTTAGATGGTTGGTTACACGAGAAAAAACTGGTAATACCTGGTGTTAGGACTGAGCAATTACTTCATAAATTCAATTGCAGTTTGATTCCTTAAATAAGAGAAACCAAATCAGTTTTTTATATTAAGAAATAAAAAAAAATTGAAACTTTAATCAGACAGCATGGTGACAATTTAATATCTAAGACTAAATTTTTGTTTGTTAATGTTTAAGATCATACATAACAGCCTAAAAATGTTCTTCACTAGCATCAGTTTGACGTGCGATGTCTTTTCTACTTACATTATGGTAAATCGACTTCTACACATCAGTGTGCACCACATAGCCCCACACTTCAACGGAGTTTGATTAGCAGTACATTCTACAAGACGTCAGACGGACGAGCCACCGAGACTATGCATCAAGGTTACCAAGTACTATAGCGCACCGCCGGGTGGCACTACTAGTACGATCGCTGAGACATGCAGCAGCTGGATCCTGTGCTGGCCAGTGACGTCACACACCCAGAGCATCTAACATCGCTACCCCCTCCACCAAGACCAAGAGAGGGCCAGGAAGAGTATGAATACTTTAGGGGCCCGGCCCATGGAACGCCAGTCTGTCCTGTTCCTTCAACGCACTCCTGGTGCCAAAGGAACCATCGGCTCTGCTTCGTCTTCACTGCACGTCTGGTACCAAAGCCCAAGTCTTGAGCATCCCTCTTTGCCTCGAAGATCATCACCAGTTTAAGTCGTCAAACACTTAGACACGCTCTGGCCCCTTCAGGGCATACACCGCCAGTTAGGGTTAAAAGTGAAGTTATTTTTCATATCCGCGTTTTCTTACCAACCCCACTAGCATAGAAACAGGTCACCTTCACCTGTCCACCATAGCTACCTTCTGCTAAGCTCTCGTTGATAGGAGGCAGTGCAAAACCACCTTGTTTATTTCCTTACCAAAATACAAAAGTTTATTCCATTTAAGGGTATCTTTCCCGTAGCACTAAATCACCTTGTCGTAGACATCAATCCCATTGGAGGGACAGCAGGTGATTATATTCTAAGAGCCAAACTCATCAGTAAACACACACACCTAGCTTGGATGGCAACCTTTTCTGTGCACCCCGGTGTACAGAATGGTAGAGCCCCAACACTAGGTAGTCATCACCTTGGGGGGGGACTGTCGGTCTGGGGTTTGCTTTTTCCACAGTGCTTCTGATGCCAGAAGGAGTACTTCCTCAGGTCTGAGGGGGCTAACCCTTCAGGGAAACTCACCCATGAATTGGGACAGTCAGAGTACAACCTGACTCCCAGTGTCCACCGCGCTTCTGGTGCCGGATACTAAGATAGAGGACTGCTTTAGCCTGGCAGTTGCGGAGTACACCAGGGTAGGACCAGCGTTACCTGCTCCACCTCCACCAGCCTAGTATTTGTGTGATTCATTGCCATGCCTCTCTCTCGTCAAAGTGGTATCTCTGTAAGAGGATAAAACGGACTGATGCTATCTCTAAGTAGCAACCGGAACTTAGTCACTTCCCCATCGAACTCGTGAACCTCAGTCCATGGGAGAGAACACCAGCAACACCAACACCAGTACCCGAACTCTTCACACCACTCGTCAAACTCGATTCTTAGTACGCCTGAGTGGTCAAGACACTTCATACGGGATAGCTAACCTGTGGTTTTGGGGGATCCAGATCACCAAACTCACTCCGGCAACAGTCGGCACCCAGGATCACTTGCCCGCCTGCACACCAAGCTCTAGAGCCAGTCCTAGCGCTCCTCTGGCGGAACCACCGCAGGTCCAGCAAACAGTGCCGGTCGCCCAGGTATCCCAATGAGAGTGGTCCCGCCTAAGTGAAAGATTGTACTAGCTGTCCTAGATTTCGTGCCCTTCTGGAAAGCCACACTGCCAGTGCTGTAAACTTGTCTAGCTCCAGTTCCGCGCAGCGAGCAGAGATCCAATCTCACCCCAGATGCATCTGTCCTAGCACCCACAAGAACACTTGGGGCAGTGACGTACCTCAGTTGCCCATAGGACGTCACGCATCACGTTTAAATAGGGTTATTGTACTTACCGTAAAATATAAAATCAAATACCTCATTAATTTAGCATTTCAAGAACAGATAGAGAAACATTCAAAAGATAATTAGATAATTACATATGTGTGTACACTGCAAGACAGTAGAAATTGGTAAGGGTAGGTGAAAATTATTTTTAAACTGTCTGTTGGGACAGGTAATAAGAATGGCAAGAGAACCGGATTCCAAATTATTTTGGTATGCCAAGCATAATTTAATTGGTATTGCGATACATTTCCAAGACTAGGTGTGCATATTGGAAGATCTCTTATCAGTCAAGTAGTTAACATTCCCTTCTCACAATAAACATGTCTAATTTCAGTAATTTCACTTCCTGTCATCCTTTGTGATTTTATACCGGCAGTATGCTAATAGAAACTAAATTTTAGCATACACAAAAAGTTACAATACATGCAGGTTAAGCTTGTAGAGACTGTTCATGGTAAAGTGAGCACTTTCCATGATTAAAAGTTCCTTTCAGCTAATCTGTCTCCTTTTGCCAATTCTTATAAATAAAAATTGCCATATGGCTAATAAAAGCAGCGTAAAAATGCTATAGCTCTCAAAAGTGTTAACATCTGAGGCCACAATAAAATATACTTTTTTTGTTATTAGTGATGGGACGATTCAATTAGAGATTCCTCAATTCCACCGACTCTTACCTGAATCGAAGAATCAATGTGTACCAATTTTTTGCATTCAAAAATTCATTTTAATTCTGATAAATTTTCTTACTGGGTGGCATAATCTGCAAATCTGGTGGTGCTTGTAAACGCAATGCAAATTGCTTGAGTGCATTTGCAGTCATATTTAATCAGGCATAATTAGAGGCATGATTTTGTGGTAAATTGCGATAACACTAAATAACACCAAAATACAAGTTAAAATGTGAAATAACATGAAATACAGACAAACATGCGATATCTCACAAAATTAGCTTTTTCCACAAGAAATGAACGCTTCTCCCATGTTATATACACAAATTTATTTCGGCACTATAAAAATTTAAAAAAATCTAAAGATGTGCGAGTCTCTGCAATATCCAGAAATACTAGAGATGAAAAAAATTTTGATTTCATCTGGGGGCAATTTTTAAATCTCGGAAATCATAGTTCTACATGCAACACACACACATAATTACTTTAGGTTTTTTTCCTTGCGTAAAGCCCCTGTTATTAAAATGTCAAATTTTTGCCTTCACCAATATTTAACAACAAAATTTGAAGGCAAAATAGGGCCATAAAATTTTTCCTTCTAATCAAATGATCTTGAATGTGTTTGAAAATGTGCCACACTGTCAAATTTTTTTACTGAGATAATCTAATTTTAATTATTGTTTAAAAATTATTTTCGTAGTGAGACATTGCTTTTGTTATTCCATAAGGTCCATCATAAAAAGAAATGTAAGAATTTTGTAATTTATTTTTGCTTCTTTACTAAATTAAAATTTTATTTTTAATGGATATTTCCTGCACAATTAAATTTAATGCCCCTGAGTTTGTTATTATCTGCAATATTCACTTATAATAGCATTCATGCACAGAAAACTTCTAATTAATTATCTTCATTACCTACTTCATTTCCAGCAATTGTTTGTTTATTTTGAAGTTTCTGAACGTCCATATTTGTTGTGCACCATTTTGATTGATTGAGACAGACTGTAAATCTCGGCCCAAGCTAACAAAGCAATGCCGGATGCAACCGCAAACAAGCCATCTATATCAATAATGTTTGCATTTATTATTTCCTGTTATTTAATCCATTGTAGATGTAACTTGTGCTGACAAAAGTGAAAACAACGAAGAAAGAGGGTAATGAAAATTAAATGACAGCTAAATAAAATAAGTTCAAGTAAATTTCCAGCATCAATTACCTGTATATTAATTGAGTGTGTGAGAAAACAATTTCAAAACAATATTTCCTTTTAACTGTTTTGCAGTTTTATTATATTTTAGCTGGGTAGGTTGTATATGTTACGAAGAGGCACGAGGAAAAAGTAACTTGTCAGACAGGCACTAAAATTACTGGTTATAACGATAATTCACTATCACGATAATTTATGTCGCCATTATCATTTGTCATTACAGTGAGGTTTCACTGTATTTTGAATAAGTTACGCCCACATCATCTTAAACAAAAAGCTCTCACTGGTGGAGAGCCTCTGGCATGATTCCAGGGACCAGTGGATGGGTATTTACAAGACTAAGAGTCTCATATTTGTGGAGAGTGACGGACACAGCTGTGGCATGGTGAGTTTTCTCAGGGTACTTTCATTTCCTTCCTTATCTTCATTCCACTCCCAACGCACCTCTCGCCACATGCCTTTTCTGAGCTGGCCAAAACAATAGATCCATCACTTGGGTGCTGTAGCCGGCTTCAGTTTGCGTCAGTGGAGCAGACAGGTTTTGAACAGATGAGGGTGAAGCGAGGTGGATATCGAGTGTCATTGAAATACATGGGCGAGGGAAACAGCAGATCCCCAAGGGGTCCGTCTACCTGCAGCATCATTCTGCACAATTCCCACATGCGAAAACCCAGGAGTGACTCCCATACGGAATTGAACCCAATTTATCTTGGTGAGAGCCAACTGTAGCCACAGTTTGCATCAGCGCCCTTAATTAATTTCACACCTAATTTCAAGGTGGGAACGACCAAATGTTAAGATCACACACACACTAACAGTAGACAGTTTAAAACTTGTGTCCACTACTCACAATTCCACACAGGCCAGAGATGACAGCGGCAACGGAGGTCGAGCACACCTGCAGTCCCAGCAAGTACGTCAGAGTCTTGCCAGTCACTGGGATCCCCAGCACATACGTGTGGGCCACACGAGGAACATCAAAGAAGAAGCTCACAAACAGTGGGAAGATTAGGCCATAGCTGAGCATAAAAAAAGATAATTGTTATATTATCACTGATGTCACGTGGAACCAAACTTTATGTGATTACACCTATAAAAAAATTCTACACAATGTAAAATTGTAAAGCAGTATGAACAGCAATGGTTCATGTTATTGGTTATAGATAGTTTGACAACAGAAATTTAATTTTTTGTTGTTTGAATCAGCTTATCATATGTTGTTTGAAAACACCATCACTTTATGGGTTTCAAAGGTGTATGGAGGAAAACCCCTTCCTCCCAATTTTCAAAATGATTTTTTATGTAGTAGAGCTTCATTGTTGCAAACCTATTTATTACGAGCATCCCACTGTAAAAACCCATTTTTTGAGGAACTGTGAAAAAATCTGTAAAAAAGGAAAAGTTAGAAATTTGAAGGAAATCAGCAGAAAAATAAGTTGCTGCGCATTGCATTTAATACTACTCCAAACAGTGCATATTTAGAAATAGATATCATCCCCATTTTGAAGCATGTATAAGGATCAAATCGGGTCAAAAATGTCAAATTTTCCAACCCTTCTATTAAGACCATCTCTCACCAACAACCCTATTCCCTTGAGGGGTCTTACAACAGTGTGGGTTCTACTGTGTTTTACTTTTGTGAATTGGTGATCAAGGCAAGAGACTCACGGTCCTGGTGGCAGGTATCCTCCATTGTGGAGGTCAACATCAAATTGCTGCAGTATTAGTATCACGGTGGTCTCAAGTATTGTAGCTATGGTGCATGTCGCTAGCAGGTACGATGCAAATTTATGAGAGCCATACCGCCTCTCAAACACCCTGCAAAAATATACATAATTATGTACACAAGACAGACTATTACCACAAACCATCAGGATCTAACATCTCTCTCTTTGTAGGTTTCCAGGAAGATGGAGAAGAAATGGGGAGGGGGGGGGGGGGAAGGAAGCTTCCCATTATTTTGGCTAAGAATAAAAAAAATTTGTATTAAAAACAGTTTTACTAAATACAATATGATTAAAATAAATTTGCTGAACACATTTTCCAACAGTATTGTATTTACCCAAATATAAGATGAGGCCATTCCAAATTTTTACTCTTAATCTAAAAATAATTTCTCACCCCAATTATTTGGCCATGTGATTTAACATATGATAATTCTTTGTGGTTAGTAATATTCCCAATGTATTTCACCACAAATGTATTAAACAAAAGGCAGTAATATTTTCTTTTAGCATTTAAATATACTAATTATAAAAATTACTCTTGTTTATATTTTTAAGAGTTTGTTAAGTTGCTTGTACTGTAATGGGACATATCTATAGTAACAAACACTGACCATCAGTAGCTTCTAATCCACCAAAAACTTGCCCAAAATTGGAACAACCTTATATTTGTAAGTAAAATTTGGAATGCATCATGGTCTTGTAGTTAGGTAGGTAAGAAGTATAGAGGAATGCCCTAATGATTTATTGGTAAAGCAATTTCTTTCATAAAACCATTTATTTTTTACCACCCAAAAAATAAAAAAAATAAAAATAAATATAAAAAAAATCAAATATTTTGGTGTACGGAAAATGAGTTTTACGTCGAAGAATATCAGAGTTTTAAATTTGCAGCTACAGTTACCTTTTCCAGGTATTTCAGCCTGTAGCATTCCCGATATGACAAGGACTGCCCTGTGCAAGCACATGTTTCCACATGTGGCAGGGTCAACATGAATGAGACAATGCCAGCATTGAATGGAGTCAACTGCCTTGCCCACGGGTCAGACAAGAGGAGTAATGGAATGATGAGAGGGGATGAAAACATTCAGTTAAACCCACAAAATGACAGTTAATGTCTCAAACCACATCACATAAGAATTCCCAACCCAAAACATTGTCAACTTGCAGAGGCCTGGGAATGCACCAGGCCACAACAGCGAGAGAGCAAGAGAACCACAGAGTAATTTGTGGATACTTTTATAAAACACACATTACTTCAAATAACATGCTATATGAAATGGCATGTAACAAGGCTTGTTTAACATTTTTAAAGATTTAAAATTTTATACAATTCTATAAGGTTCATTGCTGGGCCATATATTACTGCATATTTTTTTACATAAATATCAATGGTAGGATAATTCCTGCGCTATTCTGTAATGTTAACAACCCCTAACAAACCAAGGGTTATCAAAAAAATAACAAAGTTACTTTAATGGACTGAAAAACAATGCATACATAAAATCCCAGCAAAATGTGATACAAGGTTTACATATTTGCATCCAAAGCTGAGGTTTTCAGTTCAATCTCTACTCCTAGTAGATAAAAAATTTTTCAAGCAGAAATTTTTTAGGTAATGTTATATATATTATGATAAAGGGAGTTTTCTTTAGGTATTTTAGTTTCTTCTATCCTAATTATGTTATTGCCCAATTTCTAACTATCACTTTGTCCATTCTACAATTCCACCCAGTATTAGCACCCTCTCAATTTTATTCACTTTCACTCTGCTTATGTCAATAAAAAAAAATTAAATTTTTAGTTTACGTCAAGTAAGAAGCCAGCTTCACACCTCTAATCAATTCCTTGTCATCTGCATTTCCTAATGTTTCTTTTAAACAAATTGAATGTATTCGTAAGCCATTCCAAATTTCTAGACAGTATATATTGTATGGCAACTAACCTGAAATAATAAATCAACAGTGCTCCACAAACAAGGTCCTTTGTGTCGAGGAACGTCAGCCGAGACGTAAGTAACCTCCAAATCTGTAAAAGCAATATACATCATTTTGTACCCATATTTATATTTAAAGGTCACACATATCTCAATTGTATATCATTTATTATATCTTTACTAACTTTTATATTGCTCTATACTGACTGTAAGTATACAGAAAAAACAGCACACTGGTGCAGTACCTCACGTTCCCTGAAGATGTCTGGGAGCTTGCAAACCAGGAACCTCCGCAGGTATGCTAACATAGGCATGTTTATGGCAGTACATGTCAGGAACATGCATCCCATAAGGCCTTTAGACACTGGTGCCTTGTCTGGAAACACAAACATCTCATTTACCAATTCTGTGAGTTTTTTAATTCCCTCCCATTCCCCTGCATTACCAAAACAATCAACCTACTGCATGAAGTTCTGTAGTGCATTTTAAATACAAATACCTATATGTGATCAGTGACACATTTTTCTATGAAAATATAAGTATTTGACCCTAATTTATACAAAAATATACTACCGGAAAATGTGTAAAACTTGCAAAGTGCATTAATTTTTTATAGGCTTTCCAGCAAAAAAAAGACATGGTGCTCACTTAATGGGAATCCCTAGTAAATAATTTCAAATGCCGCAAAGTCACATTGGTCATAAGGAAACATTGCCACTTACACTCCCAAGATTGTGATAGATACACATTCCTGGGAAGCTGAATTTCTCACAAATTAGCCTACATCTGTATTAGTAGTATATTGTAACACACGACACAAACCAATGGATTAAACTACGTATGCCACTTTATACTGTGCACGAAAAACACTGAAAATACTATTTTCAACCATTTTCACTATTTTTTTTTGTTTTTGAAGACACTTAGTAGGGTAAAAGTAAAAAGTGATGGCTGCAGATAGTTGTTCTTTACCTTTCCTGGAAAAAAGTTGTATTCCCTGAACATTAATTTATTGAACACACATGTTACCATAGTTGCTCGCTATTCCAAACCAGTGAGGGTTATAGACAATAGATTCATATCATAGGTACCACGTTCAACCTTGAGTGGTCTTTTGTTATGATGGCATCGGGAAGCCTTAATTCTACAGCCTGCCTGAATGTGCCATCTCACATGTAAATGTAACCAGGCCATTGGGCAATGGATTTCAGCAATTAGGGCGCATGATTGCCCAAACACAGCTTTACCCCTCAGCTTAATAAAGAACAAGGGTGTTGTGAGGTAATAACACGCAAATATATTATAGTCTAGCATGATAGCTAGAAGGACATCTGTTCTCACCTCAACATCGTAGAGAGTAAGTGTTCATAATCAGCCTTCAGCATCATGCAAGGTAATAAAGATTGACCCAGTAATAAAAATTAAAGGTGTCTTCAAAATTATATAAATTAAACCTTTTTCTCCAAAGTGGTCTAAGATACTGTAAAGCATGTTGTCTCACAATTAGAATAATAACGCAATTGTCAGAAAACTGACCCTCCTTACTAATTTCATTAATTATAAAATTGTGATGGTTTAGTTTTGTTGATAAATAGTTTAAGTTTCAAAATACGTAATTAAAACAACTTGATAGTAGCCAATACGGGCCTATGACAAAGTGTGGTTGTAATTACAATCTGTGCCGGTACACGCTGCTGACTGTTACAGTGACTTTATAATTGTAAAATAACAAACATACTTGTGGTATGATTTAGTTTCCAGTTTTAGTAGAATTCTTGAACGTGGCACAGGGAATTAGAGCGGTATTGTATCTTTGTGCAGTGACGCAGTTGACCAGGAGGGGCAAGGAACCCCCTTCCAATATAGGAAAGGTGCGCGCTCGCCGCGGGGACAGTTGGTGCTTGCAACTCGAGGAGTCTACATCAGAGAAAGGTGTGAGCCCAGGAGGTGCCTATGGAGGTGTGATAGTTTCAGATAGAGGAAAGGGAGGCTGTGTTTAGCCCCCAGCCTAATGCTATTTAATCAGATTTGTTGTCTACTTTCTTCAAGTTAACAGAGGTAAGCTAAAAGGTTCTCCACATTATTTTGATAAGTGGTACTTCGGACGGAGGGAGATGGCGGTCTTTAAATCGGTACCACGTTGTGTTGTATGTGGAGTAAGTGGTAGAACCTCCATAAACATGAATGCCACAGTTGTGTATCATGGTTTGTGTGGGAAGGAAAAATTTGCGTGGTGAGCTGTTCGTGAATGCAGAGCTTGTGGGACTGTAAAAGGATCATATTTGTTATGTTGTTATGAAATTTGTTGGAACTGTATAGCGATGAATTCAGTTGATTATGGGAGGTACCAAAGGCTTCAACTATTGAAATTGTGAGAGCTAATGGGAGGATGAGGTCCTGGAGAGACTTTGCATTGCAGGATGGATTGTAACCTAAGGAGAGTAAGATGTTTGGAGTATGTATTGTAATCAAATAATGGTGTTATGAGATGATAATATTTTATTGAGCTATATGAGTATAAATGTTTAGAATGTATATTAAAAAATTAGGATTTGAGCCAATGTAAGTCAGTGTGATAACTGCTAAGTGATCTTTGAAGACAGGCCAAGCATGATGCTGGATAGATGATTATTGGCACAGATGATATGAAGCTAAATGAAGGGTATAAAATGTTATAGATGGTAGTTTCATGAAAAGATGATATAAGTGAGTCCCAATTACCAAGATATTTCAATGATTGTTAGAACAGAATGCCAGGTATTGTGGAAATCTAATGTATTTGTGAATAAATTGCCATTTTTGTGAAACTTAGTCTTTTAGTACTTATTTTATAGATAGCTTACCTATATGCTTGACCCTTGAATTAAAGTATGTCAGGTAATCATTCTAAGTAAGTGTCATTGCAGAAGTGGAGGAATGGAACTTCCTCTCCTTGGTCAGTATTCTAGATGTCCACGATGTGGGACTCTTATATTTTCCCTTTCTCCTTTGCTATGAGATAAATATGCATCATTCTGCTGGTACAATTGTTCCCAGTGAGAAAAGACTGTGTTCCATGGGATAAAAGTGTCTCAGGGATGTATATTTGTTTCTTTCCATTACAGTAACTATACACAATAAGTGTGGTTGACCAAGTGGAAGTTGTTGCAAATTGTGTTGGCGGTTACGTTAGTTTCAACTAGAAAGGAGAGTAATGCCAGAAAGTAAATTCATTCTGCGAGTGTAAGATTTTTGTTGATTTGGAAAAGTTTGTTAGCATTATGTTAGAATTATTGGAAGGTTGAGTGTATCCGTGTCTAGTAGCCAAGTCACTCGTGACACCCGTGTGTGACCCCCCCGTCATACGAAGAGCAGCCTGCAGGGCCTATGTCTGACAGAGCATAAATAGATATGCATCCTACATCATAGCAGCTGGGTTTCGGCAACACCCTTATAAAAATACCATGGTGGCAGCAACCTTCTTAACATGAGGTCGTGAGGTCTCCCTTCAGCAGTCTCCGTTGGTTGAGGGCTTGCTTAGTCACCTTGTTGAACGTTGGGTAGTGTGACACAATTTTGAGAAAATTATTTGGTCTTTATTTTTATTATAGAGCAGCTTTGAACCCTCAGCTACAAACTCTCCCCCCTCTCCCCCCACAAATGGTATAAATTTAAGAAGACACTAAATTTAAAAAAATTACAAATATTTTAAATTCATAATGAATGTAAAGGTGAAAGTCTTCACCACTATGTATATCACAAGCCAATACTACACCAATGTAAAGTTTTCGAATTTTTTTTTAATGTCCCTAATCTGCATGATTTCCCTGTCCACAATAAGGTGTTGAAACTTTTCCATTCAAAACCGCACATCACCACAGAGAATTCCGATGGCACATACAGATGTTATGTATACATAAAACATAAGCTATGTCATAATTTTCCTATATATGAACAAAGTACTTTTATAACAGAAATTGTTAGAAGTTGTTTAGATGAGCTGATGTTTTCTCTCATTTTTTCTTGCTTTCGTTTGTGTTTATTGTAACATCTGGTAATTTGTAAATAGTTTTGTTGTGTACTTGTTTTGTTAATTTTAGAAAGGATAAGCTAATAATTCATTGAATTTCTTTATTTTTAAAAACATTTGCATTAATATCTATGAATTTGGAAATGTTTTGCAAATGTAAAGATGCAACACTTCTAATGACAAATTTTGTTTTGATCAGCATTTGTTTGTTTTGTTAGGTTTATTATTATTATTCGTTTTCAGAAGGGCAAAAAGAATGTTGAGGAGCCGGCCAAAATGCTATGAAAAAGTTGATAAAATAATTCCTTTTTTGCTGCCCAGTCCTGATTTAAAGAAGTAACGGCTCTGATATCATTGGTTGATATTAAGTTTCGACAGTTTAAGATTTAATGAAGGACCGTGAAGAAGTGGTTCCAATCCAGGAACTGATGATGACTCAAGGAAGGATGACTATATGCCACTGCTAGGAATCCACCGCTGCATCTGGAGGGTAACAGCCTACTATGCTATGCAAATTATTAATGCAGTCTCGCCTCTGAATTATTATTCCAGTAAAAATGTTGCTTTTGAATGTGGCCTAGATTGTGAATACACGTCACTTTGTTCATATGAAGGTTTGATAGGTAGAACACAATAATTTGTTCTTAATTATAAATTATTCATTAAAATTTCCTAACATATTCGCCTTATTCTAGTCCTTGTCATTGGTAATTTTAAGAAGTGTAAACAATTGTCACTATTTTTTGCTTAGTAGTTGTATATCAGTATATTATGTCTTATTGATGAACTCTGAGGTTGGTATTGTGTATGCTTGAATTAGGAGTTTTTTCCCCTCACTTTTGGAAAGGTTCTGAAGCTATCCAACCTCTCAAGGAGGTCACTTACGCTATACCGGGCTTGAGCCTGCCAGTTAGGTGATATAGTAAAAGCGGCATGTGACCATGAAAACTTTGAGTGTAATTAATTCTTCCTCCGGCAATGAAAACACTGGGGAAGTGGAGGAGAGGTGTCCCAAGCAGCTTGACGAAGAACGATTCTAGCATTAATTAAACTATTGCATGATGGATTATTGGTACAACAGTTCAAGTGCCGCTCGGGTGCGGGATGCGAGACATGCACACAACCTGCTCCTCCTCATGTGGCTCTACTTTTTAACACAACGTTTGCTACACACTTGCTGCATGCTGGAACTATGCTAAAACATAATACCTGTATGACACGTTAAAATAAGACACCAATAAACAAGATGGGTGAGGTGTGGATGGAAGATATGTGATGAACAAAAAACATAAAATAATGAAACAAGCACTGCACAAGGTTAAATAAATATAAGGGCGGCTATACTGAGCGTGTATTAATGTTATGTGACTGTTTGTCAGTTTGTGTCAGCTCTAAAGCATTAACTCTTAAGACCTCTGAATTTAAATAAAACTTGCGGGTTGTACCCTTCCCTGCAATGCGGCTCGTAGCCACTGTGAACATGCGCTACACTGATTGGCACTTCACTTGTCGTACTACACTGCACTTTGTGCGAGGCATTACACACACCCAAGCAATGGTAGTGTGCAGGTGGATGCTGCACTACTGGTTGTGCTGTAGGCAAACTGTCTAATAGAAGAGAACATGGCACATGCCAAATGCCCCCTTAACGAGACAGCTAGCAGCCACTTGTCAGGTACAGCATGTACAAGGCCTCCTGCCCTGCTGTCTCCTGTGTAGCACATAGGGGCTTTTTACCAGCCTCCCACGTGTCTGGAACTGCTGCTGTTGCTGGCGGCTCAGCAGTTTGCGGGGCGTCATGACACCCCCGCAAGTGCCGCAGGCTGTCTCCGACATTGTGACCGACAAGGGCAGTAGGAGTCGGCCGGCTCACTACCCCTGCTGTCATCCTTGTTGTTGCTACCCTAACTAACGCTTCTCACTTGTGCCGAATCCTGCTGCGGTAAGGGGCTACCCACACTGACATATCCAGGTAACTTGATCACGTATGCTTCTCCTACTCAGATGCTGCTCACGCTGTCTTCCGAGTGCACAACGACAATGGGTGTCTTGGCATCCTCTTGAGAACCTCCGTTTGAGAGGGCTGGCGCCAGTTGCGGCGCTGGGACTGGCACGGTTGCGCTTAACGGCGCTGCCCCATCCATATTCTCGGTGCTGGCTTTCGGATGTGCCCCTGCTGGTACCAGTCTGCCAGGTGATGCCGGGCTTTGGGCATCCGCTGCAGACACTCTCGCTTGAGGTATTGACGCACCTTTCTCTGTTACGCCTCCCTCCCGGCACACTTTCTCCTTCTATGCTTACGGACGTGTTTGTTGACGAGCAGGTATCCTCTGAAGGTCCTGTGCCATGTTCGACTCTTTTCTCCTCATCTGGTCTACCCCTGCAGGGCATTGCAGTGTCTGCCATCTGAGAGACGTGGGTGGTGGGTGGCAAACCCCTTGTGAGAGGCGCTGACCCACTTTCCTCCTCCTCTCTACGCTGGATGAGCTCGGCAGGTGGATTGCCATTGTGGATGTTCTGCAAATTAGCTGCGACTTCGCTGGTGACTTCTCCGGGCAAAAGTCATAGGTCATCCTGATGTGCCCTGACACTTTTCTTTGTCACGCTGACCATGTAGGTGGTTGGTCTGACACTCTCTATTACCTGGTGCAGCCCACTCCACTTGGCTGCCAGTCCCACGCAAAAGTTCTGTCGGGCTTCGGACTGTGGGTGCACACGCGATTAAACTATATGTTCAGCCTGAAGTGCTGGGGTAGTCTCTTGCTGGTCAGAAGCCACCTCACAGCATACTCCCTCTGGCGCTTCCGCTGCTCCTTATGCTTATGTTCCTCTCAATGTAACTTCTCCTGCCTGCTCTCGCTAATTTGATGAAGTGGTGTTGATGGAAACACTGCTGCTTGGATAGTGTGATAATCCCACGGATGGTGTTGTTGCATTCTGCGTGGTGTTTGATATGAGGCTCGAACCCATGACCCTGAGTTGATGATGAAGGGTGGGGGACTGTAGCTTCCTTTCCCGTCACACCGTGTTGAACTACGTGGGACCACGAGAAGAAGGGGGGAGGAGGTGACTCGTAACCTCCATCCTCTGTCATGTGGCCAATTTATGAGTAGACCGAATGTCAACACACGTGCCCGTCGATGGACACACAGCCGGACCCAAAACCAACAGACGTGAATGTGTTTTGAAATGAATTACTTTGCAGTGCTTTGAAAAGTCTTGCCGGGATGAAAAAGTCACAATGTTTACATTTGGACAACACAATATTTACACTTGCAAACACACAAAAAAATTTTTATTACTGTGTTTACTATTTTGTTTGGCCTTGGTGGCCTGAACACTTACTTAAACATGACACGCAGACCCTTGCGTGGTGGTCACATACAGCTGCATAAGCAATGTATACATGTGAGAAATGGTGCACTCAGTTCGAAAATTGCCGCAGCAATACTGAAAACCAACACATGCAACTGTTTACACGTCTTTCGGCTGCTGTTGTTTGGTGACTTTTTGCATTTTGTGGTTGTGTAACGGTACATGTGCACATTGTGCATGCTTTGTGCAAGAGCAGCAAATTAGCTTTATTGTTCTGTTACTGTCTCCTCTTGGCACTAGTGTGGTATGACTCATACGTGGTGGGTGGTGGGGTGAAGGGCAATTTACAGGCGTGCACTTGGTCCACGGGGACCGAACACACCGGAACTTCTTGCATGGTACCACTCACTCATCTGGTTAGACTGCATCACTATATCCCCAATGGTCTTGTGGGCTGCTCGGGGCCAGTACGCTGGGTCATGACAGCTTGCTTCCCACTTTGGCCAGGTGTGATGCAGCTGCCAAAACAAATGCCATAGCTGACTGCACATCCTGTTCACTTTGCGGTGTTGGCTGTAACACTGGTGATGACACTCGTTGCGGCTCAATTGCTGTGGTTTGATTTTGTTGGTAGAAATTTTGACGGGCAAAATGTTGTTGCAATTCACTGTTGGTAGTTCTGAAGTTACTTTTGCACCAACTAAGTTGATACAACTTTGAAAACTGTTCACTGATTTGTTGCTTGTCCGAAAAGTTTGTAGTTGCACTGTTTATTAGTTTCTTTTCTTATTTGACTTCCTGTTTCACAGTTATTCGTGGCATGGTTGCTGCTTGGTCTGATCTTACAGTTACATTTGTTCATACCGGTCAACCACATCAATTGGTGTAGGACGCAGGTATTGCAGGCACAAAATTGACAGGGCAATTGATTGTGTCTAGCTAGCCATGGTTGTTTATCAGCACTTGTCCATGTGGGCAGCGCTGCGATGTGGACCGGCGCGGGAGTGCGGTGCGGCAGTGTAGGAGAGGTAGCATTCTCCCCTCTCGTGGCATGGCTGTCCCTCTGCATCAGCTGTAGGGGTCAATGCATGGAGAAGCGGTCAGCTGATGCATGACATGGTGTGGCTGATGAGCTGTCTGCGAGTTTGCACGTAACGACCGGACGGTGAGCAGATGCATGTATTGTGCAGGCGCAGGTGGAAGGGATTGGTGCACGGCAACTCGCTCTGGGTCCTTTGTGCCGCTGCACAGCAGCACGCCAGTGACGTCACGCTGCTGCCCCAAGATGGCTGACTTGTCTCCCTTAGCCACCTATGTCGTAGCAACGGCGAACACCTGCTGTTTTGGCACGCCTTTTCAGTTGATTATGGCCTCTTCTCCCAGCATCCTAGAGGCATCTAAAAAGCATCATGGGATGCTAGTTCATTGGCCGTCAACGTTGTCCTCTCGTGGGTATCATAGCGATGAGGATGGGAAAATTATAGGGAGAAATTTTATTGGGGAATTTTGGAAAAGTTTCTCACTGGGTTTTCCGGAATTCTGGAAGGATTTGCCACTAAGTTGGGCGACATTTGACGGTGTTGAATTGGATGAGACAGGGTCAAATTAGCGTAAGAAAGCGATGAAAACTTAAAGTGTAATTAATGCTTCCCCAGGCGATGCAAACTCTGGAGAAGTGGAGGAGAGGTGTCCTGAGCGGCTTGACAAAAAACAGTTCTTATTATTAACTAAACTATTGCACGATGAATGATTGGTACAACAGTTGAAGTGCTGCTCGGGCACGGGACACGAGACATGCATGCAACCTGCTCCTCCTCACATTCTATGATGACTGTCTGTGCGTACGTAACAAGCTGGCCGGCTTGGCGTGCCGGCAAGTCACGTGGATCTACTTTCTAACACACGTATTTCTACACACTTTCTTACCACACTTTCTGCACGCTGGAACTACGCTAAAACATAATACCTTCACAACTCGTTAAAATAAGACACTAATAAACAACATGAGTGAGGTGTGGATGGAACAAATGTGATGAACAAAAAACTGAAAATAACAAAACAAGCAGTGGGTTAAATAAATATAAGGGTGGTTTTATTGAGAGTATATCAATGTTAC
The DNA here is from genome assembly GCA_029891345.1 of Dryococelus australis. Lineage (NCBI taxonomy): Eukaryota > Metazoa > Arthropoda > Insecta > Phasmatodea > Phasmatidae > Dryococelus > Dryococelus australis. Next base: position 44,374,102 of record CM057000.1, read on the forward strand.
ATGACTGTCAGTTTGCGTCAGCTATAAAGCCTCAATTCTTAATCGTAAGCCCATTGAAATAAAATAGAACTTGCGGGTTGTACCCTTCCATTCCATACAGTTCGTGGCCACTGTGACCATGTGCTACACTGATTGGCACTTCACTCATCATAATATGCTTCACTTTGTGCACAGCGTCACACACACCCACACACTGGTTGCACTGGTGGAGTGAGGGTGGACACTGCACTGCTGGAGTGCTGTGGTGGGCAAACTGTCTAATAAAGGGGAACATGGCACGCATCAAAGTTATCCGCTATCTGGCTTAAGAAAGCTATAAGGCACGCATTTGGCTGCCTTATGTCTCACGACTTCTTTTCCTTAAAATAAAGGAAACCTTCAACAATGATTCATTGAGGGAGATTCTTGCCTTGTAATTATGGCTTCCTAGTAGATTATGGATGCCTTCGTGAAAAAGGTCTCTGCATATTGCCCATAACATCACCATTTTAAAGGAACCATTATAGTAACCAACAATGAATATTTTGATTCAAAAGCAAAGCCACATGAGGAAAATTAAAAAAAAATGCACACCCAAATTCACTCAAACCCATTTTAAGAAAATTAATATTGTTTTGATCTGCCATTTTGAAATATTTTACCACATAAAAAAATAAAGATTTTACACTATATCTTGAAAACTAGGAGGACTCAACCAATTCTCACCAAATTTGGCACACAAGTAGAACCAACTATGGTAGGCCATATAAAAGTATGGGGTTTAAATTGATTAAGTACTTATTTTCAATATGGCGGCTATACAAATATTTTACGTTTATTTGGTACAACTACCATACCGTTTAACCAATTTCGACCAAATCTTGTATGCTGACAGTATCTATTACAAGCAACATAGGGCATATATGCCAAAAGTTATCACTTTTACAACAATTTTGTAAGATAGCACGTCCCTAATTAATAAACGTTTTATTATATATCTCGGGAAAAAATTGAGATTCCTACCCAATTTTACAAACAAGTAATACTGCAGCAGGTAATGTATATAGGTATGTTTCAAGTATGTCAGACATTTTCAAAATGGCACACGTATAGATATTTTACTTTGTATGCTATATCGTAGAAACCATGCAATTAGTTAGAACTTACTGTAACTTTGTATGCTGAAAGTAGGTATATATTACAATCATCAAGTGCATTTATAATGAACCTCTTTTGTCAGCCATTTTTCCAAATAGCACTACATGAATAAGTAGGCTAAAGTGTTCAAGTCGGACCCCAGGAAACAATTGACATATTCCTATCAAATATGGCAAACATGTAGTACTGCAGTAGGCAGTGGCGGATAGAGAGGTTTTTTTCGGAGGATGCACTCTAGGATTAAAGTGTGTGTAGAAGTAATATTTATTTAAGTACTTAGTTTTTATTCAATTTAAACATAACCAGGCAACCAGCTTTTATAATGCTAATGGAATTGCTGTATAATAATGTGGATTTAGTTTTAAAAACACAACCCTTAATGGAAAAAAGTTTTTAAAGGTACAAATACATACATACATTGTCACACAAATAATACAACCTAATATTTATTTTTTTTAAAAACTGTAGCAATTCAAATTCTGTTTAGTGAACATCCCAGGCAAGATAAAGGTTTACCTACACAATAAACTCCAGGGTAATTCTTCGTTCACCCCCTTTAGCAAAATGTTCAATAATTTTTTCAACATCAACATTTATATCATGGTGGACAAATAACATACGCAGGCCATTTAACCTTTCCTCTGTCATTCGCATGTGTAGCCATGATTTTACAAGTTGTAGGCTGCTGAAAGATCTCTCTGCACTTGCAACACTGACAGGCAAAGTGAGAATTTCCAAAAAGCATCAAATGGTTGGAAATAAATCAATGTCACAAGAGTCAATCACATCAAGCACAGTTTCTTTTCTCTCCCTTTTCCACTTTTCCTTCCAAATGTACATTTCACCATCCAGAACAGTTGCGGCAGTTCAACCTTGAAATCGGATACCATCTTGAGGAAGAGGACTGTAACAATCAATAAGAGCTCTAATCCTTGATTCAAAGTTACCTCCCTTCAATATGAAAAGAGGCAAAAAAAAAGGTACAGGTCATAACATTGTAACGCATTCTGTGAGAAGCATTGGTCCAGGTCAGTTAAGACATCCAATAATGGAACGTAAATAGATTTTATGTAGTATTCCTCGGTTCGGTGCTGTTGGCGTCATAGTTTGCTATTTGTCTTGCAGCAAGGCGTGGCATTATGAGGTTAACTCCCAGCTGTGTAGCTATATATGCAGCATCCTCATGCAGTACTGAAAAATATTTTTCACTATCTTGATGCAATGTAGCCAGTGTATCCTGTAAAGCATCAGAGGCTCCTTTTAGATCAAGTGAAGGAGACTGTAAGTGACGACTAAGTGGCAGAATACACTTAAGTACATCAATCAGGCTAATTAAGGCAAATATGAATTCTGTGCTGCAAACAGAGTTGGTATAGAGTGCAGCTTTTTTTGCAGACACAGATTCTGACCACTTGTCGATTTCTGCCAAGGCTTCTACAATTTCAGGCAAGGCATTAAAAAAGAGGATTACTGCATCATGCTTTCAACCTAGTGAGTTTCGCACAAGTGTGCAAGTTAGGAGCCTACTTGAGCTTTCAAGATGGAATTACTCTTAGCAGACTGACTGAAAAAAGTAGTGATTTCTTTCATAATAGCTGTAGCATTCCTTGTACTCTGAACCTTCGATGATTTCAAGATAGAATTGTTTAATGCATGATTGTAGCACGATACATGTTTGGCATTCGTAGCAACTTTAAGAATTTCTGTCACAGCACCACATTTTACGGAAGTCATAAGTGCACACCCATCTGTACCAACCCCAACACAGTATCGAAGATCAAGACCAAGGTCTTTTGTGGAATCAAGAACTATTCGACCTAGAGCTTTTTCTGTTAATCTTAGTTTTTTCGAACTACATCTTCACTGTCGTATACATGTGAATTGGTTACGTCATTTACATTCTGCAATGACTGAAATGCATCTATAAAGATAAGTAATCCCTACCTTAAGAACTATTATATACATATCTAGCTATAAGTGTCATTTGCTCGATATGTGCTCTATCTGTTGTTTCGTCAAAAATGATTGACCAGTAATTAGCATTTTAAATTCTTTCAACAATCACACTAGAAATTTCTTCTGCACAACAATTAATTAAAACGCTTTCCGAAGTCTTACTGATGTACGTAGCACGAGAGGAAGCATTCTGTAGATGCTCCTGTAGTATTTCATCCCTAGCCTGAAACCGAAAGCTAAGCAGTGCTCTGAAATTACCTTCATTGCTTACAGCTACCGATTCCAAACAAAGTTGCCCATCATCCCTGTGACTTCTAAAAGGTATATTCTGACGCCCCAGAAATATAACAGTCTTTATTATTACACGCAGCCTGGCACGATTTTCTTCAACTAAAAGAAGTCGTTGAGAACTGATTCAATTTTTTTTCAGGAGCATGGTATGTCCTGAGGAAATTCTTACCTGATGCAACACCAATAAGCGGTAGTTACTTCTTTCGTGCTTTTCCAAGTAGCCATCTTTTGCTGTGAGGGCTTTAAATACTATAAGAGCTTCTGTTACAAGTCTGTTAACTGTGACCCCTCGGAACAAACCTTCAATCAGGTCGGAGTATACCAGCCAATGGTATTTATAAATGTGTGATTTAAAAAGATACCGTCTAACAGTTTTCCCCTCATCTTTTGTGTGTGTTGAGAAAGGGTAGCGATAGTCATCCAGTGGATACCATGGCTTTTCAAGAAGTAGACACTTGGCGAAGTCGTCTATTTTCTTCCCGGTGTGGAGATCTATGTTGTTCAGATTCTTAGGTGCTGACTCCATAGGAACATCATTTGGAACTGCTTCAGGAGTTGTACATTCACTAAGTGAAGTACTGTCTGTGGTAGAAATTTTGAATGTAGGAGGATTACAATGGACTGTTTCATTTGTTGTAACGATCCTAAAACAACAATAAAGTACACGTGTATTAATACATGCAAACATCAGCATACAAAATGTCTTAGCTTTTTAAAAAATAATTGCTTAGGAATGAATTGGCGTGGTGATTTTCATTCATTCACTAACATGTTAGTATTAAACAGGTGCATTAATTGTTAAAAATCACTCTAGCTTTATCATGTTCAGTACATTAATATAAAATTTTGCAACTGTCATGTTTAGTTTCCATTCTCATATGAGAACCACAAGCAACAAGGTGTAATAATATAAAATTTATTAATTTTTCTTATTACCTTTGTTAGTGACAGCACAAAGGTAATCATCCTGATGCTGAAAGTTGTCATTTTGTGTCTGATGTCGATTACTCTTTTTGGAACAGGCTGAAAGTATGATGCAATCTTGCTAGTGTTGCTCCGCTTGTTTTTTCGGAAATCCTTAAAAATAAGTCATATCACAATAATATGGATACAAATGTCGGAATGTGGCTGAGTTTACACATGTGGCCCTATGCACTCTAAAAATATACTTTATCCGCATTGAGCACGTGGTTTGTTTTCTTTTGTTGTGACTACAAATCCACGAGACTATAAACTTTTTCAGGATGTTAAGAAACATATACAAAAATTAATTAACTAATACATATAAATTCTTATTACTTACCATAATCCCACCATGCAGAGTAGGAACTTCAGTAGCCACAGAATCAATACATTATAAAATGCCTTCCATCATGTGAGGTTTGGACGTCTAAGCATCTGAGAAATCACATAGAGAAATTTCCGCAAGTTATTTTCAACCTCGAGTTCGGTTCAACAATGTTGGGGTGTCTGGGCATGTCAGCAGGTAGCGAACTAGTAGTCTAACGGAAGAGGAAGGGATAAACCTCCCGTCGCACCCCCACTACCAGTCCCCCATTGCATTCCATGGCCGCCTTCCCATACTAGCTGATTTCACTGGCGAGTCATTTCAGTAAACTCAACTATCGTTCCGTTACTGATGACGAGCACCGATGGTCAATAGCACTCGTTTTTAGGGGCTGCTGTGCGGCATCCCGTGCGAGGTTATATTCTTACTGAAAACATTGAACCTTGAAAGGTAGTACAGTCAGTGAAATGAGATATTGGCGGGGACTCTGTACAGTATGTTCTCAAACTTTATTTTCAAAGTAAGTCTTTAAAATAATTACATAAATAAATTTGAAACTCAAATCATAAATTTTTGTATCTTGGTAACTGTCTCAGTATGTTGCTATTATACACTACACAATAATACATTGACCACGTTCATGAATGTGGCATAGACTTGCCGACACAAAGGAGCTCCGTTATTGTCACTTATCAGCAATATCAATGTGGCAGATCATGCGTTTGGGGGGGGGGGGGGGGGCACATGCCCCTGGTGTTACACCCCTCCCCAGATCCGCTACTGGCAGCAGGTGACGTAAACCGGTAAGTTTTAAGTACGTCAGACATTCTAAAAATGGTGGTGATACAGCTATTTTAGTTTTGTATGCTATATAGCCAAAAAAATGAAAATTAATTTCAACTTTGCATGCTGGCACTATAGGCCTATATTGCAACCGTCAAATGTGTCCATATAAAGCCTCTTTTGTCCACCATATTGTAAGAGAGCATAACACAATAAATTAACATTTCTTTGACATATCTGCACAAAAAACTAACAGATTTCTACCAATTTCGCAAACAAGTAGCACTACGGCAGGTCATGTAAAAAACGTTTTGAGTGGGTCAGACATTTACTTTCAAAAAGGTTGCCATATAAACGTGTTAGCTCAGTATGTCAAAACTAAACCTACAAAACAAATTTCAATTCAACTTTGTATGCTGACAGTATATATTATATCCATCAACTTTGTCTGTAGGGGGCATCATTTCCCCACTATTTTGTATAGCCCCACAAGAAAAAATTAATTTTCGTGTCATATCTCAGGAAAAAATTAACAGCTTTCTTCAAAATTTGGCAAAGAAATTTTACTATGGTAGGTCATATTAAGTTATATGTTTTAAGTGTGCAAGAAACTTATTTTCATAATGGCGACTATAAAAACATTTTAGCTTAGTAAACTATACTATCTGCGAAACTACATAACTGATCTTAACTTTAATTTGTATACTGGCATCTATTGAAATAATTGAATGTGTTAAAACATACCCTTATTTGTTGTATTTTGTATGCAAACGGTTAGAAGCATCAATTATGCATAGAGAGATAGTCTTTTGCAGGCCTTTTTACAAAATAGAAAGGGGTTTGCCTCATCATAAAGTTATGTATCTTACATAAATTTTACAAGCTTTACACCACAATTTCGCTAATCCTCTCCATTCTCAAATTTCAGTGTGTACTGTGAATATTGTGATGCCCTCATGAAATTCATATTCAGTGTTGTCAGTAATGTTGATACATAAAATTTTCTTTAACATTTTTTCCAGTTTTCCATTTTCGGAAAAGTTACAATTCTTTACAATCGCCTACCTTTTCTGCAGCAGAAAATTAGGGGTGTTTTTTAGATCATTTACTACTGTAGGGCAAGATTATTTATTTTTTCTGTAGTGCCTACCCTAAAAATTTTTATCCTTAAAAAATTTATCATATCTTACCTTTGAGAAAAACTAATTGTAATACTTTTTTTTGATAACCTCCTTACGAAGTTGTATGCCTCTCACATTTTTCATCAGAAAACTATGTTTTTTGAGCACTGGGTGTTTGAAAAATTTATTGTTGATCTACACGAAAACTGCATTATCTACCTGCCCAGAAATGTTGGAAGAGACGTGGCATCTACCACGTACCTGCTGTTCCTTGGTACCTGATCAAGCTGCAGCCCTGGTGAACAGCTGCATTCAACACCGCTCACTGCCGGCCGGCCAGGCAACGCGCATGTCACGCAGCATTAAGCTGAACTACCCCAGTGACGTCACCCACCAGCCAGTGAGCTGGCTACCTGGCGCTCAGCAGCGAAGTTAGGTTACGTAGAATCACTTATGCTAACCATATTTGGACATGTTTCTGATCCTGACTTCTGATTGGGCTTTATAAGCAAACACCTCTAAGAGGGCAATGTGTATCCTCAACAGACATTTCCTTAAACGGCCAACCATTTTTCAATTGGTCAGCTGTGTAACAACCCTACTAGGGGTAATTGCTTTCTGTTAGTATAAATGCTGGTGCGATCTCTGAATCGGGGACAACTGCCCCCGCCCTATGAAAGCACCCAGCCAGTTAAGTAATGATTCTCAATCTTAAATGTAAGCGATAGCCCTTATGGCAAAAATAAGGCAGGCACATTTGATGTCCTGAGATAGAAGTCAGGCGCCATGTTGGCGATTAAGATTTTTAAGAAAATTTGAATATTTTAAAAGAACTTTTAAAATAATGCAAAGAAACGAGAAACTCAAAGTTAAAAATGTTTTGTAATGGGAGTTTGTTTTTTCCCAAAGGTAAATTTGAAAAATGGTTTTGGTAACCGCTTTTAATTATGTGTTGGCTTTTGGAGCTTACTTATTAATAAAATTTTAAGATCTGTTTTTCTTAAAAAAAAATAAATTTGTTCGATTTTGTTAAATTTTGAGGAATAATACGTTGGCCTTTATGGAACTCATTTAGCCAGGAATTTTTCATACAAATGTCTTAAAGAAATTGAATTTAGACTGGCCTTGTAAAATATGATTAATCTTTTGTTAGCCTCTGTTTGTCTAACTGAACAATAATGGCAGTGAAGTTTAACATTTAATGATTTTGTCAGTAGATCATGGAAAATAAAATCAATTATGGTTTCAATAAGTTATCACAGCCAGAGAAAATTGCATTAAAGTAATTTTGGCATTTAATTATTGTTAATTAGTCCTATGAGTGATAAATATTTTTATAATCTTTGAACATGTGGCCAGAGAAAATAGAAATATATCTAATTGGAGTATAGTATTGTTTTTGTCAGCACTTTTATTTTTGGCGGAACTTCAGTATTTACAGCAGTATAAATATTAATTATTATTAAAGTAAATATTCAAAGCGCTTTAGCACTGTTGGATATTTGAAGAATCCCCTTTGTGTGGAAGGCATTATTCTTTACTGTAGCTTGCTCCTATAATCATCATGGAGGCTTATAGGCACTGTGCACGGGTCTGAAAATCGTACTGGTGGCGCCGCATTGTGTCTTTCCGCGCAACTAATTGCAGGACACCACAGCACGGCGTGCCGTCACATTCATTGTTCAATAAACATATGTGATATAGAATTGATGTGCTGGTTCCTGCCAATAAAAAGTATTAATATTAGTGAGAAGAGTTTATTAAAAGGGAAAAATCTTCGCATTAGTGGTCATGTAAATAATTTTAATCTGCAAACTTCTGTTACTGCCCCCCCTTACAAAGTGTTACTTGAGGTAAAATTATGTTTTGCATACTTTATGGTACTGCAATAATTTTCAATATGCTTTTAATTTTGTTATCCCTGATTGCCTTTCGTATTTTTGTACCCAGCAGATTTGTGGTGAAAGAAATGTCACTGTGCTAGCACATGCCCTTGCCTGGAAGGACTTGGTAAGTCTTGTAAACATGTAGCCGCAGTTGTTTATTACATAAACACTGCTTCGAAAACAGACATTGCACAAACTTGGGGTAAACCAAGTTCCACAAGGGCTGCAAAAAAATGTATTCAAAGGGAAAGAGACTTGGTGACTTATTCCCAAAGAAAAAACTACATTTTTCAGTGAAAGCATTTCCTTTAACTGTAAATGCAGTAACTGATATACCATGTTGCCAATGGCAGATGTTGATTGCAGAAAACAAAAGTGAAGTAGAACCAGACTGTAGAAAAGTAATTAGTTATTTGATACAATCAGTGGAAAAGTCAGTGCTACAGGATGAGTGAAAAAATGTAACTACAGAATTCTTACAAAATCAGTGTGACTGTTTGGCGATGTCAGTTTTCAGACCACTCGGTGAAGGTGAACAGTCTTTTTACGAAAACAACGTTTGTGTTAGTGATGAGAAGGCACTTGAAATTTCTTTAAGAACATGCAAGCAAGCAGAATGTCCGGAATGGTTTAGTGAAAGGCGTATCCGCATTTCAGCAAGCAGCCAGGCTTATCGAATTAAAGTTAGAAGACAATATTTTGATACATTGGCTAGTTCCTTAATAGAGTGTAATAATCAATGACTGACAGGTGTTGCTGCAAGAAACGTGAAATACGGGAAGAACATGGAATCTGAAGTAATAGAAAATTATCAAAGAACACGTGATACTAAAGTTGTACTCTGTGGTTTGATAGTTCACATATTACAGCCATGGCTGTGTGGAAGTCCAGATGGCATAGTTGTTATTGAAGGCCGAACTGAAAGAGTTTTAGAAGTAAAGAGTCCAATTTCATGTAAGGATAAGTGCATAGTTGATGAGGCAGGCAATGTTAACATGAAGTATTTGTATTTAGATGAAAAGAAAAATATTAAATTAAAACTAAATTGAATGTATTACACCCAGTGACAGATGATTATATACATAACACGTATGGATAAATATGACTTGTTTGTTTACAGTCGAAAACAGCAAGTTTGCATAACATTGCAAAAGGACTTAAAATACGTTCAGACTTGTATTGATAAAATAGGAAAATTATATTTTTCTCACTATTTACCAAGACTTGTTTCAGCTCAATAAAAAGAATCAAAGTAATAGTTAATGCCAGCAGAAAGTTTATTCATTGTATGTTTTCAATGTTGCCAACTTTCTCAGTTACCATGTAGCTCTCTTCTATTATTTAATGTATCTACTAATATACTGTATGTGTTTTGTTGAGCGTATAAATTCCAAAATAAATTATTTCAGTATGTTGCAATAATGTAAACCTTGACATGATCTCACATCTTGAATTGGGGGAGACTGCAAATTTACTAAAACACAACACATATGAACAATGTCATCAACATATGGGAGCAGTTCAGTTGATAGTTTGTCTAATATGTTATATATTTTACTTTGCTGAATGTACATTTCTACGTGAATTCCAACACTGGCAACACTGTAGTAGTTTCTACTTCTTCAACTGTCAATTTACCATTGTGCAGAAATAGCGGAGTAACAACAATAACCCCTTTGTAGGAGAGGCTTGTTTTAGTTCCTGGAAAACCTTTATCATCCATTACTTCGTCGCAGCTCTTCAATGACATCAACAACCTGCAGTCATTTGTGATAAATGTGTCACTCGACCTTCCACCGTAGCATTTTGATTTGAAGCACACCATTCCACTGAATGTAATGCCTATTAGTAATTTAACTGTATATATACCCTTGTAATTTGAGTAATGAGAAACTCTTTGATCATTGTTTGGTGGCTTTTTAAGTTCAACTTCCGTTCATTCAATTAGCACTCTGCACTTGGGGTATTTCATTTTATATACAGCTGGCTTTGTTTCTATAACACTTTCCCTGCTAGGCCAAAACACATATTTAGCCATTGCAGATGCTAGTAACATTAAAGTTGTGGTAAAAATGTATGATACTGTTGTACGATGAACTCCGAACATAACTCTCATAGCAGAATACAACAATCCAGTATCCATTTTCAGTAAAAATATGAACAAGCAATTTTCTTTGCTAATTTTACTGTACGATTGAGTTTCAGTTGGTAACAATGTTAACAACAGGTTGAAAACCCCAAATATCACTCCTGTTAAATCTTGTAGTTTTGTTTCATCTCTGATTAAAGAATATCACTGGAAACCTAGTATTTCATTTAAAGTATTACTTGTTCCTGAGCTCTTGTAACGTTTCACATGTTACTTAAGTTCCGCATACAATGGAATATATGCTTGAATAGACAATTCACACCCACTGATAGCAAGGGGGGGAAATAAAATCGCTAGGAATGGTTTCACTGACATCTGTCTGTATCGCAACTTTATGTTTCGTAACGGCAGCACTCGAAAATTCATCTTCCACAAAACTTGCGTTTACACTATTCTTTCTTCATTTTGAGGCTCTTTTGAACCTTCCCATAGATTGAGATGAAGCTTTTTCTTCTTCTATAATCTTGGGGGAAATACTGGGGACGTATGCTGGATTCTGGGAATGACCTGACCGTCTGTTTCCAATAAAATGACTGCTGCATCTACTACTGTTGGCTCCAAAGTTGATCCATCAGGACTGAAAATCAATTATTCACTAATTACCTATTTCAATATATTCAAATAAATATTTATTTATCATTACATAAATGTCATCATAATTTTTTTCCATGGCATTTCAGCAATCAACTAGACAGCCAAATATGTAAGCTTATTATACCTACTAATTTTTACTATGTTAAATACACTTCATTGGGACGTCTTTTATAAAAATAAAAAAAAAGTCACGTAACAGTAAACTAAAAAAAAATTTGTATTGGAAATCTTTCCTTCATTCTGCCTATGTGTACAATAATACTTTCATAAGCAGTGTAATGTTAATTACTTTTGTCGGTGCACAGCCTGGACCCATAACTTAAACTTCAGTTTTCCATGTTGGAAATGAATAAAAAACTACATCGGGGTTGTGTTTCCTAAGTATTTGTGCACCCAACAACACAGCAATTTACGTCGCCTTTCCACTTTCTTGAGCCATCCATTCTACTAATGATTTTCACGTGGCAGCTAGCGCCGCTCGTGGATTCTGTCCCTACCGTCCTGCAATTAGTTACCCCAGTCTCCTCCAGAGTGGCGCGCATGGTGCTTTAGGCCTTTATTTATTTGAAGTAAAACTTAGTTTTAATGTTCTTACATGAAGTTTGGAAATTATCCCATTGTACCTATAGGGAAAAATTTTTTTATATAATTTTTATTACAAATATATATGTTGTGATGCAAAGATATCAATGTAATCCAAGTAAAACAACCAAAGAAATTTATTATGTGTCGCAAACAAAACCTGGGGGAAAATATATATATATATATATTCTTGAAATGACTCGTGGTTTTTGCTTTCTGAAAAATAACACTCTTCTTATGTGTACTTGCATTTTACGAGTTCAATATCAGCTCAAACGAGAATTTTAAGATATTTTGGGGTTTTTGCTTTGCAGACTGTTTATGTCCACCTTGCAACATCCTTGGGTGAAAGGGTGTAGCAAAGGCATTTCCCAACATAAAGCCTAAACTTCACATTCTCCAAACTCCACCACCTTGTTCTATTATTATTATTACTACTATACTTGCTACTGAGTGGTCCGGTGGCAAGTATATGCACCCCTCCCCTTGCTTCCTTTGCAGGCCCATTCTGAACTTTGTAACACCTCTTATGATGGATTTACAATGCCACTAAGAGATCTTCCCAACAGTAAGACCACGACGTTACAGTCTGACCATTTCCGCTACCAAACTTAGTTAAATATTTACAATACCAGACAGTTTCATTCCGACAAGTGTTGCATGGCTTTGGGCAAAATCTTGGAATGGCCAGTAACTTGCTATAGAATGTGAAGAAATCACAGATCATTCTACACTATTTTGTTTTGATACCTTTGTAAACAAAGTATTTTTGTATTTCGGAGAAGTTATTTTTTCACTAATATTTATCTTCGTCAATTCATTAGCTTTCTGTTCCAAGAAAACCAGGATGTACACAAAAAAAACATATGTTTTAATGTGAAATTTACCACAGTAGTGAAATCAGCACATTATTTTGTTTTGTAAGGTTATGATTGTTTGTTTTTTTTACTGCCCAGTGCGGCTGGCCAGTTCGACACCTGACGAAAGTAGAAATACAATCTACTTTATTCGGGGCTGCGTTTGTCGGGGTGACTTTGTTCCTGATTGGCTGATGAAAAATTTTAATCTGTGTCGAGGCTGTTTTGTTGGATTGTCTAGTTATTGTAAATCCAGCTTTACTATTACCTTTAGAAGATGTTTTTAATCTTGGCAGTCCCAATAGAGATTAGAATGTGGCAATACTACCACTGCTGCAGGCAAGCTACCCTATTTCAGATAGAAAAGTTGTTCAAGCCAGCACATACAAGGGCATGAGGCAAGAGAGTACGTGGCAAATCCAAGGAAATTCAAAACCTTTGAGAAATTCCACATAAAGACAATGTGCGTTACATACTAGGCCTACATGTAATAATTCCCATCCAGAAAACAATTGATAGTTACACAACTGTACTTCACTACAGGAATGTGGGAACCCACTACGAGTGCACTCCATACTATTTACTGAAATTTCCCATGAGCTAACTATCCATCCGTCCCCTGTTACCTGATAAAGAAATTCTAGTTTACATACTTTACACCAAGTTTGGGGCACCTTGTCAAATTTAACAAAGACTCTTGCAAAACTACACTAAATGTATAGCAGACAATTTTAATAAAGCATATTTGTCTACGGGTAACGAAACGTGTAAAAAATTATTCTGTACTTGGGAAAATCGACCTAAACACCAAATACAAACAATAACTCTGATAACTAACGATTCATGAAACAGACTTTTTGTATGTACTTACAAAATCCTGTAGTGCTATACTGAGACAGAATTGCAGCCATTTTAATATATCAAACGTATTATTTCAAAACGGATCCCGTTAATCACATTATTATCTATAACCGAAAACAATAATCATGACTTGTAACAACACTCAGCGGCCACCAGATCAAAACACGACTTTCAGTAAAGGCATACTAACAACAAAAAATATTGCGACACACTCGAGAATTCCACGCAAAATTTCCAATGTAATTATAATTATGGTGTACAAAAATTACAACTCTGATAACGACGTAGTTCTATTAGTTGAGTATTATATTCCTTTCTTGATAATGCTCTATATTATTGTGTATCAGTGAAACCAACATTATTCAGTAAAAAAAATTCATACCGGCAAAGATGAAATACTCAGAGGGGTGACACACGGTAGAGCTTCCGATCCACTATTTGCGTGTGTCAGGACCGCGTCGCCAAAAACAAAAATACAATGGAAATGTATTAAAATTTTAAAAATACTAAATAGTAACATCCAAAATACCTATGCTCAGTTAATAACTACGAAATAATTTTTAATTTAATTTCTACAACACAGCAAATTACACAACGACAATTTTGTAACATAACTCGATAGTTAAACAGTTGTACCGGCGCAAAAAACACAAATTAAACTCCGATGTACTTGCACCCATAACCACGGGTACAATTAAATACACCGAACGTAAGTGGGTGGAGATCTTTTGGCCACACAATTTCATTTCCACTAACCAATCTTCAGTGGCCAATGAAATAATTTGTTACAAGGTCTTCACAGCCGCATTGATACATAAGTTGCAAAGGATCTCCTCGATCACATCGCTCACTCATTCCTCATTCTGGAGTTGTGCTCGGTGCAGACTGGACGGGCTTAGCAGTCGTTCTGCCCTTTTTCTTCTTGAAAGGGTAGGTTGCTGTACAGTGGAGGCGTACTGCTTGGGCGCACCGATTTTTATTGAATACTGCAAGACAAAGTTATATTTTTGTTAGAAGAGGAGCTGCGACTTATGAAACACCACGCCTGTGCTCTCTTAAAGAGCACAGCTATAATATACATCCCTAAACCAGGGATAAATTAATTGTTGTCAAGCTGCTGATTTCCCCTAGCATTGTGTCCGGTAAAGGGGAGAGGTAGTGAAAACAGTTTGTGGAGGCCGATAGTTGTATAGGTAAATATTTATTCAGGTTAATTTTTGCTTTCCTCCCTTAAGGTAAAGCAAGAATAGTTTGTGTCTTAAACCACCCCTACCCCCAACAAAAATGTCTGACAGCAAATAGCGATTGAGGAGGATGCAGATTCCAAAAAGTTTAAAGCTGTCGAAATGTCGTCCGCTCCTTCCCCCACCCCCTAAACCCTTAACGGCCAATTTACAACAAAATGGGCGGAACTACTACTTTAACGCAGCAGGCTCAGCAAACAAAACCAAAACTGCCAGATATCAGGCAAATAATTGTGTGTTATACTGTGGCGTGTAATTACACCACAGTATGCTGTCTTTTCCATGTGAAAACCTGACCCAACTTACTGTAAACAGAGTCGTCCCAAAGGATGTTTCCTACTTGGCACAGTCTATCGAAGACTACCATATCAATTCACATTTTAATATCAATCAATGTGGGTTTTTCAGTGCTAACTCCGCGAAGCGAGCCACACCTTAAAGTAACTTGAAAAGGGCTAGATAAATCACTAACTACAGAATGGATCCGCGACGAGCTGGATGCCCTGGACTTCCAACCAATCGCAATCGCACCGAAGCAGTTGGTAAAAGATCGACAACCCCTTCATATGTGGGTCTCAAACAATCATTGCACTGTGAGGTCTTTGTGGCCTTGTAATTAAAGTCGAGGAGTTCCAGTGACCTGAGGAGCCAGCTCACTGCTCAAACTGCCAGCGATTCGGCCATTCTGTCTGTGTCTGTCGCGTCCCCCTTCGCTGTAGGCTCTGTGAGAAGGGACATTCAATTACCCAGTGCAATTTGTCGGACAAGAACTTCAAGTCGCTCAGAAAATGTGTGTGTTGCAGAGGCAACCACACAGCCATTTATAAGGACTATAAAACAGAAGAATGGAGATTTTTATCATCTCAAGAAAGAAGGAAGAGGCAGCGGCATTGCAGATACTCTGCTGCAGCAGCATTCCAACCTCGCCCAGGCTATGTTGAGCCAGTGGCCCCTTGGTTCCGCCAGTACAAGCACCTACCCAGTGTTCAGATGCCTGGACTTTTGTCCAAGGCAGACAACAGTGCGCACCTGAAAATACTTTTGTGCCACATATTGCGCAAAACCGCCCATTTCGCACTTCAAATGTCTATAGTGTCTTGGCTTACTGCTTACTATGGCCAACCTTCCGAGGAGGAATTATGGTCTCTTGCGAACCCTTCTCGCCCACCCCAAAAACAATCAAGGAATCTCCCTCTGTCAAATAAGAAGAAAAAGATCAAGAATTAGAGGAAGAAAACTTCCCAGCCTTCTGAGTCGCAGCAGTCTCTCTAAACCCCTTACCACTCACCACTCCAGGCCACAAAAGGCACTCCTACCTGCATGTCTAATCAAGGGCCAGCTCCTCGCACATTGGGCGAGCAGGTTGCCTCGCCACAACCACAGAGAAGCCTCGAAAATAAAATCGCAATGGATACAACATGTAGCGATGTTTCTCTTCGGCCTTCATCCACAAACAATTGGAGACTGTTTTCCTTCAAGAAAGCAAGCCCCACTGTGCTGAAAAATTCAGCTCTATTGGAACTCCTGGACTATTTGCATTAACCAATGCAGTAACCATTTGAAACGTCCCACCCGAGGTTATGAAGACAAAGTCACCACCCTCATTGGCTTAGGCTTAACAGTCTTAACCAATGGCTGTAGAGGGCATGACATGTCTGCCCTCTCTTAGGTTTAATATAGTAAATAATATTGCCTACTGGAATGCTAATTGCAATCGCAGTAAGAAACAAGAGCTGATAGATTTTATCTCTCGCCACCGGATTCCTATTACCGCAGTAAATGAAAAACATTTTTATCCACAGCATAGATTGTCAATTACTGGATTTAAATGTTACAGAAAATATCACGACAATCGAGCCAGTAGTGTTTTTATATTAATTCATATCTCAATTGAATGTAATCCTGCGAAAATATTGCAACTTCAGACACTCGAAGCTGTGGGTGGTACCATTGCATTAGGGTATCAACATATTGCGATTTATTGAGTATATAGCCCGCCAGGCCGCACGTTTCTGTGCCCAGATATTGTTGAATAAATTAATGCTGACCCTAATTTACTCACTACTGGCTATTTAAATGCTAAACATCCCACATGGAGCTATCTCGCACGCACAGTCAATGGGAATATTCTTTTTAGACACCAGGAGCAACATATTTACGTTGTTTATGAACCCATCGAACAAACTTTTGACCCACATCAAGTGAATCATATGCCCGATATATTAGATATCGTGCTTAATAAAGGCCTTAATATGGCTTTAGATTTTGAAGAGCTCCATGAATGGGGCTCGGACTATTGCCCTGTCCTCTTGACTTTTGATGAAATCAACACAGATAATACACCAATTCGTAAAACTAAAAATTATAAGCTTGCGAACTGATTGAGCTTTAGTGATTATCTAGACAACGAAATTAATCTCCCAGCTCCCATTAGTACTCCCGACGAATTATATTCTGCTGTCGATCACGGCGCAGAGCTAATTCAGACAGGAATTAATAAGTTTGTCCCAGAGAAAACACCGCGGACTAGCGGAGATAAGTTTCCTGACCATATCAGGAAGCTCATCTCGTGCAAAAATAGGCTGCGCAGGCTCTAGTCCCACACTAGATCTCTGCTATTAAAAGCCCAGACAAATAATCTTAGAGAGTGAATTGATACTAAAATCACTGATTGCCAGGCTGAAATTTGGAATGATAAATTATCCCGTTTATGTACCCATGATAATAGTATGTGGCACATGACAAAAGCGTTCACAAAGAAGCGTGTCCCAATCCAGTCTCTTCAAGGCAATGTAAGAGTGGCTTATACACCACAGTAGAAGGAGGAGGCTATGGTCAATCAATTAGAACACACTTTCTAGCCCAGCATAAAACCAGCTGATCCAACTTTTGTGGCCCAAGTTTATAGGGACCTCTGAGTGCGACTGAGGCAGCCCACAGTGGCTGAACCAGATACCATGCATGCATAGGAGGTTAAGCGTATTATTAAATATATGAAGCCCTGAGAAGCACCTGGGTTCGACTCCCTGCAGGCTATAGTCCTCAAGCAACTTCCTCACAGCATGTTCGGGGCTATAGCAGAGTGCATTAATGAAAGTTTTTATCTTGCCCATTTCCCTACTCCCTGGAAATGTGCCGCAGTAATAGTTTTTCCCAAAACGGGCAAAGACCTGACACAATTACAAAACTACCACCCAATTAGTCTGCTTAGCTCGCTCTCTAAGAGTCATGAACAAGTATTATTGCACCGCCTAAACAATCATAATGGAGGTATTCATTTGTTTCCTAATGAACATAGGAAAAATCATTCCACTCTGCACCAGTTAGTCCGTTTGTCCGAACAAATAATATATACATTCAATTGCCCCCTATATATGGTTGCAGTATTCTTAGGCGTGGAAAAAGGCTTTTGATGGAGTTTGCCACGTGGGGCTTCTTTATAAATTATACCAAAATAACTTCCCAGGCTGTTATATCTGGCATCATATCTTGACAAACACTTCTGCTCTATTTCTATGGAACGAGTAATATCCGAAAAGGAAAATATTAGGCCAGGAGTCTCCCAAGGCAGTATACTAGGGACAATCCTATATAACATATATACACACAATATTCCATGGCCACCTAATTGGCATATCAATTAGGGAATTGATGCAGATGACACGGTCATCTACACCCGGTCCCCCAGAGCTGAACTTTCTATTCAACGCGCCCAGGAACATCTCAATGAGCTGGAAACTTATTTTCACCTGTGGCGAATTAAAATAAATGTGGGTAAATGCGAAGCACTAGTCTTCATGCACCACCACATCCACCTAAACCTACTACTTTCTCTCTTCGGGGAGAATATTCCAATTAAAGATGAGGTAAAATAGCTTGGCCTCGCTTTGGATAGAAGGCTAACATGGAGGCAATATGTGGAGGCTAAGCGAAATGTTGATTATGCCCTCATGAAAGTATTATATTCATTGATAAATTACAATTCTGGTTTATAATGTAGAAATGGGATTTGATTATATCAGACTATGATTCGATCCATTATTTCTTATGCAGCCCCAGTTTGGGCTTACTGCACACACCCATCTTAATTCATTGCAAGTGGTGCAGAATAAATTCATTACAATGGCAGCACATGTATCACACTATGTCCCTAATAGATGCTGACATGCAGAATTGTAACAAGAACTGCTGCAAGACATCATTCGAGATCAGGTCCGAACCTTTTATAATTCAAAAGAGAACCACACAAATCCATTATTTTCTACCGTAGGGGAATGCGACATAGATGAGACTCAATGGTATAAGCATCCTAAGTCTCTTCTGGCTCATAGACCCCCTTAGCTCTGAGTGTAAGACACTGCCATCCCTATCATAATATCAGTTGTGCAGCCTCAATAGCCTATTGCAGTAGACTAATCTGAGCAGTCTGAAGGGACTGCCCAGCCTAGATCAAAATGATAAATAATTTAAAATATTACCTATTTTAATTAGAATAATACACCTCTCATTCCCAGCCAGCTGCTTGTAGGTATGGTCCATTCGCTACTGTCGATTCCAAGGCTGCCTCTAGTCAGATTACCAGCAATATTTGAGGAGGCTGTGGCGAAAGTGTGCTCTCTGCAACAGATGGTGAGAGCTTCCACACACATCTTTTATTTAAATTGCAATAAGATAATTTGAGCTCCACCGAAGGAGCAGCTCAGCCTAGATTAATTACCTTTATTTAATTAGTTAAGTTAGCCCTAACCTCGTATCCCAACCAGATGCATGTATGTACAGTCTGTTCACCACTGCCGATTCCAAGGTGGCATCTTGTCAGATTACCTGCAACATCTGAGGAGTCTGTGGTGATAGTGTGCTCTCTACAGCAGCTAGCGAGAATCCCTTATCAAGAATAAGAAGATCCCCTCCCCCACAAGAGAATCTTCGTGCACTCGCAGTATTATGGGTGGAAATATTCTCTGTTACAGCCCATGGCTATGGTGGCATGCTTGCTTCGAGGTAGCACAGCTCTAGATTAAGCACATATCCCCGAGGACATATGTTATTATAAGACTCTTAGGTTATTTTAAACTTAGATTTATTTAATTAGACCCATTCTTTTCTCAAACTGTACCATCTCTTCCCAGATATCTAAAAACCAGTAAGTGTTGGCCCACCTAACACTTACTGGCAACTCACTTTTTTCTCTTCAGTTTTCATGTTCTACATGGGAATTGAAGGGGAGGGGGGAAGGCGCCCAATAGTGCCAAATCACCCCAATTAAGCCAGTGTCTTTCCCAATTGCCAAGGCAAAGGTTAAATAAAGTTCCTGCTCCCTCTCTACTAGCTTTTTCATATGTACTAACACGAGCATGTTCCACACACTGCCTCCTGTAGCATTTCTGTTTAATGCATGAATAATTTTGAATTCAATTCTGTTGACTGGATTCCTACAGTTTATATATCGGTTTTTCCCAGTCTCTTCTAGTCATAGCTTAGCTCTAAGTACGCTTATGGAGGTAGTCATGGCCCCAATTGCATGCCATTGCTGCCCAATTACTCTGTGCCACGATGCATGTCTCCATGCATGATTTCCTATCCTTGTATGCATAAGGGGATAGCCCTGAGATGCAATAAAATTCTGCCCTACCCACTGGGCTTTCACTTAACACTTAGTTATAGGGTAGTTAGAAAAATAATTACATGCACTTCTGCGTTTTTAAGTGGCCGGACTAATGCTATTATCGCGCCTAAAAGTTGTTGATATTTTGTAGTAGTTATAACTAAAACGACATGTGGTGGGTTTTATATTTATAATGCGATGTTTGGAGGTGGAGATCCGCTTATTTCACTAATTGATGAAGTGTATCGATCGGTGATTAATACGTGGACAACTACATGTTTTTAGCAGATAAAAATTAAAATATTAATTATGCAACATAATATCACGTACGTTTGAGATTGTGTGTTTGATGTTATTTACATTAAATAATAGACACGATATAGTTATAAAATTTAATACGATTTGTGATTGTGTTAGAAATGTAACCGACCTAATTTTGTGTTCACTTTATTTTTGTTTAGAAAACATGCTATCCTTAATGGCATTTTTTTCAGTTCATTACGAATTTCCACATGGCTCATATTTTCTCCGCAAATGCAGTCAGTGCAGTGCTAAAGTTGAATATTTAGGTTTAAATAAGTTGTATTTGTAGTTTGCTAGATACGCAAACTTCTAACAATATTCATGATGCATGTCGTGCCATAAGCATTTTTATCACCAATTGTCGCCACACCCTTCAACAGTTAATGAAATATGACTCTTTTGAGCTCCATGACAAATACCCCTGCAAAATATAAAGCAAAATATTTGAAGCACTTGTATGAAAATTTATTTTTGGGACTGTTTTGATGGAAATAAAAGTGTTTCGTCTTATGTGAACAGTTAAACTAGTTCTACTCACTTCAATTTGTTGTTGAAATCACTCTAATTTTGTTTTTACACAATTTACCACCAACAACAATTAACTTAACATATTTTTTTACAATTACTAATAATAACAATTCTGATCGTAAGCTATATTTGTCGACTGCGCACACACAGCAAGAGCAATAGCACTTGCACCGAGTTATTTTCCAGGTCTCAGATTTCTCTGCAATTAGCATCGGTATGCAACTTTTAGCACCTTTGTTATTCATGTTAAATTTCATTTTGGTGCAGCGCGAGTGCAAATTTTGCACTGCACCCATAGAAATGTGTATTTAATCAGCCCCCGGACGTTCGAAATTTAAACGTTTGATTGAGTCCTCTTGAACAGGATAATCCATCGGTTCCACCTGCCTGAAAATTTGGCGGATATGCACCAAAATATCAACAAATTAATTTTTGAATGCCTTCTCTGAATAATAAAGGTTACTGTCCATTTCACATAAGTGGGGTAAATTTTGACAGTTCTAGAAAAGTAGCTCGGCCACAATGTATCCTTCCACCGCAGCTGTTTTGTCACTGAAGAAAAATATGATTGTAAACATATGTTTTGAGTCCAAA
Source organism: Dryococelus australis (assembly GCA_029891345.1). Lineage (NCBI taxonomy): Eukaryota > Metazoa > Arthropoda > Insecta > Phasmatodea > Phasmatidae > Dryococelus > Dryococelus australis. The sequence goes on from CM057000.1 coordinate 44,395,881, forward strand.
GCACACTCACTTTCCTTCCTCATGTTCCCTATCATGGCAGGCACTGATAGCTGACATCTGTCCAGTAATTAATGTAGGATATTACAACTAGGTTGGCATTCCAATCTGTTATTTTTTTTAATTACAGAGTTAAATTTGTTGGGGTTCTGCCTATTTTATTTCGAAGGAAAAAGGAAACAATGTTTTACGGAGTGAGGGGGGTGGGGACAGGCTTTAGTTTAATGTCTTTTGTGAGACATTATTTTGATGTTCTTATGAGTGTGTGGCATTTTGAGCTGCATATATTTTTTGATGGAGTAGTGGAAAATTTTGCTCGTATGGGGCACATTGTAATTATGTAACATTGTATTGTATACATTGTAATTATGTAACTTCGAAAATGTTAACTTTAATGAAAAAACAAAACACGATATATACATCTGACGCTGAGTGCCTCCATAGGTGCTAGGATGAGGTCGTGTCCCGCTGGGAACAGGTGGAGAACAGGAACTGGTGATCTGCCCGGCACCACATTCGGTAGAGAGAACGATGTTGAATGGGGTCGTATGGCCGACATCCTATGGCGACTCTGGATACATGGTCAATATGAAGGAGAGCTAATTTAATTGTCTGTTTAATTAAGTTAAATGTAAAATATTTCCTTTGGGGCGCAGCTGTCGGCCACTTCGCATGCTCATATTATCACTCAGTTTACTCTGCTTGAGGGAGGAAGGCCCCATAAATATAAAACATATATTGAAAAACGCTTTAGAGTTTATGCTGCTATGAGGGTGCAGTACCCGATGAACTCTGGAGAGTTAATACAATAAAGCACGTCTAATTATGGTATGACTGTTTTATTACCGCAAAGGTACAATGAAATGTAGCTGCACATGAAAATACGTACCCTTGGTTAATCAGACCCGGCCCTCTCGACCTGCCGGTGGTCACTACTGTGGAAAGTAAGATGTAGCCTTAAGTTAAAGCTATGTAACAAAACGCATCCCGCACGTGAAGTACTGGTATGCTACTTAATGATGCAGGGAGACAGCCTCTCGGCTCAACAAAAGTACTTAAATGTTCTTGAGTTACGTTAACTATTGCGATGAAAGAAAATGAAGCCTAGATTGATTTGCCGAGCGGGGTATGCGAGGCTTACTGTCTGCCCTGCCGGTTGTCTGGAGTGCCGAAGTCTGACTAACGACATGAAGTCGGCTTTGCCGCACATCGGACGAATCCGGCACCAAAAATGAAAATATGAAAAACTGAAATTAATAATTAACGTGATAAATGATAGTGACATTGTACATAACTAGGATTATTAAACTTAAAACACATTGTTGACATACTCGTGAATGCCGGAGCCCCAGAGATGGCTAAGAATTTGACATCACGAGTATAGTACCTCTCTTGAGGTTAATTTTAAATTAAATTATGCCTCAAGTGGCTGATTCTCGATAAATGATTATATATACTCTCTTATAATTATCACAATAAAATCGGCGTGTGTCGTAGTGGTTATAATTACAGGAATGCAGTGGGATGTGACGACACATGAATTTCATCACAGGGGCGGAGCTTTGCCATGTCTTCTATGGTATATTATCTACTCTCTATACTTGAGGGGGTGGTTTCCCTAGTCAATTATGGTGCAATCGCAGTTAAAAATACATAAAAATGCTCCTATCAATTAATGCAGCTAGGTAGCTGCTCGCTACTTTACACTTCCTGCGGGAATGTGATGCCCTGTCTTTTGACACTACTTGGAGCCACGTCGCACTCTGGATTCGGCCATGTGACACTTAGACATCGCGCACATCGGAAAGCTGTGGGAATATGCGGCGCTGTTTATCCCAGTGTTCCCTCCAATGGCTGTTGCATCTAACAGTCGTAACTTCATGGAACACACTCGTTTATGCCACATATCCATTCATCATGAGCGTTACTTCTTGTGATAAATTTGAAATATTATGACCCACAGCCACGAGTTACATGAGGGCAAGAAAAGTATAAATGCTGTTCTTGTTGACCTGCACTGATCGAGATCGCGATCTAATAGTGTTGTCTTGTTGTGATGTGTCTACGATGGAACAAATATACATACATTGACGTCAGGAACATGCCGCATAGCTGTTCGTATTTCTACAGATGTAGCAATATATACACACACACTTTGACCTAAGTCAACCTTACACTCGTTTAATTTACAATAAAAACAAATAATCGCATATTATTCACACACTACAAAAGTGTGGAAAGTGCTGTTTTTTCAGGCCACGCTGTTGACAACAATTGAAAGAACATAAAATGATTCTTATGTAGCTTGTTAATTATGTTAAATATGCCCTGGAATAATACATATGTTAATCGTGTTTCAGCCTTTTGTTATGCACATTCGCCAGTTGGCAGTATTGTGCTTTGTGTTGTAATGTTGTTTGTTTACAGTTTATAATTTTTAGATGTGGTGTCATAGTTGCCAGATATAAGTTTCTTGTTGTGTGCAACTCAGATCGTATTCTTTGCTGGTAAATGAGTTGTTTCAAGTCATTGAGTCCATTAAATAGATTCACAAATAAACAAAGTGTTTATTTTACAACATATGTTCATTTCAATATTTATATTACCTGTTTACAAATACATTTACAATCCACAAACCACTGTGACTAAAATTTGCAACCTCTTTAATACGTATTTTTCTATGGATATCCTTGTGAGTTTACTTCACTAAAACCACATTTCTTCGCCACTAGCATCATATAATTTATTTGCAGAATCATTTTGTAAAATCAACACTGTGAATGTTTCCTGATACAAACGAATTTCAACTTATATACGTAAATAATATTCATGTCACTGCATTGTGGAAGGCAGTAAGGAAAATGGCGGATGAGTAGTTATAATGAAACAATTAAAATGTGCTCTTTAATATTACATTTCACTCAAGAAAATGCAAATGGGTACCTACAAGTAACTATGCTTGAAAAAAAGCAAATAAAAATGATTAAATACCTGTCATACTCGGTATTGCAGACCTCACTCAGTTTTATTACTTTCTGTTTAAATGAAGTGTTTATATTTTCCGATTGTCCATTTGTTTACACTTGAATATTCTAATGTTGATTTTTTTGTAACTTTGCTTATATTTTTAATAATTCAGGGCCTAAATAATATTTTTATTTACAGATAATATTTTCACTGACTTTTAAATGATATTGGTTAGCGATTCTTATACGGACTTAACCTAAAACTGGGTAGAACATAATTTCCAGTGTCAGAATATATTTATTTCGCTTGAGGTTATTCTGAGTGCAGTTTTCCGAACACTATTTTACACTTGTAGCAGTCGAACGAACAATTTCACTTTACATATCACGGTTGGACATTTATATGAAATCGCCGAAACAGCCAATTAACAGTGTCAGCTGTATACATTATTTCAATTACATTGTTTTGTGACAGCATGGGTGTAAGAGAAGCGATGCTCCTCCTTGTATGTCTTGTCCAGCCATGTGAACTAGCAGCTCTGTAAGGAAATCCCAAACCACGGCCTTTTCAAGGGACTGCTTCGATGGGTAAGGCTGGTTATTTATGTTCTAACTAAGTGAGTTGTTTATTTGGAGTCCTCAGCAACATTTAAGAAGCGATACTAGGTTAGGAGACGAGTGAATATTATGCCACATAGGCCCGAGGATGCCGAGGCTGATTACTCCGAGTTCAGCCCTGGATTCGAACCATCATCCTCGAGGTAATACAAGGCCAGCTTAATAGTAAGAAATACGATACTTTACTGGAGTTTCAGCGATTTTTGGTTGTGTTCAAGAAGAAATGGTTAACTCTAATTTGAACTGATGAAGTATTAATTTTGATAGTGCAGCTTTCTCAATAAAATGTAAAAGTCTGGCAAGTTAAGATTTCGGACCTTCTGCATCAGTAATCAACACTTAAATTACAAAGCTGAGTCTACCCAGTCATGATTTTATCCAGGTTGCTGCATAGAGTCAGATTGCTATAAATTACAACTAAAATTATTGTAATTTCTTCTGCACTTTCATAAGATCACCACACAGACAAACCAAACCTGAATTTCATACACGTTGTTTAATCATAATGACAAGGTGATAAATGGTGGTGTTTAAGACTAAATGATAATTGTTTGTAATTGATTAGGGTATTCTGATTTTCATATTTCTAGGGCTTGAGTGTGACAAGGGTATCATTTAAGTTGCTTTATGTTATATTATTATGTGTGTCGCCTAGATTGAATTTTAAGTAAATCCTACAAAAAAAAAAAAAGAAACCTGAGTTGTGTGTTTATGATTAGTTTAATCACATCTTTGTATGCCAAGGCCGAATCAAAATAAAATTAATAGCTATCCACAAATTCTCTCCGATTGAAAGTATTATGGATGTGCTAAACACTCCTCAGTTTGACGATATTGAGGGGGTGGCATACTGATGCAACCTGACTTTTATCTATATCGCACACTGCTAAGCGCCTGGCGCCTAACCATTGAGCTGAATGATCTATATTTTTCTGCATGTGTATGGTTGTGTGTTTTCTGGGCCAACCTAGCAAGGCTGCTTTGTTTTGTATTTTATTTAATGTTGCTGAGCTTACTGTGGTATTGGGAGTTTAAAATATTCCACCTAAAGCAACACCCCGAGCCCCGAGGTATTTACAAAAGAATATTTTCACTCTGATGTGTAGAAGGTGGGTTATGTTACCCAAAGACAGCATCTACACCACACATTGCACCATTTCCATTTGGAGTTAAGATCTCGCCCAGTAAACTGGAAGAAAAGTCAACTAATTTTGTTTACTCAGACCTCCAATTTTCTCTCGGTCTAATATCAAATACCGATTAAATACTCCGCCAACACCAACAAAATATTCCTATAATAAACATGATGAGAAAAAATACATACACAACAGCCTTCGCCGGGCTGGAAACTGGAATGTAAACACAAACATGGCTAGTCATTGGCTGGAAGTGTTTACTGTTAATACATGTCGACCTACTCTGTCATAAATGCTAACCATGTTTATAAAGTCCAGTCACTAATAGCTAAGAAAATTTTATAATGGTTTATGAACTTAATTTAAACAATAAATGTTGTAAGTATAATTAAGATTTTTAATTGCAACTTTTAGTTCCGAGTACTATTTCATCAACTGTTACAATACTTTACGAACCAGAGCATATACGGTTTACATAGTGTGTAGGTTGGTCACATTGTCTGTCAGATTTTACCTCACTTATATGAAATTGACAATAAAAACACCAACAACTCGTAATTATCAAGCATTTCAAAATATACCAAAATAATTCAGACGTCGAGTTTTAGATAGGGGCGATGAAAACTTTAAAATTCAAGTGATATTATACTAATCTGTGTCTGAAAGCAGGCGAAAACACAGCTATAAATCAACCTGATGTTAAAAAAAAACTCGACAGGTGTACACCAGTGTATTATCAACCACTAGTAGATTCAACAATGAATTTTCTAAAATGTGGTTAGTGAATACATAGTGTTGCCAGATGTACCTAATGATTTCGCAGTAGATCTGTTTTATAGCAATCTACTGATCTACTACAAAAAAAAATCTACTGTCTTTTACCTTTTTGTAGCCAATTTTCCACAAGACCTTTTAAACACAAAATTCAATGCCACTTTGCACATGTTACATTGAAATTTAATATTTTAAGTTCACAAACCTGCAACATACGACATAATTCAATAATGTCAGATTGGGATAAAACGAGGAATTCTGTGATATTGGATGTACTATCATCTCAAAAAATACTTCTCGAACCCCTCATGTTTTTTACAGTGTACTGAAGTGTTGTTTGACGTGTGCCACATTACTACCTTCCTAGTCTGTTTACCAGCCGCACCACATTTCATTAGCGCAGCCATCAGCAACAGTTGACCATGCAAACAGAGAGTCACTGTAAATGGTGATATGTATGAAATGCCCCATGCAAATTCTGACCATGCTATGCCCTAAGCCAAGGGCATGGCAGGGCAGGATTTGCATATAGACAAGCAAAACCAAGAGAGCACCAAAAACGGCAAAAGCCATACAAAACTACAGTTATTGTGCAATGGAAGGGCGAATTAAGCAGTTATGGTAAACGGCTTATAACAGAAACAAAGAAGTGTGGTAATTTTTTTTATTATGTTTATATTCATTCTTTTCATTAATTATCAATCTTACAAATGGAAAAAAAAATTTCATTGGTAATCAATCTTACATTGTGGAAAATATTTCAATATTTATCAATCTTACACGTGGAAAAGGTAAAATTTTCCTCTTCCTTATTTTCAATTGAATTATCATCTATATAAAACCAAGTCACCATAAAAACGGAGTAAAATGCAATTAACTGGCAGGTACATAGTTATGCTAACACACAGCTAATACTTGGATTTTCCAGTGTGCTGTCATAACTTAGAAATACACAGCTTAGAAACACATAACTTAGAATTTTCTAAGTTATGCCTGTTAATTTATGTGGTTCTAACTTGTGAACTTTCTAAGTTATGTGTCTCTAACTTATGACAGTTCTGAGTTGTGCATATCTAAGTACCGAAAGTTATAAGTTGTGATGCTTCTAACTTAATTTGTTCTAAGTTGTGTGTATCTAAGTTATGGTAGTTTTAAGTTGTGTGTTTAAGTGTGGGGCCCGCCATCCCGCCGTATCATCTATGACTGAGATATCTACCGAAAAAACAGTTTTGGTGTGTTTGTTTATGGTGTTTACATCGAAAAAAAAAAAAAAAGTAATTTTGCGGTTTTTTTAAAAACATTTTATTCCAATTTCAAAGTGTTCGTTAAAGTGAATATTGAATAAACCTCCCTTAAATTTTTACCGAAAATTTCGTATAATTGAAAGTTATTTGCCTTTAAATGTATGGTGTTTTGGTGAGGCAAATAATAAGTTCGCTATGGTGAAGTGTTCGTTAACTTGAAGTTCATTAAAGTGGTGCTCTTCTGTATATAAAAGTGTGCATCCAGAAAACCACCGAAGAGTTTTTTGTGAGGTTTTGAGAGGTAAAATATTAGTTCTTGAAAGACAATATTCTGATGCTCCTTTGACAGCTAAGCCACATTTCTGCAGCAACAACATTTCATAAGGGCTGATTTGTGTGATACCAAACTAGCAACTTGACAGTCATATACGTAACACAGTCATCCTTATAGAAAGAAATACAATATAGTTATATTTTTTCGATAAGATGTTGAAATACAGTAATAAGTAATTATAGGCTGTTCACGATAAAGGGAGAACTTTTTGAGGCCATTCCAACAGGCACTAACCATTAATAAATATGTTTTATTGCAGTCTCAGACATTAACTTTTGAAAGTGGTGAAAGTATACATCGTATTTATTAGCTACATGACAATACTGATATTAAAAAGTGGCTTATACATAAAAAATAGCTTAAAATAAAAATCTTGAAGGGCCTTAAAAATTACTCACTTTTCCTTGAACGGCTTATACAAAACATTTCACTAGTGCATATATTAATTTGTGGCTTTCTTAATTAGTACCTAAAAGGGTGTTTGCAGAAGACAAACATTGCATTATCATTATTATTAAGAAATAATATAATATAATAAACCCATTATCTGTAGCAGTGCTCTATTGAAGTAATAGCATTCAAGTTTTAGGTATGAATATTAATGTGGGACTCTTGCCATTTTCTTTGCTGTGTAAATGAAACAATAATAAATTTATTTCTAGGAGCCCATAATTGAAATGTTAACACTTAAGTGTTACTGCCAAGGTGATAATTTAATTAGCAACAGACTTCTTATATGCGAGATAGCTACAGGAGTTGTTCTATAACATGAGAGCAAAGCATAAATATGTTTCTTGAATGGAGAAAATGTCTGAGTGTATGCAAGGAATAATGTGTGTGTCTATAACATATTTGCAGTACAAACATTTCAAATGTTTCATAATCCAGCTTTACATGCATGGCAGTTAGTTACAAAGAAACCAATGAAACATTACTTCGTTATTAAAAGATACGTGCCCACCATTGCTTTTATTATTAGTTCATTTAAAGACATGTTTCAGCGCTGGCCCTCATGGTTATTTGTTTACTTTGTCAAAAACCATGGATGAGGTAATGTATTCATAACACAGTGCATCAAATTTTCTGTTGTCACATTGTATCTGATATTTCCATCAGAATACGCGACCAGTCTAACACAATGAGGTGATTACCTGTCTGAATAGTTTCAACACGTACACAAATAGTACACATCACTGCTATTATGCAAATGTATATAATTCGCAAGTATACACTGAGAATTCAAAAACAGCCTAAGTATCGTAGTGCCTGGCACCCTGGGTAAAATACCTCATCAATTTCCCCTAAACCAATCATTTCCAATCCTGTAAACTCTAATTTTTCCAAATTGTTATTCTGGCTTCTGGACCACCATCCATGAACCACATCCCACGTCATACGGACGCCGTCGAAATGGTCGACCCTACTGGGACTATTATCTCATCACAGTAATTTCCCACTTTACCACATTTTGAGCCTGTCAACTGGTTATTTCTTACTGGTTCACGGTTCAAGTGTCTTCACCGTCACATCATCTCACCCCTTGTTTGCAAGTGTTAAATGTTTTGATTCAATCAGAGTAATTTTATATCATGTTAAATTGCAAATAAGGTAAGTTGCAGAGTTAATTTGTGCAATGTATGCATAGCAAGTAGTTCCACATGGTCTGCCTGTCTGCCAAGCTGGCTGGCATGCCATGTGCTATTTTTTAGTAATTGTATCGCACTCAGAGGGGACAGACGTGTCACCGTGTCTCGTGGTTTCGCGTGCCTGGGAGGCCATTACCCTTTTTCCTAATCAATTAACTTGTAATGGAACAGTAGTTTGCAGAACCTTTGTTTGTTGAGCTGCTAGGGAAACAACCAGTGTGTTTGTATTCTGGTTTGCCTTAGGGCATTTAAGGACACAGGCTCTCGCCATTCCTGCCAAAAGTGTTAATATTGCTGGAAGTGTCTCAATGATGTGTTTCAAGTGTTCATCTCTATCTGCAACATAGTCTAATGCATGTTGAGTGTGTGTGGTTTGCCCGAATAAACCATTATACGTCAAGCAATGGATATATATAAAATAATTGTGAGGAATTATCATTTTACCGCTGACAGCATTACAGATTTGGTCGTCGGCCTGCACGACCCTGGGATCAGCAGAATGTACTATACAAGAACTTCATGATATCACCAGCACTGGTATGATACCTGGCGCCCCAGGTGATAGTACCAATTCTTACAAATTTCCAACCTTATTTTATACGACCACTCAAAACTGACGTGAATGAGGTGTTCACGTGCGCTTTTCTGACCTCGTGAACATTTGCTCCACACAGTCAACTATTACGTTTAGAGGATTCCGGGGCGACGAGGACATCCAAGAGTACGCTTATGTAGGTGCTGAGAACGAGGGAGTTACTTTTTTCATTGACCTAAATCGCATAACTCTCAAAGTTCGGTTTAGCCATTTCCTTCAATGAGGTAATATTTGGAAGGTCTCTTCAGAATTGTTTTGTTTATCATATCTGATATTTGCATTGAAAATAAAACGACCACAGCACTTATTAGTGTTGTTTTTATTTGGGCATTGTTATAATTAGTGTAGAAGTAAAATACTGATATGTGCTAATTTTGAATTATTATTTTATGGAGTAAATCACTTTTAAATATTTTTGGAGCACTTTGATTGAAAGGAACAAAAAAAAAAATAACTGCTAGTTGTTATTTCGGAAAAAGTATCGATTACGAAATATCTGGTATCGAAATTAAAATATCGATACCATTATCAAAGCAGTAGTATCATATTCTTTTTTGTTGTGGTTTTGATATGTGTCAAATGGCGTGATATGATATGTTTACATATCGTGGCCTATCAGGCTAACCTTTTCAGTTATCTTTTTTTTTTCCCTGAAAAGCAGGTACTTAAGTCATGATAATTTGCTCAGTATTTGCAGTTTTGAGAACAGTACGCTATCTGAAGTGTAGGAAGCCCGCATCAATATATTTCTCAGTCCATGGGATACGACTGTCACAGCTGAGGAACTTTCATTGTACTAAATGTAAGCATTGGAACACATGTTCGTAATTTATTTGTTTATTTATGTAATAAAAATGCCAGAAATTTGCGTAAGCGTTAACGATTTTAAAGTTTGTTTATCTCAGATTAACTTCAGTATAAACTGAATGGTGTTGGTTTCCCACAGAATTTTTAAAGTTTGTTAGTCAGCTAGTTATTTTGTTTGTTTATATTTGTATAGGTAAATAATGCTGGCATATATTTATATTTATTTAAATTCACGTCAAGAGCACCTAAAGATAAGCCCCAGCACAGTACAATGTAAACCAGATATTTTGTGTAACCTCTCGTCTTGAAAAGGGTATATCTAAATTATGATTTTTTTTTGTTAAAATATTTAACCAATTTGAGAATTCTTGATGCAAACTGTAGGGCAAGGAGAATTAACAAAACTACAATGTGGTATAATTTCACTCTACTAATTACATAGAACAAGAATTTACTATGGGCATCAACATTTAATCAGTAGAAACCCCAAAAACGATAGTAGGGAAGGCTACGAAGATCAGGGAAATTGTGGTGTTAAATGGGTGAAAAATATGTAAATAATGTAATATTTATTCATGAAGAGACATTAAATTGCAAACAAAACTGAACCAAACATTAACTAAGTAGACAATATTACCAATAAAAGCTACAAATTTAATACCAATACAAAAACTACAAATACGATAGTTCGGAGTGCTATGAAGATCAGGGAAATTGTGGGGTCAAAAAATTACATAAAAAGATAAAAGTACATTTTCATATAAACATTAACCCCTCAATTTCCCTGATCTTCATAGCACTCCGTACTATCGCATTTGAATTTTTTGTATTGGTAGTATTGTCAATTTAGGATATGGTCAGTTCAATTTTTTTTTTGCAATTAAGCATGTTTTTATGAGACATTATTACAGCAATATTATAAATAGTAAATAAATATATCAAATTGCAAAACACACACACACACATTATTTCTCAATGTAAATAGGCTACACATGACAATAATTTATGGGGAAACTCCGAGCTTTGCTAATGCTTCGCTTCACCACCCAAAAATTGCAGGTGCGCCTTTAATCACTGTTTGGGGATTTACTCCCCTGCTGGCACTGGGACTCTGGCTCGGTGCACAATGTTTGGCTACACTTGTACAGTATTTTTGCTATTCAACATATTTTCATCAATAGATATTAAATTATGTACATATGTTTCACTCGTTTTACCCCACAAATTCTCTGATCTTCATAACCCGCCCCACTATCGTTTTTGGGGTTTCTATTGGTCACATGTTGATGCCCCTAGTAAATTTGTGTTCTGTGTAATTAGTAGAGGAATTATACCACTTTCCAAAATTTCTTTTACCAAAAAAAATTATTTATTTTATTTAGTCAATACTCACCATTCATACGGCGTATATGAATGGCCACTCCACAACTTCGGTCTATTTGACCACACTACACAGACACACTAATCACTGCACATGTATTATAATTTACCTTTTCCCTTGCTAGAATACCATAGAAACACTCTTAATTTCATACAATTATTAGATTTAACACTTCAGACAACGTAAATTGCAATAAAACACACGGATAATCACTTGTAAATCCGAAACCTCAAACAGGATTGGTGCAAACCAACGTCCTGCAATATCCCACAGGCTATCTGATGTCAACCGCACAGTTTTGATGAAACAAATGGGTAGGGAGCTTGAAAGGAAAATCAAACAGGCAAAGAAGGTATTTCTGGGGAACATTGTGGAAGAAGGAAAAGGCAAGGAATGGGGGAAATTGTTTAGTTATGTTAAGAGGAGGAGAGGATGGGATCCCTCTGCTAACAGGAAGGGATGATAGGGATGCGACAAATGACCCAAGAAAAATCGGAGATGCTGCAAGGACAGTACTTGTGTTTGAGGCAAAGGAGGGCTATAATAGTGAGTTTAAGATGAGGGAGTGGGGGATAGAAAAGGTAATTAGGGGTTTGGAGAGCAGTAAGGCAAGGGGACCAGATGGGATAGGAAACGCAGCACTAAAGTTTGGTGGCAAGGAGTTGGCGAAATATTTAGAAGTGCTGTTTAAAAAGTCCTTAGGAGAGGGTAAGTTACCACAAGATTGGAAGGATGCTACGGTGATACCTATACACAAGCAGGAAGAGGATAGGGGGAGGCTGGCAGCTACAGACCGGTGAGTCTCACATCAAGTACAGGAAAAGTAATGGAGAGGCTGGTGGTGCAGTATGTGGTGAGGGTAATGAACAATAGGAATTGGTTGGAGGAGTCCCAGCGTGGTTTCAGGAGGGGTTACTCGTGTGAGACTCAGCTGGCTGGGTTATTAGAGGATCTGGTGCAGGTAGTTGATGAGGGGAAGCAGGTGGATGCCTGCTTCATAGATTTTGAGAAAGCATTCGATAAGGTGCCCCATGGGACATTGATGAGGAAAGTGGAGGTGCTGATACCAGACAGGAGGGTAGTGGAGTGGATAGGGGACTTTCTCAGCGGGCGAAGGCAGTGGGAGAGGCAATATCGGAGGAAGAGGAGGTTATGTCAAGGGTACCACAGGGAAGCGTGCTGGGTCCTTTGTTATTTACCATAATGGTAAATGACATGGGTTTGGGGATTAGAGGAAAAATCAGATTGTTTGCAGACAATTGTGTTGTATATGCTGAGGTGGGAGAGGGGGGCAGAAATTTGCAGGCGAACATTGATAAGATATGGTTGTGGACCAGAAAAAATAAATGAAGATAAATGTAAGTAAGGTAGTGAGGTTCACAAGGAAGAAGTTGATAAGCAGGGACATGTACAGATGGGAGGGACAAGAGAGAGAGAAGAAACAGCAGAATATAAGTATCTAGGGAGTGTACTGCAGGGATACCTCAGATGGAAAAAACAGGTAGAGAGGGTGGTAGCAAAGGGAAGAAGGGCTCTGGGTATGCTGGGAAGGGTGCTGAATGGAGTCAGCTGTGAGGTGAAGGAGAAGGCGTATGGCACAATGGTACGGCCAATGTTAGAATATGCTGCAGCAGTATGGGACCCATATGTGGAGGTGCGAGAACTGGAAAAGGTGCAGAGAAAGGCAGCAAGATGGGTGAAGGGTAGGTGGAGAAGGCAGTGGCAAGATGGTGAGGAAGAAGGGAACTATAGGCCATCAGTGGTGATGAAAGAAATGGGGTGGAGCTCATTGAAGGACAGGAGGAAAGTTGAATGAACAGTTAGTCAGGATGTACAGGATGGGGAATGAAGAGGGAGAATGGGGAGGGCTACACTGCAAGCTAAGTAAGGGGGTATTTAGAGGAAGAGGAAACAAGTGAGAAGCTTCAGAGGGTGTGGAGGAGAACGAAGCGGCGTAGGCAGTCCATGCTTGTGAGGTCTATGAGGGAGTGGAATGTGTTGAGGGAGGAATTGGTATCTGGTATCTGTGAGAGGGGTTGGTAAATTCAGGAAGGGAGTGGAAAAAGAGTTGGTTGGGTGAAGGAGAGTTGAGAGAACTCACCACTGGGCGGTAGCCTAATTGCTAGTGTATGTAAATGTTATGAGCAGTGTATTGAAAATATTAAGATTAAAATGGGAGTATGCTTCGCCTCCAAAGATAAACACAGTCTATGAACGAGGTTATGAATCATCTACGATATATATATATATATTTTTTTTCTACTAGTAATATGTTTTATCGTCTCGTCATGACGCTAACACTGCTCCTATACCATGATGAATTGTTCAAAGGTTTGATCAACGACTACAAGGTAATAGTGGATGTAAATTAATTTCATTCTGATGCAATTTCTTATCTTTTGTGATTACTCTGTCTCATTTTAAAAGAAGTTTCATACGTTGTGTACTGATCTGAAGATTTATTAAATTGAACTGCTGCATAAAGTTTGATTCAAAATTAAATTGGATTGCTAGTGAAAATTGCCAGAGGCCTTGATTTCAGCAAGAGGCTTGCAAATACTGAACTTCGCAGAACTAATTGAATTTCTCTATAAATGAAACATTTTATAAGTAGCATGAGTCAATTTGAGAAAAGTTTAGTCTCTCACTTACTTAAGCCCTAATTGGTTTGATGTACATGTTACAAGAGATGATTGCACTTTTACACCAATGGCTATGAAATTAATTGAACTTCAATTAGATTGCGCTTTTACACCAATGGCTATGAAATTAATTGAACTTCAATTAATCTTTATTTTCATGCAATTTACCCGTTCAGTCACCATGTCCACAGTCATGGACACGTTATGTATGAATATTGAATAATATTTATGACGGGTACTGCAAACAGAAAGGCACTGGTGCACATCTTTCTTTGTGGCTAATATGATTTGTGGAATGTGTTTTTCGTTTCCTGTGTGTCATAAAGGGTAATCTTGTTCAATAGCAAACGTGTCTTTTGTATGTTCTTGTAGGTTTTGCTTCATTGATAACTAGTAAAGGGTTCTATGTTGAATTGAATTGGTAACGGAGTTTTTCTTGTCTTATGTATTTTGTGTCTGTTCATACAGATTCTATGGGGTGTGTGTGCTGTGTTTTGAAAGGTTATTTTTCTTGTGGTGTAATTCTGAGGTATTCAAACATTTAATCAGGTAGGCCTATATCAATATTTATACATAGATCTGATATCCTTACTTTGAATCTGGATTGTTTCTTGTGCTATGAACCACATTTGCATGCTGCAGAAGTAAGGTGGATAAATTTTACTTAGGGTTATCCAGGATTCTCATGCCACGTAGGCCATTCTACAATAGCGTAGCATCACTGTTCTTCCCCCAAATATGGTAGAAGGACAATATGGGAAACTGAGGGGTTTTAACATTGTCAACATGCGAGAGACGTTACAACAGCGCTCCTAGCGGCTTGTGCTGACGAATACCTGGGAAATTCAAATTTACATGGCTCTGTATGCGCAATTTAAGTGCAGTTGTCGTCTCGTAGTATTTAAATGTGTTGTTTTGCAAATGAAATATATTTGTTGCTTATTCATATTATTATGCCGTATTTAAAAATGCACTTAAAGCATAAATATTGTCACTTGAAACAAGGACAATCAGTTGTAATAGAATCATGTTACTGGGCACAGACTTAAATGTTGCAAGTTACAAAGGACAAATGTTAATCAATTATAAGTAAGAGAATGGAATGCTGAACAGTTTTTCATTTGTCAAATACATGACAGGCTGCATTTATTCAAAAAATTCTGGAGAATGGAGCTGTCGCCAAGCTTATTTTTCTGCAAATAAAATCAAGAATGAACGTAACCAAAAAAAATTTTTGGACATAAAAATCTCCACAACTTATGTGTGCTTCATTATCGAAAGATTAATTAAAAATAGCTCTACTACAGTTAGTGATTTCACACTGTGCCTTTTATTAGCTTTATAAGCAGCAATCTCTTTTAGAGATTTAATATTAACCTAGCAACAAAATAAGTTGCCTAAATATTAACTTACTGCTTTCTGAAGTTTTTATCATTAAATTAGCAACTAAATAAATAGTTTACAAATTTCTATTCCTAACAGATATGGTTTTTACTCTGCTTTCTTCTTTCGTAGAAGGTATATTTTTGTTGGAAATACATTTTCAAGAGAGAAACATTTTGGGGAAATAAATTTTTACATGATAAAAATGTATACCCAATAATTGTTTAAGTTTTAATTTCCTGAATTTACCACCAAGATAAATAAACATATATCCAGTGTGTTGCATTTTATATCAAAGTGCGTATTCGAGTCTACAGAATCTCGTCAGAAGGTGGTGGCACATCTGTTGGTCCATCGAAAGTTAAATTTTTACGGATAAAAAAACATTGCCCTGCGATTGGTCAAAGATCATGTGACCCCCTGACGGGTGCGACGGATGGTTGCGAGTCCACCTTTACACATGTAAATCAGTTTTGTCGTGCAGTTATGCCACAACTACACTGCCTCAAATGAAACACAGGCAGCTATGGTTAACCCACTGGCAGCCATGCTTCAGCCATAAAAACATTTGAAACCTCAGTCACTTCATAATCTGATTGAACCAGTTATGAAATCTTGGGGACTGTAACGAAAAACTATACACAAAGGACTATTCTGTAGCTTGGTAATATCTAGTGCCTGTTCATCAACAAAACAAAGTATCTTTGTTGTACAGAGCAACTTGGGATTAGGGGAAACTGTAATCAAAATGGGTGTACTGTCAAATTTGTAACCATACTAAAGACACAGTCAAGTACAGAATGGGCAAGAGTATTGCCTCCTCCTCCAGCTCATTTCCAAATACTGGTTTCATAGACACTAATTGATCACTTCATCATTTAGCAGGTTTTTATAAATTATGGTAAAACTGCTCACCTCACTCCTTTTAAAATGTTTTATTTGTACGTATTTATGTAAAAAGAAACACACACACCCAAACATACCACACATAGTGAGACTGTGTTCAAAGTTACCATTTAGTACAATAGTATTATAACATGTAGTAGTGTTCAGTTCGGATGCTATTAAGTCACTTGTTCAGAAGTGAGAAGCTTCAGAGGGTGTGGAGGAGAACGGAGCGGTGTAGGCAGTCCATGCTTGTGAGGTCTATGAGGGAGTGGAATGTGTTGAGGGAGGAATTGGTATCTGGTATCTGTGAGAGGGGTTGGTAAATTCAGGAAGGGAGTGGACAAGGAGTTTATTGGGTGAAGGAGAGGTGAGAGAGTTCGCCATCGGGCGGTAGCCTAATTGCAAGTGTATGTATGTATGTATGTATGATGTATTTGGTAATTTAGGATTTTAGTAAGTATCATTCCATAGTAAAATATCAAATGTGTCATTATTTTACTTGACTAATTCAGGTCACGTTACCTCTTAGAATACTATGTCAGTGCCTATGGAGAGTACCCCAATTAAATTTCGTAGAACTATTAAGTTTGATAATTACGTTTACCACCACGTATGGTTAGTTCATATAGTACGTACATGCATTGGAACACAACTTCCTAATTAAGACATCCATTTTCTTGGCTAGTGTAGATAATCCATGGAGGAAGCAGCAACATTGACTGCAAAATGCTTACAGTTTTTAACAACACAATGGTATGCCTATACCAAATATGAAAATGTACCATTGTCTCTTATATCGTGCCACTTTAGTGACATTTGAGAGATTATAGATGAGATAAATAATTTAAATACTACACAAATTATAAATAAGGTCTACTGTATTAAGGAGATTATTTCAGAACATAACTAGATGACAATCTTTAAACATTTTAATTAATCATTTCCCACCATGCACATTAAATTTTTGTAATTCACTTTCAAAAACAAAGCTTATTTCCAAATTTTTATAACATTAGATCACCATGAACAAGTCTTTTCTAACAACCAACCTGAATTTTACCACAGATTTTCATATGCTTCATGGCAAGAAGAATGGAAAACATGTTGCAGAATTCAAAAGCAGCTGAACTGAAAATAACTTACCTTGGTCATGAATTTAAGGTACTTTCTGTTCAAATTCATGGCACTTGTTATTGTAATGCAATTTGCAAGTACTTTCTCCAATACTGTGATCACTGCAAACAAAACTCTGTAATTAGGCTACCAGGTCAAAAGAAATGTGTGCATATCACTATAAGTGACTTATCTGCTTTGCACAATGTGGCAAAATAATTCATTGAAAAACACCTAATTTAAGTTAATACTATAGGTGTATGGACAAAGTTAAAATACTGAGTACTTCACGAAGTAAATAAGAGAAATTCAATTTAAAAAAATCCTTTATTTATTTGTAAAAAATTTATAATAAATATCACTAAAATGTAACGATGACTCTCAGGAGTGAAATATAGTTTGAAAGTTTTGTACACAGTTGTGTAAACAAATGTATGGAGGAGGGGGAGAATGTTGCTACTACTTTTGATTGGTTTTGGCTGTGACCCTCACCCGATAGCTGGTTCACACTCTAGAATATATACACTGACTTGCCAACTGTAGACAATCTGATGACATCTCCACTGTTGCAATTAAAGTGTGTGGTGTCAGTACATGGTGTTTAGCACACAGAATGAACTTTGATGCACTGGCTGGAGAAGAATTATTCTTGCCACCGAAAGCTGTACTCAACAACTCTCCTCTCATTCAAATTAAAATTACTTGCAAACTCGGTATGTAGAGAAATTAAAATATTTGCACAGTAAGACAGTAATGATATGTAGACTTTAGGATGTGCAAGGGGTAAGCAACTACCTAGAAAGGAAACTATTACAGTTTTCATTCAGTTGTTTCTTTAATAAATCATCAAAAATATTTAGTAGTTGGCGCAAACACAACCTAAATAACATACAAATTAATATTCAAATGCATAGTTTCCCAAATGTAAACAATAACATTCCAAAGTATGAAAATACACTGAAAAAGTATATAAACAATACGGATATGTACATAAACAAAATTAATATGCTGAAAACTGGGCAGTTTTAAAAAATGGGGGCTTTTAAAAAATAATCGTAGAAAATGGTATAATTACACACAACACGAATTTACTAAGGGCATCAACATTTGGTCAATAGAAACCCCAAAAACGATAGTGGGGACGGCTATGAAGATCAGGAAAATTGTGGGGTAAAAAAAATTAAAATATGTACATTTTCATTATAAACTTTTACCCCTCAATTTCCTTCAAGTTCGTAGCCCTCCCCACTATCGTATTTCTAAATTGTATTGGTAACATTGTCAATTTAGGTATGGTGCCTAGTGTTCAGTTCAATCCTTTTGCAATTAAACATGTTTTCATGAGTCAATATTACAAATAGTACAAAAATATGTTAAATTGCAAAACACACATACATTATTTCTCAGTGCAAATAGGCTATACGTGACAATCATTTATGGGGAAACTCCCAGTTTCGCTGATGTGTTACCACCTAAAATAAATTGCTGGCACCTTTATCATTGTTTTGGGTATTTATTACCCTGCTGACGCTGGGACTCTGGCTCAGTGCATAATGTTTGGCTAATATGTAAACATTGTACTAGTAATCACAGACACAAATATGAAAACACTATTTTGATGCAATTAATCAATATTATCCCTAGCTCAACTTGCTGAACTAAACACACATTTTAACAAGATACTTCAGCCAGTTTAATAGACGAATGTGAAATTTGTAAACATTGTTTACTTTTATTTTTTGAAGGTGTCGCTCCAATAAAAACAAACCTGCACCTGTTAGGTTAAGGGCTATCAAACTTCGCAAGGCCCTTCAGTGTACAAGATTAGAAATAGCAGCTACGACATGAGTATCGTAGTGTCAAGTGACTTAGTTCTTGGTCTTGTGGAAGCAAATTTGGGTTGCAAAAATCATCTTTTCTGAAAAGGTTGGAACACACTATTCTCGTGTAGGTATAAACCGCCAGTCCCTATTTTCTTCATTACGTCCAGGTCTGCTCTTACATTTCTCCACCCATTGCTTGCACCTAGGAAACAACAAATAGTATTTAAGTAAATTAAGGTTTGTGTGAATGGAATTTGCAATAAAAACCTGAATGGAAAATGTTATCCACTACAGCTCGTGTACTTACCGACTTACACCTTTAAAAATCTTAAAAATGACTTGCTGTAGTAATATCGTTGTAATTATTGCAGCCAAAAACTACACAAATCTTTCCTGCCATAATAAATAACAACTCAAGTGAAAAAATTTGAATTAAAACACATCCAAAATACTCAAAACTATCCATTCAATGCACAGTTTATTATCGTACGAACAGGACAAACCGCTAGGAGCGCTGGCATTGGTATCTCACTTTTTTTTTTTTTTGGCTACTTTCCCATATTGTCCTTTTACCATATTTGCTTCCCTTACTTCTCCTCCCAGTCAGACGCCTGGCACTTAGCAATATAAAGCTGGCTTAGTCACACATATTTGCTACCTTACTGGGCTCTCCATCCACATAAACAAATATTTAATGTATTTCTTCCAAAAGGAATTGTTAGATATATGTATATTTATGTACAACACCCTAATCACAGTTGTTAGTAGTAAAAAATTAATTAATTTACACACAACTGTTTCTTTATTTTAATGGAAAAAGTATAAGTTTTCTTAACCCCTACCCTTAGGATTAGTTAGCAGTGTAATTATCAGGACACTTTTTAGTTTTCAAGGAAAAAATTATTTTTCTGTCAAGTGTCACTGAACTTGGCCACCTCTCCAAGCTTGGGGAACTATTTTCCCAAAACCAAATGCATCCACAGTATATCTAATTGATTAGAAATACACAGAATTTAATGTTGAACAGAAAACCTTATTTCAAGTTTGCAAAACTTACAAGAAAATATTAAATTTTGTAGTATATTTGCCCTTTCAAAAATGACTCCAATTCCGGTTCCCTACTGTCTGAAAAGCAAGTGATGTCCCCCTGAATCTGATATACAGTGGTCGCAGGACCGCCATTTCTAATCACTGCCGAAGCTCAGAGCGGGGGTAGCCCGGGCCCTTGTGAGGGCCCTTTACCACCCAGGCGGTCTCATGTGAAATGCAGGAGAAAGGAGAAGCTAACCCTCTCCCCCTCCCACACCCATCAAAATATTTTAGGCAAGTGCTATAGTTCTTATAGGGTAGCCGAGTACTCCCAGCAAACCCTGGTTCAGTGGTCGCAGGATATCTGAAAGCCTGAGTGTTTGTTACTACTACCCTAGGCCGGTGCACGGGAGGGGATGAGTAAGCGACTACGCATGCGCAGGAAAGGCCCGTTACACTCGTACTATCAGACCAGAAAATATTAACCTTTTTGCAATCTGGAGGCCGAATCCACAACATATACTTGTTCGTGGTGTTCATGGCCCCTACTGTTATCTGAAGTTGGAATTCGAGCGTGCATGCAGTAGGCATTGTGTAAAGTTACGGCCGTGGAAAACAGCTTTGCGTTTCATCAAATACACACGTTTTATCCGTGTTTATATTAACATTTTTTAAATGTCATGCTGACATTGCGATTGTGTATATGAGTTTGTAAAAATGTGTAAGGATTTGTATATGCGCAATATGTCCTTATAATGTTTGTCATCGGTGTGGTTTTTTGAAAGTGTGTGTGTGCTGAGAGACCCATATGACAGTGGTATATTAAGTTTTGTGATTTTTTTTTTTCAATATGCCGCTGATCCTATCAAAAATAAAAAACAAATAATTACTCTCAGATGTGGGATGTAATTTATAATGTCTTGTCATTCATGTTGAACGAAGTCAAAGCTCTGGAACTGTCAATTCCCAAAGAAAATGCTCAGCTGCGGGCAGCTGCAGCTACTGGTGTATCTCGTAGCGGTGTAGAAGATAAAAGCGGACACGAAGAGGATTGGCACTGATGGAGGATCCTTTGTTATACCCGATAAGAAGAGATAGAGGGCCTGTAAATTCCAGTTTGATGATTTTAATCAATCAGTACTTCGTAGGACTGTATACAACTTTTCTGTAACAGAGGAATGTGTCCCAACCGTCAAAAAGTTATCGAAAAAACTTAAACAGGACATTGATTTTCAAGGCAGTAATGCCGGAAGCACATAGCCCCGACCAACGTAGCATAACACGACCAAAAATGCAAATATGACACATTTCAATGTGACTACTTGAATTTACAGCACGACCAACACTACGCTTTCACATTTAACCTAATTATTTAGAAGATACTGATAGCCTACATTAGGTGGTGAACAAGAGGGAAATTTGTAATATATAATGGTTCCAATTGGTATCGCTAAAGCATACAAAGGTAAAATTATTGTTTTTAAGAGTTAGATACAGTAAATTTCTGTTTATTTTTCTTTTAAGATGCCTATTTACTGTTGAAGGGAAATCTTGCAATACAATTTCATTTTTCAAGGTAGTTCATTCTGTGCGTCGTGTTGCATGACATGCCGAAGAGTAGAAATAATTTCTAATCCAAAATTGCTGCTTGGACGACAAAATTGGTCAGGCTTATGACAATCTATCTTGTATTTCATTAGCTGTCGGCCGTCGTGTCGTGCGCGTCGGGGCTGTGGTTCCGGCATAATATAACTTATGAAAACTTTGAAAAAGATTGATTTTCGTTGGAAAAAAACTAAATCGCATCGTCTTATTTTGATTGAGAAATCTGATATACGACAGAAGCTAATTGAATATTTAAGATCTATAAGAAGATTCAGAAACTAAAATAGAAATAGCATATACATGGATGAAACATATATCTTGTCATCGCATGTGCAACAGAAATCCTGGAGTGATGCTGGAATCACATAGCCCTGACACGCACGACACGACGGCCAACAGCCAATGGAATACAAGATAGATTGTCGTAAGCCCGACCGATTCTGTCGTACGACCAGCAATTTTGGATTAGAAATGATTTATATTCTTCGTCGTGTTGTGCGGCACGATGCACAGAATGTACAACATTGCAAAACAAAATTGTATTGCAAGCTTTCCCTACAATGGTAAGTAGTCAGCTTAAAAGAACAATAGATTGAAAATTACTCTATTTAATTATTAGAAATAATAATTGTACCTTTGTATGCATTAGCGATATCAATTTGTCACCATTATGTATTATAAATTTCCCTCTTGTTCACAGCCTTTGAAACTAACGTAGCCGATCAGTGCTTTCTAAATAGCTAGGTTAAAGCCGAAAGCGTGGTTTCAGTCTTGCTGTAAATACAAGTAGTCACATTGAAATGTGTCGTGGTTATGTTTTTGGTCATGTCATGTTGTGTTGGTCGGTGCTATGTGATTCCGGCATCATCAGTGCACAGCCTACTGACACCTGTTTCGAAAGGACAGCAACTGATAATAGTTCATGCTGGAGATGAAAGTGGTTTTGTTCCAAATGCATTAGTGATGTGGAAGTCTCAACAATCTACAGGAGACCATCATTACAACATGAACAAGGAAAATTACGAAAAGTGGTTAAGGGAAAAATTGGTACCTAGTATACCTGTCAACAATGTAGTTGTCTTAGACAACGCACCTTATCACATCAGGATTAATAAATCACCAACATCCAACTCTGCGAAACAGGAAATGCAAGAGTGGTTGAGACAACACAACATTCCATTTGCAGATGATATGCTTAAACCCATACTTTATGAGCTTATAAAATGGCACAAGCCTCGGCAAGCTATCTATTCGGTGGATGAAATATTGAAAAGTTAGGGACACACAACTCTCTGTTTACCCCCTTATCAACCATACTTAAATCCTATTGAAAATATCGGGGCTGAAGTGAAAGGAAAAGTTGGATCACAAAAGTCACCCGTAATTTAAGCGATGTGCGATGACTCTGCGAAGAAGTGTTTGACAGTATAGGAGCAGACGGCTGGAAACCATACTGTGGAGATGTGAAGAAGCTTGAAAATGAGAGTATTAGGACTTGGATGCTCGTTTGACATTGACAGTGATCCCATTATAATAATGCTAGGAGTTGTGGACAGCGACAGTGATAGTCTGAACGACAACTGCAATACGAGATTGTCAAGTGACGAAATAGAAGGCGTCATGCCGGAATCACATAGCCCCGACGCGCACGACACGATAGCTAACAGCCAATAAAATACAAGATAGATTGTCATAAACCCGACCGATTTTGTCGCCCGAGCAGCAATTTTGGATTAGAAATGATTTATATTCTTCGTCGTGTCGTGCGGCATGACGCACAGAATATACAACCTTGCAAAATTAAATTGTATTGCATGATTTCTCTACAATGGTAAGTACGCAGCTTAAAAGAAAAATAAATTGAAAATTATTTTATCTAACTCTTAAAAATAATAATTTTATCTTTGTATGCATTTGTGTCAATATATATATATATATATATATATATATATATATATATATATATATATATATATATATATATATATATATCAACAAAGTCGGAAGAAAATTTGTCATTGCAGTAGTGATGAGAAGTGGCGTGTGACCGGAAAGATGAAAAAATTTACTTTGTTCACAACATTTTACAAATGGTACACAATTGGCTAAACAATTTTGGTAGCTCTGCTCTGTAATATTTCAAGCCCCACTGTGCAGCCTTCCAAACCAAAGGTAACAATTAATGTTGCCATGTACCTAATAGCCCTACCTAGAAGGCATAAACAAGCATAAATGAAAGAGGCACGAAAACATTTTTAGAAACATAAATATGTTTCTAGTATGCAGATTTCTAATATGTTATTTACATACAGATACACACACACCTGTGTGCATGCACACACACCAACACACACAAAAGAAACAAAGTAATCTGATTTGCCACTAATTTAAACATCACTATTTGAACAAAACAGAGTCTGTCTGTCTCACTATTCACACAAAAAAATAGCACTGAATCATTAGATAATTGAAATGGTTTGGTAATGAACTTGGTATCTCGAAGGCTGGCACCTGACCGCCTAGCCACTCTTGAGCACCGTGAAGGTGAGTAGCCAGCGAGGTAAGCAATACTTCACCAATGGATTTCGCGAATGTGGTTCACCTGAGAGCATCCCGATAAGATGACCTATTTTGGTTTGTTACGATGCGCAGATTATTAAGTCATGCTAACAAATCGCATACAACTTACTGTTCATATATGTTGTGCAGAAACTGGGTGGCAACCCCTATTTTCGTGATGATGGGGGATAATATTACCAACCCCATTTTCATAGGTGTAAGATCTCCGTTCTACAATTGACCGATTTGTTGCTTAATTGCGAGTAATTCCTGATATTTTTTACTCAATTATTTCACAGCCATGGTTTTTAGGGATGCATTAGCTTCCTTAATAATCACATTAAGGAAAAAGTGGTACTGACATTTTCGTCTTATTTTTTCATCAAGAATAACTTGTCGAAGCTTCTCAGTGTTGTTCCAAAACATGTTGTATACCAAATGTCTCGTATATTTTTATTTGCTAATTTCAAGAAAAATAGTACCATAAAAAATTTTGTATCGAAACGTAAATTATTTTCTGAATTTCTTGGATTTTTAATTTAATACATCATATTTTGCCATTATATAGAAAACTAGCAACCGTATAGCTTTGCTCAGGTTTTATGGAGTTATTAAAATACATACCTATATCTTTGCGACTACCAGTGACTACGTGCAACTACTTGCGATTTCCTGCAACTACTTGTGATTACCTGCGACTACTTACAACTACCTGCGACTACTTACAACTACCTGCGACTACTTGTGACTCCCCGTGACTACTTGCGACTAACCGCGACAATCTGCGACTACCTGTGACTACTTGCGACTACCTGCAACAACTTGCGACTACTTGCATATTTGTAATATTTAAATAATATTAAGATCCACTGAGCCACTGTTGTGGCCCCACTTGATATATATTTATCTACCGGGTCACTGCGGCCTCACTTGGGATCACTCTAACTACTGGGCTACTGCAGCCCCACTTGGGATTGCTCTAGCCATTCAGTCACTGCGGCGCACCATGATCACAAGTTGCAATGCGGTTGATTTACTCTATCAGATGTCATATCACACCCAGGTAGCTGACGAAGTATTTCACATATAGTCAAAGTTGAACAAGCTGGTTAGACGATAGTACATATGAGCTGGAGCAGTAACTAGTTAAGCAGCAGGTGTGGCGGACTAAGAAAGAAGGGCGAGGAAGTGCACTGGCTTAAATAGACAACCATAAGAGGAGAAAGGAGAGGGAGGTCAGGAGGAGGCAGCAGAGGGAGAAGTTGGCCAAGGAGTGTGCATGTGTCCAGAGAGTCTTAATAAATGTTCGGTGACAAGAGCTAGTGCCGCGAGCGACAGGCGCTAGCGTTGCAGATTTCAATCAAATGGAAAAAGTGAAGGGAAAAAACCAAGGACAACACAACTGGGACAGCACAGACGAACACTGAGACAAAGACATAATTTCGCACAAGACTGGAAGACACAAGGATGACGACACAGAAGAACACAGTAGGTCTTCTTCTGTCATATCATCATTGTCTCTTCCAGTCATGTGCAAAATTTTGTCATCGTCTTGGTGTTTGTCTTTGCTGTCCTAGTTATGTTGTCCTTGGTGTTTATTTTTTGTTCATCTGTATCATCGTTATGTTGCCCTTGGTTTTTTTTTTTTCAGTTTTTTTGATTGATAATTCGTCCTGTAATTTTAATTTTGGATTTTTCTATTTTCTTATAAATCTGACAAAATTCCTTGTGGGATTTATTGTATGTTTCATTTATAAATTGTTACTACAGCCATTTTTGGCTTGATTATCGTTTTTGTTTAATGTCTCAGACTTGTTTGCTGTGATGACATTGCATAGCAATGGAGTATGTTCAAAATATTTCACTGAATTATAGTTTATATGTATCAGTTACATTAAAAAATGTCCTTTATATAGTTTTTTTTAATAATTTAAAGACTCCTTAAATGTTACTTTCGTGAGGTGCAGCACAAAATTTGCAACTGCTCTGCTTTTTGGTTGGATTATCAGGGTAGCTACATGTCTGGAAAACAGGGAAATATCAGGGAATTTAAAAACTGTCAGGAAAATCAGGGAATTCTGTGATATGGATGTTATATTTGACAGTTCTGTCATTAATCGTGCACCACTGCCAGAATCATATAAAATTGTTTTAATGATTTTGGACTAAATGCTTAGGCATTTTTCTTTGCAATCTGTGTGGTGAGCAATTTTGTAAGATCAGAGAAGTATTTTGGTGTAAAAGTGTGTTATAATGCAAAGGCGCCAATCCGTAAAGAAAAAAATTGTTGGGAAAAGGTCAGGGAAAAAAGGTTCTTTTTGTCTGAAAATCAGGGAAATTACAGGGAATTTTCCAATTGCAAAAATCTGGTAACCCTGATTAAATACATATTAAATTCCATATGAGATAATGGATGCAAAGAGGAACGCAGTTATCTTTGCTGTGCACTGCATTAGTGAAAATGCCCCATAGTCATATTTAATTGGACCCCTGGAGCTGTTATGGCTCAAAATCAATATCTAGGGACTCTAAAACAAATAAATAGTGAATTGAAGGGTACTAAAGACTTTATTCTGTTTTGCAGACTTAAACCATGGTGAATATGAGTGGAAGGATCCGGCATCTGAAGAAGAAGTGTATGTTTCTTTTACTATTTTGAGTAAACATGAACCATCTTTTGCAGTTTAGTATGCTGCTTAAACAGCAGACTCCTGTTATGAGCTGTGCTTTTGCTTGTCTTTTGCAGGGTGCACATCACATTTGTCGACAAGGACGGCAAGGAGACTAAAGTGAGGGGAAAAGTTGGTGATAATATCTTGTACCTTGCGCATAGGTATGGCATTGAAATGGAAGGTTAGTTATGTTGTAGGTTGTCGTCATTGCATTGTTTGTTGTCAGTTCACTCTGTACTGTGGCAATTGACAACAAAAGCAGTGTTGTACAAGTAAATTAGTTGGTTATTAGAACAGACTGGCACTTGAAGCATTGCCAGGAGTACTCTTTCATTTCAGTTCTTTAAAAAATTGTGTGGCAGGGGCTTAGCCTGAGGGCGTTTGGGGGTTGTAGCTTTCCTTTCCGTTGGCCCTAAGTTTGTTAATAGTAATTAATAAGCCATTAATTGTGATCAAATATCTAATTGCACTTAACTGTAATGCATCCTATTAAAATATATGTAACATGAGGTAATTCTCTGGTACAATATATCCTAGTTAACACGTGCATCAGCACTGCTGATGCCGGCGTAACTCTGCTCTCCTCATTCCTCTGCCTTGATATAAAAATATTTACAGCCAAAAACATTCTTTAAATTCCCTGAGAGTATCATGACATAAAGCACACTTTAAAAATACTATGCTTTGGCTTACGTAAAAATATAAAGTCCATAAAGCCATTAATTCTGTAAACATTTTGAAAATAACATTACTGAGGCTGTTACTAATGCAAAAGTCTCATACAGCCTTGCAACAAACTCTATCCAGAGTTATGTTTTGACAATCTTAAATTCTTACTAAGAGACACACAAATGTTCCAGTTTACCATTCTGACCAGAGAGGTCTTAATAATTTACAGAGTACTTATCTCATGCAGAATTCCAGGAGATGTTTCTCCACGAACTAGCAGCAACCCATGCTTTATGTTGATGCGTGACATCCTGTGGGCAACTGAGGTACGTCATGGCCCCAAGTGTTTATGGCAGGTGCTAGGACATATGCACCCAGGGTGAGTTTAAATCTCTAGTCACTGCGTGGAACTGGAGGCCAACCAGTGTACAGCCCTGGCCATGTGGCTTTCTGGCAGGGCATGAAATCTGGTGCTGCGAGTACAATTTTTCCTTTAGACAGGACGACTCACGGAATTTACTGGGTGACGAGTGACCAACAATGGTTGCTGGACCTGTGGTGGCTCGGCCGGAGGAGCACTAGGCTGGCTTGGAGTGCAGGTGGGCAAGTGAACATGCATGCTGGTTATCGCCGGTGTAAGTTTTGTAATCGGGGTCCCCCAAAACCACGGGTTAGTGTCTTGGCCACTCAGGTATGCTGTGCATACTGGGTGAGTTTCTCCGTCAAATTTGGTGAGAGGCGTGAAGATGTCCGGTGTGGGTTCTGGCGATGCTGGTCTCTCCAGGTGGCAGATTGCTTGAGCTGTCTTCCAGAGACTGAGGTGCACGAGTTCAGCAGGAGATTGTATCTGCCCTTTTAGTCCTCTTACAGATACCACTTCGATGGGAGAAGGGCATGAGGAAAGAGTAACTGAACCAGACTTGTGAGGTGAAGCAGGTAACATAGTGATCATACTTGGGTGTACTTCTACGTACCCTGTCTGCCAACCCAATGCTGTCTCCCGAGCTCAGTACCTGGCACCAGGAATGCGGTGGATATGGAGAGTCAGGTATCACTGACTGATGGTCCCAATACGTGAGTGAGTTCCCCTGAAGGATCAGTCTCCTCAGACTCAAGGAAGTACTGCTTCAGACACTAGAAGTGCGGTGTAAAGAGCAAACCCCAGACTGACAAGCTAACCCCAAAAGGAAGAGTGCCTAGTGTCGGGGCTTTACTGTTCTGTACACTGGGGTGCACAGAAAGGGTGGCCGTCCAAGGTGGGTGGGTGTTACTACAGGAGTGTTTGGCGTTTTGATTAAATTTCCCTGTCACCTGCTGTCCCTTCCGATGGGACTGGTGTTTATAGTGCTACGAGAAAGATGCCCTTAAGTGGATTAAAACTTTGGTTATTCTGGTAAGGAAATAAACAAGGTGGTTGTTCACTACCTCCTATCAACAGGACCTTAATGGAAGCTTACTACGCTTGACATGCGAAGGTGACCTGTTCCTGTGCTAATGGGGTAGGTAGACAGTGTGCTATGAGAATAACTTAAACTTTGACTATACTATGGTGTTTTCCCTGAAGGGGCCGGAAGTGTCTAAGTGTTTCCACGACTTAAACAACGGGATCTTCGTCACCAGGAGTGCGGTGAAGGAACAGGACAGACTGACATCCCAAGGGCTGGGCCCCAGTATTTATACTCTTCCTGGCTTGCCCTTGATCATGGTGGAGGAGGTGGTGGCATTAGATGTTCTGGGCATGTGACGTCACTGGCCGATACTGGATCAAGGTGCTGGCTCAGTCAGTGAACAGTACAATTCTTCAATAAAATTCTTCGGACGTGGAGTGTGCATCTTTTGCCATGGGTAAACAGTAAAAGTTCTTGACGTCAAGTAGGTTGTACTGCCAGTCAAACTCCGTTGAAGTGTGCTGCTGAGTGATGCGCACTGATGAGTAGCAGAAGATTTAATATTATTAGAAAGGATGTCATGCGTCAATATAATAAAAATCTCACAACTCCCTCCATAATTCGTGGCTTCAAATGACTACATTTTTGAACTAGCGAATCAGAATTCTTTAATAATAATTATTGTTCACTTCCTGTATTTCTCACTTTTTCATTTAAGCGCTCTCATGCGCTATGCCGATTCTAGTGCCATGCTGCGGCGACTGGCGAAACCCAAGGCTACTTGTCCAGTTCACAAGCAGTGTGCGATGTGGGCTGGCCATGTCTTATACGACCTACCCCAACAGTCCCACCTGATCAGCGCGCCGAACTGTCTTCCACAAGGCAGTGCACATTGTGGTGTTTCATTGTTTTGCAGACAAGGTAGGATGTCTTCATAAGCTGCATATAGGCTGGTTTGTCTTCATAAGCTGCATATAGGCTGGTTTTCATTTAGCAGAGTTTTGCAAAGTTATTTGCAGTATCAAAATCTTGTAGCAAACAGCATTCTAGACGTGAAAGTTGTGAGTTGGAAAATCGGGCCAGTCGAAAAATGGCGAAACTTGAGACTGCCTGTCTCAGTATCCAATATGAAGCTACTCGCCAAAACCAAAATGTATTGTTTGTTGGAAGTACTAACTTGAAAAAGCACTAACCTTCATAATAGTTTCCAAATTTCCACAACTGGGAATCTCTGTGGAGTTATACTTTTGTGATGGGGGCAGGAGCACATTCACTTTGTCCTGTTATTAGGTGAAAATTGTATTTTTTGGCAGTATATTTTATGCGTAAAATTTTGAAGTGTAAAAATGTATAACTGCAGGTATTAAAATTGTTGAATATTAGCACAGTGTATGGAAATATTTCGTGAATATTGTGGCAGTAGTGGTAGTTTAAGGGGAGGAGAGAAAATAATTTGGAGGGCCCAATACTCAAAACCAACAGTATCAGGAATAAAATGTACAAATTAAAAGAAGTAATCAAATAAAGTTGAAAAGAGAAAAATATAATTTATATATGTAAAATAAAGGTCTCGTCTTCCAGAACAAACTCGTTCAGAATCTAATAGCAAGAAGTCAAAAGCCTCCACCACTGAACTGTTCAGTGGACCATCCAGATGCCCTTAACATTACCACTTCTATCCCTTAAATTATTTTCTCAAGCATCCAAAATACTTGTAACTCGTGTAACAAGACTGGGCTCAACATCAATGAGCCATTGACCAAAACCAGATTTCCAAATCCTAAAAATTATGAATGAGAGGGAAAACAAGGCAAAAAGGAAAAGGGGGTTTGGGGGGGGGGGATTTCGGAAGGGGGTCCTCACTTAACTGTGCTCGAAGTATAGGGGATGGGATCTTTTCGTGGTTTCTGGTGCTATAAGGAATGTAACACAATGTGCAGTTCACTACTACTACTACTCAAAATACCACTTGCTTCAAATTATAAGATAGGCCCCATTGTCCTGTGGAGAGATGAAAGATTCCTAACCTTAACCATAAAAAATTTTAACCGACCAGAATATGCACGAGTCAATTATAATAAAATGGGGGAGAGAACGAAAGAACAACCAGTGTGTTTCAAAGACAAAATCTCAAATTTGTTTTTTTAAATATTCAAAATTGAATATCATTCATTTATAAACTTTGAAAACTTTAACAATCAATAAATGTGGTTAATAAAATTTTATAGCCTATTAAATTTGAAGACTGAAGGAATAAGGTGAAGAAGCATTAGCAAGAAGTATTTAAACGCGGTACTATTAGGGCCTACATGATATTTCTGGCTTTCATTAAAAACACAAATAAATTTATAAAATTTAGCTATAGATCATGTAATTGAATAAGCAGACTGCAAAAACAATTTAATCAACTCTTGAATCATTCTTATAAAATTTCTGTTTCTCAAAAGACAATAATAATAAGAGTAATTAATTTTATATAACAAACTGAGAAATCCAAATGCTTTTACATAAATTATTCAATTAAGTTTGCCTTTTAAAATCATTATCGGCAAAGTGATTAGTCTAACAGACTCCGATAGCGATTCAATGATAAATAAAGTTACAATCTCATTAAAAGAATAAATTGAGGTTCCCAGGGAAAACTATCTCGAAGCCTTCTGTGTTTTCGGAAGGGATGTCTGCGTTATAGGTTAAATCCTTATAGGCATCAATGTAAACATCAACAGAGTTACTTAACCACTCGTAATAACTACCTAAGTATTGACTGATCTCAACAACAGTATTTCAGACTTACTTTACCTAAAAATGTAAATGAATAACCTTCCCAGATTATTGATTGGCCAAAAATTATCAGAAAAACTAAAATGGTAAGCAAAATGTAGAAAAAAACTATGGGCTAAAAGTTACGAAACTTCCAAACTACCAGCAAAACGTACGACAATCACAAGGGAATGGTTGTCAAAACAAGTCAACGTCACAACTCAGTACCAACCTTTAAGACCTGAACCCAAAATAAAATAACTCCTAAAGCGACAACAATAAATAAATATGACAGTTCTCATTTACTTCTAAGCACTTCTTAAATTATTCACGACTAAAATAAAAATTAGTCACTTGAAATACACAGCAATAAGCAGCAAGTCTCGCACTTCTCACCATAACTCCCTAGGCTAATGAACTGGCGGCCTGACTGATTGCGACTCAACTCTCATCTCTTCTGAACCTTAAACTCTAACTAACGCTAAAATTATGATTATAGTCCGTTCATGACTGGAACAGACTTTCTCGGAATCTTTCCTACTCCCATTTTTAAGCAATAGTTAAAAAAATACATTAAAACCTTTGAACTATATTCTCTCTCCGTGCTGCCAAACTAACTGTACCCGTGTCAGTCATTATTTGTAGTAACGATGCATGCAGCTGATGAGTAAGGTGTTTGTTCAAAAGTCTGTTCCAGTCGTGAACCGACTATATTTATAGGATTGATCGGGCCATCCTTCTCGAAGCATCAGAAAGAATGTCCTGATCAATCAAAACAAAACTAATATGTAGCTCATCATCAAAGTCTCTCGCAGCCTCCTCCTGGCTGCCTCTCACTCAGCATGCATGTCCGTCTATCTCTACGCCATCTTCCCTACTTGCGACCTCACCTCCTTGACCCTATTTACGTCACCTGTCATACCATCCACTTTAGCCAATTAGCGTCCGGGATCACTCTCCCTGGCAACAGCTGACTGGCAAATGTCCTTGTCGCAACACTCCCCTTTCCCCCTCAACAGCGTATACTCTCACTGCTGTTTTCAGCAGTGGCACAAACAGACCGTAACTGTGATCGCTCTGAAACTTACGAAGTAAACACTTCTGAGCGAACATTCTATCGAAAAGTTCTGGAACTGCCGGAAATATGTGGTGACTACGGTATTTGGCTGTAAAAGTGAAAGCCTAAAGTCAATCTCAGCCTGACAGTTCGAGAAAGATCAGAAAAAAGAATTGCCAATTCCTAACCCACACATCTGGGAGTCTCAATCGCCAGCTGCTGTAAAAAACATTGAAAAATCTTGAAACTAGCCAGCCAAAAAAAGTTCTATGATCTCAACTTCCCTTGAAATAATACAAAGAATTAAAAATGTTTACACTCCTAACAAAACATAGAGACTCTTCCAAATAAAAAACACCTTCCTCAAAGAAAATTAAAGTATCTGAACAAAAAATATATTTAATTACAAAAAAAA
Source organism: Dryococelus australis (assembly GCA_029891345.1). Classification (NCBI taxonomy): domain Eukaryota; kingdom Metazoa; phylum Arthropoda; class Insecta; order Phasmatodea; family Phasmatidae; genus Dryococelus; species Dryococelus australis. Next base: position 44,429,382 of record CM057000.1, read on the forward strand.
TTCTTCTCTTATTCTACTGCATCACAATATAATGTACACATATGTTAAAAATAATTTCAGTTCTATAATTTTTCGTGGTAGTTGTACTGAGTGTACTAAAAAGCCAGACATACTCAGTACTGTGCACTGGGTAACGTATGGTTGATCATTCTTATTTTAAGAATGTTGTACTGTCAGATTTTAACTGCGATATCTTTGATGGCTAGAAACCTGCAAAATTTGTGTTATCATTGGCAACATGTTTGATTTCATAGCCTTATTCACATAAAAGCCCAATCCATGGTTTCATTGGCTGCAGGTCCTCAGTTGAAGTCATTCATCTGTTAGATTGCATTATAGGAGAATGCTGTGAGGCTTACCAAATGTATTGCTGGCCAGTGGCAGAAGTTGAATAAGTACACTGGAGAATAGTAATTTAATTTATACTGTAAAAACTAGATGGATTGTTTTTAGAGGGACCAAAAGCAAAACCATGCAAGTGGACCAACAATGGATCTGATCTTGCCTGTCTTTCGCCTAACCTAAAATCTGAAGGTAGATTTTAAGTGTTGAGCGTACTGATAAAATAAAACGTAATAAATCTTATTTACGAATATGTTATGGGACAACTTACACATATACAAAATTATTTTAAGATATACATGATTGACTGGAATGTAAACAGTCGATGAAAACATGCTTGAGACAAAAACTATACTTTTTGCTGCATGAAGTGGTGGAAATTGTGCCACCTTTTCTCTGGTGCTATGCTGCAACCTAGGGGAATCTGAAAAGAATGCACAATCAGAGAAAGTGTGCCTCATCTTCCATGTGTACAGGTAATGCATGTTAGCTTCTTGTTCCAAGTCTAGATAAACACCAAAGATTAATGGTGATGTGATGACCTAGGTGATTGTCCAGCTAAGGCGAAGGCAAACTGAGTAGTTAAATGTAGACACTCTGGCTGGGTAAAAGTGATGTTTGTGGGTAAATTACACTTCAAAAAACTATTGATGCTGACTCTCTTAACACGGTTATAAAGGGAAACAATAGAGGAGAAAATGTATAGAAGTGTTACTGTATTGTGCAGGCCTGTGGTTATGGCTGGCAGTTTGAAGAGGATGTTTTAGTTTGTTTTCAGTTGATGGTTTATTTATTTCGAATGTAATCTTAAAGCCTTTGCAATAGTTAGAACTGTAACTCAGCACATCATCTCAACAGTCTTAATTAAGTGCCACATCTCAGGAATTTAATAATATCTTGGAATTTCTCGTTGTTAATTACTGTCGCAGTGTGAACCCTTTTTAATGACCACTGTCTCCCTAGATGAAATGGACAGTGGTACACCATAACTTTTGTTCAAGAACTCGTTAATTTTGCACTTACCACTCATCATAATGTTAGGAAAGGTGTACAAAAGGAGCAGAGTTTGTTTGAATATGCAGGGCGTGATAAAAAAAAAAGGCCCTAACCGCATTGCGATAGTTTTCAAGTGCTACGCAAAACTACGTGAGCTGCCATCTCCACCAGTACTGAATAAGTATGGCCTACTTTGTTTCTGCAATTTTAAAGAACTGTTATGTATGTGCACTGCAATCATTTTGAACTGTTTGGATTATCAATTTAACTTGAATGTTCAAGAGAGTGATTTTTGGAATTTTAAATTGTTTTCTGAAATTAATGAAGGACGTAACTATTTGGTCGGACGTAAACCAGAAGCCAGCAGAAAAGTTCTTTTGTTCTGTAACCATCCAAAATCATGAACATTGCATAGGCTGTTGGCAGTAAAGTCAGCACATTTTAAGGCCCTTATAAATTTTACCTTCCAGCCAATTTCCATCTTCTTGCTGCCTTTTAATATAAACATTGCAATGCGACCAATAAACACAGTGTATACATGTCACCACCATCAAAATTTAATGACTGAGGCTGCAATAAGATATATTTATTAGTGGTTAATGCCTGTTGGCAGGACCTTAAGTAGTGCTCACTTTATTGTGAACATCCTGTAACAATATTAATTTCGGAGTATACTATGAGCCAGTTGAGTTTTAATTTGTCATGTAGATCATGAATTTTGATAGCTAATTTTTGAGAGGTAGTTTAGTATTCAGATCTATTTCAATCCATTTTCTTATTTGAAAGACAGCAAATTTTAATTGATTTGGTTAATATTTCTGGATTTTCTGCACTGAATGATTTTTTCATTTATCATTTCATTTATCAATTTTTCACGTATCAATTCTGAAATAAAACTACAGTTTTCTCACACCAATTGAATGACATGTTTTGTGTAGTATTTGAAAGTAGTTTTAATATTTTATTTCCAAGTTTTTCAAAAATGTTTTGAGTGTTTTAGTTTAATACAAAGGGTATGCAATTTGGTTGTTTTGTGTATGTATACTTGAAAAGGGTAATGTGTCTTCACGTAATCAGAATTCATTAATGGTTATTTAATGTGACAGAAGTATCACCTCAATTACCTACTTTTTTTTTGACATAAAGAATCAGACACACTGCTCTCATTGCATTGTTAAGAAACATCATTTTCCCCGCACTAGTAATAGACTAAGGGAAGCCGACTCGCCTGGCGTCATTACATTCCAGCTAGACGCCATATATCTACATAATTAGTCATTTAAAATTCTCTTCTTTTCATGCTAATTTTCATTATTTGTGACTTTACACATGCTACTCTGTGTACACAGTATAAAAAGTTTCACAAAGCACGAGTCGCAATTGAAACTCACTCCGGCAACACTCGTGACCTATCTTCCTTTACATAATATTTTGGACTAACCTAAAAACTACTAAATTATTTCTGCCAGTGTGAGAGGTCAGTCAGAGTGTTGGGAAAGAACTATTTGCTTTCTCTCCCATCTCCATAAACATACTCTCAATGTGACTGTTTCTGATGGTAGAATAATCAATACAGTTATTCTTATCCCATTGCTGCAAGTGTGGTGACTGTGGTGTGAGCTGCATATTTTTTTTGCTGCTGCTGCTGTTGTAACCCAACAGCATAGTGTAATAAAACTCAGGTGGACTATATTTCCGGCTCGTATAATAATTTTATTTTGACACCTTTATAATCTTAAGTTTTAATGTTCATATCTATTTGAATTAGGCAAGCTAATGTTCGACATGTGCCACACCTGGCACATCTTGTAACATTACAATGTGTGTGTATGTGCATGCGAGTGTGTATGCATGTTTGAGTGTGCGTGCATGATGGCAAGAGACATGCTGTGTACTGTGTTGCAGGGGCGTGTGAGGCCTCGCTCGCCTGCACAACCTGCCACGTATACGTTCAGGAGGATTTCTTGGACAAACTGCCACCTGCAGAGGACAAGGAGGAAGACTTGCTTGACCTTGCTCCCTTCCTCAAGGAGAACTCCAGATTAGGTGCCGTAACAAATTGCATGAGAAAATGGATAGGTGCTTGGGAGAAGGGCTCATTAGCCAAAATCTGAACTCTTCGTACCAGATATTTTTTTTAAAATACTGGTTGTGACTTATACAACAAATTCTTCATTATTTTAATGTTTCTGCCAAAGCACTTGCATATATTGTTACCTGCAGGAAAATTGCAGTTTTTTCCCTCATCCAGTTTTTTGCACATTTTAATATTAAAAATATTTTTTATCTGCATTCAAACAAAATTTTGTAATCAGTCCTTATCCCATGTAGGCCTTTGTAAGTATATGAAATTTCTAGTGGTCTTAACGCTGCTGTCTAGTGTTGGACTGGCCAAGTGAAAGGGACTTGTTTCAGTGACACTACTCGTGACTCTCCCATGAGTATCCATGCTCTTCAAATAAACAGCAGCAGCATAAGCATGCTCAGAAGCATCTGAGAAACCACTATTTTCACAGTGGCATATGAAGTATTGGAGGCCCATTGCTTCTATAGACTGTTAATGACTGGAACAGACTTTTGAACACCACCTTAATAGTCAACTGCATGTGTCATTACTATAAACAGTGACTGGCGCGGGTACAGTTAGTTTGGCAGCACGGAGAGAGAATATAGTTTGAATGTTTTAACGTATATTTTTATCTATTGCTTAAAAATGGGAGTAGCAGACAAGGTCTGTTCCAGTTGTGAACGGACTACAGTTTTGCTACTGTATCAATAAATTGATCCAACTTTTCCTTGGTGGGTGATGGCAAGGCGTATTCCGAACCTATCTCTTGGGTGCATAGCCACTGCATCAAGATTTTGGCCTTTACTACCACTGCTGACAATCAACCCGTTTGCTCAAAGATTCAAGCAACTTGCAACAGAACCAAATGTTTGGTTGCAGTGCCAGACACTTCCATGGTATGAGAAAACATCCTTTTCTGGGTTCCTTTGAACTCCAGTAATGTTAACAACGAGCGCAGACAATAAATCAAGCCTTTTAGAATTATTACGTGAGTAATTTGGCACATTTTTTAAAATCTGAGGCAGATTGTAGCTCATAACTTTCGAAGCTCATAACTTCTCTTATGTAGTAGCTAAAAGAACTAATTTTTCAAGGACTGGGCATTTTCGACTGTTGTTGCAGCTGTGACAATGTCATCCATCAAAATGTGGATTTTGAGAGCACCTACGACCAGCAAAAATTGGAGACTTTGATCTGAGGTTAACTGCTGCAGGGTACGAATAGCAAGGAATGGGGATGGTGACAATCCATAACTCACAGCATTCAGTTGGAAGGTTGGTCATCCTCATTAATTGGAACTAAGTGGTACGTCTTTTTGGTGTCAGAAGTATAAAGCCTGAATCTCAAAATATCACAAATATAATTTTGGAGTTTGGGTCCTGGTAGCAAAATGCCATTGAGTGAGACAGTGTTTGAGGTTTTTGCGCTACCATCAAAAACCGTTCTCGACTTAGTGATTGAGCTGGATACCTTGCACACACCGTGGTGAGGAATGAAACAAAGGGTCTCTGTACAGTCTGCCTGTTGAGTTGGGAGAAGATGCTATTCCACGTGTCTTGATTTGGCATAATCATGTATGAATTCTGTGTACAGTGGTTTTGTGTCAGATTGAGAGTAAAGCCGCCTTTCTGAAGTGTGAAATCAACATTCAACACTTGCATGGGAATTTTCAAGAGGCAACACTTGAGGTCTGAGAGGAAGATGAACCATTTACCTGTTTGATTCGTTTCATGTGTGAGTGGCGATGAAGTGCATTTCACAATATTCAACATCCGGTTATTTTTCAGTGACATGGAGGATTTCTCCTATCTCCTAACTGTTTCAGTACAGAATCCAGGGAATACTCCATGCTTACGAACATGGTGACCAACCCCTGATCAAGTTTCACGCATGACTTTTGGTACTCTCCAAGCGCTCACCCAAGAAGACACATGCATCTAGCAATATATTGATAGGGGCAGGCTTGTTGAAATGAGGTAGTCTAGTCTGCCAGTGGAAGGGCACCCGGTTACATGCAAATGATCATGTACAGGATGCTACTGCTTGGGCTGTCCCAAGGCAGTTTAAGCATAATTTTTTATTGGAAACAATTTTTTGTCAGTTGATGAAGCATTAGAAAATTCAGGGCATTGTAAATAGAATGAGCGGTTTGTTGACAGATTATGCAGGTTCTAGTCCACTTAGGTTCAGAGTTGAAAACAAATACTAACTTGGATTGCTGGGTCACATTATTTGACTTGTTTTGAAATGTATCTTTGTGAGGAACTTTAGTGATGTTACTGCTACTAACATCACTGATCTCTGCTCCAACATTCTTGGGAGAATCCATGTTGGTTCCCCTTAGTTGTAAGATATCAATTAGGTCTGTAACCTTGGGTAATGTCAGCATTTGCTTTATGTGAGTTTCCGAACTTGGTGTCAACGAAACAGTTATAAGTACTGGATTTTGTTTGGTTTTTTAATACCGTAAAGCCTCCAATGCCCAATCATGACATGACCATCCCATCAACTGCCTCAAACTGTTCATTAGAAGCAATTTAAACAGTGACGACAGGAGCCTCTAGTAGTGCTTGTACTCTTTGAGTGTTGTATTTTTAGTTTCCTCAGCTTCAATTTAAATAAAAACATCTTAACACCCATTTTGTAAGAGAGGAAAACAAGTTGCACATAAACTTGGAAAATCAGTTTGAGCTAAACAGTGACGCATGCCACACTGCTGCGCAGCGCACCTGTACACCCTGTGGGTGACTTTGCCCCACAAACAAGCAAGCAAGAGCTCAGGGAAAGTCACAAACAGTGGCAGACTACTCTTCACGTGCCAATAGAATCGACTCCATGCGTTGGACAGCCTCAGGCATGAAAATAATTAACGCGTTTAATTATTAATTGTACTGCCCGCCGAAATTCTGACATGTGGTTGTGACCCCCTTGAGTCAATATTGTTTTACCCGATGAGCCACTATCCTGAGATAACTGAGAAGGAAGTTCAACAGACACCACAGGATCGCAGCACCTCTGCCATCCCGTGACGTTACACCCGCCAAGCCTCGAGCGGAGACGGTAAACTTTCGACGTTGCCTCAGTGCAGGGAGATAAGAAATATGCTGTACCGCCATAACCCTGTGGAGAAAGGATACCATCCCCCGTACCCCTGGAAGATAGCTGATACAGGGATTTTCAACTATATAAGGAGGCGCTAACACACCACTTGCAAGAGTCGCCGGCCGCATAGGTCAGTGAGCACTCCCTGAGTCTGGCCAAGACCTCTCTCTCTCTCCTGTCCAGCAGCTTGTGAAGGCTCAACCATTCCAGCAGCTTGTGACGGCTCAACCTCTCCAGCAGCTTGTGAAGGCTCGTCCACTCCTGCACCAGCCTACCGCAAGGCCGGCCCATCTCTCCAGAGGTAATCCACGACGTCCACTTCCTGCACCCCTTTACCCCCATCACTCCCTTGACTCTGCAGTAACAGGTCGTTGCGACATCCCTTCTGGAAAACTACCCCTCGGAGATTACGCTGTGAATTGCATAAAGTAAAGTAGAGAGAGTCTTAAATTTTGTTTACTTATTACAGGCTGACCTTCGCCTGAATAATTACAATAGTTATTGTTAATTAAATTTTATTAGTGTGTATAATCCAATTCACCATCGGTTTCTCAAACATAATAATAAAATATTACGTCAACTTGAAATTCGCTGTCTACACATTTTATAGAAATTAGTTCATTATTCATTATTATTGTGTTTCTAGATTGTAAGTTAAATGCCCAGTGAGAGAGGTGGCACTCAGAACCATATTCGGCGCCAAGAGCGGTGGGCTCGGCAGAGGTTAATTAACACCCAATCCGAGGTAGAGACCAAGCATGAGGATATACCCCCTCCAACGAAGCTAGAACCTCGCCCCATTTCACCTAGCATCCCACTTAACCACGAGTCCGAGCTCAATGCATACCTACGTATCTACTGGCTGAGGCCAGACCCAGATTATATAAGTTATCGTCAGCCGGAGGCACCCGCTACCACGAGTGTAGCACCATTAAAACCAGATGGAGAAAAGTAGTTTCCAATATGTGTACAATCTGTTTAGCTTCTGGGAAAGTTATCTAGGTTAGACTACTGCTGAAGGTTGCTCCAAAAACCTGCGTAGCTTCTTCCCCCCTAAAATATGTCTCCAACTGTGGCCATGTGACTGCTGCTTGTAACATCAACTCCTCCAGTGGGATCATCTACTCCCACCATCACTACCAATTAAACGCTATTTCACTACATGTATCCCTGAGACAACTGCGTCCCGCATTTTGGCAATCATTGCAGTGAGAAAGATAATACTCCCCGGACGGGAGACTTTCACTGTTCAACTCACTCTGGGGTTTGATTCCCCTCCCCCCAGATGGTATTCCCATCACTAAGCGGCCTATTGAACCTTACACGACCCACCAGGCTAAGGTAGTAGAGAACACGTTGCTGTAGGATTACCAATTGAACTCTGGAGGGCAGTTAGCACTCTAACCACTTGACTAGAGATAAGGATGTGCATTAACAGAAAAATGAAACATAAAGGAAGGATCAATAAATCCAAAAAAAAATATGTTGCATGTGGTTATTTTCCCTGGTAAACACAAAATTTTCTCAAAGGTATTGATTACACATGAAAGCAGAAGAAGAAACAGTACTACCAAATGAGGCAACAGATACATTTAATCCCCACATGGCCACTATCAAAGTAAGCATGAGATCACAATAACTAATACCGTACACTAACATAACAACGATTAAACTAGTTGAAACCCTAAATGTAGCATGAAGAAAGTGGGGAATTTCATAATTTCTTCAATGGATGGATAAGAGCAGATTCTACACTGGCATGGGCAGTTTCATCACATGCATGATGTTGCGTATCTCGATTGCACAGTACATCTCAAATGAGAACAAAATGCAACAATTAATTATTTAGAGTTCACATGAGGTATTGATGTCCAGTCCTGAAGACCAAATATTTTTAGACCACATGTTGGTTACACACTTTTAACGGATAATAATCTGATAGCAGAGATTTGCGTACTTAACGCGACATCTTGTCGAGGTCCACTGAGTAGTCTTGTTTGGGAAGATGGGGACTACTTGCATAAATATTTTTCCACAAAATTATGAAAATAGGTCTAAGTATAATTATACATGGCTTTTTCTGAACACTACATAACACCGCTACTGCTGAGACCACGTGCGCTCCTGCACGTCGGTGGTCTCGGCAGGAAGTGTTGCCTCCAACCCAGATGCAGAAACATCTCTCGTCAGTGACGCATCAATAAATAGAGAAACACTTGTCAGTAATCTCAGCTGCTGACAGTGATAAGTATCTCTTCAAGATTGATTGGTCTCTCTCCATTTCATCCATGCTGTTAAGTTGTGCAACATACTACATGCCAGGACCTTTCAGCTTGTCAACGTTGTATTTATGTACCGTATTTCGTCTAGGCAGCACATAAAAAAAATGACTACGAAAAGTGGGGTGCTGCTTATATACAAGATACAGGCATGACATATATTTTCTTCTTTCAAATTTTCTTTCCCAAAGCAGGTTTAGAAATTCGTCAACATACAATATATTTTAATGTTTTAACTCTTGAAGAAAGGAACGGAAAGGATAGAGTTAAAAGCACTAGTGCAGTTATTTGTTCCCTAGCATTCATAAACAAAATAACATTTTACACGTGCAGGATGGAGGTTAACATGTCCGGGAGCTCGGCCATATATGTCGTACATAAGAAAATTATTTCTCTGCTTTACAAGAGAAATATAGCTTCTGTAGGTTGCATGCCCACTGCGGCTCTACAAGTGCACATTGATAAAATGCCACGTTACCATCTGTGGAATAGTAATTGTGTGATGTATATTCATAAACATTGCAACATAACACAAATTTTCTGTCATAAATGTTTTGTGAATGCGAAATTTAGTCTGAATTTATCATGTTTGTATGGAATTGTAACTTAAAAAGATTTACAGGATTACAAAAATTCAGTGCGGCCTATACACGCCAGAATATGGTAAATAAAGCAATTAATATGTACTTCTTTGTGACTGGACTTTTAAGTGTTCCACTTGTTCAAATTATTCTATTCATTGTTTTACAGGTTGCCAAATTATCCTGAAGAAAGAATTGGATGGCATAGTGGTGACACTTCCAAAAGCAACACGTAATTTTTATGTTGATGGGCACAAACCAGCACCTCACTGACTGCTGTGATGTCTCTCATGAAACTGTGATATAATGTAGCATTTTAGATGTAAGTGGTGTAAATAAATTCTTTGTGCTTTGTCATAGTGTCACTTTTCTTAGCTGTTTGTACTTTTGCTTCACATACTATGTTTATATTCGTAAAGTCATGGTGTTAAGAGTACAGAATTGTGGGTCATACACAGTAGGTTGGGGTTATGCAGCACTTGAATCTTGTATCGGCCAGGTTCAGGCCTTTGTGGTGGCAGTTGGAGGTTCCAGTACCTCATCTCGAAAAGGCAGTAGTAATTGTAGGAGATGAGAAATGATGAAAATTGGTCAAGCATCCATGTGTAAGCCAAGAATATGATGACTTCACGTTACACGCATCATGGTACACTTTATGTATGTAAAACATGATCTTTTCGGTAGTATATTGTGATGCTTCATGTAAGCATGTAGCCTTTTTGTACTGAATAAAAAGTAGTGGATAAGTTATGTTGCATTTCAAATTGAACACACTCAAAATTCTTTACATACAGATGTAGTTTTATTTTAATATTGATGCTGTGTAAACAGGTTGCAAAAGTATGATGACTGTGATTTATACAAACTTTGAAAATAGTTAGAACATCGCCATAACGTCAAGAACAAAATGTATCTGGGATATGTAGACATGTTTTCCATGTATATGGACTAAGTCTTATATAATAAACTTTATCTGCAGAGAAAATTAATATTTTGTTCAATGAAATAGGTTTACAAAAATTCTGAACTTAATGGTAAACACTCTGTGTTTTCTATTCAAGCACTTTATACTGCTTCATGTATGTACTTAACCTTTGTGTACTTAATCATGTCAGGGATAAGATTTTCCCTTTTCTGATTGAAAAATCCTCACAATGTTACACAAGCATGTTTGTTTTTTGTTGTGTGTACACTGCCTTTATAAGAGTACGATAGAAAATAACACTGCACAAAATATACATAAGTACACAAGCTAGCTAAGGTCGGAACCGAGTCACAAGCCCATCCTGTTGATTGAAGATGCCGGCTAGGGCAGGGTGTCAGCCACGTTGGGGCTGCTGTGGAGAAGTTTTGTTGATGGCTGTTTGGGGAGTCGAACCCCAGACTTTAAGTGTTAATGCAAGTTGGTAACGTACAGTAGATCTGTGAGTGGTTTGCTTAGTAAAGGAAGAAGTATGTCAACCATCGTCATGTCAGTGCCTCGAAGGCGAAAGTTTCTCAGTGTAAATACCATATTTACCCAAAAGGAAGACAAGTTTTTTTTTTTGACAGAAAAGGAATAGAAAAAATTGAGTAGTCTCTAATTCAGGTTCATCTTTAATTCAAAACCTAGGACCACAAATACCATAAATGTGCGACACTGCAAGATCAGTATTTAAGTTTGTGTTACATGCACATCATTACTACTTGCTTCTATTCATAATTTTTTACTCAGGAAGCAGTTAATCCTCCAAAATTGGCATGCTATGAGAGGATTTTGACAAATGCTTTTCATGCTTAAATACAGTATGTCCTATGGTTGGCCGAATTCTTGTATTGCTGAGACTATACCTCTCAACTTTGACTAGGGTCCCCTTATCTGATGTTGCCCAGACACACAAAACTCTCTCGAGTGTAGGGGTGGGCAGGTTCCAATTCACTAGGTCACATGTTGATGGTCTAAAAATATAGTTTGCAGATTAGAAGTGAATAAAATATATCATATTATTCATGCAAAAATACTTTCAACATAAATTATTTTTTCAGCACTTTGCAGGGGTATTTGTGGATTCAGGTTTAATTTTTTTTTTTTTTTTATAAAGGGGCCGTCTTCATTTAGAGTACGGTAAGTGGGTGTGTAGGTTTGCATACAGGGATGAGGTCAGGTGTGGTTAAAATTGTACTAAGGCGATGCCTCCTGGGCTCAGAGCTCTAGCTGGCGGAGACTGCAGGTGATGGCGGCTGAACAGTGGCAGACACTGGATGTGGTGAAGTCGAGCCCAGGTGGAAATCCATGTAAAGGTTGGTACTAGGTGGGGGGGAATGTGCGGCGAGAATTACGTCGTAGCCTAAGGAATCTTGTTCCTGTGTAATTAATCGGTGTATGATGTGAGGTTGAGTAGGTGGTTCGAATAAGAGTGCTGGGGTGTCTACTTGTTTCCTACGTATCCTAGAATTTAATTAACCAGGTTTTGTATATAGACTCTGCATTTATGTTTAGTCATCACCTTTACAATTGTATGGCACTGATATGCCATTGACAAAATAATAGGAGATAGCTGGTGTATCACGTTCTCCTGCCGTGTAGTGCTGAACACTTTACATTACACAAATTCACACACACAGATGTTCCTGCCCGGCTTTTCAAGGCGGTGGGTGGGAAGTACTGTGGCTAAATGAAGCGTGCGGGATAGCAGTGACAGGTGAAGTTTCACTGTATGTTCAGTGGTCAGAGCAGTCCGCTCTCTTTTCCTTCAGCCTTTTACAGCAGTGAGGTGGAGTAGGGATGAACTCGGGGCAATGAATTCCAAACGTGAAAAATGTGTTTGCCTGCCTTGGTGGCTTTCTTATGCGATACGCCTGATATTCCTTTATTGCAGGAGTTAATACCTGAATAGGATAAAGTAAAATAATATAATATGCACTGCCTTATTCACAAGAAATAAAAGATTTAGTTCAATGGTATTACGTGATTGGTAGTGATCATACTAATGAAATGAAATGAATTTAATTTTAATTCGGGATGTGTTCTGAAGGAACCTAAAGCTGCACCAGAAGGGCGCCAAGGAAGTGTGGTGGCTGTTGGGAATTTACCAGAAGGAATGTCTTCAATGACGGGAGTCCAAGGAAGGGAAGGGATTAATGGTGTTGGCAGACCCTGTGGTGGTGGAGGCGTCCGGAAGGCCTCTGTAGCTGGAGATCCCGATGAGGTGGAAGACGCTCTGGACTGCTGGCGGGTTTTCCGGAGCTGCCGGTGGACGTTGAAGTTGAGGACCATCTGGAACATTGATTTTCAAAGTGGGGGCCGCGGGCGCCGAGATGTTTCAAAATTATATGTTATCTCAGAAGAAACATGATTTAAAGAGTCTTTTGAGGATACTGTCACTAAGACAAAAATATCAAACCACTTGCAGCACCTGAGGGACTATTTCGGGCATTACTTTTCAAACTTTTGCGATAGAAACACTTATAGATTAGCGACGCGTTCTTTCCGTGTTGAGATAGACTCACTGCCAGAAACCCTTCAAGAGCACGCGTTGGAAATAAATTATTCTGCTGCAAAATACAATTTTGAGAAGATTGACAAAACATTGTTGTGGGTCAAGTATTTCAAAGTTTATCCTGACATAGCAGAGCAAGCGCTGTGATTGTATTTACCGTTTTTCAAGCACCTATGTGTGGAAGGGCGTTTTCAGCAGTAGTAGCAATAAAAACGAAATATAGAAGCATGCTCAATATTGCCAATGATACATTGTGCAATTTATTCTATTGAACCAAGAATTGGGAACAGTGTTAAAAATATGCAAGCTCATCCGCCTCATTGATTGATTCGTTCACCATTTGTGTTCAATAAACCTTAAAATTTAATAATTAAATAAAACCTTTGACACTCTTATTCGTTTTGGTTTTACCCTTATTATAATAAATTAATAACATGGGTGAAGGGGGGGGGGGGGGATAAAATAAAGTAGTGATGGCTCGATAGCCAATCTATATCAGTAATGGCCATTCTAACCTCAACCTAAACCCGGATACGGATTTTCGCAGATATTTTAATACTAAAATGGATCTACAGATAAACACTCGAAACAGCGGCTAATTTAATCATCAAACACACTAATCTCAAATATTTACCATGATCGAAATGCTCCTACTACTAAGAATTATTTATCATTTTTAAAATGTCAATGCGAGTTCCGCAGCAATGCTTAGAGCTATGGAGCGTTGCCACAGAACTCATTGCCATGTTTAAAGTAACGGAATAATTCTTAGTAGTAGAAGCGTTTTGATCCCGGATTTTTTTTCTTTCCATTTGTATCAATGTTAGTGTGAAGGTCTCAGTATATAAGCAGGTTCCAGGTATAGCTCCATGTCATTAGAGAAGAGACATTACAATGTTGCAGATGTGTTCGTGTATACCTTAGGAAGGTATACCGGAATATTTTGTCGTTTTCAAAGGATGATAGGTCTTGGAATGTTAAAATTGTTGATGTAGAAGAAAGTTATATTTTGTTGTCATTACTGCTAAGGCTGGTAGTGGTTTGCTGGAAATTTGTTTCTTTAGAAAGCCGCAAACTAAACTTTTCCAGGTAGCTGTTTCCTCTCGTACACTTTTAGTGACAAATGCCTGTGTACAGTATGATAATTGAATATATAGGTTCACAGGTATCGGAACCTGCATTGGTATAGGGTTTTTTCAGTACCGGGCAATCGCTAAAACAAAGTTTGGGAACCCCTGCTCTGGAATCTTGAGGCTACCGACGCTGCGGTCCCTGTTAGTTCTACCTCGTGGCCTTTCACAGTGGCACACAGTGGCTAGTGCTTACGCTTACAGGAATGACACCCTTCCTGAGGTCTTTTATGGTGGGGGGGTGCAACAGACTGTCCAGAGGCCAGCTCCTGCTGCCTCTATTATACTAATCAGTTCAGTTTGGGTGCTTAGAAGGGTGAGGGGGGAAGCAAGCTCTGCCCTCTTGGTTGTTGGCCTTGTGACTGTCATGCCTAAGCAACTGGTTTCCTATCTCTGCGGTGCTCGCTGCGAGGTGATGATGTGGTCTGGCCAGTCCATGCATCTTGGAGGCAGTGAATGCTCCAGTGAGTGGTGCTGGCTCTTCAGCGGGATCGTGAAATGCCACTGCTGTCCTGGAGTAGCGGGCAATTCAAACTGTAGCGGAGGGGGGTGACTTGTAGCTTCACTTGTAGGAGCACATATTCAAGACTTAATATGAGGACTGTTCCTAAGGCGTTCTGCACACACAAGTCCTGTCTCCGTTTCTTCCTTCAACAGTAGTATTGGACTGGCCCATAAGGACTGTTGCATTCCAAGGTGGGACGTAGTCACAAGTAGTAGAGTGCGCTACATAAAAGGGCAGATAGTGTCACGTGACAATCGCCCCTCCTCAGTTCCGACGAAGTCACATCTTGCAGTAGAATTGCAGAGAGTAAGATTTCTTTTTTCATATTGGCCAGTGCGATGCATCTCTCTGGATGTTTCCTCTTCTGTAGCTGCAGTGGCTCTGTGCACAATGGCTAGAATGAGTGGTGTGCAAAGTCTATTTGGGTCAGCTGGGTGCGTCGACATGTCTTACATTAGCTGATACCTGGGCTGCCTCTTTCTCTCTCTGCTCTGTGCCCTTTTTGTTGCTCTTCACTTCTTTTCTTCATCATCCGGCAGTGGCTGTTCAGCATCTCAGCTGGGCTGCAGGTCCATTGCCCTCTGCCGATAGGAAATATTAGGGCTGGGGAAGGAAGAACAAGGTGCAGGGAGTTTTCTTTCAGATTGCGTGTGTCTAGTATCCCGACGTGTAAAGGACACTAGGCCGTCTTATATCTCTGTGTGTCAGTTTACATGTGTACTGAAGGAGTGTTTTTATACTTTTATTTTAAGTGCAGTGTTTTTAATATGTTCTTGTGTCATGTGCTTGAAAGGTTTGTTTACAAAATTCATCTGTTTAAAATGTGTTTTACATCATTGCATTTTATGTTTATCGGTGGGTTTTGTATTGCAATTTATTTTTTGGTGTGTCTATGTGCCATTTAGAGGTATGTTTATATTTTGAACTGCCATGCTCTCTTAGATTTACGTCAGTGTAGTGTGTATTAAAATAAGGTTGATTTTTAGTGTAAATATGTTTCTTGCATTTGGGTAATTTTACAATTATTCCATCTTTCATTCGTAACAACCAGTAACATCCCGTAGCAGACAGTAGCACATCCAGTATTTGTTGTTTTCATGTTGAGGTTAGAGTCTTGTGTGCCGGCAGCCCCGGTATTTAACCGGTGACCACGTGAATAGCTAACCTCACTTTCCATTAACATGGAATGAATTGGCGCTATTGCTAATTTTAAACTTTTCGTAATGAAGTTCACGTAGTTTTAAGATAACGGAAATAATAAATATCATAAACATCAATGCAGGTGTAACCTAAACTCCCCATGAAAAATAGTTATATTTAGGTTATGGAATATGGCATAGGATACACCAATAGTCCTTGTAATTTTACTTTTATATTTTCTTATATGTATTTTTATTAATAATGATGATGAGGTTTTTCTGTTTTGCATCAGCACTGCATAGCTATTAATATTACATCATCTTATTATAGTGAATGGAATGATTAAGTTTTTTCCGTGATCAGGCGGGAGCCACTGAGAGGGCTACATGCCAATCCACCATTGAGTTAGTGTCATGATCATCATGTGGGGTGGACGCTCGCGTCGCGGCCGCTCTGGGTCTTTAGCTATTGTGTTAACCATGTAACTCCATAACTTAATTTTATTATTATTACCTGGCCCGTTTTTACATGGCCGAGGCGTAATTATTCCACCATAAAGATCGTGTAGGCTTCGCACCATATTCTGCAGCTTAAGAGCACTCCGTGCTAAGTGGAGTAAGTTTTTCATAAGTGCCACTGTAGAGGGTCAACGGAATAAATGTGTACCTGTTATTTCATCAACCGCTTAATGACTGCACACCTGTTTATCACGTATTTTGAGAATGTTTAAGGAGTCGGAGATTACTTATAACAGTCTCCATGGGAGTGAGTATGCATTGAGGGAGGCAGACAACCTCTACTAGTCCAGACCTTGTTGACTGTATTTATGTCAATCATTGACATCAGGTTATCAGCGTGAAGGGGGCTGTACACCCTTCCTTAGCCCAGGCATTTATATGGTAATCATCGTACTCCAGAGCTACCAACATCACAACGGAGGATCTTCAGAGGAGGCCACTCGTGGGTCGTTGACACCACGATGCCCACAGGTCTCATGCTCGCTGAGCTGGCACCCTTCCTAGTAAAAATTCAATGAATCCATTTTTTTCAATCATCCATTCCTCGTCCCCCTGAAAACCCTAAAAGCCCATTCCTGTCAATTGAATGCTCTCTAGTAAACACAGTATCCTTGTATGGTGGTAACATAGTTGCGAGGAGAGTTCAGATGGAATACTGATAGTGAATATTCTCTAGTAAATGTAATATCTTGGAAGTGTATAAATATATTATTAGCCTTTGCGTGATGTATGACTAAGATATATAAGTTGTTTATTTCTTGTATGTAAGATGATTATGGAAATAGTTTTTGAATAGTATTTTTTAAAAAGTAGCGCATTATAACTTTTATGATCTGTTTAATTGCCCATGGCTATACTTTAGATATGATATATTCTTCCCTGGTTTGATACTACATTCACAAAAGGTATAAATGGTTGGTGTGTTTTGGTAAACCAAACTAGTAGCAAGCAATGAAGGATTAGGTATTTAATTCATTTTGTTTTTTTTTTTTTTGTGCATGTGTGTTGGGCGAAGTTGGTGACTAGCTGGCTGCTTACCGTCGCAAAACCAGTAGGCACAATGAACAGTGTTGATGGCTGGTGGGCTCTGATTGGCTAAAACCCTGCTCATACGTCATAACCTACTAGCTGGTGTGGCAGGTGGCTGGCGTCAGCCAATGATTATGAAGTTCTATGTCGAAATCGGAGCATACGCAGAATGTACAACTCCCGAGGCCGCAAAGTAAATGTAAATAAAGTGAGCATTAAGTATCGGTAGTTAAAAAGAGTATTTCATGTAACTGTTTTTAAAAATGTTAAACCATTATCCCAGACGATTGATTGATGGTGTCCAGCAAAAGCCAATGCTATTTAATTTTAACCACACAAATTAAAAATACATAAAAAAAAAGAAAATGTATAGGGCCCTGTAGGAGACAGTAGGGTCTCCAAAACCACTGACAATTATACCACTCCTGTAAGACGAGTCTTTGAACTAGCTCACCAGCAATCTTAAATATCATTGCGACAGGTATTTTTCAGAAAGGTTGATGCCATCTGCTTCCCCCTAGCCTGTTTGTCCGCCATCGCCGGCAGGTGCTGCAGCTACCAGCAATCTGCTGGGTGCTCGGGAGCACTGGCTGGAGAGTGCGTCGCAGCAGCAGAGGAGTGCTCGTGGTGTGAGCAGGTAGGAAAGTGCAAGTGCCGAGCAAGCCATGCACGCATGTGTCTTAAACGGAGACCCTTGCAAAATTGGGCGTATGTGAAATGTTTAATTAAGAAACGCTCTAGGACGCCTGTTCACAAAACTGCAAGTAACGGAACTCTGCAATATTTTGATGCCCCTGCAGGCTTTAATTACAGCGTTTTCCATTGTCTATCATTTGTCATTTTCACATGTTTCACCCCTATTTCGTTTCACAGAATGTAATCTGTTTATTAAAGGGTTCCTATGCCAAGGGTAATTGTTTTTGAAAGAATTGTAGTGTTTCAAGCTACGTGGATATGTTTTATGGAAGTTTGTGTGTAAGAAAACAGTCTGCGTGGCTGGCCTGCCTGCCAAACCTCTGCTGGTACGCCGTGCAGGACAGCTAGTAATACCGTGGTGTCTCGAGGAGTTGCATTTTGAACGCTTGGGCGGCACTTCACAGTAATAGACATTAATTTACCAGAATCTTTGTTTACTTCGCAGCCGCCCAAGATTCTCCACTCCTCGCTTCCCATGGAATAACACCACCCGGGAAGGCTCAAGTTTTCATGTAAATTCGTTGTCACCTTCGGGCCGTTGTACAGTGTCACCCTGCCGGTGGGTTGAGCCCGGCACCGTGTATAAGTTGCTTCCTGGAGGAGCTATTGATAAAACCCAATGATTCAACGTAAAATGGTATGCATTTTCATTCGGGTTGCCTACGTGCCATAGGAGTGCGGATTTCCACCTTTCCCGCCAATCATTAAGGGTCATGTATCAGTGTTGTGTATTATCTTTCAGTGTTTTTATCTATGTATAACTAATTATGGGTGTGTGAACTGCCGCAAGATCTCGCTGCGCGGGGTTTCAGTAACATAACTGTTTTTGTGTTAATCTTTATGGTAGGAGCACCGGGAGGACACCACCCGTACGTCCTTGGCACACGACCTGGAGAGGAGAAGAGTCTGTTCAGCACTAGGTAGTTGGTGTTTCACTTAAAATACCTGGCACCCGTCACCTACAAGTCGAAGAGTTGGTGAGAATCTACAGTACATTTACCTGTCCCACTCCCAACCTTAATGAACACCACTTTGCTCCACTACCTTGCCACCAAGGTAACCTGTATTCCGTGGTTGGCTAACTAACGACCAATCAGAGTCCACCACCCATCAGCACAATTCATTGTGCCTAGGGCGTAAGAACGCCAAAAATAGTTACTGTTTTATATCCTACCCTGGAGTTTGGCAAAGGGAAGTTTTTTCACAGACTGGTCAAATTGCTAAACTGCGATATAAACACAAAAAGTTAAGTTTTGGGGTATTATAGAGTTACTCAGACATGAAATATAAAATTACAAATGAAATTATTTCTATTGACACTATCGGTACCAATGTTAAACCCACGTCTCCTAAGGGAGCTAGCAGAAATTTTCAGAATAATATTGTAAATATTGTATGGTTTATTCATGTTATTTTCCTTGTAATTATTTTCACGCACACAGATGTTCCTGCCCGGCTTTTTAAGACGGTGGGTGGAAAGTACAGTGGCTAAATGAAACTAGCAGGATACCAGTGACAGGCGTGGTTTCTCTCTGAACTGATGTGGGCATTTTAACTTTCCCCTACAAAGATTGTCATTATTTAATTTGCTTTTTTCAATGCATGGTTGCCTTCGCCTGCTGTATAATTAATATTATTAATTACTATTATAGTGTACATAGCTATGCATCCCATTGTTTTCATTGAATATGTTAATGGTCCATATTTGTGGGTACCTTCCTTTTACCTAGTTCAGAGTAAACAATATTTTATTTAACTTTTCATAATGCTCCCAGGTAATAAACGTCCCGCTCACCGATTAGTGCAGGTGGAACCAATAATCTTAGATTTCCTCCAGCCTGAGCTAGGCCAAGTGACCATCTGACCTCCCAGTGTGTAGAACACTCAAAACAGTCAGGTCAATACCTCGGCCATCATCTCAATCCCAACCTGTTTAAGGCAGGATCTAGGTGATAACGGCTGCTGCCTGGAGTTTTGAGATTATTTTGTTTTAAAGGACCACCACGTATTGCAATTATTTTTTTTTAATATTTGCATCACCTTTTATTTTAAGCTGAAAGGGAAGTACAGAGCGGAGTTTTCTTGATAGCCCTAGCATGAACAAGGTCGTACTATTCCAGAAACACCCCGAGATGCCCAGCCCTTCAGTGGGATATAACCCGGGACCATACACTTGATTATCCCTAGCTTTGGTCCAAGTCTGAACAAGGCCAGACAGGGGAAGCAGCGGACACTGCCCAGTGAGTTCGGAATATGTAGTAGTGTAAATTATTTATTATTGTTTGAGATGCCTCGTGACACTAAAGTGTGTCAACGTAATTTAAGACTGTTAGCTTGACGAGCACTACGAGAATTAGATGTCCTACTTGCTAGTATACCATCATCTAGTGCAAGTGCAGTTATAGAATCAGAATCATTATTCCGACCCGGAATTAAATTAGACAGTCCCACACCCTCTGTAGGAGAGGCAATATTGCAGGGTGGAAACTCAATACTACGATTGGATTGGTCCCACTACACAGTTGACTATCTTACCCTAGAACCATAGCTTACAGAATTATTACAGCCCCTTCCGTCCACTCCAAAAGTAGGACCTTTTGGCCCTACGTGCCAAGTGCACACATCGGCTGGTAAGCTTATCAATGTCCACATTCCCTCTCAAATGACTATTCATTGTAAAGTAGTGAACCCCACAGCTGACTTTGTGCTGATGCACATACCCACTAAACCAGCTCCCTACAGAGGATGCCGAAAGCCTGAATCCTAAATCGTCTTGTTAGAATTGTTCCCAATTTACGTGACAACTTTTATGCCGAACATAACCAAACTCCCACGATGGGAGATGTATTTGGTTAAACTCACTCTAGGGCTTGAATCCCCTCCTCCTGGCAAGGTAACTCAGCTTAAAGGGCACAAATTCCCACCTTCCAACATGGGAAAATCTATTACCCTGTCAGGATAGATATTTCTCATACTACTCATTCCCAAAGAGAACCTCAAACCCCTTTATCCCAGGAGGGAATTCAGCATACCCAATTCTTAGAATTAATTTCAGAGAGAGAAAGTTGCATCAAACCATAGATAGGTGAAACAGCAAAGTGTGGGCAGAAACTGAATAACTGTGTCATAGTGACACTGATGCAAAAAGCATAGTTGGTTTGAGCGCTCGACTGTGGTAGTTTGTGCTGAATCAATTCGGAAAATGTTTGCATGGTCAATTGTGTACCTTACATACAAACTGCAACAGCACAATATTGATTGATCAAAACATAGCTTAACTGACTCATGTTGTCTTTTACAACAATGGAGATAGATGAATTCCGCTCCATCCCTAGGTTAGTTTTGCTTAGGAGTCAGAGGTTTGTATTTCCATTTGTATTGAGGTAAGATGCGATTGTACTGCCTGCCATGCAAATTGTTTTATCCCCGGTCCACCGTAACAATGCTTAGAGGCAAGTTATTTTACTCCCTGCTAGATAGCACTAGTAGGAGGATTATCGTTTTCATCCCTTCTACCGATTGGTGACGTCAGATAGGCACGTCATGCATTCACTACCACTCGCTCTGTGACCACCCCTTGCCTTAGTGAAGCCAGCCAATCAGCATGGGCAGCAGCCCATTTTATTATAAAAGGAGACACAGCATCCATCTTCAGACCAGTCTTTGTTCCTAGCGCCAGTCTCAGGACCTGACCAGATTGCTCCAGTTATCTAGCAGGCATTGCTTGGACAGTGACCACTCGATTTTCGTTTAAGTCCCGATGAATGGGTTTTGCTTTCTGTGCTGGCTGCTCAGAATTTAACTTGCTTTACGATAGCAGACTTGCCAAATTTTACGAAAACACCTTGAATTTTTTCCGAATTTCAATACTGGAAAAATTTTTAGAGTAAATATTTACTAAAGACGAGACATTCGATACTCCTTGATACTGGGGCGTATCAAAAGTATTGAGTATCCCGACGTTCTTATTGATACATTTGCTTGATATGTGAAATGTCTTATTATCGACCCGTGTATGGCTTGGTCCATCATTTTCCCAATTGTCATGAAACAGCACCGTTGTCAGTTTATTTTCGTCCTGCAGTGTGTAGTTTACTAGTTTCGTAAAGCCAGTGAAGTGTCGTATTTATTTAATGATTCAGCTAATTATTTTGTATAGATGGCAGAGAAGGATTGCACAGAACAAAATGTATTCAGGAGTTGCAAAATAACACATTTAGGAAAACTACTTCACCAAGAAATATTAATGTTCCAAGTGCATTTAATATTTGAATTGGTACTAACTACACATATATCACATTTTCTTTTGGTAAGGTTAAAACATGAAAGGTTATATTAATAGTTTTACTGTAGCCGTGCCCGAATTGACAAATTCGTTATTTCGTGACTGGTATGTATCAATTTGTACGTTGTCAGCTGTCACTTGTTTTTATTACTCGCGGCATCACAGTATTACATACTACATAAACAATGAAAAATATTATCTAAATTTATTGCTTAAAATGGGCGTAAAATTTCTATAATCATCATTGGAATGCTACAATTACATTATTAAATAAGAAAATAATGAATTACGCAATGACTTAAGAAATTTTCTTGCGGAATATATAAACAAAGCCCAACACTTACTTTAAAGCGGCCTAGTGTGTTTTATGTACAGTTTGTTTTAAAAATAATTTTATTTATGCACATGTGCATGTGTTTTAAAGTAAAAACAAATGTGGCGCTGATACTGTCATTTTGTAGGCCCATACAAATTGGATAACATGATAATTTTGACTCTCCCATTAAATAAATAGGTAATTAAAAGTGATAGTCTCATGAGATGAGGTGCAAAACAAAGCTGTCTCATTAAAGACATTGAACTAAAGTCTTTCCCAACCCCATTCAAACCCACTGGCAATAAAATTAACGAAGTCACAGCAAAATGACTTTGCTATAACAAAAAGATAGGTTGGAATGGTAATCTACATTGATCATATCATTTATTTACACTCATTGTTTTCTTCATAGGCAGATCAGCCGTTAACAAGACAAGGATACACTGTGGGCACACTAAGTTTTATAGCTGAAATACTGAACAAATGTTAAATTATATTAAATTTTCATTGTGAAATTATGGAAATCTTATTACTTGAAATTAAATCTGAATGTTAAGAAAATTAATTTATGTGAAATTGCAGTGGGTAATTTACGTGTGTTTCAATAGTTTTTATCCATTTTACTGATTGGAAACTTTAAAAGGTGGCAAGTCTGCCATAGTTAGGATCTCCCCCTGTTTTGTATCTTGCAAACCCTGACCACCTTGCAGTACAGACGTGTCTGTAGGTATCATCCTGGAGTCCTTTTCAGGACTCATCCTGACACCGCCACGCTTAGTATTCCAAGCCATATGTCAGTATCTGAACGTAACACCGTTCTACACGAATAACACGTCCAACAATGCAAGAGGAGATCGCTTAAACATTCAGCGCATCACACCCCACATTCCCCCAGTTCATTCACCGGTTGCCTCTACCGGCCTGTTCAGTGCTGTACTCTAGCTTCCCGGCCAAGACTTGTGTGGTCGACTGTAGTTAGGGTGCATTCACCATGTGTGTTTCCACTTAAAAATAAACGTGGGTCAGCCTTCACTTTGAGTTTGCTTCCTTCAGACTAAGTACTACCTTGACCATAGTTACCCTCGTGTAAAAATACTGCATGTGATCCCGGGAAACATACTCATTCGAACCATCACACTGAGCCTTTTACCCATTCACACTCAACCTGGCAGCCCTTCTCGTCAACCTCGGTTGGTGATGAGCCACACAGGTACACTATCCTGTACCAGTTTGTCAGCTCGTCCATTGGTCTCTCCACTCCTTTCGGAACCAAGAGAAGATGACAATCCCTGGGTTGGGAAGAATCGGACACGATCATACAGCCGTGTGCGACCTTGCACAGGTGAGGCCCGACTTCCAGCATGAACTGCATTACGTGCCAGACATTGGAATACGGTGTCTGCCAGTCTCCTGCCCACACATAATATTGCGATCACATAGCCTGCCATCTTGTTATAGTTGTAGGAGGGTAAATCCGTATCCTTATGGCCTATTCCAAGAGGAGGGATTCAAGGAGAGGGTTAGGCAGATTCTCCTGGCTTCTGGTTGTCTGCAGGAGTTAAAGCCTGCCTTGGTATCACACTTAGCTAGTCTCGATCTTAAAAGTCAAGTCCAGGCACTGAGGCATTTGCAAGAAACAGTTGAACCGGAGGTTCCCAGAGATTTGTTCACCGTACCTAATAGCACCAGCCCAGCAGCATACCCTTGGTGGATTGTAGAACATTTGAACTAACTAGAGCAACCTGCGACACCTGTCTACCTGGTTCCTGAAGTACTGCGCCCCCACCCATCTTCCGACACCTATTATTACACTCCCGTAGCACGTCACCCAGGTATCGTCAAGAAATTAGTGGCACCTAAACGTAGAGTTGTTTACCCGCTCCTGATTTTGTCCCCTGCCACAAAGTGACCCGACCAGTTCTATAAAGAGGGAAAGCACCAGTCCCCACCAGGACAACCCCCCCCCCCCTTGCAATATAGGAGTGCCTGGCTTAGCTCCCAGCCAAAAAAGGTGGATGCCACCTACTGTCTCAGATAAGTGAGTATCCATTCCCATGTGCATTATACATCATAACATTTCCCTAACCTCAACAGCATCTGTGGAGAAAACTAAATTTGAAAAGGATGAGTACGTTATTTCAACCAAACTGGCTTTTATGATGGGAAATGTGAATAAATAATAAAATAGAGCTGGGCAGGGTAGATAATTTGGGCTCGTAAAAATTTTGGGTGGGAACTGGGACAGGATTAGGAATTTGTCTGTACACGAACTATGTAAACAAACGGTAGTGAGTAAATAAAACAAAAAACAAACATAGAATAAAATAATGTTTATTACCAAATTAATGTCTCTTAGGGTGCGTTTACACAGTGATAGTAACTACCACGATAGTAGCTATCAAGAAAGTGTATGTAAGGAACATGCTGAGATAGTTAACCTCAAAAGGGACATTGATAGGCATTACATTTATATCCTTTTGTCAAAAGGTTGGTATTTGTTGGTGTAGTTAAATAGTGACAGGATAGTAATAACATGTAAACGTATATTGTTCCAGTGGTTTAGTATATGACAATAAATATGCTGTCAATACTGTTGCGTTATACCTGTATGATATACGTCTTGTCATACTGCTACATAGTGTAAGAACAGTGACAGATATTAACAGAATCCAAATAATTCTGCAATGTTACTGTCAAAGTGAACACACGTACAAATTTGTGACCCACACTATCACGATAGATATTGATACTACACAGTTTACACTATAATAGTTGCATGTTCTGTAACGACAGTTATGATCACTATCTAGCTCAAGCTGATTTCGTGATAGTGCAACAGTAACTCATGCATTACTACCGCAGTGTAAACGCACCCATAGATATAGGTTACCGCACTACAAATTACACAGTATTTAAACTTTCATTCAAATTACAAGTTTATCAATAAAAAAAATTTATATTGAATGAAAATTTAATCGTGTTACATCATACAATCTCACGTGCCGGTGACTAGTAGAATAAAAACACAAGTAGTACTGTTCCTAATGACTGTCGTTGGGCAATATTCTACGTCACGTGACGTGCTTGCCAATAATGTACCACCACAGATGAAGATGTGTCACGTTCGGCAACTGTTCGGACGTAGGTTCAAGAAGCATGTGGCCATAGAAATGTAGGATCTTTCAAATTTTTATGAGCTTACATGAAAATGCATTTGCATCCCCGCCAATTTAAATGTGATTTTACATGTGTACATTTGATATACCTTTTGGCACGCAATGAAATTATTTGGTAGCGTTTCTAAGTAAGAATTTCACAAAAATAAACAAAGTTAAAGAGTGCGTTTCATAGCTATCTCAATTCTTAAACAAAACGGGCTTAAAACTGCAAATGTTACTTTCTTATATTGCTTGTGAGTAGTATGCAGTAATTCAGCTGCTAAAATACGCGCAGAGAAAAGTGTTTGTTTACGGACGACTGAACACCATTATATAAATAGAAATTCCTTTTTGTTTTTAAAATATATAGGGCCTACTTCACGTTTCTGAAACAAATTTTTTACTTACAAAGCGATGGACGGCAGAAAAAATACCATTTGTGGAACAGAAATACGATTTATTATGTGGAATAAGCAGTTATTTATTTTAGAAAGCCACACCGAAGATTGTTTGCATATGATGACCGGTGGCAAACTTCGTATGCATTATATTCATGTGAAACCATCAATACTCATAGGTACAGTGACTTCCATTTATTTCTTATTTACTAATGGTGGCAAGATTAGGGTCATAAAGGCCCACTCTTATATGTGTGCTGTAGAACACATAAATAATAACAAAATAGCATAAATTATTTTTATACCGAAAAATTTACGGGAAAATTATTTCCGCCCGACCTTTCGGGAATATAAATTTCCAGAATTTTTTCCGAAAAGTTGGGATCCCGCCCAGCAACTTATTGAGTGCACTCTCTTTTTATGTTCATATAACCAAAAAATTATGTGTAAGCTATAACAGTTTTGTTCAAGCAATTTTGTTTTTACCATCACCAAATATTTTAGAACTGTAAGGTATGGTATCGAAATTGTGGTGGAATCAACTATAAGGTTTTGGAATTGGAATCTACAATCTGAATCTAAGGAAAATTTATATTTTGACAACATTCCAATAAGTGAAAGTAATTTTAAAATGAGAAGGGAAGGAGGTGAAGAAACCAACCCACTCTAATTCCTATATAAAATAAAAATGGGCAAATTTCTAAGAAAAAAAGTTGTACCAACCCATTCCCTGTACTGTACTAACATCGCACACATACGCTATATATCAAATGTTATTCCAGTTCTGCATGCATATTGAGGTATACTTGAAAGAAGGATTCTATAGATGTAATGAAAAATTGTTTTATGGTTCCCCAAAAAAGGGTCCTCATTTTAGGGGTTTTGGAATCGAGAGTTGACTGTACTTTCACATGCATTACTTTCTATTTAACCAACTTCAAAACCAGGTGAATAGCAAAAACAGAACTTAAGTCAGCAGCTTGGTTCTACTTGGTACTTGCTACAGATGATTGCAGCAAGCCTCATTCTGACACTTTTCAGTGCTCGCTACATACATGGTATTTTTACAGCATACGATTCCCTCCGTATAATGCACACCTTATGAATGTTAGTACACAAATATAATGTACATGTTGTGTGCTAGAGATGCAGTACATCACAAACTGAATACGAATGACAAATTACATAATACGGTATACATAATAATTTCTAGTGGTGGGACAAACCATGCTTTCGATACTCAATAGTTTTCAGCTCGATATCCTTGATATTCGATACTGAGTAAAAAAATATTCAATAATGCAATCAAATTTTTGTAAACTACATTTTCATTGTTTTCTACTAAATTTATGATAAAGTTTAAAATCAAAGAAAAATCATGCAAGATAATACTACAGATGATGGAAACAAATTTGAAATTTATATAACTTAGCAGTAAGCCTGTCAAATGTTAAAATTTTTTAAATACTTAACTTATATGATACTAAAAAAGCACTTTAGGCATGTAAATTTTCTAACTAAGAAAGCTTAATAATTTGTATCTAGAAAAACTAGTATTAAATTTTTTTCTGGATTAAGTTAGATAGAGGAAATGTGGGATTTGTTTATCGCCAGATAAAAAATAATAGCAACTCTTCTGCTACCGGAAGCAAGATAAATTTATTATTCTGTCTGTTGTTTTGCATTGGTCGTTTTCACAAATTGTGTATAACACGTACAATAAATATGAAATAAAGTTTGTAAAAACAAATGGCACATAAAAAAAAATTTTGTCCTTGCATTCAGGATAACGAACATAAATTTTGACAGTTCTATAAACTTAGCATAACCACAACGTATCCTTGCGCCACATATGCTCTGTTTATGAATAAAACTATGAGCGTAAACAAATGCTATGATCAATGTACGTTACTATTCCAACCTACCCAGTTTTTGTTATTGTTAAGTTATACTGCCGGGCCTCCATTAATTTTATTTCCAGTGGATTGGATGGGGTTGGGAGAGACTTTAGTATAATGTCTTACATGAGAGAGCATTTTTCTGCACCTCTTCTTACAAGACTGTGGCCATGTAAGAATTGACAGGTTTTGTTGACAAAATGATCACATGACCTGATTTTGTATACAAAAATGATGACGCATTTGGTAATTTGGTATTACGTATTTTGTATCTAGCGGACATTAGCAAAAATACAAAATTACATCAGTGCAATGTTATTTTTTAAACATGTGCGCAAATGGGTAAACAAAATTACTTTTAAAACAAATAACCATACATAAAATACACTAACAATGTTTTAAAAAGCAAGTAGGCCTAAGTCTCACTCACTCACTCACTCTCTCACTCACACTCTCTCTCACACTCTCTCTCACTCTCTCTCACACACACACACACACACACAAATAAATAAAAGTTTTGTTTAAAGTTGTTATTGCATAATTTATTATTTTCTTATTTATCAATGTATTCATAGTATTCCAGTGATGATTGCAGAAATACTACGTTTGTTTTAAGCATTAAATTTTGATAAAAATATTTTGCACTATTAATGTAATAATGTGTTGCCACGACTGCTAACCACGTGACTGTCGACAACATCCGAATTTATACCTATAAAATCGCAACTTTACAAAATAACTAAATAACAATATTTGTCAATTCGGGCATAGCCTGTATCATCTTTAATAACATATTTTTTTAGTGGACGAGTCAAAAATTTTCTCATATGAAAGAAGCATTCAAATTAAACCTGTCAAGTTTTAACCTCACTGAAAGAAAACGGGATAAAGGCCTGGCTACAATCACTGTAAGAATTAACAATAAAAAATTGAACCCACACTTGTGTATGGGACCAGCTACAACACAACATAACGACGTAAGATGGTGACCTGCTTGCGGTAGCGGTGTAAAGAGGATTGAATATTTTCAATTTTCTTATGTATAGTTCTGGCCAATTATGAGACAATATTTCCAACCACGAGAGTCAGTGCAGCGCAAGCTTGTAACAAGAACATAGTTATTAAATTAACTTTGCAATACAGTTCAGATTTCCATTTATTTAAATAGTCAACGCAATTATTAACATGTATATCACATCCAGAAACAAGATTCCTGCAAAACTTTTTTCATCGCAAGTAGATAAAAATAAATATCAGGTTAGCCAACACACTGTTTGAAAATATCCACAATACATGCACAGCCTGTCTTTTTTTATGCTCGTTTTCATTAGCAACGTAACAGTTTTCTTACTGCGGTTGTAGTCAGTACATTTTCATACTCCCACGGTAACGCCACTGTTATTTTAATATGGGAAAGCTATGGTGATTGTAGCTTAAGCTTAAAAATGTATTCGTATGGTAATTCGAATATTAAACACATTCGGGACATAAATATTTTTGGAGAATTTCGTTTTCCATACAATACATGTAATATTTTTACACTGCAAAAAGAGTTGAAATGGCATTTTTTTATGCCACGTACATTTAAAACATTCTAATAATCGTTTCAAAATACGTTATTTACAATACACAATGACTTGCTGTTCGTAATTCCTATTTACAACTCCTGAATACAAGTTGTTCTATTGCAATCCTTACTGTATGTTTCTCTGCCATTGACACAAAATAATTAGCTGAATCATTAAATAAATATGACACTTCATGGACTTTCGGAAACTAGTAAACTGCCAAAAACAAAATTAATGGTGCCACTTTCTGACAATAGGGAAAACGGCGGACCAAGCATCTAAGCCATATACACGTGTCTATAAAAAGTATTGATATGCATGTCACGATACTCAATACTTTCAATACTGCCCAGTATTGAGGGGTATCAGGTATCAAAGTATCGAATGGCCCATCTGTAATAATTTTACTTATGAAGATTGTAGTAAATTACGGTAACCCTAAAACTTCAATGGTAGTTCATTTCTCACAGTGTTCATTTTGTCCTGAGGTGTCTGTTGAAAGGGCACTTAAAAAAATAATTTATTCTACAGTATATCCTAAATCTAGGCAAATAAAATGGAAAGACACGAACTTTTTGCTAACCTTCTCATGTATTTTAACCATGGTGTAGTGTACTGTACAGGTACTGCACATATGCATGACAAAATAAATTTACAAATTAACACACATTTTTTCCTCGTGTTTTTATCAACTTGTTGCCACTAAAATTGAAACAAGCTGCAATGTTTTTATCCTGACAATAATTTTACAAACTTATGCAAGTATCAGCAAATATTTTTCTCAAACACACAATTTATTCAAGAAAGTAAATAATTTTAAATGGTCCTCATATATACAATTCTAGACATGAGCTACACAAATTACAATGTCTGTGACAAAAGTCTATGCAACCTGTAGTCAAACTTGCAAATATACACTTTACCAACCAAGGTTCACATAATTCATATACTAAGTAAGAACTTGTAATGAAAGAAGAAATAAATTTAACAAATGAAATACATACTTAACTGCCCATCTACAGGATGTACAACTTAAAAATAGATGCAAAACACGAGCATTATTAATCAACAACACAAAATTTATAACACAGAAACATATCCCAAAATATAAAAGGCAAATATCGCTTAACTGAGAAAAGCTGATAGTTTAAAGCTGTTCTGTAAAATAAATTTTAACTTACATTGGCATCTTCGAAAAGCAATCAGCTCGTACATCGGTGGGAAAATTCAATTTTGAGTAATACACCTCATCACACTTGTGGATAACAGAGATGATATCAACTGTATAAAACTGCTATATAATTACATTATCTGCATATTTACACACTACTTATATAAACTACACATATATAACAAAACTCAATTTTAAAATAAATATCTATGCTCTCCAAGAATACTTACAAAATAAAATTATTACACAATGCAGGTCAGAAATTATAAATAACATTTTATAAACAACATTCATAAATAAGATGAGAACTAGCTAACAATCCAGCTACAAAAAATACACAGGATAAAATGACAGAAAATGTATTAGCACTCCGACACTGCTGAACACTAAACTGCGCTGTCGGAGATAAAGTGGAAGACCCAAAATATTTCATGATGTATTATTGAATATGTACAAAAGAGCTGTGGCAACGCATGTCAAACTATTACCACTGCAATATCACTTCTTTACTTCAAACACTTCAAGCTGCAAAACAAATACATAGTATGTACATACTGTATTGTAACTTTGCGTGTTCCAGGAACAATGTCACCCCACTAAGGAAGGTTGCCCATTTATAGTAATATCAAAAATGCACACAGTAAACATATTCATCCTACTAAGGGTTTCATAAGGCAGCAAGTTACAATTAATAAAAAAGTGCATGCACCAATCTGGGGTTTTGTTAGCAACACTTTTCATGTATTCAAAAGTATACTGCGTAATCTATCTACTTTCAAAAATATCAAAATTACTTTACCATTCACTACACCTGTCTCAAAAGTTGTCCTCGAAAAGTTACAATACTCACATTCCCTATCTGTCTCTCTCTCTCCCTCTCCCCCCTCCCAGTATCTATCTGGCTCCCCCCTCTCTCTATCTCTCTCTCTCACACACACACAAACACACACATGTACACATCACAATCTGTAAATTGGAAATCTCCACCACAGTAAATTGACAAAATCTGACAACTTTGAAATCCTTGAAGTTAATTCCACAGACTTTAGGGAACTGCCCTATTATCTTTCTTTGGAAAACAATCACGGTGTAACACTTCTGATGCTTATGGCCAAAAACATGAATCTTAAAAACGTGACACTGCAATTAACACATCAAAAGGCAAACTCGAATTATTTCAAAATTATAACGAAGTATCAAGAATAAATAAACATTGTTAGTTAAATTCCCCAATAGTTGGAAAAATACCGAAATAGCCTACAAAAATAGAGTTTGTATTTTCTATAATTTTATTTAATTATAAAAAATCACAAAATTATTTGAGAAAGGGAGGAAAGAAAGAACATACAAGAATAAAACAATGCTAAGAGATTCAACTTGTGCACTGATAAACTAGTAAACAAAGCTTGTGCACTTAGGCCATGTTAAAACCTTGCAACAGTCACTACTGAACTTACTCTCAACTGTGCTGCTGTCAGTATACAAAAACAACATTCAGAATTTCTTCCTACTTTGTGGGTATCAACAAAATTTCTATTTTTGCAAAATTATCTGAGCAGTTAAATGTCTAGGCTGTCCACAAATCCATAAAAAATTCATTAATAAAATAAAATAATTACATGTTACTATTATTGTACAAATGGGCATGCACAAACCTAAAAATACTACTACTGCTACTACATCTTAACTTTGAAAATATCTAGAGTATTTTAGGATTTGTACTGGATCCACCCACAAAAATCAGTGTTGGGTTCCTCCGATGTACAATTAAACTTTACTGTCAATATTCATTACACAATGGCATATTGCACAGAATACTGATATATAGTTTAAGAGTTGAGAGCAAAAGTGTTATCATAATGTGATACTTGTGTTTGTAAGAGGCTGTTATAAATAACACCTACTGAATCTTGACTCTCTGACTAAGACTGTCAAGATTCCTGAAATTCCATAAATGTTACCTACTGATGCCATAAGAGACTGATAAATTTCTCTTAACTGCAATGGGCAATAACTTTTCTCAAACGTCAATAATATCACCTACTCCTACCATGAAATTAGACAGTGGTAGTGCGCGAGACCATGCTGTCATGCTGTAGCACTGACCAATTTTTCATTCAATTTGACAAATATTTTATTTCATCAAAGTTTTAAGTATGAAGTTTTATTGAATTAAAATTGATGCTCTTTTCTACAGATTGGTCAAACATTTGAATTTCGAACCAAACCTGAACTATAAGGTTATGTTCGGTTTGGTTCAAAATTTATTGTAATGTAAAAGTTTGGTTCGAAAAATTTACACGAGTTCATGTTCAGCTCGAAAATTTGCCAAAACCAAAGAATATTAACGAACTTTGAAACAAACTTATTTCACCTCAAAGGTATACCTTTTCTCACATTAGAAAAAATTTGGCCATTACAGTTTGCAACTATTAGTGGTGGAACTGTGCAGGTTGTGTGCGTATGTTTTTATTGTTCAAGTTACATGTTTAAACAATTATAGGTGAATTTGTGAATGTGATTAAAAATGTTTATTTGGGTATATGCTTGAACAAATAGGGCCTCAGCTGTGAAGGTTGTATGTACATATGTTTTTAAATTCGGTTACGTGTTGTTCTATTAGATATGGAATTGTTAAGGTGGTTCCACGTGTTTGTTTTTGTTTTGTTATCCTTGAACAATTAAGGTCTGAACTATGCAGGCGTAATGTTTCAATAAAGCATTATTTGAAGTTCAGTTCATGTTCGGTTCAAGTTGCATGAATTATAGCACGGTTCGGTTTGAGTTCGGTTCGTGGACAGTTTTGAAGGTATGGTTAAAGTTCAGTTTGATAAAATTATTTTACGTTAAGTTCTTGTTCAATCTGGTGCCAAAATCTGGGTTTATCCCACTGCCACTATTCTCCTTTAAGATCCAATATTTCTTGGTTAGAGTTATTTGTTGCCAGAGATAATTACATACAGGTTTTTAGCTTTGTGCACACCGCCTCAGTACTCTACTGTGGCTAACCATGGCTGCAGCTCCTTTATTCAGTCCCTCGTGTTCACCAGTCGTAAAGAAATATGGGAGTCTCGTCCTTATCTAACCCTCCTCTGTGCTCCCTCAGTTTCTGCAAACACATAGGAAACTTAACAGCTCTGCGAGCTCGATTCATACGGCTAAAAAATGTTCAAACTAAACCTGCCGTCTCTCAAAATCTATCAACTCAAAATATTTTCAAAATTTTACTGGGAAATCTCTACAGGATTTCACATGTAATTCCATTTTGGAATTCCCTGACCTCTACCTATTTTCCAATAAGAATCATAACATTTTCCGAACCTATCTTCAAGACTGAAACCTTCTGAAATGACATTTTTCCACTACTTACAGTACAAATATGCTATAGGTGAAGAAGAATTAAATTACACTGCAACACACCAAGCAAGCAGGAGCAACATTTTATTCAGCCTATCAATATTTCTTGTGTTACATGCTTCTGTCTTCACAGGAGTGCCAATTTCAAACACACAAATACTTTATTTTGTATGTATATGCCCCACGTCACAAGGCAAATGTGTATTTTTGCCAGTTCACAAACTAAAAAATTGAAATCTTACAATGCATATGCTCATTATTACATTATTCTGCATTCACACAACAAACAACTTTTGCACAGTAGCAATTATTTAAATTTTCGCTGAAGCAAATGAAAATTCCCCGACACTTCCTTGTCACATGAAATTCCCTGACTTTTCCCTGTTGATGGACATCCTGTCTCTAATATTTTCTAACCATGATGTAATGATAATATTTTCTTAAATAAAACTATTTTTATAGTAAAAAATTGTAAAACAATGGGTCTGTTGATTGTTTTTCTGGACTTGACCAGAAAAAAATAGCAAGCAAAAAAATTTCTTGTTGTTAGGTATAGATATAGTGTGAAATGAAGCATTTACCCTCATGATTTCCTTGTTATGGTGTATAACTTCAAAAATATTTCAACCGACTAGAAGGGCGGCATCTACAAGCTCACTGGTTGAACTCTGTTTTCAGTTATCTTCCGTTACTCTTCTCTAATTTTGTATCTGCATACAGTTAAAATAATGTTGCTAGTTATGAGATAAATGTTTACACTGTAGCATACATTAATACTGAACCCAAGAATCACAAGTAAGAGAGCGTAAGCATATTTCACTACAGCAATTTACACAATTTTGTTTTCAAATCACACTTGCCTCAACCAGTTAAATTCACAATTCACATTTTCGTAATAGTTTGCTATAACTGTTGTCATTTACAAACATTGATGCGTAACTATATATGCATTTATTCCTAATTAAATAATGTGTACATAAATATACCTGACAGAGATGCATTCTCAATTTTAAACATTTAAATCCTTTGCATCTATCCATTTTGCTGTAGCCGAACATGAAGTCTATACAGTTCATTGGTTGTGACAAGTCAACAAATGTACACTATGAAAAAAATTCAACAAAAAGTAGATTATACAAATGTTAAACCGTTAGGTTTACTTTTTGAGTAATAATGTGGAGTTAATAACCCTAAACGCTGTTTAATTCAAATAAAATACAGTACAATATTTAAATCCATATGCAGAATTATTCATTGCTCACTGCTGCTAGGTGTATTGAGGAAATACCAAAAAGTAATTGTCAAGTACACACACACACATGCACGCATGCACACAAAAAAAACCCATAGCTTTTAGCACTATATATGCTCTAATTCAGGTTCGTATTTAAAATCCACTTACTTCCATTGCATATCAAATAATGATTAACGATTATACTGCATATTAATACATCTTTGGAAGAAAACAATGTAAACAAATTTGTTTTAATTATAATAATTTAGCAGAGTTAATAGTTTGCAAACAGAACATTACACACCAGGTCTTTTAACAATAGCTTACGCACATCAATCCAGCTTTGTATCAGATAATTATTAACACCAACATAAACTTTCATCACCTACCTAACAGGACATACTGCATTTTTGAAAAAGTTATACGTTTTAAAATTCAGGTAATTAAAATTTTAAAACGGTTGTTATTAATACTTGGTCGCATGTTTTCAAATGTGTAGCGCAAGTTTTGAATTTGGTGGCAGAGTATTAAAATTGCTCCAATTAGTGCTGACATACGCAATGTCCCAAAGACATTTTCCAGCTTCTCTTGAGCCCAATTAGGTTTCAAAATAACATACCAGGTATTATCTTCATGACTTGCAAGTGTTTTGTCTTATCACAATAAAACAAAAGACAAATTGTAACTTGGTAAGGGGAAAATTTTTGCACATGGTACTACTTTTTTTCCCCCAGGAGAATAACTTAGAATAGTGGTAAAATCACGGAATAAAACCAGTCATGTGATGGAATATTCAATAGGAATATTTTAAAATGTTATCTGACATACCATTAAGTTTACCAGATAAATTTCAGACTGATAAGTTATTTTTACTAAGAATGCAAATATTTTTTACAAAACAGCTTATACATAGATGGCCCACTAAATCTCGTATTTTTGGGATGGGGGAGGAGTGGAATGAGATCTCTATTTACCCACACACTGGGGGAAGAAAAAAAAAAGTTTTCAAGGGTGATGGGGAGTATGAAGCTGACTCGGGGTTTGTTTCCACTGCTGGCCAACACTGCAATTAGAGAAGAACTGAGAAATGCTCCTAAATTGTAACGTGGGGTGCTTATCAAGTGTCTGAATTTTGTTTTTCTGTCAAGTGTCATGTAACAATAATTTCAAGAGATTGATAATATTTTGAGAAATTTATTTGCAACGTTAAAATGAACTGCATGCCTAAATCCACAGGGTCTTAAGTATCCCAAAAGTTTCACTACAGCTCACCAAAACTCAGGACCATGTTGAACTGAATTCAAATATGATCACTAAAGTTGTACTCCAAAAACCAATCCGGACAGTTTCTTAGATAATTTTAAGATTTACAATAGAATTTTTATTTTAGTTATTTCTATGTCAATTCTCCAAAATTCTTCTGGCTATTTTTTTATTCCTCAAAAGAGCAAACAGTGCTGAAAATAATGACAAAGAAACCCCAAATTGCATGCTTACAACTTATAAAAAATTTACTGGTACGTAGATACAAGCTTACACAATATTTACAAATCACTGTCACAGATGAATGTCTATGGCATATATTAGTGATGGGCGAGTTTGAGTTATAAATCTTTGAATCAAATAAAGATGTGAAGTTAGCTGCGACGTAGTTGGATCTAGCCAATGGTAGGACTTTGTGCAAAGGATTAATTGGTGTGAGGAGTGGGGATAGACATGGCATGTAGAGGGGATTTGAGCCCCAGTCAAGTTCTATTTTGGTAATGTAGGTTGGTAAGAAGTCTAGGAGAGGGGATAGGAATGCGCCTAGCTGCGCTCCGAGGGCCAGGGGTCCTGTAGCAAATAATTTGCAGAAGCAACATCGAGGTGGACCAATATAGCACACACCAATAAGCGCCAGCGACCCAAACTTCTGTTTTTATTTTCAACTTTAACTTCCAAGTACTTTCGGCATAAGAACTCTCTCCTACGAAATTCTTTCCGCTGGCGTGGGAGGTCGTTAGGTCGTCAGGAGGAAAAGTTTTTTCCCTCCTGCCTTTGTAAATTTTCTGGCATTGCGAGTTTTCGGAGTGAACTAATTCATTGACTGCTGTGGTGCTGTTCTAGTCATTTTGTCTTGGCAAAATTACTGTTCGTACTTCTATATTAATTGAAGCTTGTGAAACTGTGTTTGTGCAATTTTAAATAAAACTGCGTAACTATTCCAAGACGGGAATTCATTTTTTTATTATTACAACATGGCGCCTTTGTCTCATGCTCTACTATGGAAGTGAACTCCATTTAACCGAATTTGACAGTTTGAAAGTCACTGTAAATAATGTGCACAGTACAGTAAATAATCATAGTAAAGTTGTTTCACAATGTGAAAAATAAGTTGAACTGGCAAAGGAGGTTTCAGTGAATGTACGTGAAATTGTAAAATGTCAAAACAAATTAGAAATGTTAGCACAAAATTACAAGAGTTTGGAAACAAAGGTAAACAAATTTCAGATAGCACAGCAACAGATCAAGGAAATTGTGTTGGCACAGGAGGAAAACTTTTTAGATAAGTCAGGAAATAGAAAAAGTATAGGTACAAGTTCATGAACAAACTATGAGAGGTACAACAGAATGAAATCCATATACAGCAGGTAGAAGAGACTTTAGGAGAAAATGTTGAAAGAATTTTTCAGGAAAGCCCAGCAATAGGCCAGCATTCAAAAAACATTGGGGAGGAATGAAATATTAAATGTAGAAAGGTTTTACGTGACTCCATTCCTGTAAGTGAAGATAAACTGCTGCGGTAAATTGATAATTTTGAGGAGAGTATACTGAATTGTGCAGAATTAAATGTGTCGAGGGAAAGTGTAGTACAGGAAAGGAAACTTTAGGTAAGGGGGATGAAAAAACCTGTTTGTAATAAATTTAATATGCAGTTAGAATCAGATATTATGTTAAACCATTAAGAGTTTAATGAGAATACAGTACAGGTGCAGTAGTAAAAGATTATTGTGATAGTGGGGGGTATTCTAGAGTGAAACACTGTAATGTATTGTTCAGGAAAAATTTTGTAAAGCAAAAGGACAGATTGAAACACAAAGTTAGAAAAGAAATGAGGAAAAAGGGGGTTCTATGTAAGACAGTAGGAAAGAAGATGGAGAGTGTGTGAGAATGTTGTAAAAAAAGAAAAGGGAAAAAATAAATAAAGGCAGACAGACTGCAATTTAGGTTATTAGCTAGGTTAATATTGGAATAATTTCTTGTAGTTTTTAAATTTTTTAAAGTAATAATGTAAGCATGGTAAGTAAGGTGTTTATTTTGAGTGATAAGTATTTTTTTTTAAATAATTATATGAGATGAAAGAGAAAGTAGGATTGTGTTATGTACAAGACAAATGTGATAAATTATTATAGTTCCTTTCTTTTTTTTGCTCATTAAATATAATACTTGCTCTCAGATAACATAAATAGCACACCATGCAAACAAATCTCGTGTATATGATGGGTATATTGCCCGCTTCTCACAACTTCTCCCCCCTCTCTTTAGTGTTGTATGGTCATATGTATTTATGTCATGCTGGAACACTACCTGTGGAACTTGACAGTTGGGGGTTGCGCAGGGTCACAAAGCCGGCAAGAGGAAGTGCTTTGTCAAAACGAAAAATAGCCTTAGTCACATCCTCCAAGATCCCAATTTTTTATTATTACAGAAAAGGGGAGTATATTTTGAATACATATAATACCAGTACTGGAAATTCTTGAGGTCACTAACAATAAGACTTCTAAACAAACAATAGAACTTCTAAACACGTGTATACTGACTCTTGTATGGTGTCCCATCCATTCGTGTTCGCCTTCATTATCATGCTAGCTCTGGCATACTTGTAGTCTGCTTCCATCAATGCCTAAACGGAATATTTATGCATTAAACACTAATTTCCATTAAAGTTTTTTGAATAGAGCTTTAATTTTATTATCAATTCACTGGAATATTATTTTAATAATGAAAAATCTAGTTATATCACACAAAAAAATTTCTCAATGGAAAACTAATACAATAAAATATAAAAGTCTGTATTTATGTCTTGGTTTTTCCAAGAAATCAGATATTCTAATCATTAGGGCTTAGATATTTTCACGAACTGCAAAATAAATTAAATAATGAGAAGAGTAGATACATTTACTTGTAAAATTCTGTACATAATATGTGATTCCTGTAGTTATGAAACAGCAACAAAAATCTGCTACACAAAAAGTGCATACAAAGAAAACCATTATACCAGAGCAGCCATTTTTTTTTTAGATTTTATCAGTTTTTAGAAATTTTTATACAACCAAACGGATTTTCTCTCCCATGCATAGAAGAAGAAGAAAACCACACACGTTTTGATACATAAGGAATATGGCCACCATAATCAGAACTTTTAAACAGAATTAATGCCTAAGTGGTGATAATTTGAACTACAATAGTTTCATGCAAACTTTCAGCAGTTTGTGACATATGTACTTGTGTTGCAAGTTTGAAATATTATAACTATTAACTTACCATGCTCCCAATAAGAGCGATGAAAGTGTATTGATTGTGCGCTTTTGATCAAAGGGCGAAAAAAGCTAACAGCTCATTTTTGTCAGTTGTGCTCGCAGATCTTGCTATGTTGGAGAACTAACAAAACATGAAAATAGCAAACACAAACCACATTGCAACTGGCACCTCATTGGGAATAAATTAACGAATAACGTATCGTGAAATATATACTACAATATTTAAATAAACGGTAAAGTATGGAATGTGCATCCTCACATGTGGCATTGTGCAGATCAATTAGGTATTCATTTCTAGGCTATGAACGTTTCGGTATACGTAACCTAAAAATAACAGATGCCTGCAACACACATTGCAGGAATACAGCTAGTAATAACTGCTACTTAACTGATATACAATCATTATGATTTTAAAATACGGTTTTGCTGGAAACTATTTGTAACACCAGCAAGATGTCTTATTTAATGTCTGGAATGTGCATTGATTCTCCCAACTTCTGTTGACCAGATGCCCCCACATTAGAATTCCACAAGTTGCGGTACATTTTCGGGAAACCAAATAATTTAGCTGCTTTTCACTGTGCAAAATATGAATAAATATGCATAACGAGTAGAGAGTTGCTGTTTCTTATGTTCATGAGCTGCCTCAAGTGAAAGATTATAGTTGCACCCTGTAATTTTGAAGCTAACACGTTAGTAATTTGTGAAAAGTAGATACCAACAATTCCATGGAAGTTGTTACAATGAACCAAAAAACATACCACCAAAAATGCTATGTACGTAACTTATTATGTAATTGTAAACAAAACTGTAGTGAAGGAACTTCGATGACTTCAAAAACAATTATTTTAACAACCTATATTTCAATTATCTAATGTTGTACGATTGTGAAAACAAACATTGTGAGCTACACTTGTTGATTTGGAGCATTTCTATCAAATACAATTTTAGACTGAAACAAAGCATAGGCCTATTCTGTAAAATAATTTGTAACAAAACTTTAATTTACTGGAATTTTTGTCACAAAAAACTTAAGACATGGCATTTTTGAAAATTAATTGAAAAAACTTACTTGTCTCCTGTAATGAGTTAATAAAATCTGTAACAACTAAAGTACTGTTCTTGCCTAATTTATAAATCATAAACAATTTTCTTATTTTTCTACCTGTAGTGATATAATTCTGCCTGTTTTATTCTAACAAAGTGAAGTTAAGTAAGCATGATAGGAATGTTTACTATTTTATGTGCAGAATTACTCCATTTATACAGCGAGTTATTTCATAGCATAGGATACTTACATTGTAATTTAAGGATTTTTCGAGCTTGTTCAAGGATTTTTGTTTAAAGATCAGTGGCAGCCCTGCATTATACTGTTATATATTATAATGTTATGATTTTTTTAAATGACTAAACTATAAAACTTTAGGCTACAGTGAACATAATAAAAGTGAAATTATATCAATACATGTAAACATAATTTTCTCCAGTTTTAAACAGAACTTTTTTTGCACACTGTTTGCTTAAGAGCACGTACTCATCTCTTGTTTAAGACGCAAACTCCAATGCAAGAGAAGGCTGGCTGTGATACGACAGTCACAGCATCACAGGCAGCTGAAATGAACTGTGACAGGAAAATCGGGTATAACAAACCTGTAAACGCATATGCACCATGTGACTTTGTCACAGTCGCAAATACTTTAATGATAGTGTCATAGATACATTCTGTGATACAGAAATATCTGTGACAAAACAGCTGGCTGCGATTTATTAGCCATCTCTACCAGTAGGTACCTCAGATCAAGCGATCAACATTTGATTACAACTGCAGCATGAGAATCACTACTGCGGTATTATTTCTTATACCATCGAATATCACTAAGCATAAATAAACAAATGGGTCATGAACATGAATCAAAATTATAATATTTTCATGAAAGCTCAGCTTTAATAAAAATTTAACATGAATCTTCAAAGTTTAGAGAGTTACGTGTAGAGAGGAAGCGACAAACAAAATTGAAAACAGGAAATCAAACTAGTATATTATTATCATTACTAGTCAATCAGCATACAACAAGCGCACATAGTTTTGCTGAACTTGTACAACTTTCAGCAACAAAATTTCTTACCGAAATTAATATCAAAGATCTGATATTTGTTAGTATAACGAATATAATAACACTGCAATAAACAACATGCAAAAGAATAGGACAATTTCACCATACATGCAAATGGTGCCTAGAATTCATACACTATATA
Organism: Dryococelus australis; assembly: GCA_029891345.1. Lineage (NCBI taxonomy): Eukaryota > Metazoa > Arthropoda > Insecta > Phasmatodea > Phasmatidae > Dryococelus > Dryococelus australis. The sequence goes on from CM057000.1 coordinate 44,471,408, forward strand.
TCATTAAAGCCCAACTAATGACAGAAGTAAACAGATGGAGGCAAACTTTGGGAGGACGGCTGAAACGTTTCTGCCCATTTCCCCATTATATATATATATATATATATATATATATATAATATATATATATATATATATATATATATATATATATATATATATATATATATATATATATATATATATAATTTTAGTCTTATTACAAGGAAAACAAGGGAAGGGAAAGATACTTTATAATGCACTACAATATACAGTGGATTTTCGTTTATTCATTTTTCAGTGGACCAACACGGGAAAATGATGGATGCGGACTTGGATTTCAGACATGAGAAATATCGTACATAACCACAAAATGCATTTTCATTTTTACGTACAGCCTAAAGATGATGTTCAAACAACTAAAGTCAATTTCTGATAAAAAAAATTCACTTTAAATTAAAAACTTCAATATTTGAAATTGAACAAAATTAATTTTTATTTATACTAATATTTTGGTTCAATGTTCCTTCGTCGGCTGAGCCATGCTCAATCCCTCTGTTAAAATTAACACAACTGATTTATTTGCGACGATTTTTGGCAATCATTACTTGCCAAGTTTCTTTCCAACATTTGCAATTCTAACCAAACATGAAGCCAATAGTTCTCAATAATAATAATGCCCATCAAAATACAGCCACGGCTCTAACCTCATTCCAAATTCTGTTTATAATAACAAGGCCATAGATCAGTGAACATAGTGTCAGAGATTGTGTGATTCATTTTAATTGTTGCCAACCACGAGTGCAGTAAATGGGTAAGAATAAGAATTCAAGCTGGTTTTTCATGGCTGCCAACCTATGAATGCAGTAAATACTTAGGAAGAAGAATAGTAGTCTATAGAACAAAAACTGTTGCAGAATGTAAACAATACTATCAATTGCATCAGTTGTCTATTATTCGTGTTGTTTTGCATTCATATAGCATCCAAAAACGAATAATGCTCGTAATCTTTGGTGAACGTACAGATGAGAAATAACGTAAATAACTGGAAATAATCACCGAAAATCCACTGTGTATTTCATAGCTAAAATATTGTTCTTAATATACATATTTTGGCTTTCAGGCAGAATATCTAATTGATGGATGCGGGAAATTTATGTTTAAAGAATCTTAGCATGCAGGTTTTTTTTAACACTGTTTATATAGGATAGTCACCTGAAACCCCCCCCCCCCCCCAAACGAACAGATAAGGGGAAACGGAATAAATGGGATTGCAACAACAAGATATTACTGTAATCATTATCCAACTGGCCTAATTTGGTAATTTCTTGAAAAAGTAAAAATGAATCTGTAAAATAATTACAGTAATTAACTTCCACCCATTTTCTACACTATGTACAAATAAACTACTGCGATAAAAGACAGTTAACTCGTAACTAACAAAACGAACAATTAAAAAAAATACTGTAAACAATTTTTAATTTTATTAAACTTACTTAATAACTGTAACAAACTGTGACAAGATTTCTTAGAACACGCAATGTTTTTTCTTAATGCTGCTTTAACATCAGCACTGAATTATACATGTGTATAATGTAGTAACTGTTTTTATTGCCATTATGTAAAATTGATTAACAATTGGTGATAAAATGAACTGTAAAGCTCAACTTTAAACATGGCAAGGAAAAAAAAAACCCTCTCCTGCAGTAACAGAGGTTTAACAGTTATCAGATCACACAATTTCTTCCAATCAGCATGCCAGACAATCATCTGAAGTTGTGAATGCGGTTTTGAACCACTGACGGGGTACAACCTTATACTTACACAAAAGCTTTGGCAACACACTGTGAGATGCAAGGAAATCACAGTCCACGACTAATACAAAAAAAAATATCACGTAATAATCCTTGTGTTGACGACGACTGTATAAAAACACACATCACTGAACGTTTAGTGGAATGATGATGTAGCCATGAAACTTGCAATCTTGAATGCCACAAAAAGGAAAATTTAATATGACAATGACAAATGCTGAAATGACACACACTTATGTTAGATAATGGTGGTAGTGGTGACAAACATATGGAACCCTTCACACACAACACAACTTTATAAAACAGTGTTTCTCAGTACAGATGTAAGTAATGGCTTCGCAAGACAAAATATTGAACACCCCAACACACTACTCTGAAAAATACACAACACAAATTGAGTTCTTAAATTAAAATACATTGAAAAGTTACTTACAGACAAGTTTCCTGCAATTGGCTATCTTTTCTATTGTATGCATACTAATCACTATTTTTAAAACTATTAACTATCAGATTAGATGGCACAGAGGACAACATTTTGTGAGGACTGGAATGCAGACACAAAGTGAATTAACAAAATATTAACACTGCTACAAAAACTGTGGCTGTAGAAATGGTGATTAAATAATACATTACAACAGAATGTGACGCTGCGTGTATTTTTTTATTCAGTCCACATACAATTTACCTGTTTACTTAGTACAGTGAAACACTGTTGTAACATTACTGCATATAACATTTTCCTGCAAATATTGCCTGTTCATGGTAAAGTGAGCACTTTTGAGGCCCTAGATACCACCCCCCCCCCCATCGGCCATTTTTTTAAAACATTCCACTAAGTTTTAAACAAATATTGCCATGTAAGTAATAAACACTTGTGTGTGTGTGTGTATTTTCTGGACTCTAACATCAACATATAAGGCTAGAACCATAAAATATATTTATTGACTACTATTCCAGATAGGAGGGCTTCAAAAAGTATTCAGAAAACTGTTTATAATTGAAACAAGGATTTCAGATGTGATGGCCCTGAAAATGACTAAGATAACCAAGAGTAGAGATGAGTGAACAAGCATCCAGAATGCATGTCATTTTGCATTAATTGATGATGCTATGGTCCATGGAATTCAGATCACTGATATTTTTGCAATAAATGATTCAGATGGAGATGTTGAAGAACTTTACTAGCTACTTATATACAAAATTTATTACATTAGGATTTTGTTTCCCTTGATATGTCCCTGCAGGTGTAATACTGTTTCCTGCTTATAACATTTTATTTTACCGGCACCTTGAAAAATGTTATAACAGGGTTTTACTGTATTTGGTTTTCATGTCAATAATAATTAAAAATGAACTGTGCTGTATGCGATAAAAATAACGGTTCTTCTAAACAATAACTCTGAAAATTGAGACAACTACAAATGAAAAATATCCAGATTTTTCTTCATGGTAAAAAAAGTGCAACGCATAACAGAATTGTTTGACTCTCAAATCTTAAATTTAAACTTAGTATTGTAAGTTAGTATTGTCTACAAGAGTCTCAGGTTGAAATTATTTAATAATAAACAATTGTTTCAACACAGAACTGTAATTCCCACAGTACACAAGTTTATATATGGACTCTGTTTAAATAAAATAATACAAGTAATGCAGTCCCAGATGGCTTGTGTAAAATCATTGGAATTACTAGTAAATCACGTCATATATGCTGTTGTTCAAAACACCATAACTGCTAATGAATAGCGTTATATTATGTTTTTACTTCTACTGCAATTTCTTTTAAAATGTAAATATTTTTTATAAATGTTACACGCAGTGCTATTTCTAAAGGTAGCTACATAAGTTTCAACACTTAGCAGTTATACAGGTTGAGTATAAAAGAATACTCCAACTTTTAAGGTCTATAATACCGAAACCAAACAACCTACAGCCTTGGTTGACCAATCAAATTAACCATGGAACTGTGAAGTTTGTTTAACATATATTCATAAATGTTCAATGTGACCACCACGAGTGGCCCGAACGATACATCTACACGATACTCAAACTCGTTCCACACTCTTGTCAGCATGTCCAGTGTTATGGTTTGGATGGCGTCCGTAATTCTCGTTTTGAGGTTGTCAATGTTAGCCGGCAATGGAGGACGAAACACTTGATTCTTCACATACCTCTATAAAAATAAATTGCACGGGGTAAGATATGGGCTTTTTGGAGGCCAGTGATGTAGAGCCTGGCTATGGTCCCCATCTGCTCTGTGACCAATCCAGCGTTGCTGCAACGTTTCATTCAGGTATCCGCGAACAGCTAAGTGCCAATGGGGTGGCGCATCATCCAGATGGAAAATGAAGTACCTCTTCTAAGGAAACAATCACTCTGTAAGCATGTTGAAATAAGGGATTCCAGTAAGAGTGGGCTCATGAAAAAATAAAGGGCTGAAAACCATGTCTTTGGATACAGTGCAAAACAAGTTCACTTTGGGGAAAGTGATGTTCCATACAAATGGTAAGGTGAACCAGCACAATGTGTGGATATGGGGGTCAGGAGCATCCACATGAAACCACCAAACATGAGTGCGGTTCCCCCAAAGTGAACGTGTTTGGTACTCTATACAAAGACATGGTTTTTGGCCCTTTCTTTTTTCACACGCCCAGTGTTACTGGAATCCCTTATTTGGACATGTATACAGAGTGGTTGTTTCCTCAGTTAGAAGGGGTGGCGGAGAAGTTATTTTCCATCAAGATGGTGCGCCACCCCATAGGCACCTAGGTAGTTGTTCGCGAATACCTGAATGAGACGTTGCTGCAACGCTGGTTTGGTCGCGGAGCAGCTGGTGACCATGGCCAGGCTCCACATCATTGGGCCCCCAAGAAGTCCGGATCTTACCCCATGCAATTTATTTTTATGGGGGTACGTAAAAGATAAAGTGTTTCGTCCACCATTGCCGGCTAACATTGACAACCTCAAAACGAGAATCACGGACGTCATCCAAACCATAACACCGGACATACTGACAAGAGTGTGGAACGAGTTTGAGTATTGTGTAGATGTCGTTCGGGCCGCTCGTGGTGGTCACATTGAACATTTATGAAGATATGGTAAACAAATTTTGCAGTTTCATGGTTCATTTGATTGGTCAACCAAGGTTGTAGGATGTTGGGTTTTGATATTATAGACCTTCAAAGTTGGGGTAATCTTTTATACTCATCCTGTACAACTACGTAACATCAAGCATCATTTCTGAACTTGAACATAATGTACCATCACCAACATATGAAAAAATTTTTTTTTTCCAGGGCTTTAATATTTTTTGTACTAATGCATGACACCTTTTCACCAATGACCGACTTTGCCTCATCAGTGCAGACGCGTTTGCTGCTCGATTCTATGGAGTTTTGATTGTTGCCACGCATCCTGAGATGTCAGGTATTTTACTGCCTACCCAAGGCAAAGGACGAATGCTCCACACAAGATTGTATTATTCATCAGTTGAGCCACCGAAGTTATGTATCAAAATCATCCAAGTACAGCAGTGTGCCGCCAGATGGCACTACTAGTACGATCGCCCAGACATGAACCTGGATTCAGCGCCTGCTACTGATGTCACAAGCCAAGAAGATGTATGCCACACTTACTCACTCCACAACTCCGGCCAGGGTGCACCAGTAACACCGCAACTCTTATTTGTTCCTTCACTGCACGCTTGTGCTGAAGGAACCATTGGCTCCCTGGTTACCACCGCAATTTGTTGCCGGAGATCATCTCCTACTATCTAGTCTTCATCACATTCTTTGCCGAAGACTCATTACCAATACCAACCCTGTCTTTGTTGCATTCTGTGTCAAAGATCCTTATCAACGCCGACATATACACAATTAACACTGCCGGCCCCTTCTGGGCAAGCATAGTAGAGTAGTACAGTTTAAGTTATATCATAACACTTGTCTACCATACCCATCGTTAAACTAGGACCAGGTCGCCTTCACCTGGCTTAACGTAGATCTAGCTTTCGTAAGCTCCTGCTGAAGTTAGGAGGTAGTACAACACCACCCTGTTTATTTACGTCAAAGGAATAAACAGATATTTCATCAACAGAAGCGTGTCTTTCCCGTAGTCTAATTCCTCTCATAGTGCGCATCAGACCAGTCCACGGGATAGCAGGTGACCGGGGATTTTATTCAGAACCGCAGAATACCAGTAGAGTACTCATACACATTCTGGACGGCCACCCTTTCTGTGCACCCTGGTGTACGGAAAGGTAGAACCCAGGCACTAGGTACTCCGCCTCTCGAGGTCAGCTTGTCGGCTCGCTGCTCATTCTCTCCACCGTGCTCTTTGCGCCAGAGGGAGTGTTCCCTGAGTTGGGAAGACTGTCCCTCCTGAGACACTCACCCAAGAACTGCGACTGTCCGCCACTGAGACCCAACTCTCAGTATTCGCAATGTTTCAGCACAGAGTACTGGGATAGCGATACAGTACTTGGTTGGCAGACACTGTACTTGGTTGTACACCCGTACAGGACGTGTCATCTGTTCCCCTTTTGGAGTATGTAATAGTGTGATTTTGTCCTCATGCCCTACTCCTGTCAGAGTGGTGTCCCAGAGAGGGTAAAACAGGTACTCACTGCCTCTGGGAATTAGAGGGAACTTAAACCCTTCCTCGCCTTACTCAGGCGAGCAAGGGTTTAAGGCCCAAGCATTGCATCACCTGCAGAGATGAACCATGTCAGAGATTCTCAAGGACCTCTTCAAAGCACCCATCTGCCTTAAGGAAGAAACACACCCCATGATCGCTGCCTACTTAAGTGGACAGGACAAGTCCTTAGGGATCACTAACCCACGCATTTGGGGATTTTAAGATGGCGGAAATAACCCTTGTGGCCAACAACACCCACGAGCACCTGCAACTCTCACCTACCCAGTTCAAACTCATGCATGTCCGAATTGACGGAGGTCTAGCAGCCTCCACATGTTACGTGTCGCCCAGGTATACCGCCCAGAGCAAACCCACCAAAACATAAAATAGTTCTCACCGAACCAGACTTCGTGCCCTGCCGCAAAGCTACCAGGCCAGCCCTCTACACTGGATGCGCTTCAGTACCTTGTAAGACCTGACCTCGCACCCACCAAAAACACTGTTAGACATAGTGACGTTCCTTCCCCAGCCTCAAGGCATCACGTATCAGTACAGATATTATGTTTCCAGGCAATGTAAAAGTTGTCCTTGATACTAGTTCAAATAAATATTTTAAATATAATTTTAAAGAAAAAATTCTGTCATGGAAACTTCACTCTTTTTTTTTTTTATATTATCTCTACAATTTTGCAAGTCTTGTTTAAAATATCATTTGACAGACATCAACTAAGAGAGTTCTAATTCACTGAACTGCATGGTTTAATATAAATTTATATATAGACACACACACACACAAAACCTGGCAAAAATGTAATAAATGACAACAATTGATTAAAACTACATTCGCTTGTCCACAGCAATAAAATATATGGGTTGTAGCGTCCCTAACTGAGATGCAGCAATATAATGAAAAGAAAAAAAATAGTGGGACAAACCCTTTTAAAAAATGTGGTAGTGGTAGTGTTGGGTGTGAGTGCGCAGCTTGGCGCCCACAGGTCGGCCTGCTCTGTGCACGACATGTGATGTCGTGAAGGGAATTTTTAGTATACACCCAGCCCTCTCCCCACATCTCTGTACCTAGTTACATGTCATAAAAGTCCACGATCGGCTGGCTGATAGCAGCATGAGCTACACACCCCACCTCTCCCCTCCTTCAACCCATAGTCTTGTGATCACTTCACAATGTTCGTTATTGAGTGCACAGTCTTTGACTTTTGGATACATTTGCCATATTGATGGTATAAGTGTGATTTAAGATTATCTGTTTGGTTGTGATGGCTCTAAATTATGTATTAGATATGTTTAATATATGGCAAGCAAATTAAGTGCTAATGCTCATTTGAAGTGTTTGGTGTTTATCATCATTTTTACAGTCAACTCACCATCTGTCAGAATACGATTCTGCTGTGTATCAAACTTGTCCAGGCAGCAAGAGAGGCTCATACCCCTCTGCATCTCCTTTTGCTCACATCCATCCATTATGGTGGGAGGGGTTTAACAAATTAGGTCTCAGGATAAATAACCAGAGTAATTAATGCATACAACGATAATAATGTAATAGGATCTAGGGCTATAACACTTTTATGGTAAATGCAATTGAATGGCAATAAATATGTGTTGAGTATTATAGTAGCGCTGGCCTAAGAATAGACTTGGCTCTGCCTATCCTAGTGAAAGAAAGAGACAGAATGACTTGTGAAGCACCCAACCCCCCTTCTAAACTCTTGTAACTGACAGAGGAGCACACAAGTATAATGTTGTCAAGTTCAGCAGCAATGATTCAAGTGGTGTCGTGAGCAGAGAGCTGTTTGGAGAAAATAAATACACAATGGCCGAAAATGGTATAGGAGGTAAATGGAAAGTGCTGCAGTTGAAAAGTAGTGTGTTGTTAGCTTACGTGTGTATTTTGAATGTAAGAAGACAATACACTTCCTGCTAGAACATATTGAATTAATTTACGTTGCAATCACCATCACTCATCTGTATCATATTTCTTGTGGCGTTATATGAAGTTACTATCAATGAAGAATTGAGAGATTTGGACAGCTCTTAACAATGAGATCTTGAGAGTCAAACTGAGAAAACCCGGTGACGAGCATCATCCAGCACAACTGCCACTTCCAAAAATCCAGGAGTGACCAAGCCGGGGATTGAACCCGGTTCGCCTTGGTGGGAGACGATCAGTCCGTTCAGCTACTGTGGCCCCTAGATGAGGCCCGAGAAAGAGAAACCGTAGCAGGCAGACAATCAATAACACAACCAGAACGTCAAGGCCAGAATGTACAGTCAGAGCTTAGAGAGTGTGATTAAATGTGGCATGGTCCATTACACAGCAGACAGTAGTACCGCTTTTCATCTCGTGTACATTTACAGTATACCTTTTATCATATTTTTTCCACTACAGGACAACCTGTACTTTTCTCATTTCTGAGAAAAAAAGAGCAAGTGGTATATGGGTAAATATGGAATTTAAATGTCAAACACTCACATTCGCTGCAGGGTAAGGGACAGTATGCTACCTGTTTCAGTTTCTAGATATCGTCTCACAGAAGTGGAAATGTAGACAATGCTTGCTGCAAATACATCCTACTCAGCAGAGACCTAGAAAGTATAACTACACAAGCTAACATTGTTCCTTTCTTTCCACTGCACAGCTCAGCTAATGGTCAGTCGTAAATTACAGGAAATACTTGTGGTTAATAGTTCTTCCTGGCTGCACAAAAATCTTCGCCTTGTTAAAAACATTAATGCTAAAGTGAGCAACTTAAATATTTGTACCAATAAATTTTTTTGGTACTTTGCCATTTACCAGACTTTATGGTTTATTAGAATATACCTCCTCTAAATTATTCCAGTAAACAGAGGCTTTCCTGTATTGTTAAACATTGCAACATTGATTGTCTGTCATGGAGATGCAGGTACTGCCTCCAGCCCACTATGTCTCCTTGGTCCAATTTGTTTCCTTTCTTAAGGGATGTGGCCTGGCATTGGCAGACGGCTATACAACATTCCCAGGGCAAGAAACAACTAAGTGAAGTATTGGGGGGAACATCTCCCTGCCTGCCCTGGTGGGGGTTAGGCGAGCGCCAAAGCGGATGTCAGAGATTTTTGGTTGGCAGCATAGGGTACTTGTGCAATAGGCATGGAACCAATGGTCCAACTCTCCCCCTGGAGCGAGAGATGTACTGTAACCATGGACGATGCTATGCATTATATCAATTAAATATTCGTCCTGACGATGCTGTGAACAGCAGCATGATACATCACAGAGAAGCGAGTGGTTATCACAGACATTGGCCATAGGCAATTAGTAAATACTCATTTAAGATTCTAGGAACAAGCATACCCAGTCATGTTGCATGGGTTTGCTATTACATATAAGGCAATAGAGGACAAATAAAACTATGTACTACCTATTTATTGACTGTTCGAGTGGATAATGAGCTAATCTAGACATAAGACATCAAAAGAAAAGACATTGCAATAATTAATAGACAAGTACTATTGCTAATACTAGGATGTGAACTGAATCTTCATGAACAGAAGGGATATCCCAAGGTTATCGAGCTTGGATTGCATGGAATTAATTGTATTGATTGTTGACTGCCTTCTTATTCTATATTTATTGGATTACAATTTTATTTACATTTTTGGATTTCTTTCATGTGCTTTTGACATGCTGACAGCCCGTTCAGGTATGACATGTGCATAGTTCCACTCGTGTGTGTTTACAATTCACAAAACACAAAATTCAATCTGCAATGCTTGTAAAATCCTTTCCTCTCGCTCAACCTGTTTGTATGTGTAAGTTTTAGATGTAGAAATGTAAAAATAGGTCAAAAGATGTAACACCAAGCTGAATTTTCCAGTACAGTATAAGTTGTTTCTTGCTTAAAATTTATGCAGCACTGAGTTTAAACAACTTTTTTGGTATCAACAAAAGGTCATATGTATTCTTCTAGGTTATCATTTCATTCTAAAGATGTCTGAACAGAATTCTGAAATAAGTTATTTATAATAAAACTGCTTTTTTTTTTTTTTTTTTTGTGAAAATCAACTGAAAAAAGAATTTGTGCTTGCCAAAAGTTACGTGAAACTGTGTTTAAACTTATTTTTGCATCAATGGAGGTTGTGTGCATCATTCTGTGTTATCACTTCATTCTAAAGACATCTGAATATTGAAACAAAAGTTTTTCTATTAGTAATAAAACTGCAGATTTTCCTGCAAGAAGGAACTGAAAATGGACTTCCTACTCGCTGAAAATCAAGCTGCCCTCTGTTTAAACTAAATTTTTGGTGCCAATGTGTGGTCTTATATAACTTTGTGGGGTATTATTTTGTTCTAAAGACATTTGAATATTAAAATAAATTTGTACTAAAACAGCTGATTTTTCTGCAAGGAGCTACTGAAAATGGAATTTGCAATCAATTAAAGTGACTCAGTATCTGGTGTTTACATTTTTTGTGGGTTAATGGAAGGTCATATACCATTATAGGGTATACTTTTATTTAGAAAATGTCTATCAAAATAAGTTGGGGGGGGTTTAAAATCAGTGTATGATTTTACTAGGGCATCAGTTTTGCAAGGCCATTATTAGAAATCCCGAAGCATCTTAAATTGGGTCCTAATTGTATTGTTTTTCAATGCTTGCATAACTTACACTATTGTTTCTGTTAATAAGTCTATGTATATTACTGCCAGCTGCAAACAACTTTACTTATTTCTTCAAAATTATAAAAGAAGAGATAAAATATATACAAATATACCACAAATTACTTTTAAAGTTGTCAAGATAGACATGTATTCTTAATAGAACACTTTTCAGCATTCCATGGTCTAGAGATTATGCAGATCATCCATTGTTTATAACATAAATTTTTGTACATTGCTACATAATGAAAATTTTGTATGTGTCCTCGAGAGGGGAAAGAGTTCCTTGTTATTACTGTCTACCTAGCAATATTCCTCCAACATATTTTTACCTCCCACTTGTCTTAATACAGGCAACACACCATCGACTTCCACTTCAAAAACATTGTTTACTGTAACAAATATGCTATGCCTATGATATGTAATGGAAAATGGCATGAAATTTATGCTACAACATGGACCATTTCATGAAATATATGTTTAATTAATATAAACCAGTAAAAAATATTTGTACTTAATCATTATCAATTCAAAAATCTGCAGTTTTAAGTTTATTAAGATTATATAATCACAGTGATATATGAAAGAGATTTTATTCTGTGCTGAACATACTAATCTCTAGATGAAAGTGTATGAGAAATAAACATCTTACACTGTAATGTGTGAATACACACTTTTCTTGGAACACTATGAGACTAACCTGACACACAATACAAACAGGTGTTTTGACCCATCAGGGACAACTAACATTGCTATATGAACCTATCAACACATGGCTTACGCTTCCATCGTAAACCTTAGGGATTGTACACTGGAGAAAGAAATGCACATTCCAAAAAATCTTACTTACCACACACTACCGAAAAATAGATATCTGCAATAAAAAACAACAAAAACAACATTCCATTTTGTACACTATTTACACATTTAGTTCTTCATCCCATGTACAAAAAAATTCACATTATCCACAATAATAAACTTATACACAGAATATAAACAGTTAAATACTCGTCAAATTTGATTGTAACCTTCTTTTTGGCAGATTTCAACATCACTTATTTATTCCATTTTATTGATTAACAATTGATAAGGCATTTGCAAGGGATAACACAATACAAGAACCCAGTTAATTTACATGAGAAACACTGTTTTAATGATACGCAAGTGCAATATTCGACAGCAAGCCCAATTATTGGTCTGGTTATATGAGAAAGGAAGCAATGAAAATCATGACCAAGCAACCAATTACTTTGCATTAATATCACACCAAGTGACGTCAGCAGAGAAATCACCTGTGAGGCAAGAAACTAAAAACACTACCTCCGACACTAAGTTTAGGAACATATTTTTTTTAAATTTGGTATATAGCACTCCTATACACTATGAAAGCAACAACTTCTCATCAACTTTACAGTTAATAATTATTGTTTCTCGACACTTAAAATTTTCATGCATTTTGAGTTACGCCACTGTCAAAAAGAAAAAAAATGCCAACATTCATTCCATTAATGAATGTAAATGTTGAGGAACCAACACAACAGAAGAAAGAAAGATTCCAGTCTGAAATTGTAACTAGTACCTACTTAGGCAGACACCTGTAATTTTTTACAAACATTTTCACCAGCAAGTAACATTTATCTTGCTCACATGGTTTATGTAAAATTGATTTGCAGGAATCAAAATAAAGTGTGACTGGTGTCTAAACAATTAATTGTCGAACCATCTTGTTATGTAACATGCAATGGGAAGAAGGTAATGTTAACATGCCCATTAAAAGTGAGGGCAACAAAAACTGAATAATATTAGAAGCAAAACATTATCAGCGAAAAGAATGTAAACAAATGAAGTGATGCAACAGAGAGAGGCCAACAGGAGGAAAATTACCTTCAGCTAAAACAAAATTCCGTAAGCAGCTAAATAATACTTTATCCTGAAAAGTAATCTAGGAGTACATGATTACTTAATTGTTTCCAGGCTTCTACTAGTGTCAATGCAGGCTGAACACAATTTTTAATTACATGTAAGCTATATATTCCTGTTAAAATACTAATGAATTTTTGTTTTTCAGCGAAAATATAATTGGAAGTTATTTAACGACAAATATATAGCATATGATAATAAACAACTTTTTTAAAATTCACTAAAGTGCCCAGACCATTTGATAACTGTTTGCATTAGTTCCTATCAATTTCTCGGGAAAGTAACCATTATGATCAATGTTGCACTGCTTCCTTTTTCAACCTTTTAAATTATAGCACACAACTGAATGCAGGGAAAATAATGCCACTTCAGCATGGTGAGCCCTCCATTAAAGAAAGTGTAAGTACCATCACACTTATACATAGCAAGTCCTGGTTGCCACTGCACAGGTTTATCTGATGAGGCAAGTACCGCACAGGCGAGATGGCGAGATACAGTCATCATGGCAGAATGCTCCACACTTCTTGCAGATTATCATGGCATTGGTGTTGCAACCGCAAGAGCCTGCCTCCATCTGCCTGGGGCCAGGAATGACTGTGCCCATTTTATCCCCACCTTGGAGCTGCCCCACGACGGGGTAGGCCCCTGCCACCGGCTGGTCCACCATCCCCACGACATTGTCGACCGCATAGCCCTGGAGAACAGCCTCCGACCCCGCATTCCCATACGTAACTTCACGGCGAGTGATGGCCTGCGTCCCAGGGTTGGGGCAGTGTACCGCATACTGCTCCACATACCCATAGTCCGTGTTCTCTACGTCCACGCTGGCCGGCCGGCCTCGTCCCACACCCCTCCCCACACAGCTTGCCTGGTTGTTTGAAGGAGGTGCACTTGAGGCACGTGGTGGTGCCCCTTTTCTGGGATTGAAGAAGGCTGGCTGGTCTCCGACTCCAGTGCGCTGCACCAAGATGTACTGACCAACATGTCCCGGGTTCTCCACAATCTGCAATCAGATTATCATCTTCCACAGGAAGTCACTAATGGGACCATTCTGAAACTATCCAACACAACCTGTAATTTAGTAACTTAAATAATAACAATAAATACTGCAGAAATGCTAAAAGATGACTCTTCAATGAAAGTACAGCAGAAAGTTGATTATCCAGACTAATAGCGATCAAAGATAATTCGGATAATTGAAAATGCGTATACCAGAAATATGTTGAAAATGAAGATAAAAGAATTTGCAAAAAATAATTTCTCACAATATTGATTATAAATGCATACAATATAGTAAGTTTATGCAAAACAGAAGCTGTATATAATATAAAAAAATTAAATCAGTTGACAAGTAATCACCCCCTCCCAGATGTGTTTACAGTGAACAACACGTGAAAGGATACATCACAAGATTGGAAACAAGCACTTGCCTCTTTTCCACGTGCAAGGGAAACACTGTGGCAAAATAGACTTTAGTGTTTTTTCTGTTCTCTTTATTTTTAAAACGAATCTGGATAATTGGTCATCCATATAACCAAATTTCTGATAGTAAACTTTCTACTGTATTTGCATCTAAAATATAAGTTGACATAACATGTGCAATATTGAGTATGAAAGAAATTTCAATTGTCGTGTGGTTTTATGTTTTTTTTGTACTGTGTCTTTACTAATTCAGTTATTAAATAGCCATTACCTATTAGCTACTGACTTTAGCTAGCTATAAGTTATTAGCAAGTGCTTTTCATGGATTCCATTATAAAGATGAATTTGTAATGCTCATTTGTTTTGCTGGATATGTGAAAAGTCATGCCCAGCCAAAACATATTGTCAAAAAATTGTTCTACAACATTTTCACAATGTAGATAAATACAATAATCAATAAATAAAAACTTGCTAATACTTCAGCAAACATTAACAAATTGGATGGATGGATGGATGGAAGTAAGGATGGACAAGTGGCTATTTAATGTCTCCTTATATTTCCTGCCCTCATTTCTAGCCCAGTCCTAGTGCGTGGCAACCCAGCAGCGCCCAGAGGAGACCCCAAGAGTGTGCTGCAGATATGTGATGTCACTAAGTAGTACCAAGGTGCCAAATGTTACGTGTCGTCATGTACTCACAAACCCCTTAAAACGGCAACATAGCGTACTCTTAGTCCAGCAGACCAAGACAGTTCACAACACTAATTTTTTCAACAATATTTACCACAAGGAAGTGGTTACTTTGCTTGAGAACATTTTATGTTTATGAATCAGCGTTTAACTGTGTTTGTTTTGTAATGTTGCCAGTCTAGTAGCAGCAGCAGCAGTGAGGGATGGGCGTACATCCTGTGAGGGCCTACATATCAAGTGCAATAACCAATCATTTTCAGTTTCTGACTGCTGTTAATTATTTTTGGAACTTTTTTGTCTGCCCCATGTGTGCTTTCACCACTTGCGAACCAATTTATTTTTGGCCAGAGGTGCCTTCAGGCAGCTACGAGTTGGTAGATACATGGTACCGGCCGACTCTACAGTTTCACTACAGCTGTATCTCAGCCAGCATAGATCACGCGGGCCACAAACTTTGTTTAATTCCCAGGGGTATCACCATATACCAGCAGTATCAATATTATTTTCAGTTTTAAAAGGGTGATGCAATTGTGTGTTATGTACCACGTGGTGGCTATGGTCAATAAATCTAGTAAGAAAGTATCAGTGTACGATCCTCATTTCGCAGAAGTGTTAAGTCGGTTCTCTGAGGGTGTGCAGTGTGATTCTAACAGTAGATAAACGCAAGTGAAACCTGCATTGTCCATTGCTTGTGCCCGCCAGTCACCCTGACAACTCATGTTCATACTTGTGTTAGTCTGTAGATGTTAACAGGTGCCCTGAGTATTAAATACAATTTTTACTCATAGTGTCGCAGGCACACGGTCAGATCACGCCAATCACTCCAGATGAATGGATAGATGGGTGATGAGTGGATAGGTGGATGGATGTGAGAGCTACATGGATGGTTGGACGTAATGTTGACATTAGATGGCAAGCCCTCACTTTCTGCATTTTTATCTCCCAGTGTAATGGTATATGGGCTTTTTGGGAGGAGTATAAGAGAGAAAGTGTCCATTAATGCTAGCACATTGACACCCTGAAACAAAATGTGTGCATTGCATTAGTATGTAGACTTGTTCCCACTTTTGTCATGCAGGAAGCATGTCAAGGAACTTCCTCAAAACAGCAGCTGACTTCTGTAGCAGTACACTCTTAAGTGAGGGGCTCAACTGTAAAGGATTGAGATACACTCAATGAGTGCAGACACCTGCAGCTAACACAAATGTTGACCAGACACAAAACAAAGTTGTGCACCTTTACAGCTTGCCCACATTGTCATTGAGATCCTCCCACTCATATCAACCAGTGGTCCAGCCAAGGTGCTAACCTCATTTATACTGTCTATCAGGACAGTAACAGAACTGTTTCGCTGCTTACTGCGCTGACCCTTTAATGGGTGGGAGGCCCTCCAGATCTTCTCCAGTATGTGGAGCTTCAACCACTATCAGCACGAGTTCAACCTCATGGATTGATCACTGGAGGAAACTTCTGGTGGGACCTAATGAGTGTCCAGTATTTCCACTCAAGTTTCCATGGTACTTGTGGGTTTTACACTACTGTGTCCTTTATCATGACTTAAGAATTTCTTCATGTGAAATTCAGGCTTTGGGCCTCAAATGGCCTGAGCACTCCGTACTCAAATGCCCACCTGATGGTTAGGCATTGGTGCCATCTGTCCAATGGCCCAAGCCATTAAGACGGATAACTTCTTCCCTTGGAGGCTTCCAGGTGGCCCAAGATGGCACCTGGTGTAGCGCTCATTTGCTTAAACCCAAGAAAAAGTGCAGACAAACCACACAAGGAGCCTGAGAGTTGCCTTGCTAGAAAGAGGTAATGCAGGACACTTCATCTAACCTGTCTAAAGTATGTGTAAGTTACCACGTTCAAACACTAGGACATGGCCTTGTTCCAACACCTCAAGCACATGAAAGATTTTCTCCTAAACTTAGGGAGCCCATGTGTTCGTACAGAGGAAAGGAGAGATATTTCACAGCATCACCCCATACGTTGTGTGAATTATGTCATTTCTTTTCCGCTTTGCTTAGCAAGGTCTAATTACTGAAGCTGGTCGTAGCTTCATTGAAACATAAATTTAATTTGTGGTACTCATAGTTCACCTAAAATGCATTAATTTTACTTCTTTCTACCCCTCCCCCTTTCCACCTGAAAACTTGATGTAACAATTATGTTGCAAAGTTTATGGTGTAAGTAAAATTTTTTTATTTGATTACTGATAAATGTCTTGAACAAGTGCCCATATCATATTTCCATAAGAATTAAATTTGGTCTTGACAAATTTGTCATTACTGTAAATTTTATCTTATAACTGATGATGTACATTTATATGGACATGTACAGATAAATCTGATTTCTGTTTGATCTAAATACAGTAAACTCTCAATTTTAAGACCTTTCATGATTTCCATGAAAAGGGTAATTATTTTGAAGGGGTTGTTATTGAAACCACTTACTCAATTAAATTTGTTTCATGGGTCCTCAAAAAAGGGTTGTTATTTCGAGAGGGTCACTATTTTAAGAGGTCTTAGAAACGAGAGTTAACTGTAAGTAGTTTCACATAATCAGCAGTAATTCATAATAAAAATTAAAACAAATTATTCCTATGCAAATAAATTGTATTGTATAATTGAATTAATCAAAACTAATTTCAATTTTCGATACGTATACAAGCATGCTTCCCTTTAATCCAACATGCATAAACCATAAACCCCAACAAGCAGCATTCTGTACTACTTACAGCAAACACCAAGTTTATATAATTAATTGTTCACCATACCACACTACAAAAATTGCAGTTTTTTTTAATTCTGTTTCAAAATATTGCACTATTGCACTGTAAAAACCAACACTTGTACTTTTAATATACATCGGTTTCAAAATGTTGGAACCTAACATCCTTACACTACCATTCTGTGTGTTACTGAATAACATGTGAAAGCCAGTATCAGAACAATTTCACAACAGATCTACCACAGTTCAAAACCAGAAGAAGGGATATTTCTAATAAGAAGGAAAAGGAGAGAAAGGGAAAAATATCTCAGAGATAACAACAGAACAGCCTGCAATGTTTTTCACCTAAAGTTCACCATTCAATTGGCTTAATAACAAAAGATGAGGCATGAACAGGTAAGTGAACTGAAGAATAAAGTAAATAAAATTGGACATACATATTAATTTTGTGCAGAAGTACAGTATTTGGTTTCAATGCCTTTTCTGAAATAGTTTAATTCATACTGGTCAAAGCACTAGGGAGTCTATCACACACATTTCCTGCTTATATTGAGATGTGATTTCTGGGGAATTTTCCAGACAAGTTTTACCCTTATAATGTAAAAATTATACAATTTGCAATGATTTGCTATAATATCACTCTTTGCTTGCTACAGTATTATTTTCCAAAGTAAGGTACACTTACATACAAGAATTTTGACTTGAATACTAAAATCTAAGAAATTCAAATAATAATTTATTTGGCAAGTCTTGCAAATCTACATATTTGTGTGAACCAGACTGTGCTGTAGCAGGTTCATGAAAACATCCTTCCCCTCGACAGTTTCCAGCCTCCCTACACACTGTGGCAAAACTCTGCTAGTTATGTAATGAAGGAGCTGCTAAATGTCAGTGAAGGTTAAACCCTTTACATGAGGAGGTTTATTCAATCACTAGAGATTGACCTGGTTATTAGGAATGTTTTATAAGTCACTCAAACTTTTCAGATGGCAGGAGCTCAAAATGTAAACCTCGAACATTTAGCACATTTGTTAAATGCTGTGATAGACGACAATTCCTTTGACAATGAAGAGTAATGTTGTGTGCTAGGTGTTGTAGGAGGACTTGTTTCAATTTGGTGCCACATGCCTTCCTCGTGGTGGTGCATCATAGTAGTTACTTTTTGTGTGTATGTAGGTAGCCATTTAAGCTGCATTTTTTGTCGTTTGGTCGGTTTTGTGTCGACTCACACCATAAACATGATGTATTTTCAGGTCGAGGCTGACAATTGCTTTAATTGTTTCTCGTAGTCTTTGAACACCAGCATGCAAATTTTCAAAATAAAACATTGGTCCTTTAGGGTAGATATCATATTGAGACAATGTATCAGGTCATGGTTATGTTGGAGTTACAAAGTGAACGATGTTACGCCTCATTAAGAATGTCGGAGTTGAAACAGTGCTGTTGCTGCCGTTTCTTTGGGTCGCGTTATGAACTCCTGATGGTGAGAGTTTTTGCGCCCGTTATGGGCACAAACCCTGATTCGTTGGTATTGATTTTCAGTTTGATGATTTTGGATTGTACTCAGAGCCTAAATGCCTTTTGGCAAGGATCGTGCTTTGGCTATCTTTTCATAATGGTTATTGTTTACTGAATATGTCAATAAAAAACCATAAGAGCTGGTTCAGGTACGAAAGTACCTTAATTTTTTTGGGGTTGACATGTTTTTGCCAAGTAAAGTTCTCTTGATTTAGGTTTTAAGTACTTACAGGTATTATGAACACAAGGTTGTTCGTTAATTTCATTGTGCATGATTTTATTGATTGGCACTGCTTATACAAACTGGTAACTTAATTTGTTGTGTTTACGAATTGCGTCTATGATGCGAGCCTGATGTCGAGCTATGGGTCAGTCATAACACTTGTAGGTTACTTATTGTTGTAAATTTTATAAAACTTCTAGCCACATCAGTTGCTGGTTAATCATTGTGGCATGTAAGAATAATTTGTGGTGGGTAACGCTATAAAGTCTCTTTATAGTGAACGTGCTTGCACTTTGTAATTATACAATATTATCAAGTTTTGAGTGCTCTTTTAACGTAGTGTATTTAGTTGTGAAGGCATGCTAAATGTATTTGTATGAGAGACGCTGTTGAGGAAGGCTGTGATTTCGTGATATGTAAAATTGAATGTCACATTTGTATTTCATATTTAATAAATGTGTTAATAGTGGAACGTAGTGTGTCTTCATATGAACAGTTACGTTCAAATCGGCTTCTACTCTGCTGCTTTATATTGCATGCTAATACGTGTATGTTTTTTGTTGCATGTGATGGCGACTGCGGTGAATAATGTATCGTACATGTACGCACTCCCCAAAGAGCAGTTACAAGGACTTCTACAGGACCTCTATGTGCCCTACGATGAGATGAGCACGGTCGTGGAAATGTGCCATACTACAGATTGTATTCTCCGTGAGCGGGACGGTGAATCGGCATGGTCTACTTCACAGTTGGCCTGGTGAGTCTAGTCTCCTCCTAGTTCAAAGAGTAAATTGCTGTTTTCATGTTTAGAAAGAGTTCCTGTGTTAAGCTCAATTGAGCTCCTCTCATTTTGGTTTTTCATAGCTGTGTCGAAGGTGATCTGCCTGAACCTTTGTACAGAGGACTACTTGCTCAAGGCTTTATCCACTAAGGTGGAAGTATATACACTGCAGTTTTTACGTGAGGAACTCACATCACTGCAAGGATGCACATTTCATGAATTCAAAATGCATGTTTTGTGCAATTTGTTCCCGCTCTGTGTTACACAAAAGACAGTGCGAATTAGAGTTTGTCGACAGTTTTCAACGGCCGGACGAAATGATGTGTGATTACATTGATTCGATATGCGCTTATCATGATGCCTTGTGCCTGTCATTGCTAGAGTATGTCTTATGAGTGTTATTGTAGATAACCTGGCCCGCATGTTACGGTGCATTGCACTATGCTTGGGGTACCTTGTGTAACTTTTTAGAACTGCGGCAGTTTGCAGCCGAGGTCCAGGGCATGCTAGCGGTCTCCGCGCAGTATTGCACCATGTTTACTCTGCCTAGACGGGGTGGTGTTAATGATTCTACCAGGACATCCGGGCAGCTCTTGCATTCCTGTGAGGTCGATCAGCGCAGGTCCCTAGTGCGGTGTGCAAAATGCATCCGCGTGGGACACGTCACCACGGGCTGTGATAGGTAGAGGCTGGACTTGGTTAAAAGCCTTGATCAACGCGGGTGCTACGCACTGCGTTATGAGCAAGTAGTAGCGTGAATTTTTATTTGAGCATAAGCTATTGTCCAACGGGTGTATACGCATTGTTAAGGAGAAATAACTCTGCATTGCGAACTGTGACATTGTAATGTCTGACACCGTCGTTTACTTTCATTTAAAAAATGGGTGCTATTACTGGACCTTCACTTTTTGGGTTTTTCCCCGTTTGTCTTGTGACCTTATTTTGGGGTTGTAATTTCTGGGCAAGACGAGGGCTGTGGTCAATTTCAACCAAGGTTATCTCGCCTTTGGTTTTGCGCCGACATCCGTGTGCTGCTTCTGATTGAAGAGCAACCTGCTCTCGTTACCTCTCTCGCTCAAGGCGAATTAGATAATGCTAACTTTAAACAACAATTAGAGGTAATCAGAACTGAGTACAGTGACGCGATATCGTCGCGTGTTGGGATCTGTGATGCCCTCTCTTATAAATTTTCCATAACAGACGACATCCCCGTTAGACACACACATTTTGTGCCCTCTCCCGAATCTTAAGGAGTTTCGAGAGACCATTGATAAGCTGTTGGCAGCGGGAGTTATAGTGCCCTCAACTTCCGATTACTGTTCGCCTGGATTTTTGGTAAAGAAAAAGGATTGAGATAAATACCGCTTAGCGGTGAACCATTCTCCTGTAAACAAGAAAATTCACAATGATCCGTTCTCTTTACCAACCATAGATTGCACCCTTCAACATCTTGGAAAGGCACAACTTTTTTCGTTGCTGGATCACAACAGTTTTAATCAGTGCCTTCTGCATCCATCTTGTAGAACGTTCACTGCCTCCTGCACACCCTAAAGTCAGTTTGAGTTTACACAAATACCCATGGGCTCAAACTTTGGGAGCCAGGCCTTGTCCTGCGTTCTTGACAATGTCCTTTCTGAATTTAAATTTATCTTTAATTACATAGATGATATTACTGTATATAGCGAGGAATTGGAGTCTCACTTGGTCCATTTATGACAGGTTTTGACCAGCATGCAGGTGGTTGGTCTCACCTGAAAAGGTGACCTTGGGGTCGAACAGGATCCAGTTCTTGGGTTATTTGTTGTGTGAAGGGCAGTTGTCGGTAGAGCCAGACACGACGAATGCAATCTGCATACCAATAATCAGGTGCTCAGTTGGGTGTTAGGTCACCTCCAGCAACTAGGAAAGCTGGGCAGATTGGTTTTACGTCTTTCCAGATTTGGGTTCTAAGTCCATCACGTTTGTGGGGCAAAAAAAAAACCAGGTCACGGACGCATTGTCGCAAATGTACGACCTAGAGGACTTTGAAGAGAGTCATAGTCAAAACCCAGTGACGTCTGTTAATTTTATCCAAGGATTCCCAGACTTTATGTGAAATTACGTCAAACCCAATTCAATGACAAATTTTGTTCAGAAATAGTGAGAGACTTGAGTGCTGGCAAGAATAATGTGTTGTACTTCAATGGGAAAAATGTAAGGGTGTGGACGTTAATTGTTCCTGAGGCTCTGCAACCCTTGATTTTATCATACTTTCATGACTCTGTCTTAGACAGATATTTTGGGAGCGGGAGAACGTTTCAGAAAATTGCTACTAACTTTGGCTGGTCGATGATCAAGGACGTTGCTGATTTTGCAAGTACCTGCAATGCCTGCCAAAGATGTAAGTAGGCGCATCAGGGTAATTTAGGCCAAAGTGTTGGGAGAAAGTACACCTCAACGTTTTCGATCCCATCGTCCGCTCGAAGAAGGGTAACGTTTGCATCCTGATCCTGTTCGATACCTTTTTTATGTTCCTAATTCTCTTTCCATTGAAAAATATGAAGTCTTCCACTATTGTCAAAGCATTGTGTGACCAAGTTTGGAAACTGTTTATCGCTCCTGTCAAAATACTTACTGATAATGCTTATTACTTCACTTCAACCATATTTAAGGATATGTGCTTCAGGTGGGCGATAAAGAATTTCCCTTCCAGCCCCTATTAGCTGAAAGGTAACCAGGTTGAGAGATTCAATAAGGATTTGAAGGCTTACAATTCTTCACCATCGGGACCACCAGCTTTGGGATCAGGATCTTGATTTGGTAAATGTAGGATTTAATAGTGCCATCCATGGATCCACTGGGGTTGCACCTTTAATCTCTTTTCTTGGGCGCCCGCTCAGTCATCCCCTGTTAAAACTTGTGGAACATTGCTCCCCTTCCTACCCCACTTTCTGAGGCTGACCAAGACCAACTGTTGGAGGAGGTGCACAAAAGGCTTGTTGCCAACGATGCGGTAAACTCACGTTTGAATAAGAATAGGTCTCCCTCTCAGTTTAAGGTTGATGACTTGGTATTATGTAGAAGCTTTGTCCTTGCCGATTTGGGGAGTGATATAAGTGGTAAGCTCCTCCCCAAATACCAGGGATCCTACAGAATTAATAAGATACGATGGTCTAATACTGCCTGTCGTCTCTCCCTCTTCTGGCAGAAATTTCCGAAAAGGGCATGGGGCACACTTAAAAAAAATCAGGCTAGATGGCGACGGTGATGCTGTGCACCTTCGTGTTTTTTTTTTTTAAATTTGTTGTTTTAAGTGACGTTTTGCTACCCTCATACCTTTTCCTCCCCCTTTTTTGCTATAGTTATTATTTCCCTTGAATTTTATGCCCTATTTTTGGTTTGTTTCCTGTGGTATTCCCCGAGTGACCCGGTGGTGTGGTGAAGAGGACACTGCTTGGATGCTGGTGCTACAATATTTTGTGTTGTCGGGGCCTTGCAACTTCAGCCCCCCACTGAGCATATCACCCGTGAAGTAGCCTGACACCTTGGCGCTTGGTAGTTGCCTGGCTGCCCAACATTTTACTTCCCCGGGGAAGATATTCGTCAATCTATTTCAAGAAAAGAAGGTGTGTACTTGTTATTGTTGGTGTTATGACACTGTACTGTACTGTTTGCTTCTGGGAACTTTTCCCACCTTCTAGAACTGAACATTTCTACCTCTTCTATGTGAAGTGTCAACTCTTCGTATTGTACTGTTTGTCTGCTGTATGTATTTATTGTGTTCAGGCAGCCACAATGTGCTGTTGCTGCTGTTTCTTTGGTTCGCGTTATGAACTCCCGATGATGGCGCCGCCACAGCTGTCTCTGTGGTCACTTGCCTCCACTTACCTTCTTCTTTGGTCTACCCCACTCCATTTCCCCTCCTTTCACGTCACATATGATAGAGAGGGGAGTGGCAGGTTAGGTAGTGTGCAAAGTGGCCTCAGGTGATTCGTTCTTCACCTCTTGTTAGTCGTCTGTTATCTGGTAGTGAGCTCCCGGAACTTCAACTTTCATCGGCGCTGCACCTCGGCTCAATTATACTTCAGCAGGCCACTCCACCTACTTTAGCATGCTTCGACTTCTGGTGCACTAGACATGCTTTATGAGGAAGTACAACAAAATTTATTTGCAGGGGAGCACACCGAACCTTGATAAAATGGGAGTATTATTTTCAGTGAGCACTATAATTTATTATTTAATACTGCCAATACGAGAGGGGAGACAAACTAGTGACTGGTGGAGTGTGCTAACATGCTTACGAAATGTTTGGGCAAGCAGATCAAGGTAGCATAGTGTGCCACAGTAGCAGGCCTCGCAAAGTGCTTTGTTTTATTAAAAATATTTTGGCTTGGCAAAATTGAAATTTTAATTGAGATATATGTGTGTTTTTGAGAGATTAAACATTGCAACTAGTTGTTCGTTTAATATGTGTAAGTTTTTGCGGGCCCATTTTCCGCTGCCCCTGTTGTTTGGTTGATATAGCTGTTCACCACTCACTCCTTCATTTATTAAGTTTTAAATATTTGTGCGTATGGAAATATTTTACGGCAGCATACTCTGATAGGGTTAATTTACACTAGTTATTTAATTGCTGTTCTGCCGACTTCAAACTTTTAGGGCAGCTTTTAATTTGTGTATAGTGTTGATTTTATGCACAACGTGCTTTGGTTAGCTTCTAAATTGAAGGCCACATCATTCTTTGAAATACCTGATCTATTGAATTTAGATTGCAGTGTGAAAACACTCTTTAAGAGTCCCGAAAGTGAGTTTTTGCGCCCCTTACAGGTCCCTGATTTACGAGGAAAGTGTTAAGCTGGGTTCAGGCACAAACCCTAATTCGTTGGTATAGATTTTCAGTTGGATGATGATAGATTGCACTCACAGCTTAAATGCCTTTTGGCAAGGATCATGGTTTGGCGATTTTTTTATAATGTTTATTGGTTTACTGAATATGTCAAAGAACCATAAGAGCTGGTGGGTATGGAAGTGCCTTAATTTTTTTGGGATCAAAATGTTTTTGTCAAGTAAAATTCTCTTGATTCAGGTTTTAAGTACTTACCTTAGGTAATGTGAACACAAGGTTGTCAGTTAATTACATTGTGCATGATTTTATTGATCGGCAGTGCTTATACAAACTGATAACTTAATTTGTTATGATTACAAATTGTCTCTGTAACACAAATCTGTAGTCGACCTATGGGCCAGTCATTATACTTGTACATTACTTATTGTATACGCCGTTCAAGATAAAGTGAGCACTTTTGAAGCCCTAGTTACTTTTTTCTTTCAACCAATTTATATCCTTCCCCCAATTATTAATGTAAACCCTGACATGTGAGTAATAAACACAATGTATACATTCACCATACCCAAAACCAGAAGTCCGAGGCCACAATGAAACGTATTTATTGGTAATTATGTCTGATGAAACAGCTTGAGTGCTCACTTTACCGTAAATGGCCTATAGTAAATTTTATAAAACTTTTAGCCAAGTCAGTTGCTGGTTAATCAATGTGGCATATAAGAATAATTTATGGTGGATAATGCTATCAAGTCTCTTTATAGTGAACGTGCTTGGCACAATTATACAGTATTATCAAGTTTTGAGTGCTCTTTAAACATAATGTATTTAGTCACAAAGGCACACCAACTGTAGTTGTATGAGAGAGGCTGTTGAAGAAGGATGTGATTTTGTGATATGTAAAATTGAATGCCAGATTTGTATTTTATATTTAATGTGTAAATGGTGGAACATTTTGTGTCTCCATTTGAACTGTTAAGTCCAGCGTTTTCTGAGACTTATAGAGTGGCATAGTACGAGTAATTATGTTTACTCATAGTTGTAAGCAACAGGACACTTCGGTTTGACAAAAGGCAGCACAAGGCATAGTTGTTTCAGTTGGGGTTAGAGCATGCCAACAACAGTGTGTAGCGTACCCTCCAACTAGTGACAGAACACAAGAAGGACAAAGCAAAAATTGGACTACTTGTCACCACGTGTTGTGATTTCAGTACATTGAAAGATTGATATGACAACGATCATCTGCAGTACGAATTAGTTGCTTGCACTGAAAAAATTTTTGACGATGAGGCCCACCGGAAATGTTTCAACGACTTTGAAAACCTTTGTGTCGAAGTGATAGTGGCTTATGATCAGTTGAAGAGTATACCTGTGCTACAGTGATGTGAATGTGATAACATACCAAGCGGACTGTCTGGTCATGTAGCATTACCCCAAATTAAGTTACCTACATTCTCAAATTATCCCCAAGACTGGAATGAACTTTATAACCACTTTACAGTGCTGATCATTAAAAATAAACAACTTTAAAATGTTGAACATATGTCATACTTGAGAACGGCCTTGAAGAGCAAGCCTGCATCACTTATTACTGATTTAGTCTTAATCTCTCTCAGATGCAAATTATGAAGTCCCATTGTCATTACTTGAAAAATGTTACTATATTGCCTTATTGTGATCTACAACATTGAAGCTATCTTACAGGTTGGCAAGATGGGAATTAACTAGGGCTGTGCCGATTTGTAAATTTTACAAATCTGCCGATATTACATATTTATATCAGCTGATCCCATGTCGAAAAAAATCCAAATACAACAAAATATTTAGATCATGTTTTTGCCAATGTGAAAACGGCAAAGTATTTTAAAGACTAACTCAGGGGGAAAAATAATGTTTTCTGGCCACTGATTGAATGTCTTGCTTTAGAAAAAAAACATCCAGCTATAAAATTTCTGTTTAATCAATTTTACATGTTCTTTATCAATGCGACTTAACTACTTTCACAAATGAAACTTCACTTTATTCACAGCTCCAGTAACCAGCGACACAATTTTTAAGGATGGCAAAACTAAGGCTGTCTCTCTATTGTAAGTACACACTTGTTAAGTATATACATATTTGTACTTGTGTACTTATGCTGACTATTGGGACAGGTTTTTTTCTGGTTGTACATGACTCGTACAACCTGGCATAAATAACACAAACTGTAGCAAGTTAACACGGGTTTTGTCATTCTGAGCTAACAACGCTATGGTTTTTGCTGTAAATAGTAAATAAAGATCTTGTGTTCTATATTGGTTGTCTTTGGTTACATTTATGTCTATGATGTAATTTGGTGTAGTAGTTGCAAAAAATTAAAATAATGCATTTGTCATGTGTAACAGTGAGGTTATTATAAATACAGAAATAATGTTGCACACTGGTTTCTTCGTAGAGCAATAAGACAGTGGGTAAGTACAACAACAAAAAGTTCTCATCATAGGTTATGTACATGACGTTTGAAATCAAACATGGAGACTGCCGCAAGTACGCAAATTCACACAGCAAGTAAGCAACTTCGTGTACTTGGCAAGTACAGAAGCTGTGTGTACTATACTAGACATTGGGATAGTGTTAGTATATACTTAGTGACATCACAGGTGGGGCATAGTATGGGAATTGAGACTCAACTTATTCCTTCCCACTTAAATCTCAAACGGTAAATTACAAAAGAGCATCAAAACATGAACAATTGGGCACCAAAGCTGCTTGTACACAACATAGACAACCAATTTTGATCTAAAAGAGATAGATTCTCCATGCATAATTTGCACGTCTGCCACATCACGAGAGCTCGAACACACAAGATTTTGTTGTTCATTACAGCCATGGTTTGACCGTATTTAGTCATGAACATATCTAAGATGTAATGACATGCTTGTAAACAAATAAGTTAATGGAATCTTTGGAAAATTGCATTTTAGTGCTTACATTTTTCCAAAATGTGTTTGTTAATGTGAATATTTGCACAAACTTACAAAAAATTTGAAATGTATACATTTGTTTAAATAAAATCAGAACATTATTTATAATAGACATTAGGTGGGACCAAAATATGTGTTCGTTGCGATGAAGTGTTTGTTAACCCGGAGTTCATTGCCATATAGTAAACTGATTTGGCAACATATTTGTCTATTTTCTTGCAAAAAATAAGAAGAAACTATTTAAGATGCATGCAAACAAGCAAATGAGATATTTTACACTTTCACAATATCCGCAAATTTTTATTTGGCCATGACGGATCCTGAATACAATCCGATACACTCAAATATAGGCAATATCGGTATCTGCCGATCTGGATCGGCATATGCCTAGAATCAACTCTCCCTGTTCCCTTAGAGGGTTATTGGCATCTCTTGATCTCTTGGAGAGAACTTGGGGGGGCATGAAAGTACTGGATTTGCCTGTGAAACAGTACGAGTTTTGATGGTACACATACTAGAGTTGGAGTGGAAACTGGACTTCAAACAACAAAAACAATGGGTGTACACAATCTGTGACAATGACATGCCTTGGATGACTTCACTAAGGTCATGGAAAACCACAGCAGAAGCTCAGAGTTCAAAGTTGTCCAGAAGCCACCACCACCTAAATGTAACCACCCAAAGCATTACTAACCCCAACCACCCACTTGCTTTTGTTGGAAATGCTGTTACAATGCTAAATGTGTACTGTGTCAAAATGACTATGCTGTCGTAAGTGCCTAGTGTCTGCTGGTAAGGTATTAAGTGAATGGTTTGACATTGGTAACCTGCATAATCTGTGCTCGAATTGCCTCCGATCTGGCAATCAGGTGATTACATGCACATTTAAGTCAGTTTGTCAGTTTTGGGAAGTCAAACACAACACTGACACGTGTCCGGTTTACTGAGTCTGTGGCACGGTCGCCATCACTTTAATTACTCTAGGTCAGCACGTGCATTTAGGGACTTACCAATGGCCGCTTCCGGCTCAATATCTTTAGTCCGGTTGACTAGCCCCTTATGGATGTCTACCCTCTTGCTCACTACGGGCTGACGGGTTACAGTAGACCACTGGCGGGAGGTGTGGAGGTTACAAGACTTACTGATGACTACTTCAGCCTGTTGGAGAGAGGTGGCTGGCTGCAGACAGGTGTTGACAGCGCAGTCTTCAGGCTTCTGGCTAATGGCACCATGTCAGCCAACATGGTACCACAGATTCCAGTCGACTCCCTCTGGACTCCAGAACTTGGGGTTGGAGATACCGTACCTTACCTCGGTTCCGTGTAGTACACCACTCAGGACGGGATGATAGTCCTGGTATGTACACTTATGCGGAGGGAAGACGGTATAGTTATATACAGGAGAGGCCGGTCTCCCCAAAAGCCTTACTAAGGTGGCACTGTCTCATTCCGCCTGTCTGTCCGCTGTTGTTGGAGCCAATACAGCCTGCTACTTGGTAGCCGGTGTGCAATATTTTGCTCCTCTCTCCAGGAACTGTGCCTTACCTTGTATGGTATAGAGTGGAAACCACCGCTGAATGACACAGGTCAGGCACCACGGACCACGGACGCGAGACAAAACCCTTCAATAGTATACTTCCAGTAGCAGCTGGCGGCACAAGCTCTGTGCTTCAGAAGGCCCCACACTACTGCCGGGCAGACCAGAAGCGTTGACGCTGTGCGGGCAGCCTTATTGCTACTACTGGGTGTTGTATCGCAACCAAGGCCAGGCCATAACACCTAAGCAAATAGCCCCACCAGCACAGACGAACCCCATCACACAGACAGACTGGAGTTCCGGTGTAAAGATTGCCACACCCACCAGACTGCATATTGCAGCTGGCTGACCTGCACCGGGCAAGGTATAAACAGGGTATGCTGCATTGTTTGTGCAAAAACATATCACGATCTGTGTATAGGCTAGCCAGATGAGCGCATTACCAGACCGAACCTCGTATATAGATGCGAGGTTTGCCGAGAGGAATATCGCCCAGCAAATCCTGGCACTCACCAGAGCTTAACCATCACTGGGGTAGCGACGGGCCTCCACTTCCAGAGTTTGTCGGACGGCAGCATGAGGACCCAATCACTTTCACCTTTGGGCGTGAAAAAGAATTTCACGATAACAAAGTACCCCTTACGGAGTGGGTTGGGAGGACCCAGAATCAGCTGAAAGGAAAGGTCCTTGACTGGTAGACAAAATCCGGGGAATTCATCATGGAGTGGGGGCAGCTGTGTTCCTGCCTCGCCATGCAATTCTCTTGAAAGGAGGTCATAGCTCATTTACTGACTGAATTCTACAGCCGAACCCAGGCCACCGAAGAAGAGGCCAAGATATTCATCCCCCAAAAGGTCTGAATGTATAAAAGAATTTTCCCTGAAGAAAATGAGAAGAACTGCGTGTGCCACATCGCACACATGCTCCTCCCCAAATTATGCAATTTTTTACAAATCCAGAAGCCACAGACCATCAGAGAACTAGTGGAAAGAGCAAGGGATACAGAGAGGAATTACAAAGAGCAGGCCACGTTAGACCACAGCATGGGACTGCAAGGGGAAGGAAGAAGTGAAATTGACATGCCACGTGCCTTCCCCTACTCTTCCTTCAACCCCTACTGTGACTCTCCCACCCCCTTCCTCTACTTAGTTGCTACCGAAGTGCTGGTTCTGGTTCTGCCCGGGCCAACATTTCGACAGAGATTGCCTAACCGAGAAAGAGACAGAAAGCCCAGCACCGAGGGAAAGGGGAACACCAAATGACACACTCCATACGTTAACACAAGAGCGAGCGCTAACCCCCTTAACATGCCCTGTATTGACACGTGACGTACAATGGGATGAATATTCACTTATCTGAAGCAGTAGGTGGTGTCCACCTTTTTGGCTAGGAGTTAGGCCACGCACGCACTCCTATATTGTTGGGGGTTTTAGTCCTGACCGGGCACTGGACCGGCTGGGCCGCTTTGCGGCAGGGCACAAAATCGGGAGCAGATAGTGTAATTTTACGTTTGGGTGTCAGTAGTTTCTTGACGATACCTGGGCGACATGCTACGGGAGTTAGGTCTGTGCTAGTGGTAGATGTCGGAGGTAGTGCAGAGACTGTTGGTCTGAACTGTGGTAGCAGGTGAGGTGTGGGATGCAGTACTTCAGGAACCAGGTAGACAATGACAGGTGTCACAGATTGCTCTGGTTGGTTCAAGTATTCTACAATCCACCAAGGGTATGCTGCGAGGCCAGTGCTATTAGGTATGGTGAACAGATCTCTGGGAACCTCTGGTTAAAATGGGTCTTGCAAGTGCCTCAGGGCCTGGGCTCGAGTTTTAGGATCAAGGCTAGCTAAGTGTGATACCAGGGCTGGCTTTATTTAACTCATGCAGACGACCAGAAACCAGGAGAATCTGCCTAACCCTCTCCTTGAATCCCCTCCTCTTGGAATAGGGCATCAGGATAACGGACTTGCCCTTTTACAACTATAACAAGCCGGCAGGCTCCTTGTACACAATATTACATGTGGCATCACGTGCGGGCCGGAGACTGGCGGACACCCTATTCCAATGTCTGGCACGTAGTGCAGTCCATGATGGAAGTCAGGCCTCACCTGTCCAAGGTTGCACATAGGTGTGCAATCCAGTCAGAGTCTTTCCAACCACGGGAACATCTGCCTCTCTTGGTTCAAAAAGCAGTGGAGAGACCGACGGACGAGCTGACAAGCTGGTTCAGGATAGTGTACCTGTGTGGCTCCTCCTTTCCACCAACCGAGGTTAACGGGAAGGGCAGCCTGGTTGAGTGCGTGGGTAAAAAGTTAGGTGTGATGGCTCAAATGAATACGTATCCCAGGATAGCTGTATTGTTACGTGAGGGCAACCACGGACAAGGTGCTAAGTAGAGAGGATGCGAACTCAAACTTCTAATTGATCTCCCCCTGCATTGTTGAACGTGTTATTCATGTAGAACGATGTTACATACAGATACTGACACATGGCTTGGAGTACTAAGCGTGATGGTGTCAGGATGAGTCCTGAGAAGGACTACATGATAAGGATACCTACAGAAACGTCCGTGTACAGCAAGGCGGTCAGGGATTGCAAGGTACGAAGCAGGGAGAAATCCTAATTATTGTAAAGCAAGTTAAATTCAGAGTGGCTAGCGCTGGAGCAATCTGGTCAGATTCTGAACAACTGGTGCTAGGAATGAAGATTGACTTGGAGATGCGGGCTCTCTCTCCTTTTATACTAAACTGGACAACTGCCTGATCCTGATTGGCTAGCCTCACTAAGGCGAGGGGTGATTGCAGAGTGGGGGGTAGCGAATGCATGACTTGCCTATCTGACATCAGCCAGTAGAAGGGCTGAAAAGCAAAGACAAACGATAATCCTACTACCACTACTATCTAGTAGGGAGTAAAATAATTTGTTGCCTCTAAGCATTGTTAGGGAAGATCAGCGAATAAAACAATCTACATGGAAGACAGTGCAATCTCGTCTTACGTTGGACAAATGAAAATGCAAACTTCAGACTCCTAAGCAAAACTGACCTAAGGATGGAGCGGAGGTTATCTAATCTCC
The DNA here is from genome assembly GCA_029891345.1 of Dryococelus australis. Lineage (NCBI taxonomy): Eukaryota > Metazoa > Arthropoda > Insecta > Phasmatodea > Phasmatidae > Dryococelus > Dryococelus australis. The sequence goes on from CM057000.1 coordinate 44,504,155, forward strand.
ATTGTTTAAAAAAAGTCATGCGTCAGTATGAACGTCTATGTAAATCTGCAAATTGCTGCGGTGATACCAGATATGGCAGCCACAGGCAAGTTTGCCCAGAGCGACCTGCTTAAACCTCGCCAAGCCCACCTGACACCCACCAACATAAGGGTTCAGATGGCTCAACCCAATTGCCTTCTCCAGGTAGAGAGGAGAAATATGGCTGACAATCAGGTCCCACCACAGAACTACCCAGGTAGATTTATTGGTAGCCCCACATATTGGGGAACAGATGATCTTTGGGCAACCCTGGCTGCAACAGCAAAGGTGCATTTTGGATTGTGAACAACGCCACATCCCCATTGGAGAAAAAGAGGACGTGACAATCAACTGGGAGGGTAAACAGGTAAATGCAACCCCTCCCCCTTCACCAGTCCGCCTTCAACAGCTGCAAGTGGAAGTGCACCCGCCACTCCCAAGTCAACACAGCAGAAGACCAAAAGTCAAACTCGAAGATCCTGATGTCAACGTACAAAGCTTCCTCCCGAGATCAAGCCCCCCAAATTTCAGGGAACTATCTCGAATGGATGATGACTAGAGAAGAATTCTACCCATCCTGACCAGGGTCAAACTCCAGCCTGCACTTCGAGGGACAATGTTCAACCGGACTTTGCCCTCGACACCCACAGACTTCACCCAGAAGACGGTTGCCAGATGCAGCCAAATGACCCCACGGGGTCCGAGTTGTCATGGCGGAGCCCCCTGGACAGGGAGCCCCACCCACAAGCTCTGCAACTCTATCTCATCCCAGAGAGAAATGAGATGAGCTGAGCTGACGAGGCAGAGAAGCCCCAAGAGCTCCTGCCTCCGACGGTCACCCAAACCGTGCCAGCCCAGTAGGGCACGGTCACCCCCCCCCCCCCCAGGTCATGATACCGGAAGTCGCAGAGGCCACCACCCAGGCCCAGCCTTCTATATAAGAGGATGAGCCCACCAGCGCCGACAAGGTAAACGTTGCATAATAAAACTGTCAAGGTGACTAAGACTTCCACTTCCACACTTAAACGTTGCGTGATGCAAGTCACCGTAACTTTTAACCCCAAAAGTCTTAAGTCACTATTTGATGCGTCCAGCCCTTAATTAGTTTTGTTTAGGCCCAATCTGTAATATGATTCCTGTATACAGAATGTTGCAAAATTGCAAGTCAATACTTTGGGGAATCATTCCTCACATCTGGAGGATGAAATCTGTTGTATGAACATAGGTCCGCAAATGCTTAGTTTCTTTTCTACAGCTCGTAATATATAACGTACTGTGTATGTCCCACAGGCTGGATCATGGTACTGTGAAATGCTATCGCATCAGTTTGCATAATACGCGACACCACACACTACACCCAGAACGGTAGGAACTGCACAGGAATTTGTTACACATATGTGAAAGCTTATCATCAGCACTAAGGTAAATGTTCAAAATGCCCTCCATCAGCACAAACACATACATCTTCCCGCTGTTGCATGGACACGCGGATGTGTTGATGAATCCCTGGAAAATTCCTGGTTGATTCAGAACCCGTCACAATACGGCTACGGAGGGTGCCCACATCGTCCATTAGGATTACATACACAAATGCATTTAAATTTCCCCACCAAAAAAAGTCTAGTGGATTCAAAACAGGGCTCCTCGGGGGATGGTACGGAACTGCCAATTACAGCTGCTCTCTGCCTAACCCAGTATCCTAGCGACCTACCAGAAGGTCTTCAAGACCAGCTCCGGCCACCCCCGAGTACGTCTTCTAAATACCTTGTACTGCCAATACCCTTCTGGAAAAATTGAATGGAATAGTTAGGGCCAGTTATTTCCACAGTTACCTAACCGCTTTGCTTTTGTTCAGGTTAGACCTACGTCCCCATTACCTAGCTTACGTAATTTACTTTCTTTCAGTTCCTAGTTAGTTAGGAGGTAGTATGGGTCATGTTTATTACTCACAGAATAAATATGTGTTTCTTACAAACCTCCAAGTGCTCATTTCTAGGGTGACTGATTTTATCCCTGTAGACATCTGCCAGCCAGGATAAAGTAGGAGACTGCATCTTTGAACAACCAATTACCGAAACTAGAGTAGGACTGCGGGCTCCCTTAACTGGGCGCACTTATGTCGTAAAAAACACCCAGTCGACGGCCACCCATACGGTGCACCTGATGCCCAGTAAGGCGGAGCCACAACCACTAGTAACACAATCCAAGGGCTTTCAGACATCTAGTCAAGCCGACCCACTCCATACACCCTGCTGTACTGTTGCTGGAGGAAGTGACAGACTGGTTCTGGAAGTCTGCCCACCTTTGGTCCCACACCAACCATCGCCGTTGGATGCTCAGAGCCAACACACCGCTCCAACCACCATGTTGAACTGTCACTGGTGGAGTAAACTAACACACATTTGGGTAAACTCGGCCTCCAATGTTGATTCTACATCCAGATACGGAATGTTGTCACCTGCTTCCCCCTTACAAAGCAGACCGTTGTATCTACCAGTAAATGCTGCACACCCGCAGGAATGGTACGATATGGCAAAAAAGGAAGGCAGCTACTGCCGACGAAGCCAACGGGAGCTGCAACACAGCCACAACTGCACTTTGCAGCATAATCTCCGGGAATGAGCTCAAGCTGCACACCCCAGCTGGAGAGGCCTCACCTCCCAATATTTATTTCAGTCCCTGATCACAGGTTCCAATACCGCTGGACCAGAAGCCTTCCACAGACTCACCTTAGCACCGCCAGCCATAGCACCACCACCACTCCAGTTCGGGGCACCAGCTCCAGACAACTCCAGCAACACACCAAGGAGCTACCCCGGGCCACATCAACCACAGGTAAACCCCGTAGCCGTTTGCTAACCCATTTGCCGGACCGCCAAACCTACATCTGAATACGTACCATGCTAACAAGCCACACATACTATCTTGTACACCGGCCAGGGCCCAGTCAGCCGACAGTAAGGTCAGTCAGTTAAATTCACCCGTGTCTCTGACCAACACATCAAAACCTTGCCCGACCGCAGCATCGCCATCAGCCACCCGACGTCACGCGTCAGACTTTAAGCCACTGGCAAACACTTGAGTGCCCCTAACCCTTTCAATCAAGTCAAAAGAGTTCATAGATAAAAATAAAAAGGCACTCAATGAAACTTGGCTTGTTCTCCACTGTGCATGATACAGTGAAGCATAACCTGAATAGTAGTCATTTTACATCTTAATTATACACGTACCCAACATCAGAAACTCCATCACTACAGGCATGAAGTGCATAAGTGACTGCATGAATAGCGTTCTTGTTTTCAGAGTTCTGGATGTAAAAAAAAAAGTCTAATGCAAGACAACTATATAAAAAAAAAAAAGCCAAACACAAACTGGAATAAAAAAAAATAGTTGCCCGTTTCTGAGGTAACCAAAATAATTTCTGAATTAACTTTTTTGGGATGTGGTACTTATGTTTAATAGTACAAAAACAAGCTGCTGACTTTAATATTACAATTTTGCAAGTGCTTCCATTACTTTGTATGTCTTGTGGAAAAGGGAAGAATACATCTACTGTGCAGATGGGTAAGCAATTTGGCAGAACAAATTATAAAATGATATGAATAAGAATATCACAGGCAAGAAATTTAGACTTGACTATAGTGAAAATAGACAGGAAATGTCATTTCTTTCATCACACATTTGTAATATGTTGTACAGTTTACACAAAATTGTAATTTGTAGCTCCAAATGTTATGTACTTTGTACTTTTACAGTGTAAATATTCTCAGTTTCATATAACTTCAGTAAATTTTGACAGTTCTTAAAAAGAAAGTGCTGTCACTATGTATCTCTCTGCTACAGCCATTCTGTCTGTGAAGCAAACAATCTTTGTAAACAAACTTTACGAATCCAATTGCAGACATTAAAAGACTGGCGACTTCAGTCCAGTACTTAGGCTTCTGTAGCTGGTTGCTATTACCAACTGTTTTATTTTTGTTATAACCCCATAATATATTAGTTAGGTTTCTGTTTATTTTATTGGTCGGATGGGGAACTCCAGTTTAACGTCTTTTGTGAGAAGTAATTTTTTCCTGTTCTTCTTATGAGCGTGTGGCAATTTGAAATTGCATAGTTTCGACGATGCAGTGGAAAATAATTTTTGTATGCAAATAACACTAAAATTACTATAACTTGAAAGTTGCAACTTCATTGAAGGAACTAAATGTGATATACGTGTCGCTGTTCATTCTGATGCGAGAAATACCAAACATGTTTAGTGAAAAACTAGCACATAAATATTGTTGCATTTTTTAATACAACGAAAAACACTAAAAAGTAGAGATGGGACGATTCCAATTTTTCGATGCTGCTACCCGATTATCAATTCTCGATTCCTATGATTTACAACTGATAGGACTTTTAAAACACAAAATCACACTGCCATTCACAGTCAAAACTATTCTACCGTGAAAGTCCGATGTAACGAATATGCTTTATAACAAAAAGTCCCCTTTAACGACAACTTTTATTGGCACCGTCAATTGCCCATGTACCCAGTGGGAAAAGAAGTCGGTAATAACGAATGCAGTGTGGGCTTATTTACGTTATAATGATAGCTTAAATAGCAGTACTCAGCAGTTTCCTTAAAAAACAATACAAGAAGAAATGATTGCGTAAAAAAATGTAAGAAAAAGTTTTGCCTTCCGTGCATCCGGAAACATGGCACCATCGCTGCCGCCAGCTGACCGTATGCAGATGTAGAAACACCGCACAGCTTGCCTGCCGTGGCCGCATGCTGTCCAGTGCCAGTTAGGGATGTTGATATCGGGGGAAAATACTGATATTATTTATATCAGGTATTTTTGAAAGTATTGATTTCTATCGCTGAAAAAATATTGATTTTCAATATTTTCTTATATTCTATTTGGTTAACTGTAAAAAATATGGGCTTAGTTAGATTGAATAACTATGACGTATTGAAAAACAATTGCAGCTGTAGGTTATTACAGGAGATCACCAGGCCTTGTCAAAATATTTTACTCGATTTTAAGCCACATATTCAATTTAGTCTAACTAAATCTATTCCAGAATACGCTTATAGTTATATTAAATGCTACGTCATTGAGAAAAATGTACCCCAAATCCTCGTTTGCGGCTAGTAAGCAAAATTTAAAAAAATCCCAGTTGGAGGGCCTAATCTTCCTTAAGGCCCTTACACAATTGAAAACTTTAACATTTGACTTTAAGTTTGCTTTCCGACATGTTGTTTCTTATGGAGCTTGAAACAATGGAACTGTTAAAGGTAAAGTCAAGCACTCTTGATTTTACGATTCCGAAAAGTCGAAATTTAAAGTCCAAGTCAAGCATCCAGTTTGCCAATAATCTAACAGAGGCTATGTGGAAAGTGCATTATTTTATTGTAGTGTGATTTTAACAGCGGTATATTAAACAAAGTTTGTCTTAAACTAAATAAATGGCAAATGAATATAATGTGAAGAGGAAATATATGAATCTACATATTTTAATAAAGTAAACAAATGAGTATTTGTTTTGAAATAAACTTCTAATATAAATTTTAAAACGGTTTTTAAAAAAATGTATGTAAAATGCATTCCTGGATAGTAATCATAATTATTTGCAAAACAAGACACACATTTTTAAGAAGCTTGCAGAACTGACGTTCAATTGTCTGAACTCTGACTTTACCATTCTATTGTGTAGTGGTGCTTTTGTCAGAGGAAAGAAAATGTAAAGTCAAATGCTAAAGTTTTCTATTGTGTAAGAAGCTTTAAGCATGGTTTACAATATAAAAATTATGTGCTCACATAAAAATTATTACTTATTAAAATACATCAATAAGTGTATCTCCTAGAATACTATCAATTATATTAATTATTCAAATAATATTCAAATAACTGAACTGCATTTCTAAATTTGTTAATTTCCAAAACACACACTGTGTACATTTGATTATAATTAAGTATTAAATGTGTTTTTAAATACATTTTAATGTTTTGTTTGTTAGACACATTAATTTGTGTTTACAAGTGTCAACTGTGGATTAAGAACAATAGTTTACACATAGAAAATCACTTTTTTAGCATTTTGGATTTACAATACACGAAATAATATATAATTTGAGTGAGTATAAATTCAATTCTAAAACATTTATTCGGCAAAAGTACATATAGACAATAAAGTACGAATTGATAGAGATACATTCCATTCAAAGCTCAGTCATTCGGACAAAAAATTAAATGTAATACAAAACTGTAGAATATACAAAACTAATGTGAAATTATATCTGTAACGTCAGTGCAACAAAAATTGCGGACGCGACAGAATTCACGATTACAAAATATGTCTAATTTATTTGCGTCACGTGCACGACAGAACTGAAAAAGTACATAATTTTGTGTTCAAGTGCTGGTGAGCTTGATAGACAAGTAGTTTGTGTTGTTTTTCCTTGCTGTATTTATCACTTTATACAAGTCTGTTAACAAATTTGTCCCCAAACGAGTATTATTTTAGAGAAAAATGTGATATTAATTATCAGTTGGCAAGTAAATGATGCTTTGAAAAGAAAATATAAAATAAAAAAGTAATTATTAATGGCTGTTGTATCGAAGGCACGTCCATAGTGGCAAGGATCAAGGAAATATTTACTTATAATATCTCCATAGTTTTTGTCGTGAGGCGACAAAACCAGTGGTCACAATACGCGAATATTTTATGTTGCATTGCGCCAACCGCGTTGTGTCTGACGCGCAGTCGTGCTATTGTGATTCCAGCATGAGACTGAAGAGGTTGAGCACTTGAGACAATCTCAATATTTTTTCCACCGGTATACTGCCCGCGCTGCTGATTTTTATATAATGCAGCATGTTTGTTATTGATGTACGAGTGTTTGGCTTCCAGTCCATATGTGACTAAAATAAAACTACAAGTTCAAAGTTCACTTTGTTTATATTTCCAGAATATTTTCATGCAAACGAACAAATAAAACATCACAATTTCAAACAGGTCTACCAGGCAGTAAAATTTTCAATTCAAAACATTAACTTCATTAACTTTTAAGAATATTTAATTTCGATACTAGAAAAACAATATCGGTAATGATAAAATATCGCAAAAAATATATTGGGTAAAAATATCCCTACAAAAAAATTTTGTCATTTCGATATATCAATATTTTTCCAACATCCCTAGTGCCAGTCCGGCGCCAGCACTCGACTGTACTAGGTCGTGTGTTTGCTGTTGTGTCGCGTGCAGCTGTCTCTTTGTGTAGACTCAAAGCTGAAAGATTCAATATTGGCCAAAGCTAATAGCGAAATGCTACGTGAATATCTGTCCCTAAGTAAACTTCTTTGAATCAATCATTGGAAATTGTCGTATTATTTCATGTGAAAATATGGGGTACTGCATGTACATGAAATTTTTTTTTGGGTAGGGGGGCTGGGTAAAGTGTAAAAATGTTTCTGACCATGATGAAATTACATCTAAGGCCCTGCAATGTGAGGTAATATACTTGAGAGTACAAGTAAATTATTTATAAGTGCTACCTAACAGCTGCTAAGAATTGGGTAATCTGATCACCGGCAATATTGCGCAATTGAGTCACCGGTAAACTTCCGTCTTAAATTCTGTTATACAGGAATGTTTTAATTCTGTTACGGGAATGTTTTTGTTAGCTGCACTTTTCCTGACTTAAAAATACAAGTATTTCTTTGGTGACAGAAAATCCATTATTCCTAGTGGTGCACACGTAAGCTATTATTCCAGTTACGTGTATTTACAGATTGGCCTCACAAAGAACGCTTCTTCTTTTTACAGTGTATTTTTTCCCCACGACAACACCGTACATTTTTATCATTGATGCCAAATTGTCGACCTGCTGCATTTTTTTCCATGTTCACGGGCATATTCCACAATCATCAATTAAAATTTTGTATATGTATAATAACTCGCTCGTTCCTTTTCCATTATCATGAGGCAGTGTTCCAATTGGCACTTTTTGTTAACAAAATGGTAATCTGACTTGTTTGTCTACAAAATCTAAGATATGTTTTTGTAATTCAAGTTTTGTCAACTTTGCAGTTGATAAACTAATTACCAAATGTCGCCATATCAGTTTTTATTTTTGAAATCATGATAACAACAAAATAATACAGCATTGTATGCTAGGCAGTTAAATGTCGTATTGTTTCAACTAAACCGTACAAAATGCTAGATACAAACACAAATGAAGAAAAATTAAATAGAGAAGAGAGGGGGAGTGGAGGAGGGAATATACATATAAAGCAATCAATACTGGCACAGGTGTAAACCACCTGGCAAGGTCACATTCAGGGTCACATTAGACACGGGAATCTCCAATTGTGCTGTTGACAAAGGATGCTTGCAATCACTTCACGGGAGCGCATAGTTTCCAAGCATCATCATAAAAGAAAGTTTTATTGATACTGTTTTACTTATCAGGATTGCAAAGAATATACTTTATTTTTCGATTCCCGATTCGCATCGTAGAATTGATGGCTATCGGGGCATCGAAGAATCAAATTACCCATCCCTACTGAAAAGGCATTTGTACTTTTCAAAATATCAAGCAAGAACGAAACGATATAAATACCTCATTGTTAATACCAATATATGATATGCACAATGTAAACATGATCCGCAAATTTTTCAAACACAAAAATCATTAAATTTTCAATAAAATAAGTTTGGGTCAATAAAAAGCTTTTATTAAAAGGCCAGAAACATTTCAAATATTGCAAAAAACATTATTTACGGAACCATCAAAATTACTGTTCACTTCCTAATTCCAAAACACGAGGCTAGCCTTGGAAGAGTACTTCACTAAAATCACTTGTGTCTGCTACTGATACAAAATCATTTATTTACTGGCTTATTCTGATGCATGCCCAACCAGGATGGGGTTCTATTTGTTGGGACAATTTGCATCCAACTTGGACCAACGACTTAGGAAGTTAAGTACCACCCCAAATTTAGTGAGGTACATCTTAATGAAGGAAGCTTTAGCCATGGTCACTTAAATAGTTTTATACCACAATGCCAGAATCACAAGAAACATATAGGGGATGGGGGCCTTAATGTTCTGGGATGTTGGCGGGTGAACAAGAAGGGTCTAGTCTTGCCTGTCTTGGCGGCACAAAATCTACAGCCACTGTCACGACCCTTTGCACTGACTGACGTTTTGCTCCTAATTAACCCAGGAGTTGGAAGTTCCTCCGTGGTGGCTGCTCTAGATGACTGGCAGGCAACTGGTTAGGAGCAGACTCCTGGAGTCGTGAAGTGTTGCAGGGGTTCCGGGTGTCCAATTGCACTGGGAGCTGGGTTGCCTGCAGGTTGGCCCTGAATCAAGGGCAGGCAAGGCCCAGGGGTGGCTCCTCGTAAGATGGCCACTACTATAGGGTGAGGCTTCCCAGGAAGCTTAATCAATGGTGGAAATAAAGGCTGTGGGAGGACTCTAAGGCGAGGCCTAACAGTATTGCAGGCAGTTTGAACTTGGTCCTGTGGAATGGAAGTATGGCTGAGGGCAGTAGTGGAAAAGCGTGGGCAAGCTGAATTACCTTCAGAGGTGTACAATGTCTTTTTCAACCGTCTCCATATGCCTCACTTCTGAGAGTATGGCATAAAAGGAGAGGAACTAATACAGCCTCTCAGAAGGTAAGCTGGTGCCTCACTTCCTTACTGTGTACTTCTGAATAATTCACAGTCTCCCAGGAAAGAATGGTTACCTTGTGCTCCTTTTACCTGGCCCCTGGAGGAGCGTGGACAGAGCATTAGGTGGTCCTCAAGCTGTTTGAAAGGAACTACTCAGGGGTAGTATCAACAGAAGGTCAATCACTCTACATTAATCCCAGCTCACTTCCGGCCCCAGTAGAAGCGGTGGTGGAGTATGGGATAATCCCAGTTTGCTCGATTCACCTAAAGGAGGAGTTTCTAGTTGTATAGGCTCTACTGAATTTTACCAGTTTTGCAGGGCCCGGGTGGCCACTTGATGGGTGTGTATTTAGCTTTGTTCTCGATGGTCTACAGGTTCACTTCTGGCGGGTGTGTTTTCGTAGGAAAAATCCAGTATTTTCAAGAAAATTTTAATACAGAGAATACATTGAACTCACATGTTATATCAGGTGAGTAATATTAACACGGTGGCTCTGTACTACCTCCTAAACTAATACAACTTGTTACGGAAGTTCAGACTAACGTAAACAGCCAGGTGAAGGCAACCTGGAGGAAAAGTTAAAAGGGGATGAGGGTAATTAATTCTGTTAGAAAACGTATTCCACAACTTTAACCTAACTAACACTGTTTGTTCTGAAGGAACAGAAACTGGGTTTTGACAACTACCGGAGGGGTCATGTCGACAATGCCAGTACCGTCCTGTGGGCAAGGAGGTCCTGAAAGGACTTTGTCCTGACTGTTACTGGGGTCGATACTAGAGGGTGGTAAGGAAGGAGCAAAGATTTCAGGAGCCTCTGGAGGGTCCAGTCTCCCAGAAGCAGATGGGTCTGTGGCTGCTGCAGAAGTCTCTTCTGGTAGCTGATATCTTCGGCTGATAGATATTCCGGCTCCAGAAGAACAGTGGAACCTACGGATGTACCAGTGGTTGCACACCCCGATGACTATCACTGGCCCTATACGAAAGCGGTGGAGGAGCAGAGACTGTCTTTAGCTGGACATGCCAGCCCTCTAATTCTGATGCATGCCACCATGCTGCGCAGCATACTTGAGCTCTCTACGGGCCACTTCGCTCCATCACAAGCCAACGAGAGCTCAGGACAAGTCATTAACAAAGGCAAAGTAATTTCACGCCCAAGCAAAGAGACTCCACGTGTAGGACAGCCTCATATGTAATAATGATTAACACAATTAATTATGGAATGTACGGCCCCCCAGAATCCCACATGCAAGCGCCACCCCCGTGAATAAATTAAACATTTTTGATGAACCACTGCCCTACATTTAGCTGTGGAAGTAGTTCCAGTGAACACACAAGATGGCACCACCCCTGCAACCTTGTGATGTCACATCCTGCCAGTCTCAGAAAGAGGTGTTTTAATTTGTCGTTGTCTCCACGCGGGGAGATGAGAAATGAGCAGCGCTGCTGCAACACTGATATACATACCCCTGCGCTGGAAGGCTACTCTACCCCGCACCCCCGGAAGAGCGCTGATCAAGGGATTTTTCAGTATATAAGGAAGTCTGAGAGCATGTCCTGGCAGAGACACCGGACTCACTGGCCGCATAGGTCAGTGAGTACTCCCTGGTCTGCAGAAGACTTCTCTCTCCTCTCCTCAGCCTGCAACACGGCTCAACCTCTCTAGAAGCCTGCAACATGGCTTCAACCAACTCTGCAGACTGAGAAGACTGCACCATCCCTGCAGCTTGAAGAAGACTCATCCACAACTGCACCAGCTGACCATAAGGGCGGCCTGACTCCAGAGGTATACCCGACATCCTTTACCCCAGTCAACTTCCATGACTCTGCAGTAACAGGTCATCGTGACGTAATTTACCCCATAAATTTGGAGACGCTGTAAAGAGCGTACTTTGCGTAAATCTAACTAGTATTTTTATTAGTATTTTATCCGGCTCACCTTCGCCTGTTTACAACTTGTTTAGCTAGATTATAATTTAACCGGGACTTTCCCATCTTCCTAGTAACGTAATAAAACTTACGCAAATTTTAATTATTTTGCTTGCCATCATTTTGATTAATTCCCAGATCACAATTATTAATAATATTCTTTTGTTGTGTGTCAGTGAATCTTATGACAGATATAACAACAAAATCCCGGTGACGACTAGCCGTGAGGCACACCAAACTCTACAGGAGACAGAGCTTGCAGAAAGCCTTAGTCTGCACAAGAAATACAGCATCTTCTGGGTTTTCAGTGTTCCAGCATCTACCTTCAGTGACGTCCCAATACTGAACAGCACATCTATACGTCAGGGTCTTGGGTGTGACTGGACGAGTCACGCTCCCAGGACTGCACGTTTGCAGAAGGGTCAGGGGACAGGACAGATGAGCCATAAGAAGTGTGGAACTAAGCGCGCATACTACTTAGACAATGCAGTCTTACAGAGAACTAAATTCCAACCCCCTAACGAAGTCATGTGCGAGGTCGAACCTCCTCCATCGAAACCTGAATTCATCCTATGCCGATACCGCCTTTCATCCCCCTCGATATCTGGTCACCCTTAAATAAGTATACGGGTACCTGATGGCCGGAATATGATCCGGAGCAGACACATCCTACTCAGCTGGAGACTCCATTACCAGTAGCAAGCGCTACCCCAACCAAGGTAGTCCCTCCGAAGGACTAACAATACGTGCATGATAAAGCTGGCCTTGGGGAAGACGGTAAGGGTACGACTCCCGCTGAAGGTAGCCCCCAGGCCTCGTGTAGTGTCTTCCCCTACGAATTATGTTCCCACACGTTGACCTACAGACCCTATGAATCATGCCAATCTCTCCAGTCAGATCATCCACTCCCACCAACACAATCGTTTAAACCTCTTCACATCTCATACACCCTGGGACAACCGGTGTCCCACCTCATGGCCATCTTAGTAGTGAGGAAGATCGAACTCCCCGGACTGAAAACAATCTCGTTTCACCTCACTCTGAGGTTTGACTCCCCTCTCTTCTGATGGTATCCTCCCACTAAGCGGCCTCCCTCAAACTACCACGACCCACTGGGCCAGTATAAATTCTAACACGCCGTGGTAGGAACGCTTGAGGAGCTTGGGAAGGTAGTCAGCACCTTAACCACCTATCCCTCGAGGTAGGAGCGCACGCCAATACTTACATATGTGCTCGGTGGTGACGGGTGAAGGGGTAGATAGCCTTGGTCGCAGGGATTGAGAATTCAGAAGTACTGAGGCAGCAATATCATTCCTTATCTCGGCAGCAGTGCACTGGTAAAATATGTGCTGCCCTTTTGGAGCATGCTATGGAACTAGCGTGACCTTGGCTGGAGGGAGAAGTGGCTCATTGGTGTGACATCTTGGAGATTCTGGGTGAACAGTACAAGCTAGGATCATGTGTCTGTAACGGTTTCCAACATTCTACTGGTGTGTCCTATAGGCATGTGCCCCACCTCTTCAGTACTGTTATGGAGTAACTGACCTGTCCAAAGGGTTGAACATTGCATCTACGATGGGGTGAAGTTGTTTGTAGAGTGTGCATCAAAGATGCGAAAATGTGTCACGTGTCAATCGCCCCTGTCCATTCAACGTAGAATCATCTTGAAGCAATAAAATGACTACGATGATGACACGACTACAACTCATCCTAATGTGTTACATCTACCAGGAACCACTATCATACATGGCTACACGATTGTTTCCCATGCAGAGACAGTTACAGACACGTGGTATTTCCTGATGTACCAGACCCAACTTCCTCTCACTACTCACGTAGTATCTACATATCCCGAGGTAGGGTCAAACCCAGCACGTTATTCATGAGTGCAGACAGGATCGCTCCAGCCTACCGGGTGATCCTAGCATGTGAAATAAGCTTTGTTTCCAAACGGCCGCAGAACAAGTAAGCATCCCCAAAGCACCTGCTAGACAGTGTGTCGCCAAGCCTTCCAAAGATGGCCAAGCACCACCAAGTGCCCGAGGCCATTTAGCAGAGAGCAAGGGTAGTTCTCCCACCTTGCTTGCTCCAGGCAGATGTTGCACCTCTCACTCCAGGCCAGGCATGGGCCGGCCGTGCATACAATATAAGGCAGTGCATGGCCAAAGATGCGAGTTATCTTCTCCAGAAGCTTGCCTCAGCACTTTTGTGCTGGGGCTCTCTACTGACCATAGGTCCTCACAGTCCTCTCCAAGAACTCCTAGAGATCTTCAGCAGCCACCAGCGGCTGCCACCACCAGTGATCAGGAGCTCCAGAGGCTTCAACCACCACCAGCTTCCAGAAGCGCAATATCTCCAGAAGCCTGCCCGACTTCACTCCACACTTCCACTGTTGATCATCCTGGTTCAATAGCCGCCGCTACTTGCTGGGAAGTGGCAACTACACCCGCTACTCCAGGGAGAGTAACTGCGTCAGAATTGTTTTCATAGCCTTCAACGTCATTCTATACTTGAGTAGTATAGGAGCATAGTTTACATTCGTTCACACTCTGCTTAGTAGTAGGTACGAGTCACCAGTATTTATTATTTATAATAAATACCATTTTCTATCCTATCCTGAGAGTACATTTGTTTAGAGGTAAATCCTGTCTAATACTAGAAACTTTACTTCTAGATGGAACAAGCAAGTGACTGGGTGTGACAATATTATGAACCGTAGTGAAGGACTACCAATCCCCTTCAGGAGTCTATATGTAAACAAACAAATATCACCTTCGACGGCCACCCATTCTGTGCACCTAGGTGTACAAAAAAGTAGAGCCCCAACCACTAGGTACTTATCCAACAGGAGCAGGACAGCTACCTCGGGTTGTATCGCTGACCGGAGTGCCAAGGGTGCTGGCATGGATATTCTGTCTGGGACTTGAGGCCCGACTGTTGCTGGACCACACCTTGACAGTAGTAGGAATACAGCCCATACGACCTATCGGTCCAGGTTTATGCACCAAGGTGCAGAACCGTAGGAGCACAAGGTTCGCACCATCAACTGCTGTTGAGCTTTACACTAAGTAAGGTTACCGTCAATTGCTTGCGTCAACTGAAAGGACGTTAAGTGTCAACACGGCCTCTATACCATTCAGAGAGAGAAGGCACTCGAAGGAAGGAGAAACGGGAGTAGTTCTTTACTGCTAAGCCAGTGTGTACCAACAATCCATCCACACTTGGTGGAAATACCCCACAGGAATGTGCTTGGTCTGCCAGTCACCTACCTGGAGAGCCAGTCCTCTTCAGACAGCATCCCCATTAATTTCCCCTCGCACACTAGACTCGGCATTGAGCCACATACTGCAGTACGTGCACTAGTCACTGGACTTGACACCATTTTGTGGAAGCAGCACAGCATCCAACTGGAGCAAGAGATACTTCACCTCACCCTACAGCACCTCATTAGCCAGCAGCACCCAGGCGACTGCTGGTCCCAGTCGTCCTACGTCAACACCAGAACCCAGGAGACCGGTGAGTGAATACCCTGGTAAGTCAGCCCTGCCTCAGCGGGCTAAGGTAGTAGTGAGAAATATTGCGGTACTGCCCACAGTAGACTTCGTACCAAGCCACCAGTCTACAAGACCAGTACTAGTCTCTAGTAGAAAGCCGACTCTGTCTCAATAATTGTATACCCGAGCGCACATGGCCTAGTGCTCACCAAAAGTAGCATTGAATAGTTAAAGCGACACATGTCAATTTGGACATGTCCGTAAAGATTTTTGCTTCATATGCCTTGATTTTTCGTGTATCAGAAGAGCCTCTAGCACATAAAAATTCGTATGTTCTTCACCAAATGAAGCTGCATTTCTGTAGCCTAGATATGAGACATCTATAATGCCTTCAACCTTCCTTTAGTCCTGATGTAAATGAATACAACTGTATCTTTCCACTGCTAACAGCAATGGTTGGTTGCTGCCATAGTGTGTTGCTAAAGAACGTTTTCATGAAAATTGACCTCATGCATGCACTCGTACGTGACAAGTATTACAACTGTTTACTTATAATTCTAATTACTCTGCAAAAGAGGCTCAACTCCCAGGCTGGAATCACTTCCCACTTTTTCTTCTGTTAAGTTTTCTGCTGTGTTTATAATAGGGGTGAGACTATACCATGTTTTCGATACTCAATAACACTTTCATTGTTCTCAACAAAATTATGACAAAATTTAAAATCAAAGAAAAATAACGCAAGATAATATTACAGATGATGGACACAAATTTAAAATTTATATAACTTAGCAGCTATGGTAGACCTGTTGTGTATTGATACTAAAAAAAAAACACATCAGGCATGTCAATTTTTGAACTAAGAAAGCTTAAAAATTTTAATTGAGAAAAACAACCATTACACTTTTTTCTGGATTAAGTCAGATAGAGGAAATGTGGTAATTGTTTATCGCCGGATAAAAAACAACAATAGCAATTCTTCCATTACCGGAAGTACGATTAATTTATTAATCTGTTTGTTGTTTTGCGTTGATCGTTTTCACAGATTGTGCACACACAAAACACATCAAATAAATATGAACTACCAGTTGTAAACACAGATGGCATGTAAAAAATCAAAATATGTACTTACATTCAGAATACCGAACATAAATTCACTAAATTTTGACAGTGCTAGAAACGTGGCAGTCACAATGTATCCTTGCGCCACAGCAGCTCTGTGCCTCTGTCTACGAGTAAAACAATGAGTGTAAACAAATGCTATGATCAATGTAGGTTACCATTCCAACCTACCTTATTTTTGTTATGGCTAAGTCATACTGCTGGGGCTCTGTTAGTTTTATTGCCAGTGGATTGGATGAGACTGGGAGATACCTTAGTGTAACGTCTTTCATGAGACAGCATTTTTTTGCACCTATTCATATGAGACTGTGTAATTTTTAATTACATATTGTTATTGTGGACAAATAAAAAATTAGCTCGTATGAAAGAAACATTCAAATTATTATATAACCTGTCCAATTTTAACCACACTGAAAGAAAACATGATAAATATGTAGTCTGTACCAATTCAAATATTAAACACATTCGGGATGTAAATATTTTTGGCGAAGTTCGTTTTCCATGCAATGAAAGTGTTATTTTTACACTGTAAAACAGAGTTGAAATGGTGGTTTTCTAGGTTACGTACATTACAAACATTTTAATAACCATTTCAAAATATGTTATTTACAATACAAACTGACTTACTGTTCATAATTCCTATTTGCAACTCTTGAATATATGTTTCTTTTTATTGCAATCCTTACTACATGTTTCTCTGCCATCGATACAAAATAATTAGCCGAATCATTAAATAAATATGTACGTCACTTGACAGACTTTCCGAAACTAGTAAATTGCAAAACGAAAATTAACGGTGCCCCTTTGTGACAATAGGGAAAATGGCGGACCAAGCCATATACATGTGTCGATACAAAGTACTGAATAAAATTATTGATATGCACATCACAATACTCAATACTTTTGTCCACTACTATATCCACTGTGTCATCCACTTTTCACATTTTCCCTTCTTATATTACATGTTTTATGCACTTGTGCCATTTATTAGCAGTTATCTCCGTACTGACCACTGAACTAAAAAAAAACACATCTAAAGTTGTATTGAGATGACCTACAAAACATTTACTCTGACTCCACACTAACTTTATAGGATTTAGATTACAGTAATATGGCGGAAGCCGTACGACCACACAACCAGTTTTAATGGCAAGATCATATACTACTCAATGTTCGTTGATGTTAACCACGAAATAATGTCTGGTTTTCTCCATGATTTTGTTGGCACATGTTCAAGTTTAACACTGTGATAGGAAGCATTATCCATTACTATGAAATTGTTGTGCGACAGTTTAGGAAGTATTTTCACAAACCACGACAAACGCTTCACCGTTCTCTTCATGATAGTCTGTTTTTTTTTCTCTCCAAAAACCAAGATGATGTCTTCAACAAAATCACTTGTCACTTCCAATTTGCAATACTATTAGACGTTTCCTCTTACCTGTGGGTTTTTTTTAATGTCTGTACTGAGGCCTGACAGGAAAACTAGTTTTTTAGTCTTAACCATTGAATCGGCCCAAACTTTTGAGGTAGTATGACCTTCATTAACTTATATTTTGTCCAGATAATAAATTGAGCATCCTTCTTGACGGTACTGCCTTATTTATATTTTCCTAAGGTAATCCCAATGCCAACATGCTATATCATCCCTATCCAAAATAAGTCTTTTACTATTTCTTTTCAACAATTCAAATCCAATTTTGATTAGCAATTTGTAACGTTATGTTTTCGAAATCTGGCAAATTGTCTTCAGATAACTACAGCACGAACTCAAACTTGGTTTGAAGTTGGAGCCTCATTACATAAGAAAAACAAATGAACTTTTGCACACACTGCAGCTTACAAAAAATCCAAGCACTTTATCAAGCACACTCTTTTCCCATTTCCCCTTTTTACCTACAGTTCTGTATATAGGAGAGTATGGCACCTGATTGTCCGAGAGGATGCCACCAATAGTGCATGGTGATTGGTTAAGATGTAGCACAATGCCATGTTGCCCGCAACTGAGCCAGGTGGTATATAATGCAGTTGTAATGGGAAAAACACATCTTGCATTTCAAAACTGATAACTATGCAGAGTTGTGCTTATGGGTGTAATACCCGAGCTGAAAAGAATGTAATATTTCACCGGCATCATTCAGGTGAAAGAATTGCCAAAGAGAAGCAAATTTGCTACAAAAAATTTGAAGAAAAGATTGGATACCACGAAACAGTGCTTCTCTTTGTTGGGTAAACGTATCAGAATTACCCATAACTTTTTGTACGTGACTAGTGCATATTGTGTATCATTGAGGATGAGTATTTTTATCTTTTTCTTTTTCATTTTAAGCTATCAAAAATGTGTTTTGCATATCAGCATATCTTAACGCTCATATGTTGCAGTAACCCAAGAAAACATGTTTATTAAAGTAATCATATAAAAACAAACAAAACTATTGGTATTTTAAATATTGAAGACTGGAAGAGGGGGTGTGTGTGTGTGCGTTTAAATGTTTATACCTTGTTATGTGAAATGAAAACGATTGTATATACAATATAGAATAAATAGAGCATTTGTTTGATGATACATTTGAGAGCTCTCATTTCTTTTCTGTATTTAAACAGTCGCCAATTTATTTTTACATCATGTCATGTTACAAACAAAACTTGGATTGCATAGTGTGTGGCAGTTTATAGTTGTCTTGTTCTACACAAATTCATGTCTTTGCTTTTTATTCAGGCTTAATGCCGCCATAGAGAATCAGAAAAATACTTAAAACTGTGAACTTGATTTTGTTGCAATTAAAATTGATATTGAATAGGAACACAGTATAAAACATTTAAATTGGTCCAGGTATTATTATTTATTCTTAATAATCGTAAAAACATTAAATTGACAGGAGAATATCATTTTCGTAACTCTGTCATAGGCTAGCTGAGTATGTATTACACCTTTAAAAAGTACATATATCTGTAACGGCGATGCATAGTCATAAACCAGCATGACATGTAAAACATTTCACCCTGCCTCATGAAAACTAGTGAAATTACAAAAGACTTGTTTGCACAATATTAAAATTTTATATTTTCTTTAGGCTTCGGTAGTGTAAATATAGATTTTTCTACGACTCACGATTTTTAGGGTAGTTTTTAACATTCCATGTTTCAGCAGGTTTTTCTATAAAAATTAATTGTGAGAATTTTTTTTTTTTTTAACAGGTCAACCATAACACGTGGATGAAATATGACACGATGTGAAGATCTAGTGGAAAAACTTTTTGGTGCTATTTTTAAAAATTACATTTGAGAACAAGCAAGTTGAGTGACGAGTTGCATTCCACTCTAACTGCTAGCGGTGCGCTCTGCAAGTCTGGATGGGGACAAGATGGCCTTGACTGCTTAAATGGCCATACTTTCTATATACAGAACTTTACTTTTTACCTGGCATACGAAGTTTTCCAGTTTCCTGTTGTTTTTCCCCATGCATTGAAAATACTCCTAGCACATGCCAGTCATTTCAGCTGCAAGTGCCGCCACTTACTTTACAGCCAAAGTAGGATGCTGCTGTAAAAGATAATAAAATACATTTAAAACTTTTCTCTTCACACCACTTTTCAATGGTTTTTCCTAAGTATGTTTCACGACACTGGTATGCACGTTAGGTTCACGACACGCCATTTTAGTAACTGTCGTGGGATGGCTCTTGTAGCAGACACCCAGAACCGTGGGAACAGAACAGACTGTTGTCAATACACTACTGCTCTGATGACTGGCAGCATGGGAAACTACCAGTATACATACGGACATAATTAATTGTAAACAATATACATTACTCAAAGTAAACATAGTTTTTTTCTTTCAAAATGACATAGTAGATTTGGAATTATAAGTTATTTAAATGTGACCTCTTTTCTTATGAGTTCAGAAGCAATGCATCTCATTAAAAATTTATCAGGACATCAGGATAAATCATGAAAAAAAATATATATATACAGTTCTGTTGAAATTGCGATGTCTGGTCACCCTAAATTAACCCACATGCGTTTGTTTATACCAGGACTAAGGTAAGGGTGAAAGTAGTATAGTCATGTTGATGCACTCTTATATTGTAGGGTTTCCATTATCTCCAACATAATTGTTATCTTCACCACTGCAGTCATTTTTTTCTGACGTTTCATGTGTAGCCATCTTTAATATTTCATGGTCTGCAAGTGTTCCAACTACAGAATATCACTGTTGAAATCAATTCTGCCTATAGCTCTTTGAAAGGTGGAGTATCATGTCTGTAGCATATTTAGAGAGATCATCAACAAACCTCTGATGTTTCAAAAACCCTTGAAACCAGGTTGTTCAGTGCTCTCATTTGTCATTATTCTGCAATGTAGCTGTTGGTCAGAGCTTGTATCATGCATTGCTAATAAGAAACCATGGGATCGTTTCTCATGCATGATCAAGGAACCAAATTACGTCATTACAATTGGGTTCTTTGATAGTTCCAGCCACAGATTCTCCACCACTAACATCACTTAAAAATTTGTGCATTAAGTCCATGCTGTAGCTACATTTCAGAGACCACAAAATACCTCGATCTTGAGGCTGGATCAATGAAGTACAGTTAGGGAGAAGGTACACCACAACCAGATTATCCCGTGACTAGTTTTCCGCTTTAGGGTGAGCAGCACAGTTATCCCGCAAAAGTACAATTTTATTTGTCTAACTTTATACTACTGCAGTGGTTACAAGCTTGCCGCACAAAACTATGAAACCACTTTATTGTTATTTTAAGTAGTCACCCAAAATTTTTTTAAATAACATGATACATATTCCACTGCGATATTCCACCAATAAAAATAATTTGAGTTTGTGGGTGTGAGCTGCATTGGAACATGCTAATACTGTGACACAAACCTTCAAAGATTTTATATTGGCATATGTATCATAGGTAGTAGAGTAAATTAACTGTAAATAAACTCATAAAACCAAACTTTTATTTATAAATGCCCTAAAAATATAAAAATAATGATAGTAACTATACAATTTTTAAAACTTGTAAGACGTGGTCGAACAGCCGTAATAAAATTTACTACAAATTGTTATGTTTATATCAATTTATATTTACTATAAAAGCTTGGTGCAATATAGAACGTATAACTCATTAACGTAATCATAGTAAGCACATATCGTGCGTAAGGCTGTTAACTATTCCCAATAAAAAAGAAAGATTTAGCATTGCATTCAGGTTGCCTTCACCTGATTTTCAGTTAGGAATAACTGCAGTTATTTTCTAATAATAGTATTACTACGTTCAAATCATAACTAGAAAAGTGCAGACCCATATGTCCAAATACATAATAAACTTATTTTCTTTTGAAACTTAAATCCACTATGAGTTCGCTTTATTAGATTTGCACTCCACTTATGGTCACGTAAGCTCTTAGTTCTTCCTGAAGGAAAGTCGTCAAACCCATGTATAGAGCCACAAAGGCACATACAATCTAAGAGGCAAACTGAGTTCTGCCAAAAGGTAGATCTTCAGGAGTGCCCGCATCACCCTAGGTACACATCCATATGTGGAATCGAGTTGACTGAAGTACCTCCTTACTCCACCACCGCTGGTAACAGCCGGACAGGAAAGAAGAGTGCTTTGGCCACACGACCCGCTACAGAGACTTCACTTGAACATCCCTGCATAAAACGACTCAACAGTAACCTAAGCTCTGTTCCATCACTGTAACAGCCGGAAGTTCCATCCGCTGCAAGGCCGGATCTGAACAACAGTGTGTGTTGCCTTGTCGTAAAGCCTCAGTGTTCAAAAGTAAACTATGGGGTGTGTGATTAAACCAACTGAACTTCAGGACTGCTGGTTTTTACTGATTACTCATGCCATACTCCAAGAAGGGCGGAGTTAAAAATCTGCTTAAGTTAGAATTACAAGAAGTTGTTGAGAAACTAGTCAGACTAGCCTCTTTAGAACCCGAAAGGACTACTACATTGTTTTTCTCCCCCAACCCAGTTACCCTTTGAACTACACCCAATTCATCAGGCCATAGTAAAATATGGAGATGCCCTTTTAGACCTAGATAGGCAGTGGTTGAAGCATCCCTCTCAAGAAACACCCCCCTTCATCTTTGAGCAACACCACAACTTCCACAGCACCACTTCACCGCATCCAACGCAGGCCGCTGTCCAGCCACCACCTGCCGCAGGCAGCTAGCAAAGAGAAGCACGTCACGGCCTGACGTTCAAAAGGTAACACCTCGACGAAGGGTTGTGTGTGTTACGCCAGATTTTGTTCCTGTGAGAAAACTCACTAGGCATACGTTGCATAATGGCAAGACTCAGAAGTGTGATTAAGGCCCCTGTAGTTTTGACATTTTAAATATCCGACGCGATACTGGCTTCACGTTGGTCAAAGTCCTCCTCTGTAATAAAAACCCAGACTACTCTTAAAGGAACTCCCAATTTTTAACTAGTTATAATGTTCAAGGGCCCCAGTTGTTTAGCCAGGATGAATGCAAGTAAGCCCCCTTATCTAAGACTTCTGTCCCAACGTGGCAAACCTCCAGCCTAGCCGGCACTTGTTCTAAGGCAAGTATGTTAAGCAACGCCCTTAATCAAGGGCAGTAATGTCCTCTTAACCCCTAAGCTTGTGTTCAATTCTGACCTGTGTTATTTGTTTCGAGTTAAGTGAAAAGTTCTTGTTATACTCCATTTGGCGCTTACTGTGAAATGTAATTGCTTCACCAGTGTCATAGGCTAATTACCCCTAGGTACAGTAGGATGGACACCCCCACATCCAACAGGAGCTTCAATGTCAGTACACTGTGTGACCCTTTCATGAACCTACATAAAACTGCATAAGATATCGTACTCTACTGTAAATACCACATCCCTTAAAGAGAAGTTGTAAATATCATGATGATTGATGATATGGTAGATGGAATGATGATGGAATACATGACTGATTGATGTGGGATTGATTGATGATGTAAAATTTATGTATGATTGATGGAAGTAAAAAATTTATGTTGATTGATGTAAGAGTGATGATTGATGATATGGATGGTTGAAGTTTGATGGAAGATTGATTATTGATGATGGACAATTTAAAGATGATGGAAAATTGACAGATGATGGAAGACTTGATTGATGATCATTGAAGATTGATGGATGATCATACAAATTTAAGGATGATAGAAGGATGATAGAAGACTGTTGAATGGTAATAGAAGATTTATGGATGGTGGATAATTATTGAATGATGATGATAATGTCAATGATGACTGAACAACTCAAAGGTTGGTGGGACCCCCAGACACGTCACTGTGATAAAAGCTGTGGTGCACCTGGGCTGGCTAGGAATGATGATTCTGTAGTGGTTTGGCCACTGCCTTCCACAATTATGAAGGTAAGCCAAACCCACGGACCACTTGCAAAATTCCAAGGGTCTGTGCCAGGAATTAAACCTAGAACCTCAGAGCAAGATGCAGAGACGCTGCCCATTACTCCAAAGTGATGTTTAACCAGCCTAATTCAGTGGTATCCAAATTTGTACAAAGAACCTGCCAATTCCTGCAACTTGGATACAAGAACTTCACATAACATAGCAATATACTTTGTGATTTAGGACTTCAAAACTTAGAAATGGCTGGCTGCAATCAGATTTATAGAAACAGCACCAATATTTTTTGATAAAACTGTATGTGGGAAGTTGGCGCTATTTGATAAGCTTGAGATTCATTACTGGTTAGTTTGTGCATTATTTATTGTTAGCAATAAACTCCTTATGGCATTTTATGCTTGCCCAATTGTGTGGTTGCAAACATGCTACTTGCTACTGCTCTTGATTTTCTGTATCCAAAGTGGTAAAAATAAATTCTTAGCAAGTAATTTTCAGACACCAACTCAAAATTACACAGCCAACTCATACGCCTGAGTTACAACCTTCGCATACAGAAAATTGTAAAGTTAAATTTTTTTTTGCAAAACAGTGATACTATTTCAGGTAATAACTGGGATACATGTAATAATATGTTTAGTATAAAATAGCGCAACTGATGCTAGTTTATTAATAATTAATTTTTTTGCTATGGTTTTAGTTAATTCCAACTGCATTACATAGTACAAAAATTATGGTCTCTTTAGGTTTGCATTAATGAGGTTCCAACCACCTCCAAAAAGCAACATAACACAAATAAGCAACATTTTCTGCTAGATATATCCCAATAAGGTCTAAGAAAACTATATCAGAGCGGATTCTAGCTGGGAAACTGAGCAGCAAGATAAGCAGTCAATCTGCCTAAAACGTATGTATACGTATTATTGCTTCCTTTGATGGAATCACAATCAAAACAGACTGTAAAAGAGCTCAAAATTCCATTGCTTCATTTCTTGTTCATAACAGTATACTGTAGTGTATTATGAGGGAAATGGAAAATAATGTGGGGGCCATTCCATATAACAATAAATTGGTGCAGTGAAAAAAGGACGGCAAATAAACCAACCTGAAGTGAAAAAGTAAAGTAAAAACAAAAAGACACGATTAAAAACTAAATAGCATGAAATGATGGAAAACACAATAAATAATAATGTAATAAAGAGTATAAAATAAGATGGTGTTGGAGTGAAACACCATGATTATCAATAAGGGGATCAAAAAGAGGTAATGTATTTAATACATTGGGTAGCAGGGAAGTGCCAGTGAACTGCAAAGTCATTAACAAGACATATTACGTACCCTGGCATATATTCAACTGAGAATTGAACAGTAAGTAATGGCACAAGGTAGAAAGAACGGGGCGACACAAAATTAAATTTAGTAGTTGTATGCTGTGAATTACAAAGAGAAACAGATCAGGAATGAGGTTGTAAAAACCAAAAATATCATAACTTTTAGTAAATACATAGATAGGAATATACTGTGTACATATCCAGAGTAAGAGTACAGGAATAAAATTATGCAGGGGAAGGGAGGAGTAATTGTGCTGAAATCTGTAAGAACGAGACCTGAAGTATAAAGAAGAAGTTGAAAGGAGTAGATAACTGCCCAGAGTACAAGATGGAAAAGCATATCATAACTAAGGAATATTTGAGAGACAAAGGTGTTGACACAGCTAATCAATGTAGAAACAGGTAGAAAACAATGAGTTCTGAGACAAACACAAATGAAAATGCCCTCCAACAAAGACCTCAAACACCATTAATAAATTTTTGCAGTTTTCCAATTATATTTTCTTACATTTGTGAAGCACAGCAAAAAAATTTTATTTGAGAAGATGGAGACATTTTCATATGTTGTTAGTATGGAACTGCAATTCTGATACAAGACCAAACACCTGTCTGTAACACACAAAAATATCATACTATGCAGAGAAAAGCAGGAACTACTTTTTTTTTTTTTAGTTTCACATAAAAAGAATTAGCAGCATTCTGCAGTTCTTTTTGTTGACTAGCGCTTTCAACCTTAACACTTGAAATCACATTTATCAATACATATTGAAATGTTTTCTTTGGTAATATGAACTGGATAGTTGCAGAAGATGGTTTCAATAAAAATACCTGAACCAGACAACGATACATGAAACCTTTTAAAACCACCGTAGATATGCCATTTCCAATGTCAAAGAAAATTCCAAATTTATACGAAACAAGCACAAATACATAGGTAACTGAATAGGAATTTACTCAAGAAGAATTACTGAAATCTGTACAATAAATGTCGTGCAATTAAGTGCAATCAAAGATTACTGTCCACAAGACAAACACGTGGTGCACCAGTCTAACAGCTACTCATGTAGGAAACATGCACAAGCGTGAGAATGTACCTCAGGAGCGGGCGGCACTTGTGATGGTGGCAAAACTGCCATAGTGACCGGGATGCCTTGCGACGAGGTGAACACGTGCCGCACGACGACGGGTGGCGAAGGCTGGCGTTGCTGGTATAAGCCCGTGCGAGAGCTGCTCACTTTGCCCTGCACCGGCACTGCTCCCAACCCATTGTTCAGGCCAGCACAACCAGGCGGGAAGTTGCCAGGTGCCGGCAACGGTGGGGTGAATGGCTTGCCACCCACCCCCCCATGCGACGAAGTCACGACACCGTATTGAGTCTGAGCTGTCGCGCGCTGCGGCAAACAACAGTCCGGTTTTTTCGACGTCACGCCAGTTCCACCCAGGGCACTGTTGCCATTCGAACTGGCCGTAAGCATCGACGGCGGCAGCAACTGAAACCGCAGCTGGTCCCGGTTTGGACTGTTCTGGATGACAGCCTGGCAGATCTGGTAGCTTCGCTCCAAGTTCACTGCACCGGGCGGCGGTTTGTTAGACGAGCGGGAGTTACGACCAGAGCTTCCAGGCGTCACCTGCAAAGGGAGACACTATCCACAGTCAGCAAGCGAGAACACACTATCCAAGTAATACTGGCCATCTCAATACAAGAAATACGCCTTGGCCTCTCCACTTCAACATTTATCACGCCCATTAGTGATGCCTGATATTAAAAAGGAATCCCCAGTTTCTGATGGTGTTATTCAATTCAAGTCTACGCTAACAAACATACCTGAGCCCATCAACACTTCTTTATCACACGAAATCCAAAAGACAATATAAACAAACAGTTGCAAAATTAAATTTTCCAAATAAATATCAACTGCTGGAAAATCTAATAGCGACTACCATCTTTCCCATACTAGCATACAAACTAACTCCGATCTCAAAGTTAAAAGTAAGCAGTTCAAAATGAGTTTACACGCGAAAAATGTTCTGTAGTGGTATAAAATTAATGTGGTTGACCTGAGAGGAATCTCTGGTTGCTTTTGGTTTGGTCTGACTCTTTGGCAGCTGGGCAGACAAGGCCCTGATAGGAGTGGTGCTGGTGAGTGCCAGGTAGGGCACGGCACTGGAACTTGCGACCGCTGCAGTCTTGGTCATGCTGCTCGGCACGCAGCAGTGGCCCACCGCTGTCGTTACTGCTGGTGGTAAACACACAATTGTCGTGGGTGGGATCACCGTTGCGACATTCGTCTTGGAAACTGCAGGCATGGCAGCCATCAACGAGCTTGCCTGTGTGCCGCCCACCGTGCTGGTGACCAAGCTCTCTGCACTCGTCACCGCCTCTGGTGTAAGCGTCACTGCAAGGTACACACATGATCACATCTCCGTTAATGGTGGAAATGTATGAATACATGCACAAATCACAAAGACAGATGCCAGCTAATCTATGTTTTCATAAAACCAGGAGCCAACATTGTCAAGTGCAATATAGATCCAAGTAAAGAAATTTTAAATTTGAACAGTAAGAGCGCTCATAGAAAAATATCCCAAAATTCACCAAATTTCTAAAACAAATTACAAGTTTCTACATCAGAACAGAAAAGTTCCTACACCTTTCTCAATTTAAGAGAGGACAGGTAAACCGTATAACTGGAAAGGACAAAAAGAATTCTGATTAACTCAAATGTTTTATATAGCATCTGTAATTCAACAAGTAACCGAACATAAAAAATCCAAAGTGAATTTCCCCAATGCTGAAAAAAACTGCAATGGCAATAACCTTTGCCTGCTGTTGAATAAGACTGAGCAGGCTCTCACTATTCATGCAATTTTATGAGTAACATTTTATTTGTCAAAATTGTTATACATATTAACACAGAATCAATTAATTAATGACCGTAAAGAGTCACATCCTGTAATTGTAATTTTAAATTACTAACAACTTTTATTCATAACCTCAGCATTGATTTTACAAGTTCCAGCTGGATATTCTATCTCAAGAAGAACTGTTTTTCTTTTAAGGGGAATAGTATACTAATGTATTGTATTTACCAAGTTATCAGAACTGGTTTTTTGGAATGCATATAAAGATTTTTGGCACATTAAGATCTCAACTATAGTATCCTACACCTTTTAACATTGTTAAAGCACCTTTATTATTATCTGACTACCGACAGAAGATAATAAATAAGATATTCTTTATTATCTTCCACCATCCATCAGAAATCTTCCATCAGGAATCAAAACATAAGAAAGGCAGAGAATTTCTAACAAACAATGTAAAAAGGCGTGGGAGACTGTTATAATTACATCTTAAGATGCCAAACATTTTCATACACACATTGAAAAACTAGTTGCAACGATAACTAAGAAAATAATAAATGTTGGTGCATCATTCCCTTTATGGAAAACTTTCTCACTTCATCCCCCCATTGTCATCACTGAAATTTTTTTAAATAAAATGTTTAATTTGAGGGCACTACACACTGAACTGGATTAGTAGTAAGTTGTCTATCAGATGTGGGAGAAACAAGGTGCAAATCAGAGAAGGAGCGATACGAGGGAGACACCATAAACTGCTGCTTATTGCTGTCATCAAAACACCCTGGGTGGAGATGGAAAGGGAAAGGAGTCTGGGTTGACCAGAAGTTCAAGTTAGCCGGTTCATTGTTTGTTTTGGTTTGTTTTTCCCAGTTCGCAATTGTGTGTTAACAAAACAGTTGTTTACGACCAACATGATTTTTAATGTTTGTTTATATCTTTTTAAATAAAGAATTCGTTAACATAATCTACATTAATATAATAAAGAGGTAAAGTTTGTGAGTTTGTCAAACGTAATCTTTGGAGCTACACATCCAATTAAAAAAATTCTTTCACTGGTAAGTAGCCTGGACCTTCTGGAGATCATAGGCTATATCATGATGTTATGAAACCAGGAAAAAATTTAAATAGAACAAATTTTAATAAACATAAAATCATTATATTACTATTTTTGTATGTACATTCATACTCAAAACTATAGATTTACGGAAGAAATGCTCAAATCAATTCATTAAAAATAACGTTAAAATTAATTTTATTACCTTTACTTACAATCATGGCAAAATAATTAGATGTACGTAAATTTTTTTTGCAGAGAATTTAATTAGCTACTAAATTATATTTTTGCCATACCCATATTAGTTTAGCAAGCATTGTTAATATTTTACACTTAATTTCAAATATAAATTTAAAAATTTGTTAATAAAAAAAATATTTTCAAAATAATTATTTGATGTTCAGAGAATGGTTTTGTTAATGATTTTGTGATTTAGAGTTTATTTTGTAAACAAGAGGTCATCTATGTTTTGTTTGGGAATTAGCTTAAAAATTAACTGTTATTAAGACATACTAAATAATATTGGATATCATTTTTTTTTAAATGCTAACTGAAAAACGTAATTGAATTTACAAATAATTTTTTCAAATTTGTCTACATAACAAATTAGTTATTTTACTTTTTGATTATTTACCATAGATAAAACCAATGTTGATTTAGTTGAAAGGCCAAATTTAAAAAATATGGTTACCGCTAAGCTACCACTAACAGTATCTTTGGAGCAAAATTCCATATGTTCCATACGTAAAAATGGACCTCTTGGCAAATTGTTACAAGAATGCATAAATAATTATATGGGATGAATGTACTATGAGCCATAGAGCTCATAATGAAGCAGTAAACCAGACGCTCCAAAATCTCAGAAACTCAAATGTACTCATAGGTGGTGTCACTCTTGTTTTTGCTGGTGATTTTCACCAAACACTTCCTGTCCTAACAAAAAGAACATATGCAGACATTGTAAAACCATGTTTAAAATCATCTCCGTTGTGGGGTTCAGTTCAAACACTTAATTTGCACACTAACATGAGAGTCCATTTAAGTAAAAACAATGATAACGGTTTTCCACAATTGCTAAAGCTCAGAGAAGGACAATTCCCTTTTCCAAGCACAAATTGTGGTAGTGCTGAAATCAAACTTGATACTGAATTGGTTCTCAAAGTCCACAAATTAGAACATATTGTAGAGGCAATATATCCTGATCTAGGAAATTTATTGCAAAGAGACTATCATTGACTCTGTTCAAGGTCAATAGTAGCTCCCAGAAACTATACAGTTAATGAAATAAATACAATAATACATGAAGTTCCCGAACAAGTTAAACATTATGAATCCATTGATATAGTCACCGACATTGAGGACAGTGTGCACTTCCCTCAAGAATTTTTAAATTCATTAAATTCTTCTGGCCTGCCGCCACACAACCTCAAATTAAAGATTGGTATCCCAATAATGCTACTATGCAACTTACACCCACTTAGTATGTGTAATGGCCCGAGACTATTGATAAAATATTTGCAGAACATCATCAAAGCAATAATATTAACTGGGCCTGCCGTCGAACAGCTAGCGCATATTCCATGTATCCCTATGATCACAACGGACTTGCCTATTCCTTTCAAGTGGTTGCAGTTTCCGGTGAAGGTATCATTTGCTCTCACAATAACACTTCCCAGGAACAAACTTTCAAATTTGTGGGGATAGATTTGAGCAAGAGATGTTTTTCTTATGGCCAATTATATGTCGGATTATCCAGAGTCCGATCCACAAAAAACCAATATATTTTGCTACCATAAAATAATAAACATAGTATAAAGAGAAGCTCTAGCAAGTTAGTGTAAATTTAATAAAACCCAAGAAAAAAAACCTTGGAATAAGAGGTTCATATTTCCTATTTACGAAAAAACTAAGTTAATTTGAGGATTATACTCCCCTGTAATGTTAATGTAAATAAAATAAAACGTATGAAAAAAAATAACGAACTAAGTTGCAGGCAGTTGCTATTTAAAATAATTTTCTTACTTTAAGTTGTAATGATGGATAAAATTTGTTAATTACTTTTAAAACGTAAATTTGAAATTTTGTAAAAAAATAATAATAATAATAATAATAAAACCTATTAATACTATTATTATAATTAACAAATAACCCAGCAATGTGGGTGAGGTTACTGCTAGTTAATAAAATATTTCTATACATGTTCCAGGTGAAATGGCATTGTTATTGATTTCTGCTGTATTTCAATGTACTTTATTTTCCCAGAAATACTTGCAAGTTTCATGTACTATGTCGACCTGGAAAAAAAGCAGTTTCATGCAACTGAAGTCGGCATAAATTTTAAACCTCAAATAAAATTGAAGCGACTTCGGATGAGTTTGTTTGTTATATTTGCGATATGTATTTGAATTATGAAAGCGTCAATAAATAAGTACATGTAATTTATATGCAATTCCCAACTTACGATAGTAGAGTTTATACGTTGGGACTATTTCACTTGTTTTGAAACAACAACGGCATGAAAATGTTTTATACTACTTGTAAAACATTCTTTGAGTGTTAGGAAAGTGTTAGGAAAGTGTTAAAACAGTATTATAATGTCTGTCAAAATGGTTTAATTTGTATGAGCCAATATATCAAACAGTAAATCCTGGTCTAAAATGGCAGTCCCAAGTTGTAGTCATCGGAGTTACAGTGTGGTTTGCAGTCATAGAGAGCAAGTCATACAACTTGGATAAAATCCAAGTCCTGCGACTACGACTGCTCCGACTAACCGATCAGCATCGACGAGACAGTAGATAAGGAACGACGATAGCAAAACACACAAAACTATTTGCTCATTTACAAAATACATTAAAGTACACCGGACAGCCTAGCATTATTCGTGAAACAAATTGATGGTGTTGCGTGGCATAGTAGCAAATTTATTCACAATGAAATGTGTTTATATGGGTATAAGAAATTATAAATTTGAACAATAGCCAAACAGAATATAGCCATAAAAAATACACTGTATTGCCTAACTGTACCCCTAGGAGCGCAATTGTAGCATGTTGCAAGCACTTTATATAATAGTTTTCAGTTTACTTTACAACGCCTAACATAATTTATAAAATTGAAATGGTTGTGTTTATCCAATTAAAATTCCTCCAACAAACTCAATGCTAGAAATCAAAACACTGCAACGAATAAATTCTGTAGTGAACTGACGGAGAATTTTCGTGGTTGAATTGGTAACAACCTCCTCCATGTTAAAAGACTGCAAATTTCTCATATGCAAAAAAATTAAAGATATCAGTTTATTAATGCTTATTTCAAAATATTATTTACAATCTATGGGCTAATGTACAAATATGGGACTGCAAAATGCTATAAACATCCTTCATGTTGTAGGGGAATCACACATTTCTTATATTTAAAAAATAAGTCTTAATTCTTTTTGAAATTTTACTATCAAATATTTCATTTTCAATTTGGGAGAAGGGGGTTGTACGTCCAGGACGATGATGCCAACAAACGAAAAACATAGCAGTGGTTTAATCCAATAAATGCTGAATGCGAAAAACAAGGAGAATTTGCAACACCAATTACAAATGAACATCATTTTTAAGTTCAGAATGACTAAATACAGTTTTTATGAAATCCTTTATCTTATTGAAAGTGAAATATGCACAAAGAACATACCAATTTCCGAGAATCCATCTCACCTGAAGAAAAACTTACAATCTCTTTATGGTAAGTCACAATGCTTTACTTCCAGAAGCAGTAATAACAACTCAAAGAAAGGAGGAAGTTGTTATCTAATCTAATTGCAATGTTGGTTGACTGCTAGGTAATGGGGAAAAAAAAAAAAAAAAAAAAAAATTTTATATATATATATATATATATATATATATATATATATATATATATATATATATATATATATATATATATATATATATATATATATATATATATATATATATATATATATATTGTAGTTTGTTTTTCATAATAAGCAGCCATTGCTAATGTTCTTATTTAATACATTCACTAATATACAATGTACAAAGTAAAATAGCTTAATGCATTTTAGTTATGCAATTGTAAATGGTCATATGCCATTCACAATGTTTGAAAACTATGTTGTCAACAAACCAATTTAATAAAAAATAATACCACAGCCATGTACATAAACCATTACATGTACATACTGTGGTAAAGTGTCTTCTTGTTATTGTTTGATTCTAAATGCTTATTTGCTGAGATAATGTTTTGATGTGTTAAGCCCAGTATATATCCTTTTAAATTTATTTATTTATTTCCTTGTTCATCCTCCAGAAGTTTAACATTATTTTAATATTTGTTTACATTTACATTGTGCATTGTGAAAATGTTATTTACATTTTTTTAATAGGGTCCGTATCATCTGTTTTGATTAAGATGTGAAGTTACTATGACAAAAGTATTTATTTTAGTTCTGGACTGCTTAAAACAGTTTCCTCTTACGGCTTGGCAACCTACATTGGGATAGTTTGTTTCTCTGCACAAAAATTCCTTCAGTAATACTGTCATCTTGGATCATCGACACAAGGACACGTCGTCACGGTAATTGTTAAGAGAACATGATGGAAGGTTTGAAGAAAATTGTTCTTCCTGCTTGTAACATGGCCGTGAGTAGACATGAAGGAAATTGAGAAACGGCAATGCTGATATCGGCCTTAAGGAGATGGACCAGCGGCGCAGTATTATATCAGCTGGAGGCTCAGCTGTTCCATTCTATTGAGACATCAACAATTCCCGCAGCACGCGACTGATGTCCGGGTTTTGGAAAGGCCCGAGTTCAAGTGGAGGCTTCGGCATCGCAACACGTCCTAATATAAGCCAGTTACAATTTAAGATGTAGTAGTTCTTCCATCGTTCCTGTTGAGCCATTTGCAAAATTATTTGATTTGAAAGTCTTGGGATCAAAGTATGAAGAGAAATTGAAACACAAAAATATTGAACCTTGTAATTAATCTGCTAGATAATATATAAAATGCATGAACATACAACCAGTAGCCCAAAGCATGAAATTAAAAGAATCTCTGGTGTGATTTAAATTGCTAGCCGTAGTATTTGCTTGAGGAGAAAAGGTAAACTTTATTGGAATCAGTCTAGAAGTCTTCATAAATGTTTGTTGCATCATGTCCTTGTACACTGGTATTTCCATGGGTAATTTTTGAGCAGATCCCATCTTTTTTTGCAGTGGTAGCCTGACAGCAGAATCTTTTTCTTGTTTTACTGAATTTTCATTTTTGGTATTACTTGAGCTGTTATGTAATATTGACTACAGTTGACCTTGCATTAAAACACTAATTATTTTGGAAACATAGTTGCATGTGATATCATTTAAGTAGCGTTGTAAAAAATGTTTCTTATGTTCTATGATAAGTTGATTGAATACAAAACGCACCACAAAATTGTACTGAATATTTAAAAAATGGAACTCTGTCTTGTCACCTTCCAACACACTGAGAAAATCGGTGTCATAGCTTAATCTCTCATGGCAAAGATAATACCGCAACACAGTTTAAGCTAAATCTAACATCTAGCAGATTCAACATAATTTATGTGACACAAGGCACCCATACATGACATACATTTATTTCTTTCCTCCCATAAAAGAAATATTTTCTTTTCCATTTTCAATTCCTCACTTGACATTCTATTCCATCACACATGCATGTAAAATTATTAATGTTTTTTAAATACCAAAATAATATAACGATATGCGTATGGCTCAAGGGATAATTTGACCAAATGTCATGTATGATGTTGCTAACTGATAGTAGCCACTATCAGCACATACAACAGATGAACTAGTCTTGACTGCTGGCCATTCTGATGGAATGTTGACAAAGGATATAGAGAAGTTCACAAAGTGCCTTGTAAACCTTTATATTGTTGGAGTAATTGTACTACTTGCTGCATTATCTCAGCTATTTTTATTTTTGTCATGGCCTGCCTGTACGGTGAAAACGTTCCCACAGTTTTTGCATATCCCAGAAATAAATGTTCTACAGCACTGTACTCTCTCTTCACTTTATTAACAGAGGTGACCAAAGTTAATGGTTTTCCCGTCAATGGCCTTTTATGCCTGGAATTAGAAATATCTTGCTGAGGCAAGCCGAGCACAAAGCTACCACTGTCTCGGTCACTGACATTTGCTGTTGATTAGTCACCATGTGTATGACACGTATCTTCGTCTTCATTTTCATTTTGGTTTTCTCTCACTGCGGGAACATTTTGCATTTCTTGAGGTTGAGATGGTGTGATTTCACGGAACACATTTGACAAGGTTGTTGCAAATGCCACAAACGGCCAAAAGAAATCCATGTATTCGCCCCACTGACACTGTTGATAAGTTTTTTTTTGGTTGGCCGACTTGTTGTGGTTTTCTGGCTTTTCAGATACTTTGCATAAGTATCCCGGCGATTTTTCCACTTTTTTTTTTTTTTTTTAACTTATATTCTATAACACCAAACGTAAAGTTAGGGTATATATGCATATTTATTACGTTTTTTAAAGATATATATATATATTTAATGTATACATAGTGAAAACGTGTTGTGTAATTGTTATTTTCAGTTTTCTTGCAACATTCAGGACTACTGGCCATAGTTACAGAGTTGGGTTCAAAACTGTTAGTGCCACCGTAAAACAAGTATGTGCTGCTATTTGTAACAAACTGCAACCATTATATTTGCCGGAACCAACCACAGAGATTTGGGAAGAATCTGTATGAGGATTCATGGACGATTGGCATTTTCTGAATTGCGTCGGCAGTATCGATGGCAAACGTCACCGTGAAGTGCCCCAACAGCAGCGGATCAAGAAACTTCTGTTATTTAAAGAAATTTTTAATAGTACTTTTATCTATTGTTGGAGCAGACTATAGGTTTATATGTGTGGATGTGGGGGGGATTCGGGAAAAACAACTATGGCGGAATCTTTGCCGAGTCGTCATTTGGGAAGAAACTAGAGGCCGGACAATTACATTTTCATGAAGACAAACAGCCTCCTTTGCAGACTGAAACAACACATGTCATTATAGGTGATCAAGTGTTCAGTTTAAAATGATACTTGATGTGACCATTCCTAGAAAGACAGGCAAGGGGTGATCACCACAAACACATATTCAATGAAAGACTCTCTACGGCAAGATGAGTTGTTGAGAATGCCTTCTGTATTCTGGAACAGAAAACGAGGATTTTGTTGCAATCTACAGACGTGTCTGAAGGGCTTGCTATATTAATTGTGATGACTAAGTGTGTTTTGAATAATTTCTTACAAACAAAGAAAGACTCAGATTTACATCACTTGCTGCCACCAGAGTCGCAGTCATCAGGTTCTGTGCAGTTTAATAATTTGGTTTGTGTGCCTGCAAGACGTGCATGCAGAGAAGCATTCCACATAAGGAAAAAGATTGTAGATTATTTCAATTCAGAAAGTCATTAAATGTGTATATTATATTTACTTTAAAGGAGAACCTACTACGCAGTCTCTTCACAATTAATATAATTGCCGACGATTATCCTTATTACATATATATTTTATAAACAGGACATCATAAGCATGATCGCAAATAATCACATAGAAATGCCACTTCCTTAAACGTCATTTTAATAACTTTGTACATTAAAACTTTTCAGAGATAGCAGTAATATATTAAACACTTACCATCCTGTTTGTAAATATGTCATATTTCCTTACCACACATTGTCCTTCTTGCGTAAAATCGTAAAGAATTCTGTGTTCTATAACTTTGTTGATCAGATGTTCAGTCCCCATCACGTACACGAAAAACCTTACACATGCAATAGGACTGTCTGACACTATACTGCGACTAGAGTGGTAGTGACTTACTAGTAGGACGCAGGAAAACTTGACATGTTGCGAACCGACAGTTGTTCGCTGCAGTCCCACTTCCAGCCTTGGCTTCAGTCAGCCCATTGGGCTACATGTGATGGCTGTTTCCCAATTCTTTCACTCCCGCTCCAGCATCTCACATAGGTATGAGCATGCCTTATTACTGTCTAAGCAAACTGTAAAAATTTTGATCAATTATGTTCAGCCATTGAGTTTGACGCATGCCTTTTCAACAATAAATGATTTGACTTCAACTCATTAGTGCGCATGCTTTTTCTAATCATTTATACTGAGTTGGATTGTTGCCACGCATCCCGAGACACCAGGAATTTTACTGTCTACCCAAGGCAAAGGACGGACGCTCCATGCTAGATTATAGTATTCACAGGCTGAGCTACCAAAGTTATGCATCGAGATCATTCCAGTAGAGCAGTGCGCCGCTACATTCCACTACTAGTATGATTGCCGAGACATGAACCTGGATCCACCGCCGGCCACTGACGTCACAAGCCAAGAGGATCTAAGCCACGCTTACCCCCTCCATAACTACAGCCAGAGTGCGCTGGTTAGAGTATAAATAACGGCCCACAACCCTTAAACGTCAGTCTATCTTATTCCTTCACCGCACGCTCGTGCCAAAGGAACCATTGGCTTCCTGGTCTCCACTGCAACTTGTTGGCGGAAATCATCTCCTACTACCTTGTCTTCATCGCATTCTGTGCCAAAGATCCATGCCAATGTCATCTACACACTAGGTGCTCGTCTACCCTACCTATTGTTAGCCTAGGACCAGGTCACTTTCACCTGGCTTAACATAGGTCTAGCTACCGTAAACTCCTGCTTAAGTCAGGAGGTAGCACGACACTACCCTGTTTGTTTCCATTACAGGAATAAACAGACATTTAACCAACTCATGGGTATCTTTCCCATAGTGTAATTCCTCTCCTAGTGGACATCAGGCCCGTCCAAGGGATAGCAAGTGACTGGGGATTTTACTCAGAACCGCAGAATACCAGTAAGTAGAGTACCCACAAGATTTCTGGATGGTCACTCTTTTGTGCACCTCTGTGTAGGGAACAGTAGAACTCCCAACACTATGTACTCCGCCTCTCGACATCATCTTGTCGGCTCGGTGCTCATTCTCTTCCGCCAGAGGGAGTGTTCCCTGAGGTGGAAAGACTGTCCCTCCTGAGACACACACCCAAGAACTGAGACTGTCCGCCACTGAGACCCGACTCTCAGTATTCACAGTGTTTCGGCACAGAGTACTGGGATAGGGATACCGTACTCAGTTGGCGAACACTGTACTTGGTTGTACACCCATACAGGACAACACGTCATCTGCTCCCCTTTTGGAGTATGTGATAGTGTGATTTTGTCCTCATGCCATACTCCTGTCGGAATAGTGTCAGAGAGAGGGTTAAACAGGTATTACTCACTGCCTCTGGGCATCAGCATGAACTTAAACCCTTCCTCACCTCACTCATGCAACTCACACCTAGGGAACTGGCCCAAGCATTGCATCACCTAGAGACCAACGATGCCAGAAATTCCCACTAAGGACCTCTTTGAAGCACCCATCTGCCTTAAGTAGGTAACACACCCTGTGTTCACCATCTACATAAGTGAACAGGACAAGTCCTTAAGGATCACCAACCCACACATTTCGGGATTTTATGATGGCGGAACTAACCCTTGCGACCAACAACACCAACAAGCACCTGCACTCTAACATACCCAGTTCAAACTCACACCATTCTGAATTGACACAGGTCCAGCAGCCGACACAGGTTGTGCGTCTCCCAGGTATACTGCCCAGAGCACACCCACCAAAACGTAAAACAGTTGTCACTGAATCTGACTTTGTGCCCTGCCGCTAAGCTACCAGGCCAGTACACTACACTGGATGCATCCCAGTACCTCTACACTGGATGCGCTCCAGTACCTCATAAGGACTAAGAGTCCAAACCCAGCCACGGATGCGCGTGACCTAGAACCCACCAAAAATACCTTTAGATGCAGTGACGTTCCTTCCCCAGCCTCAAGGTGTCGCGCATGAAGTTAAATGATAATTGTTTTTGTTATGGTACATGTAATATAATAGCAACACCCAACATTTGTTTGTGCATAATTTTGTATTAAAATATTGAGTTGCGAGGAATATATGCATTATAATTCCACACCTAATGTTGTTAAACATAATTCTTAGGTCACTTAATGAATGATTGAAGCACGTTGTCTTCTGTATGAAGGAATAAATATAATGTATTATCTAAATGTGTGCCTTCCTTTAACAGGTGAGCATTTAAGATGTAATACTTTTTAATGTTGAACATTCAAAACGTTTTGATGTTGTTTTTATAATGAGAAAGAGAATCCTTAAATCTTCTGGTATTCTGTTAACGACCCACATTAAATATATATTCTTATGTCTCTGAAAGTGTTGACTACAATTAAAATCGCATGGCAATGTTTATTTTGACAGGTACATGAATAGATCCGCAACCAATGGACTGAAAGTATAAATTTAGATGGGCCTTCAAAAGTGCTCACTTTACAGTGAAAAGCCTTTGGATGTCAACTCTATGGAAAATCTCTGATGTGGCAGTGACAAATGTTTATTTTTAACAGGACTATGTGGTGCACCAAGGCCTTGGTTACTGCACCTGCATTTTTGGTCAGCCATCATTACTATGCATGTATGTTATCAGGCGTCATTTTTCAATAGTGTTAACTCTCAAAATTAGAACCCTAAGGATAAAGACTCTCTCTAAATAACAACCCGTTTTTGGGGGACAGTAACCAATTTGGTTAAATAATCAAAACATTTTAAGGAAATTGACTGAACAATAGGTTACTTTAAGTCACTTCCCCATTATTGCACGACTCCAAAGAGGGAAAGACCTAAAAATAGATACAGCCCAGCATACACATAACTGATCATCCCCTCCATCAAGGTCGCCAATGTTCATTCAATTGCTCCTACCATTAGTTACATTACACGCCCAGTTGCCTAACCCACAGAATGCCCTCTGAGACCACACAATAATGAAAACACTGTAATGAACTGCTGAAAGGAGGAATAAACACTATATTTCTTTGACACTGCTGCAAGCAAACTGAATCATTACAAGTTCATATCCAGGTACAGTTTTGTTTGTATATGAAGGTTTTATTAGGGCAATAAGGTATGGCAGAAACCTCTGCGGTATTACAAATAAAACATTATATACTCATTTTTAAGCTCTTTTCCAGCAATGTGGTACTAGGAAAGCAATATTCCTAGCTTGGATAGCTACAAAGGTGTTGCTAAATGTATTTCACAGATACGAAAAATCAATACAGCAAGAGGAGAAAGAAAAATTAGGATTAATTTCTTACATGGTTTGGTAGGGGGTTGGTGTGGAACCAAAAGAGGCAAAATTCCAATAAGGACACCTTCAAAATAACAACCCTTTTCCTGGTATCCATAAAGATTCATGGTTTCGATAGTTCACTGTATCTCAACCTAACAGGACTCCTTGAACTACCCTACAATAGTGGGTGAATAGATGTTTTTTATCATTTTAATCTGTCCTAACTTAAACTAACCTACAATACTAGTTCAATGAGTGATTATGCAGTTTCAAATACCCTAGAATAGTTGGGAAATAAGTAGCTTGTTTTCACATGCACAATGGCCATGGCTGTCCACAGACACTTATGGTTTTCAACCACAGAACATAACGTGATGATAATTATAGTAGCATCATTTTGTTTCTATGCTTTATTTTGGCTATTATATGTAACAAACAATGTAACTCATTTAAATGCATGTGTATTTGAAAATAACACATCCATGAAGGTAACTTAAAAATAACGATATTAATACACAGTATTTTAGAAATCAACATAAATATGAATTGGTTATTTAAGACCTACCAACATCATTTGTAATAGCTGCTCCAAAGATTGCTTCCAAAAAAAAAAAAACTACTGACACAAAATTAATTTAGAATTCAGACACACACTAGTTGTATTTCATGAAACAACCGAGTTCACTTGGAACACATTTCTTGTAATACTGTAATATCAGTATGTCTGAAGAGGGAAAAAAAGCAATGGCTCTTTAAATTAAACTCGAAAACTTTTTCTGGCTCAATATATGATTTAAAAAATTTATTTATGTAATTTTCCCTTACCTATGATATTTTAACAGTGTCAACACATGGATGGTCACATGCCATGTAAATGACAATTCTAACACATTTTTTACTATTTTCAAATATTTTGAAAACATATACATATATTTTTGAAGGGAGTCACTTTACAAGTCCCTCTGTTAATAAAGATAATACATAGTGTTATACATAGTGTTACACTCTCACTGCTTTATCCTGCGCAAGCGAGTAGACGTGAAGAACAGAGTAGTTAGATGATTTACAGATGCGCACAGAATCAGTTGCAACCAGAGACGTAGCAGCTTTTCAGAAAGCATGCATTTTATGCCTATCAGGGCTTGTGCTGCTCCCGATGTTGGATATTGGGTGTCTTTGAGACATGTGAAGAATGGTTTGGTTACTAACCTCGTGTGTTAGAGCTAGACTCAGGGTGTGGCGAATCTTATGAGTCAGCGGCTATAAAAAGCACGCAGAGCCTCCAGTTGTTCAATGGATGAGTTACAGCGATAGATTAGTGAGAGAGAAGCATACGGCAAGAAGAGTGACCACCGGGAGGAAAATCTGCAACTGCAAACACCAGAGAAGTATAGAGTACGACTGAAGGCTGTACTACTCTGCACTTGATGCGTGAGTGAAAGACATTACAAATGATGGCAACAGATAGACTGAACATATGTTAATGATGAGTATGAGTTTACTGACAATAACCAGAGACATAAACAAAATTGAAATAGACATTAAATATTGCACTCACGGTGAAATAAAAAGAATAATAGCGGAGACAGATAATTTACTGTAATGCTGTAAATAATATCTGAGTGAATAAATTTAAGTCAGATTTAGTTGTTTTATTTTTTTTGAAGATCTCCATCTCTCACGAACTGATACACCCCTCAGACATCCATATAACAATACTTTCAATTAAATATGTTTCTGCCACGGGACCCTTTACACTCATTCAAATTGCCTGCCACATCTTGGCAACACAGCCAATGGTGGTGTTATCGTCCCTGAAGTGACGCTCCATGAATGCACAAGATCAGTTTGTCTTCATTCTCGTATCGGTAAGTCGCAGCTCACAGTGTTTTTGTTAAAATGCAGTCCACAATGTTCTCGAGAACAGATATTATGGTCCACTGAACTAGATTCATGCCTGTTTTTGTGATAGATAGTTGTTTTGTTTGTTGTGGTCTCATGCTTTGGTTATAATTTCGCTTTGTTTAGCAAGCACGTACGTGACAGAAAAGTGTGGTTTCCAGACGAGAATTTATTCAGCTCACAATACAGATGTTAGCACATCAAACATTACTTCCATGTTGGACTTTGGGATAGCATATTAGTGTGTGCATGAAGGTTTTATTCTTTGTTCACTGCCTACTTGCCAAGTGTGTTAGTACAGACACCTCAAAGAACATTTATTCAATGTGAATGCGAGAGATGCCAGAAATGGAATGTAACTTTGAAGTCGAATACATTAGAGTAAAAATGACAGCTGATGAATTAATAGACTTTGATAAAGATGCAATGCAGCCCGCGTGCTGAACTTTGAAGATCAATACTACTATATAATGGCAATGGTAGAATCTCTTGCGAGCAAGTCAGAAATTGCACAAGTAGCTGCTACCAACACATAGAAAGTCAATGCATCACGTCTTAAGATCTCCTTGTCACAGTTTAGTGGGAGTACGAAAGACTGGATGAAATTATGAAACTTGTTCAGGGCACTTGTAGCTGATCACCCTGACCTAACTCCAGTCGAAATACTGTTTTACTTAAAGTTGCCACTTAATGGTGGGCCATTTAAGTACAACCCAGCCATTGCCTGAGTCCGAAACAAATTTTGACACGGTGTCAAAGTTACTTTCAGAGTGATATTCAAACTAATTATTTAATTGTTTCTCTGCATATGGAAGCTCTGCTGGAAGCACACACAGTATCCTCTGAATTGCCCACCTTGCTGCAGCAGATGCTGACAATGGTAACTGAGAATGTGGCAGCACTGGAAGACCTGAAGTTTTCTGTACAACACTGGGACTTAAATCCTGCTGCCCATCCTTTACATCAAACAGGATGCCCCACTCCAAACACAGTGGTGGATGGTCTCGACAGACACTGAGTACCTCACTCACAAGTCCTTTGTGCAGTTCTTAGAAAAATACTGTTGTGCTATGGAAGCAATTGCATCAATACCTAGGTCAGCATCCTCAAAGTTAAAGACCACGGCTGTGCATGTTTCAGCAGATTGTAAACTGACTAAGGGTTACCATTCAGCAAATGTCTTTAGGGTGAAACCTACTCCTTTGAATCTCAAGACCCTGATGTTAACAGAAACCCAAACTTCTCTGCTCTACTACTCCTTAATGCAGTTTGTGTAATATTGCACATTTGGTGTACACCAGTCCCAAGTTTCAACATAAGCCGCATAAGGAACAATTTACACTTGTCAAGG
Organism: Dryococelus australis; assembly: GCA_029891345.1. NCBI lineage: Eukaryota > Metazoa > Arthropoda > Insecta > Phasmatodea > Phasmatidae > Dryococelus > Dryococelus australis. Next base: position 44,547,506 of record CM057000.1, read on the forward strand.
AACTCAAGTCATGGCATCACTCAATGCTGTACTTCCCAGAACCATCTGCTTAATACAATGTCATCTCAGATGGATTAGAATATATAGAGGCACCAGATAGCAGCTTGAGTGGTAGTACAAGTTCCACTATGACTGCATTACCCTCATTTTCAAGGAAACCCAGCAATGCTGTAGTTATACTGTCAACTGCTATGGTCGACACGCAAGATGTGTAAGGTGCCTCCCAACCATTCACAAAGTAACTGGAGCCTAGAGCCATCTTGCCCAACTTCAGCGGGCAGACCCAACCTTTGCAACTCCATGGGGCAACCGACAAACTGTTGAGCGAAGAACTCTTTTCCTGTCTATTAAAGTAAGCAAAAATGCAAGGCCCCTCCACTGCAGTAGCTCTAAGATATGCACTTAGGCTGGATTGTAATGGGAAAGGTTGACAATAGTTTTCATATGCAGTCATCACATCTTTCAACATTCTTAGTTGCTACCAGTTTGTCAAGCCCATCATTGGATGCTGTTGTAGACTGAAATCAGAGAATGGAAAAATTGCCTGCTGATAAACCCCCACCATCACCAGATTATCTCCTCTGTGAAATGTTGTATGCAGAGGGTTATGCTTGTGATCAAAATTGTTGCTATAATGTTATGCTTCCCTTCAAGAGTCCTGACCATGACCTGGGAGACTCTCCCTCTGCAGCACTTCATTATTACCACTCACTCGAGCATTGTTTTAAATGCCAGCCAGATATCGAGGCAGGTTATGATCCGTTCATGCAACATTATACTAACTTATGTCATCTAAACTGTGTTAACAGTTCAGATGTGAATTGTTGTTGGTCCAATTATATCCCACATCACTGTATGCACAACCTTGATCGTACCACCAACAAACTTTGTGTTGTGTTAGATGCATCCACAAAAGCCAGCTCTGGTGTGTCTCTGAATGAGGTGTTAACTGGAACTAAGCTATGTGCTGTTGTACTTTGTGCTTGAAGCTTGCACCTAGTGCTGGATAAGTACTCCTCAACTTTGCTTGAACTGGCTTTTCAATAAATTGTACTATCATGAATTAGTAATTCACAAGTGTGGAAAACCTATGTTGGCAAACATGTAAGAGTCACCGTCAATAGGAGGCATCATGTTCCTAAAGAACACAACCCAGCAGATTGCTCCTTCCGTAGCCTCACTCCTGCACAGCTTGTAAGCATCCCCTTTGGTAGTCAGGAAATGCTTGGGTTTGTCAAGAAGAGCAGTACTGGCCACAGCATCCACCCCATTACTCTACCCCACTTGCAATGAAGAGTGTCAAACTATTGTGCTGCAGATTACCTTGACACACATTCCAGTCCATCACTTAAGCTCGGCTTCACACCTTTTGCAGAAAGTCTTAGTTTTTGTGTCAATTTCAATTTCAGAGGTATTATTGAAAGTGTTTGATTAGAGGAAATTTACAATTTATTAGTTGTTTAGTACTTTGTTTCTAATTTGCACTATGTGATATTTCCTGCTTGCAAAAAGGCAAGAACTTATTGATAAAATATATATATGTTCTCAACTTTTTATAACTAGCAAATGAGACACAATCAAAATTCAACACAAAAATATCAAACAAATCATAAAATGTACATTTTCTATAATCGTACATTTTCAGTAATTAATACTAATCCAAAATTATGATGCAAAAACAATTTCTGCAAAAGAGGTGAAGCCAAGCCTTAGCAGAAAGACACAAAGTTAATGAAGTACAACAATTTGGGCAGGCAGTTCATCCAGACAAGGTGTCTACAATGGGTTCAGTTCAGTTCTATGGGATGCAAAGGGAAACATTGACGCTTGATGCATTACTAAGCTTCTAGGAAGCACTCTCTATGCTATGACTGCATTCCATCCTGGAAAAACTTAATCCTTATGGGCCAGTCATACCATTTTTAAAACAATAATTGAGGTGGGACACGTGCCTACAAGGTACATTGGAAAACACCAACTGATACTACAGACACGTGGTCCTAGATTTTACTGTATCTTGCCATAGGCCCACAAACCGTCACGTCAACATCCCCACACCCTCCCGAGGATGGCTATCTCTATGAGATCGCCAACTTCTCCAGGACTGCATGGTATATTACCAACACTGGTGGAGAGCAGCACAGTCCCCTGGAGCATCACGGAGTCCACAAGCGCGTGGCAAGGCAAAGATGTGTCAAAGCCTCAGCGCCCAAGCAGATAAGGGATCCAGGCAGCCATGCATGACGTCAGAATTTCAACCCCCTGAAGGCGGGACAGCTTTCCCCTTCTCTCTTCTGAGGACCTACAAGGTTAGATTTTGGAATATACAGGGCTTGCAGACAGAGCCTCGGCAGTTGGCTGCATCTCCCTGTTGTAATGGCCAGAGATGTCAGCTTAAGGGTAAACGCTAGCCCGCCTTGTCCCCAACTGTAAAAGGCCACGGGATACTGATCAAGGCTACGTCAGTGCTAGAACTCTTCATATGGATCATTAGCCAGCGTCCTCCAGAGGGTCCTTGGCGGTCAACAACTGCCAACAGCTCCGGAGATCCCGCCAGTAACCAGTGGGTCACCACCTCTTTGGCGACCTCCAGCTCCAGAGGCCTTCGTATGCCGATGCCACCAGAGGGTCCTGCCAATGTCGCTCTGGTCAACCCCCTCCTTCCTTGGTAAAACTTTCCTCAAGGTATCTATACGGTTACGACATTCCCCTGTGGGTGCAGCCATCACTTCTTAAACAGCCTTCTGGTGCTGAACTCCCGAAGTTAGGTACCTTCATAACACAACCCCTTATTAAGGATACGTAACTTTAAACGTGGCTTTTAATTTTAACTTTAATGTAACTTTAATTAATCCAGCCTAAAAACTCACACACAAATAATTACTTTGATATCAGGTTGCCTTCACCTTTTTAATATATTTTAATTATTATTGAATTCATTAGGTGAATGCGGCCCCAATTGTTTACTTACATTTATAATAAACAAACATATTTGTACACCTACTACACTTTTTATTCCAATTAATATTATTACTTTTCTTAACCATAAGCCCTTCAGGCCAACTTGAATATTTTAATATTAAAGAAAAGCTGGCGCATCACGTCTTCAGCCTCTACGGGTGGAACACAGCTTCTATCCACTCGTGGAATCTTGCGATCATAGTACCTCTCTGCTCCGCCCCGCTGAGAGAGAGGAATATGTTGACCGCTCAACCTACAGTGGAGTCTCACCTGGGCACCATTGAATGAAACCACAGCAACATATATACCCTGCATATTCCACCCACTGCTGAGATTGCAGAGTGTACGAACCTGGGACAAGCCAGGATGTGCAGTCCTACATGCTCTAGGCTCACGAGATACCTTGGCTTCTTTCAGGTAATTTCAGTAGAGGTATACTCATGCCTTAAAAATTTAATGGTGGCATCAAGTGTAAACGCCAGGTAGATGTTCAGAACCTAGTTAATGAACTAATTGATACAGCCGCCGTCAAAGTAGACAAACCAGTACCAATATTTGTACCACCTATTCAGTTACCCAAAGAACCGCACTTAATACATCTAACAATAAACAAATACCCGGATGCCCTGTTAGGACTACATCCTATGTTGCTAACCTATCGTCCCAGTCACATACCTACCAACCACTTTGAAGATTTCTTCAGCACCACTCCACCGCCGCCAACGCCGGCCGCTATTTAGCAGCCACCTTATGCAATCAGCCAGACTGCGCAGTGCAGAGCAACGGTACGGTGTCGGAAACCTATCGCATTTACACCCCAGACTTTGCGTCCATCAGGAAGCCAACCAGACCAGTGTTATACAAAGGCAAAGCCTCAACAAGTAATTAAATTCTGTTTGTTTTTCCAATTCTCACTTGTCTTTCACGATACTGGCATCGCGTTGGTCGTCGTCCTCCTCCATGGTCAAAACACAGACCACTCACACTTATCGCTAGCTTCAGATTCCAATTGGCGTTGAAGGTCCCAGGTTCGAATCCCAGAGAGGTCACTCGTAAGCCCCTACTAGGACACCCCTGTCCCAACAAGGCAGAGTCCATACCTAGTCGGCACTCATGCTAATGCACGTAAAGTAATCTTTGGGCTTGTGTCTCGTCTCCGACCTGCATCATTAATTTCTCAGTTTATGTGTGAGGCATTTTGTGATCTCTTTAATTTAAAATTTATTTGCCAGAGCAAGAAAAGTATACATCACGCGCGACTATAAGTATTACTTAACGTGGGGCGTAATGGCAATAATTCCACTAAGTGGTTAGAATAAGCCAGTAACGCACCATCCACCATATTCTAAGGGGCTTTTTGCCCACAGTGGACACATCATCATAAAAAAGATTTCCCAAATAGTTTGCTGAACAGTTTTCCCAAATTGCAAGGCATCAACCATATTTTCAGCCATCTAGTAGCAGACTCCTGCACATTCTGAAGGCATCCTTAGAATAGGTAGTCAACTGCAGGGGGTTGAACTGCAATTACAGGAAAAACACTCAATTCTGCACCCTAAAATTTTTTATCTTGTAGTGCTGCTGATTGACGAGCTTCATTTAAAATTTTGACGCCCAGGTTCCCAGACTGCAGTTGCTGCCTCAAAGAGAACCTTCGGTGGTTCATGCCAGGAATTCCATTTGCAGCCACCTTCATAAATGTATATGCTGCTTTTCAACCCAACCTGTCAAATCTATCATGGAATGACTTCCAGCTGGAAGGGTTTGCCAGGCCAAGCAGTTTATTAACACCAGTGCTCTTCATCACCATGGCTAGATTTAGAAAGCCTCTAGTGCTACATGCATAAGTATTCCTATTTGTGTGCATAACAAAGGCCATACATCTGAAACTTGTTTCAGATTTATCAACAAAAGCATTTCTTGCAGCTTTTCAGAGGTTTAACAATCAATGTGACAGTGTGCCAAAATTTACAGCGACTGTGGCATCAACTTTGTTAGACCCAACCATCAGCTGGAAGAAGTGCAGAGATTTCACCATGATAGCGACACTTGAAGGCAGTTCACTGACAGCTTAGCAGAGCATAAGGTCACCTGGCACTTCAATCCTCCAGCAGCTCATTTCGTTGAACTTCGGGAGCCATATACCAAAATGGTCCACTCCATTCTGAAGAAAGTTGTGGGGACAGAGTTGCTAATATATGAAGAACTGAACTTGACCCAGATTGAGTCAATGTTCATTTCTATACCTCTGTGCCCATTGTCGAGTGATTCAGTCCAGGCCAAATATTGCCTAAACTAACATGTCAACTCAGGTCAATAGGTTGAAAGTGGTCACCTCTAAAACAGATCAACCAATTACTTTGGAAGTGGAGGCATTTGGAGTTCCTCCATCACCTTCAGCCCAAGTAAGTGAACTAATGGAGAAGACAACCTAGCGGAAGGCAGTTTGGTTTTGGTCAGACCAAATATCATTCCATTTATCCACCTTTCGCTGTGGAAGCTTGGCAGAGTAGTAAAAATCCACCCTGAGGCACATTGTATTATATGATTAGCTGAAGTTATCCACCTTTCGCTGTGGAAGCTTGGCAGAGTAGTAAAAATCCACCCTGAGGCACATTGTATTATATGATTAGCTGAAGTTAATACCCAGCAAGGCATCTCTACCAGGCCAGCTGTAAAGGTGTATACTCTTCCCCTTAGCTATTGCACGACCAAGAGAACTGCTAACCATCCATGTACATATGTTGAACCTGTTTTTGTAAATATGCATTGTTGTTTGCACATTGATTATGACACTGACTAGTGTTTATGTGTTGAACATGTCCAGGCAAATGGAATGTTTGGGTCATTGTGACCCTTTGAACTCAAATATTTTGTATCTTGGCAACACCATCAATGGTGGCTCCATCATTCTGGAGCACTGTTTCCTGAATGTACAAAATCAGTTTGGCTTTGTTCTCATATTGGTAAGTTACAACACACAATATTTTCGTTAAAAATACAGTCTACAAAATTCTCAAGCTGAGACACAATATAAAAGTGAAACCTGACTAATGATGATAATTAAATTATCCTTTATTTTAGAATAGCCCTTGTGCTTTTGGTATTTTACAAATACAATAAGTCATTAGTCAGACTACCACTTATATATTCTGCATTATGTAGGTATGCTGAATGTTTGATAACAGAGCCACAAAATTATGGGCATTATATACGAATGTGGTTTGTCACTTGACGTATTCCGTTTCCATCCACAACACTGTACGAATCGAGCTAAACATTATCATTATTAGGAATGACCAGAACCAACAGGTAAAAAGATTTATGGTGACATATAGAAAAGTTCTAGGAATGATGAGTTCATGACTGGGACATTTGAGCTTTCAAGTAATACTAACTTGTAAAAAGGACCGAACCATGTCCTCCACTAAAGGATAACAGTATTTACGATATAGTAAACAAAGCTAACTATACTACTCCCAGTGGCACGCAAACTCTTGCTGGTGCATGAGAAAAAGTACATATTCCTATACCTTCAAGTCGCACCAAAACTTTATCACTGCAGGGAATATGAACCATTGTATCTTTACACAGATAACCAAAGTACTGTTACCCAATGTTAAACACACCCAAATCCACATCTGCTGTAGTTTCTCTGCTGTTGAAGCACACTGAAATAACGAGCGACAGGAAAAAAATTTGGTATCTAATTTCTTTGAGGACCAGTAGTTGAGAGTTGAGAGGTTTTGTCAGAGTTTCACCAGTAAGGGTGAAATGAGGCAAGGATGAAATGAGGTGAGGATGGAATGAGCCGAGGATGAAATGAGGCAAGGGTGAAATCAGGCAGAGATGAAGCAGTAGCAGAATACAAGGGATCGGGAAACTGGAGTAGCTTGAGAAAATCAACTGATCAGTGGCAATGTCTGCCACGAATACCACATGCGATAATTTGGGTGAACCCATCAGGAATTAAGCCCAATGAAACTTGGTGACAGGCCATTAGTCTCAAATATTATACCACCCACAGTCCCTCATAGCCAGTAATGAACTAAGCAAAACAATATTTTTGTAGGCCTATTTAAATTCATGATCTGTACATCACAGTGTTTTGTTGTATGTTACAGAAGAGAAAACTATGTCATACAGGTGGGGGAAAAAAAACCATGCGTGCGTGCATACATGCATGCACACACAAAATTTATTTTTATCCCAAGAACTGTGCACTGACTGGAAGTTTTAAACAGACTGGAGCACATGCAGACTGCTGCAGTACATGTAATGCTGCTGAGTACGCAAGTCTCAACTTGCTGCCTTATCTACAGATGTGACCTTGGCTGCAACAGCACTTTCCACTGATCATACTCATCCTCCCAGCCAACAAACTACAGTCCTTGCTTCCCCTCTAATTGTATACTAATGGAGGTATTCAAAGCACCTGGAAGTATTACTACACTGTGATAGAGGAAATAATTTTACTATCAAAATTTTTATTTAAAAAAATTGTGTTCTGAAATGTACAAATTTTGGCTTCAGCCATGTTGTATATATGATTTTTTTGTGTACCACTGTTGATTGCTACAGACCAATCAGAACAAAAAAAAGTCAAGTCGAATGTTTTTTGTTTAAAAACAAGGTAAAACACAACAAAATTTGATAATTATGCATACACTAAGGTTTAATTAAATTATTTTCTTCAGATTTTTATTTTTTTAATTTTTGAGGTGTAAAACTATAAAAAAACACTGACAAAAAATAAATTAAAGGTTTTTTCCTGTGAAAAGAATAAATTCAGATCCAACTCTGTGGGGTATATCTGTTACTACTCTGTGTGAGAAAGTGGTAAAAGAGAGTAATGAAACTGATGAATTTAAAATTAAAGGTTTTATGGATTACTAAAATTTTACAAAAAATTCTTTCCCCAGTTTTTTGTCAATATAGAATATGTTTATAGTAAAATTGTTTACCAATACATAGAATAGAGTAAAAACAATTGTTCAAGTTGATGTCTTGTACGAAAGCAGAGAAATTAAAAAATAATGCTTACTTAAGCAACTGCAGTTTTCAGAGCACCTTCTTCTCTACTGAACCCTTCAGTAAATTCATGGTGATAAATAAAAATATTCCAAATGTGTTTTTGTTTATTCAATATAAGTAGGCACCGCAACCAACCCCAGGTGATATCTACTGAAATGTGGGAGGTTGTAGATACCATTCTAAGGTATAATTTTATTTGGAAGACATCTGTTTTATAATATAATTTAATGTTTCAGCAAGAGGCCACCAAAAATCGAATTTGCGCTCAGATAAAAATATTTGTTGTCCAATGTTAACAGTTTTTGTAATTATTTGGCATCAAAGGAAATCTAAGATACTCCTCTGTGTTATCATTTTATTCAGAAGACATTGATTCATACAAATTAATGTTTTGTTGACATGTTTTTTTTTCTTTTTTGTTTTTCTGAAAATGCTACCAAAATTTGATTTTTGCTTGCAAAAAAAAAGTAAAGTGTCAAACGCTACTGTTTTGTATTTGTTTGCAGTGGACATTTTTGATACATCTGCAGATACTGTTACCATCTTAATACCATGGACACATGTGATTTTTGCAATACTATATACTTCATAATACAAAATTTATTTTCTTTACTTTACTAGAACTGTGTTGTTAAAACAAAGTGTTCTATATTTATGCTGTTCACCATAATACTGATTACGTGGTGTTTTCTTATTTATGGAGTGAACACAGCAGACACATGTAATTGATGTACACTTTAAATTAAATCACATGGCAATGTTTTTATCGACATGAGGCAGAAGGATATGCAAATGTAAGAAGCAACTACAAAGGGATTTTAAAAGTACTCGCGTTACTGTAATCGGTCTACATATCGCTGGATCTCTTTTCACTCATTTTAACGAAATTGCAAGATGCTACAAAAGGCACAGATTGTCAACAGTAGTTGTTACTAAATTTAAATCCCCCTTCCCCAGAAAAAAAACTAAGCGTAGTAAGTCGTCATCAAACAGTAATAAAAAACTAAGAGTAATCTAAGTTGTAACAACACAGGCAAAGGCAAGCAAGCGAGAGCACAATGGCCGGATAAACACGCTATGGTAGTCATTCATAAAAATATTGAACTGTCTGGGGGGTCAAAGGCTGACAGTCAATTAGGATTGGCTAGCACTAGGGAAGGTAGTATCTATTTTTAGACAAGCACTATGTCCAGTACAGCGCTCACCAAAGAGAAACGCAACATGTAGCAACCAAAGAAAGTACAACAAATTTATTTCCCGGCCTGTTTCCCTTAAATTTCTACTTGTTTCAACTATGTATTTATTGTTCCTGAAACATTAACCGTTATATAATGATGGGCCCATTTAATAAGCTTAATAAAGAGATTGATTGCTTGAGCAACTAGCAGAGGTGAGGTAGCGGACAACAAAGAGGGTGCCAGAAGAGAGACAGAAATATGCTGACTGTGAGATGGTGTGTGTGAGAGAGAGAGACAAAGAGGGGAGAGGGAGGGAGACACACCCATGGGAAGAGCAAAAGCATGTTATATAACGGTTGGTTCATATGAAGACTGTAGCCATCAGGCTTTAACACTCTCTATGTTTCAAAGGTGGACTAATAAGTAATGCTGTTCTAGGAAAAATATGTGTCTGTAACTATAAAATAAGGGATCGAAAAAAGTGTTTTCCTCAATTACCAGTCTTCATTACTTATTCTAATCTTAAAATCTTTCTGTGGACAATGGTAATGTGGAAAATTCCACTGTCAAATGTGCTCCATTTATTTTATGGCCAACAGGAAAGTTTCCTTGGGCTTACCAACTTTCAGCAATATAGGGTGCTCATGAAGTGAGGAAATACAGAACGTCCAAGAAGTACAGCGGAACCTGTTTAAAACAACACGACTTAAGAAGTGTTTTTGATTAAGATGTCAATAGTTTTTAGGCAAGTATTTATAACAAACCCTTTCAACATGTTTTTAGGTTGTTATAATCTCCCATAAAAAGACTGAATTATCAGGATGTCATGGAAGTATATTTTAATATATTTTGTTCATCACATGTTTGAAGCTAATCAAGATAACCACAGAAAACAATAATTCATAACCCACGAAAAAAAATAAACATCTCCGCTCCGTTATCTTGTTACACTGTCAGCTGTCTTAATGGAAACATGCCTCGTGCTACAAGTTGTGTGTATCGTGGTTTCAAGCAAGCATAAAAGGTACACACTTAGTGTCCAGTCATGACCGCAAACATGAATATTTTGAGAATACTGAAAATTTGTGAAAATACAAGGTATATCAACAAACATATTGCTAAAATGTTTTCATGTTGATAAAAATTTACATTCTGGTATTGAGAAAGCATTACCGCGACGACACCACGCCATGTTGTTAGCAACCAAAAAAATTTAAATGTAATAAAAAAATATATATTTTTTAAATTGTTTTAAAATGAAAATGTAACATAATGTTAAAAAATTAAGCAAAGTGAGAAATGTGAGTGAACAGATTCGGGCAACTCTTACAATCAAGGTCTTGAGAGTCACTGAGGGTGAAGCGAGGCGAATGTGGAGCAGCGCCGGAATTCAAGATTGGGGGAAACAGGAAATCATCGAGAAAACCTGCCAACCAGCAGCATCGTCCGGCACAATCCCCACTTGCAAAAATTTGGGAGTGATCCCACTGGGAATCAAACCCGATTTGCCTGGGTGGAAGGCAAGTAGTCTGACCACTACAACATGCAGTGGCCCGTAAAAAATGTGCGTTAAATTGTTTTTTGTCGACTATGAATGCTGATGAACAGGTTATTAAAGGAGTCTATTTTGATGATCCAGCTGTCTTCTTTTGTCTATGGTAGCAGGTGCCACAATCCCATTGTTTACATCATGGTGTCAAGTGAAAAGTGATCTGTTTTGTATGTACATACTGTATTTAGTGTTGTAATATAGTCAGTTTTGGTGTATCGCTATTTCAAATGTGCAATATGCACGTCCTCTTACATCATATTCACTTGAGAAAAAAGTTTTCATCAACCAATTTGAGACTAACCCCAATCTCACACACACTAAAATTGCAGAGAACATTTTGATATCTTAACATCTTTGTATCAATCTTGAACACAGACTTTTACAATAAGGAAAACATACTGCAACAAAGTATTAATGAACAGGAAGGCCAAAAGAACATAACAATGGCAAATTACAAAAAAGTGGAATCAGTATTGATGGAAAGGTTCAAACAAAACATACACTCAACCTACCCATTGATAGCCAACTCTAGGGAAGAAAGCAAAGGAAATTTTTCCATAACACAACTGCTCATAATATAGCCTATATTTCTATACAAAAAAAAACATATTATTGATAACAGGTTACCCTTTTTTTCATTGCTTAGCACTATTTGCTGTTCATCTCAGCAGAGCATAACATTTCTAATGTCAGGAACATTCACCCCTTTTTTAGAACACGAACAAGCGTCCATGTTTCCACTTCACTGAATGTCTACTTCACTGCTACACTCCTGGATACTCTGTGGAGACATGTGACGTCGGGTGACTGACAATGACATCACAGTTGGCTAAGATTTTGGGTCAGTCAGAGACATTGGCAATATGACTGAGCCGACTTTACTGACCACTAACTGGATCCCGGCTGGTATACAAGCTAGGGCTGGTGGCTTGACTGCACTGCACAAAGTCTGATGTGGGTGTGATGGCCCTGTGTACTATGGGTTTGCACCCAACCATTGGTTTATCTGTATTGGGCACGGCCCGGGGTAGCACCTAACATGGCCACTGTTGCTGTTGGGGTCAGAGGAACTCATGTCCAGTCTTTGAGCAGAGGTGGTGCTACGGCTGGCAGTGCTGATGGGAGCCAGCGGAGGGCTGCTGGTCCTGCTGCTCTGAAACCACGGGTTCGCTATACTTCTGTCAGGTACATGAAGCTCCTGACATAAGTCAATGACGACTTGGTGTAGCTCGCGCCGGCGGTCTTGAAGGATTTCAGAAATAGAGTGTGTGAAGGGACTGGGAGGTAAGGCCTCTCCAGTTGGCGGGTAGCTTAAGATTGTTCCTCTGGGGGTTAGACTGCAGAGGGTAGTTTGGGCTGGATTACAGATCCCGTTAGATTCAGAGACAGTAGCTGCCTTCCTAGCTTACCAGTTCGCACCACTCTATGGGTGTATGGCATAAAAGTAGGTACTTAGTCTGCCGCATCACGGAAGAGCAGGGGATGAAGATCCTTAGCTGTGTGTAGAGCCAGCCATGGCCGAGCCAACCAGAGTTGTACCAGATTACTCCAACTGGCAACAATTCAGCACGGTGGATGGAGTGAATTGGCTGGGCTGGTTGACTAGTCACCTCGTGGATTGAGTTTATAGTGGTTGTGGCTCTACCGTACTGCACACCAGGTGCACAGTATGGGTAGCCATCCAACAGGTGTATACACAATGTATGTGCACCTGGTTAAGGGAGCCCCCAATCCTACTATAGGTTTGGTAAATGGGATGCTACAACATGGTCTCCTGCTTTTCCCTGGTGGACTGATATATATGGGTGACAAAAGTCACAGTTACCATCACCCTAGATCCAGTACTTGGAAATTCAATAGAAAACAGGTTTATTCTGGGGGGAATAGACATGGTGGCCCATACTCACTTCTAACTAACAAGTAACTGTAATGGAAGTAGACTACAAAAAAGCCAGGTGAAGGGGACCTGAGTCTAAACCAGACAAGAGCAGATGCGGATAGGTAGTTATGACACTAACTGACACTAACTAACTCAGTGCTGTGATCTAGAAGTGACTTGGGTGGCACTACCAGAAGCGTAGTGTGTGTTGAAGAGGGCAAAGACTTCTTCGAGGGTTGCCTCACCGGCTCTGCTGGACTCATTCCTCTCCTGGACTGCTGGAGTCGCTGGCGGGGCTCCCTGTCCAAAGTGATCCACCATGACAGTTTGGACCCAGTGAGAGTCATATGGCCGTGTCTGGTCATCTTGCAGACAAAGTACGTTGGGGTTGAGGGCAAGGTCTGGATGGACATTGCTCCTCGAGGAGCTAGTTATTCGAATCTGGTCAGGGTGGTTGAACACTCCTCCGGCAGGTGTCCAATTAGAGTTCTAGACCCCGGAAGGTAGGTGGCTCAATCTCGGTCGGCGTCAGTGGTTGAAGATCGTCTTCCCTTCCTTCCTCTTCTCCCTCAGGTTCTGATGGTTCGGCCTAGCGATTTTGAGTTACGGTGGGGCAAGGGCTCATCTGCCCTTGGGTTACCTTGCAGAATGTGACCTCATTCTCTGTCTCAGGATTCATTGATTTGGGGTGACATCAGGGTTTCCTCACCCGTTCTCACCCCTAGGTGTCACTGTCGGCAGTAATTCAGCAAGGTTCGGTTCACCTGTAGCTGTTGCAGCCGTACTGATTCCTCTACGTTATGTGGTGGGGCTGTGTGCTGGGAAGCGATGTTGCCGCTTCGCTTCCAGTGGACCAACAAGGCCCCCCTCCACCCCAATCAGCACACAGCGTTGCCTGCAATCCACGACATATTTTTGCTGCCAGAGCCAGAGCTGTCCCAAAATAACTGTCTCCCTTATTTCGGGTGAAAAAACTCTGCGTGGGTGGTTGTCAGGTTGATGTTGTCTGCCAATTTTATCTTCCCTTCCACTTGAAGAAGGCAGTCAGGATGGGCCATCTGCACTTTCCCGTCCTGGGGTTCTGAGGTGGGTTCTTTGATAAGGGGTGAGGTCACTTACTAATGTTTCCCGTGGTTGCTGTGTCGATCAAGGCAGCAGTAATTTGATGGCTGATCCTCACTTTAATACGGGGAACATTCGGAGGACAGGGCTCTCTATTACCGTCTGTAGAGTGATGCCAGGCCTGTCATTCATTTTCCCCATAGCTTGGTGGGGAGTAGGCTTTCATCACTGGTGTTTCTTTCTTTTGTTACCCGCCACACAGACAGACTGTGATCTGGGGATTTGTAGAAAATTACATAGCTTGGGAAGTACGATGTACGTAATGTGGCACAAGCAGCTTTCCTCATTTCCCTCAGGGAAAATTCCCTTGTCCATCTGGTGCAGACCTGACGAACATCTCAGTCTCTTCCTTGGCAGCCTGCATTCAGCTATGAAATTCGGTGGTTAAGTGGGCTACCACCTCTTCACCTGAAAACTAATTAGTAAGGTGTGAAAACAGCTGCCCCCACTCAGTCATAAACTAGCTGTATTTATTCCATCATTCAAGGGCTTTTCCTTTAATTGCTTCATGGTCCTTTCAACCCATTGCTTAATTGGAACTTCATTATTTTGTAGTACCTTTTCACAGTCTAGGGTAAAAGTTATCGGACTGGGAGGTGATGCCTCTCCAGTTGGCGGGTGGCTTAAGATCGTTCCTGGGGGGTTAGACTACAGAGGGTAGTTTGGGATGGGTTACAGATCCCGTTGCATTCAGAGGCAGTAGTTGCCTTCCTAGCTTACCAGTTCGTACCACTCCATAGGTGTATGGCAGAAAGGTAGGTACTAAGTCTGCTACGCCAGGGAAGAGCAGGAGATGAAGATCCTTAGCTGCGTGTAGAGCCAGCTGTGGCTGAGCCAACCAGAGTCGTACCCGATTATTCCAACCGGTGACAGTTCAGCGTGGTGGATGGAGTGAACTGACTGATCTGGTTGACTAACCGCCTAGTGGATTGAGTTTATAGTGGTTGTGGCTCTACCGTAGTGCACACCAGGTGCACAGTGTGGAAGGTGTGTACACAACGTACGTGTGCATGGTTAAGGAAGCCCCAAATCCTACTCTAGGTTTGGTAAATGCAGTCTCCTGCTTTTCCCTGGTGAGCTGATATCTGGGTGATAAAAGTCAACAGTCACCCTAGAATCAGTACTTGGAGGTTCAATAGAAAACATGTTTATTCTGAGGGGAATAGACATGGTGGTCCATACTCACTTCTAACTAATGGAAGTAGACTACGAAAAAGCCAGGTGAAGTGGACCTGGGTATAAACCAGACAAGAGCAGATGCGGCTAGGTAGTTATGACACTAACTGACCCTAACTAACTCGATGCTGTGGTCTAGAAGTTACTCGGGTGGCACTACCAGAAGAGTAGTGTGTGTTGAAGAGGGCAAAGACTTCTTCGGGGGTTGCTGGTGAAAGTCTTGAAGAGCATCTGGTAGGCCGCAAAGACGTTGGTGTTAGCAGAGAGCTCCAGCACTGGAAGTAGTGGAGCGAGCTGTTAAGAATGAACTGCGGCAGTGCACTGACATATATTCCACCTGCTTGCGGGCTCTCTGAAGCGCGGGGATGAGCTCCTCCTGCATGGGCGGAGCTACGGTCTCTGGTGCCATCTCTCTGTCTGTGGCGAATGCAGGCATCTCTGTCATGTGGGGTTGCATTGGCTGTGCAAGCTCCGGTGTTTAGCTGGGTCGCTTGTCTGGTTTTTATCACACATGGAGGGGTTGGAATGACGTCTGACAAAGATGAAACGATCTTGGCTGGTGTGTCCATGTATGCTCCCACATCTAGAGGCATGCTGGTAGGCTCTGGTAGCAAGTCGTTCAGGGTTCAAACCCTGCCTGGAATGACATGATACGTGAAGATACGATGACGTCTGTTATGTTAGTACACATTACGCATCAAGCGTAACATGGATAACTTTGTTGTTGTTGTTATTAGAGAATTAGCTGCAGCATGAATATTAATGAATCTGTCTTTAGTCATTTACATTTACTTCAATCTTATTAGTACATGTACCATATCTGACCACATTATGCAGCTTGTTGGATACAAATAAATGCCTTGCACACTCCCTTGCTCTATGCCAGATGCACATGTAGGCCATATTTAAGTCCCACATATGAACACAGAAGATGTAGCAAGACAACTGCCTTTGTGCACTAGGGTCAAGACAAACAAAACCTGCTGCATATATATATACAAGCTACACACATGTTGCTGCCAGGCATCCCAGATGTTACAGAGTCATCTTTTAGGCATTGCACATCCTCTTCAGATTTTCTGTGATTTTGGTTCAATCTGAGCTTTACTATTCTTGACTCGGGTGGATTTACATGATTTAATTGCACATTGTAGTCAGTCATATGTTCAGGAAGTGTGTGTACGTGGAGGCCAAAATGACAGATCAAGAAACTGTACTTATAATACTTTCCCATAACATCTATAGGAAACATTAGTTGAAGGATTAGTATCTTTGAATACTTTGAGCAATCTGTACACATTGAGATCTGGGCTCAGGTATCCTTTTTTCGATGTAGCTAGTGAACACTGACTCTCTGCTTGTGGTATACTGTTTATGTGGTCTTTAATGCTCTCGCTAACCTCATTGGAAAGCTTCTTTAGTTTAGTGAACCATTCTCGCTTCTCTTAAAAATGAATTTGTCCTTTGTTTTCTCTAGCGAGGACTTGAAGGGTACTCCTAGATACAGCAAAAATGTCAATGAAGGTCCGCTAACACATAACATTATTTACTTCTCCATCTGGAACACAGGATGTAACTGTAGCCTGCCGTCGACTACCTTGCGGTGTTGTATATGTCCCATGTCGTCGCCGCTGTACTGGTATAACTTCCATTAACCCCATGAGATATTTGTTTTGGGTAGTATAATCACATGCATAAAACCGGGTCAAAAATGTCTCTTTGAGTTCAGATGACAATGTACTGCATCTGTATCTACACTTGCAAGACACCTATGAAGACAAAGAAACATACGTACTCTACAGATGTGTATTCTGGAACCAATGTTACCATTTATAAATATACATTTAAAATATGTAAACAATGATTAGATTCTAGTTTTAAAATTGTACCTGTGCTGCAGGCAGCTTCTTTGCTGGTTTCTCTTCATTCATGTATGTTTTACATGCTTTCCCACTAATTTTGCATCGTTTCTGCACATCTACAGTAGCTTATATCTGGAACTTTTCTTTCATCGCCCTTCCTTCATTACAATGCATGAATGCACTGCATCGTAACTGCTGGGTCCCATTTCTGGAGTCGGTTACTGGTACTTAGCTATCTTATAGGAACACATGTCCATCACACAGCAGCGGTGCCATCTTGTGAGGGCTGTATGAATGAAAGGATTGGCTGTGGCACATGGCGCTGTCTTGGGTACATTGGGAGTAGAACATAGACGGGTTCTCATATGAATACAAATTTTTGAACAAAATGGCACTTAGAAGGTTTCTGGATTACAGCTTTCAATTATTTTTATTTCTAATAGCTGTGTTTACTAAAATAAAATATTAGTTTTCCATTTTTAAAAATAAGATAGATAGGATTTTAAAAAAAACTTCCCTTGAAGAACTGCAGTAAAATTGTTTAAGGTTTACACACTACATGAAATTATTCATAACAGTTACTTGTTCTACAGACGGAATTGTAAGCAGGATGTGGAACATGATGCTTTGCAGTAATTCTGCAACAAAACATATTGCATACATGCATCATAAAGTGTAACACAGCCACCAGAAAACTATTGGAAATTATATGGCAGCTGTAAAGCCAACCTGGTGAATGCGTGTTTGCGAGAACAGGATCTAGAGTAACCTTTAAGCAGGATCTATGGTGACACACCATCTAGCGGGAGACCTAGGAGTTGTAAGTTGAAGTAACAATGCAGCCATCTAGCTGATTATGTAACAACTACATGGTGTCTGCTGCTGGCGAAACTGCACAACCGTTGTTCACATTATCGTACGATTTCATAAGCAATACCACTTGAAAATAGTTTACACATTATATTCAAACAAAAGCAATCCGTAAAAGACATGACTCAAAAAATTGAATTACGTTCGCACTGTCAATGATACTGTAAAATAAAGAGCAGTCGTTTACCTTACAATTCAGTTTTCAATTAAAAACTATGAAGCCTTCAATTGACATTTAAAACAATTGCGCAAGCATCTGCTGTGCTGTTTAGTGTTGAATAATGAGAATACAATGTAATGCTTCATTTATAGCAATAGAAAAAGTATAAATTATTTTGCTTCTTTAACATAAAATACAAATATTTTCTTGGAATGTAATTAAAAATACAGTGGCTGGGAAGCTATTTGAAATATATGAATCAAACTTGGGTCACTGGACAGAAGCAGGCAATGGAATTAGTTGCTTCCCAAAAGCACTATAGTCACTTTAGGCAGAGTGAAATATATTTGGTTTGATGGAAGACCATTTCTAACGAATGAAAAATTAATCCTACTGAATAAATATTTCACACTGAAAACATTTTTTAAAAATTTATTATCAGTTATTATATTAAATTGTTACGTATAAATACAAAAAGACTAAAATGAGTGTAGAAATGGAAACTAAAAAAAATGCAAAAATGTGGTGAAGATAATGACATAAATTGATTCCATTCATATTAATAATCAAAAGATTAAACACATTAATGCATGTAAAATATGTTTCAAAGAATATGTTAAAGATTATTATAACAATAACTGTGATAAATAGTTAGAATTAGTACCTTGTAAAAAATGGGAAAATATGGTGGTAAGACATATCTTGGAAGAAAAAACACACTGTATGGTACAATATGAATATTTAACTAAAAAATGTAAACACTGTGGAGGAATAAAAGATATCAATTTGTTTCATCATAATCTTAATACAAGAGATAAACATTGCCAAACATGTAGAGCAGGCATGTCAAACTCAACTTGTGTAGAGGGCCAATTCGACTGATAAATTGAGGGCCAAGGGCCCCAGAGAGAGAAAAAAAGAAAGTTTTTTTGTTACTTTACTGAATTCTAATATGTAATACTTATAGTCTTATAATTTTATTTGGAAAAAAAAAATTGAAATTACGCACAAGATGATACAAAAAAACATTACAGTTACATTATTATCATTGTTTCACTGGCTATGGAATTGCCTGGTGGAGGACAAAGTAGACACTTACTGTTCACTTGAGATTTGACAACTTTTTTTAAAAACCAATGTTACAATATCTGCCACCAGATTTTGTGACGATGCAAATTTTCAGGATGGATGAAAAATGTTGTGTTGTCACTCTTGATTGATGAGAAGTTGTGTTTGCCTTCATAAGTGAAAATAACTGTTCACAGAGATAAGTACATCCAAACATTGCTAGTATTCCGGCTGTGAACTGGTGCATTTCAGAGCACTGGCTTGGCAAATGAGAATAAAACTTAGGGATCCCAACTTTATTAAACTTGTTTTTTCACACAGTGTCGCACTGGATGTCAATCAGTTCCTTTTGGACAATGCCATCTGCCTTTTGAACATCAAAGGAAAATGGATCACTAAACAAAGAGAAATCATTTTCAGATGTTTTGAAATCTTCAAACTTACTAGTATACTGAATAAAATCACAAGCACTGTGGGACTTTCTGAAATCTTGGCAGGTAGGAAAATGAATTAAGTTTCCACCATTCAGTTGCTCTTCCCAAAGATTCAGTTTTAATTTAAAAGCCTTGATGTGATCATACATCGAAATTACTAGCTGATCTTTTCCTTGCAGCTTTAAATTTAAGTCAATTAAATGCCGTCATGTCTACCATAGATGCTAAATCTTGAAGCCAGTTATCGTCACAGAGTTGATCAATAGATTCACCTTTCATTTTCAAAAACAGTCTGATCTCCTCATGAAGAAGACCAAAATCATTTCAGAAAATAAAAGGCAAGCCCTCAAATTCACTTCCTACGTCCTTAAGCAAACCACAAAACTGACGAATCAGGCCCGGGGAGAGAATAAAATTTACCACTTTATTTACAAATTTTAAAACGTGCTCCATTTGTACTGTTTTTGAAGTACTACCTGATGAATAATACAGTGAATGTGATGTAACTTACTTTCAGGAGAGACTTCTTTATGCTTGGCCAGCAACCTAGCAACGAATCCATTGCGCTTCCCCGTCATGGAAGGAGTTCCATCTGTTGCTACACACACTAGTTTTGATAAAGAAAGTCAAAACCTTTCCAAGAGACGATATGCTTCTTCAAAGATATCCTCACCAGTTGTGATATTTTGAAGCAAAACTATTCCCAGTCACTCTTCAATTATATTTAAGTCTTTATCACAGGTGTGGATGAAAACAGATACTTGTGCCTCACCACTGACATCGGTACTTTCATCAACTGCAATAGAAAAGCAACAAAACTTTCAGCTTTTACCAGCAACTGTTCATTCAAATTACGCGCAATGGCATAAACTCTCTTGGCAATTGTATTTAGCAACAAGGGAATGTTTCTGAAATTTTAAACTTTTTCGGGACACACAATTTCAGCAGTTTTCACGAGACACTGCCTTACAAATTCACTGTCACTATAACATTTACAGTTCTTTGCTATCAGCTCTGCTATTGCATAGCTCACTCTAACAGAGGCTTCACCATCTCCTTTTGAATTCTTGAACATAGACTGTTGCTTACCAAGTGCAGTCTAAGTACTGTACTTTATATTCTCTTGATTTGTCTTGGTACTGATCATATTTGTGGTGGTGTGTTTCATAATGACGTCTTAAATTATACTCCTTCGTGACACTAATACTTTGGCTGCAGATCAAACACGTAAATTTTACATCTGCTTTCACAGCAGAAGTAAGCAAGTTCCCATATTTCTTGGAATACACAATGTTCATTTTCAATTGTTCGCTTCTTACAATTTGAGTATTTTGAGAGTGACATTTTCCTTTTGAAAGCACTCACAAGAAAAAGAAAGATGATAATTCCCACCTAACCGCATAAGTTGCACGCACACTAAAACAAATACCTCCAACAGCTGTAACTTCAAATGGTAAACTAACCTGTACAAATGACTGGCAATAGTGAATGCTTTGTTGATATGCAGGTAACGATTGGGATTGGAAGAGTAAGCAATGAAGACAATTCAATTACTTGCCGCTGGTCTGATTCTTTGAATGTGAAAAGAAAATGAGAAAAAAACTGCCAAGTAGTAGATAAGAGGAGTTGTTTTCGTACACCAGGATCACATTACTGTCTATGTTTTACCATTAAAGGAAAAACAAAACACAAAACAAGTGTTGGTTTAAGATTTCACAATTCACTTGAACAAACTGGCCTTGAAACAAAAAATTTAAAAGTGGTTCGGGGGGCGTATTACACAGGCGTAGGGGCCGCATGTATGACACACATGATGTAGAGTATGTAAAAACCTATATTTGAGAAAGAAATACCATAAGAAACAGTACACAGCTGGTTGGTAATTTTAAATAATCTGGAACTACATGTGTTAATACATATAATCCATTAAATGGATTACCAATAAATACATACAAAAAAAAATTGTCAACATAAAAAATAATAACCAAAATTGTTTTAATTTATTCTATAAAATTAGTTTTATATACCTGCAACAGATAATGCTGAGAGAGTTTTAAAATATTACACCACACCAGTGGTTTAGAAATACATAAAATTTGAGAAAAATTTGAAATGATAATGAAAATTGATATTCTAAATGTGAAGAGAAAATTTATTTTTCAATAAAGGTTAATTTTTTTTGTCACGAAAAAACAGAAACTTGTACATAAAAAAATGTATATTTTACAAAAAAAATCCTAGTTATTACTGTTGGATTAAAGACCTATCTACATTAATTTCATTCCAACATAATAATCATAAAAGAACAATTTTTCCCTGTCGATTATTACATATATTCCATTTCAAAGAAAAATTTAATGACCATAAACAATATTGTTTTAAAAGTGAAGCTGTAAGAATACAAAGGCCAAACATGAAAGAAAAAGCATATTTTAAAACTTATAACTCTTCATTAAGTGTTTTTTTTGTTTTTACTCATATTGAATGTTCATTAAAAATATGGATACATGTAAACAACATTCAGCATAATTTTATATAATAAAATATTAAAAATATTAACCAATGAGTTCTTATTATGTTAAACATAGTAATGGTGATGATAAAAAAAAAACAATAAAATTTATTGGTAAAAATACATAAAACTTCTTATTAAAATGTTAATTAAAGATTTGCAAGAAATTAAAAAAGTGTATGATAAATATTTATATTTAAAAATGAAAACGGTTAACTAATACAGAACAAGAAAATTCATAAATATGTTATATCGTGAAGAAAAAATTAATGATATTCTTACTAAGCTTAAAAATTAAATTTAAAAATTAGAAATTAAAATAAAAAAACTTTTCTAAACTTGGTAAATTAAATATAAATTACAAGATATAAAAATAAATTTAAAAATACTATTGAAAATCTGAAATTTAATAAACAAAAAGTTGATCATGATCACATAACTGGAAAATACTGAGGAGCATCATATTCATGTAGTAATTTAAATTACAAAAACTCATAACTAATTTCTATGTATATGTATTCATATTTAATTGATTATGAAGCACATTTATTTGTTAAAGAATTAGAAATGCTGTAGAAAATATCAAATTAATCCTAAATAAATAAGGAAAAACATTTCACTTTAAAAGAGTTTAAGGTAGTTTAGAATCGAAGGGCGAAGAGAAATAACGATCATAGTAAAAAAAATTTGATGGTACTGCCACAGACAACGAACAGGGTCCATGATATTAAGCTCTGAAATATGGGAATGCAGAGAATTAATAATCAGACTCTCACACAAACTGCAAGGTAATGCACTGAGTCAGGTACCCATTGTATGAGGCACACTGCTGCCACAATTTGTCACACTTAATCAGCTCACAAACTGCATCCTGTTAGTTTCGTTGTTAAGTTTACAGTGATTTTGTTACATAAAATAAAAATACTCCTTATATAATACAAATGTTTTCACAAAGTTTCTAATCACAGAGCTGTTGAGGTTTTCTATGGGAAAGTGACAAAAATCTCTTTGTTTTTGTTTACTTGGCAATCTGAAAATTGCTGCCAACAGATATGTGCATTTTTACACACTAAGTTCCTTTCAGTGTAGGTATTTTATGCACCACAATATCACTCTTCAATGTGCATATGGCATGGGTGCACAGCAGTGTTTATACAGTTTATACACATGTTTTTCACAGTAGCATTTGCAGTCTTTACAGTTTATCAAACACTAACTCCCAAGTACGATAAAATTCAGTTACTATTTTTGGCATTCTTAACCTCAATATCATGAACCTAACCACAAATCACAGATAACAAGTAGTCGTGAGTGTTCACAAGTACTGCGCGAACCATTAGCGTAAAACTATTATATTAACAGTAAAAAAAAAAAAAATTATATATTATATGTATGTATAGTATTACCAGCATTTATGGTTATTATTTTTCCTTTAAGAATCAGTGTAGTAAAAAGTAGTTTATTCATGTTTATTGCAAGTGAACAAATGCTTAGAGATAAAATCAATACATAAAATTATACTACAGTGATAATCATTCAACTTTCTACTGATCAATTTATAAATTGTTCTCGTTCGAGAATAAAACTTTGTTTATGTTTGCAGAGTGATTACTATAGTTAATTCTACCTATTATCAGCGCATGTGTGAAATAAATGAGAGATAATGCTGCATCATACATTAAAAATGGCAAAACTAATTATGTGAACAAACATCATCTGAATTCGGAGGACCAGTAACCAGACGTTGGTTACACACACAAACTGGCCTATCCATGGAATACGGCTGCCAAATGTCTCACAGAGATACAGTTTATTATGCACGATTGTCCATCTTTTTGCTACCCCAAGACAACTTTCTTCTCCCTGCAGTGCACCAACACACTGAAACCAAATTCCCTACCATACAGCCCCCACCAAAATGTGTTACCATTTTACACACATATATACAGTTTACAAGAAGCAAACGTCACTGAGATGGGAGTGGGCACAACTTGATAACTGTCCGCTTCAGGGAGATGGTTTTTTGCGAGAACAGTGACGACTTTGGCGACATCATCCCTCCTGTGGTGTCATCCCTCCTGTGGTGTAGAGCTGAAATTCTGAAATTCGACCAATGTGCCACTTGAGGGGAGGCAAACTGTCCTCTATTACTACCATCAACTGTCCTTCCTTTACATATGGAGAGTTGTGGGACAATGTAAGTCGCTGTTGCAATGTGTTGAGATACTCTTGTCTCGCATCACTTCCAAAAGTGCTGTGTAGCCTGCTTCACATTCTAACACAGACTAAGAAGATTGACTGCGACAGTGGTGAAATCTTCACTGCGTGCTGCAGTCTGAGGGGTTCCGATCAAGAAGTGACCTCGTGTCAGCACTCCAAGTTATTAGTCACCCCTCAATTCAAATAACGGCCTACAATTTATCACCGCTTCCACTTGTGCAAGCAAGGTGGCATACTCCTCAAAGGCGAGAGCCCGTTCACCCACAAGGATGCTCAGAAAGCCAAATAGGCTCATGCCACCTCCATGCCACCAAAACTTATGCTCTATCAACTGAACTGGCGACATCCCTCGCAACACAGTCTGCAGGATTACACATAAATAGCACATGCTAAGAGACGCTGGGTGACACACAATCTTGAATATGAGCCACACGATAGGAAACAAAGGTTTTCAGAAAATGTGGCAAGGTTCGTAACCATGACAAAACAACTGGGAAGTGTGACCAAGCATAAATGGATGAAAACTGCGCTACGGTTTAAAGCACACTCTCCACATATTCCAATAATTTTGTTCCCAAGTGAGCACTACAAAGTTGAGAGTGATATGGTATTCACAGGGGCCACCTTGGACTTTGCTAACAATAATCAAAACTCAAAGCAAGATTGTCATTAGAAAACTGTTGATCTTCTTTACACCTCTCTGTTACTGATTTCATTTTAGAATAAAACTTCCTAGCTCTACACTCATGGACGAGTTACTCGGCTACGGCTACATGTTTAGCTGTCTCATTTAGTAGTCCCTTGATTTTAATGTTCAAATCCTCACATGCACAGACATCTACCTGTGGCCTGCCGAAGGAATAGTCAAAGTTTTCTCTGAAATAGACACGGAAAAAGTGATCAACTTTAGAACATATTGTTACGAAGAAAATTTTTAGAAAAGGAACTTTTTCTTTGATTTTTGGTTAAGATCAATGTTACACCACATTTTTTTGTTTGTTGACATTTTCAGCAGATGTTTAGACCTTGGATAAGGGCTGCTATTTGTTGTTTTTGGAAATTTTTGGCCGTTTTTTAGTTTTTGAGTCACCCTGTATTTTGTTAGTCAATATACAAGCATAATTCTTGTGGTTTGGAGTAATGTAAACACTTCACACAGCTGTTGAACACAATGATTAATTTGTTTTATTTTTATGCTCTAATTAAAGCATTATACCTGTGTGTTAAATGCAATGTTTATATTGTTGTATATTTATGTCATAATGTAAGTAAATATAAACAGTAATGTAATCTAGATGTTATTGTTTACTGTATTCCTTTGAAAAATGTACAGACACATCATTAATATTTCAGAAAGGGTATACGTATAGCCCATCACTGAACAATATCAGATGTTTTACACCATCCTGGAGGTTGTGCATGCTGGAGCTGTGTTGTTGCTGCACACAATGTAAACATGATGAATTTGAGGAACAATTTGCAGAAAGGACATATGTACATTTTGGAAATTATTTTCTATTCCAAAATATATTGGACTTAAATATGTCACTGTATTGGCAGTAGTGTATAATTACTATAAACATGAGTGTAAAAAAAATATTATTTGGCTAGCGTTAAATATGTTCTTGCTAATCGGTTTTACGTCTCTCCTAAAAGTTTTGTTTTTGTGACATGCGTCCTTTCTGCAACTTCCGGTTCAAGTGATCCTGCAAATCATCTTTACTGTGAACTGAGTATTTTTGATCCTCCAAAGATTTTAGTCACAGAGGTGTCAAAAGATCTTGGTAAAAAACTGAAAAATATTTTATTCTTTACAGACAAAAATGAAAGTAGATTGCTTCAAGGCTATAAAAATCTTCAGTTTATGGCAAAAAAAAAAAAGACGTTAGGAGAACTAGGTGATGTACTGCTGGATTTTGTTAAAATTTTTATGTCATCGAGAACTATCAAAGGGTGCCTTGTAAAGTGTATGGTTACAATGTGCAAATGCAGACTGCGATAGATTTTTCTCAAAATACAGTTCTGTCCTTAGTCACCAGCGACAGTGCCTTCATCCAGAGAATATTGCAATTCTCAGTGTAATGCATTTAGAAGGCTGAACATTGTTTCAGTGTGTGTTTGTAGTTGTAGACCCAACACTTTGTGTTTAGTGTAGATTTAACTTAAGAACAAATGTCTGAAATATTATACACCTCTGTGCAGCTGTAAATATAATGTTTGATAATTTGGGACAAGCAGGTAACTTTGTGTAAAAAAAAAAAATTGCTGCATAACATGGCGGGCATGTTCATTATATTACAATTGTGCACAAATGTTTTGTATTTAACTCAAAAAAGTTTATAAATAATAAATTCATTCTTTAAAATGGGTTAAATGTTTTTAGAGTTGTTCACAATTAATTTTAGGTGTTCACAAAGTAAAAGCGCATTGGTGAATACCACTTTTCAACTTTTAAAGTACCACTTTTCAACTTTTAAATTACCACTTTTTGTCCTTCCAAAATGACGACATTTTCCAGTCCCTACTCATTACTTACATTAATTACACATGTGAAACTTAACTATTCTCCATTTACTAAAGTTCTTTGTGTAAAAACATTGTAAGTAGTTTAGACCACCAAAAGTGAAGCTGACAATCCAACAAGGTAACAAGCCAGACACCCGCATATTAAGAGGCCGATCCTAGTTCTACCAAACAGGTATATTTCAGTGGAACCCAAACGCATCAGGAACTCCTCCAGCAGTCAAATCAGTGAATCAAGGAGTTCCATACTCCGCCACCGCTCTCTAGCAGGGCCGGAAAGGGGCTGGAACCACCTCTGACTAAACCTCCTGCGGATACCACCCCTGGCAATTCCGGTAAGCAAGTAACTTAAGCTCTCCTACGCTATCTTGCAGGGCTGGATGAAGGGAACATAAAGATCTCATCTCTCGTTACAAGACTGGGTTTCCAGACCAGAAGTACACGCTAGGGAACTTCAAGTATCTGCTCTATTTTCATGATCTCAGTAGTACCTTCATTTTTCTTGCCTTACACCCGGAAGGGACGTATATGGAGAAGGTTAAAAAGAGTTACTGCTGCCATCGAATATAGACCACTTGTTAACCCTTAGTCAGCGGTTGTACTTTGCAGCTCCTCCCAGGAGCTTCACTCCACTTCACTGTAGCCATACTTATTTCCTCAACTAATTAACCTTGAAGGCCCTCCTCACC
This sequence comes from Dryococelus australis, assembly GCA_029891345.1. Classification (NCBI taxonomy): domain Eukaryota; kingdom Metazoa; phylum Arthropoda; class Insecta; order Phasmatodea; family Phasmatidae; genus Dryococelus; species Dryococelus australis. The sequence continues at coordinate 44,574,746 of CM057000.1, forward strand.
CCATCTTAGAACCCTTCCTAAGAGGTTAAGAGCATCCCCTGGGTATTGCCAAGCCCTGATTGTGCAGTGCCAACCCTACCACAATAGGTGACGGCAGTTCTTCACAAATCCAGAGAGAGTCACTGTCCAAGAGTCACCCCCAGCTACCCCACAGAGAAATAAGAGTCTCCAGCCAACAGCTACCACACTACCTCCAAAGAAACTTATCTTCCAGGTAAATGTGTATCTAAGGGTCAACCAACTCGTAAAGCCATGACAGTGGCTTTGGATGTTGTCCCCTTGAGACAGGCCACACAGCCAGTTCTCTACACTGGCCGCCTGCCTACGCTCAATTAAGGTGCTCAATCTCATGATTCTTACGTCGCAAAATAAGACTGTGAAAGTGACTAAGACCTCAACAACTACTATAAAATGCTGTGCGACTAAGGTCACCATTGCTTTTAACCGAAAAAGGGATCAGATTACTCTTTGACGCACCCATAAAACGTTGTGCAACTAAGGTCACCATTGCTTTTAATCTAAAAGGTCTCAGATAACTCTTTGATGCGTCCAACTCTTCTAAATAATGGTTGTTTGTATATTAATTCCCAATCGGGCACGCATCACCGGCTCTGCTTTCCTGGACATCCAATGTGAGGCCTAAGCAGTTAGTATGGTTATCGACTAGGCTGCTTGACCACATCAGCTGACCCCACATCCAGGATCACCTTGGTTCCTCCCTAAAATAAAGTAGGTTCCTGTGGCCTCTTAACTGAATAGTGAGGCTTGGCAGTTAGAGTTAGTTTAAGCCCACCACCCAGCAATTAATGTTTTAGCTGGACGGCTAATTCATTAGCTCCTCAAATATCATATTAACACGTGATATCCCATTACGTCAGTGCTAGACACGGCCTGTGTAATCCCAAGTTACTTTACAGCTAGACGCAGACTAAGTAACTTCTCAACCAGTAGACTCCACTTGACTAGCGCAATACAAGTCTAGAGTTGAAACCCCTTAATCAGGACTTCACGGCATACGCAGATAAAAACATCCTGTGGCACTCAACATGTCAGCATGTCATGTCTGACTCTGGCTAAGAGTCAACTTGACCACCCCGAGACCGCAATGGTCGATAACCAACCACTCGACATGATTGATAAATGCTCAAAGAACACATGCCCTGGCACAGGGGTGCATGTGATCCATTATGCATACTGCTCCCATCATTACCACTACCAGTGTTTGGGGTGGAGAGACAAACCCAGGTACACAGAGGGCTTGGAGTACCGCTGTGTAACCTGCCGCCAACATCAAGCAGGCCGCTGAAATTGGCTCGAGTGCTCCGGACAGGGAACCCACATGGTGTGATGCATAGTATGTGCACAGGAGTTTCTCCACTTGTGCATCAAATGGCCTGATGAGCAAGTCACCCATCCAGAATGGTGTACCAGTATGAAGTCTGCTGCCGCACACAAGACTACTACTCATCTAACCCAGGTCCGAACCAAAGTCCTGTCACGATCGCCCATGTCACTTCCAAATTTCAGATACCTGAATTTTGTGATCAACCACTTGAGTACCCCATTTCCTTCACAATCAAGAGTGAAAGGGAATTCAAAGAACATGAAATCCATCTGAAGCAATGGGTTCCACGAGCACACAAGCAACTTCGAGAGAAAGCCCTAGAGTGGTGGGGAAAGTATGGCCAATTTGTGAAAGAGTGGGAGCATCTCTGCTATAGACTCGCCTCCCAGTTTACTAAAGGGGAAGTACTGGCTGGTCTCACTACTGAATTCTATACTCAAACCCAGACTCGAGCGGAAGAAGTCGAGTTGTTTATACACAGGAAGGTACAAATGTATGGACATATATACCCGAAAGAAATGGAATAAAGCTGTGTGCCCAATATCACGCGTATGCTACTTCGAACACTACAAAATTTACTATTAATTCCGAAACCTACCACCGTGGATGAGCTCGTGAAGAGAATGAATTATAGTAATAAGAAAAACAAGGCATAAGCCCTGTTAGAGAAGACATGCTGCAAAGGTCGCAGACCCTAATCCTCCTCCTCCTCCCGAGTGGAAGGTTGTTCAGAGCCCACCCCCTTCTCTTTATATAAAGCTCCCCTGGTGCTGGCACTGCCTGGGATGTCATTTCAACAGACATTGCCCAACCCAGCGAGAGTGGGGTGGGAAGAGAACCCAAAACACACTGGTACCAGATGCACCGCTGCGTAACCAGAACATTAAGGATCCTGCCCTGGTGGGAAATGCCTTGGCCAGGATGCACACAGGGCAGCCATCTCCGGCAAAAAGGGCCATTGAAGGTTAACACCCTGAACCAGTCCTGCAAGAAGCATTGTCCACCTGAAGCTTCATATATAGAAGTGGAGATAAATGGTCAGCCCTACCTAGTTTTACTCAATTCGGCTGCCACTGCAAATTTCGTAAGAAGTGACCTGTTGACAGCGAATCAGACAGTTAACTTAAAACCCCAACCTCTCCTCGTACGGATTGCTCAAACCAGTCACACCCTGATGGTCAACGGGAAAACCACTCTTACTGTAGAACAGGTATTCATCACCTTACCCATGAAACCAAATTCACAGTGTCCCCAGACATTGCGGAGGTTATCTTGGACCAACCTTGGTTCAACTCCCAACAATGCGTGATGGACCACAGTAAAATGAAAGTGTATTTAGGGGAGAACCGCATTACAATCCACTGGGAACTTAGTCCAGAGGCCATTGACCCCAGAAAATTTTCCCAACTGAGGGAAATTAAAAATGAACATGCAAGTGTTTTCACAACCCAAGGATTACAATGCCAGACGCGTAGTGTCCAACACAATATATGGCAGACTATTGACGTACCAGTCTATAATTGTCCCTTTAAGGTGTCTGCTAGCCCGCGACACGAAATCCTCAGACAGATTGAGGAAATGAAAGGCCAAGGCATTGTGGAACCATCACACTCCCAGTTAAACTCAAGCGTTGTACTTGTACTGAAAAAAGAAAGAGTTTACACTTCTGCGTAAATTATAAAGAGCTGAATGAAGTGACGCACCCAATTGCCCCGCATTCCATTGACCTCAACAACACACTCCGGGATACAGGGGAAGCCTCCATCTTCAGTACGTTAGATATACAATCTGGCTACTTGTCGATCGTGGTCCACCCCGATAGCCGGAAATCCACCAACTTCACAACTCCTGAAGGGAAGATGCTTCAGTTCAAGGTCATGCCCTTCGGACTACAAAACACCCCCTCCACCTTACAACAACAGAAGTCTGTGGAAGTACTTAGACACTGTATCAGACAGTTCTACTTTGTGTACTTGGATGACATCATTGTGTACTCCAAGATGTGGGAGGAGCACTCTTAGCACCTTGCAATGAGTCCTAGAGAGGCTCAAAATGCACAGCCTCAAGTGCAAACTTTCCAAGAGCCATTTCAGGAAAACCTCCATGGAGTACCTAGGCCATCTACTGACCTCTGAACGTAATTTTCCACAGACCAAGTAAATTCGCACCATACAAGAGGCTGAACGACCAACCACTAAGAACAGCTTCATCGTTTCTTAGGGCCATGGTTATGAAGCTTCGTAATCAACATAATTACACAAATGGCTTTTCTCCATAGTCTCCTAGAAAAGGAGGAACATTGGAAGTGGACACAAGCACACCAAGATGCCTTCCAAAATCTAAAACATAGTTTTGCTAATATCTCACAACTACACCGCTCACAAGAGGTAAAACCTATTATTCTACAGACGGACACCTGTCAAGAGGGGCTAGGCACCATTCTGTACCAAGAGTGCGCCTCGGGGCTGTCATTGGTTATCACCTATGCCAGCACCTGTCTCAACAAGACTGAGAGGAGTTACGTTAGCAACAAGAACATCTCGTAATTTGGTCCGTACGCAAGTACCGGTAACAATTTGATGGTCACTACTTCCTGCTTCGCACTGATATACAGGTACTCAAGTGGCTCCACGAGTCACGAAAACGCACAGAAAAACTTGGTCGGTGGTAAATGTTCTTGATAGAGTTTGACTTCGCAGTGCAACACTGTCAAGCAAGCTAAACGACCTGTCAGATGTACTTTCACGTCTGCCTACCCTAGAAGGGGAATCAAAAGGATAGGATGTGTGTGAAAAGCTTACTCCTATGCCTGCCCCTAACCAGAACCCTGAAGAAGTTTTCAAACTTCAACAGTTGAGTATGAATAGAGTGCAAGTCCTGTTTCCAACAGGAAGATCCAGAAATCCAACGCCTCATAAAACAACTCCCTAGTAGATACCAGTTATGAGACAACCTCATGTGGTCCCAAACCAAGCTCCCAAAGGGACCCTGAAGAATCTGTATACCTCCCACCTTCAAAGCAGATATCTGCTACCACCACCATACAAACTCACAAACTGGACACCCAGGTACTCAAGAGATGCTGTGGTCAATACAACAGCATTACATATGTGATGGCATTAGCAGAGATGGCAAACAATATGAAGCTGATTGTGAAACCTGCTGCAGGGGCAAAACATACTCCCTTGGGGTTACCCCCAGGTCATCCTGACTCGACAATGGCACCCCTTTCTCATGTCAGTGGTGGAGGGCTGCTTGTGAAAGCTGGGGTGTGGAGACCTGGACAACACGCCCATATGGCCCCCAAGCTAACCCCACTGAGAGACACAACCAGGAACTTAAAAAAAGAGTATCCACTCTTAAGAGTGGGAGAAAACCATTGGAATTGGGATAAGAACATTCCTTCGATTCTGTTCACCCTCTGGCGGAGAGAGAACGAAGCCCTAAAATCCAGCACTAGTCAGCTCCTCTTCAGACGTACACTCCGACATCCCGAGGACTTGCAGTGGGAGACGCCTCCCACAACAATGCCCACGCCGACCAACGTCTGGCAGCCTCAGTCAGAGCCAACGAGGTGTGGCCCTCCCAAGAAACCTATATCGCTCATAAGTACCCACCACCCCGCACTGGTGTATGCCAGTTCTCCATCAGAGGGAGAGTTCTCATCTGAAGTCACCCTTCAGTGAGTCAACAGGCAAATTTGCAGCAAGCCTTGCCAACAAATGGGAGGGGCCATTCACAGTGGTAGGGATTTATGAGAATGTGTACTGGATAGAGGATCAAAACAGAACCACTCAGAAAGTGACCCAGAGGCAGATGAGGCCTTGCCCCGATGGTGTCAGAGACGAGTACATTCCAAGAGGAAGAGGATGACTCAAACCCATAACCTGTTAAGAGGTCACATACCTGGTACGCAGGGAAATCTGACCTCCAGCTGCTGTCGGAGGGGAGTCTCCTCCCTCGACCCATACCACGGACGCCATTCTATGTACAACTTACAGAGGTGGAGTATCTGAGGTCTCCCGGTGGAACCCTTTGGACACAGCTTCCCACCACAGATCTCTCCAGCCAAACATAGTCCTCGAGAAAGATGAACCTAACCTCAGAATGGTGATGGGCGAAATTGCCCGTTTAGTTTCTCCTCTTGTGCAGGAGGACAAACCACCCGATGAGCTTGAGCTAGACGTGTCACAGTTTCCGTGCTCACTCAGCTCAGTTCCATCCACGCCACCTCCAGAGGACGTGGAAATGAGGGAGGATAATGGGAGGAGCGCACCAGGTGTGCCATCCCTTTCCACACAAGCAGAGAAACTGCCATAGGAGGAATTCAAGACGACTGTACAGCTAGAATCCACTTCTGTAGCTGCAGACCCTATCACTTCTAGTCACCAGACTCTCCGATCGGTCCAGGAGGAGATGTCCCACCCACCAATGATAGCAGAGGTACAGCCAGTATCTCCATGCAGATCATACCACCTTCAAAAGGGGGTGGAATTTCAGCATGCCAGAGAGGGAGAAGGTGCCCAGCCACTCCCTCAGAGGGCCACCACCATCATGCTGGAGGGGGAGGAGAAGGTGCTAAGCCACACCCCAACTTAAATTTCTACAGTTCTTGTTATTGTTTATTATCTTGCTTAATTCAGTGTTACTGTGTCTTGCCTTAATTAATATTTTGTCTTTAACATAATATTTATCTTATTTGAAATTTTATAAACTACATGTTCAAAGTTTTCAAACTGTCCTAATTTCTCATTATCAGTGTAAATAGTAGTTTTTAAGATAAACTTTGGTATAAAGGAACATTAGTGACGTATTCTAAAACATATTGCAACTACAATACAATCTAAGGACAATCATCCCATGTACCTAAGTACACTATCTACCAAAAAGTAATTGGGCACCCATGAAGACAGGTAATTCAGTACGTCAGTTGACTTTTGTTTCACAGCCTTCGGCGTAGGACCGCTGGTATTTGTCCGTGGTAGCATGAACACAGAGGCCTATTGTAACATTCTAGAAAATGAAATGCTCCCAACATTGTGACGTTTTTATGGAATGGACCCGTGTTACTTCCAGGATGACTATGCCAGGTGTCGTGTTTCAAGGGCTACCATACAGTGGTATGCCGACAACAATGTTCGCCAATTGGACTATACCGCCCAGAGCTCGACTTCAACCCTATAGAACATCTTTGGGACAAACTGGATCGCTGAGTGAGGGCTTGTCAGGCGCAGCCAAAATCCATTGCTTAACTCATGGAATGGTTGCAAGAGGAATGGTGACAAATCCCCATTGATGTCCTGCACGCACTCGTAGAGAGCATGCCGGACAGAGTGGCTGCTGTTATAACCGCAAGAGGTGGCCCTACGAGATTCTAACATGGTGACGACCACCGAGCAAACATTGTGGACAGGTGCCCAATTACTTTTTGGCAGATAGTGTATATTTTAATCCATATATTTTTATGTAAACAATACTGATCAGTGTTGTCCTGTAATAGTTTTTAAGTATTTCAGTGTTTATTGTGTTTTAGTGCTTTCTTATTGTTTTTTCAATGAAGTGTAGGTGGTACTGTGTAACAATGTTTCGCTTCGTTAATTATTAATTCTTTTAACTCGTATATGTTTTAGCTGATGGGAAACTTAGATCAAGGCAACACTAAGTTACGGAAGGTTAGTGTGGCTATACTTCCCTACGCAATAGGTAAATTATTGTTTGTTGTGCGATACCATGGCTATAGGCGAAGTTGCACATTTCATTCTCCTTCAGAGTCACAACAAACAAACACTTGCTAACTTTCCCAAGTTCTTTACGAATGGGACAATTTGTTCACACAAGGGTGGTAAATTTTTTGGGCCCGCTTGTAATTGCACTTTTCTGGACAAACCCATTGTTAAATCAATTGCATTTAACTAAACAAGCCCTCTGCTAATTTTGTGAGCTGGCACATTAAGAAGGAAGGCCCCACGGTATTTACAGGCAGCAGTCAAAACACCAATATTAGTTTCACGTAATGTGACCTGATTTCCCTCTGCCCTGCCTTCCTATTCCTTCTGGGAGAAAGGACAGCACGACAGCTGTTTTGGAAACCACACCTGCCACTCCACCCTTATTGAGAGGAAGCAAAGAGGAGGCATGCACGAAGCAAAGACAGCGATAGAGAGAACTCCCACGCACACTAATGACTACCAGATGTCACCACCCGGCGCGACCCAGATAAGAGAGGCGCATACCTCCGCAGACACCCTAGGATGCACAGAAAAGGCGCCGCGCTAGATATCAAATGCTATATGCCCTGAATAGCATGACCCAGACGTCCAAGATGGAACATTTTTTTCTGCTCCAAGATGGTTCTACGTCGAAACGGAGGAAGGGCAATTGACATGTGACACATTTACGATGCACACTCTACATTACAACTTTGCCCCATCTTGAACACAAGGTTCAAACCGGTACAGGTATTTAACCACAACAATACTGAAGAGGCTGGACACGTGCTTACAGGGTACCAGATGGTGCAATGTCAGAAGAGACTACAGACACATCATCCTAGCCTGTACTGTCCACACAAAATTCCAAGTAGCCATTATGTCAAATCTTCACAAGATTGTACTGTTGGCTGAGCTGTTGCTCCCTCCGACCTGGTAAAGCTAGTTCCACAGCACAGAGAGGGAGGGCAACACTCTGCCTACTCCAGCAGACAGCTCAAGATAAGGGATGATAGTGCCACATCAACAACCTTGAATTTTCAACCCCTGCGGCTGAGGCTATCTCCCCCCCCCCCCCCCCCCGCACACCGGGATCCTGTGTGAGATAAGTATAAAGGCCTGGCATGACCAGAAATCTTCAGTCTCAGTTACTCCACCGCCTCTTGAAGGGCCAGAGGCAGCAACCACCAGGACTCACACGCCTACAAGTCTTTGCACCGCCACTGCTCGCAAGGGCCGATTGAGGTGGAACCCTTTCTAAGAGGTAAAGAACCTCCCCTGGGGTGTTGCCAACCCCTGGTTGTGCGGTACCAGCCCTACCAGAATAGTTAACTGCAGTTCTTCACAAATCCAGAGACAGTCACCATTCAAGAGTCACCGAGGCGACCACCAGTCTACCCCACAGAGAAATAAAAGTCTCCAGCAGGCAGCTACCACACTACCTCCGAAGAAACTTATCTTCCAAGTAAATGTGTATCTAAGGGTCAGCAGACTCGCAAAGCCGTGACAGTGGCTTTGGATGTTGTCCCCTTGAGACAGCCCATATGACCAATTCTCTAAACTGGCCGCCTGCCTACCCACAATTAAGGTGCTCAACCACGTGATTCTGACGTCACAAAATATGACTGTGAAATTGACTAAGACCTTGATGTGTATCGCTTGGACTTAGTCAATGTAACTTTAGTATGCGCTAGGTCAGACGCGCTCTGGATAACAACTATTTGCTCGGAGTGGACTTTCTGCCAGAAGTTAACACTGGTCGGGTTGGTTTACAACACGGTACAAAATCTTCTGTGGGTGGTACCGCAATATTTCTGATTGTAACCTTAGCCTGTTGAGGTAGAGGTGACTTACCAGGGTACTCAGTTACCTGCTTCTTGGGTTCTGGTGCGGAAGCAGGTCAACAGGGGCCAGCAGTTTCCTTGGCAGTGCAGGGTGAAGGTTTCCGTACAGAGAGGTACGGTACTTCTTACTCCACTCGACGGTTGCACTGCTACCAAAGTAAGTGTTGGAAATGTCCAATCTGGTGTCACTCCCAGTGACCAGGGAACCAGCTGCTGGATGACACTCTATGCAGAGCCTAGTGTGCGTGGGGAAGAAAACAGGTATGCTGTCTGAAGAGGAAGGTCTCTCCAGGTGTCGAGCCGCTTGAGCTTGTTCCTGTGGGGTGCCTCTGCCAAGTGCAGCGGGGTTACTGGTACACACTCGCTTAGCAGCAAGAAACTTCGCCTTTTGCTCCTCCCTTTGAGCTCCGTGCTTTTCCCCAAATGGTATAGCGGCAGAATTGACACTTAACTTACTCCTAGCTGGGCATAAGAAGCTGACAGTACCCTAAGTAAGCGTAAAGCCCAACAGCTGTTCACTGCGCAAACCCTGTGCTCCAATCAGTTCTGTACCTTGGTGCACAAACCTGGAGCGGTGGGACGTGTGGACTGTCTTCCTACTACTGTTGGGGTGTGGTCCAGCAACAGTCGGGCCTTCAATCCCAGGCAAATACCACTGCCAGCACCGACTGCATTCCGGCAGCAATACAACCTGAGGTGATTGTCCTGCTCCTGTTGGATGAGTACCTAATGGTAGGGGCTCTATCCTTCTATACACCGTAGTGCATAGAACGGGTGGCCGTCGAAAGTGGTGCATGCTTCCGACGTACAGAGTTTTGAAGGGGATCTGCAGTCCTACACTATGGTTCATACTGTTAGAAAACCTGGTCTCCTGCTTGCTCCGTATAAGGGTTCAGTTCCTAGTACAGTAAAACCTCGTTAATTCGAAGTTGATTAATTCCAAATCATATAAAATCCAAAGTGTGTATTCGCCCCCAAATGGAAGAATATGCATTTGTATGCTTTTAAGTTTGGTTAATTCTAAATTCGCCTTTCATGTAATTCGAAGTTAAATTTCATCCAAAAGTGTATGTGAAGTTAAGATCAATTAATCATTGCTATAATAATTATAATAACCAACATGCATCACCTACACTGTCTTGGGTGTGCGTACATAAACCAGCAATGTGGCGGGGCAGTACTCATCTGACGCAGCCACTGCTACCGCTGCCCGCCACAGTGATGTCACTGATGTGTCAGAGTTTTCACGTCTGTTGACTGGTTTTCGTCGCCTCTTTTGCCCGCTGAAGGTGAAAAGATGTGACAGTGCCACGCACCGCATGAAGTTAGGGGGAGTAGGACAAAGAAAATTCTGGGCTGATTGTTGTGACAGTTTAAAAGAAGGAAAGAAGCTGGATGCGGTGGGGGCGTGGCTTGATGATGGAGAGGGAAGAGTAGTGGTGTGGGCGTAGCTGAAATATGGAAGGAGGAAGGAAACAAAGCGGTGGGGATAGCAGGGCTAAGGGGAAGGATGACGGACACCTGGTGAATGGTTGACTGCAAATGGGGGGAGGGGGGACCAAAGAAGAAGGGAGCGTGTTACCTCTTCAGAGGCCTTATCCAGTTTAGCGAAGGGTGCTGCCTGACACAAACAACGCACTGCACTTAGTTCCAGTACCTGGCTGGCCAGCTAGGCAGCATGGGATTGAAACAACATTCGCCAGGAGTGCATTCATAGTAGAGGGAGCAAGGGGATTCTGGATTCAGCTGCAGTTTTTTTTTAACCGTACTTTACCTTTATATATATATATATATATATATATTGGCATAGCAATTAAAGGCAACAATTACAACACCTATATTTTACTGCACGTGAACATATCGTTAATGACCCAGATAAATGCAACAAACTTATTTCTTGGACTATTTCCTTCAAATTTTTAGCTTTCTTAAACAAAAAATTTTTACGGTTCCCCAAAACAGGGTTGTAACTTCGAGAGGGTAGTTGTTCCCAGGGCTGTAGTTGTGTTTACTTTGGAAAGGGAAAATGTGCATTTCTTTAATATACATAAACAAACTTTTTTTTAAAATTCAATAATTAGAATTTATGTAATTCGAAGTTGAAGAATTAGGTCCCGAGCACTTAGAATTAATGAGGTTTTACTGTAATCGGAAAGTATTTACCTCTATAACAAATTCATTCTCAGTATAGAGATAAATTGTATTTATTACAAATAATAAATTCTGATGACACGTACTTTCTTACTAAGCGTAGTGCGAACTGAAGTAATCTACGCTTTACAGGTGGAGGTGACCTGTTCCTACGCTATTCAAGATAAGAATGACTTTGACTGCTATAAAAATAACTCAGACACAGTTACTCTACCCTGAGGTTGTCTAGATGAGACTTAACAAAAGGGCAGTGGGTATAGTTGCACTCACCAGCAAGGAGGACCAACAGCAGAAGTGTGGAGTGAAGTCTTACAGACTTCTGATGTTGAAGAGCTTCTGGAAGCTGTTGGTGGTTGAAGCCTCTGGTGCTTCTGGTAGTAGGTGGTAGAAGCCTCTGGTCGTTGGTGGCAGCAGCCACTGGTGGCTGCTGAAGATCTAGAAGACCTGGTAGGCAGTAGAGAGGCCAGCACATTAGTGTTGAGGTGAGCTACTGGAGATAATTGGTGTATTCATCTGTGTATGGCCTTAGTGGGCCCGGCTGGCCCACGCCTGGGCTGGAAGAATCTACTCTTGCACTCTGCTATATGATCTCGGGCGCTCTGCCCTCTTCGGTAAGCTTCGCTGGTGTGGCGAGACACTGTCTGCCAGGTGCGTAGGGGAGGCTGATGTGTTACTGCGGCCGCTTGGAAAAATTGCTTATTTCATGTCCTGCAACTGCCCTCTAGGCTGGGAGCGATTCCGTTGCACTCGTGAATAACGTGTTGGGTTTGACTTTTCCTCAGGATACGTAGTAGTACGTGAGTAGTGTGAGAATGTTGGGCCTGGTACATCAGGAAATACCATGTGTCTGTAACTGTCCCTCCATGGGAAACCATTCTGTAGCCATCTATGGTTGTGGTTCCTGGTATAGTATAACACATTAGGAAGAGTTGCAGTCATTTGGTATAACTCATAAGTGGCACACATCAACTTCAACCACTATAAAACATTGTGTGATTAAGGTCACCATTGCTTTTAACCTTAAAGGTCTCAGATCACTCTTTGAAGTATCCAACCCTTCAAAATAATTGTTTATTTATTCATTCCTAATCAGGCATGTGCCAATCTCCACCAGACGCCGACCGCAGGCCACAAGCCTGCCCGACGCTCCGGAACCAGCAACCTGCTGGAGCCACCCAGAAGACACTGCAGTCAGCCAACTCTGTCAGGAGACCAAACCGTGGACCTCCACAGACGAGTGCTCGACCACTGCCAGTAAGGTGCATCCAAGGTAAGCCAGCGGCACAGCCTACGCCAGCCAGTCGTAGGCCGAACCTAGCCCAACTAGATTGTGTACCTTGTCGATGGCCTACACGCCCGACCCTATTCCAGGGAACAGTTAAGACCAAGTGCCAGATCCTGTAGACATCGCTTCACTAGAGTCCACTTCCACAAGCCTGTGTGTCTTACACGACACAATTGAAGTCCTATTAAATGCAGACGTGCAATAGTCCTTCAGGCTGTAATGTGTCAATGTGTTAAAGCAACAAAATCACAGACGGTGTGGGTGACGTGGTCGGCAGATTGGCGCATCTACATAGAAGGGGGTGAGGTGTGGAGTAGCTGGCAAACTAGTGCAGTTATGGATGGCGGGGGAAGTGGAGAGACATGGAGTGGCTGGCTGATAAGTGCAGCCTACGAAAAAAGGGCGTGGGAGGGAAAATGAGTGGTTGGCCGACTGCAGGTGCTGAAGTGAGGGGTGGAGGGCTCTATCTTTCTGGCTCCAGGCATGTCTAAAAATAGCTTGTTTACTCATCTCCAGCACGGGGTTGCTGCCTGCTGGCCGGCCATCGCTGGGCAAGGGCCTGCAGTATCAATCGCAATGTTGTGCAGCTCTGGCCCCTCTCTCTGTCACCCTCCCCCCCACACAGTCTTGCATCTTCCCACCCTTGCAGACGGCAGTGTCACCACACGGCTATAAGAAAAGCCATACTTACCATATGACTTCATCCCCCCTTCTTCCACCCCAATGTTGCTGGAACCATGTAATGCAACTTTAATCATAAGTTATTTTTTGTTAATGATAATTGTTTCTTAAATAAATCCTCTGAGTTTCCAGCAAAAACCTACTGAAAATAAAATGTTAACTTGTTAAAAGCAATGCGACGTATCATGTATACATCATTTTTCTCGACAAGGAAGGTCTTGTGTAAGAGTATGGGATACAATTTTGTTAGGAAAATACCTACCTAAATGAATTAATGTTTTGTTAATACTGTAAAGCTGTACTGCTACGGGCCTGCCAGGGCATCTAGCTAACATTTGCAAGAGTTATTTATCACAACTTATCACACATTGTGGTTCCCACAGACGGAAGCAGTATCCATTCTGATACTGCCTGCTGTGATTTCTGCACCGTGTGAGAGTGATTCAAGCCACTTATTGATGGGAAGTACGTCCTGTTTTTCTCGATATTCCTGTCCCATGACTTTTGTAATCACACGTTGTATCAAGCGCCTATTTTACAGTCACATGATTTCTGGTCATGTGATTTCGGTATCACTCGTCCAATTATGTGCGCATACACCAACCTTACAAACAACGCACTGACTTCTAATTGGTCCCCCACCCCAGTCATGTTGCTTTATTATACAGTGCAGAGACTGGAGATGCCATATTTCTCAGAGTGACGCCAGAGAGTTCACTTCGCCTGCCTGGGACAATGCCTGAGAGACCACTGCCTCCATCACTGCGACATTTGCTGTGAAACTGTATTTATAAGTATTATTCTCTTTTATTTTATTTCCCAGATCAGCTTTCTCAGACTCGCACAGTAAGTAATTGTATTGTTACAAATGTATAGATTTTCAGTGTTTTTAACTAATTAAATATTTAAAGTTTAATATTTTTAGTTATTACTAGGTGTTTATAACCAGTCTGCCACTCGGGCACCACTTAGCATTTGTTTATTTGTTAAGAAGCAATTATGAACTTTGCAATTGTAAAAAGTTAAGTGGCATATTATGTTTAGACTTAATTTTGGGGACATAAGGAGGTCCTCTATACATTTTTAAGGGGATAATTTTTGTTGGAAGACGTCTATATATTAAAATTAATAACAATGGGCCGTTTTCACGTTCAAGATGACTGAACATGAACTTCGCGAAATACACAATTTTAGTGTTTGGGGGGTTAAAAAAATTAAAGTTTAAACAAAAATATATAGAAGTACTGACAGTGTAGTACATGTTAACAGGAACAAACACACAAAAGACGACACACTTTTCACGCTGTTGCGACGTTTTGTGGCATCATAGCAAATTAAACGTTGCGACTGCGCAACCACGTGAAAATATGTCGTCGTCCTTTGTGTGTGAGTGACTGTCGACAAGTACTACACTAAGGACCTGTATTACCACTGTCTGTTGTAAGTACTGAATAACTATCAGCTGACTCGGCTATCAGTAGTGTGTTGCCAGCTCTTGTGTATTACGACCACCTGATAGTAAGTGAATAGCTATGAGCAAGTTATCAGGAAGTTCGGACGATACCTGCTACTTTATTCTGTTTGTTGGCAATAGAAAGCACCATTAGGACTCGAAATATAGTAACAGTTGGGTTAGTTGGATTGGCGACACTGACTCTGTTGTAGTATTCTATGGACAAAAGTTGTTCGTGTTTACTATTTACACAAGTTTTTTCTGTTAGAAATATATTTAGAGGTTATTGATCAAGACACAATGGAAAAGACAGATTCTCAGCAATAATGCGTGGGGTATGTGAATTACAAAATGAAAACTGTTAGCGTGTTTTATAAATAATGTTTTCTTAAATTGTTGTTGGAATATTTGAAATTTATTTAGACATTAAAGAAACCTTGTTCACCCTAATTTATTGTATTGAATTTCTAATGATTTTTTGTGTAAAGTGAAATTTGTTGAACATGTTTACATTGTGCATTTCGTACATCGGTTTACCAGTGGCGTATTTATTATGTTTTGTTCTTGTGAGAAGTTTTCAAACGTACGTGGCCTAAATGAACATCATTTTAGTGTAGTTCATTCCATAAAAAATGCAATGCTATTCATGTGTTGAATATTTCTCACATCCGTACGAACAGCTACAACTTTATCACATTCAGTTCTTCCGATGAAGTTAAAACTATTGAGTTATAGTAAATTAACTGCTATTTTTGTACAAATAAACATTCCCACTGCTTCGGCAAAACAATGTGAGTTCCAATCGCCACTCCCTCATAAGAAAAACCGCAAAACAATCACATCTCACGAAAGACAAACTACAGTTCCCCACCCCAATTATAATAAAAACAGAACCTGAAGTCGTATATACATTGTGAAATTTAAATTTGTTGGTTTCAAGAAATAGCTCAAGTGTTATGTTATTTGAATAAGTCAGCACACAACAAACACTTTTACGAAGTGGCAGACACATGTCAATTCATTTCACTGAGGCGAATGTTCAAAAACGGCACCTACGGCCGGCAATCTACATTTAATGAAATACGCAAATACAAAAATAATGAACAGCATACATAATATTCCGATACCACCAGCAACGAATTCTCACATACACGTAAATTAGAACTTAATTGCAACTGCATTTCACCGGACTAGTTAACTTAATTCGGTCATAAAAGAAATTTTGTAAAAAATAAACAAACCGATGCAGTTACATCGACGGAGAAGGTGTGTTATTTGTGTCGCCTTTGAATTTTTAGTGCAGCGGAACATTTCATCCAAAACCACATCATTCGAATGACTGTTAAATACAATTCGTCTCCTACCACGTGCAGCCATATTGCTCATGTACACAATTTTATATGCTGACAGATAGCTATCAGCTGGATGAAGTACCTGACAGCTTTATCAGCTGATAGCTTGCCGAATAGGCGGTACCAGCGAGTCGTAACACACATTTTTGGGCTATCTAAATAAAAAATTTTATCCAGCACTTTATCAGATGGTGGTAATATAGGCCCTCAGAGTACTTTAATTCCTATTCTTTTATAACTTTAATTCCTATCGTTTTACATATTTTTGGTAGCCTAGTGGCCTACTTGCAATCTAAAATTTAAACAAAGTAAATCTTATAAGCACATAGAACTTATAAGCCCATTCCCAATGACTTCTACTCATCAGTGCAAACAATCTGGGGCACTTGCAATGGAAATTGATTTGGCGGCACCACCAGCGAGTCATCAATACCATGCATCAAGATTCACAGAGTACAACTGCGTGCCGCCAGATGCCACTACTTGTACCAGCACCAGAGCATGAGCCTAGATTCAGGGCCAGCCACTGACATCTCACTCATCAAGGATCTATGGCACGATTCTCTCACCTCCTACTCCCTCTCCAAGACAAACCCCCTAGCCAGATGAAGAAGAGGGGTGCCTGCCAGGCAATATAAATAGCGGGACACTCCAGAGTTCGCGACCAGTCTTCAGGTATTTGACGTTTCTCCTACCTTGGTCTTTCATCGCGCACTAGTGGTGCCAAAGGCCTATCCTCCATACAGAATTCTTCACCATGCCTCTTGAAGGGCCGAAGATTACTCATTCTCACGAGTCTACAGAAGAACCTACGTCATCAGATTATGTCTCCTGTAAGACCTCAGCATGTACCGGTCCCTTTTGGACAAGCAGAGTAGAGCTTTGCAAATACTGCCTTTCCTTTAGCTTTGCACAGGTCCCCTCCACCTGCTTCACATAGGGTGTTTTATCTTCCGCAAAACCTAAGAGATAGGAGATAGTACCTTAAACATCCTTGTTTAATTCCGCCAAAAGAAATAAACATTGATTACCTTACTTTTGAATATAATTTCTGTATCCTAGTACCCATCCTCTATAAAAATCAGATTCAAATGGGGGCAGCAGGGAACCGGAGTTTTAATCTTCCTGTAATGACACCTCACACCACCCACAGAACATTCTTGGACGGTCACCCATTTAACCCACTCATATGGTGGACGGTAGAGCCCCGACAATAGGATACTGCTTCCTTAGAGGTTGGACTGCCGATCTGGGGTTTGCCCTTCTCATTGTGCACAAGTGGTGCCAAGAAGGGTACTTCGTAATGAATGGGGGTACCAGCACCTCTGGGACACTCACCACACCAGAGTTGACAGGCCACCCATTCGACAGATCTAGTGTAATGAACGGTAGAGCCACAGTCCTGGTAGAATCGGCTTATCAGCTTGGAGGTTGCCTTTCTCATCGCGCACTAGTGGTTTCGAGAGGGGTAGCGTTCTGGGTCTGGGGAGATCAACCCTACTGGGACCTCGCTGTACTGGGACCACGGCTGGCTTTACGCAGCTCGACTAACTCCTCACCCTGGTGCCGGAGTTTGAGAGTGAGATACTTCACTACGGTCAGGTCTGATCATAGGTATTAGTCCTAATGCCATTTACCCACAGTTGTAGTATTCAAAAGAGGGTTAAATGGGCAAGGGCTGCCTCTAAATCTTCCCAGGGGCTTAAATTCCTTTGTGATGGGTTTGAGCTACGAAGTCCACGAGAGTAAGCTGCAGTACTCCATCGGCTCACTGCTCCAGCTCCAACTGCCGCAATACTGGCTATCTTCAAGCCGCCGACCACGATAGCCTAAGGGCACCATCTGGTAGTTCATTCCTTTCTCTACGGCACAGACAGCATCCATGGAAGGAATACCCCCTCACTAAGTGGGGCACCTGACCAGCCCAGCAAGTCTACCCACGTACCAATACCATACTACCTGATAATAACAGTACCACAGAAACGACTCTTAGTACATCTTACGACAGGTCAAGACCAATTTAGTCACAGGTATCATGTTGCCCAGGTATACACACACGAGCAAATCTGCACGCCCATCAAGTGGTCCTAGCTGAACCTAACTTTGTTTCCAGTCGAAAAACGGAGCCAGCTTCGTACACGGGCCGAGTACCCACCCCACACATAGAATAAGTCACACGCCACAAGGATGCGCCTAGCTTAGCGTTCGACCAAAATCACTTTGGGCTGGTGATGGAACTAACCGCTAGAATCCGTCACGCAT
This sequence comes from Dryococelus australis, assembly GCA_029891345.1. Classification (NCBI taxonomy): domain Eukaryota; kingdom Metazoa; phylum Arthropoda; class Insecta; order Phasmatodea; family Phasmatidae; genus Dryococelus; species Dryococelus australis. The sequence continues at coordinate 44,592,827 of CM057000.1, forward strand.
CAATTATTTAGTCATGGTTCCGTACAAACAAAATAAATTAGGACTTAATTTCTCCCATACAAAACATTTGAGCAAGAAAATTTGTAGTATGTGGCAATGTTTACAAATATATGTCACTCTATTACAATTCCACAGAAGGTAACATGACTTGAGAAAGCAAAACCACGGCAACATGTTACACAAAATGGCATCTATCACTGTGCACTTGTAGCGCGACAGCGGGCTTGCAAATTACGCAAGATGATATTCTCTTATATAGCAGTGAAATTATTTTCTCATGTACAGCATCTGTAACCGAGCTCCAAAATGTTTAAATTTTACACGTGCCGGACGAAGGTTAATTATTGCACAAGTAAAAAGACCCACATTAATTTTTTGTTACTTCCTTAGAAATGCAGATAAAACATAAAAGTGTATTGTATGTTGACAAATTTCTATACATGTTTTGGGGGAAATTTTTTTTTTGTAAAAATGTGCGGGCCTATACATTCCGAAATAGGGTAACTTAAGAACTCATACGATCAAGAGCTGATGATATTTGATTACACTAATGTATAATTTTGCATGAGAGCCATAATTTTGCGACATTAAGTATGAGTTAAGCAAGATTTTTGAGAACAGGGGTCGCGGGTCAGTCAAAATCGGTCAAAAATCTAATAACGATCCATTAAGATAACGACCCCTTTCCAGGAAACCGTGTATGTCTGGAAGTCTTAAGATACAACCGATTTCTTCTCAAGAGTACTCTGAGGGAGGGCTGCATTGGAATAATAAAACCGCCAACATTTCCAACATCTGTGTGTTAGCGTAGTCAAAAAAGTTTAGAACATTGTATTCCCAATACAGTTATTGACAAACTATTACAAACAGTGCTACACAGCTATAGTTTATATACAGTAAAACTTCATTAATTTGAAGTCAATTAATTTGAAATCATATATAATTCGAAACGTTTATTTGCCCCCAAACTGAAGAATATGATTTTATATACCTATAAGTTTGGTTAATTCGAAATTTGTCTTTTATGTAAATTGAAGTTGGATTTCATCCAAAAGTGTATGTGAAGTTCAGGATAATTAATTAAAGCTATAATTATGATAAAAATGCATTGCCTACACTGTCACAGGTGCACACACAAACCAGCAATACGTGGCGGCGCAGCAATCAGCTAAACGCAGCCACTGTTGCTGCCCGCCACAATGATGTCACTGATTGTGCCAGAGTTTTCATGTATTGACTGGTTTTCGTCGCCTCTTCCACCTGCTCAAGAAGTGAAAAGATGCGACAACTAGTGCCACTGCGTGAAATTAGGAAGGGTAGGCAAAGAAAAATCCGTACTGCCTGTTGTGACAGAGCAAGAGGATGAGAATGCAGATGATAGGAAGAAGATCAAAGTGGGAAGGGAGAAAAAAAAAGATGAAAAAGAGAGCAGGGGTGTGGAAGACAGCTTAGAGTGGTGTAAGAGTACTTGAAAGGGGGGGGGGGGGGGGGCCCTTGGTGCAGTGTGGACGTAGCTTGATGGAGAGAGGAAATGAGAGTAGCTGTGTGGGTGTGGCTGGAGGATGGAAGGAGGAAAGGAGCATAGCGATGTGAGTGTGGGCGGCATGTCTAAGGAAGAGATAGCAGACAGCTGGTGGAGCAGACAGCTGGTGGAGGGTAGACTGAAGACCAGGGGAGAGGAGCAAAGACGAAGAAGAAGGGAGCGACCTGTCCAATGGCCAGAGACCCAGCTAAGCTAGGGATGCTGCTTTACACAAAAACACCGCACAGCAATTGGCTCCAGCACCTACTGGCTGGCCGGCCAAGCAGGCAGAGTGGGATTGAGAACTAGTAACAGCGCTGTCACCCCCAAACCTATAAAAAAAATCCACCACCTCGAAGGGCTCCCTAGCAGCCCCCCCTTTCCAGTATCCCTGCTTGAAAAAAAAATTCCGGAAAGCACTTGTTTGCGAAAATTAGAAGATTGACAGCTTAGTCTTGAGCAAGTTAAAAACATCACTGCAAGCGAAATACTGTACGTATTTTTGTGTTATAAACAATATGAGCGAGGAAAAGCATTAGTACACTGCAAAGACTATTTCATAATAATTTGAAATAATCAGGGAAGTGGACAAAAAGAGAAAAGAAAGTCAGAAATTGTTGAAGCATGCGGCATATCACTTGCAATTTTATCTTCATTTGCCGAAAAAGCATTCATAGTAGAGGGAATGAGAGGATACTGGATACTACGGCTGCAGTTATTAACCAAACTTAACTTTTTTTTTTTTTTTTTTTTTTTATATATTTTGGAATAACAATTAAAGGCAACAATTACAAAATCTACTGCACTTAACATATAATAATGACCAAGGTAAGTGCAACAAACTTATTTTATGGACTATTTCCTTTAAATGTTTGCCTTTTCTAAACCAAAAATGTAATGGTTCCCCAAAATAGGGTTGTAACTACGAGAGGGTAGTTATTTCCCAGACTGTAGCCGTGTTTACTTTGGAATGCGAAAATGTGAATTTCTTTAATACACATAGACAAACTTTTAATAATTCAAAATTATGTAATTTAAAAACAAAAAATTAGGTCCCGAGCACTTCGAATTAACGAGGTTTAACTGTATATACCATAATTACTCGTGCATTGCATGTCCTCATGTATAGTGCACACCATGATTTTTGCAATAAGTTTCAGGGAAAACAATTTGTGGTGCATTGTTAGTACACATGTAACAAATTATTATTATTTTTTTCAATTAATGTGTGGTGATTGTGATATTTTTAGAAAATATATACTTTTATTAATAGCTCACGGTGTTAAAAGCCAAAACATTGTGGGGAGCAGTTGGCTTTCCTTTTCTTTTTGGTTCTTTTACAAGCTGGTCTCTTTTTTTACCCTACTGGAATGTGACACTACCCTTCTCTCAAAAAAAAAAAGTGCCTCCCCTTCACCCCCTCTCACAGTCCTATTCACAACTTGGTGTAATGTATCAATCTGCAACATATGGACTGGAAAAGGGCTGGAGGGACAAACTGAAGGGGGAACTGAGAGAGAATGACAGAGAGAAGGGAGAGGAGTGATAATGTAAGAGCGAGAGATAACAGACAGTTCAGCTACACATTCCTCTGACCCCCCCCCCCCCCCCTATTTTTTTGTGTATAGGCACACCCCAGAAATTTTTTCCTATCTCTTCGGGAAAAAAAGCACACTATCACACAAGTAAATATAGGTACTTTTTGCAAGTAGCAGGACATAGCAAATGTGTATTTTTATTGAAAAAATGAACATGAATTTTCATATTTTTTACTTGCTCATTTCGTTACACTGAAATTTAATAAACTGCAAAAGATTTCAATTTATGTGAATCACGAGTAATACATTTCAATTTATATTCTTATTTAATGATGTTAATTAAACCACACAACTTAAGTCTTAATTCCCAACTATCCAGTTATTTCTCACATTTTACTCCACTTAATAATAATATTACAATATATAAAGGGCAGACTCACCTTCCAGTTCCAGCTTAACTCCAGGACTAGTAGAATACTCTGAATATTGAGGCTTGCCACACTTGGCAGCATCATCCATTTCCTCAGAGGATCCAAGTGCAGCCGCCACAAGGGCGGACTCCATTTTCACAGCGTACGGCCAGTCCAGGGAGAGCGCCTCCTCCGCAACAGGAAATGTGCCTTCCTGCAGTCGCACCTCCAGTTCCTCCTGCATGGGAATCACTTCCACTTCATCCCCTGACTCCCGCACCATTGTCAGTGCGACAGGCACAGGAACTGACTCCAATGCGACTATTGGCACCTCTGCGATCAGCTTCTCCATGCTAGAGTCTGCAGCATCCCAACACTCGTCACTCGCTCCGACCGCGACCGCATACAGCGACTCCCCTACCTCCTCCGTATCTTCCTCCTCCTCAATTGTCATCTTGCACTCCACAGTTTGTAACTCAGCATCTACCGAATGAGGCTCTGAGCCCACTTCGAAACCCTTTACTTCTTCTATTGCACTACTTTGGCTCCCCAGGCACATCCTGTTGTTCAGGACAAACTCGGAGCCACGGAGGATTGCACTCTCATGAATGACGTCATCTTTATGCTCCACCTTAGACTCGTAACTCATGTGGTCGCTGTTGCAGTCCCCTGCATCACCGTCACTGATCGAACCACTGTTGTTTTCCGCATAATCATTTGGCACTAATGAGAAATCATCCCTCACCACTAACCGACATTCTTCTTGTTTGAAAATAATGCAACTACCGTCACTGATGTCTTTCGTTTCAGCACATAGCACCTCGTCAATCTCACCAGGCTCTTTTTCTTTGTGTAAACTATCACAACTATCACTCCTATCATCCAACTTGTTTTCACCAACTATAGAGCTGACAGAAGGTTCTCCTACCATATCACAAGGGATGTTCACATTAAGTTCTGTCTTAATGGTGGTAATAACTACGTCATTGCAAGTTTCATCACATGAAGCAGAAATAGTGCTAGGCTCTTCAGGCTGATGAACATGGGACTGGTGAACATCAGGATGATGAACATGGGACTGGTGAACATCAGGATGATGAACATGGGACTGGTGAACATCAGGATGATGAACATGGGACTGGTGAACCTGGGTATGGTGAACATTAGGCTGATGAACATTTGATTGTTGAACTTCAACCTCATGAATATCAGGCTGGTGAACACCAGACTGCTGAGCTTCAGGTTGGTGAACATCAGTTTGCTGAACTTCTGGCTGGTGAACATCAGTTTGCTGAACTTCAGGCTGGTGAACATCATGCTGGTAAACATCAGACTGATGAACACCGGGATTTTGATTGTCAAAATGGTGACCATTGGGTTGGTGGTTGGGAAGGTGATCATCTGCTGTGATATCCTGCTCACTGCAAACATCTACACTAGTAACTTCTACAGTGATGCTTTCTTGTATCACTACTTCAGCAGCTCTAACTGTGTCTTCTTGGGAAAGGGGAAATTCAGACTGGCCCAAAACTCCACCCACAATTCCCTCCTGAAGTGTGACTTCTTCAGGCATCTCATGACCACTTTCAGTGATGGTGTCCACTTCTGCAGAGGGCCCGCACTCCACAGACAAGCCAACTTCAATGTTGTCACCAGGAAGTGGTTGCACCTGGTCAACATCAGCTGAGATGACAGTTTCGCTGCAGTTCTCAGCTATTCCCACCATGACTGAGGCCTCTGTTTCCTGCTCACCACTCTGCCTTGCTCCATCCAAAACATTCTGCTCTTTTCCCTTCTGTTCCATCTGCGAGGCAGTCTCCCCACGTGCACTGACTGAAAAAAAAAAAAAAAAAAAAAAAAACCCCCATTAAACACATGACATGTACCAAATATTGTATTGTTACAAAAACTAAACAGTCCTAAGGGTAAATAATATTTCTACTGTATATGAAACGTACTGTCCACTTCATGTAAGTGGGGTAAATTTTGACAATTCTAGAAAAATATCGCAACCACAATATATCCTGTCATGGCAGGCATTGAAAGACTGGCGTTTGTAAAAATTTCTGTTCAATAAACAACGTGTAGAATATTATAGCTAGGTTGGCATTTCAAATTGTTTTCTTTTTGTAATTGTTAAGGTAAGTTTGATGAAAACTTGTTTTTATTTTATGTTGAATGTAAAAAGGAAACTGGGGCTGGGGGCCTTTAGTTTAACATCTTTGTGAGATGGCATTGTTTTGAGGTTGTTCTTACGCGTTTCATTTTGAGTTTAGTATTGTATTGATGGAGAAGTAGAAAATTTTGGTGGTACGGAAAATAACATTCAAATTACCATATTTCGGCATATATAGGCCGCACATTTACACAAAAAAAAAATTCAAAAAGTGGGGAGCAGTCTAATTTTGAGATATTGAACGAAAAAAATTTTTACCCCCAAAAATCTGTATTAAGTGATATTTATAACCATATACAGTGTAAACTCGAACCATCTAACTTGGTTTGACCGAAAGTCTGTGCCCACAAAGCATTTTCTGTAGTCCAGAGACAAAATCCCAATGTAAACAAAGCTAAAAAAGTCTGTTTTTGCCAAACTCAAAATTCAATTTTTACTGCATCGATCAAAGAAAAATTTCAGTAGCATCGCCGAAAATTAAATGTTCCTATCATTAAACAAAGAATTTTTAACAAAAAGGCATAAGTATAAACTATACTGGCCAATGCAAACAAAGTCGGATAACAGTACCTTATGTACACATGCACCAGTAATACTAATAGATAACAGAAATAAAATACATTTTCAACACACAAATTTTTTGTCAATGGCTCACAGCCATGCATCTAGTTCTATTTAGGTTATTTACCACTTCCGAAATAACCTCTTGTTGATTTAGTCGCGAACTCTTTCTTTGTAGCAAAATCAAATAACTAATAACAATAGATGTCTCGGGCTACACATTGTGTATTTACAGAGCACTGTGTGTGTGTGTGTGTGTGTGTGTGTGTGTGTATGTATGTATATATATATATATATATATATATGTATATATATATAAATATATATATGTATATATATATCACTGAAAAAAATGTGGCAATACAGTATATATGCATATTAAATACGTACTGTAGAATTTTATTAACGTTGAGCAAATAATATTGCAATGTTTTTGGAGGCAGCCATGTTGATAACGACGAGCTAGAAGGAGCGGTGCCATATTTTCGAGATACAGATTTGCGATGCAACGTTGCCAACACCACTCGCAAATTTTCACTTGAATATTTATTCATGAAAATTACGAATGGATTATCTATAAAAATGTAACTTTAATAAATATTCCAGGAAAGTTAGAAAAAGGCAACGCAAAATTAAGGTAACCCTATTCACTGCACTTTATCAACCACAATATTCAAGATGTACATGAGGAAATAATTTCGCTGCTGTACAAGAGAAAGATAATATCTTATGTAGTTTGCACGCACGCCACATTGCCGCAAGTGCAGATTGAGAGAAGCTATTTTGTGTAACATGTTGCAGTGGGTTTGCTATCTCAAGTCATGTTACCATCTGTGGAATAGTAATTGCGCACTGTACATAATAAACATTGTAACAAAAGACAAATTTTCTGTCACAAATGTTTTGTAGGGGAGAAATTATGTCGGAATTTACTATGTTTGTATGCAATCGTGATTTAACAATATTTACAGGAATACAAAAATTTGGTGCTGACTTTACTTGAAATATTAATTATCCCTAATTTTTCATCAGAAATTTCTGGTGCAGCTGCAGCCTGTACACGCACATGGCCTATACATGCAAAAACACAGCATCGTAACTTGAATGACAAACAAAATGTGACACATACTTCACAGAGATGGCAAAGCCTAAATTTCAGAGCCTTGAGACAAGCATTACAAGAATAATGTCAAGTCGAGCCAATTTATTTTAAAATAACATTGAGCATAGTCGAGCCTCAGCTTTATGGCACCTACATATTAGGTCAAATTCAGTTTGAATAATTTTTTAATTCAATCAACAAAAATTGCTGAATTATATTTTTATTTAAAATTTGTCAAATATAACTAAAAGATATTAGCTTAAGGGTGCTCAATTTAAATATGTATCACATAAAGAAACAAATAACTCAGAATTAAAATGCATCAAAAACTAAATTATAATAAAAATATATTTGTATTAAAATATTACATATATCCCTTGGTAAAAATTACAACTACTGATTTATTTGCAACAATTTTTGCCAATTATTTTTCAAACATTTGCAATTGGAACCAAACACGGAGCCAATGGTTTCTGATAATAATCATGCCCGTTAAATTACATACTGCCACAGCTCTAACCTCATTCCAAATCCTGTTTACAATAACTAACAAGGCCATAGAACGTTGGATACAGTGCCGGAGATTGTGAAATTTGTTCTCATTGCCACCAACCTAGGAATTCAGTAAACACGTAAGAAGAATACGATTCCGAGATGGTTTCTCGTAGTCGCCAACCTATGAATGTCGTAAAGACATACAAAGAAGAAAACTGTTAGAGAATGTAAACAATACTACCAATAGCATCAGTTAAGAGATTTTTGGTGTTGTTTTGGATTCACAGTGTGTCCAAAACCGAATGATGCGGAAAATCTTTGGCAAATGTACCGAAGAGAAATGTGTAAAATGTTAAAATTACCGGAATGAAACATAGAAAATCTGCCGTATTTCATAGCTAAACAATTGTTTAGAATATATTTCCGGTTTGGAGAGAATATCTGAATGATGGATGCTAGTAAATTAATGATCAAAGGTCCGTAGCATGCAGGTTTTTTTTAAACACTGTTTATATAGGATGTTTGTTGGGGGGAAAAAACCTGACATGGGAAATTGACATAAACAGGATCTCAATAATGAGGTTTCACTGTATTTACCTTGTTTCAAAATGTAAACGAAGGCGAAGTGTCTTTACTTCCGTGAGCAGCCACATTAAAAGTGGCTTGGTTATCGAGTCGAGGTTCGACGGGAGGGTAATATTGCCTTGAGTTTCAAGCAGAGTAGAATAGTAAAAGCGTGACTAGGCTAGAGTTTTCGAACTTCAACTCATCTCTAACATTTCACTGTTTGTACAAATGCAGCAATAAACACACACTTTGACAGAAGTTAACCTTACACTCCTTTTCACAATATACAGTAAAACCCCTCTATTATGACCACCTAAGCGTATCAGGCCAGCCTCGCACAAACGCTTCGGCAGCATAAGGGAAGCTGACTAGGTTGCTACCCAGGGCAGTAATTGGTACACCACCACCTCATATTATCATCCCCTTTATTTTATTTATTCTTTATCATTATCGACAGCTGACATCACGTATCTTGACGTCATTTATGGTAAGAACACGCTCCCTAGTAGGGAGACTTTCATGATTAAACTCACCTTGGGGTTTGATTCCCCTCCATCTGCTCCCAGACCTTCATCCAGTTGGTACCCCACTAGATCCCCCAATGCGGGCAGATCCTTGACCCACCAGGCACAATACAATTCAGAGATCATTACACTGCAGAAGGGCACCACAGTAACATCCCGGAGGGAATCAGCTTCTTACATCCACCTCGACTCGCCCCTTTCCTATGAAGAACCAGCCCCAAGCGGATAATAGGTATAGGAGCAAGTGAAAGGGAGGGAGTGCATCATCCTTTACCAAAAAATTCTGAAAATGCAGTTGGATATTGCAATCTTGAGCAATATCATAGAATAAGAAGGTAGATGTGCTATGAAAGTGCCACACACACAGTAGCATGTTTTACTATAATGACGTGTGATGCTTTCCAACATTTAATAAAACGACTTTGCCTCATCAGTGCATCTACTTGCCGCCCCAGGCGGGATCCGAACCAGTAGTACAACTACCAGAGTGTCTACACGATACACCCCTTGTCGCGGGGGCTATTACACACGTCAGTTTGTACTGTTCACCTGCTGTCAGAAATAACAATACACCCCCTTCCCCCAACAACTAGAAGCATGAATGAACCACCGGATGAACGGCCAAGACCACCTTCCAAGGTCAGGTAGTTCCGTACTACACTGAGGGTGTAATACGGAATAGCCCCTTACCTACTTAGCTCCGTCCAGAAGAGCAGCATTACCGCCAGCACCCCCACACACTCAGAAGAGGGCAGGCGAGCAGAATATATTCCTGTGCGCGGCCCGAAAACATCAGTTGTTCACCTGCTCTTCTGAGAGCAGCACATCTCCGACAGCTCTCTCCACCACCTTGTGTGCTGGAGCTCTCTGCAGACCTCAACATCTTCCAGACCTTTCAGAAGCTCTTCAACAGCAACCCCCCAAGAAATCTTCAACACCTCCCCTGCCTGCTTATCCTTCTGGTAACAGCAATATCCTTGTCCAGCTTAGAAACAGGTCCCCTTCAACTATCTTGCGTAAATTGTCCTTCCGGACAGCTTTTGCTAGGTAGGAGGTAGTACGAGGCACCGTGATTATTCCTCTTGGAATAAATACGAGGTCTCTCTTAACCTCTCAGTATCATTCCGAGGGTGACTGTGCTACTCCCACATAAACATCATGCCCAACAGAGCGAAGCAGGAGACCCCGTATTTTACATGTTTTCCAAACCTAGTGTAAGACTGCAGGCTCCCCTCACTGGGACACATGTACGTCGAAAACACACGCGCTCAACAGCCACCCGTACTGTGCACCCTATGGTAAAGTAAGGTAGAGCCACTAACACTAGCAAAACAATCCATACGGAGGCTAGTCAACCATCCCAGTTTGTACTCCATCCACCACGTTCAACTGTTGCCGGAGAAGGTATTAGCCTGGTCCTGGAGGTCAGACCGCCTTTGGATCCACACCCACAGTTGTTCATCGGATGCCTCAGAGAAAACCCACCACCCCAACCACCGCGCTGCTGTGTCGCCAGTTTGGTAAACGGGTATTGATCTGTGTCGGCTCAGCCTCAGCTCTGGAAGAACACTTATTTAAGAACTATCGTCGCCTGCATCCCTCTCGCGATGCCAGTTGTAGATCCTAACATACCTTACACCCAAAGCAGAACCAAGTGGCATGAGAGAAAAACTGCTGTTGCCTATAAGAACTAATGGGAGCTGCACCCCAACCCCTTCTGTACTCTACAGTGTCAACCCCCCAGAGCATGCTAAAGCTGCTCGCCAGCTGGAGAGGACTAACCTCTCAGCTCCCTCCCCATTCTCGTTTTCAGCCCTTACAGATGCCTGCATTTGCCACACCCGATCGTTGCCGTCTTACGCCGAGGGTAACACATGTTGACAAGCATTGCTGATCTGGGGACAAAAAAGCATCAGCCCGATCCGGACTTACTAATACTGCAGCAGTTGCGCAAGCACCAGTGAGTCCAGCTCCAGCAGCAGCAACGGTGGCCGCTAACAGATGTCTCTCCTGGGTCACCAGCCTGCCTTGAACCTCTGCCTACCCAGGTAACCACTTGGCGGTGAGTCACTCAGCCTGTTGGACGGTCAAACCAGCAAAAGACTTTGTTCCTAACCACCAAACCATGCGCCTTACATTATGCACTGGTTAGGCCTCAGTCAGGCAGTGAGGACGAACTTTGTTAAACTTTGTGTGACTGACAAGCACACGCAAAACCCTACATTGACCATGACGTCCTCCCCTGTCATTCAGCATCATGCATCAAAGAATAGGAAGAGTTTTCATGGTACCCAACGTGGGGCTACAGCATTTTACTAGTGCGATAGTTCAAGCCAGCACAACCCCACGAGTAAGTGAGACTAGCCGGATGTCATACGTTTGCACCCAAACACCTTAGTGGTCATGTCGGACACTGAACTTAGCCAAATCAATATCCAAAATGCAAACATGGCTGAAGTCATCCCGGATAAGTGATGTATAGCCAAATGCCCTGGCACGGGGGTACACACTAGAATATGGACACACTGCCAGAACTATTTCCATAACCAATGCCTGGAATATACGGACGAACCAGGTTACACTGACGGGCTAGAATTCAGATGTGACAAATGCTGCACTTGCCAGACTGCCTTTTGTAGCTGGATAATATGTACCGGAAGAGAATTGAATACAGTACATTGTATCATGTGCACTCAAGCCTTCCATCATGCGTGTATAGGGTGGCCTGAAGAGCATGTTACACGACCAGGGCTAATATACAGCTGTGAAGTAAGCCGCCGTGCATGCTGAATATCACCCAGCAACCCAGGCGCTCACCATAGCCTGGTAAACGCCTGAGGCGCCAGTGGACCTCAGCTACCCTAGTTCAGTGGACCTCAAGAGGATCCAATCATAATTACGTTAGAATGTGGAAAATAATTCCTGGAGAGCACAGCATTCGAAAAAAAAAATGGGTGACGCACATTCAAAAAGCAACTACAAGGAACAGACCAGGAATGGTGAAACCGGTATGGGGAATTTGTCGCTAAGTGGGGACCAATATTTCTCGCAACACATGCCATTGACTTGAGTGCCCATTAAAAATGCACAAATACTTTAGTTCGTACATATACGACCTATCACTTGGTGAAGATGTATTATTGTTAGCTCAAAAACTAAAAAATTGAAACCTTAAAACATATATGCTCATAATTACATTATATTTTCAAAACTAACAAGTTTCGCAGTGTAGCAATTATTAACATTTTCCCTAACCCAGTCACATGAACTTCCCAACTTTTCCCCGTTTTCCCTGTGAGTGGACATACTGTAGACAGTTTCAAATGTAACTCCCCCACAAAACTGACAGAATTATGTACTTTGGAAATGTAGATATACTCTGTCCCACGCTATACAAAAAAAAATGAATTTCATTTGCAATCAACCTAAGAATTATGCTTTTAATCAATTTTTCTAACTTTCAATAAGAGTTAGTGTCGCTGCATAGCTAGAAGTGAAGTTAGAAATAATTGCCAGTTAGTAAAGGAATAGAGTTTCTTTTCAAATATTATTTTAAAAGTGTTCAATTAATTGTGAATATAGTATATACACCATCCAATATGTAGAATACTGTTCACGTGCAACCTCTGAAGATGAGGGATTTGAAGAAGGGGTAAGGCAGAGCCGCAAGTCTTCGCGGGGAGTGGGAAGCTTGGTAATGCATGGATGTACTATACACAATAATGCATTTAGACCCAACATGTCTTGTACCACGCAGTTACTAATGCTATGTCAGCACAGACGCGAAACGCCATTGTGCATTCTGAGGGTTGGAAAATCGTGTCATTTAATTGCAAAGTGTGATGAAGAGGCTGACGTGTGCCGCTTTCCTAGTTATGCTAAACGACAACTCGTCTGCCTCACTTATTTTTACATAACCAGAGGGAGAGTCAAACCTGCCAACAGATTTCACGAGTTGCGAAAGCCCAAAGCACCCCTCCATACCCCCCAACCAAGTGGGGAGCCTACAAGCCATCACCTACCTTGGGGCAAAACAGAGCACACCTGAATCTGCACGAAGCCGAGTGCCAGGCAGAGGGTAGCTATTCCCCCCCTGGCCTCGCACGAGAGGGACGTCATGAGGCGACATCACACCTCCCACCTCGACCTGGTATTGCACCTGTCCAGCGGACTATTTAAGACTATGCACGCCCAAGCTTGGGAGTTATTCTTTCCCCAGTACCTCGCTCCAACACTTCTTGTGCTGAGGCCTTCTACTGCTCAACAGTCTTCGGCAGCCACCAGAGGCTGCTACCATTGACATTACCAGAGGCTCCCGTGGCATTTACCAGAAGCTCCATTGTCGACAACCACCACTAGCTATCAGCAACTTCTTTGTCGACAACCACCATCAGCTCCAAAAACTTAATTGTCGAGAACCACCACTAGCTACAAGAAGCTCCTCTGCTTCAACAGCTGCAGGCTTAACACACCTTCCGCTGTTGGCTCCTCCTGGATCAGCAGCCACCTCTACTTGCTGGTAGAGGTAACTACACCCACTGCTCTTAAAGAAGTGGTCTCCTTTTTATACATTCTCTTCTAGACACCCCTTACCGTAGGTTACTTCCATATCACACTCTGCTTGGTTAGGAGGCAGCACGCATCATTGTATTTACTATAGCTAATAAATACAGATTGTTCCTTTCACTGAGGGTATCTATTCTAAAGGTATTTCCCTTTAACCACTAGAAATAATATCAACCGTACATCGTCAACCGAGACTGGGTATTGATATACCAGTATAAACCAAAGAGTACATCTGACACACCATTTGACGGCCACCCATTCTTGACTCCAGGAGATAGAACGGTAGAGCCCTGACCACTAGCAACTCATCCAACAGGGATGAGACAGTCACCACAAGTTGGATTCCACCAGAGCACTTATGGTACTGGAGGGGATATTTGCTTGGGACCGAGACCTAACCCCTGTTGCAACCCTCATCCAATAATGGTACGAAGATGGTCCATACGGCTCAACACACTAGGTTTGTGTACCAGTGGCGGGGAACTGATTAGAGCACCGAGCTCATGCTGACAACCACAATTGGAAGTACACTTCGATAGACACCTGTTTCATGTTTATGACAATTGGAAAGTGTCAACCTAACCTCTATGCCTTTAGGAAAAAGGCAGGACTCGCAGAGGAACGAGCAAAAGGCAGCCTGTACCGCCGCCAAGCGAGTGTGCATAATAGACCTGCCCATTAATAGGCAAGCAGAATGGGACAGAGATCAGACCGCCAGTCATCTGGAGAGAACGTCCTCTCCAGTATTAAAGTATATTTATTTCCCTGCACAAATTTGCATAGCCCGAGAATACCACCCCATGGTATGTGCTCTGGTTGAGGGCACTGAGGTGAGGTACAGGGCAGCTAACACCAGGTTCTGGAGCCAAGAGACTGTGATGTGGAATAGACGGTACTGTGTTGGTCAGCACTGCACCAATACCCACCACTCTATTACAAGAGTCGCCTGTTCCAGCCAGCAAGCACAAGCTCCATCTTCAGTGATCGAAGTAATCCCTTGGAAGACAGATACTACCAAACTAACAAATGGCCCGACCAAACCTGTTGTCATTCCAACAGTGGAAAACTTCATACCTAGTGGCCAACCGACACACCCAGTATGAGTCATTAGCCACAAACGTAACTCAAACGTATAGGCAGAACTAAAATTGAGTGTGACTGACCTAACACTTCAAAACCACATTGACCGTACCTATAGCTCTATACTCCAGTATGCGTCAAGGCTAAAGAAAAACATTACACTGATGCGTGCCACTTTTACACCTAATCTAATACGATTACGACTCATCGCCTAGAACACCTCTTCCATCTCTACAGACGTAAGCAACACGTTGCTTACCCTACAGGCAACGGGAACTTACAGCAATTCCTTCTAACCTGGAAGATATGCAACCCAGCAGGCACGCCCCACACCCCTCTGCCCCCCGTTCAAAGCCAACAAGTTGGCCAGACCTCGGGCAAGGCTGAGCGGTTCCGACGAGGCACGAAACAGAATTGCTGACAGGAGGATTTTCACACCTCCCCCGCATCCCAGGCCGGCAGCCTACAAGCTTCCACTATTTAAGTCCAGATGCTGCTGGCCTTGGGAGTCATTCTTCCACATCTCTAGCAACCTCCCACAACACTACTAGTGCTCAGGATCTTCTGAGAAGTTTGTTACCTTACAAGTACGCCCCCGCTTCTACTTACTTCGTACGAAGACGACCAGTCAACCCGACGACATATGAACACGAACATTTTCTTTTAACTTCACTTTGTCTCCTCTAGACACCTTTAATTAGAAGTTTAAGTTTAACTCATTTATGTTCATCTAGAACCAGCCTTTCCCTCTTACTAAGAACCAGGTCATCTACACCTGGAACCATGCAGTCACCTTCAGCTATCCTCAACTTGGTAGGAGGTAGCACAGGTCACGTGTTTAATTGAACTTTCAATAAACACACATTGCTCTCTACCTTTCTGCTTTTATTTCCAGGGTATTTATTTGTATCTACAGTTAAAGGCAGACTACTTTGTGCACTGTCGACAGAAACCAGGAATTTTATTAAAACGAATTAAGATATACATATTAGACGGTACCTGCTTCTTCCCAGTAACACATCAGCACTTTTAGAGCTCATGGGGGAGAAAGAGTGACGCCACAATCACTAGCAACACCTGCACACCAGTAGGCACGACAGACTCAGGTTGCCTCTCACCATCCGCACCAGTTAGTGCGCGGTGACTGTGGCCTGTAATTTTGCCAGCATCCTAGTGCGAACGCACAACCAGTAGAGGCTTGGTGGTCCACACGGCTCCACGTCCCTGATCAGCCTGCCTGTAGTGGGGGATCAGTGGCGACTCCTACCGAGCTCGAGCCGGCAAGTCACTATTGGGTTACACCGTTATTCTTTCTGTCTGAGGTGCACTATGTAAGCTAGAGAGCTGCCACCCTTGCCTCACGAGGAGGAGTGGTAGAAAACGCAGGGAACAACACCTTGCTCACCCCGCTCTTAGGCAGAGGATAGCATTACTCCATCCTACACAGGATAGACAGATGGAATGGGACCATGCCGCCGTACTGAGACGACAAGCAGTCACGGCTGCTCCGGTTCTAGTAATTGACTTTCCACAGTGTGTTCGCTCGCATCCATAAGTGTCACCCGGTTGTCAACGGACTCCTGACCAGAACTGAAGTGCGCCTAGGCTGGGACAATCTCATCTTCTGGTCTAAGGAAGATTGTCTGAGGAACATCCACCTTAAGCCATACCTACCTCGACTACAACGTCCAGGAGCAGGAGTGAGTATGTTCCAGCCAACATCCCTCATCTCACCCCAGCTATCTAAACCTAGTTAATTCGATTTTGGTCTAACTGTCAAAATCAACTAATGTGCCAAGTCAGTCTAATCAGGCACGTATCAACACATTCACAGTAAGGAAGGAGACAGCAAGAGTTGCACACTTCGCTAGTGTTGGAGACGTTCATCAAAAAAATTTGGAAGGAACAAAAATAAATAGATAACAGTTGCGAGGGTGGTAGCTTGTCTATGCCGGGAAAACAAATGAAATCTAAGCTGGAAGACGCTGTTGTGAATACAGATGACTTTGATAGATGCGTAATTTGGTGGACGATTCAGGAGTTTTATGTTGATGAAAACCATGTCCCAACCATTGAAAATTACTGCCTGTGATAAAGGATAAAATACAATTTACGTGGTCAGATACCTCGTTGCAAAATATTAGTAAAACAAATTGTTTTTCAGCGGGAAAAAAACCAAAGCCGCAGGAAGATAATGAATGAGAGACCTCGCATCATATCCTTGTGCCACGACTATCTAGTTGCAATGAAACAGCACAGACTAAGTGGGAGAAAAAAAATGGCGAAACATGGTTACAGTAATTAGAATTTTGGTAAATGCCGGCAAAATGAGCACATATTCTGCATACAGGTAATGTGAATTCAGGCAATAGATTAATAGTAGTTCATGCAGGAGGTATTAAACAATTTTTCGATAATCCTCTCCTTGTCTACAAATATGGAAGTCAGTGGTGACTATCCATGCCCAAATGGAAGGTATTAATTTCATTAAGTGGGTCACAGAGAAGCTTGCACCTAATCTCCCTCCATCATTTGTGGTAGTGTTAGAAAATGCACCTATCATTGCACACAGATAGACAAGCCACCTACAAAATACGCTGTGAATGCAGATGTTAACATGGTTTAAAAAAAAAGGGAATTATTTGCCATAAGAATGTGGAAAGAGGTGCTTTATGAATTGGTGGAATTGGCTAAAGATAAAGAGAAAGTGCACAAATTCAAAATGAATCTGACATTCTTGGGACATATTGTGGTCCGTCTTCCCCTGTACATGTATGACCTGAACGCTATGGAGCTGACTTGGGCAATGGTTAAGCATGTGGTGTGCAAAGGAAATATGTCCAGGGATTTATATCTTCAGAAGCTATCAGAAATTACTCTTAACGAGATAGATACTATAACCAAGACCGACTGAGTACGGTACTGTGGCCATATGCAGAAGCTGGAAACTGAATACAGGGGAAAAGGACAGTACTGTGTCAGATGTCATTGACACTGTATAGTAGTTGTTCGTCTTGACAACAGTAGTGATTCCTCAAGTGCAATTCGGACAGTGAATAAGAGAATCCAGGTTCACCATTAGCAACACCGCTTCCTTGAGGTGAATGCATGTTTTTGTTCGGTATAGTACAGAGTCGTACGTTGTGGTCGGCTTATTGCGCGAACGTCGCATACCTGCCAGGGTTGCAGAACTGATGCAAGGACAGTACCAGCAAAGATTTAACATTTTTAAAAGTATGTGAGAAAACAGAAATGTGAGAAGCATTAAATTCATAACACCTTTAGTTGCTTCAACAGGGCTCGATGATTTCCGCTTCTTGTGGAAAGCAGGTTCCTCCTCTGCAACATCGAATGCCCTCTTCTCGGAGGCCTGCGTAGTGGAACCAGCCACCCCAGACTGATCCTCCACACCATCCACCTCTTCTCTGTAACTGGTTATGGCTCGCGTAATTGCTCCCACCGTCCGCAGTTGTCGTGGAACTGGACGAGTCTGTAGCTTTCCACCAGCAGCAGATGTTGATGGCCGCAGTTTTATCGTTGTCTTTAGAGATGGCCTCTGTGGATTCGACAGCAGCAAAGAGGAGTTGTCAAGAGTCACACCACTTGTCTTTGCACCCCAGATTGGTTCAAAGTGCTTCAGCTGCAAGGCAAACATCACAAAAAAGGTAAATCATTGTGCTAAGCTATTACACATATTAACCTATAGTAATAAATCCAATCTATCACAAAACAATACAACAGATAAAATTTTAAAAAATGAGAGTGAGATGAGAATGTTCAGTGTTTTTTTTAAATAAAAAACAATCCCTTACACGTAAAAGAAATAAGTACTATATTCTAGTCTCAAATGCACAAACAGAGCAACCTGCTTCTAGTCTCCTGAAGGGAAGGGGGGGGGGGGGGGGGGAAGGATAGGCAGATGCCACTACATGTACCATCGACCTGGGTTGGGTCATTTCATGAAAGAGAAATAGGTCTGTAATGATTAATTAAATGTTTATTACAATTTCTATTAAATTGGTATCTCTAAAGCACTCTTCCAAACAGTGAGGAACTCACCTTTAGTCATGCATTCAGTGAATACGTGGGTTAAAATGGAAACTATGATATTGGAATAGCCTTCAACAATAAAATTTGATATATGGTTGGGACTCGTAAAAAAATATTATTTACGTATTAGATACTCCAGAATACTAGTACCAGGCTTTAGGCAACTGCTACAAGGAGAATTAGTGTTGGGTTTCAATGTAGATTAGTTCCTTAAAATCATAATTTGTGTAAACAGAAGGAAATGGATTAGCAAATTTGTCAGATATGACCTGACCCTCCATTACATATTGATTTATTTTTTAAAGCTAGACAATTATTTTAATAATAATTATTACGAAAAACAAAATTTTTGTTAGGATTGTTTATTTAATTTACTATTTACCATATTGTCAATTGCTATTCCGAATTTTGAGAATATTTTTTCTGCCATCTAAAGTACGAAAACTGATGCACGATGCCTTTTACAATATTAATAAACGACTGCTCCTCATCAGTACAACTGAATCTCTGACAGTTTGTCTACAGTTGGGATACCGCCGCTTCATGCAAGAATGTTGTATCTACCGGGCCGGGACAGACGTCCCAATAATAATTTATTATTTTGCCCGATGAGCCACCGAGACCATGCAAGAGGTCCAGGTTGAGTACAGCAGTGTGCCGCAGGATGCCGCCATACGTGAGACGTCTAGAGCCCACCGCTCTCCACTACGCCGCATGTACAGAGGATCTAGGTTCTGGGCTTGCACCTGCTAACCCCCTCTCCAGACACCCTATGCCAGTGAAGGAAGGGATGGCCGAGGAATATAAAAGGTGATGTGTCCCAGTCTCCAGATCGTCAGTTCTGCTTCAGTTCTCAATCTCCTCTCCTGAGCTTTCATCGCTCCAACTATTGGTGCCAAGACTCACATCTCTTAAAGTATTTCATCTCTTACCTCGTGGGGCCGAAGATCTTCTCCTATGCTAATGAAATACGTTCGGTCCCTTACGGACACTCAGAGTAGAGCTCACTCCGAGAATTAAATTGTACTTAACATACATTAGCTACTGCCTCTCCTATAATTTTGCACAGGGCACCTTCTCCTGTTTAAGCTACGGTGTTTTACCTTCCGCCTAGCACATGTAGATTTAGGAGACAATACTTCTAACATCTGTGTTTATTTCCTTAGGGTCAATAAACACTGATCTTACCAAATCTCTGTTGATTTTCAATCAGAGTTCCTTCCTTGTGTCATTATCAGAGCTGGAGGAATCAGCAGGAGACCGGGTGTATCAAACTTACATGTACAACACAACAGAACATCCTTAGAAGGCCATTCATTCTCTGCCCCGGCAGTAAACGGTAGAGCCATGACATTAGGACACCATCCCTTGGAAGTTGACTTGCCGGCTCGAAGTCGCCCCCCGCCTCACCGCTCACTTTGCAGTGCAGAGGAGGGGAACATTTTGGAGTCCAGGGAGACCAGTGACCACTGAACACTCACCTCACCAGCATTGGAAGGCCACCCATTCCTTGCACCAGGTGGGAGGAACAGTAGAGTCACATCACTAGGTACGCTCACGGCAGGATCTACTTGCTGGCTAGAGTGCTCAACTCTCACCGCTCACTTTGTGGTGCCAAGAGGGCTGCGCTCTGGTGCAGGAAAACCAACCCCAGCGGGACAACACCATGCGTTCCTGCAAACAATGCTTTGCAGCTTGAGTCTGCTCCACCCCGGTGGAGGAGTCAAGAGTGAGGCACTGTGTTGGTTGTGTTGGTTGCAGAATTGACACCCACACTCGGATAAGCACATGTCAACTGCCTACATCCTGCAGCCCTGACTTTTCTGCCTAATGCCTTATACCCATAGAGGTGGGGTTGAGAGATGGATCAAGAAGGCGAGGGCTATCTCAAAGAATCCACAGGCGCTACATATCCTTCCTAGCAGGTTCGGACTGCTCAATCCACATGAACAGGCTGCACTGCTGAGGCGAGTCACC
Organism: Dryococelus australis; assembly: GCA_029891345.1. Taxonomy (NCBI): domain Eukaryota; kingdom Metazoa; phylum Arthropoda; class Insecta; order Phasmatodea; family Phasmatidae; genus Dryococelus; species Dryococelus australis. The sequence goes on from CM057000.1 coordinate 44,613,395, forward strand.
ATACCTGCACCAACCATCATGCCAGTGGATTTGTTCGAACCACCTACCGAAGTTCAAAGTGCAGGAGGCACTGTTTGGCGAGAGGTTCACCAATAGACCAGAACCACCACCCCACACCTCACCCCCCCCTTCCCAGTTGAGTGCCACCCAGGTAGTGGGAACAGGGGCAGTACAGCCACCAAACGAAAAGTCACGCCTCCCCATTGCACCACAACCTAAATCAACTCCACGCCGGGTGAAACTCGCAGAATCAGACTTCGTACCCAGTTGGTGGCCAACCAGGCCAGTGCTGTACACCGGGTGGGCCCCAGTGGCCAGAGACAAATAGCTACCTTAAGATGTGACTCGCCTAGCATCGAGTAAGTCACCCGAGACAAGGAGAGTCAACCAGTTTTTTTAAGTATATGTTTCTATTTATTCAGAATATTAATTACATGTTTAGTATACAACCAGATTGGAGTTATATTTAGAAATGGGTTTAGATGGAGTTGAATTCAAAATATAATCCATTATACTTCAGATTAACTACATTACTTTGTGGTAAACATTTTAGAGAATATATAACTATTTCAGTCCCATCATGTTGGATTACAGCTGTATAAAGAACAAAAAGTAATTTTTCCTATAGATGGACTTAGCAACATGCTTATCTATGAAAAACTGGGTTCCTACTTGGGCATAATTCATGGAACACAAATCAAGCAACTTACTGTTAGGAATTGCTCTGAAAAGTTTATGTAAATTAGTACAATAAAGTCCCCATTTTAGGTAATTAGTACAGCAGTGTCTCCCCATATGAGGTACTTATATTTTACAAATATAGCATTTTACAAAGTGATTCACGATAATTACCATAAAAACCACAAAAATTTATATAAAATAAATAGAACAATTCTTATTTTAAAAATCTAACTCTCAAAGCGAACTAATTAAAAATATGTTTGCTAGCTCATGATACAATATATGAGTTGCAATGTTGCTGTCATTAATTGTTATGCCACAACATGAAAAATGTTAAATATGGGGAGATTCTATTGAAAACTACGGCTTGCGTAAAGTATGAGTGTCGCTAGCCCTTGCCCCTTGCATGGTAGTCCTCACATGATGCATGACATCACAAATGGATTCTTTGCTATCTCTCAAAACTCTCCCCCCCCCCTTTTTACTTCCTTCCCCTATCCCCTTGGAATTCCACTGCTCCAATCCCATGCACTTCGCAACAGAAGAAGCCAATAATTGAAATATTTACACAACCTGACTTTCATCCTTAACAGCATCCTTCTTTCAACCTTACGTTGTGATTGTGGCATGCTGGTCACAGTTCATCTTTGTTAGTCTGTTGTATTTCGCTGTCAGAAGTTTTATGATAGTGCTGTTGTGAAGTTAACTTAGCTTTGTATTTGAGTTTTAAGTTTGGATTTTGTTCGGAACTGACTATTGATTGTTAAAGGCTTCTTACATTGTATTTCTTGGATTATGATTTAAGTTCTCAGGTTTTTATTTTGTGTTTTTGACTACTGAAGACCCATTCATGCACAATGTGTGTTTATAATTTGTGCGTGGGGAAAATAACCAACCCAGAACATACAGACTTCAGTTCTTGTAAAATCCCTTCCCTCATTGTGTTTGCATGCGCATGTCTTAAATACAGAGGTGTCAAACAGCATCAAAAAGTCAATATCCCAGAATGCCAAACGGAATCTTCTAGTGCGGTGGAAGTACTAAAAAGTAATGTGGCGCTGTATATGTTTAAAATTCCTTTCTGGTGTAAACAGTTGGTAATATGTATTCTTCTGGGTTATCATTTCATTATAAAGACATATGAATAATAAAATTAATTTATATAATTTTAATAAAACAGTTGATTTTCTCATAAGCAGCAACTGAAAATGGAATTTGCACTTCCTGAAAACTATGCTACGATATGTTTAAACATCACTTTTAGTGACGAGTGGTCATGCATAACTTTATGGGGTATTATTTTATTCTGAAGACGTATTAAAATAAGTTTATACATTTGTAATAAAAACAGTTGATTTTCCCACAAGAAGCAACTGAAAATGGATTTTGTGGTCCCAGAAAGTTACACTGCACTTGTTTAATTTATATAGACTGTGTCTGAATTTGACCAACACAATTTGGGGGGCGATTCCTAATGCAAACGTACATAGGAAATATATATATACCTAGCAATTTTGGTTTACAGTCAATACAAAGAAAGTACAAGTCCCCAAAAATTGAGATATTCACAAAAATCTTGGAAACCACATGAGTTTAAGCAACAAACTTGGGGAATATGTTTTGTTGACAGAAGACCTCAAATCTCTTCAAATGTTTATGGTAATCACATCCTCCTGAACAAAAAAAATAGTGAAATGCTCCCAGTAGAACAGTTTTTAAGAAAACAGAGAATGAAATGCCAAAGGGTGTAATGTAATGCTTATGGAAGAAGGCAACACTTGTGGCACCTGCCTCATATGCTAAAATGTGCATAGTCCATTCACGGTTAATTCTGATGTTTTGAAATGAACCTTCTTTGAAAAAACACCTCAGGAGTAACATCTCAACCTGTTTTTTTTCAATAGCTTGTATATCACAACTATATAATATTATGATAAACTTTAAAGTATCATATTCTTGAATAAATGAAACTTCCAACTTAGTATCTTATATAACTTGTAAAATTTATTTCATATTAAATACAAATTGAATACAGTGGGAGCAGCAATGTGTTGGCAACGGCTAGTGAGAAATAGTTCATAGTTAAAATACTGTTTTAACTTAGTTTTTTTGGTATGCTATTTGTAAATTAAACATTGCCTATTGATATATTTAAATCTTTAGGTAGCACTGAAGGAAAGAAATCTAATTATTACAGTTAAAAATATGTACCAGAGCAAGTAAGTGGTGCGTAGGCCCCAGTATCGTGTTTTTTTTTCTATCCAAGGAAGAAACTGGAATGGACGGAGCAGAGCTTGTCGCTTTCTTTCTCTCTCTCTGCGCACACACACACGCACACACACGCACACACACACATACATACACACACACATACACACACACACACACACATATATATATATATATATATATATATATATATATATATATATATATATATATATATATATATATATCGGGGAGTTTTGCAAAGCTTGTAGTAACAGAAATATTATACATATTTCCAATTTTAGCATATTTTACTTAATACAGCAAAAATTATAATTTTTGAATTTGCAATGTACAATTGAAATGAGACTTTATTGTTTAAATATTAATTTTAATATGTTTATATGTGATGGCGGGATGGTTACAAATCCATGTTGGCAGAACTGGCGGCATGACATGGCGTGTTGCTAGACGAAGCCTTACTTTCTCATCTTGCGAAAAATACTTAAAATTAACCACATCAAGTTTGTGCACTTATTTTTTAAAACCTACCTAGGCAGGATACGATATTGTGATACGTCTGTTTTTCCACAACAGGAATAAATATACTGTAACATGCGTTGTGACCGCTGTGAGTGAAAAAGTATTGTTGCTATTATGTTATGTTGGGCCAATGTGTGTGCGATTGCAAATATTGGACTATGACATTTATACATTTTAACTGTTAACTGTTTTTATGACTTAATTGTTTCACAGTGTTTCAAAGTTTTATGTTGTTGTTTAGGTTAGCGAAACAACTGGTCATATTAACACTAACTCATCTACAAACACTGAATTTTTTAAATCCAAAGCCATTAAATATCACACCGTCGTACACTCCTTTCATTTACATAGACATCTCATCTATCTCTACCTTCTAAAGAAACACAGTTGCATGTTGGTTATAAAGTCATAGACAACACAAGCATAGAAACATGCACTATGGGAATATAAGTAGTTCAAACTTCTGTGCCTCACACCTATGTTATTTATGTCCAACACTTCCCCTCAAGGCACGATGTTCGAGTCTTATTGTACACCCAAAAAACCCATTATCAAAAACACATAAGATTGAGCTTCCTGGACAAGTATTTGGTGCGAGCACCATTCAAGGCCTTTGTTAGCAAATCAGCTGGATTTTCCCTACCTGCCACATGTTGCACATTTAACTTCCCCTTTTCCAACATATATCTTACAAAAAGTATTTTATGTCAACATGTTTTGTCCTCTCTGTCACCTCCCAAGTCTTGCTCATGGGAATGGCTGTGTCACTGTCTGAGAAGATTTGGGAACGGACAGATGCAAACCCTTCCCATCCAAGTTATAACAAAAATTGCAATAGCCACCTATTCTCCTTTGTGACTTCAAAAATTGTGTAGTATTCTACTACAGCTGTGGAATCCGCCACACACCTCAGTTTCCTTGACTACCTAATGATTCCCCCCCCCCCCCCACCTAAGGTCGCAGTGACCCCAGTGATACGATTTTCTGTCACTACGGTCGATCACCAAGTACACATCACTGTAAAAAAAAATGCAGGTCCTTGCCTCGCAAGCTTCAGTTTCCAGCTCTTAGTTTGCTTCAAATATCTCAATATATGTTTGATGTTCAGCCAGTCCCTGACTGTTGGGTTCTCGCATTTCTGGCTGGCCCTGCAGACTGCAAAGCTGATGTCAGGCTTAGTTGTCTGCAAAAGGTGGAGTAAACTACCAACTGCCATGTAATACAACTTTCTATCAAAACTTTCGGATCCTTCCCCTGTCTCATCAATTCGATTAATCTCCACCGGAAATTATTTCCCATGAGCACCTGATATCTCAAAACTGCTTAGCAATTGGCCACTGTAATGTGTTTGGTTTAACATGATAGAGTCGCCATCTGAAAAAATGTTTACGAACAGAAAAGATGTAATTTCCTACATTGCCCTCACCTGAAAGGTATGAAAGGTATTGGCCAGACATGTTTTTACCCATTCTACGTTCTCCCATGACCCAAACATGCCTAGGTTGTCGACATGCACAAAAACAACAAGCTCTCTACAGTTGTTTACATATACACACAGATACTTTTTCAGTCTTTTTAGACTCAAACCCTGCAGCATGTTGTTGAGCACGTCATGCCATTCTTTCCCACTTTGCTTTAAGACATAAAGGCTTTTCAGCAATTTACATACTTTACTGTTTCCCACTTGTTGAGACATGGGTGGTTATTCCATATAAATTTCCTCAGAGAGGGCCCATTTAGGTATGCACCCGAAACATCAAGATACTCTCTCTCCCACCCTAATTGTACCGAGAGTGCTACGACACGGATGGTCTTCTTTTTGACCACTAGAGCATACGTCTCACTGAAATCCACCCTTAAGACCTGTGAGAAGCTGCGGGCTACTAACTATGCTTTGTATCTACGAATGCTCTCATAAGAACTCCTCTTCAGTTTTGGTACCCACTTGCATCCCAAGACATTTTTATTTTTACCTTAGACCCACTATCTGGTAAGTATTTTTGCATAACAGGTTCTCCATCCCCTCATCCATGGTCATTCTCCATTTGTCAGCATCCTCACCACTAATTGCCCCTCCAAATTCTTTGGTTCATGACAACAGCCCTTATTAGAAACAAACATCCCTACAGACAAGAAGGGATTCCTTGATTTTTATTCCGTAACCTAGCAGATCTCCTGACTTGGGGTTCTGACTCCTCCTCCACCCATATGATGGCTAATCATCCTCTGATAAAATGGGGTTTTCAAAATCACTTAACATATAAGAGACTACCTGGGATATGGATTCTGATAAAATAGGGCTTTCAAGATCACCTAACCTAGAAGAGACTACCTGCGACATTGATATGTACTTCCCCCGTCTTGCAAGTGGTTCATTACCCCCTGACACAGTGTTATGGGAGTTATTACAAATCTCTATACTTAGTGCAGTCTCGTTTTCAACTCCCACATTCACACCCTCTGCATCAAGGACATCACAGTTACACTCAATATTTACAATATTTCTCACACTAACCTTGTTTTGAATCCTAAAGGGGAACTTATCCTCCTGAAAAATAACATTGGGGGCAATCTTGACTTTCTTTAACTCAAGACACCACAGGATAACCTTTGATCTTTGTCTCATATCCTATAAATACACATTCAACTCCTTTACAATCAAACTTATCTTTACCAACTGCATACATCCACGTCTTACACCTAAACACTTTCAGAAAGTCAAACACAGTTGTCTTGATATTCTTCCCTTTCCACAGCTCCATTGCTACACAAGTGTCAATGGCATGTGACAGACACACGTTCCTAACAAATGCCACTGTATTTGCAGCTTCCACCCAAAAGATGTTACACAAACCTGACTCAATGAGCATATATCTGACAGAATTCACTATTGTCCTATTTGCTCGTTCCGTGATGCCATTCTGTTGGGGTGAATTTGCGACTATTTTCCAATGCACCATTCCATGCTCCTTCAGATGTACCTTTAACTCCATGCTGCAGTACTCATTGCCCCCGTCTGTCTGTAATGCTTTTATCTTAGTTGCACGCAAAAGTTCAACTTCCCTTTGATAGTCCTTGAAAGTTGTGAATACGTCGCTTTTGGCACCTAGAAATCTTACGGTCAAATGTCTGGAGTAGTCATCAATGAAAATCAATAAGTATCTTGCTTTTCTGATTGACATTGGCAGCCTTCCCATTAGGTCCGAGTGAATCAAATCCAGTGGTTGTTTAGACCTTCTCTCACTAATCTTGGGGAAACCTATCTTGACCATCTTCCCCTTGATGCAGACTTCACATGACTCGTGCATTTTTCCTTTGACGTCCAGGTTCAGTATTATCTTAATTGGGGCTTCGTTTAGATGGCCAAGACTGTGATGTCACAATGAAATGCTCTTGAGTGTAGTGCCATCCCTAACCTCCACACAACTGCTGGCACTGTTCGCAACTTTACCACACACCTTGTTACCTGTTCCACATATAGCATATACAAGCCATTTGCTAAGGGGGCTTTTAACAGAACTTCACCATCACAACAAAGGGCTTCCTTACCATTCATCTCAACATTAACTCCCATTTGCCGCTCTTTTACTTTAAAATCAGGCACATATCAGACATCCAAAACAGTCAGTGTCCATCCACCACACTCATCTGCAACATTAACTTCAACAGCACCACATCCCTTAACTTCTGCCACACCTTTTCCCATAGTTATTTCACCCTGACAGGCTTTGAGGTTCACATCCAATTCCCTTCTATTTGCAATGTAGTCTGTAGCAGCAGAGTTCACCAACCACCCAACACATAGCTTCCTTTATAATAGAAACTGGCTCACATGCACTCACCAGCACTTTGTGTTTCTGCTTACCATCTCTTTGTCTGTCAGCTGTAATTTCAGATATTTTGGCCCGTACTTCTTCCTTGCAGTCACTCGCATAATGACCGCACCTGAAACACTTAACCTTCTCGCAGAACTTCGCAATGTGACCCACTCACTGCATGTGTAGCATTTATTTTCTGGTAGAAGCTCGGGCTTCAACACCCCCGATGGTTTCACCATGTTTCTAGTTTTCTCAGAATGTTGCCTTCTCCCTCCTCCACAGCCTCTCGACCGGTGACCACTTCCTCGATGACCACTCGCCCTGACCGCAAGAGCTTGTATTCCGCCCTTGTCACTGTCCACATTTCCCTCTTCTAAAAGCCTAGCCTTCACCAATCTGATGGAAAGGTTTGTCTCCTTTCCCAGCTCTTCAACCAGTGAACCATATTTACCCCACAGTATGCCAAGCAGAATCAAGCCAGCCATCTGTTTATCAGTATAGTTCCAACGGGCTGAGTTCACTTTCTGATACTGGTTTTGCACTCGGGCGACGTAATCATGGAGTTTTTCTCCACTGCCTTTGGATATAAGGGATTGTAGTCCTTGGAGGAAACTGACCTTTGTATGAATGTTGGCGAGAATCTTCCATGTAGATAGTTCGGCAAAGCCAGGTTCAATCGCATTCCAACAGTTTGACTGAATAAGCTACACTTTCGCCCTTAGCCTCCAAACAAAATAATTTTTCAGGTTGAGCCTTAGAATGTTGCTCCTGTATTCTGGTTCATCATGATTCACCGTTTTGATAATCTCAAGCGTGGGTGCGCACTCACAACTACACATTCTATTCTGTCCAAAAATGTCCTGGCTCATTACCTGTTGTTTAGGTTAGGGAAACGACTGGTCATATTAACACTTGACTCATCTAAAAACACTGTATTCCTTTAATCCAACACCATTACACATCACACAGTCTTATATTATTTTCCTTTACATAAACATCTCATATCTCATTTCTACCTTCTACACATACGCACAGTTGCATGCTGGATATAAAGTCATAGACAACACATGCATATAAACATGCACTATGTGAATATAATAATTTTAAACTGTTGTGCCTAACACCTATATTATTTATGTCCAACATACGTTTATTTATCACAATGTTGTAAATTCACCCTAGGTATTTAAAACCCAACTGTGTATTGCGCTTACATTTCTGTGATTTGAATGTTCACCAGAATCCCAACCAAAATACTAAGCCCAGAAATGTAAATTTAAATAACTAATGAAATAAACCTAGAAAACAGTGAGTACCAATGCATAGAAATGCGAGCAGAATAAAAGTTACGATAGGCCTATTTGTGTGAATGTTCACCACTAACTTTTAAGTTTGTCATCGCTATGTACAAAAAATAAGCGACACAAGTTGCGTGTTTGAATTTTAACTAAATAACCCAACATTAAATACTACAGTTCTTTCCCTGCAATTGTAACAGAGTTAAACACAGTTGCAGCAAAATATTAACATGTATGTGTAATGTACAATGTCGTATATAAAAATATGTTAACAATGTAAAATAATAACCATAAGAACTATCACCAATACAGATGTTAAAAAGTCATAAAGCTGACCTAAATATGGTTTATAGGCCTAAATTGCGAACATTGGTACAAAACGGTTTTTGAAATATGACAGAATTCTTTGAACAGCTGAAAACAGTACACAAAATATTTGGCAGGAAAAACACAGAAGTTACATGGCAGTATATATGTATATATGTAGTGGAGGGACACATAGTCGGTAACCAAAAGTAGAACTTTAGAAGGGTTTCAGAAAAATGTGAAGAAACCGTGAACGGCCTATAGCAGGCTATAGCATGTCATTGTGATGGATGGAGCAACACATTTTAATTAATGTACCTACACATTATTCAAAAAATTGAAACTTATGCACATAATTATGACACTACTTATTTCTGCGCTTCTAGGAAGTGTCCTCTACCAAACGACTTTGCCCCATCTTGGAGCACAACAATCCTTATGGGGCAAGTCACGACAATTAAAACAGTAATTTAGGTGAGACACATGCCTACAGGGTAATGTGGCAAGACCCAACTGATAATAAAGACAAGTTGACGTATGCCAGTCTTCTGTGCTACTGAGATGCGCACTCTACGGCCGACTTCACCCCATCTGAGCACGCCAAGCGCGGGGCGAATTCAAATTTATTGGCTGCAGAGACTTGGAAATAATATATTTAAATTATGCCAGGCTTTAATGAGTCAAATAAGTAATTGAACTTCACGTCTGAATTTATATTCTTCCACATCCAATCAAGAAAGAACGAGCCAAAGCAACCACGACGAAGAAGTTCCACTCAACCCTCAAGATAGCAGTACCCCTGTGACCTTGACATCACAACCTGCCTGCCTCAGTCCAGGGTGCATGAAAATGTAATCGCCTCCACCAGGAGAAATAAGAAATTGAACGGCGCTCCAGCAGCAGATAAACCAGCCCCTGTGTTGGAAGGTTACACTACCCCCCACCCCTAGAGAATTGCTGACACAGGGCGATTTTCGTATAAATACAAGTACAACCCCGTGGTCCAGCAGAGATGCCTAAGGTCGCCGGCAGTAAGGTTCGCGGGCTCTCCTACAGTCTGCGGAAGACTCTCTCCTTCACTTCAGCAGCCCGAGGCAGGGTTCGAACCACTACCTCCAGCCAGCAGCTTACAGAAGGCCGCCAGCATTCCAGCCACACAGCTTAGACAAGGCTTCTTTCAGCTGACCGCCCAGGGACAGCTCTCCACGTCTGGTAAATCCCACACGTGAACCTGCTCACCCTTACCTCAGTCAACTTCCCTTGACTCCACGGTAAGAGGTTATTGCGCCATTTACATCCCCCTGGATATAGCCCCTGGTTACGATCACGCTGTAAATAGTGTATACTCTGTTTAATTAATTAATTAGGAATTATCGTAGGAAATTCATTATTGCATTTTTATTAATATACTTTTTCCCAGATTTGCCTTCGCTTGTTGATTTTAATTCCGTATTTTAATATCATTCCCTACTTAGCTTCTAGAGTGTATTCATTAGCCGGGTCTTGCTACATTGTCATCTTTTTAAACATAATAAAATATTACGTATCAAACTTACCCTCTTGTGTGTTGTCTACTGTAATTTTTAATTTTAGATAATAAGATAATACCTGCGAATACAATGCACCCGCCGCCGATACAAGGCACAAGGTTTCGTTACTAGGGTTGCCCTTGGAACAGCAGGTCCGCGCGAGTGACTGTAGATTTCGACCTGCCCAGGACTGCTCGTACGCAACCCCTATTGACAATCTTATTCTATTTGTTATCTTGCACTACTCAATGCGCAAACGACACGGTGGAAATGGAAGTCGTCAGAGGTGTGCCTTATTGCAACATACTATATTAAACCACATAATTATTGACTCATACCCTAGTACACTAGTCACTAGTGAATAGAGAATGACCCTATTTATTATAATATTGTATTACCCTCTGACCACAATACCCCGTTAAAACATTTGTTAGGGTTGGTGTGACCGGACAGAGAATTCGACTCCGAGGAAACCTCTGTTCAGCTAACCCTTATACAGACATCAAACTCAAGTACCGACACACAGAGCCCCTCTAGCAGATCCAATATTGTGAGCCTAAATTCGGGCATGATACTTCGGGTTCAACACCAGAGAACAGAAGCACTCCCCAACTTCTGCACCATAATGTTGGCTTCCGGAAGGACGATCAGGGTTCGAATCCCTCCTAATGCCGTTCCCCGCACGCAGCCAGAACCATCTGTAGTCAACTTCATCCCCGCTCGCTAACCAACGAGGCAGCAGCAGATCAATCCTGTCAATGTATGCCAGATCGCTGACCCCCATTATAACTCGTATCTTATAACTGATTGAGCTCATTCGCCCCCTATCGGGACAGCTGGCATCCCGACTATTGACGTCCCTTGTGGTAAGGAGAGTAAGGCTGCCTGGAAGGGACAGTTTAACACTCTGAATTACTCTGGGGTTTGACTCCCCTCCATATCACAAGGTCAGAGAGGGCAGTCAGCACCCTAACCACTTATCTATTAAGAGGAGCACCCGTCAACGTGATCCAAGATTTTACTGTTCACCGCAACTCACCGAGAAGTCATCAAGTCAACACCCCTCTCCAAAGATTTTACTATCTGAAAATCTCCGGCTCTCTTGAGGACGGTTGCGCCAGTTCCCCAGCGCACCGCTGGAGGGCAGCACACATTCCGCTGGAGCATCACAGCATCCAAAGGCATGCTGAGAGTTTAGATAAGTCAATGCCTTCCCGCCAAGCAGATAAGGGATCCAGGCATCCAAGGGTGACATAAGAACTTCCAACCCCCTAAAAGCGAAACCAGCTTCCCTTCGCCCTTCTGAGGACCAACAAGCTCCGATTTTTGGCATAAATAGAGCTCGCAGACCAGGCTTCAGGGCAGTCGGCCGCACCTCTCTGCTGTGATTGGCCCCAGGTGTCAGCTAAGGGAAAGTGCCTTGCCAACCCTGCTCCCAGCTGTAACGGCCAGGAGTATCTCGTCAGGGTAAGCTAAGCACTAGATCCCTCCTCGCACTGGTAGTCTGTGGACAACCAGAGGGTCCAAGAAGTCTTAAGCAGCCGCCAACACCTGAGGATCACTGTCTTCCAGAGGGTACCTGCCTCTTCAGTGACCTCCAGCACCAGAGGCCATTGGAAGCCGCCGCCACCAGAGGGTCCTGCCGACTCTACTCTTGTCGACCTTATCCATCCTCCTTGGTCTACGATCTTAGGTAATCCAGGTCATGACAATGATGTCCCCTCTGGTTATAGCCAAACCAACTCCTTCATCGCCTTTCTGGTAATGAACCCCAGCTAGTTAGGTTCCTTCTGAACATGACCTTAATAAATAACGGAATTATATTTTGGCTTAATTAAATTAGTCTCTGCTCGCCAAGACAATCATAACACTAGATAATTAGCTTTTGCTTATGTCACCTTCGCCTGATTTCAACTAGGATAACTATTGTTATTTATATTTATCAATATTCTTGTATTAGGAGTGTGTGGTCCCAAGTGTCAAATTACATATTAAAAAAAACACGTAATTATTTGTGAACTACATCCTGAACGTTTTCTCAATAGTAGAGTAAAAAACATATTTTATGCCTTTAAGGTTCTTTTTTATATTAATTTATACATAAAGGTAAGCCGGCGAATCCGTGTACCGAGCCACTATGGCAGAAAACACACACACTAAGAGAGAAACCAAGATCTACTGCTATGTACTTCTTGGGAGCTCCCAAAGCACTAGGAACACAACCCTTGTCCATCCCCACTGGAGAGAGGAGTACATTAGCCACCCGACCCACTATGGAGCCTCACCTGAATGCACCAGTATAAAACGACGTTAACGCCTCCTAAGCTTTGTCCACTGCTGGAACGGCCGGTAGTTCCCCACTTCACTGTAAAAACCGGGGCCGGAACAACAGTGTGTGTAGGCTCATCAAAAACCAGAGTGTTCAGAAGTACACGTTAGGGATTCACTACAACACCGGCTTCCTCCCAAGGGAGTTTATCTACATATTTCTAATACCTTACATGTACCAAGACGTGTGGAGGTAGATAAAGTAAGATAGAAATTCGGGCACTATTAAATTAGTTAGTTAATCTAACTACTTTATCAGTAGAAAACCCACTGCTTTATTAGAGCTCTCAACTCAATCACCCATTGAACAGAACACAATTCACTTAGCCATAATCAAAGGAGACCTCTTGTTAGAGCTAGACCCCTATTTTTTACAACATCCCCTCAGAGAATTGTTCTCCTCCAACTTCGAGCAGTTCTTCAGTACCACTCTGCCACAACCAACACCGGCAGCTGTTCAGCCGCCGCCTACCGCAAACAGTCAACCAACAGGGAGAAGTGTACCACGGCCTTGCAGTTATAAGGTACAGTCTCGGAGAAGGATATTTCTAACCACATCTGATTTTGTTCCCATGAGGAAACCTACTAGGCCTACTCTGTACAACAGCAAAGAGCCGAAATTTAAGTTAATTTCCCCTTAAATTGTCTGAAATTTAAGGTGTCCTTCGCGATACTGGCATTGCATTGGTCATAGTCCTCCTCGGTAATTAAAACCTAATCTACTCATAAACTCACGTCCAGCTTTAAATTAGTACTGACGTTCAGGATACAGGGTTCGTTACCTAAAGCCAACCCTCACAAGCCCCACAGTTTGAAGATCTTAACCCAACGTGAACACTCCACCTAGGAGCACATGTTTTACTTAGGTAAGCTGATCTTTGGGCTTGCATTTTGACTCCAACCTACATTAGTAACCTAGTTTAAGCATGAAGTGTTTTTGTTTAACCAGTTAGCATTTAGATTTAACCTAACTATAGTCAATCTAACCTAAACCCGTAGGACCAAACGACAATAAGTGGCTCCTAAAATGGGACCTTAAAAGTAATAGTTCAGACTACACTGTTAGGACAAGCCAGCCTGAGAACTTAAGACGTTGGAATCATAATAATGATTGACACACAACGACTGGACAACGCCAGTCGCACTTACCATCCCAACCTAAACCTAATACTGGGTTAAAAATAATAATTGGCTTACAACAGTATAAGTGTACTGGAAAGTGTTTTGACTGGACGGTCAAACCACCTCAGACAGGCCGCAAGACGCAACCAAGCAATTGTTACTATAACCTCCCAAAGTAATAGTCGGTCAAACCCCACAGCACGGCTAGCAAATTAACACTTGGTCGGGCGGCTAATGGTTTAGATTATTCCAATTAACAGGTATCCTAAGTTATACCCACATTGCATACGAGCTATCTAAATTAACTTAACATACCACCTCAGCGCTTCGTATGGCCTAGGGTGGTATCTAACCCTGGGACCAGCAGCATTCAGTGCTTGCTGAATCTGTCTCCAACCCATGGATCAGAATTTCAGATAGTCCATTGAGTAAAACATCATGTGGCACCCTACAACTCGCCTCATCATGTCAGGCTCCGAACGCAGTCAACATGATGCCCCCGAGGCTTCAATGCCCAGAAACTTATTTTTTGACCCACTCGAGAAATGCTCGGTGGACACGTATCTGGGAACCGGCATACACGTAATCCACTGTGCACATTGCGGAAGAGGCATTTTCACTAATCATGCATAGGATGGGAAGAAGGCCCCAGGAATACAGATAGTCTAAAAGTACAGTTGTACTACCTCCCGAAACTGACAACTAGCCAGATGTAATTGGCTCGCCTGTAATGGACAGGGAATTTGCACAACTAGCCCAGTCAAGTTAGATCACAAATGACCTAAACCCAAAACAAAATAATGTAAAGCTGAATTTTGGCACAATAATAGTACTAGCCTTCATGAACAACGTATCAAAATACTCTGACTTTCTAGTGTTCGCGTACTAAATTTTTAGGCCCTTAAAGTTCCTGGGGCCTAAAATTTGCACTATTTTACTCTATCTCGTATTGTTACGCATTGGGTAATGCAATTGAACTCGAATTGACCTCAAATTGAAGAGAAAACCTTATCAAACATATTGATGTGCAGTCTATATATCTCCAAAAAAGAAATAAATGCACAAAACTAAAATTTCTTTGAAATAATGTCAAACTATTAGCTCTAACTGCTTTAAAATGAATTTTAGGCACATAACTTTGTATAAAAATTGTTATCAGTTTTATGCCCTTTCCAACGGTATATCCACTTGCGCTGTACGACTAATGATTTTGGAACTGTAGACAAACTACTTGATGCATGCGTCTCTTTCAAAGACTTTTAACGACGATGTGTTGTAATTTCAGCCCAACCGCAATGACATTGCAAGGGCAAGCGCTTCCTGCAAAACAATGCTGGAACAGTGATGTTTTGTTACAGTTCAATCTGCAAGTGGATTTTATACGAGTGGCAGTATAGTATGTCTAGTATATAAAATTTATAAATACTGAAATGTCATACTGTGAGGATGGATACATCAGCATAATGTGTAATATTTAACAATTCCCTTAATAGTGGACTTATTTTAGTACAATGTTTAGAAATGTATTCTAAGTTTAAGAGAAGCAAGTGAAATGAGAAATGATGGCTTACGAGAGCCCTTTCCTAGCCAGGGAGCCATCATAGTACATTTACAATGCAGGTAAACATTTTGTATATTTTTTAAAACAAACTATTTAATGCACAATTTTAAGTTTCGGACAATGCGAGTTTTGCATTGCCTACGAGATTACATAAGGCTTTCACATTGGCTATCTCCATGAGTGTTCCTAGGTGTAGTTTATGTATATATTGCTGCTAGAATGCAGATGTTTACTCTGTTTATTAGCATTGTGTCATATGGCGTGTAACATTAAAATTGCTGTGTCTGTTTTCAAATGTTTTGGTCAATTTTTTCCTATGAAATGAACATACAAATCATTTTAGCATGCCTGAGTAAACAGTATAACTTCTTTAAAAAGTTTTTCCCTAATGAATAAAAATTATTTTTTGTTGCCTGCAAGGAGCAAATGTTGCTAGTCTGCTGAAAATATTTCTCGTTTTAATTATTTTATTTATTTATTTATTTGTACTCTGTCGATTTGTCTACCAGTCAGATACATAATCACACTATTGTTGAAAAAAAACTCTTGTACTTTACTGATTTAATTCAAATAGTTTTATCTGAAATTACATAATTTGTTTACAAACCAGCTGTGTCATTTGTTTACAAACAGATTGTGTCACGTCACCTTATGAGCTAATATTGTTGATTACCTATTTTTGACAATTCTAGAATTCTTTGTCAAATGATTTTAATTTTATCATCTCATTTGGTCAATGTTGCACAGTTCCAAGTTTTAATTTATTACTCTCAAATATTATAGTTATCAGAGACGCACAGAACAGCATAAAAAAGCAGGACGTATAATTATGCAAAGGCAGCTCACTTGTATGTACACAAAATGGAGGAATTGGAGCTAATAATGCCACCAATCAAGTTTGAAAAGAATACCAGAGGATCATATTTCACCATTAGATGTAACCATGAATTCCAGAAAGTACTTTGGCTCACTACATCCACTCTTTTCCAGAGTGTCTGAAAATGTGCAATGGAGGAATTTTGTGGTATGACGTCTCAATTGACCGAGCAGGTAAGTTGTAATTCTGAGGAGTATTGTTGATGTATTATATTTGTTGTTAGTGTGTGGAGAAGTAAAATTATTCCATTAACTTTAGCACGTTGATCTTCGAGTGTCTCGACGCACCATGAACAGGTGTGCCTCAAGAGTTCTGAAAGACTGGCTAGAAATTCACTCCCAATTCCAAAATGAGCATAACCTGCATTCTTTATCGTCTGGAATCTCTGCTGATTCAAGAGTAAATTGTGATAATGCTCAAGTAATTGGTGAGACAGCTTTGCAGTCTATCGTGGGTAAGACGTTCCCAGAGGCCAAGATTTCTCGGAAGGCCAGAATTAATTCCCTTTCAGTTATGCATTACATGCATAGTGCAGTCCTGTTTGCACATGCTGTCACCAGAGGTGACAAAAACATCTGCCATTTATGGAAAAGGCAAAATACAAAATAAAAGCATATAAGTTGCTCCAGAAAAATGTAAGCCTACATTCAACAGCCTTTGCATCTCATCCTGAAGAGATAGCCAACATTGGTGAGAGGTTTATTCAATCTCTGTATCCTGGTGGAGATAAATTTGATAATATTGATGATCTGTGACTACACCTGTACAATCGTTCAGTTGCTAGACAGGATCACACAGCATCTTTTGAGCTCGCAGTGCTTCCTCCAACTAAAGCAGCACTCTACCAACATTCACTGAGGACATATCTTTAGGTAAACTCTATTGCATGTGTGTGTAGAATTGTTTAAAATTTAAATACAAGTATCTAAACTTTTTCTGTTTTCAAATTCAGGAATGGTGGGGGAATGAATCGCCACCTACAGACTGGGGATGGCATTTTCTAACTCACAAGAAACCCTCATGTCAGTGCTAACTACATTGCCTCCAGTCCCGAGCTTTTTGATGTGAATTATTGCCGCACATGCAAACGTGATTGCAATGCTCGGTGTAGTTGCAGAAAAGCAGGTGAAAGATGTTCCAACATGTGTGGAAATTGCTGAGGCACAAACTATTCAAACACAGCGAGTAACAAACTGGACACAGATGAGCAGTAATTTGACCATTCTATGTAAATTGAGTATACAACAGAAAATATTTTATATTTATATTAATCTGTAAAAATATATGTAAATCTACAACAGTCGAAAAACGTATTTTATATTTGTATGTTTCTACACCGTACAGAAGCATGTCCAGTATGCCATCATTATCTTAATCCACCTTCAACTGTGTATGTACTCTTAAATTTGAGATCAACTTTAACTACTCAATTCAGTTTATTGCACCAGAGAATTAGTACGTGTGGAATGCATTATGGGTGTAAGGTGATGCAAGCATCACGTAATTTGGCTACAGTTTCAGAACTATTAGTCCCACAGAACACGTAGATATACCATTGGAGAGAAAATAAAACGGACAACTTTCATATGGCGTTATGTTTGCATGAAATTCATTTTAAAGCAGCTATATCCATAGTTTGACAAAATATTGAAAAGAAATTTAGTTTTGTACATTATTTGTTTTTTTAAAGATATGTTGCAACATTACTCTTCATATAAACTGTGCACAGTAATATGTTTGATAAGATTTCCTCATTAATTTGAGACCCACCGGAGTTCAATCGCACAATCTGTTGTGTACCAATGTGCGACAGAGTAAAATAGTACAAATATTAGGCCCCAGGAACTTTAAAGGTCTAAAAATTTAGGACACGAACACGAGAAGGTCCAAGTATTTTGATATGTTGTTCACGAAGTTTAGTAGTATCACTGTGCCAAAATTCAGCTTTACATTATTTTGTCATGGGTAAAAACTTAATATTAATGGGCTAAATCCACTGTATCATTTGTGCAGCGGAATTACAACTCTCGTGTATAGGCTGGTTGGCGGAAAGGGTTACTCGTCCCGGCCAGATACACCAATGTGAGGTATGCCAGTGCAACCTGCTCCACAGATTGAGCAATCCCGGACCGAGACTTAGTACTGTAAGATCAGCCACTTGCACTGAATTTCAGTTATCTAAATTTAGTAGTAGACCCCACGAGGATCATGTCGCATTCCTTCAGGAATGAGAGAGGGAACTCAAAGAATATGACATCCTAAACAAATAGAGGGTAGCTAAAACCCACCATCAGCTGCTTGGCAAGGCCAAAGAATGGTGGGCCAAGTATGGCGAATTCATAGCAGAAAGGGAACAGCTGTAGGATGGACTCGCTTCAAAGTTTACTGGGGAGGAGGTGATGGCTCAGCTCATTTTGGAATACTATACAAAGGTCCAGGGTTCAAAAGAAGCCGAGATATATATCCGTCGAAAAGCTCAAATGCATCGGCGGATATATCCGAACGAAAGTGAGGAGAGTTGTATATGCAAAATCATGTGTACCCTGCTCCCCTCTTTTCATAGTTTATTGCTAACCCCAAAGCCACAAACTGTCGACGAACTTATCGAAAGAGCAAGAAAGGTAGAGAAGAACACCAGAGAGCAGGTGCTCCAAGAACGGACGGTGCATGTTGCTGCCAAGGTCCCCTGCCCTACCCGACCGACAAGTGGTTCGCAGCTCACCCTCTCCTTTCAGAGCTGCCTAAAGTGCAGCCATGCTATAACCATAAGGCTACTGCCCTGCCCCTCAGATGAAACCAAGCCCCTCCACGTCACCAAATTAGACCATGAACATGAGGTTATCGCACCACATGAGGCACCGCATATCTCAGTTGAGATAAATGGCTACACTCGCTTAGCCTTGCTGTATTTTGCAGCCACTGGAAATTTCTTAAGAAGTGACCTATTGACTGAAGACCAGCCGGATAATATACAACTGCAACCTCTTACAGTGTGCATGGCACAACCAAGTCAGACCTTGACGGTCGACGGAAAGACAAATATTCACCTGCAAATCCATCACCTCACCCAGGTAACAGAATTCACTATATGTCTGGCTATCGACGAAGTTCTTCTGGGACAGCCTTGGCTGACTGAAGAGCATTGTGTGATGGATCACAGGGGGAAAGGCTATACCTCGGGGCAACGACCTGAATAACGGTCCATTGGGAATTCAGTATAAAGACAGCTATCGCAACCCCAGTCAACACCGGAGACGTTCTCCACGAAAAACTCCACAAAGTTTTCTGAGTTACTACACATACTTAATATATATATGCCAACATGTTTACCTCCTTTGGATCGCTGTAACAAACATGCAGCAACTACATGAAATATGACCCACTACCAACGTCCCTATGTAAAACCCTCCATACAAGATGTCAGCACATAGGCGACAAGAGATTCTACGCCAAGTCACAAAAATGAAGAAACAGGGCATAGTCGAAGCTTTGAACTCCCCATACAACGGACAGGTAGTACTAGTCTCCAAAAAAGGACGGGGCCATCCGGTTTTGCATGAACTACAAGGATCCTTATCACATAACTACCCCACCACCCTACTTCCCACCATAGATCTACAAAATATCCTCCGGGACATCGTAGATGCCGTGATATTCAGTACGCTGGACATGCAATCCGTCTACTGGCAGATTGCAGTCAACCCAGAAAGTAGGAAATACACTGCCTTCACTTCCCGACGGAGAAACGCTGTAATTTAAGGTAATGCATTTTGGGTTAAAGAATGCGCCGGCCACCTTCCAACGACTGATGTCGGCAGAGGTATTAACCGGATATGTAGGGAAATTCAGCTTTGCCCATTTGGACGTTGTTGCTAATCTAAGTTGTGGGAGGAACACCGCACACACTTACGAGTGCTAGAACGAATCAAGATACAATGGTTAATGTGTAAGCTAGCAAAGAACCATTTTGGCAAAACTTCCATAGAATACCTAGGTCACGTGGTGACACCAGAAGGCAACTTCCCGCAGCTTAAATCCATCTGAACTGTTTAGAAAGCCGATCGGCTGCATAACAAGAAACAGCTCTGCAGGATACTAGGGTTGTGCAATTGGTTACGGAATTACTTACTCAATATTGCTCACCTCATGGCCCCTCTCCACCAACTACTAAATATAGGGTTACACTGTCCTCAAGAGGGGAAATCCCTCGTACTTCAAATGGACGCCTTCCAGGATGGTTTAGGCGCCCTACTATAACAGGAGGATGAGGAAAGATACCCCCGGGTAATAGCATACGCCAGCACCCGGTTAAATGAAACAGAGAAAATATATCACAGTAACGAACAGGAGTGTCTAGTCATAGTATGGGCGATACGCAAGTATCTATACCTCCTAGAAGACAGAAACTTCCTCCTATGAACCGACAATAATGCACTTCAGTGGCTCTGGAAATCCAGAAATCAAAGGGCCAAGCTAGGATGGCGGGAGATGTTCCTCATGGAATTCGACTTCTCTGTGCAACACTGTCCGGGCAAGCTCAACGACTTCCCTGATGACTTTTCGCATCTCCCTAACCTCGAGGACAACCCCAAGGAGGAAGAGTAGTGGAAAAAGCTAACACCCCCACACCCCCCATACGCACTCCCATCAAGACCCACCGCTTTCAACTACAACAACTCACTTGCGAGCAAGTCTCGCTTCACCAACAACAAGACCCTAAAATCAGACAACTTCTAAAGGAGTTTACCATTGCCATGTGATAATCTTGTATGGTCAAGGGTCAGACATCTCAAAGCTGCTTGGAAAATTTTTACGAGTCAATTCACAAAAACCACTTGACTGTATGTATCAAATAATACATGTTATTTTGCCACTAAACTGTACAAAAACAGACTAACTAAAATTGTAATGCAATTTCTGTATGTAGGGGGTGTGGATGGATCACAATAGGTACAAAATCAAACTTCTCTTCCGAAGTATCTGCCAATTTCCTGGGAACCGCAGATGTTCTTAATGTTGAGTTTTGACCGTACAAAGAGTACTTCTGCCACACCTCTAGTTTTTAGAGAATTATGATACACAGGACCCATTCATTAAACATTTCCCCCTCTTCAAGACTTCAAAAGATGCTGGCTCCAACCCATGTCACAGCTGGATGCAAAAACTTTAAAGTAGTTTCTAATATAATCTCTACAGCAGAGTATGGTTTTGTGAGGTAGGTAGATTCTTAAGGCATTATGAAAGTTTTCTCCAACAACATTCTACAATATACTGACTTGGTACAATCTCTGTAAGTGGCCAACCATATGCACACATCTCATTTTGTACAACCAGTTCCATGTGGCACTAACCTCAGCTTAACAAAAATGCATGGCACACAGAATACATGGATATATATATTCAAGCAGATCATGCTTATCAACATATTCTTTCAACTTTAAACGGCCTTACCACAAAGTAAATTTAATGTCTAATTTTTAATACTGAGAGATTGGTGTACATTATTCTGTTGGGATGAAATGAGTAATAATTCAACCAGATTTTACTGACCTTCCAAGGGTCCAGACGACTCATTTCCTTCTCAGCTTCAGCCTTGAGCTTCATCTGGTTCTCTGGAGTGAACTCCCCCTCCGCCAGCCGCTCCCGCCACTCGTGGCATGCTCGCGCGAAGAACTCATTGTTCAACCCTGATGCACTCAACCTGAACAAGTTCATGCTGTGTTATAGACACGACTACACATGGGAGAGAAAAAACTGCAGTTGGTTAAGCTTCAATTCAATGTAAATTACTAATAAAGTTTACATCAACTTCTAAATGAAGTTCTTTAGACTCAGTAATGTTAAAAAATGTACCTATAGATTCTATTACCAAAACGTTGAGATTCACCACAAGTCAATGAAAAACGAACACTAGATGCTCCACAAAAGGTGCCTCTCCAAGTGTATTTCACAATACTGTACATTTAAATAGAATTTTTAGATTTTTATTTTATAATTGAGTCCTCATTACTGCAGCTATTCCGCACACAGTAGAACCTCTCTATTACGACCCCTCATGGTTCCCAAGAATAGGGTCATAATAGAGGGGGAGTCGTAATAAAAAATTTGGAAATTTTTTTGGCAGATTTTGACCCACCCCTAACCTCTATGCCTCCAAACTTGCCATTTTTTGCACAAAGTTCATGTTCAATAGTCTCTAGCGCATAAAATACCACTTTTTAAATTAAATGTAAATACTTAAATATAAATACATATGCTTATTTTAATAGCTGGATGCCTCATGATTAATTTGATACCCAAGAAAGGCATATTGGACGACCCCTTGTAAAAAAGAAGGCCTAAACACAGTATGATATGGCCATTGAAATAAATAATTCTTGGAGTTTAAAAGAGAATTTTAAACGTAGTGTATACGAGTGAGAGTGGTTCCACCTAGACGTAAGATTGTTCTGCCATACGTGACTTTGTGCCCAGCCGGGAAGCCACACAACCAAGGCCCTGATTACGAGCGCCCACTGCAAACATGTAATATACACAGAGTGATAGCAAAACGCTTTTTGTATTTCATGAGTACGAACAACTGCGTGGTGTCTTTTGTTATGTACATGTGGAGATCCATACATAACGAAGATCAATGATGCCAAAAGGTGGGAAACTTGTGTTCATAAATATTGCTAAAATATTAATGTGTTAAGCTATAAAATATTGTTTCTCATACAAACGCTAGTGTTACAATTACGTTTGCTTAATATATAGCGGCAGTAGGAGTACTCCTTTAATTTAAACGTCTGTAATCATTATATTTCACGCAGTTACTCAAAAGTGGCACTAGGTGGCAGAGCAGCCTAAGACAGCACTGCTAGTATTTCACACTGCGTAGAGAGTGCAGCATATGTCCACGATGGTGCGCAAAATGTGTGAATTTTATTTTCATTTATTTGCACTCTGTTGATCCATTTCAAATACATAATCAAAATGTAACCTGAAAAACTATTAATATACAAAATACATAATTTTACATTTAAAATTACCCTAACTAAGCAATGCAGCAGTAAATTTAGTTCCGGCTTCATGAACGACGATGCAAGTGGAGAACAATGAACACGAAATGCGATGTTCCTCGCATAAAACGAGGATTTGTACTCCTCTCTTGCATTTACCATCGTTACTAAGTGATCAAACTCAGACATTTGTGGTACAATAACGACACACGAGACATTCATACTCAGCTTCTCAACTAACCAAATATTGCAATATGTTGTGTTCGTAATCAGGGCACAGTCCTCTACACTGGTCGGGCTCCTGTTCCATGCTGTACCTAGTGTTCAAATTCACCCCGGTGTGTCTGCCCTCACACCCACTAAAACCACTTACGCAGTGACCAGCCTTCATTGTCAAAAGTACGTCACGTGTCGTTATATTAGTATTTTACACATGAAAAAGTCCTATTTCATGAGGGACATAACTTCAAAAGTGAACCCCATGCACTGGCCAACACAAAGGCAGCACAGTTGCCTATTCCAAACTACTGTACCGCTAAAGTATATCTATCAAGTCTTTTTAAAAATAAATTTTTCATCAAATTGTTCAATTATATAACAATATTTTTCACGGTTCCTCAAAGAAAAGGTTATTTCGAGGAATGTCGTTCCTGGGGCCATGGCGTCGAGTTAACCTTATAATCTCGCAAATACAGTAAGCAGCAAAAGCACAAATATGTGGAGTTTTTTATATTAAATATCTTCTGTAAAACATGTATTTATTAAAGAGACCTAGTATAAACAAGGTGCAGGAGCTGACCTGATGGTGGTGTCGGGCTGGCTAGAAACCCCAGCTCGGTCCACATCTGGCAGCAGCTGCACCAGCTTGTACTGGTAGAGTGGGGGCAAGATGGAGAAGGTGTGCTTGTTGAGCAGAGCCCGCAGGTTAGTATTGACGAGAATGGAGTCTGGCGTCTCCAAGTCAATGCACCCTTCTTTTGTCTGCTCCAGCTGCGCTGCCGCCGATAACTTCTTGTTCGACCGCTTTCTCGGCTTTATGCTGAAACCTGGGATTGAGGCCAGCACCTCGCGCATCGTCGACGGCTTCGACGTCACACTCCTCGTTTCCTTCGCTGCTCCTACAATGTATTTCAACATCCAGGTTATTTTCAATGTTTCCAGATTTTCATTAGACAGAATCTACAGAATTTACAAGGAATTGAATTTATGACTTTGTAGTGAGATCTTCATTTAAATTTACAACTTCACTGGTGCACATTTAACACATAGGTTAATACTTAATTATTTCAGTCCTGATTCTTACCTTAAGACTATAAATAATGTACATGTATTTCACACTATGAAGTGCATATAAAATTGGCAAGACAATTATGAAGTCTAGAATACAATCTCAAAATAATTATAAACAAAAAAAAACAATAATTGTTTTCAAAAATTTCACACATAAAAACAAAGCCCAAATAACTGACAAACTTCTATAAAGAATGAATTAAAAATACCCAGAAATACACAAAATGTAAATTTCTGTGAAATTGTTGTGTATTTTATTGTTTATTAAAGACTATTCTTGATTTTGTTAATTTTTTTGGAGGTTGTGATCTATTTGCAAAGTTTGAAATGAATTCTGCATTATAATTGTTCACAAAAATTTACTTTTATGTATTATTGTTATCAGAAAAAAACATAATTAAGAAATTAATATTTTCTTCCTAAATTATTTTTTATAAATTAAAAATTTGTAACAACTATTTTTTAACTGACATTGTACTTTTCATTAGAATATATTATTATGACATTCATATACAGTTCCTGCCTGTGACAATGTCAACATGGTTTAGAAGACATACTGTAAAGCAGAGCTAGTTGCCCTCCTCATCCATGGAGGTATTAGTCTATGGAGTGGAAGCCGAGACACGAAGTGAAGCCGAAAATGAAAGACAAGGACAGGGCTAGTAGTGGCAAAAAGGTGCATGTTTTACATTGTTAGTATGTACGTTTTGCCACTCATAATATGACGGCTGACGTAAACAATCTATCTGCACATGTGCAGTTGAAAGAAGCAGACAAGGCATCGGCTTTACTTGATAAACGTGGAGAAGATAGGCTGTTGCCACTCCATCACCTATTACCTCCAAGTACTCAACAAACTGGCCTGTGGTTCTCAGTAACCCTGTGAAATGAACGAGACATGGGGAGGAGCTTTGATGAATGCACAAGGTAACATGGAAGCATTTCCTGAAATCTTCTGCTACACCAAACAAAATTGTTAGGTAAACTTTTAATCTGTAACCTTTTCCTTCCAAGGATCTATGTAGAACTAGGACCGGCTACGAAGATCATCTGATAGTCCGGGTCCTGGTCACCGGGAAGGACTCCATACTTTGGCAGCTGGGAATGAACACAGTGGAATCATAGATACCTGGCGGAGCATTACAGCAGCTCCACCCTACTGAGGTCAGGAAGACCACGGAGTCCGCCTGACTATCCTGCAGCATCGCTACTGCCTCATCGAAGCCAAGTCCACCGAGCTCTGGTAAGTCGACGCTGCCCCAGAGGGGCAGTGTAACTGTCACACACATTGCTCGACCAACTGTACCAGACTTTGTACCCAGCAGACAGTCCACACGGCCAACGTTCTTAACCTGTAAGAAGGTAAACTAAGTTTCCCAGTTTATGTGCGGCTGACCTAGCGCAATCCCAAAAGTTACTTGTACGACCGATAGTTTACGCGACACAAATCAAGTGCTTTTCTGGCGCCCAATGTGGGGCGTCAGCATAAGAACTGTTAACCAGTGATCACAGGACCAGGTCAAAACGACCGAGAGAGATAGTACCGGGACCGAATAGCAAGAATTCGAGGAGTCACAAAGCACCTTGTGGCACTCATGATCGACACAATGTTAGAAATCAACAACCCGAAAGAGCAACAGGCCAGCAACATGGCCAACGTGGTCCCCGATGCTGGCAGGCCACTTTCACAAGTGGTACCCGATGCTCAGCCCAATGTCAACGAGGTCAGGGAATCCTCCCAACGGCCTCAGACATCCTCCAAAGTAATTGGTCAGGTGGAACAATGTACCACCAACGGCCTTCACACACCTACTGAAGGTACCAGTGAACAACCTGCTGATCTCCCCAAGGATGAGGGACCCGACAATGCCCTCGCTCGCGGAACCTCCAGAACCACAGGGATGGCTAGCAGCAGCAAAGCCGATGCCCTGCACCAGCCAGAGGAAGATACGTCATCAAGCCCCACCGAAAAAGACAGACCCCCGTCACAAAGCAGTACCAGAAGCTCCACCAGATATCAGCAAGGAAAAGGAATCCCCCGAAGTGAATGGTCAGGTAGAACACAACCCCATTGACAACCTTCACACACTTGCTAATGGTACCAGTGAACCACCTACTAAAGTTCCCGAGGATGAGGAGCCCAACAGTGGCCTTGCTCGTGGGATGCCTAGCATAATGAGGATGGCTAGCAACAGCAAAGCAGATGCCCTACACCTGCCTACTGAAGAAGTCAAGACTTTGCCAATCAACATGAGTGCCGCTGAGGTGTTGGGGCCATGCCATAGGGCCCTGCCATACAAATTTCTCGCACTGCCTCAGCGTCCCTTGCTCTTGTGTCCTCCCCAATGGTTGCAGCAGATGATGATGGACCCCCCTCATGACGCCAAAGCTGGATCAACGCCTGGCCAGTATAGAGAATCACTGTGGCGACCTACGGCACATTTCACGTGGCCGTACCCTGTACAGCACGGACTATGGCAAAGGGTAACACCAGCGAAGAACAAGCCCGCCAACAAGTAAGTCCGTGCTCTGTAAACCGAGGCTACAAATCAGAAATAAATATAAATAGAAACTCATAAAGACTCGTCATAGCCCTATTTCACCAAATCTCAGTTCGCGATAGCAACTGACAACAATCAGTAAGATTAGTAAATGACTTGACACTTAGTTACACTCCCATCAGCTATCGTCAACATGTTACAAGTAATAGGAACGGACACTATGTTTGAGTAGCAGTTATAAGCAATCAATATGTTTTTTTAAAAATAGTTTATGTGTTATATTGAGGGCACATCAATGGCCCTCACTAAGAACAGATTCTGTATGCATTAATGATTAGTTGCCAGGTATAACACGTAAAAGATAATATGGTGCATAGACAATTTTAGCACGCATAATAAAAATGGATAAACAGTGATAATGTCTTGCAGTTATTAGCTATTCATAACAAGTCCAACTAGTATACTGAAGTAGGAGACAATTTACCCAGTAAGATGCTGCTAAATACGAACCAAGGTGCGAGAATACGTTTGGGTAAACAAACAGTGAACAAGATAGACGTTAAGCAGAATTGTCAGTTCCGTAGCCATTTTAGGACAACCAGTGCTACACGTATTTGTTCTCACCACGTCTCAACGTAATAAAGATAAGTGGCCGACTGCAGACTTCGATAACTATATCATAGATAAGAATTCACCATGTACAGCTAACTTTTAATAATTAGAATGGATTCCCTAAACGGAGAGAATAAGAACAGATTAGTTTTTCTATAAAGTACTCAAGTATACATCGTTAGGTAAACCTGTAAATATTACTACTTTTTTTTAAAAGGTCTATGTGAAGAGATAATCCTACAGGATAACGTCTATGAACTGACGGGTCATTTGTTGTTTTTGCTTATTTATTTTATTCGCAAGTGTAATATATTGATTTATTTCATTTTGCAGCTTTGAAGATTTTAACCTCGACCACAAGTCAAATCCAAGACTAAGCCCGAGGACTTCATTGTACTCCAGTACAAATAACCAGAGCAGTGTAAAACGAATCCAGTGCTATAATCATGTTTGAGTGCCATGTTTAGTTTGTAGGGTTAACTCGTACAAATATGTTTATTCCGTAATTTTATTTTAGTGTACTCTCTTTTAAATCGGTGGCTAGCCACCAGCCCCAGGTGACGGAAGGCCTGGGTGAGGTTGACAACCTCCATCGACCAGTGACTTAACACTTCAGTTGTCGATCCTCCTGGGTAGGCAGTCACCACTACATGCTCGTAGTGATCACCCCATACAGTTAGGGTCTCTTCTAGGCAACACCCCATTTTAGTTGCATCAGTTAGTTATTCTTTTCACTAGCATCTTAAGTAGTCTTAGGAGCGGATTACCTCAACCTATTAATTGCGTAGCTATTACTTCCGCCGCACAAACATGTTTGTTATTACGTTCGAGTCACCTATTATTTAGTGGTTTAATAAATACTAATTCTTTAAACAAATCTGAGAGTTCTTCGTCCGGGGAGTAGAAGCTATCGGTCACAAAGTATTCAACCTAAAAAGGCAAGTAAGGGACCGGGTGTTCCACTACAAACCTACAGTAGTGCGTCAGACCCCTTTCAGGGGCCTGCCCGTCGTCATATACACCTTATCTTTCGACAGCGACCCATTCTGTACACCCCGGTGTATGGAACGATAGAGCCCCAACTACTAGGTACACACCCCATCGAGGAAGGACAGCCACCTTAAGTTGTATCGCTAACCGGAGCACCTAGCTAAGGAGCTGGTAGGGATATTTGCTTAGGATTGGAGGCCCTACCTTTGTGGATCACATCCGGTAGTGGCAGGGAGACGGTCTAAGACCC
Source organism: Dryococelus australis (assembly GCA_029891345.1). NCBI lineage: Eukaryota > Metazoa > Arthropoda > Insecta > Phasmatodea > Phasmatidae > Dryococelus > Dryococelus australis. The sequence continues at coordinate 44,642,310 of CM057000.1, forward strand.
AGATCTCAGGTGCTTGTACTGTTTGGAGCTGTGGAACGCACAGTCAGCCATTGTCTGCCTACACACCTAGTAAGGGTTACATCTATTGCTTGCCGTTTCAAGGAAATACAGCGTGTTGTACTTCTATGCCACTGGCTGCCGACCCAACACAGGTGTTGTCCAACAAGGGTTTGTCTCCCCAGTCTTGGAGAGCTACTCCTCTCGGCACTTCTAATGTGTGATAAGAAAGGCAACCTCCAAGTTGGCAAGCCAACCCAAATGGGATCATGTTCCTAGTGTCATGGCTCTACCATTCCCTCCACATGGTGCAGAGAATGGGTGGCCTTCCAACTTTTGTACGGTGAGTGTTCCAGGAGAACGGGTCCCCCCGACCCGGAGAAGTACTCCTCTCTGCACCTCTCATGTACGGTAAGAAGAGTAAAACTCCAGGCTGGCACGCCAGCGCCCAAGGAAGCGCTATCCTAGTGTCGTGGCTCTACCGCTCTCCACACGAGTGAGGAGAATGGGTGGCCTTCCAAGCTTGTTTTTGTTAAGGCGTTAGGAGTTGTGGCAGTAATTCTTAAAACCCAGTCACCTGTTGTCCACTAGACGGGTCTGATATCCATGAGTGAGTGAAAAAAGTGTTTATTCCTTCCTAAGGAAATAAAAAGTGATGGAGAAAGCACGAATGCACTACCTACTATCTCACTAGAGTTTAACGGAAGTTGTACACCCTACACAAACCGGTGAAGACTACCTGTATTTAATCTACCAGAGGCAGGCAGAAAACTGGTGTCTTTACTATTCACTTTCTCTAGCTCTAATCTGGTGTTCTGAAGAGACTGGCACGTATCGAAAAATGTTCTGACGACATTGGTTCTTCAGAGGTGAGGAGCTTCAGGGATCTATGGCACCAAGACGGTTGCGGTGAAAAGTTGAGGAGCAGATAAGTCTTCGGCGCAGAGACGGTTGCGGTGAAGAGCAGGAGCCGATGGTTCCTTCGGCACCACGACCGTGTGTGGTGAAGGAACAGGAACTGGCTCCGAGCCCTGGAGTGACCCGGTAAATATACTCTGCTGCTGCTGCGGCATCCCTTTGACGAGACAGTTGGGGTTGATATGGAAAGGGGTGCGACAGGTACAGAGGAGTGGTATAGGTCCTTGGTGTGAGACGTCCATGGAGAGTACTGGGTCCTTGTTCAAGCCTCAGCGGTGGTATCAGTAGTGACCTCTAGCAGTATGCAGTGGTACTAGTTGATCCTGTCGCATGGTCTCAGTGGCTCGGCAGGCAAATAATTATATCTGGCGTGGTGCCTTAGTAGGTAGAACAATTTCTGACGTCTCATCAATAGAGGCGTTAAATTAATCTTTGTTGGACGTCCCCAGTTCATTGTACAGATAAGTCAAAGTCTATATAATATTTAGTAGAAAGAAGTTGTGTCAGTAGCACGGAAAATACATGGGTGTTTTATATTTTAGCACATAATATACTTATTACAATTTAAAAAAACTATTTTTTAAATTGTAATTTACAACTGAAACTATATTTGATTTTTTGAATTCTTATTATTATTAGATGTAATGATATACCAGTTACAAATCCTAAGCTAGCAGAAGTGGTGACAGGCGACATGACATGTCGTGATGATGAACGAAGTGTTAATTTCTGTTCTTGTGAAAACTACTTAAAATTATCACATTAAGTTTGGACACACTGCATTTTGTAAACCTATCTAGGCAAATTACGATGTTGTGATAAATCTGTTTTTCCATGCCAGGAAGCAATATCCTCTAATGTGCACCATGACTGCTGTGTAAGTAGTAGTATTGTTTTTGTCTTTACGTTACACCTGGCCCGTGTGTGTGTGACTGCAAAATAACTGGACGTGCGATATTTATTCATTTTAATTGTTAACTATTTTTATGACGAAATAAATTTTTTGAACATTGCATCTGTTTATTTATCATAAGGTTGTAAAGTTTTCATAGGTGTTTGAAACACAATTGTGTAACGTGTTTACGTTTTTGTGATTTGAATGTTTGCCACAATCCCAACAAAATACTAAGCCCAGTCAGATAAATTTAAATAATTTTAATAAACCACGAAAACAGTAAGTGCCAATGCAAATAAATATGAGCAGAATAAAATTTCCGGTATGCCTATTTGTGTTCTTGTTCACCACTATCTAGTTTGTCGCTGTTACACACAAAGATAACTGACACAAGTTACGTTCTTGAATTTACTGCGTCTTTTTGTTGTTTTAATATTTATTCCAACTGAGACCATCCTTTTAACGAAATAACCTAACACATCAATAACAAGAAGTCAAATACTACAGTTCTTTCCCCCACAGTTGTAACAGGGTTAAACACAGTCGCAGTAAAATATTTAACTTGTATTACGTGTAGTATGCTTTGTTGTGAATAACAAATATGTTAACAATGTAAAATAATAACTGTAAGAACTACAGCCAATACAGACATTGTTAAAAAGACATAAAACTGACCTAAATAATATTTATCATCCTATATACTGAACATTTGCACGAAATGGTTTTTGAAATATGACAGAATTCTTTGAACAGCTGAAAAAAAGTAAACAACGTATTTGACATATAAAATGTAGAATTCACCTGGCAGTGTTTATGTTTACATGTAGCAGAAGAATACATAGTCGGTAACCAAAAGTAGAACTTTAGCAGGGCTTCAGGAAAGTGTGAAGTAACCGAGAATGGCCTATAGTAACAAGATTTTTGAGGCCCTTCTAAAAGTTCAACATGTATATTCCCGCTTCCTGGTGAATGCAAATGTTCCATTGCTAAAATTTACAACTAGCTTGCAACCCATTCAACCGCGAAAATATGGCTAATGTCATGCCAACAACACACTTTTCATCTGGAATCATGATACAACAGGCTAGTCCACTAGCGGCTTTATGAAGAAGAAAAATACTGCTAGACACACGCAAAGCCGTTATCATAACTTATTGTTTCGGAATTACAGAAGAATAGTTGCATAGTGGAGAAATATCTACCAGTGTTATGCTCTGTACTGTAATTTTGGCAATTGAATTCTACTAAAAATGGAATACATTATAATTTGAAAAAGTGTTTTTAGGAGCTTTTTTTTTACCACTATTTAACACCTATTATTTATATAAATGCCTTAAAGGTTTTATTTTAAATAAGTTCGCCAACTGACATTCAAATTTTATTTTTTAAATTTACGTTTTAAAATTTTAGTCTTCCCATAAAATTGTTCAGACAGAACGAAGACATACCTAATTATTTATTACCATTTCATAATATTTGTTTTGAGACAGCCCACCTTGCACCTCCATTGTTTACGTTACCAACATACATTTCACGAATGTGCACCAAAGTATTTGAAGTCGTCTTCTTTTCTATCAGCTTACGACACAACTTTGAACATAAGTTCAGTTTTCCGAATGTTTCAACTTTGGACACAGGTTAACTTGGGACACAGCAGCTTGGGAGAGTGCCATGAAGTAAGAGGGTCATGTGCACCAATCAGCACATCCTTGTCCTAAGATAGACGTTGGGATAGCCCAAATGGAGACAGGCTCTTATGCAAAATTATTTTTAAGAGATTAAATACTGTATATACTCGTGTATAACACACCCTTTTTTCCCAAAAAGAAGGAAAAAAATTTCTGGGGTGCACGCTAAACACGGGGAAAAAAAAAAAAAAGGATAGGGGTGTCTCATCTCTCGCTCTTACATCACTCCTCTCCCTTCTCTCTCAGCAACCCTTCAGTTATGGTAGGTCACAACCCTGCTCCCTCCCCACCCACCCCAACTAATGGTATCCTGTCTCACAACAAACAGGAGCTGCCATGTGTTTACGTTACCCCCCCCCCCTCGCAATAACACCCAGACTTTGTCTGTCGTGATAATTCCACCATCTCTATTTGTTTGGAGACCCTTTTCTTTTGAGAGAAGGGTAGTGCGACATTCTAGGGGGGGAAAAAAAAAAAGAGAGAGAGAGCGGGGTCACTGCTAAAAGAAGAAAGGAGAAAAAAGAAAAACGAAGCCGGAAGTTTTGAGTAGTAAGAGTGTGAGGTTTTCGAAATTATTTTAAATTTGCTTTTTGTACCCAAATTATTTAATTAAAGTATTTTTCAAACATATCACAATCACCACACAATGTTAAAAAGAATAATTTGTTCCATACTTACTAACAGGGCGAAACAAATTTTTGGTGCAATTGTATTTTTATTTATTTTTACCTGGAATTTGTTGCAAAAATCATGGTGCGCACTATACAAGAGTAAATACGGTACACTGTACCCTACAAATATCGAGTTTTGTACTGGCTGTCCCCGACACACTCTGCAAAATTACTAGCTGTTGGATGTGATAGTACTGCTCCAAGTGGTAACTTGCAATGGGGATGGAAGTGCACCAGGAGACTGCGTACTAGATTCTACCACAAGACCTTTGCCTTGTAAAAGTAAATTACACATAGGATATGATTCTAAATTCATTTGCCCAAACACCCTGATAGGACCTCTTTCAGGATAGAAATAGTGAGAAACTAAAATCCTGACAGGGCCCATTTCAGATTCCCTTACAATTGCAGCACCCAAAAAAACATGTGAGAATAGGATATTTTTCTACTTTCTTAGGGCAAAGTGCAAAACTTACTGATCCTTAAAGGGCCCCAATCAAAATTTCCTGTCACTTCAGCTTTACAGGAAAGTCCTGATAGGACCCCTTTAAAATAGGCTATTGTTACGCGCTCGCTGCTTTGTCACGCGCGAGCGAGTGGAAGTGAAGGACACAGCAGCTACATGATAGTGGCGACGAGTAGCAAGGGATTTTTTGAAAGACAAGCAATCGATAAACCAATAACCACGTATCTGATACAAAAAAAAGGGGGCCAACATGATAATCCTTTATGCGGCGTATCCTGCTGATCTTAGCTGTATTGAGTTTCTGCGTTTATTTGAAGGAGGAAAATCTGGAACTGTGAGCATCTGCACAGTGAAGAGTGCGACCGGCAGGCTGGACTACTGGAATGGGTGTGCGAGTGAAAGACATTACAAATTATGGCAACATACAGAGTAAAAGCGTGTTAATGATGAATATGAGTTAATTGACTATAACCAAACAAAGACATTAAGAATGCTGTTAAATTAGAGTGAAAATATACATTAAATAATGCGCTCATTAAAAAATAAACAGAGTAATAGTGAAGGTAGATAGATTAATGCTGTAAATAATAGCTTTGATAATAAATAAAAATCAAATTTAGTTCCTTAATTTATTTTTCACCTCCATCCTTCACAAACTCAGATACACTCCTCAGGCATTCAGATTTTTTTAATGATCACCTTCTTTTGGAAATTTTTTGTCCAAAAATAAGAAAGAGTGCGAAATCTGGACAGGTTGTGATGTTGATTGGGATGTTGTGAAATGTGCAACCTTGCTAGAAATCTGGAAAGGGATCCTTTCAGATAGGATCCTTTTCAGAGTCTGCAGCACATGGCTGCCGCAAGGATTGTTCCATCAACCATTGCAACCTTGATGGCAACAAAGCAAATAACTGTTACAGGAAAGGAGTGAGAGGGTTGCTTTCAGACCTGCCTGCTAGAATGTTGCTGGGAACATGGGTGAACAGTTGCACACAGCATTGGCACAAGAGATGTAAGATGCACGTGACAGGATTTAAGTAAAAAAATTATTGATGAACGAGTGACCAAAATATGGGCAAACGAGGAAAAAACACAGCCGAATTCCAATTGAGTAGTTGAGCTGAGATTTTTGAGGAAATTTTAATGAGGTCTTGAGAGCCAATGAGGGTGAAATGAGGTCAGGATGAAGTAGAGCTGGAATGCAAGGGTGGGGGGAAACAGGAAATCCCAGAGAAAATCTACCAGTAACCAGCACTATCGTAAATTCAAATTGAGTTATTAAATGTGAAAAGGAGCACTTGAAATGTGTCACAATAAAGAATGTACCCAATTAACTTGACATATTTCGCTTGTATTATCAAATGTCCAGGCTACTAGCAACATGGCTCACTGAGTGGTGAAACAGTCTAAATTGTAAAAATAATGCAGCTCAAATTCTGGGAAGCAGATTTTATATATATATAAAATCTGCTTCCCAGAATTTGAGTTGCATTATATATATATATATATATATATATATATATATATATAAGACTGATTACTTTAAGTAAATACAACATGTCTAGTAAACCTTGGATATACAAATTGTACAAACTCACCATCAGACTGTGATGAATACCCCTTCACCACAATCCTCGACAGAGAGCTTGAGGAAGCTGACGACAGATTACTGGCTTTGCGACGATGCTTAGCCTGTTGCCGGAGAGCATGCTTGATGACCTTCTTGCTATGAGTATGTGATATTCTTGAGTTCAAGTCTTTCAATGAATCAAATGAGCAGCCAGGCATTGTATCCATTCTATTGCGTACTACAGCCATTCCAATGCATGTAATGCATGATCACCACTGAAAAAAAAGAAAGAAACATACAGCTAACTTAACTCCCTAACAAAAATACACCCAGACTGAACTCATACATTGAAAGGAGCAACCTCATTCTCAAAGTGTTGTGCAGAGATTCAGAAATAGTGTGTACTGGAGAAATAAAAGATCAATATTTTTAAGCGAGGCCAAACAATGGCCTTTCATGCAAGCTTCTCCAATTGTGACCAACCAATGCTGCCTGGAAAAAATTGTAGGTCCAAAAACTATCAAGACTACTGTTTTTTAGTTAGCGATTTTTACATTTATAGCAAAAAATTATGGATCGCTGTTTAAAATCCTACATTTCATGTACTGTTGTACAATGGGCTTATTCCAGGCCACAATTTTAATTGATTCTATCCATTTTAATGGATTTTTTACACTAGGAAAATATATGTTACACTGTGGGTAGCATAGCCTTTCACAACGGAGCGTGTTTATTCGGGGTGCAGGAGCGGTGCACTTTTCTTATCGCCCCGTGTGGAGGCGACGACAAATTAAAACGCCTGTCTCTGAGGCGGGCAGGCCGTGATGTCACAAGGTCACAGGGGTGCTGCCATTTCTCCAGATTGTAGGAACTCCTTCCAGAGCTAAGCGACAAGTAGTAGAATTCTCAAAATATTTATTTAAATCACAGGCGTGCCTTATGCATGTATAAATCTGGGCGGGCAATGGGGATTGTAATTATGCACATAATTTACAACGATGTAATAGGCTACCCATGCTTGTGGGCTATCTAAGCACGATGCATATAACCTGGTTTGGCGCTTATATCTTCCACCCACCCGAGGTTCATAGATGGGGTGACGTCCATAGAGCGCGCATTTTACTGCGCAGCATGCAGGCATGCATCAACACACTGGTGAAAAAATCAAAATGAAAATATAGTTTTTCAAGTTTCAAAACACCATGTTTTACCCTTTCAAAACATTTTCCAGTCCCTAATATGTCCTATTTAATTACAGATCTAATCTATCTGAAAAAGAAAAACATTCACACAAATATTATAAAACATACATACCTTTTGGGAAGAACAATTCCCTGGTAAATGCCTCTTTTGTAGTCATCATTTAAAATATTCAGCCCATGGTACAAATGACTGCCACTGCTGGGGCAATTACCTGAAACAAACAAAAAAACATTTAAACAATTTAAAAACAACACATTACATTCAGTATTTACTGTCACTTTTAAATAAAATAACTATTATAAGCATTCTTGGGATTAATGCATCAGTATTTTTTCGTTTTAAATCAGCATAGGAAAATATATGTCCCACTGCAACAGGGTTGCCAGATAATTCTATAAGTCGCTAACATAACCAAAAGGTGCCAGAAGTGGTCAATTTCCAAGAAATGTTGTAATTACACAATTTTCTTGTCTACAGTGCACAAAAGGAGCTTGTCCAACAGTAACTACAGCCGTCTGTGTCAATATATCCTCATGCACAGTAAAGTTCTTCTGACACACAATGTATTTCACATCAATATTATCAAGATACTTTGCAGAAGGCTCAGGAATGATGTATATTAGGGAGGGGGGAGGAGGTAAAAAATGAATGAAACAATTACCAGGTTTTGCAGAACACAGTGTCCATTATACACATAATTCTAGTGGGCCTACTGCAAAAATAATAGTTTCCCAGCAATTAACTATTCTGTCATGAAACCATGTTGTATTGTGGACATTACATTCTGACAAATATTAAAACACCGACAGATACTGGTTACAGCATAGAGCTACCATACATGTGATCTATGATCATCTTAGACGTGATTACAAAGCCACCAACCAATGTAAGAAAAAATTAGGGGTGGGCCGATACCGATTAACCAGCTGATACCACAACCATTGACATCAGCGGCATCTGAGCATCGTTTACACATTATTATTCACCGATTAGTAGCACTAATTTATATCAACACAATGTTAAATAACCCGGCATGCTACATTTCGTAAAGCATTAATTTACCGCATTCATCTACCATATATATGGTCCGAAACCCAATGTATAATAGGAACAATTGTTTTTTCGATGATTTGTTCACATTGTTTACATTTTACCAGACTTCCTATAAGTTATTCGCCTAAGATTGTGTGCATGAGTTTTATGTTCTATAGTATAATTATGTTTTTACTGCTTAAACTGAATTTGTAGGTTGGAGACAATGAGAAAGCAACCTGTATTCTTATTCTTCCTATATATTTCTGCATTCGTAGGGTGGCTGCAATGAAAACATATCACACATTCTATGGCACTGTTCTCATTGAAAATTTTGATGGGCGTAGTTTTATTTGAAACTGTCTGCTGCAGTTTTGGTTAGCATGTGAAAGGTCTGAACATAAGACTCAGTAAAGAAATAATTGGGAAAAATTGTCGCAAATATATCAGTTGTCATTTTAACCAAAGGATTGAGTATGGCTCGGCCGATGAAGAAATACTAAGCTAAAATATTTAAAAAATTTAAAAAATTTTGCCCAAATTCAAGTAAATATTTAATATTAAATAGATTTAATAAGTTATTTTCAACTACATATTTAGACTGCTTGTTTAAACAAACATGCATGTTGAGGTTATGTACGGTATTTCTCTGATCTACAATGAAAGTCCGCATCAGATTGCCTGAAGTTTTAAAGGTTGACTTTAATGAACTCAGTCTGTACTGAATACTGTATTGCCTGTTAACAGTTTTTCTTTGACTGATAAAGTCACTTAGCCCATTAAATTGCCTATTTTATTTTATATTATTAAAATTAGTGTATGCTATGCTGTAGACACTTAATACAAAGTCCTTAATGTGTTCACAAAACTGAATACTTAAATTTAAGTAATAAAAAGTATTTCCAAATAATGGAAATTGGGAATTATGATTGTACTCATCAAAACTGGTATCGGCATCACTGTAATACTATATACTAAGTATAATACAAATATCACCTGAACAAAAGCACATATTTTATAAGAGTTGCTAGGAAGTAGCCAGTTTGGCAACCCTGCACTGCAATGCAAATATTCATATTTTAAACTGTTACCATTATTTTAATTATTAGATATTTATATTTTTTACAAAAGAAAATAAATTCTTAATAAACCTGTTGTTTATATGGAAGCATTTATTACTTCAATCAATACCTATATAAAATGTCAACATTTACTTTATCACTTTTCCTTCAGAACACACAGCAGTAACATCATGTGATGTCACTACTGCTGCCTTAACTGTCAACACGCCTGTCTTATAATACAATAATTGGAAAAAATTATCTTGTGTTAAGACTTTGGATGGTCATACCCCAACTATACACAATTTGTGATATCTTCACACTCTTGAACCAGAGAGGCACCTCTGTAATGACATGGGAGACTCAGTGCCGGTAGGTATAGGCCTGGTACCTCCTACCCGCCCATGACTCAGGATGCGTCAACTGGCGCCCAACATGGGGTGTAAAAGCTCTATATAGCTCAACCTTGGTAGCTGGAAACTAAACAGACACCCCCCTTTTTTTTCACCCAGCCGCCTCGCAGAGAAGCACTTTGTTTGACTTCGGGGAGTCAAAGGAAACACCCCATGATGCTCAACTTTTCTAAGACCACGTACAGCTCCGAGGAGAGTTTATAGGACCCACAGGTCGAATTAGCGGAAGCTAATCTCGAAGAAACTCAAAACACTTAGTGTCCCATACATACATATGTTGGAACGGGCATAAACGGGCAAAGCGAGTAGGACTTCCTCGATACACATTTTTTCTAGAGGACAAGGACAAATATTTAAAGCCTTTAAAAGCTTTGCCAACAAGGTATTGTAACACAGCCTGTTTAAAACGTAACTCAGTTTTCAATTTCTGGGAACTACCCTCGATCTAGGAAGGCTAGGGTTCGAAACTAACGACCTGCTTCCGTAAGTCTCCTTCCTCAAAACTCTCCTCCCTGCTGTAAAATCGAAGAATGAGCGGCAGCTGGCAGACGAGATACGACACTGCGCCACCACCAGCACCCGACCACAGCGAAAGGTGAGAGACAGAAGGGGGGGGGGGGGGGGGGGAGAAGAGGCAGTTAATCAAGTGACATTGAACACATGCCACCCGGCCAGGTACCGGGCCGCCACAACTACAGCTGGCCGCGCAAGCAAAAGAAGAGGTGCAAGTACAGAACTGCAACCAGAGTCACACAATTGGGGAGTCTACCCCACACCTGAAGGAAAAGTGGTCTCGCTTGAGATGGGTCTACATCGCTTCAGGGGATGGACAATTAACACATTCCACAATGCTGCGCAACGCAACTGTGCATACTACTGGTCAACTTCACCTCATGAGCGAGTTCTGAGAGCCTTGCAGCAAATCTAAAGCGGCGAACATTTATTCTAGCGGCCAGAATTTGATATGCGGTCACCACCCCCTCGACCAGAAATTGTTTTACCCGACGAGCCATGGACCAGCCAACACAGATAAGGAAGTTGAAAGAGTCCACCACAGGATCGCAATACCTCTGTACCCAGTGATGTCACAGCCACCAAACCTTGAGAAGAGGCGGCAAACTTGTCAGCAGAGGCTGCTGACAAGGGCGATAAGAAAAGCATGGCGCTGCCCTACACCCAGAGATAATCTACCCCTTCAGTGGAAGGCTAGCAATCTGTGGACCCCTGTCAGGGCTACGAAGATAAGATTTAGATTAGATAAGGAATCCTGATAACGCTCTTGCCAGAGTTCATCTCCCAGCCGACCGCAAAGGTTGAAGGGCTCTCCTGGGTCTAGACAAGACCTCCAACTCTCCCACACTGAAGAAGGCCAACCTTCCTCTACCAGCAGCCTGCGAAGGCTCATCCATCAGCTTGCAAAAGCTCTCCAGAAGAAACATCATCCAAAATCCTGCACCCCTTACCACAGTCATTCCTTGACTCCCGCGGTAGCAGGCCGTCGCGACGTCCCCTCTGGACAACCACCCCTCCGATAACTAACTCACTGTTAATTGCGATGTTAATCATTATTATTGGTTTTAGATTATAAAAGAACCGAATCCACAGCGTTTTCTCAAGCGTCAATAAAAAACTACGGCATACTATTTGGTAAGGTAGTCATTTACGCATCCTTAATCATTTTAATTAATATCAATTGGGGCTAAACAACAAACCCAACCCTTCTCTGCGGAATAAGTGTGTGGGCCGAACCCATCAGGATCACAGCGCCTGCAAAGACAATGAGATTCCTGGGAGTGTCCGGTACGCCCGTGCTTACCTGCGGTACCATACAACTCTAGTCTTTCTTTTTCTCCCTGTCAGCACCTCAGGAATAACTGAATAAAATACTCCCACAAGGACTGTACTATGGCAGCTACAGGGAAGAGTGAGACTAACCAGTACATTAATGAAAAGAGCCTCAGTTAATGAGAAAGAAACCTTGCAATATATCATCAGTTTGATAAAGTTAATTTTCATAAATTTAATGACTAGAAAGGTAGGAGGACTGCTTAGTAGAAAGTGTCGTCAAGCTCGACGGACCCTACAGAGGGACCTACCTCAGTCTGGTGGAGCATCGCCAATCGACTCCACTTATGACACTGCACCCCATCCCCTTTAACAGAAGTCACTACTGCAGCACCACGTCCAATTTCACCCTATATAGCTTGTGAACACGAATCCGAACTAGATTCTGAACTAGGCATCTGTTTTCAGCCCGTCTAACCCTGCACCGATTGCGAAGCCACCTGCCCCATACCAAGTTAGCAATACTACTACACCACCAAAGATATGTATAATTGGAACGCCAGCTGGGAAGGTAATTAAACTCGCCATACCTCCCAAAGCTAAACCAAAATTCCGGATAGCTTGCTCTCCACATAACTTCATCATAAGCCTACGAAGTCGGCCCCTCTCAAACGTCCCGGAGGTGAACGAGACCCTGAGTAGGAACCATCTGAGGAAAGTCATGCTCATTCACATTCCATCATCATGTCCAACTCCACTCGCGTTGTTTCATTCTTTTGGACAACAGGCGTCCCGTATTTTGGTGACCTTCATGGTGAGCAAGGTCGCACTCCGTAGAGGGGAGTTGTTTTAAACTAAGCTCACCCTGGGGTTTCATTTCTTCCCCTTCAAACACAACCCTTCCACTAGGCGGTATCCCTGGGACCCCAACGTGGGAACAACCCAGGCGCCCTGGCAAAAAAACACCCGTTAGAAACCACTATGCCGCAAAGGGCCCCCTTATAAACACCCGGAGAGAAATCAGCACTCCTAACGATCCACCCCAATGATATGTGCACTTCCAGTGTGGCGCCCCGCCCACATAATGAGGTGGGAGACTCAGTACTGGTAAGGAGTATCAAGGTATAGGCCTGGTACATCTTACCTGCCCATGACACAGGATGAGTCAACTTTTTTCATAATTCCAAAATTTACAGGGATTGTATTTCAAATGATTAATGTTTGCTTGCCACTTTAATTTGTCTATTTAAATTTTTTCTTTAACTAATCTTCTACACTGAGAAAAATGAGAATAATTATATCCACTTCTACTTTTTTCATAAATTATAGAGAGAGATGTTCTTTCATTTTTAGTAATCTAATCAAATTCTTCGTTAACCAAATCAGATAGTTACTTTTACAAACTGATCACTTCATATTAGAGATTTTTTTTGTTAAATACTCACCAATTTGATCATCATCCATATGAAAATGGAACTCCAATCAAAGTAATTAAATGCTATGTACAAAAATGGGACTCCAATCAAAGAAATTAAATGCTGGTTACAAAGACAAATAATCACCCTTATTATAATTACTAATACATGAAAAATTATCACTACCTTTATTATACTCAAAATTTATATTACAGTGGCAAAATAATGCAGGATGGTAATTATCTTCTTCGAAAAAAGGATCATTAGATTTTCCAACACTTATATGAAAATTAGAGAAAATCAAAGCTAATGACTCTAAAAACCGGTTTAGTGAAATTTAATTGATCAAGAGTGAGTAAACTCATTAGCTGTAAAAGAAGTTGACCCTTTTGTTTGATATAAAAGTGAGCAATATACTGAGTATGATTGGAGTTCCAATCCATGTCAGGTACATTAAACCCACCAACTATTGCTATTTGATCAAGATAGGTAGCCAATTTAGAATCCAGAAATTTAAATTACTTTTTTTAACTTCAGCAACAGATAAGTAAAGAGGATGAAATACGTTTCCTAAGAGAATTTTTTTGTTATTGGCATTAGTCAGAAACACAGAGTCAATGTTATCTTTTAGAAAATCATATTTTTGGACAGTATGTAGAAATCTAATACAATTTACCAATGTTAAAATACAGCCACCTCTATTAAGGTTAGACAATTTAAGATCGCGATCTTTGCAAAAAATATAATAATTACCAGGAAAGTAATGAGAATCAATACAATTGCAATAATAATAATCTAAATATATCAGTATCACACTAATAAGTATGCGTCAATGCTCTCCATGTTCTCTGTGCACACTGTGAGGTATGAGCACTGAACACAAAACAAAATGGGTGGCCTACTTTGATAGGTTGATATAAATATGTAAAGGCTGTTCACGATAAAGTGAGCACTTTCTAAATGAACCTTAGAAAAAGTCACTGCTCTTACATGCATATGTTTTAACTGGCGCTTTGAGTGACATGCGCCCAGTTAAGTTGGTAACGCTGGATGGGAAAGGAGTCCTGTATCTTATCGCCAAATAAAAAGTGTTACATAACCATTTCTGTTAACTGCAATTTATTTCTTTAGCTTTCAGTTTTTTTTCTTAACGCATAAAAGTGTAAAAATAGCATATTTGTAAAATATTTACTTTTCTAATAATTTCACAGTTTCATTTGACTGACGCACGAATAAAGTGATAAGCCCCATGGCAATGCTAATTTTACATAAGGCGGAAGAATACACAACGTGCATACAAGTAGACCTTAAGCAGGGCTTTCAAAAGTGCTCATTTTATTGTGAATGGTCTATAAACTCCCATTATGCAATACTTTTCTCACATCTGGATATCAGATACACACACAATTAGCCGAGATACAGCCAACTAAGCTCTCCAACAATCGGAGGTCAGGTAGATTTCTGATCAACCCGAAGCTGTCTGATACTGTGTTTTTTTGTGTCCAATACCAGTGTTGTCTGACACCAATAATATTGGTGCATGTGCAAACACCCTTAAAGTTACTGGAACCTGTACAACTTGACCTGAACAGGGTAAATTAATAAGTATAAATAATGATCCTGGAAAAAAAATTGCCATCTAACTAACTTCAAACATTAGCAACCATGCTTAAAAAGTAAGATTAGTAATTAACAGAACAAAATAAAAGGAAAATGCAAGTTATCCAAGCCCTTCCTGAGCACCCAAAAAATGCACATTCTGCTCCCAACATAAACAAAGCCAAATTTCAACTGATTGCCTGGGTATAACACTGGATTGCAGTGGTATCAAGCGGGAAATAAAAAATACAAATGACCACAAGTTTCTTGGTTAGCTGTAACACGTTAAGGGATTAATTATCAAAACCACATAATTGTATTCCCCACCTACAGACAAAATCATTCGACAAAACATTACGAATTTTTTTAAATTTCATATACAGATATACTGAAAACTGTTCATGTTTCTTACCAACATAGTTTTCACATGTACTCTACCCTTGAAAGTATTTCTTACTAACGTGTTTCAATTTTAAGAAAGCCCTCTGGCATCACGACTGCACTGACATGGTTTACAGATCATTTATTTCTGGAAAATAGTGTAGCAAAAATGAAGACTGCGTTTAACTTAGAAGAGGACTACTGTATTTAAGTCATGTGTGGCAGCAAACAGTGCTGAATTGCCAGGTATACAGAATTTCAGTGTGTATAGGCAGCACATTATTACAAAAAAAAAATGACTACAAAAAGTGGGGTGCAGCTTATATACGAGATATTAGAATAAAATTTTTTTGACAGTTTTCTCCCCAAAACATGTTTAAATTCGTCAACATACAGTACATTTTAATGTTTTAACTCTTAAAGGCAGGAAGTTAAGGAAGGGAGAAAACAAAACCTTGTGCAGTCATTTATTCAATCGTGTTCATGAACAAAATAACCTTCGCCCCACACATATAAAATCTAAACATGTTGGAGCTCGCCCATAGATATTGCACATGAGAAAATAATTTCTCGTCTGTACAAGAGAAAGATATCTTACATAGGTTGCACAACTGCCGTGGCTCTCTAAGTGCATATTGATAACATGCCATTTTGTGTTACATGTTGCTGTGGTTTTGCTTTCTCAAGTCACGTTACCACCTGTGGAATAGTAATTACATGACGTATATTTGTAAACATTGCAAAACAATAAAATTGTGACAACATATTTACAGGAATACAAAAATTCAATGCTGCCTATACTTGAAATATTAATTATCCCTAATTTTTGATCAAAAACTTCTGGTGCGGCCTATACACACCAAAATACTGTATATATTGTGCCCATAAAAGTTGTAAAAATTCACATACATAAAGGTAAGGATCATATTTGAACAAAGATTTATATATAATACAGAACACTATTACAAATAAAAAATTCACATGTATGGGTTTTAATTTTTTTTTTTTTCTATCACATATGTTCAACTTCCGAGACAGCTTGGATTTTTGTAAACATCTTTAAGAATGGCTTGAATAACTATTATAGAAAGAAAACATTCCACACAAAGACTAAACTACTATTATATTTGGTTTGACTATTCTGCTCAACTCATCAAATTATCATTTTGGTCATATCTATTGATCTTAATCAACCTGATCATAACTGAAAATTAATGTTTCCTCTCTTCCAATCTTCTACTATGTTAGGGAACAAGTTGAAAAAAAAAAAAAAAAATTATTTTTAATCTTCACGTGGTTCAATAATGTTAAATACAAATTGTTATAGGCTGTTCACTGTATTTAACTAAAGCACTTTCGAAATAAACATTTGACAAATGTCACTTGCATATAATTTAATGGGCACATTGAGTAGCATGTACCCAGTAAAGTCAGGACATGGTCTCCCTAGATGAATCCTGCTTCAGCTAGCAACACCACAATGGTCGCATCCATGTCTGGCAGCAACACGAAGTACACCTGGCCAAGTCCTGCAATATGTAATGTCACAAAGGCCAAAAACCTGGAGTTATGGATTCCAGTCCTAATTGCTGGACAGCAACCATTACACCGTTGACGTGTGGGAGACTATTGTTGATCCTTATCTTTAGGACCAAACTGAAGCTATGTAACAACAGGACAATACGTGACTACATGTAGCACACATTGTCTGATGGTTCCTAGATGGCCACCATGTCACAGTGTTTCCTTGACCTGCACCTATTCCCGATTTCTTAGACATCAAAAACGAGGGTCCAAGGTTGAATGAGGACCTGCCACAGGGCATCTACGACCACAACGGATTAACTTAGATAATACAACAAAGCAGCAAGGGTAGAGATACCCCGGTATGACAGTAGTTTCACTTGACCAACAAATGAATAAAGTGATCACGCCCACTGTAATGTAAATTTTACATATGGTGGAATAATACGCAATGTGCATACTAGTAAAATCTTATGTAGACCTTTCAAGAGTGCTTCGTTATCAATGAACAGCCTATAGTCATGATTTCACAAATAAAAGTAGGTATGTGTTTTGATTAAATTTGATTTAATTTTGTGTTTTAACTTACATGTTAAGGTTAGATGGTGTATTAACTTACATTTCGGTGTTATTTTGGTAAATTCACTATTCACAATTGTTTCTAAGAATAAGGGTGGAGGGAACTGGAGCAGCCGAGAAACCCTCCATGTCACTGCAGAACCCACCAAACTCCCCATGAGAGCCCCTGGCTGAAAACTTTCCACCAACCAGGGCTTGGGATTGAAACAGGGTCTCAAGCTGTGAGAGGCCAGAGCCTAAACCATTGGGCCGACCACAGGTCCTTCTGGAACAGTGATAACACATTATAGACCTAAATTTCTTCAAAACAGCCCAAAAACAAATTTTATTCTAGTTTGATTCAATGCACAACATTATTATATGAATGAAGTAATTTCTGAAAATTTTCTTCCACCTGCATGCAGTTATTTTGCATGTTTAATTCCTTGAAACCCATGTGACTCTTGTCCACTCACCACTTGCATCATAACCTGTACGTACAAGGTGCAGTCTTTCCGTCAGCGACTCGGCTGAACATGACTATTCTACGACCCTACATTTTTATAGCATACTAATAAAAATAAAAGTAAGATGTATGTCTGAAGATAACTCTGGAGTTTCGGCATAAGAAATTTTGCAGCTACTAATTTTCTGAAAACACCTATTTTAGCAAATTTTCATTACTAAAAAAATAATTGTTAGAGTTGAAAATGAGAACATGGAACTTGACTTTCAACACAGAATGGTATTTTTTATACTTTTTGTGTTTGTAGACACTACTACAAAATATGCAACCAAACACCTGCAGCATACTTTGTGCACCAGTCAGGTTTATTTCAGTACCTACAATGTAACTGGACATAAATGAATGAGTTCTCAGGAATGAAGACATTCTTGAAAATAATTTTATACCCCAAAACTTAGGTTTATTTGGTAACTACTGTGACTAGTACAAGACATGCATTAAGTTCTGAAATACTAACACTTAATAAACCAATTTTTTAAATAACAATATTCATAATATTTTAAGTTGGGAGCACAAATCTTTATCACAGACTAGTAAAGTTTGTAGCACTTTACAAGGCTGGTATATTACTTAGTTTGCTATAAGCTAATAGGTTTTGTACGATTCTACTT
Source organism: Dryococelus australis (assembly GCA_029891345.1). NCBI lineage: Eukaryota > Metazoa > Arthropoda > Insecta > Phasmatodea > Phasmatidae > Dryococelus > Dryococelus australis. The sequence goes on from CM057000.1 coordinate 44,660,623, forward strand.
ATTTTGCTACATGCAAGTTGAAACTGACGTTTAGTTTTCTCCCTGGATTCTACAACTCGGGAACCTTACACTGTTTCCGCTATCTGATTTGAATACGGTTGGTAACCTCAAGGAAATACTAAATCACAAATAAAATACAATAAAAGCCAGCTGGGTCTGGGTACCTCCCACATATAGGATAGTCACATCTTAGTTCTCTTGAGTTTAACTGTGGTGACAGGAGGAGAGAAAATCCGTAAAGTAAGTTGAATTTGGAAGGACTTGCAATACGAGGCTTTGGTTTTCCTTACAGTTAGGGCTGTCAAGGTCTGTGAAACCAGCTTCATGTGTAACAAATGGGGCCTAAATGGAAATGTCCGGTTTGCTATCTATCCTGCCTCTGTAGAGCGTAGCACGAGTTGGGATACAATCGAGTAGAAAGTCGGGATGATTTAGAACCACCTTAGGATGCTTATGTCCTTGGGGTGATAAACACAAATGGATTCTTGCCCAAAGAGGTATTTAGAATGCAAGTCGACTGTGAAGTATTCACAGAGGACTGAGTTCAAGCGGTGGCAAGTGGGGTGTCTGCGGCTACCTCTACAAGGGGCGTGTCCAAAACCTCTATATTATGCCACAGCCAATCTAGTCCTAAGAAAATGTCTTCATGCTGCGCAATAGCTTGGACCAGGGGTTATACACTTAGTGAGGGCCTAAAATGAGGTCCAAATAAATGAACAGGTTCTTGCTCAATTAAGGGGTTTCACAAGTAATATGGGTACACTCTGCTGAGGAAAATAATAAGTTCTTTTAATGAGGCTCTTAATGGCTTTCTCCTTAGTTTACTCAAACTGCCTTTAGAGGCGTAAGGCATTTAGCTGACATTGAACAAAAGTAATGCAGTGAAGCACCTCCAAACTCAGGGCAGTACCTGTGTCCTCTAGTCCAGTCTTTGCAAGCTGGAACTTAGGGTGGTAGGTGTTGTAAGAAACCTGGCGATTCGGAGGCATAACTTGCTGGAGGATAATCAGCTCGAAATGTGTGATTCAAGCTGGGGCAAGTTTGAACACTTGACCAAAACTGTACCTCATGATAAGTTGGAGAAAGAGAAACAGGCATTTATTCTCTACTATAATCAGTGTACTTCCAGGGAACAGTATGTTCAACTTCTAGATCTCACTGTCCGGCCTTTGCAAGCTGGGACCGACCAGGAGTGCGATAGATTTCCGAATCAATGGGTGAGTGACCATTCTAAGAGTTTGATCAGGCTGGAGCACTTAAGATTCTCGCCCGGCCTTAACCAAGCCGGGAGTAGAACCAAGTACCCGGACTGTCCGCAGCTTTTAGAAGGTACAGAGTTGCTAAGGAGTGTTTTTGGGGTCTACCGACAATCTACCCGTAGGCAGAACGCTATATAGCTTATTAATATGTGCATATCTGCTGTTAAGGTGGTCTCTCACAAATACCAGTTAATGCCATTTGAATTTTCAAAATACATTTAACACAAAAACAGGATGAAAACAAAAGGGTTACACTACAAAAAACAAGACTTGCAAATTCCAATTATAATATGTAACTAATATTACATGATAGGAACATAAAATGATGCGTAGCTCTCCTAATAAAAATCTCACTATTGTTAACGTTTTGAAATTTATAGTAAGCAAAGGCGACCTACGGAAAAAGTACATTTACAATATGCAAATATTATTTAAGCAAAAATTGGTGCTAATCATGGGGACGTGTTCAGAATGAACCACAATTAGTGTTAGGTAATTATTTAACTATGGGGGGTCCAGAAGGGACATCTACGTGATATGCACGGAAGGTATGGGTTACGGGGGGACGTTCTTTAATTCCCTGGAGCTGATTGATAGTCGCAGTGGCTCTGTAGTTATTGGCTCGCTGGATTGCTTCCTGCAGTAGTTGAACTCTAAACTTAGAGCCTATTGGTTTCTCTCTGTTGGTATAACCTCTGGTCTTTGCAGACTGAGAGGAAAAGAGGTTTTACCAATTACCCATGGAGATTTTCCACTAGACCGTGGTTACGCTTCTGCGATGGCCTAGTGGTCAGAAGCAGAGCTCCGGTCTTCACTGGCTGGAAGTCCGGGCTGCCACATACCCCTTCCTTTGCCTTCAGCCTTATGCAAGCTAGAGGGCTGACTAACTGTCCTGAGCCCTGGAAGGGCACTTCCTTATTTACTGAAAATCTCAGTTTGGTGGCTTTCAGAGGGGTGCAGGGTTGGATAGCCTCTCTCAGAGTATGATGAAATTTCGAATACTAGGCCATGGTGGCATTTTCTATAGTCTGTGGTGGAGGCGTTGACAGTTCTATGCCTCAGCATAAGGCTCTGGAGGCTGTGACGTTTCACAGGCAGGGGTGTTGCTCCACTGTAGCAACTCGTGTAACTTGGTGATCGTCTGGCAGGCTGTCGATGGCTCGTTGAACAGTACATTCCCACGTTGGGGATAAGGACGACCACATGACGTCCTGCTTCGAGTGAACAACACAATTAATTTATTAACCATGTATCTGTAGTTGTGATGCTTGACCAAGCAATTGATTATTGCACTATTTAAAGAATAAATATTGCCCAAATAAGCGCTAATGCTACAAGATGGGGTGGGGTGAAGTCGTAGAGCGCGCATGCCCAATGCGCAAGAATGCATCATGTGTCAAAACAATTGAAAATTTAATTTAAAAAAAAAATTATACAATTTTTGTGTTACGTTTTATTATTAATTTGTGCACATCCTAAGATTATGTCTTAATACAGACCAAGGTAATTTTTATTTCAGACATGTTCAATGCACTTTTATAACATAGGTTCCTGTTTAAATGTATGAAGTTGGGATTTTGCAGTGCACTGAAAGTTTAAAGAGAGCAGGAACGCTGAATAGAGCAGGTTTACAACTATTTGATACCTCAAAATAGGAGTTCAGAAAATGAAACATGTCATGCCATCTCAGCATTTGTCTGGAATGATGTTCAGAAAACATGGAAAAATATAACAGGATAACCAGACCAGAGATAGAACCCAGGTTCTCCCAACTAATAGTCCAATGAGTTACCACTATTCCATCTAGTAAGTTTTCTTGTATAGACTGAACTATATGACACAAATGTATGGTACACATGTTAATATCTTTCTAACGACAGCTGAAATACACAATAACCAAAAACCACATATACAACTTCATGCCCCAGTAAAATGAAAACACAACTCGTGACACCCTGAGGCTGATGTAGGAAAGTCACCATGTCCGAAGAGCTTTGGTGGGAGCTAGGTCAGGCATACCCGGTGGCGGGGAGTTCTGGGAAATGTTTCAGTATGAGATACTGGAGTGTGTCCAGTGTAAAGTACTAGCCTGGTAGCTTTGCAGAAGGGCACGAAATAAGGTTCCGTGAGAATGACTTTTCATTTCGGCAGATTTATTCTGGGTGGTATATTTGGGCAACGCGTAACCTGTGGAGGATGTTTAACCTGTGTCAACTCCTGCTGGAGTGAGCTTGAACTGTGTAGGTTAGAGTGCAGGGGCTTGTAGGTGTTGTTGGTCGCAAGTGTAGGTACCGCTGGCTAAAATCCCTTAGAGTGAAGTTGGCTATCCTGAAGGACTTATCGAGTTAACTTAAGTTGGCTGCAATCACGGGGTAAGTTTCCACCTTACAGCAAGTGGGCACTTCAAAGAGGTCCTTGGGAATCTTGGGTATAGACAGTGTCTACAGGTGAAGCAATACCTGGGCTTGTCCCCTTGGTGAGAGATGCGCAAGTGCAGCCAGGAATGGTAGATTGTTTTTAAAAATTGAATTCAGTAATTAATCTTCAATTGTATGAGCGACAGGTTCTGTATGCGGTTGCATTATTTTGAGTTCCCGACAATTTACAACCAGTCTTTGGACAGGCTAGGGAGGAAAATTGGGAAGTGACCCAGATTATTTAGGCATGTCTGAAAGAGTGTTCAAGTGACCTGGAGATTACCAAATTTCGTTTGAAATTATTGGAATATAGGCAGGCACCCGATCAGACCATGCAGGAGTTTGTGAAGCATATTTTGGGAATAGTGCAGGCGGTAGGGTATCCTTGTGAAGAAAACCATTTTACGCAAATTATTTTTTAAAATCTCCACCCGCGGTATAGTCATTATTTTTGTTTTGCTAGCAAACCTGTAACTCTGAATGAATTGCTACAGTTGGTGACTGAAGGTGAGAGGACCTTTAAAGATTGTATAGTAGATGTGGTACCCGAGACTAAGTCTCTGGATACGGAAAAGAGTGGAAGTAAGTAACTAGATTTTGTGTTATTTGCTGATTAAACAACCATTTTGCTAAGGATTGCTTTCGGAAACAGGAAGCGTTAGCTCTGATACCTCAAGGTGAAGCAGTTAGAAATCAGAATGTACAAAAATGATTGTGGTATTCTCAGACTCAACATGTGCAGGGACAACAGAGGAAATTTCAGGCAGGGAAGTTAAATCCCAGGAAAGATGAGTGATTTAAGGAGTATACCTGTTTCAGTTGCCATCAGAAAGAGCACATTAAAAGCAATTGTCCAATAGGTAAATGTAAAGTTATAGGAGAGTCGGCAGTACAGGTGATGTTTGAGCGCCAGCATGGGTTACTGTACATCCCAGTAGCAATAACAGGGCAGGTTGTGGTTGCTGCACTATTGGATTCAGGAGCATCGTGCTTACTGATTGATCAAGATTTTTGTAATTTCTTGCTTACATCACTACCCAAAGGGTTCATTAGGGTATGTAAGAGGGAAGAAATAGAGGTTTTCCATGGCAAATGGTGGTATGATTACCTCAACATGGCATAGCGATTTAAGATTAAGATCTCGTAATTCTCCTGGATATTTACCTTTAGGATTTTGTCTCATCTTTCGCATGACATTCTTGGAAGTAATGCCAAAAAGGTTTCATCACACTATTGATTTGTCAATAAAAACAGTTCAATCAGGGGAAAATAACCATGGGAAAAGTTTACAGTTATTGTGCCAGGAATTTAATGATGTCATAACCAGTAAATTGGGGCACTATAGTAAACAACCCATAATTTTGAGATTAAAGAATCACGAGCCTGTGTCATCAGCACCTTATCGAGTAGCACCCCCTAAATTAAGGATTTTCAGGAAAATCATCCAAGAATTACAGCAGGATGATGTCATTGAGCCTTCACAAAGTAATTTCTCTGGCCCAGCATTTTAGATTAAGAAAACACCTGGGGATTATCGCATTATACGCAATTATAGGAAGGTAAATATACAAATTTTTGTGGATCCTTATCCATTGCCCACAATAGACAGTGTTTTTCAGCATGTGGGGAAGACTCAGTACTTCTAATTTTTAAAAATCAAAATTCAACCTTTTTACATGTAGATCTGCATCCAGACTCTCTAGGAGTTTTGGCATTTGTCACCCCGTGGGGGCAGTTTCAATGGAAGAGACTTCCGATGGGTGTGAATTGTGGCCCGCAGGCAATGTCGAGTGTTTTTCCAGGTTTTGGGAAAATATCAGTATAATTTTCTGTTCACTTACATTGATGATGTTTGTGTGTACAGTAATTCTTTTGAGGAGAATTTAGAACATCTGAGGTTGTTTTTAATAGCTGTAAGGGAGGCTGGGTTGACAGTGATGTGGGCGAAAACATACGTGATACCTTGGGTTTGTTATTTCAGAAGGGATGTTATTGATGGACCCTGAGAAGATTGGTCCTGTTGAAAATATTCCCGCCCCTAAGAACCTGCGTGGTGTTCGCCGATTTTACTGAAAGTTCATACCAAATTTTGCCGAGATAGCCGAGCCTCTAGATGCCTTAAAGAGGAAAGGGGCGGAGTTTGTTTGGGGAGATGCTCAGAAGCATGCTTTTTGTGTGCTGAAAGAAAAAATTGCTACTCCTCTTGTTCTCCAACTACCACGTTTCGATAAGCGGCTCATTTTGCAAGTGGACGCTAGCTCCAAGGCATTGGGAGCTGTCCTGTGTCAAGAGGTAGAAGGGAATTTAGTGTCTATTTCTTACGCTAGTCGACTCCTTAGTCCAGCTGAGCAGAGGTACTCAGTCTATGAAAAGGACGTGCTGGCTGCCATATATGGCATGGAGAATTATAAAGATTATCTGGAAGGTGCTGAGTTCACCTTGCACACAGATAATCAGGCGCTCAGCTGGTTTTTATCAACAAATAAACCAGTGGGATGTCTGGCTTGTTGGCTAGCGCGACTCATGTTTTTCAAATTTACTGTGCAGCATATAAAGGGAGTAGACAATGTGATAGCCGATGCGCTATCTAGGATGTTCGACTCAGATGAATTTTGTATGGAACCACCAGATTCTGTGAATATTGTTTCTCCTGTTTTGCCTTTTGCAAATAGGTCTAGTGTTTTTTGCCAAACTGACAGTGCCTGTAATAGTGTTTCTGATGCTTTGAAGGGTTCTAGTATTATATCTACTAGTGTTGTTGATAATGCTTCTCCTAGTGTTCATGGAGATTTTCCTGTAAGTAAAAAGTACCTTGTGTAGCTACACTTGGGAATACCAGTGTTGAAAGTAAAGCAGGCCTTTTGTTGTCCACCAATAATGGTAATGTGAATTTGGATGTTCCTGAGGGAGAACAAGTTGGTACTCTCCAAAATTTCCCTCAGGCGTACCTTAGTTTGCAACATCATCAGGGAATTGACGTTGAGTGTAAGCAGATTGAGGGGGATATTGATTCTGGTAGGTGGTCTCTTTGAAGTTCGGAAAGGGCTGATAGGTTTGGTGGATGCTAAAACAGAGAAATTTAGTGTATTTGTTCCTTCAGATTTGCGGGGACAAATTATTCAATATTATTATAATACCTTTTTCGGGGCATACCTTGGAAAGGATAAAACGGTATCCAGGATAACGGAAATGTTTTACTGGCCCAGAATGATAGGCGAGATTGAAGATCTGGTAAAGATATGTCTTGATTGTCAGAGGGCGAAGCCCTGTAATGTCAAGAATATTAGCCCATATAGTTTAAAGGTTGCTCATTCCCCTGGGAGTGATTATACCTGGATGTTTGGTCCTTTGCCACGCACTACTTCTGGTTTTACCTCTATACTGGTCGCTTTTGACAGTTTTAGTAAATTTGCATTTTTCTTTTCTTTACGCACAATGAAGTAGGTAGAAATTTGTAGAATTTTGAATCAACGCCTTTTCCCAGTATTTGGATCTCCTATGAATATTGTAACAGATAATGCCACCTACTTTGTGTTGGTGGAAGTGAAGAAATTAGCCTTTGCTTGGGGCATAAAGTTTGTACAGAACACCCCTTATTATCCACAAGCCAACCTGATGGAAAGGTACAACCAGAATTTGAAGGTAACTCTGAGAGCTTTTCAAATCAGGACACAAAAGGAATGGGATTTGGTTTTGTATCAACTCTCGCTTGTACAACATTGTCGTAAGTAATGTGACCCATAAGGTTCCTTCGGAGGTGTTTTTTGGATGAAAGTTATTTCAGCCCCTTATTCATGCACTGGGTTTACACAGCTTTCGCTGGGATGTTGGAAAAAAGATGTCTTTAGAGGAAATATGGGCAGATGTCACTCAAAGCCTTCAGAAATACCATCGGAAGTTGGCAGCACAGAAGGGGTTTTCTAGCGCTACGGTGACTTTTAAAGTAAAAGATAAGGTCATGGTAGAAACACATTTTCTTAGCAATAAGGCCACACAGTTCAGCACTAAGCTCGGTCCTAAGTACCAGGGACCGTTTAGGATTCTCATGTTCTTGATCCCCATTACTGTAGTATTGGAGGATGTGTCACTGAAAGGGGTTGTGATTAAATGTCATGTGACACAATGATGTGGTGTAAATGAGCCGTCTTTTATTGTGGTCATATCATGTTTTTTGACATTTAGAGTGTAATTTAAAGTGTAATCTGGATCATCTTGTTTTAATTTTATTGTAGTACGAGGTGGGCTCCCTCAGGGGCGTTGCTGACCACATTTCATGCTCATTTTGTTTTTATTCCATGGTTATTTTTAATTATAAGAGGGTTTTGTATTTTGTATTATTGGTCTTGTAACAGATATTATTGTAGTTGTAATGTAGTGTGATTCTGAAAAATTTTTGCTGAGTGCCCAACATGGCAATCATAACGTAACAATAGGGATTCCCTTGCCCCCTTTGAGGTCTGTGTGACCTAATACCCGCATCACTCCAGGTAGGTGTCTCATCACAAGACAGAGAACTTTGAATTCTTGTCCTCCATACCTTCAACGATTCGCCACTCTTTACTTCCTGATATTCGCAATGATGACAAAATGGCCCGTACGGCCTCCTAGAAAGTGCATCTGCATTGCTGTGAAGGCATGCAGATCTATGCTTCAAAGTCATATTTTTGAAGATTCTGCAGTGGAACCTTCCCTCCAACAATCACCGACCTTTTGCCCCTTAAGATCAGTGTTTACAAGTTTTCCGAATGAGATATATTCTCACCTGCCTCTTATCCCGCTGCTACTGTGGGCAGTAGGCTCTCAGGTACCCCGGCTGTCTACATGACCAACACACTGCCCGTTTATGTGGGGGGGGGGGGGGGCGACTAGGTTCTGTAGCATGGACCCTGGATGCAATATCCCTTATGACCGTCCGCATCTCCTTCAGTGTGTCGTCTTCGTTCAGTGTCGGGGTGCGGTTCCTATCTTGCTGACTCCACCTCCAAAATGCTTGGGCCAGGGCGCCCTGCATGTTGTGGGGTGTAGTCAGACCTACTACTTGCCGTACCTCTGCATCAGCGATGGCATCAATTAAAAAGCAGACTGCAATGACATCACACTCCACCTCAGGGTACCCTTCCAGAGATAGGGGGGAGAGCAGCGCAATATCTTGCCATAACTCCTGCCGTGGCTCCCCTGGTCACTGGGTGCGGCTTCGCAGCTGTGCATGATGGGCATGTCACAGGTACCGGTCGCCGAAACGAAGCTACAAGGCCGACACCAGTGAGGGGTACTCCAGTCGATGTCACTCTGGCAGAGATTGTAGTATGCTTAATGCGGGTCCTCTCAGTACAGCAGCGAGGTAGTAGGCCTGCTGTTCGATTGTCCAGCCATTTAGAGTAGCAACTATTTCAAACTGCTGTTGGTACTCCCGCCAAGAAGTCTGGCCATCATAAGGAGCAGGCTTAGTTGAGACTCCCTTGCCCATTGCCAGCTGCGTGACACCAATACTGTTGAGCTGCTTGCTATCCTCCAAGGTCACTGTTGATGACGTCTTGCACTGCCTCTTCACTTTTCTCGGCTGACGATAAAGTGGCTGTAGAGCTCTGCTACTGAAGGAACTCTTGTCATTCCTTCTTCATCACACTCATTTCATTCTTGATGCTGTCCATCCTTCCACTCACACTGTCAATTCTTTCATTCACACAGTCAATTCTCGTGCTCACTAACTCACTAGAATACCTTCTATTTTTCTGTCTACATTATATTAACACAGTCAATTTTCCTGTCAACATTCTGGTTAAAGTCAATTTTACTGTCTACATTCTAATTAACACAGTTTATTTTGCTATTTACACCCTCGTTTATAGTTACATTTATTGAACTAATTTGGGTATTTACAATGTCATGTACACTCTCTTTCATACTACTAATCTGGGTATTTAAAGTTTCACTTTCTCTAATTTGGTAATTTGCATCTTCCCTTAAGCTATTTGCATTTGTGCTCACTTAGCTACTTAGTCTTTAAATCAATGTTCGCAGTACTTCCAGTTCCGCAGACATTTTCCTTGTTAACATTCACTGTGTCAGTTGTACAAAAACAGTCTTAATTACTTTCACACACAACTATAAATAAATTAATTAATTTGTTTTAAAACACTAACTACTTGCCTATAGTCTGACTTTATTTACAATTGATTAATTAATAATTGCCTCTATCCCACTTATGTAACCAGTGTTATGCCTGAGGGACACATCTGAGTTTGTGAGGGATGGAGTTCTTAAGTCTGTTTTAATAATTTATAATGCCTTTCACTCGCGCATTTGGTGCAATAGTTCAGCCTGTCAGTCAGTATTTGACACTGCAGTTTCCACCTTCCCTTCTTCACTGCTGGTCAAGCAGCTTGCTGTTACTTTGCTCGGAACTCGGCCATCCATTCATTAACCAGCTCCACTCCACTTTAAACTCCCGGACTGGAGACCCGCCGCTATTTTTATAGTCTCTGTGCCACCATCTGGAACGTTCAATGCACCCCGAGACGCACTGAGAGTATGAGGTCAATAATCCAGAGTATTCTTCAGATATTGGCAGAAAACAAAACAACCAAGAGTAAGCAATGCACATCTCTAATTCAATACCCGTCATTGCCTCCCTCCGCCACCTTCGCTATAACTATCACATTACAACTCTTTTTCAACTATGCTTGCCCATGCGGAAGGATAAGACGTGAGCACGCAACAGTATACAGTACTGTCGAAGTACAGTTTTACTACAACAGAATCTGCAGTTACACGAACATGTTTCATAGTATGCAGAGCGATGTTTACTTTTGTGGAATTACTCAATTCAACCCCACAAATATTAAATATGTGAATGACGAATGGAGAATGCAAGTTCAGAAGATTTAGGGGTTGTACACCTACACTATGCGGAAGACTTTCCCACAAAATTTACAATTTTGGTACCATGCAACCTTGTCCCGGCTTTTGTTTGATTATCTGTTTGATAAAAATGTTTTCCCGTATATGAAATGCAGTTCATGTATGCTAAGCATACTCAAACTGCACAGCACAGATATTTTTGTCACCAGTCTGTTACAGTAAGTGCCTGATTGAGACACAGTCTCATTGCCTGCCAATTTTTTGCCAGCACACCACCCAATTCTACCGTCTGCACCTTCTACCATCACCGCCTACCAGCGATGTGTGTCCGGTGTACTACGTGTTGTGAAGCAAAAGTGTTTCACTGTGTTATTACACTACAGTAAAATTCAGTTAAGAAGTTTTTGAAGGGACTGAAATATAAGACATATTATCCAGGAGAACTTCTTAAAATGATCAAATTACACATGTGCATGTAAACAAGGTGCAAAATTATTCAACTTATTGAGCAGAATAACTTCTTAAGTGGGAACTTCGTAACAGGGTTTCACTCTATATGGACTTATGAATACTTAAAAACTGAACGTTTATTCCCTACCTTGTGCTTAAATCGACGTGTGCCTACAGCGTACGTAAACAACGTGTGCTGTTCAGGTGACACAGACGACTCCCGATAGCGCAGCCGCCCGACACGGAAGTTCAATCATGACTAAATGGCAGCTATGTGCTGCTGAGGCGTGGTTGCTGACGCTGCCAGTTGCAAGCGCCAGGAGTATCGGGCGCTTGCTTTTAGCGGTCGAGCAGAGTTTGAAAACTATATAGGGAGCGCCACAAGTACTGGAATTGCAGCATTCTACCAGAATATTCTGTATTAATAAAGATTACTCTCATTTAGTAATTTATTAAAAGTGGTACTAGTTTAGCCGGAAATTAATTGTGATACGATGACCGGCTACAAAAATAAAATTTAGGTGGGGTGTTTTCCCCTATGGTATTTTTCCCGAACAAATAGACCCCTCGGTCGACTGGCTTTTAGAGAGACTCGGCCGTTGGGGGTGTGACCAGAGCTACAGAACGAGATAAGTAACAGTTCATCAGAATTAGGGCCCTTTTGGCCAAAAATCAGTCAATATGGGTTTAAAAATCCAGATTAATGTAGAATGTTTGTTGATCACTGGAATTTAAACAAATATTGAAATTTTGGACGATTTTCAAAGAATAATGTTTCTTGGAAATTTAAATTTCAAAATATTGCTCCTCGCAAAAATGTTGGTGCAGGAAGTAAAATTTTGAGTAAATGTCAAAATATTGTTTCACCATGATTTGAGACAACTAATGCCTCATGTTGTAAAGAGTAGCCTTACCAGCGGTTACCCAAATCATTTAAAAAATTTTATCGCTTAGTTTGATACCAGATTATCTTTGGAAATTTGTCAATGTTACTGTTTGATTTCTTTTAGGCTCACTAACTTCAGTATGCATCAAGTATAACATTTATATTTATTTTACTAGTTAAATAAGTTGAAGTGAGACAAATTATTATGTGTAAAATTCTACATAATTAATTTATGAATGTTGATCAAAGTATAATTATATTCAGCTTACTCTAGGACAGTCATGAACTTACATATAAAAATTTTCCTTCATAATAAATAGCTCTGCGAGGTTGTGCAGTAACATTATGCAAATCTGTGATATACAGACAAAGAAGAGTATTATTTTGTCCTAGTGAAATTGTTTGTTAGGAACACACGAACAATGTGTCAGAAACTGGTTGTTAAAAGAGAATTTCCAGCAAGAGAACTTGCGAACATTTAGTAGAGGGAGAGTCCCAAGAAAGTAATGGGACGAGAGAGTCGGACGATGAGATAGCTCCGACAGGATAGCCTGCAATCACCAAGGAATGTGACGAGATGCCAGCCCTGTCTTGCAGAGGCATGGTACCAGCATCGTCTACATTTGTATGCAGAGTTTGGAGAGGACTACGACATAAACTAGGACTTCTCAACTCCGATGTCTTCAGGATGCCAGCAGCCATCTCCACTGATGTATCGTTTCAAGTAAGATCAGCTGTTTCCAGTCTAGTCCTGCTGTCAAATTAACTTGTCGAGGCCTACTCCCCCAAGATAATAAAAATTAAAATCATATACTTGAATATTTTGATTTGAGTATTCTCGGACACTTGCAATAAAATTAAAATCCTCATAACTCTTACACAACTTGAAATCATTTGAGATAATTTTCAAGATTTTTCCTGGACAGTTTGCCACAAGACCAGAAGCCTAAGTATAGTAATCTCAAAGTGCTCCCGACTGAAAGTTATCAGAGGTTTTCAAAATTGGAACATTTTAAATAAAAGGATTGTTCTAAATTATAATGCTTAATCACATTATGATGTCTCCACTACTGTGTCAGTCATGTAATATTTGTGAACAAATTTAATAATTTCACTAGTAAATTCAAATTTAGATGCACTATATTTCTGACAGCAGTGATTTGTAAATCGTTTAGAGTAATCTTTGATGTGAAAGGGTATTGTTTTGTCATGTTTAGTGTTATTATGTATTGAATTTTTTTTTCATAATAAACTTATCTTAATGAATTCCTATTTCATCGTGATCATGATTTTTTAATGTTTCTGGTATTGCTGAATACACTGAAACCATTATTTGAGTGTGTCATATCAGTGCTATAATGAGTTGCTCCAATTTTAACAATTGAATAATTATTTTCAGAATGTTCAAGTAACACAGATATTGATTACGATTGTCTTATACTATGTTATACGTGTGGTTTCATAGTCAGAACATTCATCCTTCTATTTTTCAAAGGCACACAACTAATAACATAATATTATATTATTTTTAAAAGTTGCTTTACCACATATGATGCCGTAACATGTAGCAATTATCACATTGCTACAATTTTAAACTAGTATAGTATATTTCTGCAATACTACAATGTCAACAGCAACAATAAAATACAAGGTGAAATAGTTACCCTGTTTTTAATGAGAATAAAAATGGAAGGTGTCTTCTTAGAACAAGAATTTTAATAAAATTTTATAAATAAAGTTTTTCGCTTGATTGTCCAAATCATAGCAGGAGAAAAGTACTGTAACTTAGAGACAAGTTATGGTACCAGGCCGTTTGTTTATTTTGGTAAATTCTAGTCTTGACCTGTATTGTCGGAAAGTTTAGACGTTGAATCATTTTAGGGAACTTTTTCAATTGTGTAATTAATTAAATAGACTCCAGTCATATACTGATGCATATACTTTGCATGTGGGGTAGAAATTTTGTAAAACTTTTATGGTGTTTGTAGATGCATGTAAATTGGTGTGGATGATCTCAAAATATATAAAATTTGTTTCCTAACTTACGTGTGTGTCTGTGTACTAAGTAAAATGGTAAAAACACTGTTGCTGCCTTCAGCCCTTAGGGAGTTCTCTGTACGACTTTTGGTTATGGTTGCTTTAGGGATAATGAGCCTTCGCTGCATCCTAGGTTGAAAGGCGTAGCGAAGGGCTTCACGATTAAATACAAAAAGGTGCAGGGCAATACACATATATTATATAACTAAGAGTAATTTAATCAGTGTACAATAATAAATCCCCGTGCAAGCATTACTATTTTATAGCATTCTCAATTTGTTTTGTATGGCCGCAAATTTTTTTATACTGTATGTTTGATTAATTTATTTTCTAAAATTACACAAACTTCAATACATATTGTTGCAAAGTGATTTTTACGAGGTAATTTTTTTTTATTACGATTCCCTTAATTTCTCACGGAAGCACTCTATTTTTTTGTTATCATGCATTAGTTAGGTTATTTTATTATTTATCATTGGGTTTTGGAGTTTTGAATTATGTTGTACTGGTTAGGATTATTTTCTCTTTTGTGTGTTCACATTGATCATACGCATGGTTCAGTTGGTGGTTGTTATTTTAGGGTTAGGTTTGTCCCTTTTTTGATTTTTCAGATGCGAGTCCTTTTTGGTGTTTTGGTAATCATTTAATAATTTTAAATAGGGTTTTTGGTCATAATTTTGGAAAGTTGTTTTGCTTCTGTTTTGGTGTTACAGTCTTTTACCCTAAACATATCGTAAGGAAAAGTCTTACAGACATTTACAAATAGTATTGACAAATTTATTGTTTATTTTCTTTCAAAGGTTATGTTTGAGTTACCTGAATATTATTATTTTATTTCCTACAACTTTAATTGTATGAATGTATTAAAGATAATGTTTACAGTATATTGCCATTTAATTATTTTCTGTACCCCAGAATATTGTTTAATGGATTCCACATAATTATTATACGATATTTGCCCAAGTACAGTAATTTAATTATGTTACCGCAAACACATGTAAGACAATTTATATAGCTGAATATATGAACAAAATTAACTGTTTGTTGAAGTAGAGTTTTTGCTAAGAAGCTTGAAGAGGAGTTGTTAATCAACCATGGAACAAGATGGCACGCTGAATTGGAGTTCCACGAGGACGTCTAGAAATCTCAAGGACCGATGACGGAGCGAGGTCCGATTCATGTTGCAGAGGTGCGATAACTTCACCTGGAGCAGTTTCCCGCACAGTTTGACGAGACAACTTTATAACAGCAGAATTGCTGACTGGATGTTTAGTTGGGTTTGTCTGCAGCCATCTCCATCATGTCTATGCAGGCTGTCGACTTGAACCACCTTCAAAATGTCTCATCCTGCTACAGTGTGTTATAAATTTTGGAATGAACTCTGGCAATCTACTGTTCAAGTTAAAGGGTAAATTCCATGAGTTTGCGGGGTAAATATTTTTAAATCGTAATAGTGTCACTTGCATTGTGATTTCAGTATGGTATTAATCAAGAACTACTTATTAAATATGAAGAAGTTTCACTATTTTGAAATGAAGCACATTAAAATCCAGAGGCCTTATGATAAAAGAGTAAAATCCTGTTCTACGACTTATGCATGGAGAGCTCGGATTGGGCTGAGACTGCAATGCATGAGCGATCAAGTCAACCAAGGTCCTTTAAGGAGGATCTGCATTGTTGAGAGGGAGAGTCGGCGTAGAGACCTTGGCACGTACGGTTGGGCCAACGTCAATCAGCGTGGAGTGAGTTCGAGGCGGAGGTTGGAGGAGTCTCAAAGTACTGACAACATGTAGAATGCTAGTAAAGCTAAGTATCAATTATGCTAGCTGCGTAGAATTGCATCGCATCTTCTCCCTCACCTTCAAAGATTCAAGGTACCCACAAGCAAGTCAAGATACTATTTCCCATTCTGAGTTAGGATCATGTTCTACCATGTTACACGATGATAGTAGTGAGAATTATTTAGGCGGCCCAGTACAGTACAGCCTAGTGGTGAAAGCCCCCATGTATAGCAGACAAGACAATTATTAGGGATGCTGTGAAGAGCATAAAGGTTGCTTAATTTTAACGTTTACAGGCCTACAGTTGTGACAGATTAGATAATGCTGCAGTCGAGATTGCGTAGAAGTGATTTGAGGGCGTAGAAGTTATTACGCTAATTGAATAAGTCTCTGTTACCCCCCCTCCCTTAAGACCCCTTTTGTGCTATAACCCTATCCCTCCCTTTTTCCACTCTTTCACAATATTGAGTACGTACATTCATTTACACATGTAGTCAAAGAAAGTGATTACATGGATGACTGAATCAATTTAGTTGCTTTATTTGGAGCAAGTAAATTGGCGTAGACATCTACACTTTCTTTGATCACACTCTGGGTAACAAGCTAACGTTCCACTACTCCATTCACTGTCACACACACCTCTAGAAAACTACTGAAAATTATATCCAAATAGGTACCACAGCACAATTTGATGCTTGCTTGTTAACATGCAGAATCACATAAGTTCTCTAATGTAAACAAGTATGTTAACATAAATACTTCACAAGTTAATTTCCTGAAACTCAAATTGGAATTCCCGAACAACCAAAAAAATCTCTTTCAAAAATTTTCCCCAAATTTTTAAAAACATTGTTTAAGTGAACAATAACCAATTCTATCATTACATTCTAGAAATTAAATTCACTTCACTTAACATAACCTACAACTGAACAACACCTCATGCAACAAGAATGTTGTTATAAGCACAAAAGTGGTCAAAAAAGAACTCCACTAAGAATGTGCGATTTTTATAGAAAAAGAAAACTTTGGAATGTTAATAGCTGCTAATTATCACACAGTGGTAAAATGATTCTAGTTATTCGAAAAGCAATACACAATGTTATAATTTTCGAAAATTGAAAAATGTACCATGATGGTGTTCAAAGTTTGTTTTAATGTTGATAACATAGATACTATGTTACCAAAAGTTTATATTTTTGCACGTTAATATGTTATAGTAACATCATAAAATCTTAGAATTACCCACAGGCAGTATTTGTGAAAAATTATGATGTTCGAACTTCAAGTAACGTTTTAAATATATCAACTATAGCAGCAAGATATGTGTTACATCCCAAAGTTAATTACTCCCATATCCCGAAATATTCAAGCCCATCAAGAACACTACATTTCCTAAGTCAATCAAAATTATTATTTTTCTTCTATCAGTAACTACCATTAGGTCACAACACGCTACTATTTAAGGAAATGATTCTTTATATATACAAAGTTTCCCAAGTACGTATCTTACCTTACCTGTCCGTTAAAATACCAGTGTTTAATATATTTATATCGCGTTTACTTGGTGTGTTGTTTACATTGGGCGACTAAGGGTCAAACACACACAAACACTTTCACATTACGGAACATGCTGTACTCAATACCAAAACACACACTATGATGAACATGTAATATTAAAAAGGCGGTTACAAATGCAAATACAAACACACGTATTAACATCATAACACAAATATTCTTTACCTGCCGCAAACATTTAAATCCCCCGTACAAATTATTGACAACAGAAAACACATTTCAAAACAATTACTTTATTAAGACACCTCTTACCTACACCACATCAAATTTATTGTCTGTCTTCTTCATTTCCAAACGTATACAATGCATAACATTCCCCTCAAAATAAAACAAAGTTCACTCAAACAAAAGCTCCAACATAATCCACCATTTCAATTTACTACATAGCTAGCGCTACCTAGCAGTAGCGGAACCTAATGGAAATACAAATGAAAGAATTCATTCCCCATAGAATAAAGTCTTGGAAGATGCAATTTATCATTATGTATGTTTCTGTATTGAAAATTATTTTATTTTTGTTTTTGTACTATTGGTAGTTACAGTGGAAGTGTTTTGAGTTGGAGATTATGTTCCACAAGAAGTGGGTGTTTGGGTTGGAGAATAAGTGACCGCCTGTAAAAGGCAGTGATGTTTTGTCTTTGCTGGTATGTAATCAGTTATGAATTACATTAAGTGTTGATGGAAGACCTTTGGCTTAATTTAACACTAACCTCTTACATTTACCAACTCGTCCAACAGGTTATGGGTCCAGTATGTAGCAGGTAGTGGAAACACAATATATTTAAAAGGGTTATGAAGGGAAGCTAGGTTATAGACCACTGTCTAGTTTACCACAGCCAACATGATGAAAAAAGAAAAATTCAGGATACCATTGTTCAGTGGAAAGAATTATGATGACTGGAAATTCAGGATGAAGGTGTTTCTTGATGAGAAGGAAGTGCTGGAACATTTAGAAAAGCCATTGGATGAATGGCAGGCACCATATCATCAATCAGAGGGTGATAAACAAGAAGTCAAAGATTCAAAGGCACAGACATTACAGGAAATCAAATGTGTAGACAGGAAATACAAGACCTTCATCCTACAACAGATTCAAGACAGCCAGCTGGAGCACGAAAAGGGTAAAATGACTGCATATGAAGTATGGTCTGGACTCGAAAGGAGGTTTGAAAAGAAAGGAGCAGCAAGTATAATGGTGCTGAATAAAAAATTGCATACTATTAAATACAGACCTATTACTGAAACATACGAGTATTGTCTGAGGTTCGATAGGCTGGTTCGAGAATTAAAGACCACGGGAGAACTAGGCCTACATGATGAAGAAGGAGTTATAATAAAGTTTTTACTTACAATGCCTGGAGAATTGGAACTAGTAGTATCTGGACTTCAGACACTGGGCACCGCTAAACTGTCACCGGAGTTTGTCAGGCAAAGAATTGAAGAAGAGGAGACTTCTCGGAAAGAAAGGAAAGAAAGCAAAAGTTGTCAGCATTTCAACCCGTCGCCTTTTCTGGAGCAAAATGGCCAACAGGAACTGGCGCTAAGACAGGAAGCAGCAGAGAATCCAGCAAGACCATCCAGAAGAAAAAGTTTCCATACAAATGCCACAACTGTGGGCTTGCAGGCCACAAGAGACATGAATGTTGGAAACCTGGAGGAGGGATGTTCGGAAGAGGACAACAAGTAGGAAGAGAATCATCACGAAGTGGAAATCCACTAAAGAATTTTCACCTTGCCCAAGATGAGAAGAATAATGTACCTATGTACAGCTTCCTGATGTCAGTAAACAAGTGTCGTGCAGTAGAAGATAATCGTGCTGATAATAGAGTTTGGGTTCTAGATTCAGGAGCAACCGATCATCTTGTAATGGCAGATACCCCAGTGATAAATCGTAAAAAATTAGATAACCCAGTATCAATAAATGTTGCAAAATCGAAAGTTTTTCTAGTGGTTAAAGATATAGGTGATGTGTTAGCACAAACACAGGTTAATGGAGAAAACAGGAAATGTTGCATCAAGAATGTGTTGTTGGTAGAAAACTTGAAATACAACTTAATATCAGTACCTAGGCTAGAAAGTAAGGGTTTTACATTGGTGTTTGACATAGGTAGGTGTATTATTTCTAAGGATCACTGTATTGTAGGAGTAGGAAACAGGGAAGGAAATTTGTACAAGTTGCCTATTGTAGTAGAAAATCCAAACAGTGTAATTGATGATTGTTCAGTTTTGAATAATACTAAGCCTTGGCATGCTAGCCAGGGTCAAATTGGTAATCAGAATTTGCACAAGTTATCAAAGATTGTAACTTATATTGGGAAAATTGAACAAGGGGATACTGATCTGTGTGGGGTTTGTATCGAGGGTAAACAAACAGCAGGGTCCCATAATCACTCTAGGTTTAGGGCAACAAGACCATTACAGAGAATTTACAGTGATTTGTATGGTCCGATTACACATTCCACATATGATGGAAAAATATATTGGTTGACTCTGGTAGATGATTATACTCACTTCACAGTAGCATTTGGCCTAAAATCAAAGGATGATGTGTTACATTACATAAGGTTGTATGAAACTATAGTTTCGGCTAGATTTTCGCAGAAGATCTGTAACTTAAGATGTGATAATGGAGGAGAGTTTGTTAATCAGGGAGTTAGAGATTTCTTTGCAGAAAAGGGTATACAGTATGAACGAACTATTCCAAGGGTTCCAGAGCAGAATGGAGTAGCCGAGCGCATGAATCGATCTATTTTGGACAAAGCAAGGTGTGTGTTACTTGGTTCCAACATAGGTAAAATTTTTTGGCTTGAAGCAGCATTAACAGCTGTAGATTTGATAAACTGAAGTCCCGCTTCGGCTCTACCAGACGGGAAATTGCCAGCAGAATTATGGTATTGTAGGAAGCCTGACCTTACAAAGCTTAGGGTATTTGGATGCTTAGCATATGCATATAAAGTTAAATGTGAGAGGAGTAGTAAACGTGATTCCCATAGTCGAAAATGTTTCATGTTGGATTATTGTGACAATGAGTACAGATTGTGGTGCACAAATATGAAAAGAGTGATTGTTGCTAGTAGTGTTAAGTTTGATGAAACTAAAACTAGATTTGAAGGAAGGTACTGGGATCACGAATTGTAGGAGACATCACAAGCAAAATCACCCGAAGAAAGTCGGAAGGACACAGATTCAGAAGGGGAACAGAAAAGTTTCAGAGGTTTTGAGGTGTTACCTGTAGATGAGGAATATAAGGGATGTAGAGTTAAAAAGGCTCCAGAATATCTCAAAGATTATGTAGTAAGTGGGTTGAAGAAGGGCTCTAGAGGTAATGTAACTAAAGAAGGGGATAGCTTAGCTGTTGTATTGATGGGTAAGGATGTAGACTTATTAATCACAGAGCAGCCAGAAAATCTGGAAGTTTTTGTTAATATGTCTTCAGTGAATTATGTAAATCTTGCAATGATTGTCTCTGGTTACTGTGAAGGGGTACCAATGAATGTTAAAGAGCTGAAAGACAGAACTGACAAAAATAACTGGTTTAAAGCTATTGATGAGTAAATGAATTTCCTAGAAGAAAGTGAGGCGTGGGAGGAGGTCATATTACCAGAGGGAAAGAAAGCTATTAAAGGTAGATGGGTATTTACTCTTAAAAATGATAAAGATGGAAATTGAGAGATATACAAAGCCAGATTAGTTATTAAGGGTTGTGCACAAGTCAAAGGTTATGATTATGGTGATACTTATGCACTCTTGCTAAACAGACTAATATAAGAATTTTTCTGAATCTAGCCAACTGTAAGTCACTCTATGTTCATCACATAGATGTTAAGAATGGTTTTTTGCATGGGGTCTTAAAGGATGGAATTTTTATGCTGCCTCCTGAAGGGGTCCAAATTAAAGAAGGTAGAGGCTCTTAAACTAAAGAGAATATATTCTATGGCTTAAAAGAAGCCCCAAAAGAATGGAATTTGTGGTTTGATGTGTTTGTGAAGTCACTTGGCTTCAGTCAGTGTCATGAAGATAGATGTCTGTATACGAGTAGCGATGATGACTGTATTGTTTACTTGCTACTTTATGTTGATGACTTTTTGACTGCCTGTAATTCATTACCTAAACTAAATGAGTTGAAGGGAAAGTTCATGTCCGAGTTTAAAATGAGAGATCTGAAGGATGTGCAGTATTTTCTTGGCATAAAGGTTAAACGAATAGGTCAAACAAAGTACTTGAGCCAACATTGTTATCTTAAGAATTGTTGTCAAAATTCAAAATGGAAAATGGCAAACCTGTACAAACGCCCTTGGGACTGCAGCCAAATTATGATGTTATTAAGGAGTATATTGTTAATGCAAAACCTTACAGAGAATTAGTTGGGAGCCTCATGTACACATGCTTGACCACCAGACCTGATATTTGTGCGGCTGTGAACTTTTATAGTCAGAAAATCTGTGACAGGGTACCTCTTTGAAATGTATGGTGATGCTGTTTGCCGGACAACTAAGAAGCAACAGACAGTTGCTTTGTCCACGACAGAGTCAGAGTTTGTGGCCCTAGCTTCAGCAACTGTAGAGCTACTTTAACTTATGCAATTCTTTACAGATTTAGGTATTGAACAGTGTAAGCCAATAACTGTATTTGAGAACAACCAATCCTGCATTTGTGCTGTGGGTAGTTGGGAACAAAAGCGCTTGAAGTATATAAACATAAAAATTGTTGTTAGATATATTCCATCAGCTGAGCAGAAGGCAGATATGTTGACTAAGGTTTGTCAAGAGATATTTTTATGAGACACAGGAAAAATCTTGGGATGATTGAAGTACCTAGCCATACATTGGTCTGCTATGAGGATAAATTGAGGAGAAGTGTTGGAAGATGCAATTTATCATTATGTATGTTTCTGTATTGTAAATAGTTTTATTTTTGTTTTTGTCCTGTTGGTAGTTACAGTGGAAGTGTTTTGAGTTGGAGACTATGTTCCACAATGAGTGTGTGTTTGGGTTGGAGATTTTGTGACCCCCTGTAAAAGTTTTTGTTGTTTTGTCTTTGTTGGTATGTAATCAGTTATGAATTACATTTAGTGGTAATGGAAGACCTTTTGCTTAATTTAACACTAACCTGATACATTTACCAACTCGTCCAACATGATGTAGTAATCTTATATCATGGTATTTGGAGTATACAAAAGAAGGCTTGTTATTATATAAATAAAACCGGGAAGATAGGTAAGTTTACAATGGACACTCTAGCCGCAATCTTGACAGTAAAAAAAAAACAGTTTACATTATAACGACGATGAGAGAAAGGTTACATTCGTAGCATTTCGTTTGAACAAAGAAGATAATGTATAATTATATATTCCAATTCACGTGTGAAGTTTCAATAGTTTGTTATTAGCTTGTGTTTGTTGTGCAATCAGATAAAATCCTCATAAAAATGCCGACAGTGACTGATGAGTGTGTGATATCACGGACCAGACATTGAGTAAATAAGATCTGCCCAGTATTCGGTTTTAGATACAGTGCTCATAAATCAAGACTTGAAGAAAAATATATTTGAATAAATTATTAACTAAATTATAACAAACATGCTACTGTTGTAGTATAATGGATTGCATGTTGCGTTAATGAGTGCAACAAAACAGCGACCACCAGCCTAGCTGCATTTTTGGAAGGCAAAGTTCACATGTTCGTGAGCCACAAAAAAAAATTACTTCCTGGCATTTATATTTAAATTCCTAACACTGAAAATGCCAGAGTTTTGTTACCAATATGACATCATCTCCTTTATACATATTTGTCAGCAGAGATTATGGTTACTGGCAGAAAGGCTTAAAACGGATTTTAGTTATTCCTACTTTTTACTGACATCGACAGCGCCTAGACTGTATGCCATTCACCACTTCGTGACAGCAGAGACGTACAGAATGCAACACATCATCACAGTGGAGCACCTTAGTCGACGAACCAGGGCCAGGTGCGTGTTATGTGTCAAGTGCAAGGACGTATAGAAGGTGTAATTAGGGTTATGTCGGTTACTAGGGAGTGTGCAGTGAATATTTATTTTGTATGTGTACGTCATCATCCTACAATGTCAGAAGTGTTAGTGTATAAATGTCAAATATTCAAATGCCACAAGAGTCAGTGATCCGTATCGTGCACCAGTGTGCACAATTATGTAGTGTTAGGTAACTATGCAACAGGTACGTACTTGTATGAATATCATTGTGTATACGTCAGGTCGAGTGCCACGTGATTTTGTTTACATTTAGTGTTTACATTCTGAGGATCAGTGTATATGTAGTGCCATATGTCATGTCAGTGATTTATGTTCCAATGAAACCCATGCTGGTGGATAATTATATACATTTTTACAATCATTTTTTTAAATTCAACTTTGTAACTGACTTTGCCCATTAAAAAAATGAAGTTTCTCACCTCCCTCCCTAAGGGGTAAAAAAAGGGGGGGGGAGACTGCAGAGGGTGTAGTGGTATGGTGCTTGCTTTCCACCAAAGTAATTCATGATGGTTTCTCTGTGAGGTTAATCAAAGATTTTGACATATAGGAATTGTGCTTATTTATGCTGCTGGCAGGCATGTTTTCTCAAAGATCTGGTTTCTGAAAGGGTAGGACCATGTTTTGCACATTTGCATTATATATTTTTTTATAATTACATTTACTTGTTTCTTTCTTAGCCACCATTACATACTGGAAGTTGTCAAATATGATAAATAGGTTGCGATGTACCTACATACATTTATAAATACAGCATTAATAGATGTGATTTACAGACCAATATACACAAAAGCAAAATTAAATTAAAGAAAATTATAGAGTAATCATGTATAACTGGAAGTGGCATTTGAAAACTTTCACAGTAAATCTACTCGACTTCAAAACATTAGTAAGTATTTTGACATGCTGATGATAATGTTTACAATAGTGACATAATCATCACCCATAGTTTCGACTATTCTCAATGTCTGCATTAGTGACATATAAAAAAAATAATAAATAGGTTTCGATATACACTGTTGTAACAGCATTTATGTTGCAGAAAACTAGAATAACACCTACAAACATACAAAACCAAACATGAATAGTTGCCAACAGGTACATGACACCACAGAATTCTGCAGAAAGAATCTTTAAGTTCCAAGAAGACAGTATTTTGTTTTTTTTAATAAGCTCCTGACTAACTGAATTCCTTCTACAGAGTTCTCTCTGTGTTCTTCATGCAGGCCTACCTATTGGCAACTATTCTTGGTTGGTTTTCTGTGGCTATGTTCGTATGTGTAATTCTAGTTTCTTGCTATATGAGCTCTGCTGAAAAGGCAAGTGTCCAAAACAATTTTAAATCTAATATATAATATTCATATAGGTCTACATGAAGTATAATGCGTAAGAAATTTTAGCTCAAGGGAAATCTGTTTACAAGAATTGCAGTATCAGCTAAAAAAACTGCTGCTAGCAGCAATGCTTTTTCTTAGAGGGGTTTTTGTCAAATTTTTGCAGTGTAGTTCTGAGATATAATGAAACTAGAATATTTTTTAATTTATCCAGAGGAAAATTTCACATTAAAAATAATAATTACACAAGTTGGTAGGAAACAACAAAGAAATTTTTCACAAGTGTGTCTGTGGACCACTTTGGCAGTGGACCACTGAAGTGTTCCACATTCCCCAACCACACATTCAGCCCGTTAGCAGCATCACAGCCTCGACGAGTGCAGTGCAGTGTTTCATAGTGTGCATATTTGTTTTAATCATGACCATTTTAATTTCTCTTAATTCAGTGTTGACATCCATATGTCATGTGTGTGTCGCAGTGAACGCGTGCTTCTATTCGTTAACACGTGCCCATGTTGTTTTTTGATGTAATGCGTTATTTTATTTTTCTTTGGAGGGTTATTATTATTATTATTATTATTTAATGTATTTTGAGTGCTTAGCTTATTAGGTTGTTTCAGGTAAGTGCCATGTACAAGGTTTCTCATATGATATTTAGTTAATAAGAAGGTATTTTTCATGTTTGACAGTTGTAGGGTCACGTGTGTTCTGTTTGTGCACTGTGCACTGTTTACAACTAACATCACATGCCACATCTGACACTTACATTTACAGTCAGTCCAATGTTTATATTAATATTAGCGATCTGACAGTAATAGTGTGCATGCATAGTGTCTGTTAGTTTTAAGGTAAACATAACCTCCAATGGCTAGTCAGGCCAAATCACTGTGGCCAACTATGACGGCACAACAGCGACGTGTCAATCCAAAACATAAACATTTTCCAAGATTACATCAAATTGCAATTGAAGTGTTTTTTACCAAACTAAGACAGTGCAAAGAAAGACATATATAAAATATGGCCATGAGTAATTGTGGAACAGTACATAATAAAAAAAGAGCCATATTCGGTCAGACAAAAACAGCGCATTTCAGTTTGAATATGAGCAGCTGCTGGACAGCAGGCAATGGCCACGCTTGGCAATGGCCATCCCGTGTGGCCCTGTTCAGTAGTCTAACGGTACTCGAATAGTGTAGATGTCCGACACGGCCACCCCGGCCCCTTCCCGTCATTGAGCACCAACCATGTAAATTAAATAGTAATCATTTAGTCTCGAACATTAATGTATTTTTCATTGCTCGGGGAGTGCACTACACTACAGTCCAGTCAGTTTTGTATACGGCTGGACCTTAAGATTTCATTTAATTTTCATGTCGGCTTCGCACCACTTTCTCAGTTTTCAAGCCCTCCTGCGCAAACCGATGGGATGTAAATGTATGTGCCTCACATAAGGAATTATGAAATAAAATGTGTGGTATGAACAAACTTCACCAACTTTTATTTCTCAGTACGCTTTGCGTATGATGTAACCAATATTTTTAATGATGTAACAAAAGGTATAGGATGGGCCATAACAATCCTCCAGGAGTGAGCAACATATTAGGGGAGGCCAACAGCCCCTACTAGTCCAGGCATAGTGGGAATTCAATAAATTAGAATCTACAGCTTCATGTGGAGTCAGTCTCCACAGGTGGAGGACCATTGGAGGACAAACCACACTGATCGTCGGCCGTATGACCCCGCCTGCAGTCTCATGCTCAACACATTGTGAGCTGATAACTATTCGGGCAATATTCATTACAGTATTCTTCCAATCTACATAACCTCACCATCCCCTCCAATGGTCCAACCACCACACTGCCAGTACACATGCACTTGTTATCGACATAATTATGGTGCATCCACCTTTCACCCATTGTCATTCAACAATTTATCCTAATCTAATTAAACTACCCAAAGTAACTTACAAAGCTGCAGAATAAGTTTTCATCCATTTTAATCTGAACATAGGGTGGTTATTTTATTATACCTAAAAGTGTATTTAAAGAAATAATAGCCTTTTGTAGTTTTCCTCGCAGTGTGAATTTTTTTTTCAATGCTGGGCTGATTTGAAATGTTGGCTACTTACTCACTAAGCTCTTGGTTGTAAATTGCACTTTTGAAGAAAGATGAAACACAATTTTTTTAGATAGAGGAAATAAAATTATCCAGAAATGTCTCCTGTCCCATCCCCCCTTTTAACTTATGAAAAGTTACTAAAATAATAGATTGTCGAGTGTAGACAATATAGTAAAAATTTTTGTTTCTGTGTTTTACTTATCTACCACAGTTAACTTAAACCTATCCGATATTGTTGTTGCAATAAACAAAACTGTGCCCTACAATAAGGGATAAATAAATGAAACTGTGCCTCATTGCATCTCCAGAGGTGCTGGGATGTGTTTGTGTCCCGCCTTGGGAGCAGATGGTGAACAGGAACTGGTGATGTGCCCCGCTCCACATTAGGTAGAGTGAATGATGTTGAATGGGGTCGTATGGCCGACGGCCTACGGTGACTGTGGATTCACGGTCAATATGAAGGAGAGGTAATTTAATTGTCAGTAAAATTATGTTGAATGTAATTTATTTCCTTTGGGGCGAAGCTGTCGGCCACTCCGCACGCCTGTATTATCACCGAATTTATTCTGCTTGAGGGAGGCACGCCCCATAAATACAAATCATACACTGAAAGACACATTAAATTTGACGCTGCTATCAGTATCTAATTATGGTATTACTGTTTTATTACCGTAAAGGTACAATTAAATGTTGCTGCACATGAAAATGTGTACCCTTGGTTAAGCTGACCCCACACTCTGGACCTGCCGGTGGTCACTTGTGGAAAGTAAGGCCTTAAGTTAGAGTCATGTAACAAAACATGTCCCACATAAGAAGTCCTGGTTTCCTACTTCAGGATGCTGGGAGACCTCTCCTCAGCTATATCAAAGTACTTTATTTTTCTTGAGTTACGCTAACTATTGCGATGAAAGAAAATGCAGCCTAGATTGATTGCCGAGGGGGGTACATGGAGCTTACCATCTGCCCTGCCGGTTGTCTGGAACGCTGAAGTCTGACTAACGGCATGGCGTCGGTTTCGCCACATGTCCACCGAATCCGGCGCCTAAAATGAAAACATGAAAAAATGGAACTTAATAATTAACATGATAAATGAAACTGGTATTGTACATTATTATGATTACCAAACTAAAACACATTGGTGACATACTCATGAATACCGGAGCCCCAGATATGGGTAAGAATGTAACATCACGAGTGTTGTCACCGCACTTGAAGGGTGATATTAAATGAAATGATGCCTCACGTGACTGCTTCTTAGTAGATGAGGACATGTACACTCTTATAATTAACATATTAAAATCGGCATGTGTTGTAATGGTTATAATTGCAGTAATGTATATGGATGTGACGAGACACTGATTTCTTCACAGGGATGGAGCTATGGTATGTTATCTGCTCTCTATGCTGGAGCGTGCAGTTTCCTTAGTTAATTATGGTGCAATCACTGCTAAAAATACCTAAAAATGCTCATATTAATTAATGCAGCTACAGAGCCGCTCGCCACTTTACTCTTCCTTCGGGAATGTGATTCCCTGTCTTTTGACACCACTTGGAGCAACGTCACACTCCGGTTTCGGTTGTGGGGCCCGTCGACATCGAGTACTTCGGAAAGCTATGGTAATAAGCGGCGACACTTATCCCAGTGTTCCCTCCAATGGCTGTTGCGTCTAACTGTCGCGACTTCATGGGAAACACACATTTAGGCCACATAGCCATTCATTACGAGAGTTACCGCTTTAAATATTATGACTTGCGGCCACAAGATACAGGACAGCAAGAAAAGTGTAAACACCATACTTGTCGACCTGCACTTTTCGATACCGAGACCTAATGTCGATCGGTCGAGTGTTGCTGTGTGGTAAATGCCTTTGCGATGGAACAAATAGGCACAAGGGATACATGGATGTCAGGAACATGACAACTGTATCAGAACAGGGTACTAATGTACAGTAATGACTTACGATGCACTGGCCTCAGTTAGGAATGCCTGTGGAAGGACACACATGGGCAAGCCACTTGACATTCTGAATGCTGGACCAGAGTACTTGGGGGGGGGGGGGGAGTAGTTGTGATGGATAGGAAATGATATTTTCCAGGGTTAAGGGTGTTAGTCTGCAGTGCGAGCACGAAGTTGTACTTGCTAGAGACTCCTTCTCTCAGGTGGTGATGGCGACGACCATTGGCCTGCCACCAATTTTCGTAACTTTGTTTTTACCATGTGTTTTTAATAAGGCCATCGAGTAGCCAAAATAACCCTTCGGGAGTGAGCTGGTGTATACAGGGAGAGGGGGGGCGACATCCCTGACTATACAAGGAGATTGGAATGTAATTTACTGTGAGCAAAAAGGTATTTTAACTGGTACCATCTATCAAGACGTGGTCGTGGTGTGTATAGTATCATGCCCTGACTTGTGAGCAGTGTGTTTTTTTAACTACACTTATCTCTTTATTCAGTCGCCAAAGTGACTTGTGTTCTATAGTCTATACGATACCTTACTGGAGTACTCCTCTTTTATTAACCTACCCCATCTCTGCAGATATTTGTGTTGCTTGTATGTACAGAGCTCAATAATTTTTTTTGTACCGAGGAATCGACTTGCCTGTAAGCATATTGTGAATAGTTGTAACACAGAATATATCATTAATTTCCATGTAATTTTTTTTTCAGTTCTTTAATATGTTTTTATTTATCCATATAGCCTATGGGCAATATATTAACATTGCGAATGATATAGCCAAAAGTGGTATGCCCAATTCCGCTCTCGCACTACACAATTAATAGAAAGACACTAATAACGATGTGCTTGTACCTACAGACTTTTCAGGAAAAGCCAGTGCGACGAACTAACTTTCAAACTGTGCTTTACAATATTTTATGTATGTGGAAAAACTTTCCTTACTGAATGAATACTATTGTTACGAACATACAAAACTGCTACGGTGAGAAACAAACATTTCATGCAGGACTACACTGTCACACATGAACTTTTGCCAAAGGCATTTGTGCCTATACATTTTTCTTCGTTATGTGTTTTTAAATATCGGGCGAGCATAAACACGTTTGCATTAGGGAGCGATTCCTGTTACGAATCATCATCCCTATTCCCCTTGTAAAGTAACTGCGGCAAGGTTTGGGTATAGCTGCGGATATTGAGAATCCAGTTAATCATTGATTGAGTATAATTTATAATGTAACTGTAAAGTCATTGTTGAGCTGTACTGTAACTGTAAGCCCTTGTGGCATAATGTAATTGTATCCTTATTGTCAGTAACATAAAATGTAATTCTATTATCCTGTAACGTTAATATATTGTGTCTTGCTATCCAGAATTGTTGTTATAGTAAATATATATATTTTCTTAAATTATATTACTTATTTATCCACCATTTCGACTACCCCCCATATACACCCCTTGCCACCTATTGCAGTATACCAGAGTTAACATAGGATCGAGTATAGAGAACTTGAAGTCCAGAGAGATTAAGAGTAATTAGTATTCAGGAAGAAGGAGAGCGTTACAAATTGCACATACTATAAAACCCGCAATCAACCTGACAGGTGAATCCAGAGTCCTACTGGGCTGTCGACCGAACAACCTGCACAAGCTCTACTGAGTTCTGGTGCCAAGCATTTTTCGTCAGTGTTCACCCTACCCGATATATCATGTTGGGTATGAACCCAATTCATCAGCCCTGGAATCCTGCTACATGTCAAAGGAAAATTGGCTGTGCTTTCGCAGTCCCTACATATACTGAGTGTCGGAATCAAGCCAGTTCTATGTCAAATATATCAATGTAAGTAATATTATTATTATTAGGACAGTTACACAGTGAATTTTCAAATGCTCCGAATAAGACAATTTTTTTACTGCAGGGCCAGAGAAGAAGTAGGCTTGTAAAAACAAATGTTGATAATTGTAAATAAAATATTAAAATAGTTTCTATGACAAATATATCAATGTTAGAAATATCACATGCTCTAAATAAGGCAATTTTTATGTCCAGGGCCACAGAATAAGTAGGCCTATAAAAACTATAATTGTAAATAAAATGTTTGAAACATTTGTGTCATATTTCAATGTAAGGAAAATCGTATTGCCGCTTGTCTGTGCCTCACGGTACTACTGAGGCATCGCTTAGTCTAACTCATCGAGATCGATGGCCAGAACTTCCCCAGCTGGTCGTGGGTCCAGGTTATAAACCACCCAACTTCTGTCCGGAATGATTTGATGTAATTTGTTTATTTCTCAGCTGCCCGGATTTAGTAATTTGTAAGCTTCTAAAGAGACAATACGCCACACGGAAAATCCGGAAATAAGTCATTGCCTTTGGAGACAAAATCATGTCACATGATCACTTTGTTCACAAAAAATGCCACTTGAAATTAAGCCACAGTTTGCGACACAGCTTGTACCTAGCCTCATGAGCGAAGCGACAGGCGCCCAGCCCAGCTGGACTTGTCTGGTGGCCACCGAGGCCACGACTCCCACCAGGTTTTCTCCATCCTGGGCTGTCGGCTACCACCGATTGGCCACAGAAATGATTATTATAAAAAAATTTTGAGCTTAGAAATTCAATGCCACAACTATAAAGGGTGTGAAATGTCTAAAGTGTCAATTTTTAGTGGAAGAACACGTGTAGTGACAAAAATGTTGCCAATTATCATGAAGTTTTTAATAATGCATGCATAAAAAAATGAAATAGTAGGGCTTATAAGTGACAAAAAAAATTTTAAGTTCAACTAGTGGTTCGTCTAATACGATAAAATAAAAAGGAAATTAAAAAACTTAGAAACTTTGCAGAAAGTATTCTGTACAGGAGGCACGGAAAGCAATTTTGTCAGCCGGCTCCAAGGTCGTGTGCCATTTGTCCTCGCCCCAGAGTGGAAGGGTTAACACTCTCCCTAGGGGTAAACATCTTAAGTTGAGACACTCTCCCTCAACTCCACATCTACATGTACACCTCAGCTCCTCTTGAGCTGCAGATTAGTGCTTATAAAACCATTACATAAAATAGAAGGTCATCTTCCTACATTTCCTCCCTGAACATCTCTAAAACTTCTCAAAAACATCTGTATTATCTTCTGTGCTTGTTTCAACTGCTGGAGGCGTTCCACAGCAAGGCACTTGTAAGACTGGTTCTGCTGTTAAACCCAAAACTTTCAGACTAAAAAAATAATTTCTGTTTTAAACCTTTGGTAGAGCTTAAACACACTTCTACTGCCTGCATGATGTAGTGCGCGATTTTAGAACGGTAATCACTGACTTGACATGAAAATAAATGAGTTCATTGAATGAAACAATTGATAAAATAACTAGCTTCATAAATAAAAACCCGAGTCATAAAAAGAGAGGGTGAAATTAATGATTAGAAATAAAAGATGACGTTTTTCAAAAAGGCATTATAATTTAATTTAAATAACCAATAAATAAAATTGATTCAAAAATGAATATTTACATGAAGTAAATAAACAAAAGTACTTTTTAGTACACTTTGGTATAAATTAGAAGGAATTTAGATAAAAAGTTTATTTTATAACCAAACTGATGACATCCTTGTAAATAAAAATTTAATTCACAATCATAATTACTTGTCAATAATTACATTCAATTAGGAAACAAATCTGTTAATAGAATTTCGACTTTGATGTAAATTCTCTAATAATTAATGGGAATCTATTCAACAACAAAAAGAATATTCCAATAGTAATTCATTATTTGCATTTTAAAATAACAGATCATTAAAAAATATTTTAATTTAAACTTATTTCTCCTACTTGGTCATTTACATTTATCATACTGGGTCACGAATGTTTAAAGAAGCTACTTCATTGTTTATCGCCACAGTAAACAGCAATTTCTTAATATGTTCTAACATTTTTGCCATCATAAGATTTTCTTTATCCTCGACTTTACAGCAACTGGGCACAAATTCATGACTGGAGGAAGATGTCTATTCACTCAGATAAAATAAATTTTCGATACTGTTTTGCGATCATTACTAATAACAATTGCCTGACCTACCGACTCAACTGAAACACACACACACACACACACACCCTCACTCACTCACTCACTCTCTCTCTCTCTTTCTCTTTCTCTCATCGGCGTCGACCTCGAAAATAAATCACTTACTAAACAGAAAATTCATTAGTTCTCCTCTCCAATTATTATTCCTTAAATAACCCTAGCCTTATTTAGCTTTTGGCCCTTTCTGTTATTAAAACTAAATTTACACATGAAGCCGCCTAACTGAAGCCCTTACAAGTTAAACTATAACTACATGTTCCCGATTACTTATCATTTTATTGTCTACATGATGGTCTGGTCCTCCAGGCTCCTCCAGGCCTGCTCCGACTTCTCGACTGCGACTTCTCTCTCCTCTCGACGACTCCTCACTGACCGACTGTCCCAGTTTGACTGACCATGTGTTACGACAACCACCCCACTCTACAACATACCTTTAAAAACCGGCCTTGCCCCACAACTAGTCTCCAACCACGAAACAGCGCCTCACATCACAGTACACCTCACCCGTTCCTCCAGCCAATCATGGCCCTTTTCGGACACGTTCGACAGTCCACAAACGAAAGCTCAGTACGAGGCCACTCCCTTGTTCCCTTCGTGGTCTAAGACGCTGTTCTCGAAAGGCAGCACAACTCCTCCCCTCTTCACTGCTAAGGCCAACAAACACACACAGCTGTCGACTTGAAACGTCGATGTTGGCTAATCAATCTAGGAACTTTTCGGAACACATGCAGCTCAAAAACATGCCAGATGACAAAAAACAATTCGGGATAACGATGACTGCGACTTTCCCACCGCAGCAGCGAAAACACCAAGTGGAACACAGCTGCCCGATTACCAAGAGTGCAGCGGCTGACTTAGCTCTGAACTCAAGGCTAACAGTTCCATTATCAGCTCTGAAACCGTCGATCGCAAGGCTAAAGAAGCTCCCCGAGATGACAGAGAACACGACCTAACCATCTGACATCCCAAATCCCTTTAAAAATGAAATATATTAAATCCCATCATAAACATGAGCAAATTAGTAAACCAAACCTTCCACAAAAATTAAAAAAAAAATTAAACAAATTATAAACTGCTTCCAATAAAAACCAATTAAGGACCCTGATTAGAAAAAAAAAATAAACATTCAAACCAACCACAATTACTAAGTTAAGGGCAAAAAGACTCTATACCCTAACACCAGAACAGAAGCATACCGACTTTTCAAAATATATAATCAAAATCCAAATTAAAATTAAATTATTTAATCATTACTCAAAATAAAAAAATACAAAGGCCACACCTAACCTCAAAATGATAGGAATGGTTTAAGAATAAGGAAAACGCTGCTAACCAGAATGATATAATTCAAAAATTCCCCAAATACTATTAGAAGTACTGTAATTACCTAATGATAAGATGGTAAAAAAAAATAGAATGTGTCTCAGAAAAAAATTAAGGGAATAATTACAACGAATTAAAACACCTCAAAAATCGCGAAAATACCATCGTAACAATACATAGCTGTTTGTATTCGCACAGATGCAGCAATACACACACACTTTGCCGACTTTAACCTTACACTAGTTGAATTCACGATATAGGCAATGAAACAAATATTATTTTAATACTACAAATGTGTTGAAAGTGCGACTTTTTTTAGGCCAAGTGCATTTATATAATTATAGTAACAGTTTACAAATACATTATTTATAAAACATAGAAACTTACTGTTAGTTAAATTCGCAACCTCTTAAAAACTTGTTTTCCTGTGGAAATCCTTACAAGTTTACTTCATCAAAATCACTAAAATCAATGCTGTGAACGTTTCCTAAAACCATGCAACTTGACATTTGGTCGCCGCCGAAGCTAACCTTCAAATTGGCACTTTTCTGGAATTTTTCCACCACTGTGACATCAGAACACGAAGCATTTGAACTTTTTCATTGTGCTGTTTATGCGTGGGATTGGCCGGAAGCAGAGTGACATAGAAGTTGCACCGATGCAACTGTTAGAAGGGATCGGAAATATTTCGCTGCGCATGTTTTACATTGTGAAGGTAACTGAATATGGCCTATGTCTACATCGTTCTCAGACGCCTTGACGTATATTTTACATACCCAGCACCGCTTCACTCAATCATGTGGGATTTTGTGGGCATCACTGGATTGTTTTTTAAATGTTCTTTCCAACTGTATATGAATTCTGTATTTCAACTTGTCTTTTTGATGCTGTGTTAAGTTTTCTGATTTTTTCTACATTAAACCCATATAATTTCCCCATAACCATGCTGCAGGAATTTTTTTTATACACACAATTGATAGGTCTTGATGAGAGCTGTTGATTGAAACTTATATGAGTGTCGTAGCGTCTCCTAGTCAAAAGTTACACTACGTGAAAGTTATGAGACACTGCAAAACCAACTCAAAATTGCGGAGCACCCCTTCCCACCTTTTCTTTGGCCATGCTTAGTGGTTATCACTCAACGTAACATATTCTTAGATCTTTTGGCGACCGAGTGGTGTAATTGAATTTTGAATATAGGTGATAGATTCGGAGCTGCAATGCCAAACTGTATCCCACGATTTTACTATCATCGGTTTTTCTGGACTGCATTATAAGTTGGATGCCTTCGGTTTCCAACAAATTTTGAAGATTGGACCAATAGTAAAATTTATTTAATGGTTGACGGTCTCAGCCAATCAGAATTGTACACAACAAATATGGATCTCAAGAAACTTTAAAATAGTGAATAATTGCTATAAACGAAATAGGTACTGAAGATAATTCATTTATGTAGAAGCTTCCATGGCATAAATGCTATTTTAAGTGAAGATCGCACATAATATTATGAACTCAAGGTTTAGATGTCCTTGTGGAATATATATATATATATATATATATATATATATATATATATATATATATATATATATATATATATATAATTTAGTAAGGAAGCGAAAATAAATTACAACATTCCTGACATTTCTTCCTTTAATGAACTGCATGAAAAAACAAAAGCAATATCTCATGAAAGTAAATTTTAGTAATAATAATTCATTTTAGATTCTCCCTGTACAAGATTTGACAGTTTGACACATTTTCAATCACATTCAAGATCATTTGATAAAACTTGTTGGAAGGAAAAATCTGATGGCCCTCATTTGTCTTCAAATTTTATTGTCAAATTTAGTTGAAGGCGAAAATTTTACAGTGTGACCAGGTTTTATGGAAAACTATACATCCAAAAAATTATAAGAGAAATTGACCACCATCCTATATGATTGTTACGATTCTATGACATCATTCAGTCAATTAATATTGAAGGTAATTGGAAGATAAATTTGATTATGTGAAAGGGAAAGGGGTTTTATAAACATGACAAAAGACATGGACATAATCACAAGGGACATTATTCATAGTCAAAGCTTCGTTCAAGGATGATCCAGAGATGATCTTCCGTGGAGTTGGCCTGAGGTTAGTCAAAACTAAGGGTGGACTAAATATATTGTATTTATAAACCCCAATTAGAGTGAGACTAACTTTAGTCGAAGGATAATCGAAGTACATCTTTGCCAGGTTTATTGTGCATGCACATTGCTGATTTTCGTCTCAAATAAAACCGTGAAGTTCCAGTAATGACAAAATATATTCTAGATAACGCTAAACTTAATAAAACTTATTTACAAAAATATGGTATTCCTTTTCAAACCGAATGCTAATTTACAATAAGCATAAATCAGTGTTACAAGAAATAAAATATTAAAAAAATTTTTCTGTTTGCAGATTTAAAAATAAATGTTTTTTAAATATACATATGCTACACAAAGCAATTTTCGGAAATAAAAGCTTATATGAAAGATCTCTGCATTTATTTGTATTTATGAGCCAAGCTGTTATGGTATGATCATCGTGCTCATGGCTGCTCGCTCGCTGGGAACTGTTTGGGGATCACGAGTTGCTGAAAAATGTGAAATTATAGCGATCCTCACTGTTGGATTCTGCGTGCTGCCGACTGCGGGTGCATGATGAATTGATTGGAATGCATCAGACCTTGGAAGAACCCCGATGTCAGTGTTTACTCCTGGGCCAGCGGATTCACCAACCCCATTGGCAGGCCCCCAGACGACGGGTTATTTTGTCAGAAGGGGAGGGGGTGTCTCCCCACATTCAC
Organism: Dryococelus australis; assembly: GCA_029891345.1. Classification (NCBI taxonomy): domain Eukaryota; kingdom Metazoa; phylum Arthropoda; class Insecta; order Phasmatodea; family Phasmatidae; genus Dryococelus; species Dryococelus australis. The sequence continues at coordinate 44,697,532 of CM057000.1, forward strand.
CCATGGATTGGAGATCCTGGCATCGGCACAGAAGGGCGAAGATGGAGTCGGTGCCATGACTGAGCTTTCTGGTTTTCCGATGCACTCGAAGAGAAGCAGGGGGGCCCTGCATCATCAATTGCTGTCGGTACTGAAGGGCTGGTTCGTGTACATGTCAGTATTGACAGTAGCTCAACTTAAAGGGCACGCTTGCCCACATGATGACTGGCATCGGCACTGCGGCTGTTCTGTCCCCCTCAATCCACACCAGCAGCTGAAATCTCATTTCATTTCATCCCACATCAAACCAACAGAAGTCTTTCTTCCCGAACGAACAAATATCCTAGTTTATCCAGCCCTAATCCAGTTAAAAGGAATTATTTTATCCTCCGCGACTGTCGCATAGATTTTCCACTGCCCTCTCTGCGTTGCCTGGGTTGCTATTCTCTTCCATCTAGATCCTTCCTATTCTGGGGCCATGGCCATGGCCCTCTAACCCTGTTTGTGGCCATGGCCCTCTAACCCTGTTTAGCCACGATAAATGTGCCCATTTTATAGTAATTAGACCCTACCCTGAGATGTATCCCATTCTCCAACCGACTTAACTACTAACATGCATGCTAGAGTGCACACTGAACAATGAAGGCGCTCACCCTGGTGTATCTGGATTTGGGGGCTCACCAAAAATAAAAAAAATTATTTGCATTTGATTATTGCCATTCAAAAGTGATGAAAAACAATTTCGATATTTTTCACTACATCTAATTTTAACCTTGTTTTCTAGATTCTCAATTATAATATTATAATATCTGACTTTATATGGTAACACTGGATGATGGGGGACGATTAAATTAATATACTGATATCATATTTCTCCTTATTGATCTGTTACATTTTCATAGCACACCCATATGCACTGGTGATATGGCCTGGATTAATTTTATTATGTCTATACCGTCTTAATAATAATCTTAAAATTGTATTGTAATGCTAAATATATTTAAAAAATATATTATAAACTGTTTAAAATTCTAATGACCAGACGAGATTTGTACTTGCAATCTTTTGCACAACAACCAACGACTTTACCACTGAGCTACCAATCCATTTTCACAAATTATAATATTTTAGTTTATATATTTACATATCAGATTTGTATTACAATACTGTTTGTGTAATCGTAAGAATCTGTTTTCACTAGCAGGCATTTGATTGACACAGAAATAGAAAAGCATTGCTGTAGCTAAAATATTATGTATTATTAAGCTTATTAGCTTAATTTCCTTTGACTTATTATTCATGAAACATTTCATCCTTCAGGTCGGCATATTTCTGCACACAGATCACAGAATCGGCCTTAACGTAATTTTTATTTTTCGTGAACTATATCTAGCTTTCACTGACATCTAATTTTAATGTAACTATCGTATTTTATATTCGCCATGTTTCTTTTTGACTTTAATACTTCGGCCGTATTCCGTTCCCTGCACTGATTCGACCAGTTGCAGAGCCGCCTGTTTTTCCGTTACTCCATGTGTTTAGTGCTGGGCTGGGAAATGGAAAAACTTCCATGTTTTATTTTCGATGCTTAATTTTAGCATTTTTTTTTACGAATGGCAAGAAATTTACATATATAGCTATGGTAAATCCATGATCCTGTCGTACGATTTGACAGGATAATGTATTTACAATTGTAGTATATGTTAACAAGGCATAATAAAATGAATCGAATATTATATATTTAGCAGCCACCATGAGTACATATTAACCTCATAATTGTACACACAGCAGATAAACATGTCACAGACTGGCATTCCAACCTGCTTTATCTTCGCCTAGTTACGTTTGCTTGGGTTTTGTTTACTTTATTTTAATGGAAGAAGGAAACAGTATTTGGTTCTTTTGGGAGGCTTTAGATTTCAACTTCTTTCGCAAGAGGACATAGTTACGATGGAGCAGTAGAAAATTTAGCTCGTATGGAAATGACATTCAAATTATTGTATCTTCGAAAATATTTAACTTCAATAGAAAACAAAACGTGATTAATACATCGCTGTTCGTATTTGTACATATGCAGCAATACACGCACACACACACGAACACACACTTTGGCTGAATTTTACCTTACACTCATTGAATTCACGATACAGGCAGAGAAACTATTATTATTTACACAACATGACGTCGCAGAGACAATGGCATAATTTAGAAATGCCAATTGATGTGTCTCTGGATCTTACGCTGGACCATCAAGGAGGAAATTAGATTATGTGGAAAGAATGCAAAAATTACAACCATGTTGTCTGTTGGAGGGGGGTCCTAGCATCTCAGTAGACAGCACGAGTTTGGTTTGGGAATGTAGTCGATGGCCTGAATGGGGTTCTCCTTGATGTCCGATGTCTCAATCTTGTTGTTGCAGATGTTGTAACAATTATCCCAATATAATATCCAATACATCGTCTAGTGGGAATTATTAGGGCTGTTCCCATATGCCCATGCTCACTCCCAGGCTGTTGTAGGCCTCCTTAAGCCTTGCAAAAATATTCACGAGTTACGCAGTCAAGAGGTGGTCGAAGAAAATAAACATGTCCGGCGATTCAAGTGACATAAATATTTATTCCTTTAACCCTTCAATACAAGAACTTACAAAGCCTGTCTCGCTAAAGCGTAGCGAGGGATGGCGTGCTTCCCCTTGGGCGATAATGTGTCAATGATTGTGGTTTGCTGACGTCATGGTCGAATTCTTGAAGAGGACTTGCTCCTAAATGGCGGACTTCCTCACACATTCATCCCAATGTCGCTTTGGTGCAAAATTCTTCTCTTGGTGTTGTTGTGGATCGTTTCGCCTCCATTCCTCGCAGGTCTGGCATGGTGGTTATTTAGGAGGATCGCCAGTAGTGATTATTGGGACCATTATGATAAAAGGAAAACAGAGAGTTGTGAGAACACGTGGTTGTACCTGTAGCTCAACGAAATTTTTGAAAAGTGAAATTGATGTAAAATTGGTGAACTTTCTGGTGGGAAGGATGGACAGTATTAGGAGTAGCTGGTACCATGTTGGGTGCAACTTGACTTCAGGGAGACAATGGCGTCAATTTGAAATGGCACTTGACGTGTCTCTGGACCTTAGGCTGGACCATCAAGTAGGAAATTAGGTTATGTGGAAAGGATTAAAAAATTACTATCATGTTGTCTGGGGTGCACCAGCAACTCAGTAGAGAGCACGAGTTTGGTTCAGGCGTGTGGTCGACGGCCGGAATGGGGTTTTCCTTTACGTCCGATGTCTCAATTTTGTAGTTGCAGACGTTGTTACAGTTATCCCAATATCCATATCCAATGCCTCGTCTAATGGATATTATTAGGGCTATTCCTATATGCTTATGCTCACTCCCGGGCTGTTATAGCCTGCCGTACACGTTGTGAAAATATTCAAACGAGTTACGTGGTCAAAAGGTGGCCGAAGAAAATAAACACAGTCTGGCAAGCCACATGACATGAATATTAATTTCTTTCAACCTTCAATATAAGCACTTACAAAGCTTGTCTAGCTAAAGTGGGGTACACACTGATGCAGAAAAGACTTCAAAATGGCTACGTGAAATTAAGTTCCTTACCTTATGCAGGAACATGTATAAATTATATTTAAAAATAACTTTTCATATGGAACACTGTTTACATTTGGGCGAATGAGGTGAGTATAGCACATATTGTAAATGATACATAATGAAACGAGGAAACACAAACTTTACTTACTCCGAAATACACTGGGGTTGTTTCCTTGCCTAAATAACGTAAATACGAGAATGTCCGTGTTTACATATTACACACAACACACTGCATAAACGATATCACTGAAAAACAAGATATATTTTATATTACTATGCTACAGTGGTTGCTCTGATGTGTGCTCAAGTTTGCATTGCGTTGGGTCCACACTTATACTGCACTGCACTTGCTGCTCCGCTCGTCGAGAGCACATCCCAACTGCGCACTTTGAACTGCCGCGGTATTAGAAAAATATTGGTATCGAAAAAATATCTCAAAAATTGTATCGATATTTTCCCAACATACCTAGGTCGTTAGTAAATTATCTGTCGGCGGCTCTTACTCAAGACTCTGAGACTTCGATCATCATTCATCAAAATATTATTGTCATTGCAATACCCGTAAATTGACTGTTCAAATTATGTTGTGTAAGAATACCAAAAATGTGTGCGTGTGATTTGTTTAAAGAGACTTTTACACTCATTTGTATTTATGCTGATTAGTTTTAACTTTCTCGAAAGGGTTGTTGTCCGTTTGGCAACTGTCGCAAGGACAATGCACGTGAAAAGCAGGAGCAAGTTTTATCCACGAACCAACGATGAGGTGAGAAGACTCCCTGTGCCCGACGACATGGTTATTTGGGACGTGCCCTGGGAAGAGTATGCTCCCCCATCGTATACGGCGGATTGCATAAGAAACCAGTCGTGGGCTGACCCGCCGTTACGAGCAGAAGGATTTAACCCGGAATGGAATGCACTGGATGGCAAGGTGGATAGAGTCAGTCATCATGGACAGTATAGAATTTCAAACGGAATGCCATTGAACGTAGTTGGCCGCACAGGTCTGGGTGGACGTGGCGTGTTGGGCAGGTGGGGCCCTAATCATGCTGCAGATCCCATCGTGACCCGATGGAAGAGAGACAGCACTCGACGACTGCTTCACGAAGGATCTCGAATGCCTGTTCTCCAGTTCGTAGGTATTCAGAGGCGTGACACAGGTGAATGGGCTCTCCCAGGTGGCATGGTTGATCCCGGGGAGCAAGTATCCATCACCTTAAAAAGGGAATTCATGGAAGAAGCTCTTAACATTTTGGGCTCGAGCGAGTCCGAACGAACAAGGTCTTCCGAAATGATAGGCAACTTTTTTGCAAGCGGTGAGGTCATATACAAAGGGTACGTGGATGATCACCGCAACACAGACAATGCGTGGATAGAAACTGTTGCTTCAAACTTTCACGACGAGGAAGGCACGCGTGTTGGAGCATTGCCGTTCTGTGCTGGTGATGATGCAGTGAACGTTAGGTGGATGGATGTGGACAGAAACTTATTGCTGTATGCAAGCCACATGGACATAATTCACAGGGTTGCAAAGTTGCGCAGCTGCCATTGGTAATAGTTTTGTATGTTGGTAACATAAAGAGTGTGAACATTACTTGTATCATGGTATGATACACCCTTATCCAAGAAGTACAGTAATTACTGTATGAAAAAAAAAATCAAAATACTTAGAATTGTAATTTGTGTACTGTAGCAAAAGAAAAGAATTTCATATAAAAATAGGGATTTAGGTATTTATAAAATTAGCTGGAAAATGGCAGTAAATATACTTCCAGCGTAGGGTTTCGTTAGGTTTGAATAAATGCATTGTGAAATTTATTTACTTATTTATTAATATCACAACTTTGTTAATACAAGTCAATGAAGATAAACAGCATCTAATCAAATAGAGGTAAGACTAAAGTGGTACATTTTAAATTAGAGATGAAAAATTTAATTATTTTTAGACTATCCATAAAACATAGTGAAATTTTTGTATAATATTCTAAAAGAGTAATGTAGGCCTTACCTACTTTTAACTACTGATAATTTGCAATATTACAAGGAAGAACCATTCAGTCACCAATGGCCTAATCAGCAGGTGAAGTATTCTGGGACAATTTCTGTTTAAATTCAAAGCTTTATCTTAGAATAAAAATTTTTACGACTTGTGTTGCATGTTTTATGTTTTTGCAACCAAAAATTACTTTAGAGCCATTTTGTTTAAAGTTTCATTTTACATAAACATTTATAATGTGACAAAGTAAGCAATATTTACCAGTTTACGAAGTCTTACGTAATGACAATGCGCAACTATATTATGTTGAAATGTTAGTACGGCTGCTAAGTGATGTTCCAGCAACTGAATGTTGTATTATACCTAATTTCACTATAAAGCAGGGATCACACAATGCAAGACGCATTTCGCGCAAGATTTCATACAAAATATATTTTTTACGAGAATGCCAACTAAATTGCATGCAAAACAAGTTCACACACAGATAAATTAAGATGACTACTGTCTCACATCAAAATTAGTTGATAGCGCTGGTGAGTACCAAACAGCCAATGTATTATAATATAAAATATGAAGTTGCTTACCTCAACAAGGTATTTGTTTCAAAGTTATTCCTCCCATATATAATTATTATTTTATTCTCAGCGAACTGTCTAAACTTCAATCCATGCTTTGAAGTTATTTTCCAGCAATGTTTTATTTCCCTGTATTCCTCTTCGCACACCTCAGATTATGATTTTCTTTTACTCTATGGTTGATGTTACAACAGGTCACATGACCAGGATACAAGGACCAATAGCATCGTAACTTGCATAGCCTTGCATGAGAAAAATAGGACCTGCTGTATCTCCTCATTTCGTGCAAGATGTGCCTTGCACAAGAACTTGTGCAATAAATTCTCGTGCAATGTCGGCATCTCGCGCAAGATTGGTACTCATATTGCATAGTGTGATCCCTGCTTAATAAAACATTTTTTTTGCGGGGCACATATCTTAGCGGCTAAACAGAACAGGAAGATTTAGCCTATTGTGCATAAATCACTTAATATTACTACACGGTAAAAGTGTTTTCTTTATAGCAAAGTAAAAATTTTCTTCGAGGCAGTTTGGTTTACAGTAAATAAATCTTGCTTTAAACCAAAATGAATGTTTAAGAAATGTATGTTTGTTGTTATGAAATTTTCCTTTTTCGTTTAGTAAGTGTAACAAAAGTTCTGCATTTCCAAAATTTTAAAGTATGAGGTATTTTATTTCACAAGGACAACAAATCTTAATTTTCACCTCTCTTAACAGCTATGTCAACAAGCTAACTTCGTGAAAAATATTTTGGTTAACTTTAAAATCTGGCTCAAGTGTTACTACTTAGCACAATATTTAGTCATGCTCTCAGCACCCATTTCAGTTTTAGTAGAGCACAAATGGGACTCCTTGATACCTCTGAGTATGAAAAAATTTACTGAGATTATCATGTCTTTTAAAACACTATATTCACACATAAGTTGCAATCAGAAATCATTTTAAGAGATAAACGCTCACTACAATTAGTACCATCTTACACGAGTAGTCACTGCTGATGACATCATCATCTCAAAATCACACCAAAAATTCTAAGTAAGACGATAGGGCTGCTTCTCAGGCGAACCCTTTTAACCCTATCCACTGGATTGACTCTGCCATACTATCCTAATCCTAACTTAAAATGGGGGACAGATAATTTACAGCAAAATGCTGGGGCCCTAGCTTACAGTGGTCCACGTTCTTCCATGATGGTGGCAGAGCTAAGCTTCTAGACGGGATTTAGATCCCCAAGCAATCGTCTATCAGAAAAGGCACACACGTTGTTTCCAATGACGTCGTGTCGTACTCCAGAGATCTACATTTTTGACTCTCCTAGGCCAGTTCCTTATCAAGCCAAAATGATAAGATTGCAAAGAGAACTTTTGTTCACTTTTCTCAAACCACAGTTTTACATAACATTGAGCTCAGATCAAGTACAAATAATAATATCAGAATATTTGTCTTCTAAAATGACTTTTCTATGCAAAAGAATGGAATTTTGCCGAGATGTTCTGTTATCAGTGACATCTGGAAAATTCTCACTGTAAGTCCAGTTAATGATGGGCATTTCTATAAAAAAATGTTTTTCATTTGCTACAAGTTATTTCCAGCTATTTTTGACATGCATATGTACTTGAACTTATTCATTTTGGGTCAAGAAAATTGGAATGTTGTTTGTTTTCTGCTTGAAAAATCCTACTACACTTAAGGGCGCATGTGGTGTCATTCGCCTCTCCCTCCTCAACTAAGCCCCCCTCCATCCATCATTTTCCTATTAGGTGCCTAGCAGCAAGGGAGCCAGCGCAATGACTGATCGTTGTTCATTTACCTAAAATATCTGTCTTTATTCTTCTGAATTTCATAACAGTAAGACTGGGGTTAAGATAATATATTCTACTGTGGTTTAAAAAACCAAAGAATATTCAGCAATTTAATGAATCACACACTTACACCCCTAGGTCCCTTACAAACATTTGGCGGCCAACTGTAGTGCTTATAAGTCCACCCAATGGTGTAATAAAGTGTAGTCATTCTTACCCCTAGTTTGTATGCACACATTGTTAAAAGCAAAGAATCATTGACTTTGTAAGTTTCATATTGTAAATATTGAATGGATTACTTGCCATTTTAGGATATTCCAACAGCAAAGTACAAAACTTGTACTATCTTCATGGTATTGTGAACTCTAAATAATATGAAATTTTGTGAACTCTGACATGTCAGGCTATTGTAACTCCATATGAATTACTGGTAGCTACTTGGTTTATTTAAGCTTAGGTTAGACACTGGAATGTACTATGTTCTGACAGAATGAAAGGAGATAGAAAACATAAGCATTGTTACAGTTGTCACATCAATTGAAAACATCTACATGTCATAAATGACAAAGGGCTATGCTACATGTTATGTGGGGACAGAGACCTACGAACACATTGCATTTACCTATGTGATGGATGACCCAGGTAGGCCCTGTTGACCGATGTGCTGCTTGGTGAAACACCAGGACATCATGTGGCATGGAGCTGTGTGCTCCTTCCTGTGAAGCATCGCTACTTCCATCCAACCCCTCTGCTGGAGACTGCTGTTGGCATCCGTTGCGTACGTGATGCCATAGAGAAACCTTCAATGTTTTAGAAGCAACTAATATGTTCTCTGACCTTCCAGAAACTTACTATATGGGGCAACTAGATACATAAAACATTTTTGCAATATTTTAGCAGAGATGAGGGAAGACTGCATAAACACACACTGCAGAACTGTTGTTCCGCACTGGGAAAGGGGGGGGGGGGGGGAACCCAACATTTTTACTATCTTGGTAAGGAAATTAATTTTAATATTTTAGGAGTTGTAGAACTATATGTACAGTCAACTCTCGATGTATTGTTATCTTGCATGTATTGATAAACCGCATCCACCAATAATTTTTGCGGTCCTGGTGAAATCCCTATGTAAATAATGTTAACCTAAACCGCTTGTATCGTTTATTGCATGGAGTATCCATCGAAGTATATTTCAGGTCCCCTCACTTAATATTTCCCACAACTATCGTTTTTGAGCTGGTTGTTTATGCAGACATGTAGTAACTGGATGTGAAATACGTCACATGCGCCGCCGTTTATAACTGCTCTGTGGCTTGCTATGTAGTGACTTGTGTTCCCAACATGTCTGTCAAACTGCGGCGTGGTGCAGTGCAGCGAGCGAGTCTGACTTGCTCGGTGCAGTGCAGCGAGCGAGTCTGACTTGCTACTTCCCCTGAAGAGAGGGGAAGTGGTTACCCATATCAACGAGCCTGGCGACCTAGCGTCCTCTTCTCTGTCGGCCCTCTTTCTCTCTCTCTCTCTCTGCCGCATACCTCTCTTCCTACCCTCACATGCTATACATGCCAACGAGAGGGGAAGTTGTCTAGCAAAAGATAAAGTATGTCCTATCTCTCTCGGCTACGCCCGCTTCGCTTGCCTTGCCGTGCCTTCACATGCCGGCCTAGAGCAAATGTGTGCTTTGCGAACGTAATTTTATCAAGATTATGCATCGCTCATAATAGTTGTACCTAACATCACTTGTATTTCAAAGCAAATGGTTTCACCTGAAAATGTTACGCAAAACATTTTAACGAGGAATTATTATTTGAATAGGTGGTTTTTTTTGTAAGGTTGGCGTTTTATTGTATCTGGTGTAAAATTAACATGATTTAAAAAAGTAATATTTATTTAACTTGGGGGGCAGCATCTTTGCGAATAAAATTATATGCCCAGAAGCATATACTTGAACTCTCATTGTCTCCAAAAATTGTTTGAACATTGAGCGACTTGTATTATAAGTGTAAAATTCATTTTCAGTAACTTCTGGGGAGAAATCGAGAGATTTATATTAATTTATTTCAATAGACATGTGTCTTTTGAATAAACTGATAGAATATAAGGACCTACTCGACACCTTTTGCCATCTAATAATGGGTAGGTGAGCAGAGTGCAGTGTAACTTACAACAGGGAAAAATCAGAGGATGTGGTTTTGAATGATAATTATTAGACAGTGAAGAAATAAATTATAACCATATTATTTATTGGTTTTTATCTGAAAATTTTAAGTTTTCTTTGCAGTAAAATATAATAAATTACTTTAAATAAAAGACAGACGTGTCACACGGTCAATGTGTCTGCACTTTGCAACACGTAGTGGTAATACTCCTGCCGCCACCCCTCCCTCCAACCACTGCCACGGTGAACACACTGCCTGATCAGTAACTTCTCAGCACGCTCTCAATGATAGAGCCCACGCCGGACATTCAAAATTTGACTTGCATTCTTTGTCATATTATTTTCATTTTTAGAGGGTTTGAAAGTTTTAGGTCTGCCTGCATTTGGTGTCTGATTACATTCAATTATATACGGTAATTGGATATGTTATTTTTTTATTTAAACGAGTTTAGATCAAATGTTTTGTAATGTATTATTTACAATAATATTTTTTTTAAACTTCACATTTTAATTGTGCATATTAGCTAACCTGTATTCAGAGATAATGTACAGCTCTTACTATTCTCAACATAAAGTTTTATAACGTTAGAAGTTGCATTTTATTGATGCAAATGTAAGAAACCGCCATCTCCTGAAATCCGCATGCATGAACATTTTTTGGCAGTACCCTGAATACAGATAGATTGGGAGTCGACTGTAGGTAGCCGAGCGATTGCACTCTACATATTTTCAGCACTGTCACAGATGATTACTTAACTTTCCCACCTATATTCCACTCAGCAAATGCCACAAAAATATTTTCAGCAATTAGCTCTCCTGTGTGGCTTGCTCCACAGAAAGGCATTACGTACTTCCTACGATACGGAATAAATGGTCTAATTGCTGTCAATGAAATCACCTACAGCTCCAGATGTCCACAAATCTGTGGTAACTGCTAATTCATCAGCAGTTTGTAAAATGCCCTTCAGTTTGATTTTGAAATTTTCTGCAAGTTCAGGAAGTTGTTTACCCATGATGTCCTTCCTTGTAGGCAGCTGATATTTCGGTTGTAGCATTTTGATGAAATATTTAAAACCTGGATCCTCCGCTATCGAAGTAGGTTGCATGTTAGTGCATATCATCTTGCCTAATGTTCTGTCTATTTCAACTTGCAAACTTTTCTGAAAATGTTTGAAGCTTGTCTACCTGTTTGGACTTGGGTTAGGAAACTAGGAGAGAAACCTAATTACCCAAAATTAACCTATAAGAAGGGGTTATAGAGAGTAAACCCTGGCGTTGCCGAAGGTCGAACACAAGTCCTCTTAATTAGTGCTGACTAAGGTGGGGTTCCCCATGTTGGGAAATGTTCACTGTTTAGGTAGCTTGGGAGAGTTCTTTCTGGCCTGGGAACTGGGGATTTCAACCCCTATGACCAACTTTACATTTAATGTTCTGTGATAAGCTGGCCTTGTTTTAGTGCAAGAGACGGACTTCAACCACCATGAGACTAGTGTCACAAGAAACATGATTGTTTAGACAAGACTCCAGCGTAAAGAGTGGGTCGGGTAGGTTTCCATGTAGGCACAAAATTAGGTGTCACTGGGATCACACTTTTCCTGCGTTTTACCTGTTGAAAGCGGGGCAGCTGTACGCTCCTCCTCGCTGGCTTGTTGAGATGGTCGGTGGCGGAACAGTGGCTGACACTGGTTGCAGTGAAGCGGTGCTGGTACTGCTAGGAGGTTCCTGGGTTGTAATTGGAAAGGTTTGTGGTACGGGATTCAAGTTGTAGTTGTGGATCAAATCCTAGCTAGGATAGTGTCGCCAAAGTGAACGATTAATAAATGTTCAAGACATGAGCTGACTGATACTCTCTGGCAGGCGGTAAAAATAAAGGATCTTCCTCTTCTACCTTAGGGGTAGGTAAATTTGCTCTCTCTCGAGTTATTTCAGAATTAAGTTTAACTTGTGTTTGCAAACGCCTTTCCTCGTGTACGGCATAGGGGAAAATGAAATGAACTGCTAAAGGCAAAGCTGGTGATTGATTACAGCCCTACCGTGTACTTCTAGACACACTGGTTTACAATGCAATATCTCACCCTGGTGTTCCGTTTCCAGCCGTAAACAGCGGTGGATCAAACTATCGGCGGTCGCCAGCGGTGAAACAGAACCATGGATATAACGCGTTGTTTTATACAGTACTGTCTAGGTGGGTTTCCACTGTGGGTGAAGTGGCAAAAATAGTTCGCTCTCCAATCTAGCCATTCTTCAGTGATGGTGGAGTAGGAGACTATTTCAGATGCTCGATTCCACAAGTGCAGGAGTGCTTAAGGTGTTTCGGGCGCTTCCAAAAATCTACCAGCTGGCAGATCTCCGTTTGCCTCTTAAGATGTTTGTATTTGCCTTTGTGGCGGGTTACACGATAGCCAGCTTTACCTTAAATCTAGAAGAATGCAATGCTAGAGTACCTTAAGGGTCTAAATGGGGTTACCAAACTAAGACTGAAAACACGCACAGAAAAAAGAATTAAAAAAATAATGTATGTTTATGATATGTATATGAGACACATGGTTCCACACTCTCCTTAAGCAAAATAGTATAACTTAAATTAAAATAAAAAATAACGGAAGTTGACTTTACGTTATGACCAGGTGAAGGCAACCTGGATAAATAAAATGACGTTTTGATTAGCATGAAAATAAGACTGGTGAAAGAAAGATTAAAATAATTAGCCAAATAAATTAACCCTAATTGAATTAAAAAGGGATTGTGCTGAAGGGACCTAATTGACAATGAGGCGGTCTTCACTAAGAAGGTGAAGATAGAGGCTTGGCTATAGCCTTAAGGGGAATGTCCAGAATGGACATTGTCGCAGTGACCTCTTTGTACCTGGGTAGGTTACTAGGAAGGGATTGAGGAGTGGTCGGGGATGACGTCGGCAAGACCCTCTGGTTGGCATCGGTGGCCCTCAGGAGCTGCTGGAGTGGCTGAAGAGATGCGACACGTGATGCCCAGTCGACTAGGCTTATTCTATGTTAAGCAGATGTCGGGGAAGTATTTTTGCTAAGTCAGACACACCCTTACGCTGGAGGGCTCCTTAGTGCAATTAGTCTCTATGTGGGGTCGATACTTTCTCAGTGTAGATAAGTGGCCTAGTAGCTTTTTGGCGGGGCACAAAGTCTGGTTCTGCCAGAACAATTTATAATTTCAGGCTCAGTGCCTTGAGTGGTATACCTGGGCGATTAAGATTGCTAGTGCATGGACGTGTTTCTGGTGGAACAACTGTGCGGGTTGATGTTCCTGAGGTTTGAGTATGCTGGTTGCTAGTGTCAGCAGGATCAAAGCAACAGGTATGAGGTAGGCGATGGCAGCTGTTCCTGTTGACTGAAGTATTCCACAAGCCATGGGTAAACTTCTAGACTTGGGCAGGTTGGTGGCTGGAATAAATCTCATGGTATTTCTGGTGTAACTGGGACGAGCAGACGTACGGCTTGAGCTTCATCTCTAGGGTCAAGCTGTTGTATCACAGCAATAAGGGCAGGAATCAGCTCTTGCAAACGCAGAGGAAATCCACAACTATTTAACCTTCTTCTACAGACCACTTCGTCAGGAGTGCCACACACTCACATCCATGAGGTGAAAAACAGGGTTTGGGTTCTCTACCGCGTAGAGCCACATGAGCGGCTGCCGGTGAGCAGATACCCAATCTTGGTGCTTTGGATTAAGGTGTGATGAGTAGAGAAAATTAGGCCTCACAGACTGCACTCTCAACACATGGGTGTTGGTTGTGACCACGTCTCCCCAATACAGGAAATGCCCCTCTCCAGCACAAAGGTGCAGTGGAGAAGAATGAACACCGAACTGGCAAGCTGGACCAATAACTGTGTACCTGTGTAGGCTCCGCTGTTCTACCTACCGGAGTAGTATGTAAACAGGCTGGCCGGGCTAGTGCTTGCAGGCAAGCAAAATTCAGTAAAAGTCCCCGGGATCTCTTGCGTTTCATTCAAGGGTGAGCCAACTGGGAAAGGTGCAATGTATACAGGAATATGATACTCAATGATAGGTGTCAACCAATGTTTATTCTGTGTTACTGAAAATAAACACGTGGCGATGTACGCCCTCCTGCATTTGTCAAGAGCTTGATGGGAAGCTAAACCACTCAAGGTGAGTAGAGGCGAACCGTTTATAGACTAGCGGTGGTGGTGTAGGTAAAGCGCTGTGAGAACTAAAAATATAACTGACTCCCTACCGCATCGTTGCCCAGAAGGGGCCGCAGTATCTAGTGTCGATAGACGAGTGGCATGGTGCTTGGATGACTAAGCAAGGTATTGTAGGATAAGTTCTAACAATGGAGCTTGAGGAAAGGTTTCCCTTCTGACACAAAGGCGCAGTGAAGGAAGGATGGTATAGCGAGGAATGAAGCTGGCGAGTACTTCGGGGGATAGCATGGCGAAGACTGTGTGTCCAGGCTGGTCAATTCCGGCAGTGAGTGCGGTGGAAGACTGAAGACTGGTCCCAGTGAATAATACAAGTTGCTGGCTGGAACGTCCATTCTTGCTACAATCTTCTGATGTCACATGGCCAATGATAATACAAACTCCGTAGAAATCAGATGTGCTGCGGGCTATGCTGATGAACCGAAGTCGTCTAATTACCATTGTTGAAAATCACGAGATGTCAATTCGCAGCCTCTGTACTGTGATGAAAGCTCATCCTTGAGCGAGATGAGAAACTAATTCCTCCTGAAAGGACATGGGATTGTGCTCACAACAGCAATTGGTCTCTTTCTCTCGACTAGCTCCGTCTGAGCAAGATGAGATTAGAGCTCATCCCTAAGAGATGGAAGAAAATTCCTCCTGGGAAGGACGTTGGAGTGTCCTCGCAGGAACAATCTGCCTTCCTCTCGGCTAGTGCAATCTCAGTGGGATGACTTAAGTGAAGAAAGAAATTCCTTTGAAAGAATGTTGAATTGTCCCCTCCACAGCAAATTTTTTCTCTCCCGGTTGTGCTTCTGTAGTACCTGCTACTCTGTGCATTCTCTGCTCTGTGCGCCACTTCCCTCGTGTATGAACTTGACCTTGTATGCACAGAAACAGTTGGCTGCTGGAAGGTCGATGGCTGGGAGCAGGTGAGGTGGTGACACACTTTTATGTAAGTTCTTAGCTTCGGCGGCGGCAAACGTCCTCCGTGTCTTCCTATTGCATGGACTCGGCGTTCCTTCTCTCCTCGTGCTTCAGAGGATAGGATTACAGTAGTGCCAGAATGCGGCGGCGTTTTGTCGTCTTTTTATTTTTATCATAGCTCTTTGTGTTGTATTACATTATTTATTTTGTCAGTGTTTGAATTCGCATAGGGAAAGTGAGCGGTGTGCCGCGAGTCTCTTTTCATTAATGTGTGCTGTCTTACATAATGAACTTTAAAGTTTAATTTACTAACAAAAGCACAGCCCTTGGGGAATCATAAAGTTATGATTATTAAGCAATTAATAAAAAATAAAAAGTTGCCACAAAAGAACCATGCTTATTCAGTTCGTATTAGCTAATGCTCTGCTGTGGCCGCCTGTGCAGGATATCAGTTGGCTCTACCCTAGCCTCCTAGTGTTACACAGCATGCAGAATAACTTGTGTAGCTTTAAGAAAACAAGCTAAGGGAAATAGTGAACTGAGCACTTCCAGACTCAGCCCACTGCTGAGAGTCGGCAAAATGAGTGATTTGTGGCAGAAACATTGTCTACTTTCAATGTCGCATATCACCACTACATCAAAATAGAAAGAAGAAAAAGAGCAAGGCAAGACACAGAAAACTTGAAAGAAATTATTTACAAAAATAACATTTCTTCTCGCAACCTCTATCATTAATTTATAAGAGTCTTTTGGTTGCTGGCTGAAAAATTTGTCCACGCATTGTCATAGCTGCAATTGATTATTTTACAAATCAAACATATACACATCAAAACACACTTTAATTAAGGACGAAATATTAACTACAACATTAACTTTAAGCAAAAGAATTCTATTATAGAAATGATTGATTCTACACAATGCAAAAATATTTACAGATTTTCACACATCTTGATATAAAGTAATGAGTGTTGCAAGCTTTAATGTCTATAAATAGCAACAGACCAACCCGTTTCATTTCTCTCTGTATGTACACAATATATACACTTGACATCTGGATGATTGCACATATATGAAATCTTCTTATCACTACTGTTCGCGAACGTATCTCCAGTTCACTTGTTATTACCAAATTTATTTAACTATTTACAAGACCTTCTTGACGTTAGTTACATAATGAAGGAATGCAGGTGTAGCAATTGCTACAATTAAGGCCTTAACCTTAAACACTATCTTGACAGAGTAATGTGCTATGCAATTTCAGGAAGAGTCTGTGATTACATAAGTACACTAACATTGTCGGTGCACTACATGTACAACCAGCTCTCTATAGATTATAACGGCTGGCACTATTTAATTAACAACTTGTTGCACTGTCACTCACTGTTGTGAAGAGCCGATTGTTTGAGCTGGGTGCTCCTTTTTCCTTAGCAGTGCATAGGGCGAGTTCGGCCATTTAAAACGAGCTGGAGGCCGCCATGGTGTCTCCTTATAATGGACTCTTGTCATGCTGGCTCAACAGGCACGTGGTGGCTGGAACTCGGCCGTCCTGGAGTGGCCGTCTCGATGCGCGGAGCTCTCCGTTGTCTTCAGGGGTAGGGCGATGAGTTTGTTTGCCCCCGCGGTTCGCACGGGAGGTACTGTGTCCAGAGCCAGGGTATAGACAGGTGACTCCGGCCCATTGACTTCTTTGACCCCCCCCCCCTCCCATTTTCTCTCTCTCTTCTCCTGGGCTGAGGTATCTTGTTCTTGTGTCGGGTGGCTCCATTGCAGTCGGGGGTAAGTGGACCATACTGTCTACCCCCTTGGTTCGCATGGGCGGTGCTGGGTCCGGAGTCAGGTTATAGACAGGCGACTCCAGCCTGTAGACTTCGTTGAACTGTTGGTATTCGCCCAACATCTTGTGCTGGCGAAGGGCTCCTCCTGTTGTCGGCTGACTGTTAACCACTTCCACGGCTGATGTTCTCCCTTGGCAGGAGAGTGCTGTCTCCAGAGTGGGCTGGGCCGCAGGTTGATTAATGGGAACCTCCTCATGTCCATGAAGAAAGGGCTTCGGGGTGACTTCTGCATCCAATACTGCCACAGGTTTTGTCTGGCTCTGGGCAGCATCGGATGTCTCAGGTACAACCTTGTCATGTTCGTGACAATTGATCATAAGGACTGTTTCTGCAAAAATGGGCACAAGTGACCTGGAAGAATGAATCAGAGCAGAGTACATTGGGTTAGTTAGGGTGACCTCTGAGTCAAAAGAGGCTTGGGCCTCTGTGGTGTCTTCCACTTGTCCAGGGCGTTGGGCCTGGGAATCGGCCACCGCACTGGGCGGCGTCAGGAAGTAGAACACTGCTGCCTTTGCGCTGAGTGTAGACATGGTAGCTAAGGAAGCCACACGATCTGGAGAGATAGCGGTTGCAGGTACCAGTTGATCCACAGCCTGGGAGGCGGTCTTATGGACACTGGCAGCTCTGGTGGGTGTGTCCTTTGGGGAAGACTGGTCCTCGGTGGCAACGACTACTACTGCTTCCATTGTAGCAGGTACTTTGTTGAGATGTCAATCGGCGTGTCAGAAATAAGCGATGCTTCAGCGTCTTGGACAGGTTGAGACACTTTCTGGATAGGGTCGCATCTGCCCTCTGGTTGCCTTCCGTTAAGTCCTCGGCTGTCTTCCGTCCAATACACATCCTGGCATCCAATGACCTTGTATGGGTCCTCCCATTTTCCAGCTAGACCAGCACTGATTGGTCCCTTGGCTTAGGGGATGATCCAGAGTAGGACTGACTCTCCCATCTCAAAGGCTCGTATTCCAGTGCTTGCCGGAGGGTACTTCTTGGTAATGTACGCCTCTTGACTTTCTCTGGCCTTATCAACTCGTTGCTAAGCAGCCAAGTGTATAGCTTCGAGCTGTGGCGTTTCCGTGGGCTCATGTTCCCACTGCCAGTCTCCGGGGCATCGGAAGGTAGTTGACTAGGGAGTCGATGCATCGTTTGTTTAGTGACGCAGAGCGAAGAGAATCCTTGGGATGTGGCAGTTCCAATAGCGCTGGTCGTCTTCCAAGTTGAGGTAAAGGCACTTTTTCAGTTCCTGATTAAGGGGCTCAGTTAGGTTGGCTTGGGGATGGTAGGGCGGCGGCGTCCATGTTTCCGTTCCCCATTCTTGACATGCTAGTGCCACTGCTTGCTAGCGAACTGTGTTCCATTGTCCATTAGAATACTCTGTGGGTATCCCCTGTGTGGGAACTTCTTTCTCTTGGCTCGGTTGTGGGAAGGCTTCTACCCTGTGCGAAAACATGTCTGTTATTGATTCCCTTTGATACTGCAGAGATAAGGTCCCATCAGATTTGCCGCTACCTGTATCCACTGTACATGTGGCTTCCGTGGTTTCACGATAGGATGCCTGGCAGGATAGGCTTGTGGACGTCTCGGATCGTGCCGTCAAAGATATACCTCTGGTGCTTATGTCAGCGAAGGTTTCTCGAATTCCAGGGTGTCCTCCATTGGGATGTTCGTGGAAGTGTAGGCAGATATCTCGTAGATCCCTTGGTATCTAGATGCTCCACTTGGCATTTGGTATGCTGTTCTGAGACCACACAATGTTATCTCATAGTTTGAATCTTTGTGGGATTTGGAGTAGAAGATCTTTGACTTCACGGTCTTGTTGTTAATGATGCTCTATCTGGCTTCTGCTGAGCTGGAGTTGTAGTAGTCTTAGCTGTTCATCGGGTACATATTCTGGAGGTTCAGGTGGCGAGATGCGATCCCCTTTTACAGGTTTCACCTCTTTGTTCAGGTTCGGTTGTTGTGATAATGCATCCAGGAGGTCGTCTTTGCCAGCGCAGTGTTGAACCTTGAAGTCGAATTCAGAGAGAAGAAGGTTCCATCTCCAGAGTTTGGCTTTATTGTTGTGCGACTCTCGCAACAACGTAAGTGCTTTGTTATTCGTTCTTAAAATGAAGTGAGCTCCTTTTAAGTAGTAATGGAATTGCCGGATGGCCCAGATTACAGCAAGACATTCCTGTTAGTTTATGTAGTACTTCTACTCGGTTTGCATTTAGCCTGGTACTGGCATATGGTATTACAACAGGCTTGCCGTCCGGATCCTTTTGGTAGAGTACGGCGTCTAGGCTATTTTGCCACAAGTCTGTCTGTAGTATAAAGAATTCTTCTCCTTGTGGCCTATGCAGATGGGTAATATGTTGGAAGCTGGTGTTGAGGGCCTCAAAAGCAGCACTGTGTTCCGGCGTCCGTTATCGCGCTTCCTTTTCTAACAATGGGTGAAGCGGTGCCATTAAATCTGCGATGTTGGGTATGAAGTCTCGGAGCCAGTTGCACAGTCTCAAAAAACGTCCAAGCTGTTCATTCGTGTGGTGTTCTTCTGCTTCTTGTATTGTCCTGATCGAGCGGTCTTGTGGGAAGTTTCCTTCAGTAGATACGACGTGGCCCAGGTACTCAATTGAGGTTTTCCCAAAATAACTCTTTGAAAGTTTGGCTGTGAGTCCGTGGAGTTCCAGTCGTCATAGTCTTTCTAGTACTCATTGCAAGTGTGTCAGGTGCCCTTCCCATGACTTGGAGTACACGATCATGTCATCTAAATATGCAAAGAAAAACTTTCCTATGTAGCAAGTTAATACTTTGGCAAGACATGGGTAGTTGAAATGAAGCGAGGACGTCAAAGGACGTGACCCTGAATTGCAATTATTTTCCCTTCTGGAGAAGTGAAGGTTGTATACGGGCGACTGTCTGGATGCACTGCTACTTACCAATATCTGAACTGCATGTACAAAGTGCTGAAAATCTTGGCCTCGCCAATGTCTCGTAGTGTGTGTGCTAGATCGAGAGCAGGTGGCGTGATAGCAGTGTGGCATCGTTGAGGGCCTTTTAGTTAATGCAGAATGTCAACTGTCCATCCTTTTTGGGTACCAGCACGGTGTGGGAGTTATGTCGCGAATTGGATGGCTCCACAATTCCCTGACACTTCATGTCTTCTAGCTGGTTCATTGTCAGGTGGTGCCGTCTAGTGGAGACCTTGGACGGTCGGTTGTAAATAGGTGCTGTTGTGTTCAACAATATCGTTGGATGGTGTGGGTTTGGTGTAGTGCTACCTAGCTCCGAAGGCTCTGGCATGATCGCTGAGAACCTCCTTCAGCTGTTAAAAATGTGTGTTGACAGCTGATGGTGAATTTCCCCTTCGCAGAGTGTCGGTAGCTTCTGTTGATCGGGCCGATGTTCCCAGTGAAATGTAATGCAGCGGTCATCGCCCAGGTATACTTTCCATTGCCCATGGTCCATAATGCATTGTTGTTGCTGAAACTAAGGGTGGCCTAGTATTATTTCATCCTGGATATCCGGCATCACAATGAACTCTACTTGCATTTTGAGGTGCTGAACTTCAACGGTAAGGTTAGAGCGGCCATCAACATGGAGTGTGCACGTGGGCTTCGCCATTCTCACTGTCTTGGTCTGAGGGCACCGGTTAGCCTTCTGTTTTGTGCTGAGACTGTCTTGTCGAATGAAGTTTCCGGATGTGGCAGAGACAAGCAGCACTAGTACGTTTCTGCCATTGACTTTTATTTCGATTTTGACGGGTTCTGTCTAAGAGTTTGATGGCTTGCCCTTCTTGGCCGATGGTGTCGGCCCTGTTGACCCGCCGGCGAAGGAGTTTCCCTTCAGTGGCACATTTTACGGTTTTGAGTCAACCGTGGTGGGTCGTGGTGCTTGACTTGCACCCCCTTCTTCCGCTCGTTCAGGCCACGGTGCGAGGTGCTGCGGAAAGTCTTTGTTGTAGTAGCACCCTGGGCAGTACCACCATTTGGGTGGATACAGAGTTGGCGGTGCAGGTAGAGGTGGCTTCTTTGTTTCTGTGGGTTTAGTAAGCTTGGGCTGATCGAGGAGCGCTTTTGGTTGACAATTCTTTTCGGCTTCTCGGGCCTGTTCCAATAACTCATCCACTTTTGTGGTTTGGGGATCAACAGAATGTTCCGTAGGCAGGGCAGTAGTAGGCAAAAAAATCTGTGTTACACAGCTTTCTTCGTCGCAGTGTGGGAAGATCCTGCAATATATCTGCACCTTTCTCCGGGCACTCTACTTCTTCTCCTGGCGCTTGTGTGTGGCCACAGAATTCAGTCTTTAAAAGTGCTAGCACCTCCTCATCTGTGAAATGCTGAGAGTCGGCTGCTGAGTTGCGGGCTTTGCCCTTCAGCTTCACTTGGGTTCTGGTTACCCAGTGTTTCTATGTAATTGCATGTGCTTTCGACTCTTGTTCACATTCTGATGTAAAGAGGAGTGGATCCTCATGTGGTTTGCCAGCAAATTCCGGTAGCTACAATTCTCCTGTGTAGTGCTGCATGCTGTAGAGAGGCCGGTCCAGGGTTTGATGGTCGGCACTCAGAGGCTCGTTGGCATACGTCGCGTTGGTAGACCATGGTGGGTTTGTTGACTAGTTCGTCAGGCCATCCGATCCAAGCATGGTGGTATGTCTCCCCACACAGAATGCACCTAACTGTGTGGTGACCATGGCTGGGGCATGTGACCTAATTACAGAATGCTGTCTGGTTCTGCAATCCTTGCATCTGAATTCCAAGCAGACCATGTACCGTAGATAGTCTCTCCCAGCTGAGGCAGGAATAGTGGCGCCTTTGTTGGCAGTGTGCACAATGAATTCTATTAATCCCAGTACCGGGACAGTTCGGTTGCAGCCGAGTTGGTGCACTCGAGCTCGTGCTCGCCGAGTCCGGCTGTTGACATCTGTGTGGTAGCTTGGGCGCAATGGGGTGTTACATAGGACTCCCCATAATCCATTCGGTTCTTGACAGAGGTAGGGCTGATTTGTCCGAACTGCCTCATCAAAACTACGGCAGTTACGCCCCACATTAGGTGCCAGAAATATACCTACTCCATCCTACTCTATTTTGTGTGTGATACCCTGTCGACTAGGCTTATTTTATGTCGAACATGTGGGGGGAAAGTATTTTTGTTTGGGTGCTGAGTCAGGTACACCATGGTGCTGGAGGGCTCCTCCTTAGTGCAATTAGTCTCTACGTGTGGCCAGTGCTTTCCCAGTGTAGAGTACTGGCCTGGTAGCTTTTTGGCAGGGCATGAAGTCTAGTTCTGCCAGAACAATATTTCACTTCAGGTTCTGTGCCTTGGGCGGTATACCTGGGCAATCAAGATTGCTAGTGCCGGGGCATGTTTCTGGCGGAACAATTGTGCGTGTTGATGTTCCTGAGGTTTGAGTAAGCTGGGTGTGGTTCGTGTTGGTGGAGACAGAGCAATAGGTGTGAGGTAGGTGATGGCGGCTGTTCTTGTTAACTGAAGTATTCCACAAGACACAGGTGAACTTCTAGACTCAGATGGGTTGATGGCTGGAATAAATCTCATGGTACTTTTGGTGTGACTGGGACAAGCAGGCATCATAGGGCATGAGCTTTATCACTAGGGTTGAGCTGTCCTATCGTGGCAACAAGGGAAGGAGTCAGCTCTTGCAAACGCCCAGAGGAAATTAACACCTGTTAATCTTCTCCTTCAGACTACTACGTCTGGAGTAAGGCATCTGGAGTCACACACACTCTCACGTCCGTGAGGTGGAAAGCAGGGTTTGGGTTCTCTACTGTGTAGAGCCACATGAGCGGCTGCCAGTGAGAGGATACCCAATCTCAGTGCTCGGCGCTAAGGTGCAATGAGTAGAGAAAATGAGGCCTCACCGACTGCAGTCTCAACACGTGGGTGTTAGTTCTGACCACATCTACCCAATCCAGGAAACGCCCCTCTCCGACACAAAGATGTGGTGGAGAAGAACAAACACTGAACTGGCAAGTTGGACTAATAACCATGTACCTGTGTAGGCTCCACCGTTCTACCTACTATGTAGAAAGGCTGGCCGGGCTAGTGTTTTTGGGTAAGCAAAATGTGTTGATGCTCAAGTCAGTAAAAGTCTCCAGGATCACTGGAATTTCACTCAAGGATGAGGTCAACTCGGAAAGGTGCAACGTCTACAAAAACGTGATACTCAAGGATAGGTTTCAACTAATGTTTATTCAGTGTTACTGGAAAAAACACATGGTGACATACTCCCTCCTGCGTTTCTCAAGACCTTGATGGGAAGTTAAACTACGCAAGGCAAGTAGAGGTGACCCATTACTAGACTAACGGAGGTGGGGTAGTTCTAGTTCTGTGAGAACGAAAACTGTAACCAACTTCCTATCGCACTGTTAACAAGAAGGGGCCGCAGTATCTAGTGTAGATAGACAAGTGGCATGGTGCTTGGAAGACTAAGCAAGGCGTGACAGGATAAGTTCCAACAGTAGAACTTGAGGAAAGGTTTCCTTCTGGCACAAAAGTTCGATGAAGGAAGGAAGGTATAGCAAGGAATGAAGCTGAGGATTACTTTGGTGGCTACCGCGGTGAAGACTGTGTGTTCAGGCAGGTCAGTTCCAGCAGTAAGTGCGGTGGAAGACTTAAGACTGGTCCTGAGTCGAATTCTGATTCCATATTTACACTTTACCGGGCGGTTGCCTCAGCATTCATTGGCTGGTGTCTTGAGGGCGAAGGGTGGTCGCTGAGCAGGGAGAAGGGGGGGATGGCAAAAAGCATAGCTCTCTGGTGTGACATTACTGGTCACAGGAAGGATGAAAGACAAATGACGAAACATACTAAAGGTGTCTTCTAGCTGAGCTATGGTTAGTAGTTCTAGTCATCTAGCGGTGCATAGCTTTGGTGGGCCGGTGAATAATACAAGTTTCTGGCTGGAACGTCCATTCTTGCAGTGCAGACAGTACAATCTTCTGACGTCATGTGACCAACGGTAATGCAAACTCCATAGAAATCACATGCGCTGTGGACTATGCCGATGAGCTGAAGTCGTCTATTTACTGTTGTTAAAAATGCGTTGTGCGTCAGATGGAAGACCCTCTGGAAGGTGGTGGTCCGGAGCTGCTGAAGACGTTCAATGGTCACTAGTAAACCATGGTCACCAAAGCGGGGTGGGTCCTAGTGCAGGCACACCTTTGCAATCATCTCTATGCCTCTTCAGCGGAGGAGAGAAAGGGTAGCACGGCACTTGCCCTTGCTGTCACCTCAGGCCATCTCAGCGAAGAGGTGCAGCATACTTCCTGAGGCCAGCTTTGGAACTCCTATTTATACTAAAAATTCCAGCTTGTAGACTCTCAGAAAGTTGAAGGGGGAAGTCATCCCTGCTTCTAAAGGGTTGGAAACTGTGACGTCACACATGTGTGCCTGGATCCTTATCTGCTCAGTGTGGAGGTGATAACATATCTTGACCCTCACGCTCGTGGAGGCAGTGAAGCTCCACTGGAATGCGTGCTGCCCTCCAGCTGCATGATGTTGACATAATGCAACCATCCTGAAGGGAGCAGCCAATCTGGTAGATAGCAAAATAATCGGATAGGGGTGTTGATGGGACAACTTCTGGGCAAAATGCGGTGAACAGTAAAAGCTGAGATCACGTGTCTGCACTATCAGTTGAGGTTTGTCACAGTACTCCATAGCCACGTGTCCCACCTCCATTACTGTTTTCAGTTGAGGTGACGTGACCATAGTATGAATTCTGCTCAAGATGGAGCAAAGCCGTTTGGTAGAGTGCACTTGCTAGAAGCACAGAAGACCATGCGTATTGTAAGATTAGCAGTGTTGAATTTGAGAGACTTTTGCCATCATGACCAACTTCTTTAGAGCAATGGAGGCAACAGATTTAATTTTATCACTGGTTTTCACCATAAAATGCAACCAAATATCACTTTTTGGTGCCAGTGTATATTTGTATAGTTCAGTAGTGGTGATTCACACAATCAACTCTCACTAAAACATTTACACAAAAAGAACTATCATTTTCTGAAAAATTGTTTAACTTTTGCAACGTCCCAACTTTTACACTAAATATTGACAAATGTAAACGTGAACATAGCTTTTCGGGCCGCATTTGAAAATAACGAACTCTGGGGAATAGCTAACCTGTGTAACATTAATGAACATACTACTACACTCATTGTTGCACAGCGCTAGTAGAAGATGCTTGATTCTGTTATTTTTAATTCTTAGGTAAAAACTAAACCACCATTAAATGAAATTTACTTGTACCAAATAACCCATTCAAGTACAAAACCACTATTCAAACACCATTGAGGTACAGGTCTTTCTTTTTTTAAAATAATTTTCCACAATATTTATATTTAGGACATGATTTTGGTGTTCACTCGTTGGTACTAGTGACAGTCATTTTGTTTATTTTGACAAACGAACGTTTAACATAAGACTGCTTTACCAAAAATAAAAATTTCATCCGTGAAGTGAAAAACGGTGATGGACATGTACATTCTGATGCATGACGTCTTTTTCAACATTGGAGATTAGACAACTCCCTTCATCCTTAGTTCAGTTTAGCCAGGAGACTGAAGTTTGCATTTTCGCTTGTCCTGATATAATGTGATGTATTGTCTGCCTTGTAGATTGTTTTATTCACTGGCCCACCGTAACCATTCTTAGATGTGACGAGTTCTTTTACTCTCCGCTAGATAGCTCTAGTAGTAGGAATATCATTTGTCATTTGTTTTGCATCCCTTCCAGCCGGCGGGTGACGTCACAGAGGTAGTCATGAATTTGCTACCCCCTATTCTGTTGCCACCCCTCGTCTTAGTGGCAGCCGCCAATCAGCGTTAGGTAGCGGCCCGAATTAGTATAAAAGGACAGACAGCTCACGTCTCTTGACCAGTCTTCGTTCCCCAGCGCTCCCCGATCGGGGTTACGACCAGATTGCCACACCAGTCTTTGTTTCTAGCGCTAGTTGCTCAGACCCAACCAGATTTCAACCTGTCTTAAGTCTCCAGCACACATTGCATACACATCCCCATCACTTCGTTTCATCACTTACGCCACACTTGCAATAGGGTTAGACTACGTTAGTTAGGCGCTCTCCCAGCTACGTACCTTGCTATACCAGTTCACCCTGCAGCATACGGACATATCTGTAGTGGACCTATACTCACAGTGCTCCTTAGGACTCATCGTATCACGTCCTAGCTTAGTTTACCCAGCTATGTGTCAGTGTTATTACATTATGTAGTTGCACACAATTTCTATGTATAACAATGCAAGTGTTGATTGCTTAGATACTCAGCATCACACCCAGCATTCCCCTGTTTGCACACCAGTCGCCTCTACCAGTCGTCCTATCAGTGTATTCTAACTCTCTGGTTGATATTCGCGCCACTGACTAGGAGCTAGGGTGCATTCACCACGTGATTACTTCTTATACAGGAATAAAACATAGGTTAACTTTTAACTTAAGTTCTTTCCTGTAGACATGGCATCTTTTTGTAGTTACCCTCACGCAACAAATCTGCAAGTGATTCCGGGAAATTTAACTCAAACAAGCCAAACACAAACTTTCAAACAAACGCACTAGCTTTGACCGCCCTTCCTGTCAAACCCTTGGGATTGAAGGAAATCAGGAGCCTCACAGGAACACTGTCCTGGAAACCGCTTGTTGGCTAGTTGTTTGTTGGACTCTCCACTGCAGTCTCCATCAAGAGTCTGATGTCCTCTGAGTTGGGAAGACTGGGACAGAGCCACACACCTGTGTGCGACTTTGGGCAAGGTGAGGCCTGACTTCCCTTGTGGACTGTAGTCTCTGACAGACTTGGGAATAGGGTGTCCACCAGCCCCCAGCCTGCATGAGGTGCCACACGTGAGTTGCACAAGGAGCCTGCATTTTGGTACAGTAGCAGTATAGGGTAAGTCCTTCTACAGATGCCCTATTCCAAGCGGAGGTCTCAAGGAAAAGGTGAGGCAAGACAGATTTTCTTGGCTTCTGGCCGATCACACGAATATCCAGCCGCCGTCCCTGGTGTCTCTGATAGCTAGCTTCGGACCTCAAGCTCAGGCGCAAGTGCTCAGTCATCTCCAGGACCCAGTGGAAGTCACCATTCCAAGAGAGCTATTCAGCCCTCCAGAGAAAACCAGCCCAACAGACTACCCTTGCTGAAAAGTTGAACACTTGAGTCAACCTGATCAGCCACCAACACCAGTCATTGCATATTTGGTTCCCGCCTTACTGCGCCCTGCTCCATTGCCAAAGCCTCAATTCTCGACAACTTGCTACACTGTACCTACACCCACTAACACTGCTCCAGCAACCTGTCGCCCAGGTATAACCAAATCATCAGTAGCACCTAAACACCGAATTGTGTTGTCCACATCTGATTTCATGCCCTGCCATAAAGCCACCTGGCCAGTTATGTATAACGGGAAGGTACCCGCCCCCAGGCAGAACTGAAACCCCTCACACTACAGAAGTGCCTGGCTCCACTTCTAGCCAAAAAGATTGGGACGCCCTCTGTTAAGACCAACTAGTGAGTATTTATTCCTGTTACGTCACACGTCAATTCTAATTTGTTTTTATCTGAAGGATATATTGCTTTTGCCAGCAAAATTGCAGTGGCCATCACAAATTCTTACCATTTTTTTATGGTAGAGTTTGTTGATAACTGATTATCAACATTTAAAATTAATATGTATTCATTTCAGTCACATTGCCGCATCCACAAGTTAAAAGAGTTGAGGTATGAAGTGTGCAGCAAACAGAAAATACTTTAGGTTGAGGTCAGAATGGCCATTACTGATGTGCCAATATTTTAATGCCAATCTCCGTTAATGGTAAATGTACCAATAATACAGATATCCTATATCAATCGGCTATCGGGCCATCACTAATACAGGGTTACTAAAGGATATCAGTACAATCTAATTTAATGTTTCCAGGTTTTCCAAATATAAAAAGAGACATTTCCAGTCTCGTTCAGTATTATCAAAATTTTTTTATAAAAATTTCCTTACTTTATAAACACAATAAAAATAAACTTGCTGAACCTTTTCTTTCTGAAAATACCTACTAGTCTATACAAAAAGTACAATTCTTTCATAGTCTTTCTATAAATCTGAGAATGCAAATTATTATTTCATTACCCATTAATTTTAAAATTGATTTTTTAGGGTGAGAAAAGATATTTTTTGCTAAACTGTATTGCAGGTTTAAATTTTTAGCATCAGTTTCTTTGACTTTTCCACAGTTTTCCTGACCTGTAGTAACTCTTAGTATACCAACATAGCTAAAATTCAGCATTACATAATACCATATCTACCCCTCATACCTTATGCTCTTTTTATTACAATGTTTTGGGTTCAAAATATGGCATGCATAAAATATGTGGGGCCACCTTTTGTTTGGATAATTTTATGAAATTATTACTTTTATAAATGTGTTAATAGTAACAATTTTCAACAGAAAAGTGGTTGGCACATGAACAGCGACACGTTAAAAGAAATTAGTCATGTTTGTTTTGTAATAAGATATGCAAATAGGCAGCTAGGCTACTAAAAATATATAAAGGACAGGAATCCAAGTACTCACAGTTTAGTACTTGTCGATAGGCACACACACAAATTTGGATGAGACAGTTTTTTCACGTGCCGCCTGATGAAGCTTGTTTAGCCAGCGAAACATTACGATCGTGCAGCGGCATGGAAAAACTGTGTCATCTTAATTTGTGTGTGTGCCTCTTGACAAGTACTAGACTGTGAGTACTTGGATTCCTTTCCTTTACATATTTTTGTTTTGCAATAAAGTATCACTGTATGAAAAACAGACAAGAGGTAACAAGAGGAAGACAGAAACAACTGGAACTAGGTTGTCCTGTTTCACTGATTTAGCGTGTCCCCCTCCATAGCCAAATGCCAGAGATGTGGGCAGCCACCAGCAAGTGATAGTTGGTCTGTCTTTCTCCCTAAACTTCCCCTCCTCCATGCACAAACATAAAGGATCTTCTAGTGATGAGCCACTTCCTTTTTTCCAATGCCATTTCATGACAAAGTTTGAAAGCCTACCCCTGCTCTCACCTGCCCGCCAGCAGCCGACTTGGGACAGTTCTTTGAAGCCTCTTGTGTAGTCTGTCTGGCTGATCTTCCAGCCACACCACAGCTACTTTGTTAGCCTGTTCACGCTTAGCTAGTCCGCAGCAAGTCAGCTTACAGTCTAACTTACAGCGTCAGTCTTCTGGCCACACTGTAATGTTTCAATTAGACATTGCTTCAGCTACATAAAAGCCTCTAGTGCCATGCCTTGGCATTATCCATACCGGCATCACACCACGTTTTGCAGGTGTCGCTCCAAGCAAATCTGCACCTACTCGGCTCTTAGGTACTTGGCAACCTAGGTTTGTGCCCTTCAGGCAACCCTCTTGGGTACAAGCTGGAGCGAGTTTTCAGACAAACAATTACACAAAACCCAAGTCTAGCCCAATTACCATTTCTCGCCATACCTATTTCCCCACCAAATCCTCTGCCGGCCTTCAAGGGAATGCACGACCATGCAGCCCCTGCCCTTCTGACTGATTTAGTTAGTCCTACACTCTGCTCTAAAGGTGACAATTATGTATCATGCCTTGTCAGTTGCCATTGCAAATGGAGTGAGAGGGCTACAATCTAATCTACCAGTGATTTACATGACCTGAGTAACAATTCTGCACTTGCTTGTGTGAATCCCAGAAGAGGGATTGAGGGAAATTTCTAGCAAGGCGGTTACATGAACCTTCATGGGGACTAAGGCATGTAGCTCTATCCTGCTCCACCTTAACACCCAGGAAGGTGCTGTGAACCAGTCAGGGCACTGGTGATGAAGAGAAATTGGCCATCCAGAAGGCCAGCCCCAACATACCCAACCATATTATTCCCCAAGTGTTGAATAATTGAATACGTCCCTTTCCTCACAGGACACCCACTGTCTCCACTCTCTGTCCCAACTTTATGCCTCAACCTTGGGCTAGGTGGCAGAAGGTTGCCCGGAAAGCCTATCATTAGCAAGGTAGTCGTGGCAAGACTAGGCAAGGCATTTTTATAAACTAAAACTGAGAGAGGATGCTGCTAGCGAAAAATACACCTTGATCGGTCGAATCCTGGGCCACAGTCGCCAGCTTAGAAATGGTTCACAGCAGTTGTCTCCCCATGAGCTTCCATGCTCCAGGATCAACTCGCCACAGCTACCAACTCTCCCCATGCAAAAATGCAGCCTTACTCGAATGGCAGTTCCAACTGCAACTATGCGATGACTGCAATTCCAACTGGCCCAGAACACCCAATGTACATTTGCTCACACAATAAAGCAAACCCTCACTGAAACCTGCCTTGTTTCTTTCAAGGGCATCTGCTCTGTTGTCCAGTTGCCTAGCAAGGCAGGTTCAGCCACTGCTGCAAAACAGCCAAGTAACCCCAGGAATAGGGTCGACCCTACACATCTCTTGGGGAAGAAAGCTTTGAAACACGACGCACGTCCCTGCTGGCGGCCGTGAGGCAACAACACATTGGTATATTTGTGAACAAAAATACTGCTTATGACTTCATGCAAGGGTATTTAAACTATTCAAATTGTCTCATAAATTTTTATAATGTTAAGATTTTTAATTTTATTTCAAAACCTATAGTTAGCCAGGCATAAAATATAAAATTAATAGGAACATAATTTACAAAGTAAATATTTTGTGGGGTTATGAATACAAGCATCATTCAAATTTTAAAGACTTTCAAACACAATGTTTGGGCTTAGTTTAAAATATATTTTTTAATCACAGAACAGAATAAACACATTTGAAATTCAACAATTTCTTCCTGCTTTTATACATTTGCATTTTTTTTTAAATTAACAAAAGGAAAATTAACTTTGAGTAGATGCAGAAACCATGCGACATTCCACAGAAATTACTTCCTGCTATTCGAAGAAAAAGAAAAACATCCTATTCACTTCTTAAAATACTGTAATTATTTTTTACTATTTGATGACATTCCTAATTGCAACATTAGAAATATAGCAAACAAACAAAATAAGGAAAAATATTTTACTACTATTAAAAAAAAAAAAAAAACCTGCTATTGTAAGACTTCAGCACTCACTATCTTTTTTTGTTTTTAATAACTCATAAACCATTTTTAATTGTTTGTGAATGCAATTTTGAAATTCGTTACTCATCAATACACCATGTTCCTGATTCACAATTGCATTGTCTGTATTGAAATGTACATGTTGAATGCAACCATTTTTTAAAGAATATGAAACCTGCAGTGGATATGAACTTATTGAACATCTTTATGGTAACTTCAGATCTCGGCATTGATATTTCAGCAACATGCTAAACATTAGGAATGAATTAACAAGAGCACAAGTTAATTATAACCTTAAATTACAAACAGTTGGAAAACACTGGTATTCTTTCCCAAACTGAAGGTTGGGTTTCAAGACAACCTGAACCATCTCTGATGAGATGTATGCACTCCACTCCAACATCTTTTAGTATCGGCCCTGTCTTCGAGACACATCCGAAACCACTCCAGGATGGGCATGTTGGCTGCAGCATAGAACAACTGATGCTGTCATACATCAGAGTTCATCTTGGAAGGTGTGTATGTTGTACAGGTGATCACCATAGTCTGTTGCCTCACTGCCCACAAACACGTCGTGGTGATCGAGGACTTCGTTATAGGACAATAAGTCATCGTGGTCATTGTCGGACGCCGCAAACAGGTGGGTCACCTCGTCCGTGGCAA
This sequence comes from Dryococelus australis, assembly GCA_029891345.1. Lineage (NCBI taxonomy): Eukaryota > Metazoa > Arthropoda > Insecta > Phasmatodea > Phasmatidae > Dryococelus > Dryococelus australis. The sequence goes on from CM057000.1 coordinate 44,729,332, forward strand.
CCTCCCTGCAGACAGCAAATAGATATCAGATACATGTATGATGGAACATAAAAAAAAAGATTACCTGAAGCACAAGAAGGTGGTGTTGAAATCATACTTTGCCTACACGGTCACATGTGAAGCAAATATTTTGACATCATCTAAGCTAGATGCTGGAAAAATCCACACTGAAGTATACGAGAAAGTATGTTGGCAGTGATACGGCAAAACAGAATCAGGAACAATGTTATAGAACTAAAGTGGGAGTACAATAACTGAGTGAAAACATAGGAAAGTATAGATGAGATGGTATTGCCACTTGCATAGAATGATGGAGTATGAGAGAGTACCAAACAGGCCACAGAGGAAGTGGGAAAAAGATAACAGCAGGAGATAGGTGAAGAATAGAGCAAAGTGGAAGATAAATGAAAGAAAATACATGCAGATTGTAACATTTTACTACAATGACCTGGTGACAGGCTGGATAATGGTGGTGAATGATGGAGATGGGATGGCACATTACATTTAGTACATGCAGTAGGTTTAACAGGAAGTTTAACTTATCCTTTTTGAACCTGAGCCATATTTATTACACAATCAGATATTCAAGACACTTACATTAATGGGTTTTTATTTTTCTGAATGCAATGAAGCGTGACGTCCTTTAAAGGCTGAGTGCAACGTCACGGTCGGCACCGTTTTATTTCGTGTCGGTCAGGGACGTGAAGGTATATAATGTCAGCACGGCAGACAGGAGCACTGCCGGTGTACGGTGCAGGGTGCGTGGCCTGCTGGCTTGACACAAAGTTTAGTGTTGGTTTTACCGTCTCGCAGATGGGTGGGGGCACAGCCACAGGTTTACCTGCCTGGATGGTGACCCAGGATGGCTGTTGACCCAGTTGTGATGACTGTTGCTGGCTGCTGTTGCTGGTGCTGGTTCGGTGCTGTGGCTGCTGAAGCTGGACAGGGCTGGTCTTCCGGTATCCCCTGAACCATGGGTTGGCGATGCCATAGGGGATGTTGTTCTCGTTCCATTGGATGTCGGCAACTATTGGGCGTAGATACCTGGCTGTTTTGACAGGGGCTGTAAAAAGGAGGTGGATGGAGCTGGGAAGTGAAGCCTTTCCAACTGGCGGGTGGTCTGAGCTCATTCCCACGGGGTTAAGCTGCAGAGTGCAGTTGGAGTTGGGTTGCAAATCTAGATGGCTTTAGAGGCGGTAACTGCCTTTTTGTCCTGCCGCTGAGCACCCCTCTGGGTGTACAGCAAACAAGAAGGGTCCAATACCGGCTTCGTAGGAGACAAGAAGTGAAGTTTGTTCCTAGCTATGTGTACTTCCAAAGGTTGAATTCGAACAGGCAAGAGTCCTACCCGGTGCTTTTTAGTCCAGCACAGTTCAGAGCGGTGGATAGAGAGCATTGGGTTTCCACAAGCTGCCCGTCAACCACAGTTGGGTATGGGTCCAAAGAGGGTCAGACATCCAGGTCCAGACTAATATTCCTCCGGCCAAGTTCAGTGCGGTGGACGGAGTACAGGTTGGGCTGGCTGACTAGCCTGCTTTGGATTGTATTACAAGTGGTGGAGGCTCTACCTTACTGTACACCAGGTGCACAGTACGTGTGGCCGTCTACTGGGTGTGTGTGGTACTGACGTACATGTGTCTCAGTGAAGGGAGCCCATAGTCCTATACTAGGTTCGGTAAATTGGTTGGCAAGTCCACGGTCTCCTGCTCAACTCCGATGGGAGTGTCTACTGGTGATTAGCACAGTTACCCTGAGGAAATAATACATGAAAGTGAGCGAGAATATGTATACATTCTGCGAAGAACAAATACGGCGACCCATACTACCTCTTAACTAACAAGGTTGAACGGAAGTAACTCTACATTACCCAGGCAAAGGGGACCTGGGTCTATCCTGAACAAGGTAGAATCAGCTAGGTGGCTATGAAAACAACTTGACCTAACTATATTAAAACCGCTGTCCATAAGAGACTTGTGGGTGCCATATACCAAAAGGGCAGTGGGGTGTGTTTACCATTACCAGAAGGGTAATGGTGGTTGCAGTTACCAGAAGGGTAGGCAAGGCAAAGGGGGTTGATGACTTCTTCGAGGTAGCTGGTGAAGATCTTCTAATAGGTCGTGAGGACCTGGGAGCTTATTCTAAGTTATTCGTTAATGTTTAGTTTTCGTTAAGTTTCAAAAGCTCTCGAAACGAATAAAATCTGTGAGAAAGGCAATTTGGTATTCTATTTCATAATTTGTTACAGCCCTCCGAGACTTCTGCAATGTTTAGGCTTTCACTGGCGAATGCAGGGTGGCAATACTATGCACATGAACTTTAACTGTTTTACGAAACTTTGTTTGTAAATTATGAATAATTAAGATTGAAAACATTAATAAAACAAAGCAGTAAAGCGCTTAAAATATATTTTTTTTTGCTTTTGGTGTGTTTTAAATATTAGCATTAAATACATAATGTGTTATAGATAAGAAAAATTATATTTAGTTTGTCAAGTGTGTCAAATTTGCAGACGACATCCTACTATTTTCCAACTCGGCCGGATGTATGATGTATTACACATAAATATGCTTTAATTTTGTTTGCACTGAGCTGAAATAGACTCGCATGTATGCTGATAAAGAGAGAGCAGACAGAACTTTAGTTGTTACATGCCCTAAGATTTTTTTCAATGCCCATTTCGCTGTTTGGCTGCAAGCTATTTACAAAAACCATTTTCCTCTGTTATTTATAATACAGGATATAAGATTATAAATTAAGCGATGGACAACAAACTAGACACTGTCATGTTTCTTGTGGATTGTATTAATATCAATATATGAATTTCACTGAATTATTTTGAAGAGAAAGTATTTTGGTTGTAAACCACAAAAATGATTTACAGTTTAGCGCTACCTATCATGTGATATACAAACTACATTGGCCAATGCAAATTTTTAGAATAAAATGGTGTTTATGATCTCTTATTTCATTATAAACAACTGTAATAATCTAATAAATTCCCTCACAATAGACAACCTACACTGCTGCTAAGATAGTTCACAAATTAAAACAGGAAGGTTAATTGGTGCTTTTAAAATATTTTTTCTGAAATATATTTTTATGTTCCTATAATGCATGAAGGCACATTACATCACGATTCTCTTCTTTCACAGTCCCAAAAAACAATCTGTTACACACACCAGTCAAGTTCTTATAATAAAACTCGGTAACAAAGGCCCGATGGGCTTCGCTTTCGTTTTGAGTTTCTTAATGAACATAGTGATGTCAAACGAACACTAGAATACACTTAGAATAGCTCCTTTCATTAGTAAACAAAAATTCAAATAACAACAAATAATTTTGTCGAGAGGAAACAAAAACGAATAACTTAGAAAAAGCCCTCTGGTGGGTTACAGAGAGGTCCAGCTGGAGCGGGATGCCGGAGATGAACTCGGAATTCTTAGCAGCGCTCGGACATATATCCTGCCCGCCTGCTCTCGTCTGAGGGTGCTGGGTGCAGACGGTACTGTTGTCTGCTAGTGGGCAGAACCAGGCGGATTCTGCTGGTGGCGGTAGTGATAGGGGTGCCATCCCTCAGTGCGCCCTGGAACTTCTTGACCTTGGCTCGCGGTCTCTGCCACTTGGCCGGTGGCTCTTTCGCGCTTCGGGGAGGCGAACATGTTTTCTGACTGTGGGAGAGTAGTACATTCTGACGTGTCTGTAATAGCCCCCACGACATGGGCGTATCCTGTAGGCATGTAAGGCTAAGTCGTTTAGTAATGTCAGAAAAGACGTCATGTGTCAGCACAAAATACCATTTTTAATTGTGTACTATCCACACATTTTGTCACAAACAAATTTGAAAAGTAGAAAGAGAAGGGAGGTGGTCTTACATGAAAATTAAGGTTTTAGAGGAAAATACAGGACTGAAAATAGTAGTCAGGTTCATCATAACACCGTCTGCTTTTCTGTCCCGCTGATGAGTACATGGCTAGTTTTCAGGCAGGTCTATTAGCATGTGGACAGTTTGGCGGAGAAGCAGTCCACATTTCAAGTATTTGTTAACGTTGTTCACATTTTCCATAGACAAGTAATTTTTTAAACTGTACTTACATGGTACTAGGCACTGAAGTAAATCGTTTATTGTAGCCTATAACAAATGAATAACGTCTGCGTTTTGTTAAGTACTCCCCTTGTAGATATTTACGTCAAATGAAATTTTTATTTAATTTACCTTAAGTTACCCCTATCATTTGTATCCGGTGTACTATGTCTACATACCCAATTATTTGGGAAACCAACCCTGATCTTCACTGGTAGTGGAGTAGCTATTTCTCTGGTGGATGAGAGACAAATTCTTAAGCAGTTTTGGAGAGAGGTTGAATCAAGGGTATTTTCAAGTGTATCAGGTTAGTAACAGTCTATCTCTCACATGTTTAATTTAAAGTTTGCACTAGATAAGGTTCAGTACACTCATCCTGTAGGATTTTTGACAGCTCCTATAAGTTGTGTTATTTTGGGCTGTGAGTTTTAACAAAGGTGTCAAGCACAATTGATATGTAATGTGTAGAGATGGGTCTAACGTTCGAATTTAGAGTTCGGTTAGAAATTTATTGCCATGTAAAAAATTGGTTCTAGTTTGGGTCGAAAAATTTACACGAGTTCGTGTTTGGTTCGAAAATGTGCTAGAAAAGAACATCATTAACGAACTTTGAAACTAACTTAAGTACTTACTCGCGTATAGCGTACATTTTTTTTCTTCGCAAAATAAAGGAAAACATTTCTGGGGTGCAGAGTGGTAGACTGGTAGTCATAAACCATCCAGTCGTAAAGAGACATTATTCTTTAAATGACCATAAGGTTACCGTGACCTTCAGTATGCCGCAATGTTTTGGCTTTTAGCCCCCATGAGTTATTTAATTAAAATATTTTCCAAATATATTGCAATCGCACTATACTATAAAGAAGTTAAAAAATAACAAGGCAATACAGCAAAATTTACCAAACAAGTCATATTGGATTGTTTTTGTAGCAGTGATGACAGCATTATATCTTGAACTCTATAGTATGATTGTATACAAAATTAGTCATTTCCTTGAGTTTTTGAAAAATTAAATTTTCAATTAACATTTTTTTTTGTGTTACTAATTTGTGGTTTTCACATGTCTAAAATGACTATGGGCTGTTCATGGTAAAATGAGTACTTTTGAAACCCCTGCTTAAGATCTACTTGTATGCTCGTTGTGTACTCTTCTGCCATATGTAAGATTAACATTGTCATGGGCCTCATCACTTTATTCATTCGTCGGTCAAGTGAAACTGTGAAATTATTACAAAAGTAAATATTTAACAAATCTGCTAATTTTTACACTTTGATGCAATAAAAAAAAACAGAAAGCCGAAGAAATAATTTAAGAGGTCAGAAATAGTTACCTAACATTTTTTATTCGACATTATGATATGGAACTACTTTCTATCCATCACTACCAACTTTACTGGGTGAATGTGTGTCTGTGCGCCCATTAATATATATGCATGCAAGGGCAGTAACTTTTTTTTAAGGTTCATTTCTAACTTTTCATACTTTATCGTAAACAGCCTTTAGAAAGATATATTTCTCAGTGTTGTGATAAATTATATCAATCAAATCTATAAAAACCAAATGTTAATATTAAGTTATTTTTGTACCCCTTTTTTTCCAATTTAGAAAAAAATTGTTTATTACATTTAGGAACTATTAGTGGTGAAAATGTGCAGGTTGTGTGTTTACTGTCTATTTTAGACCCACATGTTTAAACAATTAGACATGAAATTGTGAATGTGGCTGTATTAGTTTGTGTTTTAAACTTGAACAAATAGGGGCTGAACTATGAAGGTTGTATGTATATACGTTGTTTTCACTTTGCACCTCGTAGCCAAGTCCAGAGGTCCAGTAACAGAACTCTCATTACTTGAGTAGGCAGCACTGCTAAATTATTTACGAAACCACTGTAATTGATATTAAGTACTTAATTTGCAGATATATGTGTGTGCACATTGATTACTGTTTAGCATCCATAATCCTCTGTACTTTTAAGGTGGTTCTACATATTAGTTTTTTGTTATATACTTGAACAATTTACGGATGAACTATGAAGGTATATGTGCAAGGTTAAGGCATTTTTTAAAGTTTGGTACGAGTTCAGTTCCAGTTTGATGAACTATAGCATTGTTCTGTTCGGGTTTGGTTCGTGTACAAATTTAAAGGTTTGGTTCAATAATATTCTAGGTTAAGTTCTAGTTTGGTTCAATTCCAAAATCTGGGTTCATCCCACCTCTAGTAATGTGAATGGGCGTCACTTTTTGAGATTAAATTATCCTAACCAGGGCAGACCAGTAACTTCACAGCTGATTAGGGAAGCAAAGAAGAATGGAGAGGTTAGGGATATCCCACAAAAATGTAGGGAAATAGAGGAAACCTCACCTTTAACCACTGATGTAGAAAAGGTTAGTGAACAAAATTTGAGGTTATGGTGTGTCGTGGTTAAAGACCATGTTCGGTTAGAGACGCATATGCATTAGTTAAAATAATTTGATTTTACAGCCCCTGATTTATGAGCAGAAGTTCTCCTACAGCAGTTTGACCGTGTGTATGATAAGCAGTCAGTATTGGTACCCTATAGTGTTTTGTGCAATGGAACAGACTAGATTATGGGTAACCAATACCTCCAATATTGAAGTCACTTTACCGAAAGGAATGAAATTAGGGAGCTTGTGTAAATTTGATGAAGTACATTATAAGCCTAATCTGTTGCCTTGGCAAAGACTTGAGTTGTAAAATTTGTTGTACAGGTATTATCACTGTTTTAGTTGGAAGCCTGGTCAGACAGGTAGGACAAAGGAAGAGGTGGTGACTTTAGATAAAGGTGATAGTCCTCCAGTTACTTCAGCCCCTTACAGAGTGTCACCTGGTGAGAGGGAGGTAATACACGATATAGTAGAACAACATATCCAGAATTGGATAGTGGGGCCTATTAGTACTAGTTGGTGCTCTCCCGTAGTACTAGTGAAAAAAAAAGATAGTGGGTATAGAATGTGTGTGGACTATCATTGTGTAAACTCTATTTTGAAAGAGATAAGTACTCTTTTCCCAGAAGAGATGATTTCCTTAGCTATTTGACAGGTGCTAGGTATTTCAACCATTTGGACATGAATTCAGGATACCACCAGTTGAGGGTGGTCGAGAAAGATCAGGAAAAGACCTCTTTTGTAACTCCTGAGGGAACCTGTTGTTTTCAGACATAGCAGTTTGGGTTAAAAACAGCCCCCCTCTATTTTTCAAAGATACATGGAGCATAAGACTTTGGCAAGGCTAAAATGGGGTCCGTGTCTGGTCTATTGGGACGACATACTAGTAGCTGGGAGCAGTTTCGAACAACATCTAGTCTGGTTAGAGCAGGTCCTAAAAAGATTCAAAGAGGCAAGTATGTTATTACCTGTATAGACTATTGCACGAAGTGGGCAGTGACCCGTACCGTACCTTCTGGGACGGTCCAGGTAGTAGTACAATTTTTGTTGGAAAATTTGATCTGTATGCACTCCACTCCGGGGTCAATCTTGAGTGACAGGAGTCAAGTTTTCAGCTCTGCGGTAGTTGGTGAGCTGTTGAAACTAATGGATGTTCAGGGGAAAATGACATCAAGGTATCACCCTCAGTGTAATGGGGCAGTAGAAAGGTTGCATGCCACCTTGACAAATATGATGTCCCAATACGTGTCTAGTAATGAAAGAGATTGAGACCAGAGTTTACATCTTGTCACGTTCGCTTATAACATAAGTAGGCATGAGAGTACATGGTTTAATTCCTTCCTGCTTGTGTATGGACATGAACCTGTCTTGCCCTCAGAAATGTGCCTCAACCAAAGGGTGAATGAGGTAGAGAGCAAGCAGTCGAGAATATTCGAAAACAACAGAGAGCAAAGCAGCGTTACGACTCTCAGTAAAGTGTTGTTGAGTACCAGCCAGGCCAGGAGGTGGTGGTGTACACTCCCACCAGGAAGAAGAGCCTGACTCCTAAGCAGTGATGGGAGAATTCCATTTTTGATTCCTCGATTCCACATATTCTTGCCTGAATCAAAGAATCAGCGTGTTCCGATTTTTTGCATTCCAAAGTTAGATTTGATACTGTAAAATTTTCTTACTGGGTGGCATATTCTGCAAACCTGGTGGTGCTTGTAAACGCAATGCAAATAGTTCGTGTGTGTTTACAGTCGTACTTAATCAGCCATAGTTAGAGGCACGTTTTTATCATAAATTGTGATAAAACCAAATAACACCAAAATGCAAGTTAAAACACAAAATAACATGAAATACAGACAAATGCGCAATATCTCATGAAATTAACTTTCTCCACAAGAAATCAACTCTTTTCCCATCTTCTATACACAAATTTACTTCGGCACTATGAAAATAAAAAAATTCTAAGACTTGCGAGTCTCGGCAATATCGGAAAATACTCAAGATGAAAAAATTCTCGATTTCGTCTCAAGACAATTTTTAAATCTCGGAAATCATAGTTCTACATGCTACACATGTAATTAATTTACATTTTTTTTTGCATAGCAAAATGTAAACAAACACATTACAAAGATTACACAAGCAGTAAAATATGCACTTCAAAATAAGCTACAGTAGTTTGACAACAAACCACCTCCAAGAGCTAGTAAGAATAGTGTTAAGTGAATGCTCACAACTAAAATGTGTGCAATAACCTATGGCCACAGCACCAAATCAAATGTTTGTTTACACCGATAGTTGCGCATAAAATTGGATGAAACAGAAGTGCAATATCTAAATTGATACATTAAATGGGCTGTTTTCATAAAATATCTAGTCTCATAAATTATGGAAGATGCTGCAGCCAATGTAAAGGATCGTAAAATGTCTACTATTTGGACATTTTGTTCGTGCTAATGTATGAATTTAACCTTCAATGCTTGGAGATTGATTTGTTTTGTTTACATTCTAGCTGCAACAAAATCAAAAGTTAAAAAAGTCATACTGAAAAATTAACCAAAAGAATATACATGTGTACGACTTGCCTTAATAGTTTACTGTATATCCTTGAAATTATATTGTTTTTAAGTGTACAGTATTCTTGAAATCACAATGTCGGTCTGACGGCGCTTGTGGTTGAAGTCTTCTGGGTTCCGCTGGTTAGATGTGGGTGCTTTTGACTCTGATCACAATCTAACAAGCTTTTTTTTTTTTTGTTTTGTTTTGCCATTTCTACATGACAAAACTATAAATTTCTTACACAAACTACTGGATGAAATAGTTAATGCCACTAAATTTGTTAATTCAACTAAGAAAAATTATTTTCTCTCATTCTTGTTATTGTAGTCCCTGCTGTAAGTTGTGTGAACTGTAGAACTATACGACTGTATACAAAATGTTGCACTGTATTTAACATTTGTTGATAATTGAATTGAGTCCATAATCAAAAATCTAAACAAAAATTTCGTAATCAAATTGAGAATTGGTATGGACAAAAAACTAGAATTGTCCCATCACTACTCCTAAGTTTATGCACCGCTGAAATGGTCCTGCTGTAGTAGTAAACCAGCTGTCCCCCAATCATTATGCTTTAAAGAAAACACTTTGAGGAGTACCCAAGTTAGAGGTGACAAATGTCGAGCGCATCAAAACCTAGGCATTGAGAGATAACTTGGTGGTTAGGTAGTCCTACAGGATAATTCCTCAGTCCTGTATTATGAGAAATTTATTTTTTTATTTTGTCAAAAAGTGATCTGATGCTTTGAAAATGTGGGTTCTAGGGAAACCAACAGCTTAAGTAGTAACCTGTCCCTAGTCAGCAGTGATAGAGGCAGTTGAGAAGGTGCAACATGCTGACGATGGCAGTCGTCTCCTTCTTGGGGTGGTTGATGCTGATCCTGAGATGGACTCCCTCCAACACAACTGACTCCACAGCCGTTGGAGTGGTAGCGAGAGCACACTTCCATCCGATGACCAAGGTAACAGTATACTCTTCTTCCATTCCGTTAAACTTTCATTCTCATGTGCAAAACAGAGCTTTAAGGACGTCTGTATGTTGCACAAAGAGAAGAGAAGTTTCCTCATGTTTTCCAAAACATTATTAATAAATTAAATCTGGCAGTGGGAGAAGATCTGGTAGAAGTCGAACACGTTAGGCCGAAAAGCAGTTTGACTTTTCTTGGGGAAGTAGCAAATTGGTGCTGTGACATTGCCACTGTATGTCAGATAGATAAATAGTTTAAGAATGCACAGGAACTAGCAGGTCACATGGAAGCAATGAATAAACAAGTTCTAACAAACCATTTCGCATTGGCCAATATTTCTAACCAAATCTCAGTTGTCGATGCAGTCGCAGAACTTTTTGGTAAAGCGCAAACAAAATTTAATAACCTGACCAAAAACCTAATTTTATTTAGAGCAGCCTTAGAAGATAGCCGTGCAGGAATGATTAATGAGCTTTCAAATGTCTTTCAGATCCAACTTTTACTTGCCGCCCTTCTGGCAAAAAAGGCTCTCACAATATTTAGAGTGGAAATTTTTTGATCAATGTAGATCCCATAAGTTACGTGCGATTTTGGTCTCATCTGAAGAATTAAAGAAGAAATTAAAATGTTTGGCTCAAAAGGTTGATAAAGATGGGTATCATTTAGCAATCCCAACTAGTAAAATACACGTTTATTACCATTTAAAAATAAGTTATTGTCAAATTTTTGAGGATAGTCTTTTTGTGAAAATGAAAATATCTTTAGTTAGGAAATATGCTGATTGAAAACTGTATGATTTTGTTGATGTGCCTTTTAAATGGCAAAATGTTGTGTGTGTATTGCATCATAAGACTACTTTTCTAGACATAAATGGAGATGAAGTCACAACCATCAGAAGTAGAGCTTTGCAAAATTGTAGACCTTTTCAAGATCACCTCTGTTTTGTGCCCAGATACTCATGTGATGCTGTAACAGGGGCCTTATGCCCAAAAGCTGTATTTTATGAAGCTACTGCTGAACGGTTAGGAGAAGTGTGTTCTTTTAGTTGTTAATCTGGATCCTAGTTGATTATTACCCAGTTAGGGCCTGAAGGGTATTTCTTGACAAATGCTAAAGGTAAATTAGAAGTGAAATGTACGAGTAAGAATGAAATAAAAATGTTAGACAATAATGAGCATCCAGGCGCTATTGATGTGGCCATACCATGTGACGGTAGGTTGTATCTGAATAATTAAGTACGAATCAGTGAGCTATATCCATGTGATTACAATACAAAAAGTGTTTTGACATTATTAATGTAATTCCAGCAGCATGGTCTAAATTTAAGAAATTAAATTTTCCTACTCATCGAACTTCAACTCAAACAGTTTTCCCCTCATTTAATGATTGTCTTGAAAATTGACCCTCTTCCATACCCCATTTAAATATCACTTTGGATACTAGTATTAGCATATTACTACATATTTTTTTGGATACACCATTGGGATTTGAGAATTTTTGAATTCGAAACCTACAGAGTATTTAATTGGGCTTAGTTATTATTGTTTAGTTGGTTATAATCTTCAGAAACCCTTATTTAGTTGGAATAGGCATGCTGCCTAGAGCCGAAGCAGTGAATTTTGACACTATCTTTGGATTAGAAATAGGATCAACCATTATGATTGTTTTGTTGACAGTGTTGTTTGTGCTTTGTGTACTCTGGAGATTTTGCAGCTTGAGGAGTGAGAAGGGAAGTACTCCCCCACATGAGGAGCAGAGTGGTTCCTCTTTGGGACATATAGTACACCATATCCGAGCTAGTGGCAAGTCAGAGCCACTATACGGGATGCTGGCGGTCGCATTGTGGCTTTCATTGGAGGAGAATGATTAAATTTGGAGTAATACGAGTAGTTGATAAACATTATAAGATAATGAAACTTTAGCTGTAATTTGTTCTGTTTTGTCATTGCATGTTGTTGTAGTTGTTGTTGAAGTGTATGACCAGATGTCTTGAGGGACATCACTGTAGGAAGTGATGTTGAGTAAAAGTCATGAAGGATGAAGTGTTTGGTCTAGAAGTTTCCCAAACATTTCCAGTATAGTCGCCATAGCTGTTAACGTAACATTAAGATTTGTATCATGCTCTGATAAGAGAAGAAAGATGTTAACAGGTACCTTGGGTACCTTAAGACGAACAAAGGAGTTGTAATTTTTTTGTTTGCTGCTCATTACTTATTGTTCTTCTTTTGATACTATCAGAATACGATGGGATCCAGATATTTTATTTCAGGGTGGTAATGTTTTTTTCTTCTTCTTTTTGCTATTCCACCTCATTAATGAGAATGATACATGCAAATCTAGTATGCAGATGATTTAGTCTAGGAAAAATTTGGTGTGCCACTGACTGATGTGATAGGTATAGGAATATGAGGTATAGTTATAGGTCTAGATAATATTGATCATTTTGTCTGTTGAAAGTAATAATGCATCTACTCTTCCAAACTGCACCAAAAATAATGGTAAGTTGTGCTTCCAGACAAAACTCAAAAAGAAATTATATATCCTCGAAAAAAAGTTGCCCCGAGTATTATTACTATTGCCTGCACAATTACAATTTTCACAATCTCTGAAGTCAATATTTTTTACAGGCAACCAACTTATTTTACAGTCTTTCTCACCCCCATGAAATTTGACTGTATCAACAAGCCATAAACTATGGCATCAACAAGTGCATTCTTCCACACTAATGGCTCTTGTCACTATAAATATCAAAAACTTTAGATCAGAAATATGGAGTTTCTTCAAAAACACTAATCTTAATACCTATTATCAATACACTGATTAATATATATATGCATGTATGTGCATACACGCACATGCACGTGCGCGCACACACACACACACACACACAGATATATATATATATAATATAATTAAAAATTTGGACCCACTGCATCACCAATTCAAAAAATTATATTTATAACATTGCACAGTTAAGACTGTCATTCTCCCAACACTACCATGAATAACTCAACTTTTATCTGATGAGTTTTCAGTGAAGAGTAAGGAGAGATTTGGGCTGCTTTTAACATTGAGGGCTTGAGAACCGAAGAAGGGTGACGCGAGGTGAGAATGGATCAGTGCTGCAATGAAAGGGTGAGGGAAATGGTTGATCCCCCAGAAAACCCACAGTCCAGCAACATCGGCTGGCATAATTCCCACATGCGAAAATTATGCAGCGGCCCCGTCTAAAATTGAACCCGATTCGCCTAGGTGGGAGGCGAGTTGTATAATCACTACACCACCTTGACTCGTAATTTTAGTCTTAATCCTTGTTACAAAGCACTGCACCCCATGTAGGAATTTTACTTAATCTAGAAAATTCAGTACTTTCTTGAAATAAAATATTTGTTTGACTTACATTTAAAGTGTGAAATAATCTCACATAAAAAGTATGATTTGATAATACATAACTAATCAACATTTATATCATAATAAGCAGCGTTAACCAAGTTATATATCTGGGAATGGAACTTGTTAAATTTTAAACATACAAATTTCACACATATTTGCATGAATATGTGCAAAAAAGTATATGACTGCTTGTACTCCATACTCTACGTAAAAAAATTTTAAACACCACCTTAAGAAGTGACTAAAAATTTGATGAAGAGAACTACTTATAAATGTGGTAAACATGGTATGTACTTTCACTCAAACAGAATCATAGCCATGTTTCTACAAAAAGTACATTGCATAATTTTTTCACTTTTTATTAATACTCCAAAATTTGAACTTTTTACAACCAATACTGTGACACTTTCAGTATTTATCAGTAACACTCAGCATTTCCTTAGATCTATAACTACATAATAATTATTGTGCCCCTTTTAGGAGGTAATTTATTTCAATTACCCAAACAATTTATGACAACGCACTTCATTTATAGGAATTAAAGACTCCCATTTATAATTTGGGCAGAGATGACACTCAAAATCTTAATTGAGCAAAAAATTGACGTTGCTTCTGGTTGGTGCAATGGGATATCTTGTCTTGTAATGCCTTGTAACCTTTGCAACAGTGCTGGCCTTTTACTACTTATTCATATTTCTCATTTTGAAAATGGCTAGGATGTACAGTATTAGATACATAAGCATTCCGTGCACCTAAAAATAAAAACAGCCGTTATACTTAACGGTACTGCCCTTTTTACTATAATTATTATATGGTTTATGATAAATTTGTACTTCCTCTCATTAGCTCCAACTCCTGTTTTTTCTGATACTTGACTTTGTCAAACAACACTAAAAAATTTTCACATAAAAGCAACGTCTACCATTTTTCCAATGAAATACTAAATCTGTACAAAAGCAGTTGAAGCAGGCGATACTTACTCATTACTCGGAACAATCCAACCCAGAATTTCTGCAGAATTCAATCTTCCATCATTGTCCTTGTCAAATTCATGATCAAATTTATCTTTCTCCACAAGAAGCCATTCCTTATCGTGATGTACACCTGTTGATGTAAGCATAGTGGAAGGAAATATTAATTAGATTTATATATTACTGTGACAGCCATACACGTCACACACGACAAACTTACACTCAAATGTGACTAGAAGAAGTGTGTTTCAAAAATCTATTATCCACTTTGGGTGACATTAACCAAATAATCTTAATGGGTGACGTGAAACTGAGATAAGAAAGAAATAGAAAACTAGGGAGATGGAAAAGGGCCCTCCCCTTCCCTGACAAAGACCACCTAGCCAACTGCAACCACGAAAACCATGTATAATTCCACTAGGGATCAAACCCAGAGCCCTTTGATGGGAGACTGGTCCATTCAGAAATGCATGTTAACACACTGCATAGCACCAAAACTTAAGTTAAGATATTCAATTTTACTAGTAAAACTATACTAACTTCAACTAACAAATGATATTCCGAATATCTATGTAAAATACTGACCAAAGGGAGTACTAATTGTCAAGAAAACTTTGTGGATTTATTGCACCTGTGTTATTTTTTTGTAGTAATGCTAAACGTATCTGTATATCAAAAGTGAATTTCCTGTAGTCATTGTGTCTGTGACTAAAGTCTCGTGCATATGCTTGTTGATGTAATTTAGTAAAATTTTATTTCTGTATATGTAATTTAATTTGTTTGAAGTACTTTACTTCTGTCTTTACTTGAAGCTTGGTTTTTACGAGATGAATTTCTGAATTATTTTTAACAGTTACAAGCAATTCTTGCTACAAGTTAATAATTTTTGTGAGTTTATTATTGTCTAATATTTTACTTTGTTTATGAACCATTTTCACTATAGGATTTGCCCTAACAGTTAGCACTAAGACCATTTATCGGCTTTCAATATTATTAAGTAATAAAAAGAAATGGGTGTTATATTTATCGGTAAAGTAATATTTAAAACTTATCAATTAAGTTCATGGTTTTTGTAATTTTTGTCGAGCAAAATGTAATTCTAGTTGGTGTTTATTTAGTATTATAGAAATACTGTAATTTGTTTCGATTGGCGACTCTCTGAATCGATTATCACAAAAGCTCGCCCGCATCAAGGTCACATTCTTTCTTCTCCAAGAAAGTAATGGCGTGAAAAGCAACATATTAATTGTAACTCTGGCTTTTCAACCTTTTTCATGTGATACAACTCCTTTTACCACTCCAGGTGAGTTATTCTTGAAGATTAATATTATCGTCATGTTTTCCAGTAATATCTGTTGTACAATTCTTTTATTTCGTGTTGTTTTGTGATTCTTTAGCGGTCCTCGCTCGGCGCCTTGTGGCAAGGTCATTATGAAAGCGTGATCTGTTCACCTGATGACCCTGGCATGGCTTTGAAAATGCCTTGAAACATCACTTCATGATGTTCTACTTGTTTCAACTGCTGTCGGTACTGGATCGTCCCATCATGGGCTACCTCCCAACATTTTAGGCATATTAATTTTTTTTTTTTACTTCATAGTTAGAAACTTGTGCATGTAACCCTTCACCAGGCCTGCGCGAACTTGTGAAATATGAACACTTAATTTACAGCTGATATTTCCAGTTTCCAGTTTCGGATTGTCGCCAATCATTTGAGAATTCAAGTGTATCTTTAAACTGACCTTGTAGGCACGGTCAGCCCTCCATCTTGTTCTTATCCAGTCGTAACGAACCTTACAATAATGTACTGAGTAATAAAAAATATCTTATTTCACCTATTTAAAGTAAAGACGACAAAGTCTTGTGAAAGGAATTGAGTACTGTAACACAAAAGGTGATTAACTTGTTATGAAAATATTATTTATTTGTTGAGTTTCATAATATTTTATTGTTTTGTTATTCTTTTTGAGACACAATTAAAGCTGTTTTGACTTGCCACCTGAAAAAGTTTCCTTTTTAAAAAAAAAAAAAATATATTTCACTTTATCTCCACTCCTTGAAGGTGATAAAAGTTTGTTTCACATATAATTAGAAACCAAATATGTTGTGTTAACCTTTTGAATTTACCTTTTTTTGGCTTAAGACATACATTAAATTATTTTATGTTTTTGATACTTTAAACATTAAACTGTAATGGCTGCATGAAATTTTTCAAGTTCGGCCTAGTTGTTACTTTCCTTGTTGCACGTCATGTGTATTTTAAGTGTGCACACACGTAACCATCAAGGTCCGCTATTTTGACAACTTGTACATATGCTGGGGCATCATTTTGAAAGTGAGGGTTTGGTGTAGCCCTGTGTCTGTATCCTGGCACATGGTACATTGTGTCAGCCCACAGTGCAATGTTGTTATACACGTACTACACGTCTCAACAATGCCCAAATTGATTGTTTAGAAATTCTACGAATCAAACCCAGCATTGCCCTAGTGTATCACTGGTTGCTTCTACTGACCTTCAGTGAACTGTACACTAGCTTTCCGGCCGAGACGTGTGCCGTTGACCAGGAGCTTGGGTGCATTCAACAAGTGTCTTTACTTTACGGAAAATATATGTGGGTCAGCCTTTAACTTGAGTTCTTTTCCTGTAGACTTAGCACCTGTCTGTAGTTACCCTCATGTAACAATACTGCAAGTGATCCAGGGAAATTTATTCATACAGGTCAAAACACAAATTTTTCCACACAATTTGAACCAGTTTGTCAGGTCGGTGTCCATTGGCCTCTCTACTGTGGGATACCGCCAAGAGAGACAAACACTCCCTGAACTGGGACGACTTGGTAAAGCTCACATACTCGTGTGTGACCTTAGACAGGTGACATCTGAACCTCCAGCGTGTACTGCACCATTGTCCCAGACGCAGGGGTTAAGGTGTCCACCAGTCTCCGGCCCGCACATGGTGTTTACGCGTAAGCTAAACACATCGATCCTGTCGTATTGTCGCAGTAGTAGTATGGTAAGTCCAACTCCTGATGCCCTACTCCAAGCAGAGAGGACTCAAGGAGACGGTGAGACAGATCCTTCTGGCATCAGCATGAGTTGAAGCCCGGACTGGTCACACACCTTGTTAGTTTAGAACCCAGAGCACAGGCCCAGGCACTTCAACATCTGCAGAACCCAGCAATGGTTGAAATATCTAGAGATCTGTTCACCACTCCAGAAAAGCAAGGAGCAACTGAGTACCTTTGGTGGGTAGTAGAGCACCTGAACCAGCCTCCTACACCGGCCATTGCATATCTGTTTCCAGCCGTTCTACGAACTACACCTCATCCGTCACCATTGCACATGCCTTCTAACACTACTGTAACATCTCTACAGCACAGAACAATAATCCAGCTACTGTGACACGTCACCCAAGGTTCATTGCCAAGCCGGTAGCACCTCAACGGAAAATCAGCTTACTTGTCCTGGACTTTGTGCCTTGCTGCATAGCTACTTGGACCGGCCTATATAATGGGAAGGCTCTAGTTACCCGTCAGGACTCCCCAGTTTATAGGCGCATCTAGCTTAGTGTCTAGCAAAAGAGGTGGACATAGCCTTTTACCGAGACAAATATATATTCCTGGTATGTCACACGTCAAAATAGTGTGGTTACATTTAACTTTGCGAAAGTAATAATTTTTATTGCAAGGAGAATTTATTTTAAAAGATTTGTGGAAGTAACTACAGGGTTTTCTTTGGACATTTTCCCAGAAGTTTTGAGCTTTAAGAGTGTCTGTTATTACCAGGCTAAGCTACTTGTGCTCAGCAATATTAAAAGTTACTGAATTGATAATTTGCCACATTGAATAATTTCTGGCAATTATTTTTGCTCACGTATTGGAGGTTCAAAACTTTGGTAATTCTGAGCCAATATGTAAAATGAAATAGAAACAACATGATCAGTACTAGAATAATTACAAGGTATCTGACAGCAGATATTAAATTATGTCAACTATTTATCATTGTGTTCACGTTCATCAAGTACTTGCTTTTTATTTGAATCTTATTAAAAATATAATTTTATTCAGAGTTTGTTCTTATTTTGTGTAACATTCAGAACTATTTCTTTCCTTTTGAAGGGTTTTTCTGTGTTGCATATCTGCAGAATATTTTACGTACTAACCTTTATGCAAATTGGAATTTGCATGACAAACATATGGTTTACGAGTCATATAAAATTTAACTATGATTACTACAAAATGTGGTTTTCTCTCATTTAAGTTAATAATTCTGGAAAAGCTGCTAAAACAAAAGTGTTTGGAGATCGAGATCATTTACAGTAGTGTCAACTATTTTTATGATGGTAATTTATGTGATTTTTCCATGATGCTATGATTGCATTCTTACTCCAGGTGCACTGAATCAGTAATTTCTTGGTGGCGTCAACTAAAGCTCCGTGATATGTGTACTTCCCAACAAATGCAAATTAGTTTTGTCATTCCCTCAAAGCCCTGTTACCACACAAAATGTATTATTATTATTTATGAAAATTCTATAAGTTCTACACATCCACAACATCTGTATGTGTGAATGGCCTGTTCTGCTGCAGTACCCCGACAGCTGGTAAATTTCCCATTAATGGCTGACACACTGAGGGACTTATTTGAAAGCACGGCATACACTGCTGGATGCGAGATTTGAATGCTCGCCTTGCAGATAGTATCCAGAACAAATGCATTACAAGAGCTTGAGTAGCCTTCAGTCCAGTATGGAGGAACTTACAATGGTAATGATCAATGACTAAGTCTGTGAAATGACTGGCCTTGGGTAATAGTACTGGATACTTGGTATCGTATTGTACTGAATAATGGCGGATGCATCCACCAACCCTCACACCTTCACTGTCCAGAAATGGTGCTAAACACCTAACTTTAACAGAGCATTCTCCATTGCACCATAAGCTATAAATTTCAGACTTGAATGCCTCAACTTGTACTGCCTTAATACAAACTGTGAGTGTACCTTTGAGTTCTTTCACAGACAACGGTCCTAGCTGTCTCTGGAGGCTAGTAGATCTGGCATTATTAATAAACCTCATTACAAATGTCATGACTCTAGTTTCTACAATGATGAAAATCAGCTTACGACTTCCACGACTGGTGAATTTGCATCTCCTTCCTCAGTGAATGCACTCAAAAGTTTTCTCCTTGACCTCCGGTAGCTCTTGAGATTCTAGAGTAGTAACAGAGCCTGGCTCGCTATCAGGATGCTCAACAAAGCCAAGTAGGTTCATACCACCAAAGTTTATGCTCTATCAACTGAAGCGAGGACAACCCCCGTGACGCACAGTCGGCAGGATTGCAATTTGATGGCACATGCCACCACTGTCTGGGTGACACACAATCTTGAATGTCCGCCACATGACTGGTAACAAAGGTTTTCAGAAGATGTTGCGAGGTTCGTAGACATGACAAAACAATTGTACAGTCGGACCAAGCATAAATGGATGAAAACTGCGCTATGTTGAATGCACAATCTCCACATATTTCAATAGTTTTGTTTCCAAGTGAGTACAACAAAGTTTGAGTCGTGGGAGTGACATGGTCTTCACAGGGGCCACCTTGGACTTTGCTAACAATAAGTGTATTTGAACATGTCCAGCTGAAGTTGTAACCCTAAGGTAAACTACAACAACATACCCTTTGGCAGATGCATCACAGAAGACCTGTAGATGCTGCTCTATGCTGTCTGTGGGAAGAATCTTTAGAGGAAGTTTGAGACACTTCAACTCCGAACATTCAGTCGTGAACGTTTTCCAAAACCTTTGATGATCAAAAGGTAAGAGTTCATCCCAATCAACATCCAGAGTCCAAAGTGACTGTAAAAATGCCTTGGCACTAAATACCACTGGAGAAAGCCATCCTAGAGGGTCAAAGATTCTAGCATAAGCAATGCTTGAAAGAATGTTTCTCTTCGTTGCTGTGGTATCTGCAAGCAGGACATGATACGAAAATCCGTCAAATTTTGAATCTCACTGCAACCCCAAAACCTTTACGATGGCACCTCCCTCTTCATCAAACGAATGAGGAACCTCAAGGTGGCTTAGTATGGGATGGCTGCCTGACCATTTCCTGAGATGAAATCCTCTAAGCTGTAGCAGAGAAATCAGCTGTGACTGAAGTCTAAATGCCTCCTCCAGTGATTTTGCCCCAGTGACAATATCATCTACAAAAATATCATTTTGTAGAACCTTAGCTGCATCTCGGTACTGAATGCCTTCATTCAAAGCCAATTGGTGAAGGGCGCTCATAGCTAAATATGGAGCCGTTAACACCCCATAAGTAACAGTATTCAGTTTATACTCTGCAACAGGGAGGTCTGGCGGCCTCTCTACAGTATCATCTCTAAGTGATTATTAACTGGGTGCATCAAAACCTGTCTGTACATTTTACTGATATCTGCAGTAAAGACCACAGGGTGAATGTGGAACCTTAAAATGATATCAATAATTCACTTTTGTAGCTTTGGTCCCTTCAACAATGTATCATTAAGATATGTCCCTGATGTAGTAACCGCAGAAGCATCAAACACAATACGTAATTTGGTGGTTGAACTGGCTTCCTTCCTTATGCAATGGTGTGGAGTATAGAAAGAGGAGTTTCTCACCTGGTCTATAGCAACATGTTCGATGTGGGAAAGTTCTTCATACTCTGTCATGAACATAATATACTACCCCTTAAGAGCAGGCACATTTTACAGCAGCCTCTCTAGATGGTGCAAACAATTTTACGCTTGCTGGTGGGAGTCCCCTAAGTCAGGAGTACAGTCCTCCTTGAAGGGTAGTTTTACAATGTACCGTCCAGTGTTGTTACGAGTGAGAGTTTGACAAAAATGTAGTTCACACTTATCATCATCATGATTCTTATGCTGAACAACTGGGGGCTCCTCCACCTCTCAAAACCACTTCATAGTGGCATCAAGAGATTTCTCAGTGTGTACAAAGAATGAAGACACTGGGTTTGCGTTTGCCTTTGAACATGTAACACAACCATTGAGAATCCATCCAAAAATGCTATGCATTGCAGACTGAATATCACTAGCACCAATGACCTGCCCACCTTCTACTACCTCAGGATATAGTTAAGCTCCAAGCAGCATGTCAATGGCACCTGGTGTGTGAAAGGCAGGGTCTGCTAGTTGCATACTGCTGAACCTTAGATGGACTTCAAGTGGCAGACTGACTGCAGGCATTCCTGATGTGATCCTTCGCAAAATAACAGCATCAGTACTTACAAACGGACCACTTGCATTATATGGTTTAATAACACATGAGATTGTTCCTTTACCAACCTGAGCCTTTGTATCGGATCCCTGACCTTCAACCAAAACCTGAGTTTTGCGACGCTGCAGACCCAAGCATACAGCACAATCCTCCATAGTAAATGAAGACTGCGAAGCAGTCTAAAAATACTCTAACAGTTTGGAATTGACCCAATACATCCTTAATATGTACCAATACTGTACTTAACAAGACTGTTACAGGTGCAGAGATTTAACTGGTCAATGAATGCACTGATGTAGCTCCCTCCTGAGATTCCTCATCAACACTAGTCACATGTGTCGGTGTATTTGTCTGATCTTGAATTGGAGGTTGTGCATGCAACAAGCTGTGATGTCGCTGCCCACAATGTAAACATGATTTTGAGGAACAGTTTTTAGCTTGGTGGCCCTTCAAAGAATTAAAGCATAGTCCATGTTGTTTGATCAGCTCTCGTTGTTGGTCTGGGGAATTCTCTACGAATACTGGGCATCTATAAATAAAGTGATCAAACTTGCAACATATGATGCACTGTTGTTGACAAGACGTTTCAACCACAAAAGAGGTTTTTACAGAATTGGCATGTGGTAGACCTACCTTTGTCTCTGTTGTCTTCCTATAGTTAATCTTAGGTTTTGATACAATTTTTGACAACTGTGTCGCAGTAGTCAGAGCCTTACATTGGATTTCTAAAAACTCATAATTGCTAGTATGTTGATAACTTCACTGGGCAGTTTGACACTACATGATGATGTTGCTGATCTTGATTGTTCACTGGGTATTTCTTGCAAGATTATTGCACGCATCTTCATAATTGTGTAATATGCCCCTTCAAAATCAACCATTAGCTGGTCATGTTGGTCACTGTTGAACTTTTCATTGGTCACATTTTTAACACTCATGGAAATTATATTTTCTTCTAAATCTATCTTCAGTTTTTTTTAAGTCCCTACAATGTACCTTAAAAAGTTCTACCTGTGATGTGTCTTATTCAACCCTTTCTGTTAAACATAAAACTCTATGTGGTCTGATGCAAGCTTCACTCATGCTTCTAAAAGTCCGCCCACCATATCAGACACAAAAAAAATTTAATAATTTTTAAACGAACCATGAAGCATGATAAGCTATAGAAAGTCAGTTGCGTAAAGTGCAAACAAAGCTCCAATAATCCAGGTGGACAACAATAGATTACAGTAAAACCTTGTTAATTTGAAGTGCTCGGGACATAATTTTTCAACTTTGAATTACCGAATTAAAAAAAAAAGTTTGTTTATGTATATTAAAGAAATGCACATTTTGCCTTTCCAAAGTAAACACAACTACGGCCCTGGGAATAACTACCCTCTCAAAGTTACAACCCTGTTTTGGGGAACCATGAAATTTTTTGTTTAAAAAAGGCAAAAATTGGAAGGAAATAACCTATAATATGTTCACGTGCAGTAAAAAAAAAAAAAAAAAAAAAAGGCCGCCTGGGCACTGGAGCCAAGCACCCTTTGTGTCAAACAGCATCCTTCCCTTATCAGGGTCTGGCCTCTGAAAAGGCCTCTCCCTTCTTTGTCTTTGCATCCCTCGCCCGGTCATTAACAGTCTACTATCCATGGGTCCTCCACAATCCCTCCCCTTAGCCACGCCGCCCACACCACTTCCCTCCCTCAAACTTTCATCATCCAGCCACGCCCACTATCCTTTCCTCTCTCCCTCATCAAGCTGCGCCCACACCACACCAAACTTCCTTCCCCCCTCCCTTCAGCATACTGCAACAACACTCAAAACTTTCATCCACCCCCTCTCTTTTTTCATATTTTTTTTTCTCCCTTCCTACTTTGAACATCTTCCTATCAACTCCATTCTCATCCTCTTGCTCCAAATATCCCTCCCCCCTTTAAAAACAACTTTCACAACAGGCAGCCAAGAATTTTCTTTATCGTACTCTCCCTAACTTCACGCAGTGTGTGCACTATCTGTCACATTTTTTCATCTCTTCAGCGGGTGGAAGAGGTGATGAAAACCAATCAACAGCCGTGAAAACTCTGGCATGATGTGACATCACTGTGGCAAGCGGCAGCAGTGGCTGTGTCAGCTGATTGCCACACCGCCACCCATTGCTGGTTTACGTGTGCGCACCCATGACAGTGTATGCTATGCATGTTTACTATCATAATTATTATAGCTTTGATTAATTAATCCGAACTTTACATACACTTTTGGATGAAATCCAACTTTGAATTACACAAAAGGCAAATTTTGAATTAACCAAAATTATAAGCATATAAAATCCTGTTCTTCCGTTTGGGGGCGAATAAACACTTTGAATTATATTATGATTTTGAATTAATCAAATTCAAATTATTGAGGTTCTACTGTACCTCGTACGGTCAATCTCCAGTCACAATTGATTGTTTTGCTTATGACGTCGCAACTATCAATTACAGTTAGGTTAAGGTGCACGAGAACACAGAAACTTTAACGAAGGGATGTCATGCATAAACAATGACTTGATGTCACGCACATACAAAATTTCACAGTTTCTAATAATTTGTAACTGCCCGTATCCACAAACAACTGGTTACATACAAACAAAGTCACTACTCTCATGAAAGTCGCGCACAGACGTAATTTTGTGCCGGATAGGACCAAAATGTTCACAGACGCACCTTGAATTCGGAGGACCAGTACCCAGACGTTGGTTACACACACCAAATGGCCCATCCACGGGATACGGCCGCCAAATGTCTCACGGTAACACAGTTTATCATACACAATCATCCCTCTTCCTTTCACTGCTGTGCGCCAACATACCAAAAACAAATCCACTAACAAGCAGTGTGAGCCACAGAGCCAAGAGCAGTGAACATGCAGCATACCCCAACTGCACATTTAACAAACCTTTGCCCAATTAGATGAGTTTGAGAGAGGCAGCATCATTGGTTTCCGAAAGGCAGGTTAGACGTTTCAGCACATTACTCACCACTTGAACAGTTCTGCCAAAACTGTCAAATGGTGCTGGACACAGTGGGAACCGAACAGTACACACACCCATTAATAAGGCTCAGGTCAACCCTGGCGGACCACCAGCATGGATGATCGTTTCATCGCGCGACAGGATGCAAGCACTACACAGGTGCCATTGCGCACCATCCAGGGACATGTCAAAGCAATGGGGATATGCCTATGCCCACCAGTACCAAATCCAGGTGGCTAGCAGAGCGAGATCTGTTGCAGTGGCATTCTTTAAGACTTTTACCATTACAACCTGAGCATTGCCAAGCATGTGTGGTCTTCTGCCAGAAACGTGCTGCATGGCAGCTTGCAGATTGGCAACAAATGGTGTTCAGCAATAAATTACGGTTCTATCTACACACAGATGACCACTGAATTTGAGTCTGGAGACGTCCTGGCCAGCTGTGATTCATGCTTAGTGTGGCACACCACCCCAACAAGAGGTGTCATGGTGAGGGGTGCCATTTCCTATGATTCCAACACTTCACTGGTGGTGATTAAGGAACCCTAATGGATGCAGCGATATGTACAGGAAATCCTGCGATCATGTGCGCTCCCCTTCCTGTTACAGCTTGACAACCCCATTTTCCAGCTGAATAAAGCCCGGCCTCACACAGCATGGGCAGCTCTGGCCGGTCTTTGTGATGTTAATTAACATGCTTCCTTGATGAGCAAGGTACGCAGACCTCTCACCCAATAATAACGTGTGGAACCAGAATGGACGGCAACTTCGGCCACCAACAACTATGGCAGATTTGGAGGGGTCAGTTGCGCCAGTTGTGGCAAGATCTACCTCAGGAAAATATCCATATCACCGCCTGTTTACAGGTGGTACAACATCATACTAAGTGCATCCTGTATGTGCTTGTTCCCTACAATATATGCTTGGTGTGATACAATATTTTGATGTTTTCTGTATACATGCTACCATGTCCTGTGCTTGTACCCACTTACTTGTACCTTGCAATGACACCTTCTGGGTGGTATTTTTGCAAATGAGTGTACATCACTGCGAAAATGTAAAAGAAACTACTATATAAACTATTTTCCCAAAATAATAAGAATGGCATACTGGCCTTTCAGTTAGTGGCAGGGATTGGCTGCATGACTGACTATTTGGTAACAAAGAATTTTTTCTTTCCCGAGACATGACAGATGGAGGTTTTACCTAATTTTTCCATACAGTCTGCTCCTAGTTTGAGGCATTATCTGCATCATCAATATCAAAATACGTAGAAGTATCTTATTAAAAATAATGATACAGTTTTCAAAATACATAATCTGTTTTCAAGCAAAGCAACTGCAAGGTTTTTTTGGTTACCCGGAGCTGACAAATAATAATATAACTGAGATTTCCCGGATTTGGGGATATGCGGCAGTCATCTAAGTAGTCCTCCTGATGATTACATTTTTGAATCCCTGTCTCCAGTTACACAAAAGACATTTGTGTAGAAGTAATTTTTTAGTCTTAATTAAGGTAGTTGGGGAAGAAAAAAAAAAAAAAAACCACACAACAACAACTTCCTTTTACTCAAATAATTGGAACGGACTTCCTGAACCGTAAATTCAGGTGAATCTGAAAGTACAATAGAAGAGCATTACCTCTCTCGCCAACAAACTCTTGGAAGTCAATGAAGCCATCTTTGTTGGTGTCCTTCTCGTCAAGTGTCTGTTTCAATACTACAGGCAACATCTCTGGATGCTCCTCAGGATGGCTGAACTTGACAAACTCTTGCTTGTTCAAGACGCCATCTCCATTCGCATCTGATGCACGAAACATTATTCTGTCGTCGCTGATCAACTAAAACACATTAAAGGAGATGTCTCAATATACATCCCGGGTCACACCGGATTTTTGCATGTTGGAATCGTGCCAGACGATGCTATTGGTCGGTGGGTTTTCTCGAGGATCTCCCATTTCCCCTGCCCTTTCCATCCGGCACTGCTCCACATTCACCTCAATCACCCTCATCGGCGCTCAAGACCTCCATGTTAAGTGCCATCCAAATCTCTTCACTCACTCAATGTACAACCTCTCAAGGTGGATTACATTTACCTTACTGTTGTACATTGTGTGAAGAGATTTGGGCGGTTTTTAACATAGAGGTCTTGAGAGGTTGTACGGCATTGAAGAGAAAGACAATAATATTCAGGCAAAGATGTCTTCAAAAGAAAATTTAATAATTACCAGAAAATATAACTTTGAATTCTGACTGTAAAATTGTTTGATAATTTTAATTTGCAATAAAACATTTTTTCTCTAGGTGCATAACACTTCCGCTTGTGCGAACCTCGTAGGCAGCCATGGCAGGTCCGTGTGACCCCTGCCTCTAGGCAGTCGTCCTAGGAGAGCTGGCGAGGTAAGATGCTGTCACGTATGCACTTCATACTTTTGCACTGATTCATTGTTCATAGTTAGTTTACCGGTTAACCTTTGCCTTGCGTACGTTTTGCCAGACATCCCCAGCGTAATGCTATCCGCTTAACTTAATTATTTGCAGCCTTTCAGGCTTTTTGGAATTTAAATGAGATGAGAGGAAGAGAAAAGGTGGGAGGCCAAGTGGCCGGCGCAACTTGTGTATCAGGTGCCATCCGCCCATGTTTAGGGCTTTTCAGTGTAATTTCTGCTTAATTGCACCAAGCAAAATTAAGGATAATGTGTTTGTATAAATTTGAGGGTTTCTGTCATGATAAATTGTTTTGCGGCCACATCGCCCACGTCCAGGTGGTTAATTACCACCAGGTCCATACCTGCGCCATCATCGAATTATAAGGGCTAATTCTTGTTCCATCGTGTGCGCCTTAATTTTATCTCAGGGTTTATGTAATATTTTCAATAAGGGGTCGCATATTTTTCATGTTCGATGCTATTTGTGCCTGACCACACAGTCAACCCATGTACTTGTGTTTTCCCTCCATCCGGCGCCTCGAGAGTTTTTGTATACTCGTTTATTGATGGGAATATTTTAGTCAATGCCCACATCATTTTGGCCAATGATTCTTAAATGAATTTACTGTGAAATACTGCATTTTCACGCCCACCCACGTGGTTTGCTACGAACTTCATCCAGCGACATCCCCGCCATCTAAAGATACTTTTACACATCCGTGTATTTATTTTGCCTGCTCCTAATGTGTCCCATGTTCATCCAGTGCTATTTTGTGTAATTTTATACGGTGAGACTATTTTTGCATTAACCAGCTATGTGTATGACAGTTGCCACACACCATGTGGTTCGGGGATGCGTCCCGACGAGTAAGCGCTAGTTGCGTTAATAGCAGCGCGGGTTCATTTCATACTTCGTGTCCTGTCTCTGGGCAAACCTGCACTCCATCCTAGCTGCTGTAGGCCCCTTGCCTTGTGGAGACTGTGTTCTTAAACACAGCGGAGCATCATCCAGTCAGAGTGCACAAGTTAAGTAACCTGCTTGGGGAATCACCCACCGGAACTGTCTAGTCCCGTTTGAGGAGTAACTTCATAATTCATTTTATTTGCATGTTGTTATCTGGTCAGAATAAACGTACCTCTCATTGTAAAATTTAAATGCCTATTTTTGTAGCATCAGTACCTAGCCCAGCCAAAGAGCATGATTTTTGCTGTGTTACGTATAAAAGTAGTTTTTTTAAGTACGCACGGGTGAGATGAACACTCAGAACCCACAGCATCCCTGAGATCTCGAAGTCTCAATGTGCAGTGAGTAGGAACCACCGCTGGTGCCCATAGAGACAGGTAATAAGTGTATCGTGATCATCTGTGTGTCTCACCAGATGGTATCAATTGACGTTCCCAAGTGGAGCCAGGGTGTTAATCTGCGTCGGGACTGCCGCGTCATGCGACAAAATGGCGAATACGCCAGAGCAACTGTAAGAAGACGTGCCGGCAACCGCAAACCCCAAAACAGCGAAACCAAATGTGAGCAGTTGGGACATACTGATCGAACAATATATGCATTGTGGAAAACAGAAACACCTTAATTTGCTCGAGGAAAATCCTTGGGAACAAGCAGTATGTCAATGAACACCCGACACCACAATATCGCTGCCAGAACAACGCCTGCGCACGCGTACTGGATGTGACGGGGCAGGTATGCATTGGTCCATATGTCAACAGTATAGAAATTTCTTCCACCTAAGATGCACATGGCCGGAGGAATACGAGACATTCCGCGACGGGATTATATCCTGTACAGAGTGCTGGAATAATGACTGTATAGGGAACATGCCGCCGGCAACACCGAAAAATAAAACCGCCCGAAAACCCACACTGACTTCATTATCCCTCCAGATATCGAAGAAGACTTTAGCCTCGGACATTTATGGCTTCGCGAGCAGCAATACATTATGGACCACACAAAGCACAAGAAACATTACGGTGACAAAAGACTAGTCATATTACAATGGGAGTATCTGGCCGAACAGCAAGAAGTATTCAACCTTATTGTGCAAGAAATTCAGCACGACCTGATAGAAGAACAGTTTCAGCATTTGAAGAAGGTCTTGGAGCCGCCTTCAGAAACAGCAAGAACTTGTGCCAGACGAGCGCAGTACAGTACAAGATATTGCTAAATGACTCCACTCCTATTTACAACGGGCCATTTAAGGTGTCTGCGAGATGCCTCAATTTGATCATGGAGTAGATTGAAGAGATGCAGCAGTAAGGAACTGTCGAGCATTCAACTTCACCCTACAATTTTCATGAGGTATTGGTACCCAAAAAGGAAGGGCAATTGTGCTTTTTCATAAATTATAAAGCGCTGAATGATGCCACCTTGCCCACTCCACCACCGGCCCTCGACCTTGCACACACGCTACATGATATTGGCGAGGCCCAGATATTTAGAACCCTAGACATGCAATCCAGCTACTGGCAGATATTGGTACATCCGGATAGTTGACCATATACATCCTTCATGTCACCCGAGAGAGAAACCTTATAATTCAGGGTAATGCCATTTGGACTTACGACCGCAAACAGCTAAGTTCCAGCGCCTTAATGTCTTCCAAATTCTTAACCGGACATTTGGGCCAGTTCTCTTTCGATTATCTGGACAACATCATAATCTACTCCAAAACCTGGGAGGAGCAGCTCTCTTATCTCCAGAGAGTAATGTAACGCTTAGAACTACATGGGCTCAAGGACAAACTTTGGAAGAACTTCCATAGAGTACTTAGGCCATGTTGTGTCCATGGAGGGAAACTACCTGCAAGACAGATGGCTACGAGCCATACAAGAAGCCGAGGTTCCCCACACAAAGAAGCAGCTTCGCCCATTTTTGGGACTGTGCAACTGGCTCAGAGCCTTTGTTCCAAACATAGTCGAGATAATGGCACTCCTTCACCCACTACTCAGGAAAGACGTCAGATGGAAGTGGACGTCTGAACATCAAGTGGCTTTCAAAACCTTAGAAGGAAGTTTCCAGCACATTGAATGCCTACATCGCCCACAGGGGACGGGATCTCCTGATCCTGCAGACAGATGCCTGCCAGAATGGATTGGGAGCTGTTCTTTATCAGGAGGATCCCGAAGGCATACCCCTGATAATAGCCTGTGCAAGCACGCATTTGAACACGACAGAACAAAGCTACCACATAAACGAACAGGAATGTCTTGCAGTCATTTGGGCAATACGCAAGTTTCCTTATCACCGGGAAGGGAATCATTTCATTCTCAGAACGGATAGTAAGGCACTCAAATGGCTTAGGGAAGAAAGGCGCAACAAAGCTAAATTAGGATGATGGGACCTCCTGCTATTGGAATTTGTTTTCGAAGTACAGCACTGTCTTGGGACTCAAAACAACCTACCTGACGTTTTGTCCCGACAGCCAAGCTCAAGAGAAGACACCAAACCGGATGAAGATATGGACAGTGTTCTTCTTACGGAACCCACGAAGCTGGCTGAAGAACAGATACAATTACTGCAGCAATAGCTCATACACAGTCAAATCAAACGTCATCAGCAACTCGACCCAGAGGTTAAAGGTTTGCTCCAACAATACCCGCAATGTCACAAAATACGTGAGTGTTGTGTGCTCAGGCAATCACCAGCTGAATGCCCCATGAAAGATCTGGATACTTCGAGCTCTGTGAAAAGATGTATGCCACCACTTCAACGATCACCCTGATGCAGGACCCCGAGTAACACGGAAAATGCTTGCTGATATAAGTGTCCCTTAAGTATGGAATGGCATGAACCATGATGTCTGCCAATATGTGAACCAGTGTCCCAAGTACTGCCAGTACAAAGCATATCCGGCCAAGCAGAACACAGTGAACCATGCAAACCATATACACCATGAAATCAAGCTGCAACTGACTTGATGGGGTCTTATTGCAGGAGCACCCAAGGAAATCGCTACCTGCTAGTGATCACATATGTTTCTCTTGTTGGGGAGAAGCATTTTCTCTACCTAGCCAAGAGACCCAGCATATTGTTGCCAAGTTTGACCAGGAGGTATTCCCATGCTGGGGATATCCTCAGAGTATTCTTATGGACAATGGAATCCAGTTTACTAGTGTGTTGTGGCATAAAGCATGCCAAGACTGGGAGTAGAGACATGGATGCCGCCACCGTATCACCCCCAGGCCAAATCCATAGAAAGGCGCAATCAAGAACAGAAGAAATGCCTGCACCTAAGTATAGAAGAGAGCCAATGTCACTGGGACTGCCACTTGCGGAAGATACTATTTGCCCTACGCAGAGGACGAATGAAGCCATCGCTTCCAGCCTGAGTCAGCTTTTGCTAGGACGCATGTTACAATGCCCGGGAGAGTGGCAATGGGAGCATGCATCCACAACAATGCCACAACCCGAAGCTATTCGTAAAGCTTCAAAATTACGCTTTGAACGAGTCCTGGAGAAGCAGGACGAATGTGTGAGCCGGAAGTATCCGCCACCCCGCACTGGAGTTCACCCAGTCATCATGGGGGAAACAGTACTACTTCGCAGCCACCCACTGAGCAAGGGGAGCAATCATTTCAACGCTGGGTTGGGTGGCAAGCGGGAAGGACCCCATAAGATAATCAGACGCCAGGAAAATGTTTACTATGCGGAAAATCATTGTGGGAAGATTAGGAAAGCTACCAGAGACCAGGTATGCCCATACACCAAATCCACCCCAGCACCCATTCAGTATTTGTCACCTTCGTTACCTCTCGACACATTAGACAATACTAAGGAACCAGTCTCTGTGTTTGCCTGCCTGGAAGAACAGACATCTCCCTCCATCAGGCCGAATGAAGGAGAACACCAGGTAACGACCAGCTACTACTCTGAACCAGTGAGGATAAGGGAACATAATGTCAACAGAGTAGAAACCTCCGAGACGACCGTACCATCCACACCCTCCGAGTACCGACGAAAGTTCACACAGCACCCTGGGAGGTGGACTCCGAGTGCTACAGAGATTTCCTGGAGAAGTTCAATAGATCAGAAGACTAGCCATCAGTGCCTGCATCCGACCGCCAGCATCCGTAGAACCCCTTCAGTCAGTAAAGCTAGATCGCAAGTGCCAACAAAACCTGCATCACGATGGGCTGCATCCCCAGTTCAAGCGAGCATCACCAGCCAGAAGCCATCAACAACGTACATCATCACTGTTGAACCTGCTGAGCAACCGCTGTCCTCTATGAGGGCAGCGTCTGGAGCAACCAGAGTCTACGAGGTCCAGTCACCTACGTTGGGCCCATGGTTGCTCCTGATAGTGTGGCAGACCTAGATGCTCCGACATGGAGGCTACCGCCTTTCAGTATCTGGTGCATCCTATGGAAAAGAGTAATTCTCAGGACGGTATACAGGCATAAATATGACTTGGTTGAGTTCTCTCTTCCAGCACTCTATATCTCCCACACCAGCAGTTGTAGTAAGACTCTTCTAGGGACAGCCACGAGCCAAACATAAATCCTTTTCTCTCCTATTAGTAACTGTCTTGAAGTGCAGCTTAGGAAGCCAACCTTCTTAGGCCTCACTAGAGCAGTTGTCTCTTGGACTATTGCCCCTCCGGCAGATTCCTGGGTCTGCTAGCAACATTTCGCTCGCCAGGTCACCTGTTTGGTCATGATAGACCAACCCCTAAGGAGCCCCACTTTCCGTGACACCTGGGTCCACTAGCAACATTTTTGCTCACCAGGGAACCTTGAGAATGGACGCCCTAGCCCTGCTGCTGTAATTTCCAGTTTGGTAAACTTAGCCTGTTAGCTACGTTCTATTCACCAAGCCACCAAGCTTAAGACCAGTAGATCAGGCTTCCCACCTTACCCAACCTCCGGACCCTACTCTCCTTCAGACAGTGTCTACACATTACTGGTCCCCACTATCTATCAGGTCTACCACACCCTCTTTATGCAGGGCTAGGCGGGGCAAGAATACCAAGTTGGGGCTAGCTCAGGCTGGTACTTGAAGAGCAGTGGTTCAATTGACAACCAGGTTTACATCTGGATAACAGAGGAAGCCACACACCTGAGAGGGTATGCATCTAGCTCGTCGAGCACCCACCTGAACATCTGGCACGTACATCGCGCAGTATCTCCACTGGCGCCAACACCGCCGAAGATGCCCACTGTCGGCAAACCAACCAACGTTACTAGGGTAGGCAGGCCCCTTAACGTTACACCTGCTTATACACAGACTAGGGTATACCCACTCGCCCATCGCTCGCAAGCACACCATCCAAAGCACAATGCTGAATCATAGGAGTGGCCAAGCCTAGCAACGTAGGCACCAGGAAAAACCCAGTGCATGTGGGCACCATTGCTACACTGTCACCCAGGAGGGAAGTACCTTGCAGCCGCCCTCTAACTGCCAATCTCACTAAGGGTGAGTGACGAGGCACCAGAGTGAGTGAAGATAATTAGGTGGCTTTTAACAGTGAGGTCATGACAGTCAAAGAGGGTGATTGAGATGAGTATGAAGCAGTGCCAGAATAAAAGGGCAAGGGGAACAGGAGATCCCTGAGAAAATCTGCCAACCAGCATCATTATCCAGTACAATTCCCACAGACAAAAATCCAGGAGTGACCCGACCAGAGAGTGAACCCGGTTCACCTTGGTGGCAGGCAAACAGGTTAACCGCTCAACCACCGCAGCCCCTAAGGCCATTTCAGGATCACCCTTGTTTTGTTCCAAGAATTTCTGGTGATGCAGTAACAGACACCTTATGTCCAAAGGCAGTATTTAATGGTGCAACAGCAGAATGACTACGGACATTGTGCTCATTCAGCTGTCAAACAGGTTCTCATTTTGCGATGGCCCCACCGTCGCATGTGATGATGGTGGTTATGCTTTGAACTTTCAGTAGGCTCCTTTGAAGGTTTGGATCCTCTCTTTCAGTTCCCCTCTATCTTTTTCTCCTACCAGGGGTTTTATTAAATTTTAGGGGTAGCATGAGTGGCTGCCTCACTCTTTTCTACCCCAACATTTGGCCCGATGAACATCTGGAAGGAACGACGATGCCTGCTGAACGAAGGGTTACCACAATTGTGTAAAAATTGTCAATCGTTAATATTTGGAGACTAAATGGGTTTTTGCCTCAATTTAACTTATCCGTAGCTGAAGGAACAGACCTTATGGCGAGTCATGGTTGCATTTGATATTAGGCTTGTTTGATTGGAAAGTAATGTGTGGCATAGTAGTATTGGATTTTGGGTATTAACTGTTCGCAGTGTCTTTCTAAATTGTATCTTTTACTTGCCATTCTAAATTCCTTTTAGGTGAACTAAATGTCCGCGTTTCAGTGTTTGTGCCATTTTTGCAATGGCAAGTTTGTTTGCTGCCCATACATTTTATGGTCAAATGGTTGTTTGATGTGGCCACAAGTTACTACTTGCTGGAGTGTAGGAAACATCTTTTGAATTGTCTCTTTTTACATTGATCAAGCTTTAGTAGGACTATGAGTCACCTTGGTCAAATACCAATAATTTTTTATGAAAGCTTTCGCACTCTCTCTCTTTAGTTGGCTGAAATCTGAACCTGCTGCATAAGAGAGTTTTAATTAACTTCATAGTGACTTTTAAATATTTTCATTGTCTGCTTTGGCATTTATTATGTTAAAGGGGGAAAAAGTGAACTTAGCAAGTTTTCTACTGTTGTTAAATATTTGATGTGAGTTAATTTTTGGTTGCTAAATGGGGGAAGGAGATCAAGTCAAACTTTAGTTTATTTAGGAGCGAGCAAGTAACGTTCATTATGCACATTTAAGGAGATGCAATTGAACTGTTTTGCAGTAAAGGAAGATGGTGGTATATTATTCTGCTAAACTGTGGATGGTAAGGACAGTTTGCAAGTATAACATTAGGAGAGCTAGGATGCTCTCAGATTACTGTAAGAGATAATGCTGCCTGCTAAACCATGACTGCAGAATCCTGGCCCATTGACTGCTACATTGTTGTACTGAAGAAAGGGCGAGACTTGACCACATTTTGGAAGACTGCTCCTGGGTAGAAATGGAAAGTGACATTGACAAGATTTCAATGTGTGTGTGTGTGTAACAGACTTCCTAAAGGTTATGACTGTTCCTATACAAGTCGGAACATCAATCCCACGAAGCATGTATTTTAGATGACTTAAATAGTGGATGATAAACTTTTTTGTCTTGCCTGAACTCCATTTAATTTGTTATTGCTGTTTGGTTTAAGTTTGTCATTGTTATCTATACAAAGTGTCGGGTGGCAATCGTTAAGTAGGCATTTTTGATACTGATCGAAACACAAGCACTTTACTTCACTTGCCAGGTATAGATTTTGAGAACAGTACAGATATTGGAACTTCCTTATAGAGCTAAAGAAAGAAAACAGTAATGACAAATGTGTTAGATTAAGTCTTTTTATATTGCAGTTGAAATTTATTTCCGGCATCAAAAAAAGTGTTTTTATTGTCGGTGTTTTCTGAACTTAATGCTGTCTGACTGTGTTATAGTTGCCATGCTATGTGAAAGAGGAGTGGCTTGCAGTGTGGCGACTGGTCATGATGCATGCAGTCCTGGAGACCCAGTTTGACAACCCGTTTGGCAGTTTGCATGTGGAATGGAGTACCAATATTTCTGAGGCTTCACAACTCATTCAGTTCGTCAGCTCCACAAGTCGCTGTTTATTTTGATGATTAATATGTGGCCGTATAATTAAATGCACTAAAAGTATGTCACCATACGGGATGTTTCATTAAGGAAAAAATCAACACAAAACAAAATCATTCTTGCAGAAAACAAAAAAGTTTAAAATCAAGTAACTCTTACCCTTGTAAATGATTACGCATGACGTGTCCCTGCGCATCTAGGATGAACACTTCTTCGCATCGAGGGAAGAACTATGACCCAGTTAGGCAACCATTCCACTAGTAACTCCCCCTCACCAAGGGGATCTTGAATTTTACTGTCCCAGGAGGGAATTCAGCCTCCCTACCACCCGGGATTAAATTGTTTCAATTCTCGTGAGAGGGAGTGGCATCAATGAGAATACTGCTCACAAGGAATAAATGGGAATTTGCATTAAATTCATAA
Organism: Dryococelus australis; assembly: GCA_029891345.1. Taxonomy (NCBI): domain Eukaryota; kingdom Metazoa; phylum Arthropoda; class Insecta; order Phasmatodea; family Phasmatidae; genus Dryococelus; species Dryococelus australis. The sequence goes on from CM057000.1 coordinate 44,765,480, forward strand.
CACAGTGATTTGGGAATAGTTAATAGTGATATGTATAATGCTTTGTGTGTGGGGTCCATAAATCACTCCGAGTGGAATAGTGTCACAATACTATTTTTGGCTAGAAATTAGTTTTTTTTTTTTTTTTTTTTTTTGTCACTGTTGCATAGTTTTGGAAGAGTTTACTCATTTTAAGACTTTTTTTTTTTTAAATTCAGATTTGTTCTTTTGAATGTTTGGTAAAATGGCAAGTTACGTTGAAGTTACTTTCGGATCAATTTTACAGTGTGCGGTAGTCTTGAGCTGTTTTCTGCTAAGTTTTCTTCTACATGGTGCGTGCATGTGCACAGGATACTCTGTGCTGAAAGCAAGAGCAACGGAGAGATGTGCCTGTTCTTTTGTCCTTGCAATCTGTGTTTTTGGCAGATCTCTCATGTTCCAGAGTGGCTGTTTAAGTGAGAAGAGGAGTTTTAGCCTCTTTCTGCCACCCCTTCCCTCTCTTTTTTTTTGCGTATTTCCTTTGCCACTGACAAAATGTTCTCGGAACACAGCATTTTGTTGCAGTGGGTAGGTTCCCAAGCGGAGTGGTTACAAGATGGCATATTGTTGTATGCTGAGGTGCACGAGGATTGGCTTTAGCGAGTGGAGTGGGGAGTGTCACATGTGAGAATACATTGCTCGACATGGCTGGGCACTACAATGTTGTTTGTGCGCGCTTGATGAATGTGGCTCAACGGAAGCTGCTGAATTTAAAAGATCTTGACAAACAAAAAAAGGATTGGGCACTAATATAATTCCAGCATTTAAGTTCCTTGGACTTATCTATCACCTCTGCAAGACTTCCATCAACAACCCAATTTAAGACAAAGCAAGTGAGGTAACTGAAAATAATTTATTATTGGAACTGCCAAATTGACATAACCGTTGGTGCAAGTTGAAGTACATTTGTCACTAAGAACAGCAATGGTACATTGAACACACACATAAATATAAGCCGTTCACGTTTAAGTGAGCATTTTTTGAAGCTGTTTCATTAGACATAATAGCCAATAAATACATTTCATTGTGGCCTCGGACTTTTGGTGAATGTATACACTATGTTTATTTCTCACATGGCAGGGTTTACATTATCAAGTAGAGGAAGAATATAAATTGGTTGAAAGAAAAAAAGTAACTAAGGTTTCAAAAGTGCTCATTTTACTGTAAACGGCCTATAACAAGGATACAGCAGTTGTTAAGTTAAAGGTCATACAAACTTCAAAGGATGGCTGAGTATACAATCATTTTGTTAACATAGAACTGTGTTGATAAGATGGATTATTGTGCAAGGCTCACCTTATTTATACTTAAATTGGCTGGCTAATATGGGTATATCATTAATAAACTTGGGCATCTACTTTGCAAGCATAAAAAATTAATATTAAAAATAACATGAATTAACATTTTGGTAGTCTGAGTAAGTTCTACAATAAATTAACACACCACAATATCATATTATGATTTTTAGTAAATTTTTACCTTTTCCTCTGAACTTTCATCAATTTCATTATCATCTTCATCACTGTCTTGAATTCCATAAGAATCTGAAATGTATTCCTGCCATGTCACAACACCATCTTCATTCTCATCTGCATCTTCAAAACGATCTTGGGATTCTTCTTCAGACAACATGCTACAAATTGGAGACAAATCTTAGAACAAGCATCACTTACACAGCACATTAAGAATATCGTAATACTATGTATTAGCATCTTGAGAACACTGCTCATGAACACTAAAATAACAATTATGACTCAAACAACCACCTCCTATGTAAAAGTAAAGTTAAAATTCATGTACAAGTATTCACACATGTACAGTAACGACCAGAGAAGAAGTGGGCGAGCCGCCCACTTCTTCTCTGGTCGTTACTTAGTGAATGCCCTTCAGGCATTCGTCCTGCTCAAGGTCTGTGTCTGGAATCTGCATAATTCTTGACCATCATGTGAGCTGACTTGTACGATATAGCACAGCAGAGACAAATTTTAAGGTGGCTACTTTCAAATGATCAGTATTAAGTTTTTATAAACATTTTACATGTGTTTTCATGGATAGCTTTTATGTACGTCGGACTTTGGTAGGCCTTTGGTGCTCCGGCATACAGTTGAGTTTTAATTAGTATCTTTAATGAATTTAACTGAAACATATACGCTTATAGTATTGTTCCTCTTTCTGAGGCTACTCATGAGAAAGTTTTTATGAGAGTATTAGCTTCCTCAGAAAATATTTTAGCCTCATGTATTGGGTTCAATTATATAAGAGAATGTTTGAATAATAGTTATAAATATTTTAATTAATTTTATTTTTGCTCTCAGCTTTATTCAGCCCAAGGTGGGTGCCTGGGTAGCTATTTTAAAGTGTGGTGTTAAATTAATCAATCTTCAGAGAAATTGTAATGAAATTATACTATTGTAATCAGAGTCTTAAAAGTATTACTAAACTGTCAAAGTTGATTTGGTGTAATAAATCTTGTGGTTATGGCACAAGATCTAATCTGCACAACTCTACTAACACTTGTGCCTTTTTGTTTCATGCATGCGCTGGAAATGACAGAGGGTACATCGTTTTTGTATTCTTCCAACAAGGGAAGGCTTGGCTGCATTCCTAGAAGACAACCATGTCAGCTTCCCGCCTGACGCCAGTATGGAGCAGCTTTGTAAAATTGCTGCCGGGTTTTGGAAGTCACGTAGCTAGGTGACAGGCTGCGTCTGTGAGGAGGCGGTTTCGGTGAATGTATCCAATTTACAGTCCTGTTCCATGAAAATCTTTTACCAGGCAATACAGGCCGAGCCACGAGCAGTGTTAAAAGTTTTTCATTGCCGCCACAAAGGTTTATTAAGAACATCAAGTCTTGCAAATGGTGTTTCAGTATCTGAGTCTGCCGAAAAGTTCATTTCTTTATGTCCAACTGATTCCTAAATTCTTGAGCTATTCTGGCTATCATCGAGCATGCTGTCATCCCTAGTGCTTTCAACACTTATTTCCTCTATCTCACCTATCTCGTTTAAGTCCATTACATCTGTTAAAATCAGATGTGAACTTGAGCCTACAATTACTTCAATGTTTTCTTCACTCGACTCATTATTGTTATCAATTTAATCACCACCAAGTTTCTGAACTGATTCGACTTCATTAATAATGAGGGGCACATTCCCTACCAAGACATGAGCACTCTTGCTCTGTAGACTCTTTGACAACTTTAACCTATTGCTGTGCACAACTACTTTTCTCTTATCTAGTAATACTTCAAATGTGACATGAGCTCAGTTTTCTCAAAACTTGATAAGGTCCAGACCAGTAGTTGTGAAATTTAGATACTCTGCCTTTCTTAACACTCTCTGTGAGTAAATACACGTAATCATAAACTTCAGTATTTGGCAAGATAATATTCCTTCAGTTTATCAAAGGCTACCATATTTATTTTCTGTACGTTTTTTAATTTCTTACTAAAAATATATATATGTTCCTTGGATAACACGTTATGGAATGTATGCATGAACTGCACAAGGCAAGTATTCTTCCCAATTACTACCATCCTCAACAACATGAGAGATCATGTCCGCTAAGGTTCAATGAAGTCTCTCAACATGTCCATTACACTGAAGTCGAAAAGCTGGTGTTTGTAATTTCTCAATTTTCAACAATTTACAAGTTTCCAATGTTAATTTAGACACAAAGTTCTGTCCTTGATATGTGAATAGGCTTTATGGACAACGTGCCTTTAAATAACCTGCTGTACAAAATGTTTAGCAACAGTTTCTGCAGTTTGATCGGGAATTGGTATTGCTTCACAATATCTCGTAAAATAGTCAATGAAAGTCGAGACATATATATTCCCTTTCTCGCTCTGTGACAAAGTTCCTAAAATATTGACGCCATCCGGTGCGACACAAGACGAACGATGACACAAATACTTACAGGTAATTTGGGCGCCAGTGGTACTTCCCAATCACCGCACTGTTGAGACTCAGGATTCTCAGGGATGATGTGGGTTCTGTGTGTCCCTCTCACCCGTGCATACTTACAAACATGTAGGCAATACTAAACTTTTTACTAAACATCACTGAAAATAAACACTGAATAAAATATATGTGGCTAAGACACTGTCACTACTGAATAAAAGAATAAAGTTCACTGTAGAATTGTTTTTATTGTTATTATTCATACACATCAACGTGCCAATGAAATGATTATCTTGGTCATGACTGGACAATTCCGCTTGGGTGTTCCCCAGCCTGTAATTAACCTAGCGCATGCCTAGATGGAAGATCTCACCGAGGTGCGTCAAAGCACAGTCTTCTCAAGGGAAGAGGGCCGACAGCCGTTAGGGTCGACTGACAGTTTTACCCTGAAGACAGGACACTGTGAATTACAAATGAAAACCCTTAATACATATTAACACGTGTGACTACTCAGCATCACTAACACAAACTCGTTGGGACTCGCCCTCCAGCATGTGGATAGTGTGGTGACTGCCTATAAATAGAGCTCGCTACGATGGGAATAATTGCACCGAACAATAATTACATAAATATATAAACCCTTGAATGATACATGAAACAAGATGGGGCACAAGATGAATATTCACAATAAACACTCACACATGTGTGAAAACAAGTTTAGATGGCGTGGATGCTGCTGGATGAAGTTCGTAGCGGACCACATGGTGCAGGTGAAATTGCAATATTTCTGCGTGGAAATGGCAAACTAAATTCAGGTAATATATTATTCTTGCTGAGAAAACGATTCTCTTTACGATTAGAGTGGTTACAGGCTTGTAACCTGCCTGATGGTTGTAAAACCAAAGTGACAGCGTGGTAAAGTACAAAAACCATCAATTTACATGAAAAATACATTTAACCCTAGAATAAATTATTGCACATACAATGTTACATATATAAGCTCTTAAAAAGCAATGATGGCGTATACAAAGACTTAGCTTCGGTCGGCCATGTGGTTATACGTGAAGTTTCCAAAAAATATTCAAACACGAAATTACCCTCAAATACATATGTAAAAACAAAGCTCTTAAAATTTTGTGTAGCAATATTGAAGAAGTTACAATGAAAACACATAAACATAGGCGGATGGCACCTGATTCAAGTTGCGCGAGTCACGTGACCTCTCCGACATCTTTCTCCTCCTCCTCGATTAAGTTAAAAATGCTGCAAGGGCGCAATAAATTAATAAGGCGGAAGCATAATGCTGGGGAAAATATTTGGCAAAAACGTACGCAAGAAAAGGCGAACCAGTACTGTGCTGGACTGGCATCTAGATGGACAGGGCCAGTGAGTGTGGTGGAAAGATGGGAAATTCCATGTACTTAGTGAAGTTGGGATCCAGACGTGTCACAAAACGGCACTGTGACGACTTACAATATTATTTTAGTGTCTGTTTATGATGGCGTTCATGCTGGAATATTAAGTGTGTGTGAATTTTTCGTAAGTCGTCCCGGCCAATAACGGGTTTTCTCGTACATACACGTATATCCCGGGTACAAGTTCGGGTGGCGGCCTCTTGCTATCCAGTACCCACACATTACCATAACTGAGCTGGTTCGCCTTGGCTTCTTCATGTATTTGCACTTGGTGTTTGACGATTTGTTCAGATGATCTGGGCGGGTTTTCACGGGGTGCTCCGGGGCACGGAGTTTGGGACCTTGAACCATTTCGGCAGGTGGTTTACCGGTTGCCGCATTCACTCTATTTTGTAGGCAAAACATTACCTCTGTGATCAATTCAGCCCACCTAGTATGATCCTTGCCTAACCGGATACGTAATTGGATTTTTACGTCCTGGTTTCGCCTCTCGGTTGGGTTAGCCCTGGGATGGTAGGCTGGGGTAGTATGGTGTTCTGTTTCCCACCTGGTACAGTACTCCATTTTCGCCCTACAAAATGTGTTCCATTGTCAGTCAACAAATACTAGCGGTGTCTCCCCACCTCAGGGAGAAACTCATTCTACATTACTTGTTCCACTGTGTGCGCACGAACATTGCTTACTGGAAATGCTTCGGTCCAACGGGTAAACAAACCTGTTGCAACAACAAGACATTTTTCCCAGTTTTCGTACGCGGGTACGGGCCTATGATGTCGCTACTACAGTTGGCAGCCTTGGCTGTTGTAGAGCATCGCCATCTGCTTTCCGCGGCTTACGGGTGTTACACATGACACAGCTCTGTACATATTTCCCGACATCTCCCTGAATCCCTGGCCTGGGAAAAAATTTCTGCACGTTCCTTCGTGTCCATGTTCCAAACTATTATGTGCGTATTTTAACACAAGTTCTCATTTCTCTCTTGGTACATACGTCCGCCATCGTGCACGATTACCAGGTGGTTTGGTTTGTATTACCCTGTCCATTACCCTCCAGTGTTCTGTGTAGCGCATGGCACAGTGTTGTTGGCGTTGTGCGGCATCTGGGAAATTTTCTTGTGCAGTGTATACCTCTTTTAACACGTCCCGTACATTCAAGGAGACAAGTTCGCCATGTGATGTGACAACAATGTTTAGTACAACGAGGGTTTGTGTTTCTGCAGTTGGTATTTCACGGCAAGGTGATAGTACCTCTTTCCATTCCGTATCGTCAGTTACCGTTAGATTCGGACAAGGCTTCCTGGTTTTTCCCGCCACATGTTCTACCTTGAAATCTTACTTCCTGCAGTAATAGCGCCCAGCGGGCAAGTTTTCTTTTCCCGTTATGCATCCCCTCTAACCATACAAGGCATAGATTGTCAGTTTTGAGTGTTAACTGCCTTCCTAGCAAGTATTGCTGGTACTTCCACAATGCATGTACAATGGTCAAACATTCTTGTTCGCTAACATGATATTTACATTCTGTGTCACCGAACTTTGCATTGTGGTAACTGATTATATGTTTTTCCCGTGTGTTCTCTCATGATACAGCACGGCCCCAATGCCTTCTTGACTGGCATCTGTTTGTACAACAATGGATAATTCTGGGTTGAATCTAGACAGCGGATTACAGTTCTGAAATCCAATTTTAATGTCTTTAAATGCTTTATCGGCTTGAGGCGTCCAGACAATTTTACGCTTCTCACACAGCAAAGCAGTTAACGGTGCAGTGATTACGGAAAAGTTTGGGACGAATTCCCTTAACCAATTAATTAAGGAAAAATACTACCTGAATTGTTTACGTGACCTGGGCATGGGTTTGTTTTGAATGTCCCGTATGTATTGTTGTTCTGGTTCATGTCCGTTTACTGTTACATAATGCCCTAGAAACTCCATTTTACTCATACCCAACTTACACTTATCCACTTTAACGCAGCGTGTCGGCTGACCTGTGTTCAAACACTTGAACAAGCCTAGCTTATGTTGTATAAACTCCTCAATACCCTCACGTTTATGTTGCTGTTCATGGTACAGTTGCGCTTGTGCCTGTATAGCATTTCCGTTGGTGTCGAATCGACCTGGCACTCTTTCACAGAACTCCTTCCACGTGACTCGATAGTCCCTGACCAAGTTCTACCATGTGGCAGCAGTTTCCCTTAACCTGTTGGTAGTTACCTCAGTCCAGTCATGCCTATGCAATTTTTCTTTGCACACTGCAAGGAACATAAATGGGTCATCTGAGTTGTGTCCCGCGAAAGTTGGCAGTAATACATTGCGATCTGGCCCAGTTAAGCCCTGTGGCATGTACGTAACAACTATGGTGGCATGGGTTTCACCTCTGGTGTAGGCGGTGGTGCGATCACAGCACAGTTCGTCTTACGGCACTCGTCACAGTTTATAACACTGTCGCGGTACGGGGTAAACTCCGGAGGCCCTATGCATCATAAATGTGAGTTTTTCCTACACTGTTGGCATTGTGCCCACTTGGTTCCCGCCCCATCACATCCGGTGTGCATGCACAGGCGTTGCTCTGACAGCATAGAAACGTTGTCGGACGTGCGCTGACACAAGGGTTGCTCACACATATTTCCCTCAAACAAGTTAATTTCACTCAATCTCCCACAATGCACGCATCAATCGATCGGCACGTCTAAGTAACTCGAGTTTGTGGGTGTCTCAGTAGGAGACGCAGATGTCTTGAGGGCTTATAGCGGTTGATCAGGCGGGGTTTCCGCATTCTTCTTGCGGTTGATGCGGATGAACACACTTGACTCCACTTGGAAATACCAATTGACACCGTCGGGTGAGACACGAGACGAACGATGACACAAATACTTACTGGTAATTTGGGTGCCAGTGGTGCTTCCCAATCACCGCTCTATTGAGAATCAGGGTTCTCAAGGATGCTGTGGGTTCTGTGTGTCCGTCTCACTCTTGTGTACTTACAAACACGTAGGCAATACTAAAAATTACTGAAAATTAACACTGAATAAAATATATGTCGCTAGGACACTGTCACTATTGAATAAAAGAATTAAGTTCACAGTAGAATTGTTTTTATTGTTATTATTCATACACATCAACGTGCCAATGAAATGGTTATCTTGGTCATGACTAGCCAATTCTGCTTGGATGTTCCCCAGCCTGCAGTTAACCTAGCCCATGCCTAGATGGACGATCTCACCGAGGTGCGTGAAAGCACAGCCTTCTCAAGGGAAGAGGGCCAACAGTTGCTAGGATGGACTGATGGTTTTTTCCTGAAGACAGGACACGGTGAATTACAAATGAAAACACTTAATACATATTAACACGTGTGATTACTTGGCATCACTAATGCAAACTCGCCGGGGCTCGCCCTCCAGCACGTGGGTAGTGTGGTGACTGCCTATACACAGAGCCAGTTAGGATGGGAATAATTGCACCGTACACTAATTACAAAATTACATAAACCCTTTAATGATACATGAAACAAGATGGGATACGAGATGAATATTCACAATAAACACACACATGTGTGAAAACAAGTTTAGATGGTGTGGATGCCGCTGGATGAAGTTTGTAGCGGACCATGTGGTGCAGGTGAAATTGCAATATTTCTGTGTGGAAATGGCAAACTAAATTCAGATAATATATTATTCTTGCTGAGAAAATGATAGTCTTTATGATTAGAGTGGTTAAAGGCTTGTGACATGCCTGATGGCGGTAAAATCAAACATTAACTTGACCGCATGGTCAAGTACAAAAAGCATCAATTTATGTAAAAAATAATTTGAACACTGAATAAAATTGATATAGAACCCTGAACTAATTGAAGCACATACGATGTTACATAAATAAGCTCTTAAAATGCAATGATGGCATATACGAAGACTTGGCTTCGTTCGGCCATGTGGTTATATGCGATGTTGCCGTAAAATATTCAAACACGAAAATTACTCTCAAATACATACGTAAAAACAAAGCTCTTAAAAATGCATGTAGCGATAATGCAGAAGTTACAATGAAACACCATAAACATAGGTGGATGGCGCCTGATTCAAGTTGTGCAGGTCGCGTGGCCTATTCGACATCTTTCTCCTCATTCTCGATTAAGTTAAAAATGCCACAAGGATGCAATAAATTAATAAAACGGAAGCATAATGCTAGGGAAAATATTTGGCATAAACGAATGCAAGAAAAGGTTAACCGGTAAACTAAATAACTATGGAAACCTAAATCAGTGAACAAAAGTTGTAGTGCATACGTGACAGTGTCTTACCTCACCATCTCGAAAGACTGTCCAGATACAAGCTTCATAAGTGTCGGACCTACCATGGCTGCCTACGGAGTTTACATAAGCGGAAGTGCTATGCACGCAGAGTAAAATATTTTATATTGAAAATAGAATGGCACAAATTAAATTTAATATTTTTTACATTTCTATAATTTTCTTATGAATTCCAATATTATTTTAGTGTCTCTTTATGACGGTGTTCATGCCGGAATATTAAGTGTTTTTAATCTCGGTGCCGCTGGCACTTTGAATTTTATAACCAAAGAATTAAAAACTAGTAAAAAACACTTTAAAACATACTGCAAATACAAGAGAACACATTTTACACTGGAAAATAACGTTTATACGAAAGTTCAAAATTATCGGCCCCTTTGCACATGTGCGGGACACGTGATACATGATCACCGTCATGGGTTCTAGCGCCGCTGGCTGTCAGCCGGCGTCAATATCTAAAGACGCTAATTCGCAATGCATTTCTCATATCCTTATTTAATGTTGGCCACCAGTAGAACAATTTGAGAAAGTTTCTGCTTTATTTCACTCCTTGGTGAGCAGAATATGGAATGTCATGGTGATGACTAACTACTGCCGGTAAGAGAAGCTTTGGTACAAATATTAAAATTTTATCTCCCTCTCTCTTACATAGGATACCTTTTCTATCAATAAATCAATTTCCTACATCCATTTTGTTAAGCATGTTTTGGCATATTTCATCCTTCCTTTGTTCCATCTTAATGTTTTCACCAGTTAAGTCTGCTAACTTTATTGCATTTACCATTTCCGACAAAGAGTCAGCATTTGCGTATTTCTTACCCGGTTTATGGATCACTTCATAATCAAATTATGACAGACGAAGTGCCCATCTAATGAGTGTCAAAGTCAGGGCTTTCCAATTCAGTAGCTATGTTAGTGCAGCATGGTCAGGGATAACGATAAACTTGCGTCCATATAAATAAGCTTAGAATTGTTTTGTGGCAAAGACCAGGGCACATAGTTTCTTTTATGCTGTATTGTAATTCATTTCAGCTGAATTTAATTGTCTACTAACATAGGCAATTGGTTTCTCCTGTCCATTCCTCATATGAGACAGGACAGCACCTACAGCATAATTAGTAGCATCTGTACTCTCAATAAATGGTTGTAAAAAGTCTGGGTATATAAGAATCGGATATGAAATGAGTTTTTATTTCAACATTTGGAAGGTCTCGTCCTGTTCTGTTTGCCAATTAAATGGTTCATCTTTCTTTGTTAATTTGGTCAGCAGTCTTGCTATCTCTGCGAAATTCGGTACCAACTTCCTATAATACTGAAATGAACCTACTACTTAGTGAACCTCAGTAACATTTTTTGGTTTACGCAGTTCTTTAATTCTTTGCAAATTCTTTCAATTTGGTTCTAAGCCCTTTGAACTTACAATGTGTACTAAGTACTCTACACTATCTTGCACAAATGAGCACTTAGTAGATTGAATTCGCAAATTAGCTACCTCTAGTCTTTCCAAAATTTTACTCATGCGCTTGGCATGTTCTCTTACAGTACTACTGAAAATTATAATGTCGAGGTATATGAAGCATTGATTACCTAACATATCTGTTAGCACATAGTTCTCCATTAACCTCTCAAATGTTGCTGGAGCATTACACAATTCAAATGGAAGTCTGTTAAACTCATACTTCCCATCAATGTGGTAAAACTAATTTTCTATCTATCACTCTTCTCTAACTAAATTTGGAAGTATCCACTCACTAAATCCAAAGTAGAGAAATATTTAGACCAATGCAAAGAATCTAATGTTTCAGTGACACTGGGATTCATGTAGGGGTCCTGCTTTTGTAACCTTGTTGAGCAGATGGAAATTTATGCAATATCTCATTTTAAATGAACCATCTTTGTTTCACAACTATGGGAAACTGCCACTGTTATTTACTCTTTGAAATAATACATTTGTTAAGCATGTCTTTTATTTGTTCTGCGATTACTGGTTTTAAGGCATGCGTCAATGGATTCTGCTTTATTGGTCTGGCCTCACCTGTATCTATTTTGTGTTTCAATAAGTTCATGCAACCAAAATTTGAACTACCTTCCACTTGAAATATATAAGCAAATTTTATCAATACTGGGAACATCTCATTAGAATCACTGTTTAATTACTGAATTACAATTATTTGATGTATGATTGTCAAAACTCCAACTGCTTTGAGCTCAACTTATCTACACTCAATACATGAACAATCTTATTTCGGTACTGATTCTAGATATTTGAGTGTCTTTTCACATCTAGTTTCTCTGTTTCTATTGATTTTCAAATTTCTGCAACAGGAGTTTGTGTTTTCATTTTGAATCAGAACTACATCTGCTCTGCATTCATTATCTTGGCAGTTTTGATGGATACAGCATGACCTCACGCACTATTTCTCTCACTCTATGGTTACTAGAATTCGAGGGGATTTGAACTGCTTTGGAGCATGGAAGCGTACACACATAATTAATTTTAGGGATATCAGCAAGGATTTTCTCCCGTGGTTCTGTTTGTGGTGACACTAACTCTTTATGTTCCAACCCAACACCACTTCTCTCAGATATTCAGGGTACGCTACTACTATTAACACATAGTATTCCAGTAACATATCTGACAAGTGTGGCAAATCCTATTACTGTACCCTTTGGCACAACAAGCATCACACACTAGTAATGGTCATGATTTTTGTTGGCCTGTACTGAATGTTTTCACATTCTACGAGGCTTAAGCGAATCCTATGATACTTCCCGACCAACCCTGTCACTGGCCCTTTCGACATGACCACCCACTTTACATGTTGCTCCATTTTCCGCGTGCCTAGAACGCCTGTCTTCTTGCTCCCTTTTACGTGATTGTGATGAGGAACGAAACACTGGGATTCATCCCTTTCATCCGAAACAAAGGGGATATCCTCATTCTGGTCACTCACCCTCCGAAGTGACTATCTTCAACTACACAGGTACCCTGATGGTTGTTCACCCCATCCACCAGATTCATCTCACTGAATTTATCACATGTCCCTATAGTATCTTTAGCCATTTTACTCCATTCACAATGCACCTCATCCCCTTTGAGGCTTTTAATGGTAAGAATTAAGTTAGATACTGCTCTTGCCACACGGATGCCCGGTACAGTCGTCAATGTCGGTTCAATAAGAATTAATTTGGCGTTAGTGTCTCAACTCGCCATGTGCAAAGTAACTTATTTATAAATCTTCAATTTTGGTGGCAGAATCATGTTTTGTCTTATTTTTGCTTCCCAAAATTGACCACTATCTATTATTCTGGATCCAAGTTCAGAGTTGGCGAGGCTCCCAACTTGTTTCCGTTCCATCAAATTTATAAGTGTATAAATGATATAGGCCGTTCACAGTAAAGTGAGCACTTTTGCTGCCCTAGCTACTTTTTTCTTTCAGCCATATTTTATCCCTTAATCACATTTCTAAATAAATATTGCCTAGTAAGTAATAAACAGTGTGTATATATTCCACTGCACTCGGAAGTTTATATTTAAAGCTTAAATAAAACACATGTTTCAACCATTATTCTAAATAAGAGTGCTTTCAAAAGTGCTCACTTTACCGTGAACAACCTATACTCAAAATTAATTGTATCTTTAAGATATGTTTGTTCTCTCAAGTCGATTCTGGCATTATAACAACAGAGAAAGTCGGTTCCAAGTATTCCCTCAAAAGGAAGCCCTGATGTGCACTCAAGGAACCAATATGGGTTAACATTGACCATTTACCCACAACTTAATATATTGGGTATCTGCGATCTGGAGTGTCTCAGTGACACCTTTTGCTCCTAGCTGAGATACATTGATGATATTCCTGCTGGCTCTAGATCTTAAGAGAGATATGTCGGATCCTGTGTCAATTAAGAACAAGTGACGCTGACCCTCGACAAGAACACATATTAAAGTATAATTTCTCCCTATAACTGTAATTACTGCTGCATTGTGCCCAAGACTGACACTCAGCCTCTCGCGTTTGGATGACCATTATTCACATTTCGACTAGTTTCATTATAACTGTACCATGGGTTGCTAAGTCCATGGATTCGTCCTGGATTTTCCAAACTTCGGCATTCCCTAATCATATGCCCAAAATTTCCACACTGGAAATAATCAACATTATTATACTGTTCTTGCCCATAACTCATATTCGTGGGAGAAACACATACTCCTGATTGACTCTGTCTATTGTTATCGTTCGAACCTAGGGAAACATGAGTTATAACCTTTTCCATATCCTTTGCTCATGGAAGTATTTTTGCCACGTTTTGCGTAACCCAGTGCTACACTTGTTTTTTGTGAGACTATGATATTATACACCTTTTTCCTCGACTATTAGGATAATCAAGTTTTGTTTTGCATTCCTGATGCGCCTCAGTGATCCTAATGCTATAGCAGTATGCTCTACTTTATCCATGGTTTGCAGTATTTTATATTTCAATTGTTGACCTATGTTACCATGCAACCCATGAACAAATGCTGCTAATAACATTTTTTCGGCTTCCTGAGTTAAAATTTCCTGTTTCTCTGAATCATCCAACTGTTGAATGGTTTTCTCACATTATTATGACACCTATCAGCAAATGCTTGCCCATCCTCATTTGTTTCTGTTTTACATTGTGCAGCATGTAATAATGAAATTGAAATGACTGATTCTCTTTAAATCTGTCATTAAATTCATCCTTCAGCATTTTAAATGTCATATCTCCTCTTAAACGGGGACAGGTAGAGACAAAACGCGATGCTAGACCTTTCAATTTCATCTTGGTCAGTTTTACTTTGTCCTTATCTGAAAGGTTACCAGCGCTTGCTATGCTTTCTAGAAAGTTATGGACAGGCAAAGAGCCCTTTTAGCCAGTCCATTTCTCAACCAATGAAATGACTGCTACGTCTTTAATTTGAGCTGGTACATGTGCCTGTGCTAGTATTGCGGGAGGTGGTTTGACGAACTAGACGTCTTTCGTCTTCCATGTTAACTAGAACCCTAAAACCGTATATTTGCCTTACAAAAAGTTATTAATTTAATTTTGAAAGAGGAATCCACGTCTTATGATTGTGAGTCCATTTATTTAGAGTATCGTAATGTGAACTACCACATGTAAGTTTATTCTCAGGGATTATATCTAATTTCTCCTTCTTTGAAACAGATATAGGGTCTTGTTGTCCATTTGTGCCTTTTGAAGCCGAAGGCTCTGTACTTGGAACTAAATCACGCTTTTTGATTTAAAATTCTGGGTAACCGCAATCTCTAGGTATGAATCGCCTCACTATGCAGACCATAATTTCCGAAACTACTCGTCTGGAAGAATTCCCGTATTCATAAACTCTATACGCTGGCGTTGGAAAAGACACCTTCGGTTTCCCTTTGAAAACTATCTCCAATCCTGAACCTGTCAATGCATTTAGTTTAGCACAAAATGGTTTGACTTGTGACAGGTCAAAATGAGCGTGTTTATGACAGAATTTCTGTATCAAACTGTAAGAATAATTTCCCAAACCTTTCAATGCTTTAGTACTACTACTCGTTAAAACAACATATATAGTCAACACTGTAAAATATATTAATATGTCTTCTTGCCGCTTGAACAATAAGCATCTCAGCATAACGCCTTGATGAATTTGTAAAATGCAGCAAAGAAGCAGGGCAGAATCCAAATCATTTCTGCAATATTAAACTCTAATTCAAGTGTGTGAAGTTATGTTCTCAAGATCTACCTGACAATACACTAACAGTTACACTATTATTCATAGGTCCATGGACATGCGAGACTTCAAAAATATATAATTTCCTGCAATACACATGTTCGTTGACAAAAAAAAAAAAACACTTCTGATATGGTGATATTCTCAATATCGGACTTGTTATCGTTGTTGTGCTCAGGCACATGTTAGCTGCTTGTTTCCCATGAAAAGGCAGTGCGTTGCAAGATGGCGCAAATGGAGGATGAGCACGACTGATCCTCCAGGCCAAATTATTTACGGGAGATACAGTTTTGTTTACAGAAATGTACGTTATAAGTGTAATTGATGCCTTTTACAGGTTCAGTGATGGCAAACGGGAAAGTTTTGGCACTTATTGACGGGTTTTGTTTACGGCATGTTGCGCCTAAACTCGATGCCAATAAACACGCTGCAATAACGATCTCCGCCAGCTAGAGGAATTTTACGTCATGTTTCTCACTCTCGAACGAGCACGTGATTATTCTGCAGTTTATTATGGAGTCCTCTTCATGCATCAGTGCAACTTATTTTTGAGATAGACAGTTATTCACATTGTTAAATAAAATGGCGGATGCAGCAACGCCTGAGCTAAAATTTGTAATTTTCAATTATCTGCTAGCCCAGATGGGCGATTCTAGAGAACTGTACGAAGCATCTAGGGAAGATGAATTGAAGGTGGAAGTCTTCGAACTGATCTTTGAAGAGGTTATGTTGAAGAGAGATGAACTACTGGCAAATTTTTTTGCTATGTGCAACCAGCCACCTCAAGAAGACCCAAGCGTATTAGATGAGTGCAAGGAACAGTTTACGACATACAAGACAGTTTTCTGTGGCCTAAAAAAGGCGTATAGAAGATTGAAGAAGAACACTTGTGACAACACGACCTGCAGTGGTGGTTCGCTAAGGCTGGGAATCCTGACAGCAGTGCTACCACGTATTCAGTGGCAATAGAGATGAGTGTATAGGCTTTGCAGAGTTATTTAATTAAATTGTTGGTTAAGCTCCGCCCTTTATTCAAGTCCAGAAAATTCATTAGTTGTTGGGTTGTTTACAAGGAGAGGCCAGAAAGTTGGTACACAATATACCGGTTACCAAAAGCAATTACTCGGTAATTTGAAAAATATTAGAGAAGAGGTTCAAGAGTTTGAGACTCGCAGCAACACTGCATGTCCAGAAGAGTCTGCATCTACAAAAGGTTGACAGTAAGAGTGAAGGTGGTTTAACCAAATTTGTTACAGTAGTGGAAGAAAATTTGAGTGTGTTGGAGGCTCAGAAACTTCCAGTGGCTCAGTGGGATTTCCTACTTCTAAATAAATTGCTCGAGAAGTTGGATGCACCACTCAGGCAGGCATTTGAACTTTCACATGAAGAGGAAGTGCTGTCGTGTTCCAAGCTACTCAAGTTTTTGGAACGGAAGGCTAGAGCTGTGGAGCACGTTCAGCTTGCTGCCGACGATCAACCTCTTGCTCGTCTCCCCTAGCCATAATTGATAGTCCTCAGGGAATGATTACTCAATCACTCAAGAGGCCCTACCGATGAGAAAAATGGACTAGAGCTGGAATTGAGTGATTAGTTCTCACTAGTCAAAATGGTTCTGAGGAAGAATGCGTCCACAGACATGCGTGGGTGTTCCAGACTCGCCCAGGTATCAGCGTATGTCTTTTCAGACCCAGTGGTACCGAGTTCGACCAACTCGCACTTGGTGCTCAGAGAGAACTTTAAAATTTATGTTGAGCCAAAATATTTAAAGCAATACTTACATAAAAATTAATGGGTCAACGATAAATTGACCAAAGTCCACAATGTTAAATATTTTCTGTAGTGTTTATTTTGCTTTTGTGAAAATACTGGGAAATCCGGTTCTTTTATAAACTAATGAAGTTTGTAATTTACTTTGTTCAACGTTAGGTGAAGGCAAACCGGATTATTTAGAATTTCCAAAATTCTATCACTTTTACAGCAATGTATTTTGACTGAGGATGAGTTAGAACGTCGTGACGGCCGGCTTCTGCGGAGTCAAGGAAGACTGGGGTAGGCGGTGCAGGGTGCATACATCGTGGTTACCTCTGAGAGGTACTTGCTGCCGGAGCTGGAGCAATCTTTCCCAAGCTGCAGGCTGGGAGAGGTGGTGGTCTTTTCAGACCCAGAAGGGTCCACTGACCATTGCGGTCGGCGAGCCGACGAACTCTGGGAAGAGCATTTCGAAGGTTTCTTATATAGTCCAAATTTCATCTTGGTGGCCCTCCCAGGGGTGCAGGGGTTGTAAGCATCTCGACACAGGGACTGGTTATCTTTAGTAGCGGGCGGCGCTGCATATTTCTTATCACCTCGGGTGCTGCGATCCTGTGGTGACTTTGTTAACTTTCTTATCGGAGTCTGCTGGTCCGTGGCTTATTGGGTAAAACTATTTTAGGCTGATGGGGTGGTGACTGCATGATGGAGTCTGGGCGGGCAGTACAATCTCATAATTAATCGTGCTAATTACGTCCGTGTCTGTAGTTGTCCAGCGCATGGAATCAACTCTATAGCCACTTGGAATTATTTCTACCTGTAGAGTGCGCAGTCACACTGCGCAGCAGCATGGCATACATAAAACGTTTCTATAGTTTCAAAATAAATGCATTGGACTAAAATTACTATTTATTTATACTTTGTTAAAATGTACGCAAAACTGAATTTACACGAAACTACACAGTGTTATAAACAAAGTAGCATTTCAGCTGTATAATTTTTATGATATGTGGTCATATATGAATATTGTGGACAAGCGTAATTTTTTAACTCTGAGGAACCTCTGAAAATGTCCACCCTCCATTGCTTTACATAAAACTAAGCCCGCCGTAACTGATGTTTGTAGAATAGCCGATAGCACAGCCAGACCTGCGGGCCAACATCTGTCCCCCCCTTACTTCTCTTACCCCGCTTCTCCATGCTCAGACGTCGGCTGGCTATAGTATGTATGCATGTCTTTGTGTGTGGTATGGGTGATATGACCCTTGTCACTTTTTGTGAGATATGTGTATCACAGTATTGTATGACATAAATAACACTCACATATAGGATAGCGTGGGTCATACACTTTACCTTGACACAATACACTTGTAGAAAAAAAAATTCTGGATAGGGTTCAAGCATGCGAAGTGCATTAAAATGTAATAGATCTTAATATGTGTGAGCCTTTTACTGAGAAATAAAAATTATTTAATTAAAAACACATTAAACATAATTTTAATTGTTACTAATTCCAGTTCTTCAAAATTAAATAGATCAAATCTGAGCCTTCTGAAGAATTACCACTAAAATTCAAACTGAAAGTTTGTTACTAATAAATCCGAAAATATAAAAAAATATACAAGTGTCAAGCTGTGCTTAGTTTGTAGAATATAGCAACTCCTTTTCTCATAGGCATCCACGGGCAAAACAAAACTTTAATTATCAATCATCATAATCAAAAACATCTAAAAGAAAATTTACTTGCAGTTTGTATGCTGGTATTGTTAAATGAATACGTCACTTACCATAACTGACGAGTTAAAATACACAAAAAACTTATTTATTAGAAATAAAACTATTTCTCATTAAGTTAAAACTCTTCATAGTCTCAAAATATTTGCAGCTTCCACGACAAAACTTTATTCAGACTAGTCTCAATTAGATAAGTACAACATATAATGCGGAACGCAATGTAGCACGCCTGCCTGAGAGAATAGGCACACTACTGTCCGTTTGTTTCGCCGTAACATCTTCCAAACAGAACATAACACATTTATGTATGCAATGAATCATCACAGAAAAGTACTCAATCTTAATTAAATTGAAAATAAACAGCATTAAAATGAGTTCCTATCCCAAAAAATTCATCTCCAATACAAATTAAAATATTTTGTACGAACTTGGCAGGAACTGATGTTCCTACCGAAAAATTCAAAACAAAACAACTAAATTAACCAAATGCAAATCTAAATAAGCTAAACTAAAACTCCTTAGAAAAACAAAAATTCAACACCGTATTCACGTCAAATAAATTTTTAACATTTTTTAAAATTTCAGAGAGTTCAAAATACGTACATACGTACTGGTAATTGCGACACTAAGTCGTACGTCTTAGTGTCGCAATTAGGCCACTGCCCGGTGGCGAGCTCTCTCACCTCTCCTTCACCCAAGAACAAGACATAACTTATTACAGAGATGTACAACAAAAAAAATACCTGAAATAAAAGAAAAGATAATTACACTTGAAACATATAAATATGAATAAAATACAATTCTAACTTACTGCAGTCACATGGTGCAGCAGGGAAAATGGGAGATCCCAGAGAAAACTTGCAGACCAACGGCATAATCTGGCATAATTCCCACGTGCAAATATCTGGGAGTGACCCTGTCAATTAAGCTTGGGAGAATGTCTCAAAAGGTGAAAGACAACCAGTCCTCAAAGATTAAGCACGCTCTAGTCCTAAACTTGCAACTCATAAAGTGTGTCAAACTGAAAGATGGACACAAATCGTTTAGCCTTCTTGCCATATGAGCTCCCCAGGCACATTAATGGGCACAGTGGCCAATGACAATGTGTAAAAAAAACTATATTAAACAATTGACCCTTTAATAGAAAAACCACTACATTTTAATGTGAACTACCAAACCAGTGAATGTAATGGTTTCTTTAGACAAAGGCCTACATCTCTTTCATTTCACAATACTGATTTAATGGTAGCAAGTTGCGTAAATTAAATAAATTTTAGGTCTATCTGAAGATCAAAAACTGACTCACATAAATATTTTAAACTTACGAAAGTGATCTTAGTATCCAGGCATGTAATTCATTCCTATTGATAAAGCCATCGCTGTTGAGATCCATTTTTTTCAGCAATATTGCAAGACGTTTTTTCGCTTCTTCTGGACTTAGGTGGTCAAACTCTTCAGCTTCTTTAGTACTTCCTGTGTGCAGAGAAATAAATTTACTTAAAAAAGAGTACTGTAAACCAAAATTCCCCTCCTTAGAAAATCTTTCTTCATATACAATTGTACAGAAATCTTAGTTATGTAACCTTAAAAGATAATAATTAACAATACCAGGGAGACCAGGAATGATAACTCTTAAAATTCAACTACAAAACTGTACTTGCGCTAAAGTTGTAAACTTTAAAAATTGTTATGTAGCAGTTTACTTCAGTGACTTTTCCAAAACTCGTGAAACATTTTTTGAAAATTATGTTTACAAGTGCTACCAAAATTACCTAATTATTTCTGTGCAGGTGTATTTGATAAAGTACTCATAAGAATTTATTTTATATGCATTTTTTTATGATTAAACATTCTGGACCCAAACATGCACATTCTGCATCCTACCACTTGGACTATGGATTCCAACATATCAGTTTACATGAATTTGTGACATCTGTGATACTCTGTACTGAAAATAAATGAGCACAGTAGACTATCACTGTACTATCACAGAGGCAACCAAATCGAACTGCTTGCCTCCCACAATGGAGAAATGGGTTCTAATCACTTGGATTTCTGCATGTGGGGAAACATGCCACTGGCCTGTGAAGTTTTCTTGGGGCACTCTCATTTCCATTTCTCCTTGCAATCTACTACTGCTCCATCTTCCCCTCATTTCACTGTCACCAGCACTCGAAACCTCGCTGAAAACCCCTTAAAACTACTATTGCAGAACTGGTTATTACAGTATGTGTACGTCAGTATTTAATGCAGAGCAAACCTCGCTGAAAACCCCTTAAAACTACTATTGCAGAACTGGTTATTACAGTATGTGTATATCGGTATTTAATGCAGAGCAAATAATAGTACCTACTGCATTTGTTCATGGTGCCCTTTCAATTTGACAACATATATATAGGTTTTTTGGTGGTTTTGTATCAGCTATAGTGAACTCCAAATGAGATGACAGTGCGCAGAATTCCAAAACACGTTGGGCAAGTCCATTGTTGCTACACGAAGGGGTGGGGTTCTTCAGTTCAGTAGTGATAGTAGTCTAGGAAGGTCAAATGAGAGCTGCTCAGCAAGTGATTATAACCTGTTGGAAAAGCGTAAGTCGTGCACCGTGGTATTTAACAGCGAGGTTGTAGAGAGCTATGTTTCAGTTTGGTGTGTATAACGTCAACAGTGCCACGTGGTTTCCCTCCCTCCAGCGACAAGCATTCGGTAGGCTCCCCTCCTACCCTCAAAGCTGAAGGAAGATTTTTTCTCATTTAAACTTTACTATACCTATGCAGTTATGAATTTGGTGTCATTGTACAAGCCTGGCCATTTATTTTTTAATATCTGTTACAAAAATTAATAAATCAAGAGTGTTTAGTTGTGTGATGGCAAGTTGGCAAGATGGCCACCACAGACGGACTACAGGTTGTGTTGTTCCGTATTTAAGGTTGTTTTGGCTTGTGATTAGTTCTAGCAATAGGTTTAAATATAGGTGGAGTAGTAGTTTGAGGTATAATTAGAGTTTTAAGAGTTAAGATTAGTGTTTTATGTGGTAAATAGTTATAAGGAGGGAGTAGTGTCCGATTGTGTGCACGAGGCCGAGGCCTTTCTTATTGTACGAGTGTAAAGGGTGTACGGTGTAAGTTAGGCTAGATAAGAAAGTGTGTGTATACGTAGATATTTGGTGTATGTTATAAGGGAGAGTAGTTTTAGTTTTAAGTTAGTTAAACTATTTTTTTATTTTTTTAAGAGAAAGGGTAAAAAAAAAATGGTAGGGAGGTGTAAGTGTAGGGGCTGTGGTAAGGTGTGGAGAAGGTTAGATAGTGGTGTGCAGTGCGACCAGTGTGGCGGCTGGTACCGTGTTGGCTGTATAGGGATCAGGGAGGAGAAACTGGGATCACTACAGGAACATGAATGGAAGTATGACGAATGTGCTGAGGGAAAAGGTTTAGTGGCAGTGGTAGGGAACAAATTGAGGGTAGAGAAGGAAACACAAATAAGTGGAGAAGGTGGAAACTGAATGTGGGATATACTGAGGGGAAGCTTTGTAGAGGGTGTGCCAGTGCAATGGAAGTGGCTAAGGAGGAGAGGTGGAAAGGGGAGATGGTAGATTTGATGAGCAGGAAAGAGAGGGAAATGATGCATAGGATTGAGAGGATGGAGGAAAAGGTCAGGAATGAGATGGGTAAGAGTAGAGTAGAAATGAGGGTGGATAAGTTAGAGGAGGAATTGGAAGATGTAAAGGGGGTGCTAAGGAAAATGAAAGCCAGTTCACAGGAGGAAAAGCTGAGTAGAGAGGAAGAGTTAGGCAGAATGCAAGTAGGGCTGCAGAAGGAACTGCAGGAGGAAAGGCAGAGGAAGAGGGAGGCAGAGATAGAGGTGGTAAGATTAAGGAGGAGGATAGATGAGTTGGAGGCAGTAGAACGGGATAAGACATTAGGAGACATAAGACAGCAAATAAGGTTAGAGGAGCAAGAAATAGTAGCAAGGGATAAGGTGATAGTAGTAGGCAGGAAGCAATCAGGAATAGAGGAACGGGAATCAGAAAGCAGGGAACAGGCATTGGTAGAAGGTAGGAAGCAGTATGCTGAGGCTTGCAAGTGTGCGATTAGCAAATACCAGCAAGCAGGACAAAGTAGACAGTTCAGGGCCATAGGGGAAAGAGGAGGCCTGGCCAAAGGGGGGGAAACAAGGGTGCTGCAGAAGGCTGGAGACAAGGATAGGCAGGTGGTTGAAAGAGCCACAAAGCAGGAAAAGTTGTAGGAAGGGAGCCAGAGGTAGTTTTTCTAGGTATCTCTATTGTAAAGGGGGTGGAGCTGAGGAATATCAGGAAGGAAATGACATATAAAGCAGCTTTTGGGGGGGGGGGGGGGGCAAATACCAGGGATTTGGAGGAAAAGGTTAGTGGTATGAAAAGTAGCAGGGTGGCAAAGGTCGTTCTCATTCATGTAGGGGGAAATGACCTGGCTCATAGGGAGGTGGGGCAGGAGGTAGAGCGGGACCTCAGGGGATTGCTGAGGAAAGTGCGGGAGAAGTTTCCTGGAGCTAGGGCAGTAGTCAGTGGTGTGCTGGTTAGGAAAGGAGTATCCTATAGGAAGGCAGTGGCTGCGAGTGAGGTACATGAGAGGGTGTGTAGGGATTTGGGGGCTATATTTATAGATAGTAGGAAATGTGTAAGCTGGGAAAGTGTAGGGAGGGACCAGGTTCACCTGACCGAACAGGGAAACAGGATTCTAGGTGACCTGCTAGGTACAGAAGTAGCTGGCTGCATGGAGAGGGTCAGGGCAGAGCACCAGTTGTTGAAATAGCAATCAGTTAGAAGCAAGGAAATGGAAGGGGAGAGAAATGGAGAGGATAACCTTGATGAGGCCGCAGGGGTGGAGATAGGAGGTAAGCAATGTAGGATGGTAAAGCAGAGTACTAGTATAAAGATAATGGTGGTGAACTGTAGGAGTGTGTACAACAAGTTGGAGGGCTTCTGGGGAAAGGTTGAACGATTATGGGGCGGATATAGTGGTAGCTGTGGAGACTTGGTTGACTGAGGAAGTACTGGACATTGAGTGTAGGCAGGATGAGTTCACCATCTTCAGAAGAGATAGGGATGGGAGAGGAGGAGGAATAATGGTGTGTGTAAGGAAAGGGCTAAAAGGGGTGGTAGAATGGGTTAGTGAGGATGTCGAGGTAATGGAAATTAAATTGAGAGGTAGTAGTAATAGGAGTATTACTTTTCTGGCAGTATATGGACCAGGACAGGGATGGCAGGCAATTGAGATGATCAAGGAGAGGGTCGATAGACTAAAGGACAGCAGGGGGTTGTTGTAGCAGGGGATTTGAATATGCCAGGGGTGAAATTGGTAGAGGGTGCAGAAGGAATGGGTAGCATAATGCAGAGAATGGCAGCACAGTTAGTCAACAGAGGATTAGTCCAGATAGTAGAAACACCTTCGAGATGGAATGAGGAGGGTGTTGGGTCAGTGCTGGATGTGGTGTTGGTCAGACCTAGGAATGCTGTTATGGGAGAGGAGACAAGAAGGGGGCAGAAATCTTCCTGAGAGAGAGGTTTAAAAAATGGTCTATGGAGGAGGGTGTAAAGGGGTTGTGGAGGGAGTTTAGAAGATTAATGGAGGTTATGTTGGAGAAATTTGTGCCAATGAAAAGGTTACGGACTGGGGGAGATACCCCATATTATGGACAGGAGATTTTGAAAATGAAGAAGAAGTGCAGAAAATTACATGCCAAGTGGAGAAATGAAGGGATGATAAATGATGAAACAAATGGGTAGGGAACTTGAAAGGAAGATCAAACAGGCAAAGAATGTATTTCTGGGGAACATTGTGGAAGAAGGAAAAGGCAAGGAATGGGGGAAATTGTTTAGGTATGTTAGGCGGTTAAGGGGAGGAGAGGAAGGGATCCCTCTGCTAACAGGAAGGAATCCCTCTGCTAACAGGAAGGGATGGTAGGCATGCGACAAATGACCAAGAAAAATCGGAGCTGCTGCCAGGACAGTACTTGTGTTTAAGGCAAAGGAGGCCTATAATAGTGAGTTTAAGAAGAGGGAGTGGGGGATAGAAAAGGTAATTAGGGGTTTGGAGAGCAGTAAGGCAAGGGGACCAGATGGGATAGGAAACGCAGCACTAAAGTTTGGTGGCAAGGAGTTGGCGAAATATTTAGAAGTGCTGTTTAAAAAGTCCTTAGGAGAGGGTAAGTTACCACAAGATTGGAAGGATGCTACGGTGATACCTATACACAAGCAGGGAGAGGATAGGGGGAGGCTGGCAGCTACAGACCGGTGAGTCTCACATCAAGTACAGGAAAAGTAATGGAGAGGCTGGTGGTGCAATATGTGGTGAGGGTAATGAACAATAGGAATTGGTTGGAGGAGTCCCAGCATGGTTTCAGGAGGGGTTACTCATGCGAGACTCAGCTGGCTGGGTTATTAGAGGATCTGGTGCAGGTAGTTGGTGAGGGGAAGCAGGAGGATGCCTGCTTCATAGATTTTGAGAAGGCATTCGATAAGGTGCCCCATGGAACATTGATGAGGAAAGTGGAGGTGCTGATACCAGACAGGAGGGTAGTGGAGTGGATAGGGGACTTTCTCAGCGGGCGAAGGCAGTGGGAGAGGCAATATCGGAGGAAGAGGAGGTTACGTTAGGGGTACCACAGGGAAGCGTGCTGGGTCCTTTGTTATTTACCATAATGGTAAATGACATGGGTTTGGGGATTAGAGGAAAAATCAGATTGTTTGCAGACAATTGTGTTGTATATGCTGAGGTGGGAGAGGGGGGCGGAAATTTGCAGGCGAACATTGATAAGATATGGTTGTGGACCAGAAAAAATAAAATGAAGATAAATGTAAGTAAGGTAGTGAGGTTCACAAGGAAGAAGTTGATAAGCAGGGACATGTACAGATGGGAGGGACAAGAGAGAGAAGAAACAGCAGAATATAAGTATCTAGGGAGTGTACTGCAGGGATACCTCAGATGGAAAAAACAGGTAGAGAGGGTGGTAGCAAAGGGAAGAAGGGCTCTGGGTATGCTGGGAAGGGTGCTGAATGGAGTCAGCTGTGAGGTGAAGGAGAAGGCGTATGGCACAATGGTACGGCCAATGTTAGAATATGCTGCAGCAGTATGGGACCCATATGTGGAGGTGCGAGAACTGGAAAAGGTGCAGAGAAAGGCAGCAAGATGGGTGAAGGGTAGGAGGAGAAGGCAAGGGCAGGATGATGAGGAAGAAGGGAACTATAGGCCATCAGTGATGATGAAAGAAATGGGGTGGAGCTCATTGAAGGACAGGAGGAAAGTTGAACGGTTAGTCAGGATGTACAGGGTGGTGAATGAAGAGGGAGGATGGGGAGGGCTACACTGCAAGCTAAGTAAGGGGGTGTTTAGAGGAAGAGGAAATAACAGTGGGAAGGTTCTGAGGGTGTGGAGGAGAACAGAGTGGGGTAGGCAGTCCATGCTTGTGACATCTGTGAGGGAGTGGAATGCGTTGAGGGAGGAATTGGTATCCGTGAGGGGTTGGTAAATTCAGGAAGGGAGTGGAAAAGGAGTTGGTTGGGTGAAGGAGAGTTGAGAGAGCTCACCACCGGGCGGTAGCCTAATTGCGAGTGTATGTATGTATGTGTGATGTAAAAAAGTGACATGAGGGTGGTTGACCTGGCCTAGAACAGTGCCATGTTAGGAAATGAGTTAGAAATAGAAATAAAAGGAGGTACAAAATTAGGCTACATTCCTACATTTTTTCTATTGAAACAGATGTGACTCAATCAGGTGAATCATTCAGCTTATTGTAAAATTATAGATATTACAGTAAAGTTTCAATGGTTGTGTGCGCACAAAATTTTTAAAATATTAGCAATGAATTTTGTTACATTAAAATTTACCTGATACTTGCAGCCCTCCCTACTATAACATGTCTATAAAATACACACATGAGCGTACATAGACTAAGTGGAAAACAACAAATTCACTAAAATTAGTATTATAGAATTTCCTCCAATTTTCGGAAGTCACTCAGTTGAACAATTAAACAAAAAACCTGTTGATATTCACAGCCCTTCCATTATCATGCATACAAGAGTGAAAATTAAATCCTGAATCACCCCTGTAAAACATTAACTATGCGAAATAAAGACGCCTTAAAAATGCCTAATTATTTATTACTTAACTGACGTGCAGGATAATTACCTAAAATTGCTTCGTGGTCAAATTCTGAATGGTGCACACCATTTACAACATGATCGTGATCTCTTGGGCTGTACGCCCCATCTTCTTCCCTCTCGTGATGATGAAGGTTTTTGCTAATGTGGTGTGATGCAGGACTTGAACGACACGGTACATTATTAATTATATAGCATACTAATATAACGTACTTAAATCCCCTCATATTTACAAAAACATGAAATTACGTCGAAAGTGTAATTATGTTAACCCTTACTTATTTCGCGCAAACGACAACCACCTTAAACATTATGACAATTCCACGTTCCTACGCCCGTTACGTGCGGCAACTTTTCTATTAATGTACCCAATTTTACTGAAATATGTTTCAAAATAAACAAATCAAAACAACAGTGAAGCCAACATTCAAATGTACATTTACCTACAGACATAGGAGAATGTCTCTCAAGACAAATTTTATATGTAATTCTCGGTAAAGTGAGCACTTTTTTTGCCCTCCTCACAGGTATTAACTATTATCAATTTTAATAATGCGTGCCGCGTTCCCCCACCCCACCTTTTTTTTTAAGTGAGAGATGTGGCCTACAGTAACAAGACAACAATTTCCGTTACTCACGGATTTCACTAGTCAGTAATTTCAGTGACATCAGCTATTGTTCCGATACTGCTGAAGGCACTGAAGACCACTGATGGTCACAACTGAGAGGTACCACGTGCGAGGCTGCAAACCTTACTGAGATCGCGGATTTTACTGGCGTTAAAAAATGTCATTGTTGTCAGGTAAACCCTAGGTTTGGCGGGAAGTTTAAGTCATGTTCGAGGAAAGTATACTCACGGAAGGTACAGGTACTGAATGGCAATCACTTATTGCCGTCACAGGATGCCCAAAAAGCAGTAGAAGGTGAGTAACAATTTTACTGTTTTAGTCCAAATGCGGTATGAAAATCAGTGAGGCTAGTGTGTCTGCTACACTTGTTTATATTTTCCTGCATGCGGAAATACTACTGCCACATGCTCCGAAACAATCAATTTACTAAAGAAGATAAATATTTGTTGCGTACTGACGACTGTTCCCTTATTGCTGGCGAACACTGATAAATCATCAGTGATTTCAGTGCTCGTCAGCAGTAACGGAAGATGGGCCATTTAATACAATACACACTACAGAGGAAAACAAAATAAAAACTACAGGATAGCAGATGGATGAAGTAATTGGTAGAAACATAGGAACGATGTACGGGAAGGGCCGGCCACCCAGGAGACCTAAGGAATACTGGTACCCACCGCCGACACCTAGACGTCCATGTGATGTTCAATCAGAAAGTAAGAAAGATCATTACTTATCAACATAGGCTGAAATAAAGCTCGGAAGGAAAATAAAAGGGAATCTGAACACCCATATTACGTAAGGAGAGATATAACTCGTCACGATAACCTCCCAGAGGTCAATCTATAGTTGGACGAGTATCAAAAGAACCTTCTCTGTTTGTCATCTGCACAGTGGCGGCCTTCCCCTACCATGGGACGGCTGGAGAGGTGGTAAACGGCTTGGAGGCGTTATTACATGAGCAAAAGTGAAACTCTCACATGCTATTTCATGATGTTTTTATCACGTACACCTGCCTAGATTTTGAAACAAGTTAATTTTATCAAACGTATGCAGCATATCTTAAACGGTTTTTCCTGTTCTTATAGCGGTAATAGAAGACTGAACAAGTGATGTTAAACATTTGTGTTTTGATTCGCTGTTTGTGCCACAAACCATTATATAAATGTCTTTGAGATGAGCGTAAACGTGTACCTATGGGCAACTCCCCATTTATTTATGTAACTAACCAGTTATTTGTTCAAGCTCAGCCGATGAGGAAGTTAAAAAAGCAAAAGTGTCGAAATGGTACTCTAGGACTTATGAACCCACTAAAATAGCAAAACTCTTAACCAAAATAACAAATTTGAAACAAAGAGATTCACACCACCCATAAAATATTTTACCACAACAACTAATATACATATGATCATATACTGTATAACTTGGAACATTTTTCTTACCATGTAAAACTTGTGTTTGTTCTCCACACAGCACCACATATAAAATCGTCTGTACTTCAATTAATTTCTTGTGCCATCTTCTTAAATTTAGGTATTTAAAAGTCAGACTAGTTTCGCTGTTTGCCCTCTTCCATATTTGTTTTACCATTGATTCTAAATTTACTGTTGCGGCATTTGCTGCTTCAATTACGTAGGTAAATTTAAATGACTTTTTTCGTTCAATGAAAAGTGCTGCAAGATTATATACGATCTCCCATACTTGTCTTTGCAATAAGGGCGTAGAAGCATGTTTACATAGTAAGAGTGCGTCTTTGAAAGAAGTTTCTTTTTACCACAGCAACTCGGTTTCTATGCCTACGACCATTAGAAAGAGAACGTCTTAGTGAGCTTTCATTTCAGGAGTATTGAATGTATTTGATAGGACACAATATAATGTTGTTGATTACGAAATATTAATGTTGTACTATTGTTTTATTCCATTAAACCTATAGATGCTGACTGGGGCAGGTTAAACATCTTCGCCTCTATGCGTATGCCCTGAACTAGTACACAATGGTTTCGTTGTGATTGTAAATTTTCAGGAATTTAAGTGGTGACCCTACAATTTTATTGGACGCACCTCTGTAGCAAAGTCCAATGCATTCCTCTGTCGTAGCTTCCCATGTATCCGATTAGCATGTTGTGAGATACTGCAGTCTGAATAAGCGGTTTGTTATCTATTTTAGAAGGTAGGAAAATAAATTTTACAATGTGAATGATGTCTTAAATGTCGGACTAAGTGGTGGTGCTACTTGCTGATGTTACTCGGCCATGTCACATGAAATTCCTGCAGCTGTATTTAAAGTCTTCGAATTCATATTGGATGGCTGGTCATAAAGCAACTCTGTACTCGGGTAGCACTGTCTGGATTACGGCTTCTGAAACATCTGCTGTAGTCACGGGGGGGGGGGGGGTAGAATCTGGTTACTAAGTTTACCTTTCATTTGATGAACATATCTAGCTCCTTGTGTGGGCATTGTTTCTCAGTGAATATGCTGACTTGTGTTTGCATTGTAGCCAATGTGCTGGTGTGCCATGTAGAAAACTTCTTGACGAACTGTTCCTAGGTCATTTGGTATATGGTAATCGTTTTCCACCACATTCGTGCATCACCTGTCAGTTGCATGCCGACAACGCTCGGCTACTCTTACACAGGAACTTTGTACCTTTGCAATCTTTGTATGCACTCATGTAGGAATGCCAATGGGCCTTCTGATACCTGTCCCACGAAGTTCGGGAGAGTTTGGAATCTCGCCTGTGTTATTACCTGGATTGTGTTGGGAGCTGGAAGAGGGTGCAGTACAAGTGGTGAGGATGCAATGGCAGGTTGTAGTGTGGGTAGGCTCAAAACATTACGTGTGGGTACCAGTAGAGGTATCGAATATCCTTGCATGACTGGGTCGACCACTTCATGTCATATTACGGTCTGCACTGTTGGTAGGATTGTCATTTCACTCATTTCGCTTTGCTCTCGCATACAGGTCCGACACTGGGAAGACTGTTTCGGTAGTTTCTCCCAATTGGATTGTGGTACTGATTATGGTGGTCATGACAGGTGTCTGAGTCTCCAATGGCTTGCCCAATCATACTTACATCACACTTATATGGCACTGTGCAGTCACTTATGACGGTATAGTCCATTGGTGTTGAGCAGTTACTCAGTGTCTGCCCTTTGGGCAATGTAGCACTGATAGCACACAAACTGTCCTATACATGCAATAACCTGTTCTGCTGTGTTCTGGGTTCTCAATGCTTGCTGGTTCCAGCAATGTGTGCAGGGCATCAGATTCTGGTCTGGTACTCTGCATTGGTGTTGGTCATCGATTACCTCATATGAACATGCAGCTAATAGAAAGTGCTGTATTGGTGTAGATGCAGTAAGTGTCTGTACTTGGTGGCATCTGCAGATATTTATTACTGGCTTGCAAATTGGTCATTGTCCTTCACCTTTTCATGATTTCCACATGTAATTGCTCACCAACACTCCATCGCGAACATGTTCGCTTCCATGTTTGCACAGTTACTCGACGTGGTTGCATGGCTGCGTGGAGATCTTCACAGTGGATACGGCCCTCCCGTTCGCGTATTCGTCCCACACACATGGGCAATGTTTACGGTGGAGTTGATTGCAGCAGATGCGGGAGCCAGGCAAGCAAGTGCTCATTCCCCTCTGCAGTATGCAGCGTGGACGACAGAGACAATTCATGGAACTGTGGTAGCCAGGAAAACCGTTCCTGCTACAATCCGCATAATGAAACGCCCAATATGGCGACTCTTCGCACTCCATGTCGCCAATGATGGAAAATGTCAGTTTCATGCTTGGACACACATGTGGCCGCAATGTTTAGCCACATGGAGGGGTACCAATTGATGGACAGGAAATTAGCATCCGCAAAAGAAGTCCGAATTCGCAGCTTGGTAACCCACTTGTCCATGGCATTTAGCCACATGGAGGGGTGCCAATTGACAGCTAGCAGGGATCGGCCAAGTGAAGATCAAGTCTGGATGTGCCGATTCAGTGCTATGTAGAGTGATCACAGGGTCTCGATGTGCGAAGCAGGTGCAAGTACGGATAAATGATTGGCTTGCTAGATTTAGCAAGGTACTAGTGAAGGATGAGGGAGGGAAGAAAGATGATTCTAAGGGCAAGGTAACTAGATTTAAAGGAAAAGCAAGGACAAAGGGTGGTGAGGATATAGCTAGGAAATATAGAGAAGCACAGAGATTGTTTGTTAGGTCCCCCAGGCTGCTGTTTGAGAAAATTATTAATGATAGTTTGGGATAAGAAAGGAAAAAGGTAGGTGTTAGTAAAGAGGAAGTCAGTAAATTTTATAGGGGCATTTGGGGAACGAAAGTGCAAGTTAATAAAAAGGAGTTACGTAAAAAAGGTAGAGAATGGGACCTGATGAAGGTAACACCGATAATGATCGACGAAGTAGTCAAGAAAAGAAATAGAATGAATCCAAAAGGGGCACCAGGGCCGGATGACATTAGAAGAACACATTTGTTTAAATCAGGCATACTAGGGGTGGTTTTTCTTTCATTTAATATTATTTTAAAGTATCAGATCTTCCCGGAGGCATGGGAAAGTAATATAACAGTTTTAATACCGAAGGGCAAAGGGGAGTGCAGCAATATTTAAGATCTTAGGCCGATAACAATTGGAAGCATAGTAAATAGGCTGTACAGTGGTCTACTGTACAGGAGGATTGAAAAGAGAATTGAACTAAGTGGAAGAAAAAAGGGATTTGGAAATGAAGTAGGGTGTTTTAATAATTTTATTACATTCCAACAGTTAATTAAGAGGAGTAAAAAGGCGAGGGGGGATATTTATTCAGCTGGATATTATGAAAGCTTTCTATATTGTGCCTCATGAAATTATAATAAAGATATTGGTACAACATGGCGTCCCAGAGGTATTGATCAGGTCCATTCAAGGCATATATAAGAAAAGTTTTACCACGATAGAGATCAATGGAGAGAAGGTTAGGATTGATATCAGAAGGGAAGTTAAACTGGAGGATACTTTGTCTCTTTTTTTTTTTTAATTTGCTCATCGATTCTTTGTTGAAATAACTAGAAGAATCTAAAGGAATGGCAATAGGTGGTGATCATGTTTCGGTTCTGGCTTTCACGGATTATTTGGCATTAGTAGCAGATGAGGTTAAGGTAATGAATGAAATGTTAAGGAAAGTACAGCGGTTTCTGTCTGGCCTCGTGATGGAGCAGTCTGCTCATAAATGTAATACCAGCCATTTAGTTGTAGAGGATAAGTCTTGGACTTTTTGGCTGACCAAATTCAGCCTTGGTGAACTCGATTGATGATAAAGAAAGGTGGAGAGTATTTTTTTTTTAGGGTAGTTAGTGATTGCACACAGATTTGATGGGGGTAGATATAATCAATTTTTAAAGTGTACCGAAGATGAATTGGATAAAGTGTGCATGGCGCCACTGAAGCCTTTCCAGAAGTTGGAATTGATGCAAGTTAACTGGATGCCCAGGTTTCTTTACTGCCTTATCTTACAAGGAGTCAGTAAAAGTTTTTAGATGAAGTTGATGGTGTTGTTAAGAGGGGGGTGAAGAAAATTTCGAAGATCTCAACGCAGACATCTTATAGTTTTTTTTAATATATGGTTAAGATGGACGGTGGGCTGGGACTCCTCAAGTACAAGCACACTGTCACTATTTCAAGAATTAAACAGTTTGTAAAGATGAACAATCTTGAGGATCCAGTTTTGAGATGGACATGTAAGTAACTGGATGTAGGGAAGGTTATGGATAAGGAGTTCGGGAGTTTAAAACTTAGGGAGAGGGTAGAAGATCAGATTATTGGTGATATTGAGAAGTTAGTTGTGAAGTATAAGAAGGATTTGAGAGAGATAATAAGGCTTCAGAGGGAGCAACAGGATGTTCAGGGTGAAATTTTGAGGTTGTTCAGGAACAAATGGATCTATGAACCGGAGTCCCTGAGGGCCTCAAGATTCACTGAGGAAATCAAGTTAAGGACAGGACATATGAATAATAAGGTAACCTTATCCCGCTACAAGGGCAGAGATGTAAATCGTAGGCATTGCGGCAACTGTCCTGAGACTATGGGGCACATTTTAGGTGCATGCCCCCATACTAAAGATGAGCACGAGGAACCCACCCTCGAAGTGGCCAGGAACAGTTACAAACCAGATTTAGTTCTTGCCACGAATAAGGAGGTGTTTTTTGTAGAGGTTACTGTAAGGTATGAGAAAGGAGGCAGTGAGGAAGCTAGTCGAGAGAAGGTAGAGAAATATCAGATGTTGGAGGAGGAATTTGGTATATGGTTCGATGGAAAAAGGTATAGAGGAGTTATTCCGGTCACTTTGGGGGTGAGAGGCGTGGTTCCCAAGGAAACGAAGAAGAAATTTGCAGAAGTTGGAATAGGTTCTAATGACTAGCGTAGAAGACTGAGCTTGACTGTGTTATGGAGCTCATTAGAAATATATGCTATGTTTAAGGATGCAAAACGTAGTATTCAAGAGATTTTTGAAT
Source organism: Dryococelus australis (assembly GCA_029891345.1). Classification (NCBI taxonomy): domain Eukaryota; kingdom Metazoa; phylum Arthropoda; class Insecta; order Phasmatodea; family Phasmatidae; genus Dryococelus; species Dryococelus australis. The sequence goes on from CM057000.1 coordinate 44,799,612, forward strand.
AGTTGCACTGATAATTTTAGGGTTTAATATATTTTATGTATAAGTGTTATGACGATTTAAATTTTAAATGCTTTTAATGGACAAGGGTACTATTAAAATTAAATATTGACAAGTTATTGTTTAATAAGTTTTTAAGTATAAGTCTTTATGACGATTTAAATTGAAAATGATTTTAATTTGTAATAACAGTTTTCTTTTTTGGATTTAAAAATTCCAATGATTTTAATATATTGTAAGTGAAGTTCGTGTGGACAGCAGAACATGAGACGAGCTTTCGAGAGCTGAAACAGCAATTCAGGCACTGCACTACCCTAGCATGTCACGACCCAAGCCGGCATCTCTATTTGCAGATGGTCACAAGTGAGAAGGGGCTGGGCGTGGTGCTATATCAACTGACCGATAAGGACGAAAAACAGATAATCTAGTATGGGAGTGCCAAATTCGGACACACTGAATCCCGATATGACGTAAATGAAAGGGAATGCTTAGCGGTTGTGTGGGCAGTCAAATGCTAAAGGGCATACTTAGAGTATCTATGTTTTACGTTAAGGACGGACAACTGGTGCTTTCTCTGGTTCAACACGATGCAGGAGGCCAGAAGCAAACTCGCGTGCTGGGCCATGCTACTCCAAGCCTATGACTTTGAGGTGGATCATGTCCCAGGCGCTGAGAATCAGCTGGCTGATGAACTTTCGTAGGCACCTGGTTCAACCATTGCAGTAGACGAAGCCGAGTGGGAAGAGTTGCTTCCTCCAGTCATAAGAGCAGACAGCAACAGCGAAGCAAGAATAGCAAGGTGCAACGCAATCGAAGAAGAACCCAGTATTGACGAAGTACTCAACTTCATTACGAATGGCCAGGATGAATGCAATCAAACACGGCAAAAATGGAAGAAGTAGCAAAAGGGAACAACAAGTGGTGGCGAGTGAGAGACGGCAGACTGGAGAGTCGACCTCACCATCCAGATGCTCAGTGGAGAGTTTTCATGCCAAAGCGAGCGGGCAAACAAGCTTTACGACATGCATACATCAGTAAGTTTGGAGGGCATCCAGGAGCAGCGCAGACTTTACGGAACCTGGCCAAACATTTTAATTGGCCTGGGGCTACAAGGGACGTGCGGAAATACATACGGGAGAGTGTTACTTGTAACCATTTTAAAAGCAGACGTGCAAATGGGGTCACCCAACAGCAGCCTCAGGTACCCAAGGAATCATTTGAAACGGTTTCCTTGGACCTGATGGGCACATACCCCCAAACCACAACAGGCAAGAAATTCATTCTTACGGTGAGCGACACATTCTCCGGGTGGATGGAGGCAGATCAGTGCACGCACAATTGCACGGACACTATGGAGTAGTATAGAAATGCCGATTCGAGCACAACTGCAAGAAAAGTGACTCAAAAAGTTGCGTTTGGGTGCATCTGCAAAAATACGCATAAAAAGTTGCGTTTGGGAGTAGTTGCAAAAAAGTGGATTAAAAAGTTGCGTTTGAGCAGAACCGCAAAAAAAAGTGACTCAAGAAGTTGTGTTTGATTAGAGCATAGTCTTTAGAAACAAAGTTGCATTAAACTTTGCATTTGAGTGCATCTACAAAAATACGCGTAAAAAGTTGTGTTTGGGCGCAGTTGCAAAAAAGTTGCTCGAAAAATTTGAATACGTAAAGAATAAAATATTGTATATAATAAATATGGATCAGTTGCTAAATGTATTAACCTGAACCAAACAATTTAAGAAACTTTCCGAACTTGCAATTGGATATTCCTATCCCATAAACCATGCTGAAATAATTGATACACTGTATGGATACAAAGTGGTAATTACTTTTGGAAATTTTACAGTAACCTTACCAGACAGATACGTTCAGATTTTCAGTGAAAAAGTTTTAAATTATGTTAATCGTGGAGAAGTTTTGCATATGATGGAATGGTGGATTGTGGTGTTAAACAAATGCATTCTATTCGGTTTTTAAAAGAGTAAATGGTCGTCATCGTATAATTAGACGTCAGTTGATTTTTATTTGTGCTCATATCTCTATACAGTTTTAATGGTTATCCAATCATTAAAACACAATTATCGCTCTGACTTCGGCAATGTGCTACAACATAGTCTAATTAAAAATTTAGATACACATCTCCAAATTCGACATATTAAAGTAGCCAAAACATAGAATTCGTTTTCCAAATCTTTCATTGCACTTTCTATAGAAATATTATTCATCTTTATCATATGAAACTTTAATATTTTAAAAACTATTAAAGTTATTATATATAGAATATGACTACTTACAACCTAAAACATATTTATGGTCTCATCTCTAATACCACTGTTCTTTCGGACAAATCAAAGTTAATTAACTTATTCTTTTCATCCTTAATTTCAACTATTATTTCATTAACTTGATTTGTTGGCACTGGAAAAAATAATGGATAAGTTGGTTCATAATAGATTCTGTCGCCAAATCCAAATGTTGTTCTTGGTTTAAAAGTGGTAATTATGTTAGTTTCTCTATGACTATATTCATCATGTTTTAATATCATACCATTTACTATATTACAGTGTATATTTATTGTTTCAAATGGAGCAAATTTTGGAATTGTATCGCCATAATGATCCACATTTTCTTTCAGAGTTTTATTTTCTACGAAACCCAAAAGTTTTCCTATTGAACCCCGTTTTCCAAACTTTAATTTAAGCGTACATTTTACTTTCGCTCTGTTTATTATTTTATCCAGCTTGAAAGATATATCATTTTCTTTCCCATTAAATTGAATCTACACTAAATGAAAAAAAAAATAGCTTTTATAGTTTTTTCTAGATTTTTTAAGCTATATTGGCCAACTGGAATATCAATTGCTGATTCCATATCATTCTGACCCACAAAATATAGCTATTTTTTCCCAGAGATAATGTTATGCGTTAGATAAGTAGTATAGAACTGAACTAAAGCCAATGAGTACCCCTCTATCTCTAAAGGGTAATGTAGTCTTTTCTTCAACATTGATTTGTTATCTGTTAGTTTGAATACTTTACTCATTTACTATATTATTTTTAAAAATCTACTAATAAATGGGCAAGAAAAAAAACATGAAACATGTAGACTGGGATAATAAAATAAGAATACCGGACAAGACTGTATCGACAAAACGTCATGGAGAATTATTACCTAATAATATTAGATTTTTTATTGTGGGTTCTAGTAACTGTGGAAAAACTACACTTATGATAGATAATTTTATATATGCTCAGGGATGGTTGGACTTTGGTACTCTCTATGCATGTTCAAAAAGTCTGGACCAACCAAAATATATCAATTTAAAGAAAGATATAGATGTAGCATCAAAATTATTTAATGAACCGATAACATACTTCTTTCCATCAAATGAAGAAATGGTTGATGTAAATGAATGTCATAAAGAGTCTGTAGTTGTTTTCGATGATATCATACTTGAAAATCAAAATATGGTAAGGGATTACTTTACTCGCGGTAGACACAAAGATATTGATTGTTTCTATTTAGCCCAGACATACTCAAAAGTACCTAAGCAGCTTATAAAAGACAATGCCAATTTTCTTTGCATATTCAGACAAGACGATACAAATCTTAAACATATTGATAGTGATTTTATTGGTGGTGATATGTCGTTTGAGAAATTTAGGGAGACTTGTTCAAAATGTTGGAATAATAAATATGATTTTGTTACAGTATATATGACTCGTAAGTTAAACAATGGTAAGTACCATAACAAAATTAAAGACTTTTTAAATTCTTAGATTATAAGTAAGTTTAGTTTTTAATGGAAGTGTTTCCATTAAAAACTAACATAATCTGATCTTTTTAAATGTATTCGTATATCATAAGTATTTCAATAAACACAATTGTACCTTCGGGTACATTGTAGGCTTTTGGTATTTAAAAATATATCACATCATCAGAGTATACTTCAAAAGGACTATACAAATCAATTTTTTTCCATTGATGGTATAAGTTGATAACACTTTTATTTTTTTCTGGTTTTATTATTATTTCAACTATAGTTCCATCTCTCATAAAAAATATTCTATTCGATTATCAAATTAAATTCTTTTTCTTTTGAACTGTATTTTCCAACTAAACGAATAATGTTAATTCTGTTTTTCTGATAGTACTCTAAATTGATTGTATCCATCGGTGCAATGGGATCTCCAACATTTCTTAGTCTTTTTTTGTTCAAAATCTATATTATTATCTACTCCCAAGTAAGATAGGCTTTATCCAATGATCTTTAATTTCTTGTCATTGTAGCTCTAAAATCGTTGAACTGTGTGTAGGAAACAAAATAATTAGGATTGATCTTCTCAGTGGTTGTATCATTTTCCATGTGTTCTTTAATTTGATCTTCAATCCAAGAGCTCATTAATGCATTGCCACATATATTCATTGTTTATTAATAGTGAAATAATTTTTGGAAATTTAAAATTATGTGAAAAGTGATTTAGCACAATTACACACAAATGACCACAAGTTACTTGGTTGAAATTTTGTATCCTATTATCGTTACAAAAAATATCACTTCCGGGATATGCTATTAACTGTCGGGGTGGATTTCCACCAAATGAATCAAAATAATATTTGTTGTTTGCTTTTTTCCAATAGCATACCCAGGGTGTACCAGAGTTTGTTGAAACTTCTAGATTAACAACCCCAGATTCATTATCGAGTGGCGTGTTAAGTAGCTCATCGATCGTAAATACACCCCGAAAATTTTTAATATTTAATTTTTTAACCATTTTATCAATATCAAAGTTAATGAGTGGAGTTACATTTTTTAAAAACATTTTTACCCCACTTAACATTCTTCAATTCCTTCCCGTATTCCTCCATAGCTAAATTATGTGTGTGTTGTTCTTCCAATTCTTGGTTTTTCTTCTTAGCATTAATTACTGATGTAACGAGAGATGATGCAACATCGAGCGATGTTGGTGTTCTGTGAGATACAGCATTCCCTGCTTTGGTCGACGGAAAAAATCTTGGGTCGGCTACCTGGCCGAGTACGTCTGGAAAAAAAATCGTTGGTACAGAGAACGACTGTACGGTTCGTTAATTCACGCCGCCAACATGCACCATCGTAATCGGCGCAGATGAGATGGCGGCAAAGGCTATCCCAATTTCGACAGGTATCTGTTTGTTACGGTTGTTTTTAATTTACAGGCACGACCGAGATTGAGTTGCTGTTGCAGTTGCAGTATAAAATTAAAGTGTGATTGACTTGTTTCAGTTTAAAGTGTGATTGACTTGCTGTTCGATTCAGTTTAAATCAATGTTTAATTGAGTTGCTGTTTGATTCAAGTTTAAATTAATGTTTTATTGGCTTGCTGTTTGATTTAAAATAAAAGTAATGTTTGATTAAGTAGCCGTTTGATTCAAATTTAAATTAATGTTTTATTAAGTTGCTGTTTAATTCAAGTTTAAACAACTATTTAATTTACTTGCTATTCACATTTATTATAATTATTTTTATAATGTGAGTTTAATTATTATATTTAAGAATAATACTTTTTTTTTTTGCCAACAGTACTGCTCGAAGATCGCAAAGGCACATATCTACAGTCGTTTCCCACCAGTCGAGACCTCAAACAACTTCTGATGTCCTTCAACAGAGAGGTACAAAGCGCAAATCAGCACCCGACACCAGCCATGCCAAGCAAAAACAAGCACCGAGTAAGCATTCAAGACAAATATCAACAGATGTCTCCCAACATCGAAGAAAGAATCCTAAACCAACTAAGATAACTGATACTTCTCGTCGTGAATTACAGTGAGAAACAATCCGAAAGACGCGTTATAATATACATACACACACACGCGCGTATTATTTACATTTTTGTTAACATTTGACAATTTTAATTAAAAAATATATATACAAAGATACCTACTGGCATACCAATAAATGTCATTGGCTTCATTTAGTCTTGTTTAGGGTTTTGCCCCATGTTCAATCAATTAAAATTTCACAAATTTCATTCGTACTGTCCCACATAATTGCAGTTTCACCATTCAAATCCTCAGTATTTAGGAAATCTTAAATTTTTTTCCTTGTTATTCAATGCCTTTTTTTATATTGTCCAAAACACACAAAACTGTCGATTTATTCTTGTTAGAAACAGCTTCGTGTAATACTGTAATGTTATTACGTCCTATTAATGAAACATTTGCTCCGTTTTCTAGCAGATAATCCACCACTTCCACGATGCCGTCTTGGGACGCGAAATGCAGTAACAAATCCTTTTCTAAGAAAACCGGTTCACCCAAACTTTTTTCAATTAGGAAACGCACAATGTTTTCACGATTTGCATTAGTCGCTTTCACCAACTATTTCCAGTCTTTGTGAATCCCTTTCACTACCATGTCTATTGTTTGCACCAAATACACAAGTACGGGACTATTTTCAAAATAATAATTGGCATACCCCAATACAGTTATATCCGCTGAATCTTTGGCCAAAACGTTGACACCTTCGTCTATAAAGAATTTTATAATTTCCAAATTCCCCGCCGCTGCTGCTCACTGAATTGGAAATTTCCCACCAAAATCCCTATCTTCAAAATTCAATTTCATCTCCTTCATATGTACAAGTTCATCCAGCCAACTACGATAGGCAGCTAAACTCACCGGCGACAGTTCCTTCTCACCAAACAAGTCTTGTTTGTCACAGCTGGCTCGCATGGTGTCTTCACTGGTTCTCATGGCACCTTCACTGGCTGTCATGGTATCTTCACTGGCTGTCATAGTGTCCTCACTGACTCTCATGGCGTCTTTGTTGGCTCTCTTGGTGCATTTGTTGGCTCTCATGGTGTCTTCACTGGTTCTCATAGTATCTTCACTGGCTGTCATGGTGTCTTCACTGGCTCTCATGGTGTCTCTGCTGGCTCTCATGGTGTCTCCACTCTGTAGTTTGTAGAGAATGAGTGTGATCCCTTGGTTCAATCGTCTCGTTTTTTATACATGCCCTGTGCGAGATTTTTTACTTTTTCTGTTATTGGCCGAGAAGGAATGAATTTTTTTAAAAATATTTTTTTTATTGGCCGTGAAGGAATATAAGTTTCTTTGCATGCTATCGCGAGTTTTACCGACCTTGATAAATCGAAAGGAAATATTTTTTTAAATTTGATTTTCCCATACACGATTAATTTCTGAATGCAAAAAATGACTAGGATATTTTAACACTATCATGCCAATTAAATGAGCATAGCGTAAAAAAATTTAAGCTTAGATTTATGCAGAATGTTAAAATGTAACGCTGCTTGTTTTGTTCTTGCAATCATTACGCAAGTTTCATTGCAAATGTTTTAATACTTTTTAACATTCAAAACATTTTCATGTAAACGACAGATTGACTCTTGGGAGAGCAGTTTGACTCGCGCTCTCGACCTCAGCAGTCGGGTAATCGGAGTTACGTTTTGTATATCAAAGTTACCAAATAGCACAGCGATCACTGATGAAACATATTTCATTTTAACATTTGCTTATTACTTTTCAAATTTCAAAACAGTTTTGGCATTAGTGACGAAACTGAAATAAAACACTTTGAGGTTTCTGGATGCCTCGGGATATGCAATCACGATTCGTTTGCTATCGTACCCGTAAACTAATTCGTTTCCATTTCCGAAAGTCCATTCAATGTAAAACTGTTTGTAAGTAAGTGGTTGGTCGAGTAAAGTTTTGTAATTTATTTCATTGACATCCAACGAACCCTTGACTTGGCCATCTTCATTATCGTTTAGACGAACTGTGAATATAGTTTGCGAATGTTCGTCCAAAAGGTCGAAAATTGTATTAAATGCACCGAAATTAAACCATTTCAAATTTGGAAATATTAACCGAGTAAATACACCTCTGGGAATATTCACAGTGTATCTCTTTGCCGTTTTAAAACGAATCATACCTCTCCTGGCTTGATCATTGATGACCGTATAGATGATATTTTTTCGTCGGTTAAACTAGATTCGTTGGTATTTGTAAAATCATCGATTTTGGTAGTAAATTCATTTTCCAGAGATGCGGCCGTGGTAAAGATGTAGTTTTTTCTTTCCACCTCACCACGCTCCTCGTTCAATTCTATTATAGAGATGTCAAAATTGTGATGTTTTTTTCCAAATGTATATACCGAGTGGAATTACAATAATTAAACTAACTATGAGTAGACCCAAACCCACGTAAAGTTGTTTATTTCCTTTATTCATAGTTCTTATCTATATATTAGCAAACGATAGTAAAAAACTCAAAATTACATAGAACGATTGTCAGTTCATCGGGTGCCATGACGACCGAGCTCGGATCGCAAATGATTGTGGGCAAACCATAAAATACTTGCTGCACCGATGTTTGAATGACGTTTTCATCGTATTTTACCGATAGGTAAGTGAGGAATACAGACATTATTTCAAAAATTTGAGAATAACCCAAGGTATCGATAAGAGGTGCCATAGATTTACGTATTTTTGGGGATCGTTTGTCTTTGGAACACCCTCCCATAATGTCTCTACGTCAACCAATATGTATTTGCGGTAATTTGAAGAGAAATTAATTTATTTTCATATGATTGCATATCTTTTCGTACTTGTGTCGGACAGAACCAACTTTATTCCTAAACTCTTCAATTTGAAATGATAGGAACTTAATGTTAGGTAAAAAAAAATTATTCTTTGTTGTATTTACAATAGTTAAATAAATAAATAAATAAATAAATAAATATATATATATATATAACACACACACACACACTTGAATAAATTTCAATTTATTCTTGTTTGTTGTTCTGGATAAGACAACGTAAATTTCTTTTACCGTACATCCCGTTAAGTTTGTATAAATGTCATTATTAATTGTTAATCCTATACTGCTCTGAACTGTATTTCCATCCGTCATTTAAAGCGGGAAATCATATAACAAGAGTTTACTGTTTTTAGTAGCTTCACATGCTTGTTGAAAGGCAAATTTATCTATTGTATAGAGATTAATTTTGAAGAAACATTTTGGTATCCGAAAGAGGTTGTTTTATTCCTCGTCACACATGAGTATTTCGTCTCCAACATGTCCCAAATAATATAAAATTTACCATGCATACTCCATGACCATGAATTAAAAACTACGGTGAGGAACACCGACGATTAGCGGCTAGTAGGCGGGTTTGCGGTTTTCATTCTTCTCTGCTAACAATGTTTTTTTTATCATTTGAAAAGAAAATCGGAGTGAATCGGGGACGATTCTTGAAAATACTTTGTTTTGTCCATCTCAGTCACGTCAAGCCGGCAGCTACATTCCTTTAGAAATTTTTTTATTTGAGCGAGAACAGAAATCAACATACTTAAATTGAAATAGTGTGCTTCAATATTTGTAAAGGTAAAGGAATCCAACTTTACCAAGTTTTCCTGCGCCCAGTTCATAATCACTATTGCATTGAGTACCAAACGTGAAGCCGTTTTGATTTTCGGCTCAATCACAGTTGCCAACACCTCTACCGGATACTCCAAATCCAGAGTGAAACAACTCATGTTACGATTGTGTACGCCGAAATGACGTGTAAGCAGTTTCCTCCAATTTGGAGCAGTATTTAAAGTTGTCAGAAATTCCTGGTACGTCGAATCCATGTTCCTAAACTGTGTGGTTAGGAAAAAATGATCACCGCATAGTTCGCGAATAAGCGATATGTCATTGGTTTTTTTTTTTTTTTGTCACAAACGGCTTTAGCTGATACTGGACGCCACAAAATACAATCAACAGTTTACTAAAAGTGTGCTTCACCATTTGGAAAAATTCAACTATAAATTTTGCTACACATGCGCTGATAATACTGTATTCGTCAACAAACAAAACGATGGGTGCATCGAAGGAAATTGAATAGTCGTTGCATTCCATAAAAAACGATGTCGTGTTGTATCCGAGATCGCGAAACTTGCTCAATTCTTGTACCACTGCAGATATTTTGTCAAGATCAATCAGTAGCAAAAACTGCATGGATTTCAAATATGCATAGTAACTGAATTTAGTCAACCGATTTAGCATACTTGATAACATCAAACCATTTGCTAGTTTCATCGGTCGACAAGTATTTCGCAATAGAATGTGTTGCGAGGTGGTGTAAAAACTATATTTTTTCTTCGAGAAAAATATGCAATAATGTAGATTTCCCACTGCCGGCAGGACCATTTAACAATATGTATTTAAGTGTAGCCAACTCACCATCATTCTCATCGAGCCATGTAAATAAAGTTGTTTTAACAAGTTCTTGTTCCGTTGAAAGAGGTAACTTTACCGACGTATAATTTGTTGTTTCCACAGCTTTAGGTTCGGAATTCGATGAATATACAAGGGTAATTAACTTGTCCTCGAGATTTCCACGCGGAAGTTGTTGCACCCATAAACACATTTCATTACTACTCAACACATCTCTAAAACATCAAGTCCAGTCTCGTTTAGTCGGAAGACCATACTTCACTCGTAATTTATACTCGACAATTTTTCCAAAAGTATTGATCCGTGAAATGGGTTTTTTATGTTTTCTGATGCGATTTTCGAGGAACAGCCAAAAAACAACAATATTTTTTTTTAGTTATATATAGTGTAAATAAAAAGGTTATGTGTTGCAAAAAAAAAGTAATGTATTTTTTTGTATATTTGACTCAAAATTAAAATATGGAAAGTTCACAGAGTTTTCAAAACAATAACAATTTAGGTGGTGCTGATTAAAAAAAAAAGGCCTTTTACAATTTCAGAAGGTCTAAGAAATGAATATTCGAAACATTTTTTTCTTACTAATACGATAAAAGTACCCGATTACAAAAACTTTATTTACAGTTTACAAAATTTACCATCACTGAATGACTACACTTTTTTCATACACTTTGAGGGAAAACTTATAGACAATTTATATTAAGAAGAGGCGGGAAAAAAGGGATATGAGATTAAACGTTAAACAAAAAATTTTAATTATGTCACAATGTTTACATAATTTGGAAACAAATTATGCGACTTTTAAACGTTCGCACATTGGCCTATTGGCGAACGACCCACACCACATTATTTGTGCATTAAACCAAAATTGCGTTGAACCATCTGATTTTTAATATAATGTGGATACAGTTTATTTCGAGAATATTATCGACTTGGCGGAAATCATATCAGAAAATATAAAAATATTTCTAAATCGACCCGAATTCAAATGACTTAAAGTTTCTCAAAATAGTTTGAGATTTATTAATTCCGATATATTGGATAGATACAATAATTACATAATGGCTGCCAAATCGAATTCGTTTAAAGACCTTGCCAAAATAATTAATAGTTTGGACAAAGTACTCGATACTAGTAAAACTGGATTCGTGCTACTTGCGAAAAACTTACAACCTCGTGAGACTGTATATTTAACCACGTTGATGCAGGATGTTGGCTCTAAATTGGGTAAATGTGTAAAACACTATTTTGAAGGATATATAGTTTTCGTGATGAACTATACGGACGTAAATAATTCGATTGTTAAATTTAAAAAAAGTGGTCATTTTACAATTATTGATGTTCACCATCAGCCAAATCGATAGTGATTTTACCTATGGGTTGGATGCTCAAACTATGGCGGCGGTCAAGTCGTATATCAAGGGTAAAATCCGAACACCAAATGTCATAAAATTTACTAACAAAGCGATCGTGATGAAAACGTTTGAGTACACCGATAAAGAGATTCGTTTACAACCCAATACTGAATTGGAAAAATTGTCAATTTCCGTTCTCGATGAAGACATTGACTGGTTAGCGGCACAAATCATTAATAATTTACAACACCTATAAAACAAGCACTTGTTTTTTTCAAATGCACATCTCAGTTTTATAAAACCGATACTAATTTGACAAACCTTCCTGTCGAGTATTTCGAGCTACAAAATAATTTCGTTTTCTTCGTGCCGAATAACTTAAAGAATAGTCTAGCGATGACATAACGATTTGGTCAATGTAGTGATCGATAGTTCTACATCGCTAGCGCTCAGCGCAGCTCAGATTTCCGTTCTCGATAAGTCAAAAGAAGAACACGTAATTGTTTATGCCCCATCTGGTAACAATTCGTACATTTATCCCTCTCGTAGTTATACTATAGATTCTTCTTTGAAATTCCAAAATTACAATCGAATATCAAATACAAAAACTATCATGGTGAATGAAGGAATTGAATATATTGATTTGAATACTAATAAATACCAGTATTTTGCACTCATTCGATCAGCTTCAGAGCTTTTAATAGGAGAGGCGATGGAATTGATCAAGTGCATTACCTTTTTGTTTCAAGTCAAAAGCAATTCAGCATCTCTGATGGACCATCCCAAGATCAAAAAGTACATTTCAAATGTGCAATATCAGCACGAAATGTTTGTTCTTTCAAACACACATTATTTTATGGTATGCCATCCAAAAAATATGTCTGTAACCAAGCGACGAAACGATGATCAAAGTTTCCAGTTTTCCTACTCGTCATCTCCCTCCTCCTCTTCTTACTCCACTCCTTCCACTGATGCATTCGTGATTGGTTTTTCCAAATTAATTTTAAAAAAGGAAAAAATTTGGGATTTGGATGTAAGTATGTTAGCTTTTCGTCTGAACCAAATAACTACGAGCAAAATAGTCAAGAGGGAGTGTTTGATTCCTCGGGGGAAGCTGTTTATTCACCAGTAGATTTGAATTTGCACATAGTAAACAACCCCGAATTAAAGTTGGTGAATCGTATGAAAGTTCATGTAATAGCTATCAATAAAATGCAAAAATCGTCAAACTCGAATGACGCGTAAATCAATTACTAATTTTCATCTTTTTTCATAATGTTTCCGAACAATTTGTCCGCTTTTTGGTGACGAATTTGACCACGTTTAAAAGGCAATGGACCAAATACACGCATATTTTTGTTATGACGGCTAGGCTAAACGATAATTTTCAGGAAAACCAAGTAAATACACAACTTACTGGTGTTTCGTATAAAATGTGCACCACATCCACATAGTTCCATGCATTAATACATTTGTATAGAAGATCTAAATACATCCCTGTTCTACGACAGACACAAAAACGAAGCGATTGTCCAAACGACCACGTATAATAAAACACTACGATTTGTCATTAGTGAAATCCCTAAAAAATATGTGAATACCAACAACAATGATGATTTTATGATTATTGCATTTTTCTATAAACCTTCGGTGAACGAACAGTTTCCATAAAATGCTGAATATATGTATAGTGTGATTGATGGTCGACATTATGTCGTAAACCTATCATCCTTTGCTGGTATTCCAGGGATTTCTGCCATTTACGAGGATAAAGATCCGGGAGAAATAACCATTGACAACGCGCGTGACAATCACGAGCACTATTTCCATCGAATAATACTATTCAAAGCAATTTTATCTGATTTGTATTATTTGAGCAAGTACTTGGAAGCCATACCTGATGGAAAATACACACTAGTGGTGAAGAATATCGATTCATTCACGGGAGATAGCGGTATCATTTTGAAAAAAGATCAAACCAATTTATATAACGAAAGTAATGGTTTCCAAGTCGTTGAAAATATTCAGAGGAACCTCGTCATCATCTGAAGTTCTAGACGATTGTTTGCAATATGAGGATGGTGCAAACACAAAAATTTTATTCCACAAAAACTCTAGCACGTCCGAAGAAGACAAATTGGCCCGGAGGAATCGATGATTTCAACGAGCGGTTTGCACGCATAATGCCAAATGGCAAACCGATACTTTCACTCTTCATCAAGATGAATCATGGTATATTAAATCCCATTAATGTGAATTTATTGACCGATTTAGAATTGAACACGCCAGACTTTCAACACATTGTTGGTATCTCACACTCAATTATTGTTGACTAGTTTGCATATTCCTGTGTTTTTGTTCGTGACTTCGTCCCTAAGCTGTTTCATAAATGTTTTCTGGAATAAAAAAAAAATCCATGCAGTTTATCGCCAAAGTAATCGTTACTAATCTCATAGAATCTCTGAAGGAAAACACTCATTTATTTCAATTTTAATTTTGTCCAACAATCCACAATGTTGAGGTAATTGACGTATGTATGAGATGTGTCGAATATCTGCTTGCTTCGAATAAAGTTGTCTGTCGCAATGCACAATTCATCAAGTCGCAATTTGTCATCCACGCATGTTTTCGCATTTCGACTTTATCCTATTCAAGTACTTTTCTTCGAAATTTGTCGAAAAGATTTGGCCCATTTTTAAAATTAGTATGTATGATATACTCGTTTCGCAGTCATAATCCGTATTCTATAGACCGAATTTACTATGAGTATCAAGATGATGCGCGTAGGAAAACTGTAGACTATTTTATTCGAAAGAAGCAGAGTTACGATGAGAGACGATTTGACCAATTCCTCGACAATGATAAAAGGGAATTGTTACTCTATTTGAAAAATGCCTACTAGACGTCCGATATATACAATACAGTCTTGAAAAAAGTAAACGAGTTGTACACTTTTAATAAAATCAAAGTTACTCTCAATTTACAAACAATTCGAAATTTACGAAAGTGTTCAAAGACCAATTTCTTTGGCACTACGATTGAACAATGTTTGGTGTTCGTTGCAAATGGAGATTGTGGTAACTTTTAAACATTGTAATATTTTTCCACATTCTTTTGTAGACGAAGAAAAGGATATTCTTTACGCCTTGTTGCGCTGAAAAAAACATAAATATATATATATTTTTTTAATAACAAAAAAAAAAACGGGTTTATAAAGAGACAAGAGCGCCTATTTGTTTCGCATTAATTGTTTTCCTTTCGTAAGAGAATAACAATGTTGGGGCATATAGAACTGGGAGATCTGTACGATTTGGTGCCTCCAGAGGAAAAAACTCGCATGTATTCGGTGTGTAATGATTCACACAAAACATTTATCACTGCTTCGACATGTGTTTCAAACACTTTTCCAAATTTCAGTCAAAGAAAATGGCCTCTTACATCGTGTATTCGCCCAAGTTTCCCATCGGGACATATGCTGATTCTCGAACCTATGATGATCCAGTAGTCGCCATCGAGGAAAAATGGAAAAAAATCGGTCGAGAAGTTATTGATTTAGGAGTTCAACTACATACAAATATCGAAAATTACTACAAATCGAATGAACAAAAACTACCTGATGCAATAGACGATACGTTTACACAGATTTCGACCACGATGTTAGACAAGCCAATTGCTGGACACCTTATGCATCGGAGCTCAGAGTACGAGATGTTGATTTCGCTCTTTGTGGAACCATTGACATGATTTTCAAGTCCAAGCAGGGTGATTTGGTGATGGTCGATTGGAAACGTTTGCCAAAGCATTTCGAAGAGTCTCGCAGCGATTATGGACTGGAACCTCTATGTGACATATTAGCATCACAACTAAACAAGTACCCGTTGCAGCAAAACATTAATCGTTATATATTCATAAAGAGAAAAAAAATTATATTCGACTACATGCGGACGGAAAATCACCGAAATGTATCTACTGCAAATGCACGCAAACCTGCCGAATTACAAGTTGTTGTCGGTAGTTGATTTTGACGAAAATGTGATTGAGAAATGTTTAATTTACACAATTGATAATCAAAAAAGATTGTTTGGTTTTTACTTCTTGCCATCTTGAAATTTACTGTATTCTTATTCAATTATTGTTCTTGTACTGGCAATTGATTTGTTGAAATGATCCAAGTTTGGCCTGAAGAAAATTCAGTCCATTGTCAGGATGCTGTTCCAACACAGTTTGTAGATGGTTTCGAGACGCAAAGTCAACACTGTTGATTCGTTTGCATTTTCGAGTACTTTTAGCGCCGCTTCATACGAAATGTGTTGACTCGCGTAATTTTCCTTTGGTATCTGTACGAATAGGGATTGATTGACAATCGCGAACGAGAATGGTTCGTTTTTAAAGTTTCCCAATCTCGCCATATCATGTGTAGCCATGACGTTTCGAAAAGTGAGGTATTGCAGTAGAGAAATATTATCAATCACCCGACGTTGGTATTTTTCATCCCAGTCCTTAAGATGGTAATTCTTAAACAACTGCAAGAGACCAATTAATGCGCCGCGACATTCTTCCTCCGAGGGCAAGTTGATAAAGTAAGAGGCATGGGTTCGGTCGAGGATTGTAGGTCTTATTGATTTTTGTAATTGGTTACAGCTACAATTAAAACATTATGTTTTCATTTGAACACCTCCTTCGAGACCGGTTTGTAGGGTAATTGCCACACTTCGTAAATGGGGTGGAATTGCTAATTCGTCGATTTCATCCAGAAATATCACGAATCGCTGGTATAGTTTGGCTTTCCATTCGGGCGCTATTGCATGTGCCAGCGTACCCAGAGGACCGAAAAACATAATAAATTTGAATCGTGGGTTAAACACTTTCGTATAGCTTAAAATTCTGAGTTCTGCTTTCAACTGGTCGCGGCTACGTACATCCTTGAAAGAAAATTGGGGTTCTATTCGCCATGGGTCCAGCTCGGATGTAATCACCGAATTTGATTCTTCTCCAAATAAATCGCTCGCATTCTTCGGATTCCGAAAGTAAGCCAGAAATAAATTTTCAAACTGGGTCGCTAAATGTCCGAGATTATTTCTCGATAGCAGAGAGCATCTGAAAATTGTCAATTTTTGTACCAAGTACACCCACGATTTGTAAATAGTGTATTGGTTTTCAGCCAGCATATATTCCCGATCCGTTAAATTTTTTGAAAATTCTTCACCTAAACCAAAGAGCGTAGTGTCTAAATCATTTAAAAGTTTGTCACCTTTTTGCGAAGTGATTTATGTTTTTTCTAGCGAAGATGACAAAAATTCCGCACTGTTCAGCATTTGAGATAATTTCTCCAAGTTTGAGTGTACGCCAAATGCGATTTTCGGCGCACATGTAAACTGAATTAGACTGGCTTGTACGATGGCGCGAACATTTTCATTCATTTTTTTTAAATATGGGTTTTTCACAGTACTTATAAGATTTTTTTTTTTATCGTCATTCAGCACCAACAACAGCAGCAGCAGAGAACCTTGTTTCCATCGTTGGAACACTTCAACCATCCAGACCACAGTGCACCGACTCTGACATCCTCTTAACGAACCAGCAATCTTATTCTCAGCTGCTAAACTCTTTTCCTTCCCCTCCACAACAACATCCACCTATGACTGTAATGTCCATTCCTCGCATCGGCACGCGAATAGAGCCAGATGATGGTCACGAAGAATTGGCTCAAAAACATAACAATTACATATCTCGATTTGTGGAAATTTTGACGGGAATCCATACGACCATCGCACAAACAAAAAAGGTGGTTGGTGATTCTTCTTGTGTGTTAAATACCTCGGTGGCTATGAAACAAGTGGCTATACATTTCGCCGAGCTCGGCCGACTAGAATCGGAAATGGTGAATGATAGAGCGGTCAGTCATCAGTACGTGGAAATTATAAAATCCATCCTCGATTCGAAATATGAAGACATGCTGGAAAATATAACGCGGTTCGGACGAATCCTTGAACAACAAAATCTCCTAACCGAATACACTCTCGTTCAAATGTGGCTGGACAGATCCATTGAAGCACAACCTGTACTCAACTCAACACTCACTCGTTCATCAGACACATTAAATTGGCTCCACCTTTGCAATCTCCATTCTATGCATTTATGAAACAGCGTTGGAAAAATGCAACAACAAAAAAAAAAAAAGATTACAAACTTTGTCATATAATATCGGGCAATTTAGAAAAGAACAAAACGTATATCGTCAGTGAACTCAGACACGAATTTCTACCACTGAGTGAATCAACGTTCAAGAATGGATCTTTCAGCCCCTTCAAGGAACAGTTCAATGGATTTTATAAAGAAAAATCTTAGTTTTTTCTCGAACTGATGAATTAAAAAACTTGCGATTTTTCATTTTAAA
Source organism: Dryococelus australis (assembly GCA_029891345.1). NCBI lineage: Eukaryota > Metazoa > Arthropoda > Insecta > Phasmatodea > Phasmatidae > Dryococelus > Dryococelus australis. The sequence goes on from CM057000.1 coordinate 44,817,575, forward strand.
AATGTATTAATAAAATTTTTTTTACAAGTTGTTTTTTTTATATATATTTTGTACATGCATCTAACCCACGAGTTTGAGTTCTGTGCTCTTGTCATTAGATATATTTTCCTCTTCATACTTATTACACTCGACATGTTCAAATACTTCTCGTTGGGAAAACAAATGTTCAAAATTATAAGCTACTATAATACCTAATATAAGGGCGAAAATCATGTCTGGCGAAATCGTCGGTGAAAGTGTTCTTATTTATAACGACCAGATCCGTAATCACACATTTAATTTGATCTAGCGATTCACAACATCCTTAAAACTTTCGATTTAGGCCTAACGGTTACAAAGAATAATTTCCTCTTAAATTTGAAAAAAGCCGATATTTATAATGTGCGATATTTGTTTAAGAATATTTCACCAGTTTTGGATCAATCAGTCGACTATTACGACTACATTTTGACTGGTGCTCGTCGAACGAAATTGGTGAAGCGAACGCACAATATCGACCAATATGAACAGCATATTCAATTCACGGCAATGAGAATTTCGCATTCGACTTTCACAACACTGCCAACAATGTGCGTGAAGTAAAACGTCGAAAGACTCTACCACAGAATGAAAGAACCCCGATAATGAACCAGGTTCAGACATCGCCCATGTATTTAAATGAACTATTGGCAATCGACACACCTCCCGTTTTCGACATGGACATGATGTTTCAATCAGATGTTTCAAACAACTATTCATTCGAGAATCTCTTACAAGAACAACAGCAATTTCCAGAGCAAAACCAATACACATCAAATTTTGTACCCAATAATTACATACCCTACAAACAACTAAAATTACCAAAGCAAGAACAATGAACTATTAATTACATACTTGACGAGCAACAATAACAACAGTTACTAGAGCAAAACCAACTTACCCCGAATTACATACCTAATGAGCAAAATATTTTAGAAAAAGTTCAAGAGTGGTACACTAGAAAACCAGGCGCCCACATGACAAAACTTCAACAAGAGTCGATGAGTGGATGCTGTTGGTTGAAACAACAAATATTTCCAAACAAGCAATAATTGGATTGTATAATGGTGGTTGTGAACTACGAACTTTCATCGAACAGGCACTAAATTCGGAAACTTTAAAAAATAGTGGCAGTGCGGAATACATTGTTCTAAAAGAACAACTTCAACACTGGATTTTAAACTTGATGAGATTATACATAAATACAACATAAGTTACTAAGCCTATATATATTAAGATTATTTGATCAAACTGATGAAATCATCGGGGAAAACATTTTACTTTCCAAAAACAAATCCAAGTTTTCAGTTTCGATCTCCAGGCAGCAATTCGAAACGTCATTAAATCATTCGATATGGGTTTGACAGTGTTGCAAAATGTCTTGGTGTTACATTCTTACCTAACCGATAGCCACGAGGTTCAAGATTTATTCAAAGTGAAAGTTCCGGCGATTGATAATTACCGTTTTGAAAATTATGGGCACATGTAAGAAGTGGGCATCAGTCGAAAATTCGTGCACAAACGATCCCATGGGCACAATAACGAATCGAGTAACTTTGATACCGCAAATCATCTTTCATCAACGGGCTACGAAAATTTCACATTTGATTTTCCAAATAGAAAAGTACATCAGCCAACCAAACGAATAAAAGTCGCGGATTCGATCGGTGCGAATACACCACAACATTTTCAATCGCAGCCGGTAGAATAATCCAATTTCAATTCTATGCATAATCCGATCGATCTAGACACAATGCAAGTAAAACCTCAAATAATTCAATCGACTTTAACAAGGACGGTGACAGATAATCCCCAATTACAACAACAACAAGAATTAACTACATCCCCAACTCTGCCATTTTCGATTCAAAACATTTCACCCAATTACAGCCTATCAGATTTTTAACCTTCTAGTCTCCTAAAATCTCGCCCATGTGTTGTAATCAACAAACATCAATCGATGATTTAATGTTCTATGCCTTACGATCGCACGATCCAATCCCTTCTAATGAAGATGTGATGACTGGGGGAAGCGGTAACATAAAAAATCCAACTCGAATAAATTAGGTAAATGCACCGGTCGAATTCGACCAGACGACTCAAATTCAAATAAACGTTCTTCCCAAAGGGAATCTGACCCTTGTTCCACAAGTCGCTACATTACCCGATGAGTTGCAATTTGCCGCGAGGGAAGAAAATTATTCATCACCATCGTCGAGCCAAACGGCCCCATTGTCTGACGAATTCGTCATCAATTTGGCAAAGGAATGGAGCAAAAGAAATAGTAAACAACTAACCCAAAAGAATTACTTTGTAGTATTCACTTTTGCAAAGAATTCATGGAACGACCATACAACAACAATCAAGTAAAAGCGACCCTTTCTCTCGCTGGAATACATTTGCTTAAATTAGCTGTCGAAAAGAAAATGATCAGTGAAGTATGCGACAGTCTAAGAATCACGATCGAATCTTATCAAAAAGCCAACGCATACCTTACATACTTTACCCTTCTGAGAAAAAAACGTGTGAAGGTTAATAATTTTGTAAAAGTGGATAGTTGTAAATACATTTTTTATCCGGGTACTGTCTCATCGCCTCGAACCAAATGGGAATAAATTCAAAAGACTTTGAAAACTGAAGGTACAATTAAAAAACTTGTAGTGTATTTCTCGCAATGATAAAGTCAATTAAATAACCATCTTCCACCTTCTCGGCCAAATTTGCAATATCATTATATTTTCGCATATATTTTTTTGGTATCAAATTTTTTGTATTTTATAAACCCTTTGTATAAAATCGAAGGAAATTTATTCTTGGCATCGAAGATTTCCGTAAAAAATCCATCAAGAAAACAGCTGAGAAAAATGTCGCCAAATACAACTTTGATTCTACAGTGTGTTTCCTATATTCTAATTTTAGTGTAGGTTTAACGGAAATTATATTTTCCTCGAAAGGAACTTCACCGAAATCATTTTTTTTTTTTTTTTTTTTTTTTCCCCCGTGAATCAACAGTTTTACACTTCGACACACTATTTTGCCATTTTTTAGAAATATTTTTTGATTTTCGATGGCCGATTGTAGTTGTTTATTCCTATCATGTTGTATGGATAAAATCAATTCGTTAGTATCCGCCAGTATTTTAAACCTTAATTGCAGTGATAGGTATTGGGGAAAATTACAGGAAACAGGAAGGACATCGAGGGTGGGATTTTCACAACTGCCTGTGCCTACATTGAAAACTTCATCGACGTAGGGATAAGTCAGGCGACATCTATCGCATTTGTAATACAAATATTTTAATTTTTGATCACATTCTTTAAAGTGTTCGACTTCATCATTTCGACAATAATAGGCATCGATCTTATACGGGTGCACTATATAACCATCTTCGTTTTGCGAACATTCGGGTTGTAGACAGTTTATTCGGCTTTTAGAAAGCCCATGCTCACATTGGACGATTTCTGGTAATCCGTACATTACAAACGATGTAGGCATCGTTCGCGTACGGCAATCTGATTTTGTTCAATTTGTCGACACAAACGTTGCCAGTATCCCATTCCAACCTAATCGCATCATTGTTCGTACGACAAGCGGTGCCATCAAACAACATATTCTTTGGGCATACTTCCAAAATACATTTACGATCGCGCCCTCATCTCATATACATATCCTCGAGTTTTTTTTTGTTTTCGTTTGCGGATTTGGAACCATCGATATTCATCAAGTTGCAATACTGTTCGTATGTTATGTAACTGACTTGGTTCGGATTACTACATTCACTGTACATCAACTGCAGGCCTTCGGAAATGCTCAGTTTCGGGGAGATCGACGCAAAGTTTACGGGATTTAAATCATTGCGTAGCTGGATTTTATAATCCACCCTGACTTTGACGAGTTTCGGTGAAAGAGTTTGAATGTGACTACATTTGAACTATTTTCGTTTCTCGAAATTACATCCCTGTTCATGAGGTGTTTTGTCCGATTCGCCGATAAAATTCACCTCGATTTTCGAGCTTCCTTCATTCTCTGTGCCCATCGCAAAAATTGCAATATATAACTCAATCAGCACTTGGCACATTTCGTATTTCATGTTTTCAACAACTAGAAAGTATATCGAGAGGGGATAAGTCAAGATTTCTTGACGCTTCTTCATCGTTTTGACATCGACGCCCACCACATTTATCTGATTGTTGTAGATGAATGACCTCTAAATAAATATTTTATTTTGTAGATTTAAAGATCGCGGAGGGCTGAAAATTTTTGCTATATAAGAACCTTTAGTCATGGCTAACAAACTAAGATTTACAATGACCAGAGTATTGGAAATATTCAAAAATATCTACAACAACCCAGAACTGCAAACTTTGGACGAATTTAAACTGTTTTACATGCATTTTGGCAACTGTCTCTTGGAATGCATTTACACCCGCGAAAATAACGATGACAAAAAATCTGACGAAGATTTCGAAGAGGAATTTGATACTGAACTTAATAACAATACTTACATTCCATTAAAGCTTAAAGATCTTCGGGCCAAGTTCCCAAACACCACACTCGAAGACTATCTATACGTTAAAAAACTGTCGTCCTCTCGCACTTTATAAATTAACTCGAAAGATCAACTAATCTTGCTACAACAACTGCTACTTTCACCATAAGACTATCGAGGGAACAGCGACTCATTATATACCTAGTTGTAAACTAAAAAAAAAAATTCTGTGGCTGGACGAGTGACACCAGCTGAAGTTGTAAGAGGAGCCACTGTATAGTTGATATAGATGCTTTCCGGCTCTTCTTTCTCGCCCTTTTCCACAACATTGTCTGGTGAACATGCTGTGGAAAAAAAAAAAAAAAAAAAAAAAAACATGTTACAATATGTTTTACCCTAAAATCAAACAAAAATAACACTATAAAGTCAAACAAAAATTAACACTTAAGCTTTTGTTTCTTTTGCCTCACATGAAAGTAGAATTTTTACTTTTTTTACAAAACCTGCATCTCTATATAATGTTACATTGACAATGCTTTCGTGATTTTCTACTATTTCTTTTTTGTGAAGTTTTATATTTGTGCCAATCTTCCCGAAACTCTTTATACTCCTTAACCACCTCCTTCCCTATTTTATTTTGAACCTCTAGCATTTCTTTCCAATTATTCCTTTGCTTCTGTATATTTTGCTAATAGTAATTGAATTTCCTTTTTGTACTACGGTGCATCAAAAACCTATCATAAATATTTCTATAATTATCCTCCATTTCTTCAAATAACCCGTCTAACTACCTTTTTTGCGCCAACCTTATCCATTTCTGCCAAACTTGACTAACGGTCACTACTACTAATAGTGTTAAATATCAAACTTCTACTAAACAGTGTTATATCTGCTATCCCTAGCACACTGACACTAGGCCAAAGTGTGTGGTGTTTATATACGCACCAAGTAAATTTTTTATTTCGTATTTCAGGGTAGTGGCGAGGGATTTCTCTATAAGTGAGTTCTTTATTTTATACATCACGCACTCGTATGTCCATGTTTCTTTTCTTTCTAATTAGTGTATCTGATATGCACTCACTCGCTCAAAGTCATGACTAGTATTCATACATGGGCCGGTGAGGCGACTGGCATACATTACTCAACTTGGACTCATTATTAGGCGAGAATTATCTCGGGGCAGAAATATTTTTTTTACGATACAAAAAGGAGGTTCCCTCACGTTCCCCCCTCCTGTCTACCTTATAACTTTTATTTTTTCCCCCAGCATCCTGGGTAGGAGTCAGTGTATGTTTTTCTCCTAGTGTCCTGGTAAGACCCAGAGTATTTTTTTTTCTCTAAGTGTTCCAGTCGAAGACAGAGTATATAAGCAGTGAACTTTGCGACAAACAACAACAACCATCAGCCGATAGCCAACCGACTGTTCATTGTGTGTAGTGGTTTCCAGTGGCCGAGATGGCAATCTTTGACGTCAATGATGCCGCCGTCTACGTCGAGGAGGCTATCAACATCGGTGACGAAGAGGTCATCGAGGGGGTGAACACTTTCGATGTCGAAGAGGCAAATGCCTTCGACTTTGAAGTATTTGTCATCTTCAACTTCGAAGACCTCGTCGCCCTTGATGCCGAAGATGCCATCGTATTCAATGTCGAGGATGGCAGCCCTTCGACGCAGAAGAGGTCATCCCCTTCGATGCCAAATATCTCATCACCTTCGATGTCAAGGATGCCGTATCCTTCAATGCTAAGGATGTCATTTCCTCCAACTTCAAGAATATCATCTACTTCTCAGATGATGAGGATGAGGCTTGTTAATTGAAGGAATCCACCTTCGGCATCTTCGGAACCATCGGGACCACCACCCTCTGCTGGTGCGCATGTAATGGGAATGGCGCCTCTCGCACCAACTATGATGCTGCCTGGAGGGTTTATACAGATACTATTGCAGGTACCTTTGCCCCCTCCAGGCATTTCATTCTGTTTTAAGACGGTTTATTTCAATAATAGGACTGTTAATACAGTAACAATTACTTATAAAAAATATGTAATAATTTTTTCAATGGTGTTTCATTTATATATTCCATAATAAGATGTATTTATTTCTTTTACAGCTAATATTGATTATTATAGTCGTGTTGTTGGTTTTAATTACCAAAAAGTTTTTTAATGCACCTAAACATGAACATTTTGTAAAACCTCTAGAGATATCTAATCAGTCTCCACCACCATTGCTACCTCCACCACTTCAGTCGTCTCCAACAACCGAATATAATTCCAGCCATAAAATATCTAATTATTTTGGTTTCAGAAAAAAATTTGTAACCCATCACTTTGTCAATTTTTGTTTCTATTGTAATGCAAAGTCTGTTGATAAATTGAGATGGAAAGAGCTTTCGCGAAACTTGTACATAAATTTTGATTTTGCCAGTACGAAACACGACATAATGTTTTTTTTTGCATTTGATGATATTTCGGTAAAGCTATTCAATTTATACAAAAATGCTTACGTTATATATTTTGCCCTAATAAACATCGTCGACGAGTCGAAGCGGATTTTAAATTCTGCCTTTACGATAGTTCGGAATATTGCCAAACAACTCGTGATGGATGTGGCTCAAGACACAGCGATTCCTCTATTCAAGAGTACCGTGTTTTTCGCAATGAAAAAACAAAACAATATGGATCCTTTGATGGGAATTTTACTAGTGAATAACGTGTTTATACATTTCGACTATAAAAAAAATACGATAGCTTGGTGTGCCTACACTCGACTTTTGGCCATTTTAAAGATTCCGTCGATGAGAACGGCGTGTAATTTTTCAGTTTTGCGGGGGCGGCCAAGTCTTGCTGGAAACGGTAATCATAAAACCTTCGGCTCCCCCCTGCGATGAAAGTGATGAGAGTGGCGATGTGGAAGATGGTACCCTTATTTTATCCGATAATGATTTCGAGATTCGCATACAAGACAAAAAAAAACAAACAATGTAATTATTTCTAAGAAACTAAACCCTCTGAGAAAGATCTTTAATTTATAACTATGGTAAAATACAAATATAGACGAATAAAATAAAAACGGACAGTGTTGAAAAACTCGCAAAGATGGTAGGCCACGGTCGAAAGACTGATATTTCATCAATTTTTTTGGAAATTGAATATTACAAACAGGTGATGAAAAGACTGGACGGTATGAACGAGTTTATAGATTTCGCCTTAAACAACGTACTCTCACGAGTTTACTAAACAATATTAAATTAAAGACAAGTTTACAGATTTGGAAATTGATACCTTTCAAAATCAAGTCCAGCGAAACAAACAAGTTTTGCACGAACTTGTCAAACAAAAAAAAAAAAAAAAAAGTGGAAAGAAACCATTTCAACTTGCATTTCTTCAGAAATTGTACGAATTGGCTCAAATAGATGCAAGCATTAATCCCGAAGAGTTTTGCTCGAAATTACTAAACATTATTCATGTAAACAATATACAGGCGGGTATTTCGTCAGAAGTCATACTCTATAAGATTTTTGCGATGGTTACCTACATGTCTACAAAAATTCCCAATATACTTACTTATACACTGGCCGACACCATGAGAATCGTCAATGGCATTGCACTGAACGGTTGAAAACTATAAAAAAAATAATCCAAAAATTCAGGAAATTTTCCGCTCCAAATATGTACCAAATAGCATTAACGTGGTCAATTGTCTAAAAAGCGAATTGAGACGATGCAACATTGAATATGTATCAGAATACAATTTCATCAAATTACTTAATTCTGATTACAAAGACTTAGTAATTGAAAAATAAAAGAATTTGGTAGAAAATGACAGTAAACTATCATGAAGTAAGATGTAAAAAACATACATCGTATAAGGAGGGATTAAATCACTTTCCATATTGACCGAATTTTGTTAGGTGGGGGACCGGAAGTCTCCCCTTCAAAAATTCGGTTTATTTAGAAGGCGATTTAATCTCCCTTTTTATAAATTAACTCGGTTTTATGACAAATTCTGATTACAAAGACTTAGTAATTGAAAAATTAAAAAATATAGTAGAAAATGACAATAAACTATAATTATATAGGACGTAAAAAACATATATTGAATAAGGGGGGATATAATCACCTTCCAAATAGACCGAATTTTTAAAGGGGGACTTTCGGTCCCCCCTTAAAAAATTCGGTTTATTTGGTAGGTGATTCAGTCCCCCCTTTTATAAATCGACTCGGTTTTATTACATCACATATATGATACATTATGTAGTAAAGAGTTAAAATAAAATTTAGACTTAATTCCCCTGCCTTCCGCGGTTACAAAAAATATTTTTTTACAACAATTCCTACTTATACACTGGTAGACATTATGCGAATCGTCAACAGCTTTGCTCTGTATGGTTAAAACAGACCAACTAAACTCATGTTTACAGACCACTATATGAATATTGATCATAACAAACAAAAAAAACATGAATTACATTGTTTTTAACAAAAGGGGGATTAAACCACCTTCCTAACAGATTTTTTTTTAAAGGTGATTCAGTCCAAAGGGGGGATTTCCGATCCCCTCAAAGAAATTCAATTTATTTGGAAGGTGATTTATTTCCCCCCTAAAAATAAAATGTCACCAATGATTACAAAAAAAAAAAAAACATTTTTTGCAACGATTTCTATATATTGAATGGCAGACATTATGCGAAACATCAGTAATATGGTAACCATGGCGTTTGTAATACGTTATTATGACGAAGCCCACAACTTGATCAGTATTTCAACCAAACCTTTCGATCGAAACATTGTAATGTACGGTGTGAATCAGGAACATCGAGAATTGGCTTCGGAACTACATTGTGGGGCTCCGAATTATTATCGGTGTTGCGTAAACTCGGACTATACTCATGAGTCGGAAAATCATGCACAACACTGCAATGGATCTGAACACTTTACGTGTTGTAAACGTCCGGCGATGACGCATCTTCAGCGTTTTAGCATATTCCCTGCTACGCCAAATGCGAAATGTATTTGAAAACTGTAAAATGGGAAGAATTACAGTATTATAATTTTTATTGGCCAATTATTGAAACCATGTACATTAAAATTGACCGAAATAAAGAATTACCGTGTGGTTATACATACATGGATTGCGCGAGTCCTCGGGATTCAGAAAATTGTGCTGTAGTAATTGAAACCATGGAACGACACGAAAGAGAAGAGCATGTTACATATTGTGATCAACTTAGGCACATTACAGTATGTAAGGATCCAGTACGTCCCGCCAGATGTTTGTGGAGTGAAAATGCAAATTGCCAACACGAATTCAAACAACAATGTAATTTATCGAGTAATAAACACGAGTTGATGAAAATTATAAAAAATATCACCCATTTAAATAAAAAGTGAGTATTTTTTTACCGAAATAAATTGCTACTTTCTTATGTGTGTTTTTCTCATTTATCCAATCCTCATTCAGTTTGTTTAGTTTTAGCGACTATTAACCAGAGTGCTCCACGATCGACATGACATCGCCCGCCTTTTTTTTACTCAACAACTAATCAGAGTACACTATTTTATTCCCAGAAATTTTACTTATTATATAGCTTTTGTTTTAAGTTGGCCTGTTATGGTACCGAGCAACTTGCTGTTAGACTTTAAATTCTTTCGAAATTATTTCCGTAAACTGTTCGTGTCCCTTTAATTGTTCTATGATTACCTCCACTATAGAGTCGTGCTCGCGAATTATCGTAAAAAAGTCTTGCAGAAACGAATAACTAGGTAAATTAACTTTGAGTATATGTTCAAACACTGATCTCATTAGATATATACACTCTGATGTTTTAATTTTTTTGTGCTCATCGTTCGAAGACCAAAGGCGAGGAAATAACTATAGATGATCGCCAGCTTCTGGAGCCGGTCGCTTTTCCCACAGAAAATGAACGGGAACATTCGTTGACGGAAATCGTCAATTGATAGTTTTTCGTTGACGGCTTCGATTATGAGCAGTAAATAATTTATGTTTCTATCAAACAGATTTGTGCACAAACCGTGTACTCGGTCTGTTGTAATTGACTCTTTGGCCCGAGGTCCAAATAGATTCCGGTAAACGCCATTGTAGCGTCGGTAAAAGAATTTGTGTGCGTTTAGCGTGGGCGCTTCACTGTCGTCGTGTCCGAGCAGAGGTGCAATGTAATGCTCAAAGATGGCGTCGGGTTTGAAGACGTTTTTCAATTAACTTGAACAACAAATTGCCCAAAACATCGCCTGATCCCGGCATATTTTGTGCTTCGGGACTCGCGGGTAGATCGTTTTGCTTTCGCACCTTTACGCATGTATGTTCGGCAAGCGCGAACGCTAGGCAGAAACCCATCACTGGTACAAACAATATATTTAACAGCGAGCTTACCTGCTCAAATTCAGTCACGTAGAATCAGAAAATTAAACTCACTAGGGAAACCATTTCCAGGAACCCGAATACATCTCGAGTAAAGTCTTCGATATTTTCAGTGATTTATTCGTAAGGCAACTCGCAAAAATTTGATTTTGTTGGCTGATTATCGCCGAATGCTCACCCATCCATTTTGGAAGAATTTTAAACATATTGCAAAAACAACTTTTCGTAGAATTGTTTAGATATTGAACTATGGATAAAATGGAATCGATTATGAGTTTCGGATTGAGTTTCAACAGAGCTTCGTAGTTGATTATATCATCTAGTAGAAACAAGTTGATTTTGAGAATTTTTATAAACGTTTTTACATCATACGTGAAAATGATATTGAAGTTTGAAAGTTCATATTCTCGAATATACAACAATTTAATGTATTCGTCGCTCAATTTATCGTATTTTTCACTCGCTGTGCTTGAATCGACTGGTTTCTTTAAAGAGTATAATTTATAAAAATCATTCAAGGTAATGTCGAGAGTAGGAGCCATTTGGGTTGTTGTGTCCAATTACCTAATTGATCTTATATATATATTATTTAAATTTGTAACATTTTTTTATAAACTCACTGTTTAGTAAAAAAAGTGTGGTTTTTAGTGTTTAGAGAGATAGATATTCAAACACGAATCCCGTATGGAGACAGTCCCGTTGCCATAGCCGAAAAAATTAAATTGGAATCATGAAGTTATTTTTCTCGAGAATGGCAGGCCATCTCGCATCTATTGGCAGGGGATTGTTTGCCACATAATTAATTTCGAGATTTGTGATATGAATTTGTAATGACTACATACCAACCGAATATTCCACATTTAGCACAATTGAACAATCTTTCAACCATCCAATGATATTTGTTTACTGTCGTCGACGACTCGTGATTTATTAGAGTAGTTTTTAAAAAATTCGTACGGTAACAACAACACGAAACTCTTTCTAAATTGTCTATAGAGCTCTAGTAATTGATCATTGGAAAAAAAAAAAAAAAAAAAAAAAAAAAACTGGATTTGGACTTGGCTGTATCTTCTGCCAGCAAGGTTAAAAGCGAATCGTCGAAAACATTTTTGAAATTTTGCAAACCGAATAAAAAAAAAAACATTTCGCATATCTGTAAAATTCCACATCGTAAATTTCCAAATATTATTCGCACCAGTAAACAACCCAAAGAATGGCCCACCATGGAAATTTCCAACGGAAATTAGTATTTCGACAAATGCTTTTCCATTGAAAGTTTTACCGAATTTGCAAACTGCAATAAATCTTTACGCCAATCGTACGTGATTCCTTTAATTTTAACTTTCGAAACATTTCAATATAAATGAGAAATGAAACTCGAATATACAGATTTTCCACACACGGAATATAGCACTTTGCCAGGTGGTAATGAATCAACATTTAATAGTCGCTGAAAATCTTTATCCGATTTTTTTTTTAAAGAAAATAATTTGTTGGAAAAGTTGTAGTTTTAAATTTATTGTCTGCAACTAGCGAATATCCGTATAATCCCAGCTCTAGAAATATAATATTTTACTAGACATTGTTTTAGACAAACACAAACAATCACGAGTAATGAGTTAAAAAAAAAATTATGTATAAATACTTATATGTACCTACTGATGGAATAATGAATGGATACTTACATGTAGTTGCTGTATCGTGATCTGCCCAGAATACATCATCCTTTTTTCTGCCTTTTTGATCGATAACAAATATATAAATTCTTCGCATGTAACGGTGCAATGAGAAAAATTAAGTAAGTGAATTAAAATGTCGGAACTCGGAGCAGAGGTGGTGTGGCGACGATGTGATATTACTGTGACGACGATGGAAGGGGGAAATTGGAGAAGGGTAATTGGGAAGTGGGGACAAGCATGCCGCTTGGGTGAGGGATTAGGTTTTTTTTAAAGGGAAAGAGGGATGGAGGTCACACTCCAAATATGGTAATGGAATAAACCAAGCCTGTTAATTGGCGAGGAAATAGTCTTTAAAAAAATAAAGAAGAGTGGGGAGAGAGGAAAGAAGGTCACTCTCCAAATATGGTGATGGAAGAAGAAGTAGGAGAATTAACCCAGTGATCCATACAGTTACGAGTATTCCTCGATGTTACATAATATCACTGCAGAACCGCTTAGGTAATATTTCCATATTGCGTATCGTAATGGGAAAACCATACAAACATGCAGTGTGAACTATAAAGTATCCATCCAAATTGTTTACTTTGCAGTCTAGTGCCATTTCGCATATCCGGCCAAGTTCTATTTAGTGTATCCGAATTCGGCAACAATGGTTCCATATCGCGAATCCAAGCATTTTTTTTCGCAAATTTTCTCTCGCGAATAGCAAGATGGTGTGCGCGGGATGTAAAATCATAATGTTGAACGCCAGGCAAGTTATTCATTCCTCGCCAGACATAAACATGTTTCTCATTGAGCACGACAGTCTAAAATCAACGATGCAGTGCGAAAAATGCAGGGAAGGCGAAGTGAAATTGGTGGAAAACAGGGGCTTGTTTTACTGGTGCCGACGGCGAATGGAGGACGGTACTAAATGCAACTTTAAAGTGCCGGCGAGACAGGGCAGTTTCGTGGGAGATTCAAACTTGTCCCGGGGCAAGATAGTCGAGTTGTGTTTACTCTGGTGCCTGGTCAAATACCCTCGACAGCAGTCTATAGTGAACGAACTTTTACCCTCGGGATAGACGGTCGTCACCTGGTCGAGTTTCTGCCGCCAAGTGTGCATAGACTGAGTGTTTGCACAGGAAACGCATCGGCGGGCCGGGTAAAGTGGTTGAGATCGACGAGTCGAAATTGGGAAAATGCAAGAACCGCAATGGATGTAAAGTTCACGACCAGTGGGTTTTCGGCAGAGTGCAGCAGGATGATCCGACGAAATTCCTCCTGGTGCCAGTGGAAAAGAGGAACCTGACCAAAATCATTCGCGAGTGGGTCGCTCCGGGCACGACGATAATTTCAGACTGGTGCAGTTACAGCAATCTCGACATTCACGGCTACTGTCTCATGCAGGTGAATCACAGGAGGGAATTCGTGTGCAGTGAAAAGAGCGGAATGGTAAACACTCGAAACACGCTAAAGATGAAGAGGTGCGAGACATTGAGGGTGCACACTCAAAACATAGAGCGAAGATGGTGTATTGTGCGATACAGCATTCCCTGCTTTGACCGACGGAAAAAATCTTGGATCAACTATCTGGTCGAGTACATCTGGAAAAAGAATCATCAGTACGGAGAACGACTGTACGCTTTGCTGATTCACGCCCCCGACATGCACCATTGTAATCGGCACAGAGGAGATGGCGGCGAAGGCTATCTGTTTGTTATGGTTGTTTTTAATTTACATCCATGTGGCAAGGGCAATATGCAACTTAATTCTTACCGGTAAGAGCCTTCCAGAGAACGAGGTGTATTGTAGGAGCAGTACGGCTAGAAATTCTATAGGGACATGTAATAGATTCAGTGAGACGAATCTGGAGGATGGGGTGAACGACCATCAGGGTACCTGTGCAGTTGAAAAGAAGGCACATATGAGGATGAGTGACTAGTGTGTTATCTCCTTTGTTTCGGGTTAAAGGGATGCGTTCCAGAGTTTCGTTCCTCATCGCGATCACACCAAAGGGGGCAAGAGGACATGGTGTCCTAGTCCCCGCGGAAGATGTAGGAGCGACATGTGAAGTAGGCGGTCATGTAGAGAAGACTACTGACAGGGTAGGTCAATTTGAGGGTTCAAGGAATCCTCACAGTGAAGGTTCAAGGAAACCTCACAGAGCATTAGTAAAAACAGTAAGGGCTGTGACAAAAATCGTGAACATAACTAATGAGATGCTTGTCGTGCCAAAGGGTACGGTAATAGGATTTGCCACACTTGTCAGTGACGTTGCTGGAGTACTATGCATAAATAGCATACCCCGAATATCCGAGAGAAGTTGTATAAGTCTTGGGTCGGAACAAATTTATTTAGTGTCGCCACAAGTAGAACCACGGGAGAAAATCCTCGCAGATGTCCCTAGAAACAAAGATAAAAAGTGTTCGCTTCCAGGCTCCGAAGCAGTAATCCCCTCGAGTTGTGTTAGCCATCAAATGAGTGAATTATTTAGCGAGGTAACGGAACAGGACAGATTTTGTCTCTGTGTCCCCAAAATCCACCGAGATAGTGTATGCCGAGCAGAGGCAGTTCCGATTACAAATGAAAACCCCGAGTCCTGTCGTAAAAGTTGAAAAGTAATAATTGTCGTAAAAGTTTGATATGCGATAAAAGTTTGATATGTGATAAATGTTTGAGATGTCAGAGTAATGTAAAAAGCAGTAGAAACAGAGAAGTTGACTTTGAAAATACGAGCGTAAATGAAAAATCAGTACCGATGTTAGATAGTTCACGTAAAATGAGAATAAATGAGCCGAATTATGTACAGACTCAAGGTAGTCAGAGTTGTGAAACTCACACGACAAATAATAGTGAATCAGTGAAACATAAGGGTAAAAAGTTACCAGAACTACCAAAAGATGAATTTATAGAGGTAGAGAAAATGGTTAGAGATAAACTGAAACATTTGAGTAAGAGTGATTTTAATATAATGTTCCCAGTGTTAATGAAGTTTGCATATATATTTCAAGTGGAAAGTAGTTCAAATTTCGGGTGCACAAATTTATTGAAACATAAGATAGATTCGGGAGAGGCCAGACCAATAAAGCAGAATCCATATAGAGTACCACATGCATGGAAACCAGCAAATGCAGAGCAAATAAATGACATGCTTGATAAAAATATTATTTCAGAGGGTAAATCACCTTGGCAGTTTCCCATAGTAATGGTGAAATAAAAAAAATAAAAACAGTTCTTTTAAGATGAGATTTTGTATAGATTTCTGTCAGTTAAATAAAGTTACGAAGCAGGATCCTTATCCAATTCCGGATGTCACGAAGACATTAGATTCCTTGCACGGGTCGAAATATTTTTCAACATTGGACTTAGCGAGTGGCTACTTCCAAATTGAGTTAGAAGAAAGTGATAGGGAGAAAACGAATTTTGCTACATTCATGGGGAAATATGAATTTAAT
The DNA here is from genome assembly GCA_029891345.1 of Dryococelus australis. Lineage (NCBI taxonomy): Eukaryota > Metazoa > Arthropoda > Insecta > Phasmatodea > Phasmatidae > Dryococelus > Dryococelus australis. Next base: position 44,833,579 of record CM057000.1, read on the forward strand.
AGACTCCCGTTTGGATTGTGTAATGCCCTAGATACATTTAAGAGGTTAATGGAGAATTATGTCCTTACAGGTTTGTTAGGTGATCAGTGTTTAGTATACCTTGATGACATAATATTTAGTAGTACTGTGAGAGAACATGCCGAGCACATGAGTAAAGTATTGAAAAGACTAGAGGAAGCTAATTTGCGAATCCAGCCTATTAAGTGTTAATTTGTACAAGATAGTGTAGAATACTTAGGGCATGTTGTAAGTTCAAAAGGCGTAGAACCAAATCAGAAAAATCTACAAGCAATTAAAGAACACCCCAGACCTAAAAATGTGACAGAAGTTCGCTCAGTGGTGGGTTTTTTCAGTATTATAGGAAATTTGTACCGAATTTCGCAGACATTTCAAGACCATTGACGAAATTAACTAAGAAAGATGAAACATTCAATTGGGGAGCAGAACAAGAGGAAACTTTTAAAATGTCAAGAGAAAAATTAATTTCATATCCGATTCTTGTATATCCAGATTTTTCACAACCATTTATTGTGAGTACAGATGGTAGTAATTACGCCATAGGCGCTGTCCTGTCTCAGATGAGGAACGGGCACGAGAAACCAATCGCCTATGTCAGTAGACAATTAAATTCAGCAGAAATGAATTACAGTACAACAGAAAAAGTTTTGTACGCTTTATTTTTTGCCACAAAACAGTTCAGAGCATATTTGTACGGGCGTATATTTACCGTTATAACTGACCATGCTGCATTAAGATAGTTATTGAATTTGAAATACCCTAGTTCGAGACTCACTCGATGGCCACATCGTTTAGCAGAGTTTGATTTTGAAGTAGTCCGTAAACCAGGCAAGAAACATGAAAATTAAGATTATTTGTTGCGAATGCGCTAAATTCAGAAGATTTAACTAGAGAAATAATTAAGAAAGGACAGAGGGAAGATGAAACAAGTTTAAGTATAATTAATAAGGCAGATAAGGGAAATTTCTTTATTGACAGGGAAGACATCCTATACAAACGCGAAGAGGACAACATTTTAGTAGTTGTTCCAAAGTCGCTCGTGACCAGAGTACTTAGTCATCACCATGTCACTCCATTTTCTGCTCACCAAGGCGCGAAGCGAACTCAAAACCTTAAATCTTTGTACTGGTGGCCAACATTGAATAAATTTGTAGATGAATATATTGTGAGGTGCGGTGGTTGTCTTAGGAGAAAAAAGTATGAAAATGACGAAAGAACTGTTAGATTCTTTACCGCAAGTAAATTCCCCATTTCAGTTGGTATCTGTAGATATTTTAGGTCCCTTACCGATGAGTGAGAAAGGGAATAAATATGTGTTGACATTTATTGATTATTTCACAAGGAGTGAAGCGATATCAACTTCCAATCAAACTGCAGAGACAGTAGGGAAGTATTTTGTACAGCATATTATTTTAAGGCATGGTTGTTCTCAAAGCCTGCTGACAGATCAAAGGAGAAATTTTATGTCTATGTTGATGGAGACATGCAGAGTGTTAAAGACTTAGAAGTTACAGATGACCCTACGGGAAAAAGCCCCACGGATTATTGATGAAGTAGAAACAGTTGAGAAATTTTGTGAAAGTGAAAGTGATAAAGAATTAAGTGAGGAAAATATCGAAGAAAATATAGACTCAAAGTCACGCCCAATTTTAGCAGACATAACAGAGTTAGCACAATTAGGCGAAGTAGAGGAAATATGTGTTGAATGCCCTAGGGACGACAGCACCCTCGATGATAGTGAGTGTTATGATAATGTAGAAACTGACGACGTTTGGGAAACGTCGCGTTATCTAAAAGGGAAAATTCGTGAGAAAGTAGGTGAACCTAGTGTCAGGTATAATTTGCGTTCAAATGTAAGAAACCCCTCAGTGGAAGAGGAGGAAGCAGAAATACGTGATGCGTAGCCTCAGAGTATAATGTAACCAAGAATTTGATGATAATTACGAGTTCAATGCGAAAAACTAAATAAGAGGTATATTGGTTTGCATTGCAGATCACACCATAGGCGCTGGCGTGATTCTGATCCAAGAAATGGACGTCGTATTAACAGGAGACAGATGGACAATAGTACTAGACATACCCATAAGAAAACTGGAGATTATTAATAAGGAATTTAGGAACCAACTGAACATAATTAAAGGGATGAAGTTTTCTGGAAACCAAGAGATCGAAATACTACGCTCAGAGATAGGTGTTCTTGATAGAATAATTGCAGAATTAGAGGAGGAAGTAAATGAATTAACTTTGATACTACCCAGAAAATCGTCTCGCGAAAAGAGAGGTTTGATAGATGCAGGTGGAAGTATTCTGAAATTTTGATTTGGTACACTTACAAATGATGATTATGTTCGTATTCACCAAGTCACTAGTGAGTTGGGGACGAGACAAGAAAAAATGATTCATATTATAGAGAAACAATTAACTTTCTTGAAAGGGATGAATGCCAGAGTAGAGAAAAACTCGAAGGACGTAGGCATTTTAGCAAAAGAGTTAGCGAAAGTAATAAAAACTTTGAACCACATGACTGCTTGGAATACAATAACAGCCTCGATTGAAAGAAATCACAGATTAACGATTAGCAATTTAGGGGAAGCACTTAAATACAGTAGCTTGCTGAGAGAATTGGAATTAACTCTTCAGTCTTATAAACAAGAGGTAATGAAAATAAAAGTGGCATTGGATATCATAGCGACTGGTAGTTTGCCCACTTCGTTATTGACTCCAGGAAATTTGGAAATTTATCATAAATTATTCGAGATATTGCTCTTTAATTACCCGCGGACAAGAGTTTGATAACAGGAACTGATTTAGATCAATTTTACAATTATTATGAAGTAACGATGGTACATGCACTTGCTACAATTGATAGTATACAGTTGATAATTGAGTTTCCTTTGAGATCCGCGAATGGGTATTTCACAATTTATAGAGCTTGAGAGAAATCTAGAGAGATACATTCAGATAGCACCAGAGGCAACTTATAACGTGCTGTTAGAGAACAGGCAGTTTTATGCGTTAATGTCTGAAGCAGACATGAGTCAATGTAAAGGCAAGAATAATATAGTTTGTCCAGCTAACTTCCCGACGTTTTTCCATACAGGCTCCGAATTGTCTAGTGAATGTAATATTGTCACACCTTGGTTACGATTATAAAATGTGCAAAAGAGAAGTTCTAGGTAACTCATTCGTACCAGTGTTCATCAGTTTAGTAGATGGCGATAGTTGGATTTATTCAGTACCGGGAAAGATGAAAGTTACAAAAATATGTCCTTATGAAAAGAGTGAAGCACGCTTGGTGGAGGAGTGGATCTCGGCGCAAGGAGTCATGTCCCAGGTAACAAGGTAACGCATATAAAATACAAAGTGAATGATGTCAAGTTCTCTCCAGTTCAGTCCTTATTACCAAGTAGTGAACATGTGTTAGTTGCATCCATGAAAACTGACTTCAATATTAGTCTGTCAGAGCTAGATACAGAAGAAGATGTAAAGTTAAATCATCTCATGTCAGACATTCATGATTTAAAACATAGAAAGGTTCTGAGTCAACACATCGAACGCCACAGTCACTACTTGGTGGGGTTCGTTATGTTGGGATGTCTGGTACTCGTCATCTGGTCCCTGAAACGGCGCCTGTGTGAGACACTGACCAGGTGTTCACGCGCCTACCTTCCACATCGGAAGGTAGTTGAGACCACAGAGCCTGCCCAACTTCCCGAGGATCAAGCAGATGCCATGGAGATGTGCACTGTTTCGAGCACAGTTCCAGCCCTGCAGCCGACATCGAGGATGACATCCACTACTTGCTTTAAGAATTCTATTACACGTCAAAGTGATTAAATGTTGATGCCCAGAAGCAAAAAATTAAAGTAGAGTCAGTGAAAACCAGAGTATAGTGCACGAATTTTGAAAATTTAAAGCTTCAGCAAGCAATATTACACTTGGAATCACATATTCCAGAGAGCAACAAATAAAGAGTCCCAATGTGTTTATTCAATTGTGTGATTGTAATGCAATGATTGATTGATTTTTTGAAGATAATTTACCTCAAATATTAATTTTTTTTTTGTTGCAAGCTTATTGAATTAAAACGAGAGACATTTTAAATTTAATCAATGAACACAAGATACGTTGTGTTATGAACATATATATTCCACAAAATTATATTTCTTTGTTCAATTACTCCATGAACATTACAAATAAATGATGATCGAACTATTTAATAGTCTTGGTATGCAAGGCCGAGCTGTAACAAATATTTGTAATTAAGTGTTTATGTGTAATGTTATCCAATATGTATATTGTGTACCAGGTTTGTTTCAGCTGCACTTTGCAAAATTTCAAAGGCGAACTTAAATAATGAGGAAGGTGACATGGTACTCCCCATTTTGAGTTCAGTTAAATTTAAAGTTAGTTGATGGAATAGTAATTATATAATTCCCTTTTATTAACTTTAATGATTCAGTTGACCGTGTGTATGGAAGCAATTTCATAAAGTTTCAAGAAAGAAGACTCCCATGTCAACATCGCTGCTACACAATGGCTGTTAGTTGGTCGACCGGAAACCTGAATTTCCATTTTGCTGCCGAGCCCACATCCTGTTGTTTCTGATAGAGCAGTTACACTCTCAGACTCCATACTTCAACTAGGTTCACTTTGATGACCAACTCACATATAGCTTCAGCCACATATCTTTCTAAAGTTTTGCTCAGCCCGAACAAAACTTTTCTAGAAGAGGGAGTAATATAGTGCCGCGGGCACTCCGCAAGCATTCCAGTTCAGAGAGAGAACATTTTAGTGAAGTATTTTTCGCAACTTATCAGATTCTGCGGTGCCTGCAACAGGAAGCTGTATCCACTAGTACTGCCTGTGGTGATTTCAGCACCGTGCGACTACGATTGTCAACCACGTTTGATGGGAAATACGTCCTGTTATTAACTGTATTTTCGTCCCATGACTCCTGGGATCACGTGCTGTATCACACACTGTATCACACATGATTTCAATACCACATTTGGGGCCGTGTGCAAAGTTCCAGTTCATTGGTTGACATCCCTAACCTTGCTCTCTCATTGGTTGGCGACTCTTCTCGTCATGGCTTCTCATTGGTGAGAGACTGCTCATGCACGACTTCTTGGTGGAGGGAGACTTCTCCCCACTACACTCATGTAGCTTTATTATGCCATGCACGGCCTGAAGAAGAGAGACTTCAGCAGAGGACACCAGAGACTGCACATCACCGCCTGGGACGACTCACCTGAGCTGCGCAGTGACTCCACTCTCCACTGCTGTTATATCATGTTTTTGCTTCCATTGCTGTTATTATTTTATTTTATATTAACAATTCTCATGTAGTCTTCCACCACATCGCCAAGTAAGTAAATTAATAATTAAAAGTGTTAAATTGATTTAGAGTATTTCTTACTGAGTGTTTGTGCTCAGCCCTGGACCGCTTGGGCACTACAGAGTTGCTGTTGCCATTGCAGTATAAAATTAAAGTGTGATTGACTTGCTGTTTGTTTCAGTTTAAATTAATGTTTAATTGTGTTGCTGTTTGATGCAAGTTTAAATTAACATTTTATTGAGTTGCTGTTTGATTCAAGTTTAAATTATTGTTTAATTGAGTAGCTGTTTGATTCAAGTTTAAATTAAAGTGTAATTGACTTGCTGTTTGTTTCAGTTTAAATTAATGTTTGAATGACTTGCTATTTGTTTCAGTTAAAAAAATAATGTTGGATTGATATGTTGTTTCTGTAAACATTCATTCGCGATATTGAAAAAAGCCTAAAATAGTCAAGTGGGTCGTGATGGGTCTGCCCAACGATGATGGGTGTACTTGGATCTGTTGCATCCGCAAAACTTGGATCTGCCAGTTTCAATAATTGAGGTAAATTGATTTTTAAAAAATTACATTAATTCGCGACCCCGAAAAGGCATACCACAGTCGTGTCTGTCATGACTGGTTAGGCCGGTGGCGGATGCAATTGCATACACTGTTGCTTTTACAGACTTTGGATATGCCAGCTTCGAGTGTTCAGGTAATTTATAAAAAATGTGATTACTTACATATAACACTTTAAAAGCTATAAGGTTAACTTTATGAAAGATTGAGTTTCTTAATCGATATTGTTTTGCCATATCCTTTTACTGATTGTGTACATGTGAATATCTATATAATAAAGAGTTAAAATTATTTAAAAAATGAATTTGTTACTGTACACCATTTTACTGTAACCTTTGGTGATGACACACATGTGGTTTTACGTACCCTTTTAGTGATTGCATAGATGTGAATCTTTATATGATAAATGGATAAAATTATTTAAAATTTTAATAATTATTAAATATTTTCTTAAAAATAATTAGAAAAATTATGCATTGCCAACCACGTTTATTTAAACAGAGTTGAGAAAAAGGCAAAAAATAATAATTTTTTGGATACACTATAGGAAACTTTTAGCAATAGTTACTTTTGGCACCTGGATACGCCACGGGAAACAAATGGGGCCTTTTACCCTACGTTTTCGGTTTGGATATGCTATAGGAAATAATTGGGTGAAAGTTGAAATTTCTCCCCGACTTGGTTGGATACGCATTTCGAAACAAGTGGGGTGTGGTGTCAATTTTCCCCATTCCTACTTGGATACACAATGTCGTCCTTTTTGGTCCTGCACATTTTGTAACCTGGATACGCAAAAGGAAACTTTTGGTAAAAACCAGCTTTTTCAAGGTGTGTTGGATATGCTGGCGGAAACTTTATATTTTATTTGGCCTTTTTCCGGATCGTGGTTGGATATGTAATTGGTGGATTTTTGTCTCAACTTTTTTTACCATTAGATACGTTTTTGAGTGATTTAGATATGCAATATGGAACAATCACCAAAAAATGCTATATAAACAGCTACATTCCGTGTGCATTACAATAAAAAATTGGTATTGTGTATTACACCCAATACGTACATAAAGTAGGTGGATCTTTTAAGAAGTGTCTCACTAAGGAATGTATTTTGAAGAAAGGAAGTATAAAATGATGTAAACACAAGAATAAAATGCTCACTTCAAATAAGTTACCCATGCAGTTAACACAAGGTAACAAAATATTTTTGAAGGAATTAGGATATATGGTTAATAGAAATGGAAGACGTACTTAATGTTGAAGATCCGATCAGTTATGAAGATACAATCACCAATATGGAAATACATGTGTATGAACCATTCCGAACAGGTCAGTATACATTTGCATCGGAAATAAGGATTCCTATACAAAATCACGATATTGACACATTACCATCGAAATCAAGTTTAAGGTTTAGAGGAACAATTAAAAATACAGCCGATGTAACTAATCCAGAACCTGCTGATATAGTGAAGAATGGGATACTTCATTTTATCGATAGAATTGCATATCTGCTCAATGATGTTGACATAGACTAATCACAAGATGTTGGAATTACTTCCCCGATAAAGAACTATCTCTCAGGAACTTTAAACGATCTTTATACAGGCTTAAGGCTGGAAGGAGCAATACTAATAATTTTACACTACAAATAAACCCAGGAGGAAAATATGAGTTAAACTTTGAAGTGTGGTACTTGGCTTCACTGAGGACTATAAACATGTAATATTAAATGCTAAACAAGCATTAGTTATTCTATTTGGTAATATGCATTTCAATCCCATATATGATACACCTAATAATGAAGAAGGTGTAATATTTGAATTACACACTGTCGAATGACTAATACCACATATTGAAATTAACATTCATGAATGTGTAAAGTCTTTAAAATATATCGAAAAGGGAAGAATCTAGATATTGCATTCAGATTGTGGGCTTTGGAGTCATTTCCAATGCCGCCGATATCACAAAAGTAATTTGGAATGTGAAATCAAGTTTTTCATCTGAGAAACCATGATTTGTCGTTATCTGTTTTCAAACAAACTGACAAAACAATTTAAAAGCTGATAGATCAGTATTCGATAATTGTGATATGAAACATATTAAACTGTATCTCAACAGTCAAGCTTACTCCTATATGGATTTAAATTTAAAATTTGAAAATGAGGTATTCTTTATTTGCTATGATATGTACTCAAAGTTACAAGGAATGTATTATAACAAAGTCAGCTCAACAATCCTAGAACCCAAATAATTTAAATCCAGAGGAACTTTATTTGTATTTGATGTAAACAAACAAGATGACACAATTACCAATGGCATAATTGATTCACGAATTGAAATTGTTGCAAATACACCTATTCCAGCAAATACACTAGCTTATGCTCTGATAATTCACGATAGATTAGCAAGTTACAATGTAAGAGATAAGCTGTAGAAAATAATGAATTGAGTCAGTAGGAAATGAACCACAGCTACGACGAGATGTTTTACAATGTACAAGACTTTCAATCTGCAGAAAAATGTATCATTAAAGAATTAGTATTTACCGATATGGAATAAAATAAAACTGTATTCAGCTTTAAAGTACCATTTGACTGGAAATATCTATCTCCCAAATACAAGAAAACTAATAGATGGGTTACTAGCCATCACCACAGTTTAAAATGGGCGAGTGGATGTATGGAGTACGAGAATATTGAAGATATTTCCAAACATTACCTAAATAATTGTAAAATATATGTAGGTGGAGTCGAGTAAAAATGCATTTTAGAAAGTGTGTGTGTAATAGAAAAGTAATAGACATTCAAAAATAATACAATTGCCCATCATTCAAACAATCATGTAAAACACACAGCTCTAATTCAACATTCTTCTCTGGAGAGGAAAACTCTAAATTAATGCTAACTTGGACAATGATGTCTAACTGGGGTGAAACAGATCATGATGATTCTCCTCCTGAATCACATGTGGACATTATTCGAGTGATATGACATTATTTGGGATAAGTGACATTTAATATAAAAAGTATTTGGTTGTATGTAATCCTCTACTTCGTAAAGATGATTCTCGATGAGAACAAGGTCACATGCTCTTGCATACAGAAATCAAAATGTAAAGTGAATATCAGCAATTTATTAGCACATAGGAGTACACCATTTCGAGCCTGTCTCAGAAAGAAATAGTTTTTCTCTGTTTGACATTCTTACTGTAAACATGGCTTTCATCCACCCAACTGGTATTTACATTTCTGTCACCCATGGAAACTCAAGTGTTAATTACTCTTGTTTGTCTAATGGAATAATATGTCACTTTGGAGAGATATGCAATGGGTTTTTTAATTTCAAAAATATCATGTCCCTTAGGGGGTGAATAATGCAATGATTCAATATCTTGTCCAGATCTGAAAAATCTCTTGTATATATCATATGTGTCCGAATACAAGTCTACCAGCTAGCATCGAAGAAGTATATTCGCACTTTTATGAGACTCTTCCTGATATACCAGAATGTATAATATTACATGCACCCAAATACACTAAAAATGATAATCAAACAGATGAAAATACTATAAGTATTGCCAAGGAGAGAATGGAAAAGATATAATGTAATATCACCCAGTGCAAACCAAAATGAAAGAAAAATATAACAAATAAATGGTTTGAAGCTATTTATTCGGTTTTACTGATTTTACAAATGCATGAATAGTAACATTCCCATATTCTGACAATCAAATGTTATGTAAACTTTGTTTGAGTGTATTTAGCAATGAAATCCAAAAAAAATTTGCACATAAAGGTTTGTGCGCAGGATATAACTATGTAAACGTAATATAATTCAGATGTATTACATTTAAAAGGAATAATGTAATTGAATTACTTCATAGAATTGCCTACAACCACCTTAAAAGGGTTGTGACACGCAGTTTCATTGTAGTCATGGAACACTACAGAAGCAATTATGTCTTTGCTGTGTTGCTTCTGCAATACAGAATTGACAGTTCTACGGAACTTAGGACGATATGAAAGAACAAGCTGTGGAATGAAATCTTCACGAAAACAGTTTCAGTGTGATTTCTGCCAGAGACAGTTTTCTTGGAGTGATAATTTTACGAGATATTGTAAAACTTGCAAGACTGATTCTATGCAAACAGCACCATATCCTAAAACACCTCCTCAGTAAGCTCTGCAGAAAGCTCCTCAGTTAGCTCTGCAGACAGCTCCTCAGTTAGCTCTACAGACCTCCTCAGTTAGCTCTGCAAACAGCTCCTCTGTTATCTCCATAGACAGCTCCACAGTAAGCTCCACAGAGAGCTCCTCAGTTAGCTCTGCAGACAGCTCCTCAGTTAGCTCTACAGACAGCTCCTCAGTTAGCACCGCAGACAGCTCCTCTGTTATCTCCATAGACAGATCCTCAGTTAGCTCTACAGACAGCTCCTCAGTTAGCTCCGCAGACAGCTCCTCAGTAAGCTCCACAGACAGCTCCTCAGTTAGCTCTGCAGACAGCTCCACAGTTAGCTCTGCAGACAGCTCCTCAGTTAGCTCCACAGACAGCTTCTCAGTTAGCTCTGCAGACAGCTCCTCAGTTAGCTCTGCAGACAGCTTTTCAGTTAGCTCCACAGACAGCTTCTCAGTTAGCTCTGCAGACAGCTCCTCTGTTATCTCCATATACAGCTCCTCAGTTAGCTCTGCAAACAGCTCCTCAGTTAGCTCTGCAAACAGCTCCTCTGTTATCTCCATAGACAGCTCCTCAGTAAGCTCCACAGACAGCTCCTCAGTTAGCTCTGCAGACAGCTTCTCAGTTAGCTCTGCAGACAGCTCCTCAGTTAGCTCTGCAGACAGCTCCTCAGTTAGCTCTGCAGACAGCTTCTCAGTAAGCTCTGGAGACAGCTTCTCAGTTAGCTCCACAGACAGCTTCTCAGTTAGCTCTGCAGACAGCTCCTCAGTTAGCTCCACAGACAGCTTCCAGTTAGCTCCACAGACAGCTTCTCAGTTAGCTCTGCAGACATCTCCTCAGTAAGCTCCACAGACAGCTCCTCAGTTAGCTCTGCAGACTGCTCCTCAGTATGCTCCACAGACAGCTCCTCAATAAGCTCCACATTCAGATCCTCAGTTCGCTCCACAGACAGCTACTCAGGTAGCTCTGCAGACAGCTAATCAGTTAGCTCCACAGACAGCTCCTCAGTTAGCTCTGCAGACAGCTCCTTGGTAAGCTCCACAGACAGCTCCTCAGTTAGCTCCACAGACAGCTTCTCAGTTAGCTCTGCAGACAGCTCCTCAGTAAGCTCCACAGACAGCTCCTCTGTTAGCTCTGCAGACAGCTCCTCAGTTAGCTCTGCAGACAGCTTCTCAGTTAGCTCTGCAGACAGCTCCTCTGTTATCTCCACAGACAGCTCCTCAGTTAGCTCTGCAGACAGCTCCTCAGTTAGCTCTGCAGACAGCTATTCAGTTAGCTCCACAGACAGCTCCTCAGTTAGCTCCACAGACAGCTTCTCAGTTAGCTCTGCAGACAGCTCCTCAGTAAGCTCCTCAGTTAGCTCTGCAGACAGCTCCTCAGTTAGCTCTGCAGACAGCTTCTCATTTAGCTCCACAGACAGCTTCTCAGTTAGCTCCGCAGACAGCTCCTCTGTTATCTCCACAGACAGCTCCTCAGTTTAACTCTGCAGACAGCTCCACAATCTACTCCTCAATCTGCTTCTCATAGTCCATCTACTGCAAAACACTTAACATTTCCAGCTCTACCTATTCAATTACCTCCAAAAATTCTACTTGTTGATTCAGGGTGGAAAATTAATTTGATTTCCGACTCTCCAGCTTCAGTGAACAGTTCATCATCCAATCTCAGAAACGAGATACTGGCTATCATGTTCGCCAGCAGGCTAATTGACGCGCATATAGTTAATGATAGGCTTAACAGTGATGCAGTCATTTATCATTTTTCTCGAGGTGTATAATTCCTTTGATAGACCTATTATAATTAGTGCAACAGTGACGTGTAAGTACTTGAAATCCCTCATGGCAGAGGAATACGTTACACAAACCTTATATTTTCAAAGTAGTTCACTCCCTGTCCTGCACTCATCCAATGTTTGTGAACTTTATGATAATAACATAGTGCCTTACTTAACAACCATACTGGAAGAATTCAGTGCTCGTGGAAGCTGGTGGACTCTACAGCTGATATAAAAAATTGATGTGCATATCTCCCAATACTGGACATTCACCACTGGTGGTGAATCCAAGTAATCAAGTTTATTAGCAAAAGAAGGCTTGTAATCCGATGCTGCTTCATTACTCGACTTGCTTCACCCTCATTGGCCCTCAAGACCTCGGTTTCGAAAACCACCAAAATCTCTTCACTCGCTCCGATGTACAGATAAAAATATATTGCTACAAGGTTTTAATACAATTGGAAATCTGTAAATTTCCTGTTCCACGAAATCCAGAATGTGTTTAGTGCCTCTGAACTGTGAACCTTCCCTCATGTCAGTATGATGTGTATGTCAAATTTCCTATGCAAACTTTACACTTCTTGTATTTCAGTGCTTCATTCAGTTGGCTGGTGTATCCCTGTTTGATATTATAGGATTCCTGTCTACATTTTTTCCTGCAAAACTACACTCAATACTATAGTAAATTCAGCTCTTCTATATGTAATACTACCAATGAGGTAGTTAAATGGCACAATAGCATTTATAAGTCAATTAAACTGTCAGTCGTAACAAGAGTGTCTTAAAATACATAATCTGAAATTATAACAACCGCAAGCCAACACCTCATCTAGAATCCAACTGTAACAACTTCTCACGGATTTGAGAGCAACGATTTCGTCTTCCTGCAACATCAACCAAATGTTACCAACCTTGTTCCCAGAAAAGAAGATTGAGTATTTTCTCTACATATAAATAAATTTTTAAAATAAAAATGTAATTTTTAATATGTAAATAAATATTGTGTTAGTTTGGAAAATGGGATATATCAAAAGTGTATTTCAAATTGAATGTATGTTTCATTTATCTTTAAACTGCAGATCTGGATGTTTATAAACATACATCTGTCAATACTTTCGCAAAAAAAAAAAAATTAATTTTGTTACTTTATCCACCAGGGATCGTAGCTTTGCAGTTTATTTGTGTGAAGAACATTGATTTATTTGTGGGTGTTACCTTTTTCAGGCATATATAGAGAAATATATATCAGCATAACAAAACCAACAGTACCCTAGGTAATTGATATGTTTTAAGTGAGCAGAAATATTTGTATGTGAAATGAATACATAATTTTCCTTCAGTCGGTTTAACGAGTGTGTTTGTTCACGAAATTTGGCGAATCATTTTGTCTGAAGCCTTTCCATAACAGTGAACAATACTGTCTCGCTGTGAAATCAGTTTGCATATCACCTAAAAATAGCAAAATCATTAATATTTAACACAGTAAACACTATGGAAATTCGCAATGAGTAAACAATTTTGCATCTTAACAGAAAACCAGACGAAATAAATAATTTTACTTGTAGTGTATGAGGTTTAAATACAAATGTAAAATGCAATTAATGGGTATTAGCAAACACAAACTGTTTTCATAGGAATTAAAAAAAAACACATAGAAATTGCATTTACTCTACATCTGCCTTTATTGTGTAAATCAGTTAATTTAGTGTTTAATCAGAAAGTAAATGTGTATGACGCTTTGCATGAAGTCTGTAGGATACAGCTCGGACATGTATAAAACTAAAGCATTGCTAGCAGTCCTTGTCTCGAGCAAGACAGGCTGGTTGCTTGATGGCATTTCGCCAGGGTGTTGCATTCCCTTGACAAAGGAGCGAGGTCGTTCTTCATCGGCTAACACTCTGTTACAGGATAGAAAAGACGAACAAAGTCGCACCAGCCTATAGTGGTCACTCATCCTGCTTACACATTCTCACCGACCCTGTGTTTGCCTATCTGCAACGACAACCTGCAACACTTGCTAGGTGCTATCTTCATCTATCTGGTCGGGGTTCACACCTCGCTCACAGTCTTGGTAGCAGTATTTTTACAAATATTTCGATTTTTTCGCATATTTAGCCCCCAAAACATAAAATAATATAGGAGTTAGAATTTTTTATGCTTTTTAATAATTGTATTATTTTTATTAATCATTCATTAATGTTTGAATAACATTTCTTTACTAGTGTTAAATACAGTATTTGCTAAACTTTTATTGCAATAGGTTATAGTGTAGAAATATTTTAATTAATTTTGAAGTTTGCATGCATCTATTATTTTTTAATATAATCCATGCGTTATTCGGCTAGAATTCATAAATGTGGATTTCCGAAATTAGTCTATGTGTGTTCGCAAGAAGAATTTTTGTTAAACTTTCTCTGCAATACGTTTTCGACTGAGTTTTTGTTAAAATCATTTTGGATCGATAAACTGAATTTATGTTCTGTAACTTAGTATTGATTGCGTCGCTTTTCTTCCACACAGTTGCAGGGACTCAAATCGTTCCTACATTTATTCATTTTGTGACAAATTTATATGCGATTATTCATTCGAGTCGATCGCCTAGATCGCGATTTGGTAGTATTTGTACATTTTCTCACAAATTATGTGCAATAATTAAGTAGTGGAAATTTTTAAGATATATTCGTTTGCAGCAAACATGCAAAACAGATGAAACTTTTGCCTGCAAACTTTTTTCATACATTCTTTGTCACAAAGGTTTTGAAGGAATAAGTACTCCTCTCACAGAACCGGACAGGGCAGATTTTCGGGAGAGTACACAATTCATGTGTATAGCATAGTTTTGCAAACAAATAGACAATTTGGAAGAGTCCAACTTGGTGTATTGAGGGGTGTCTGGCAGATGGAGAGTCCCTGAAGTTGTTGGACAAAAGACACTATCTGGGCTGGCGGTGAAGGGAGGAAGGTGGGGTTCATGCCCTTGGATCGATAGTGGGGTTGTGCAGTGCCCTCTGTAGGCAGGGCAGTCGTCCTAAAATGCATTCTGACCTTGAGAGTAGGGGGATGCATCGCCGAAAACGTACTCTGGGGTGTTGTTGCATGACCTTGGCATTTTTTTTTTACAAAAGTGAAATTGTGAATTTCATAAACATTTAAAATGTTTTCATTATTTACGAGTTTTTGCCGTAATGTCAACTCAGTTGCCTGCTAGATGCCGACTGCGTTCCATGTATATAGTCAGGCTCTCGACGTAAGCTCAACTCATTCATACATCAGACTCCAAATAAAACTGAAGTGTTTTGGGAGAGCTCCTTGTGCGATTTAATTTATTTAAAAAACAGGATAGCTGGGTAATTAGTTTAGTGAGTGTAATGTACTTGTGTTCGTTAGCCATTTAATTTATTTGGAAACATTCGTTTTGTATTTTCGTTCATTTCCGAGTTTTTAACGTCAGTCTATAATCAAATGTAGGCCGACACAGGCTATGTTTTCTCTCAACACAGCTTATAAGTCAATATGGTATATCGAAGTCAGTGCTGCAGCGACCTCCCAAGCGAATGGATGTATATTAAAATCACTGACTGTTAAACATTTTCTTTTTTACGCATGTTAATAAATAAATTAATTTTAACATGTGGATTCCGTTTCAGAATATCCTCACCAGTCTCACAGGTGGACGGACGTGTTTTAAAATCATGCCAGGTATGTGCGAGAGGCATCAAGTAGTGTAATTTTTCAAATACCTTGTTATTGTGTTCGTTAGCCTTATAATTTATTGGGACTTTTTGCTTCATTAATTAATTAATTTCATACTGGAGACTCACGTAATTGTGATCGTTTAGCAAATTGACGACACCAGGTTATTCACGTAGTTCAAATTCTCTCTCATGTTATTTATTCATACATATAAATATATGTTATTTAAACACTCGGAAATTTCTCTTGTGTGTTAACTATACATCGTTTTTACTTTCTGTTTAATAACCACGAAATAGCCTATCTCCCACCACCATCTACAAGCAATATCACTACCAACCCAAAAAGATACACTTATGTCACTCTTGCACAAAACTCATCACACACACATACATATATATATATATACTGTCCCTAACATGCCACACCTCATCGAGTGCCAGAGCCCAGAGGGCGAACATCTACCAGAGCTGATCCCCACCCCAAAAAATAAATAAAGAAAATCATCAATTTGACCCTTAGTACACTCTTACACCAAACTATACACTTGCCAAATTAAATTTCATTGGATTAAATTAACAATTTTTTATCGTATTAAGATCGGATTAACAATTTTTGATAGGATTAAAGATTAACCCTTTTAATGAATTTGATATCAAAGGGTTATTCCGATTAATTAAAAGTGAAATGAAATCACCACGCCCCTACTACTGGAGACTGCCAGTAAACGGGAACTTGAAGAGGTATGGGAGGAAGCTACTCAGAACCTCCATAAACACCATTCTAAATTGGCATCTAGGAAAGAGTACGCTAGTGGTTCTGTTGCCATTGTGGTTGGTGATGGTGTAATGGCATAAGCCCATTATTTGAGCAATAAGGCAGTGATGTTCAGTGCCGAGCTTGCTCCGAAATACCAAGGTCAATTTTGGGTTCCCTGTGACTGTTTCACTTGTAGATGAGAAACATTCTGGGTTAATTATGAAGTTGAAGCCTTGCTTCAAATTTGACACGCGTGCCAACTCATCTACTTCAAGACATCATGTGTGTGTACTTCAGTTTCCTTCCAAACGATCTGTCTTGCCAGCCCGAAGAGCTTATTCCTGCCTCTGTTTATGGTGCTACAAACTGTGAAAATATACGTCAATATATTTTGTAATTACTACGTGAAGTATCTTTGAACTGGTTTAAAATCATAATAACACTCTCAATGCGGACTGGTACGAACGACGCACTACGCCTAGTAGAATGTGCCGAGCAAGTTTTGAACACTATAGTGCGAAAAAAAAAAAACACTTCTAAATTGTGACTGCAATATAGCCAAAGTTCTTAAAAATGAATTTGATAGTTACTTGCGCACATATAATCTCAAACAGGTGTTTCGCTAATATTGGTGATGGCGCGGAGTGCTCGCGAGGCGATCAGGTGCCCCCTCTTAGCAGCACTCGGAACTACGCATACGTCTGGCATTTTACATAAACTCGTTGTACTTTCTTGCCCTTGCTTGATATCTTGAGCCACGTTTTGGGGTGTATAAATAAGCGGCCGCCAGCCTGAATAATTGTGTAGTCTTCCTCCATGAGTGATGCAGGCTGGCTGGGGAGGGGATGACGTCGACATCGAAATTCGCAGTTAGGCTTCATTGCACTAGGCGCCGACATTTTGAAAGTTGAAAAGCTAAATAGTTTCACAACTGTGTTGTTTTGGTACGTTGCCCTGATAATTAGTAGATTACTTACAGAGTTGGGATGTTGAATTGTAGAACTTTTTATGAATTCCGTGCATTTTGTAGTATAGGTGTTTTTAAATAGTTAGTTTTAATTTACTGGCGTGTGTTCTAGATATTCGGGGAAGTGATTCTTCGCCGTAAATATTATGACAATCATAAATAGGCATTTTAAATAGTTTTGTAAGAGCTGTTTTCTTGGAAATGAATCATGTGTGGTCCATTGAATGTGTTTTTATATGGAAATACTTTTTGAAGATTGGTATTATTTGAAGAGCGGTAGCTACCTCAGTTTTCTATTATCTGCCGATAGAGGTAATCATAGTGATTTTTTAAATGTAATTTTTATTCCAAGGTTGTGTGTTTTAGGCTTTACTTGTTTCGGTTTTGCTCCTTTTGTCTCTCATGGTTGATTTTGGAAGAGTTCTGTAATCTTTGCTATGATTTCGTTGGGATAGATTCAGACCTTTCTTTTTCAGTATGTTGCAGTATATTTTCCTGCCTTCCCTCAGTTTGGCAGCATCAAGCACTATTATATTGGATAGAAAAAATAATCCCTTTTTTGTAATTTATTGTTCAATATACGGGAATATTTCTGAATTTTGTGTCTGGTGTTGATCGTAGGTATGTGTACCTTTTCCTCCCTTTCCTAATCCTTGCTGAGTCCCAAAGGGGCGTAACAAATAACTGCACTTCTCTGCTGAAGGCAGAGTTGTACGCATCCTATTGGTCCTGCTCTAAGTTGGTTGGATGTTGGTCATTGATTGAAAACTAATTTTCTATAACAAAAAATGTTTAAAGGTGCCGCTTGGCTGCAGAACCTCTCCAAAGAGACTTTGGATCAGCTTCTTAAACAGCTTAATGTCCCTGATGTACCAGAGGAGGCTACTGTGGATGAACTAAGAGTGCACACATGAGCCTTGGTGCATGAGCAGACTCGTGGTGGAAATGAAGTTAGTAGTGAGTCTTCTACAATTTCTCCCAGTGTTTGTGAGTTTCCTGCTATGGCTAGTATGAATGTAGGGAAAATATTAGCACATATTTCTGTTCTTAATAGTTGCGCTGCAACAAATTACTTTATTAGTTAAAATTCAGTCTTCTGCGTTGCAAGAAATTTTGGCTATTGTAGTGGCTCATGTGCCTACCGAGTTACAGCCAATTTTTATTAATGCTAGAGAATCTAATGCATCTTGGGGTACAGAAGTAAAAGAGGTGTTTGATTTTTTTTTGATGGTGAGCATATTAATGACCACCTACATAATTTGTTCCTCCAACAAACGCAATAACCTGGAGAAACTCTATTGGCATACTTAGGTAAAATAGAGTGCTTGGTAGAAATTTTAGGTTTTACATACAGGAAATCGGAATTTATAGAGAGTCTCGTAGATCATGTGTTGTTGCAGTACCAGCCCTATGTATTCTCTGCCGATAGTCCCAAAACTTTGTGCTCACTGAGAGAGTTATTTCACCGCATAGAAATGTGCATATATGTGAAGGAATGTGATGGTAGCATAGCCAGTAAGGCTCGTGTGCAGGAAGATAACCCTCTAAAAAAGTAAAAAAAGATTTTTGTTTTAAATGCGGGAACCCTAATCATAAAGCCTACCAGTGTAAAGTGTGAATGGTTCAGGGAGATATTCCTCATAATAAATCAGTAAGGAATGGAAGACCCCCTGTGACTTGTTTTGGTTGTGGTGAGCATGGCTATATTAAACACAAATGCCCTAATCAGGAGCAGCAGAAAATTATTCATGTTCAAGCCATGCGAAGTAACCAAGTGACTAGGGGACATTATGGTTTTCGAGGAAAAGGAGATGCAAATAAAACTTTTTCCAAGCAAAATAAACAAAATAGTACAATTCGGTCCCGCAAGATTTTTACCCTCATGTTTGTTTTAGCCAAAATAAGAACTGTTGAAGAACCTGCCCTTATTGATAGTGGTTGTTCGGTATCCTTGATTAATCACAGCTTCTGTAATAAGTTTTTTAGAGAACACTCAGTAGCAGTGACGACTGTTCAGCATAATGAGAAAACAGTTTTTAGCTTGGCTAATGGAGATGTGATGCACTCATGTGAATTTCTATATATGAGTACCCACTTAGTTCATCTGTCGTAGAAGAGGGATTTTGTTATTTTGCCGAATTTAAGTCACAATTTCATTTTGGGTGTAGATTTCCTCCATAGTACTCGTGCACATTTAAATTTGCATGAAGGGACGTTGAGTTTTTCTTTTTTCAAACAAAGAAAGGGGGGAGTTGATGGAAAAGTAGCAGTGCAAAGAAGTGAATGTAATTGTTAGTGAATTTGCACAGGAAAAGTGTAAGAAGTCTCCCTCTGTAATAATGTAAAAACTTGGTTTATGCAATCAATATGTGCATGACCTTGTGTTGACTGACAGTACCCCTGTCAGGCATAATCATTATAGTGAAGGTCCGGCCAAGAAAGAGGCCTTTAAAATATAATAAACCAACTACTTGCAGAGGGCATGATTAGGCATTCAGCCAGCTGTTATGCGAGCCCCATATTTTTAGTAGCCAAGAAAGATCCTGGAAAATTTCATTTAGTAATAGATTATCGGGGTGTTAACAAAAAGATCGAACTGGATCCCTACACCTTGCCCAAGGTAGACCATGTTTCTCAATTGTTAGGAAGGGCCCGGTTTCTTACAGTGCTAGATTTAAATCAAGATTTCCATCAAATTCAGTAGGCATGAGGATGCACATAAAATTGTTTCTTTTGTTACCACTTTGAGGGTTTTTGAACGGAATACAGTACCATTTGGTGTATCGTTTGGTGCGCAAGCACTTTCGCGCACCCTGGAGAGTATCCTGCTCTCATATCAGACTCAATTCGTTTTTAATTATTTGGATGATATTGTTATCTATAGCGAGGCTGAGGAGCTACATCGTGGACACATTACGTTGGTCTTACAGAAGCTTTTTGAGGTAGGGTTGTTGGTGAATCCAGACAAGATGGTGAATCCAGACAAGATAACCTGGTGCAGTAGGATTGTAAGGTTACTTAGATTTATCATAAGTGAAGGGAAGTTGCTGTTAGACTATGATAGCATTAACTGTATGCTCTCCTTTACCGATACTAGAAATTTACATGGGGTGAGACATTTTCTGGGGACTATAGGCTATTATGCTAGATTTATTGTCACTTGCCGAACTCACAGAACCCCTTAATGTTTCGAAATGTAAGGGATATCGGTCGTTTATTGGGAACCAGAAGTAGAAGAAACCTTTGTAAAAATAAAAACTTGCTTGACCTCTCCACCTGTGCTAAGGTTACCCGATTTTGATCGTGAGTTTGTATTGTGCGTAGACGCATGTTCTCTAGCATTGGGTGCGGTTTTGTCGCAAATATACTAGGATGGTGTTTTCCCCATAGCCTATGCTATCGCCTGTTGACCTCGCCTGAGAGAAGGTATTCAGTCTATGAAAAAGCAGCTCTTGCCTGTGTATGACATAGAGAATTCTTCAGACTATCTTGAATGTACATGTTTTCAGCTCTGTACAGATAAACAATCCTTAATATGGCTATGGAATTCTAAAAAACCGTTGGGTAAATTAGGCCGTTGGGTCGAGCATCTTAGCAATTTTTCCTTTGACATAGTCCATGTAAAGGGGAAAATAATTGCGTAGCAGACAGCCTATCCAGAATGTTTGATCCCGATGAGTTTGTGTGTGGTGAGGGAACTAGTGAGCAGCTTAATATTTTGAATCAAGATTCCGCAGCTTATTTGAGCATCAAAGTTTGGCAGCATAAAGGCAATGAATATTCTCAGTTGTGACACAAACCCCAACAGGGCGAGCTTACAGGTTTCGAGGTAAAGAAAGGAATTACACTATTGGAAAATATCTTTTAAGGGCATATTTAAGACCTATGTTCCTAAGGTGGTGAGACCAATGATGTTTGATTATTTTCATAATTCGTACTTGGGTGCCCATCAGGGGCAAGAATGTACCATGCAGCATTTAGAGCAACATTTATTTTGGCCCGACATGCAATCTGAAATGTTGCATTTCATCATGATGTACATACCGAGTGGGACAAATAGGTGCATGTGATAATATCGGCTTTAAATTCTTGCGTGAATGCTGCCACAGGTTTGACTCCAGAAGAGCTGTTTTTCGGTCGCAGTTAGCTACATTCCCTTATTAATGCCGGGGGGCTCAATTTCAATGTTAGGGGAACAAGATGAGTTCTGGGAAGAAGTTACTAAACATCTGAAGGAATACCACCGACGAATGCGCAAGGCGCAAGACGAGAAATAAAAATTCTGTTTCGAACGCTGTCGGAGATCTAGTACTAGTGAAAACCCATCATCTGTCTAAGAAAGCTGATTCCTTCACAGCAAAACTCGCATTAAAGTACGAGGGCCCATATTCAATTATTAGTTTCCTTATGCCTATGCCAGTATTGTTGCAGGAACCAGGTATGAATAGGTTTTTTTATGAACTATCTTTCTAATATCAAGAATTTTCACCAACCCCCCAAAGTCGCGTCATCCCCATCAGCCCCTGCACTTTAAAGAGGAAGACTGTCACCACTGGAAGTAAAGTATGGTAATGTAGTAGACTGTACTGCAACATGTTTTAAATATTTGTTATAAGTATGTTATTGTTATTATGAGATGTAAAACGTTTTAAAGAGCAAGCCGTAGCTGTTTTAAAATTATTATAAAAACCACCTCATAATTTTAATTACGGTGAAGAATTACAAAAGGGCGCGATTGGGTGGTAGGTTAGTTTAGGCTGACTTTCCCTTCTATTCCTTTTCCGTGTTCCATATTCCTTTCAAACCTGCTAGAGGTGCTAGAGTACAAGATAAAAAGAAATGGCGAGGATCTGGATACACCTTCGGTCTTCAGCAGCTTTCTTCTCTGGGGTCCAGACTGCTGGGAGAGCCACCCATCCCCAACGCCTCAACTGCCTTGCATCAAATTTGACACGTGTGTCAACTCATCTACTTCAAGAAATTATGTGTGTGTACTCCATTTTCCTGCCAAACACACTGTCCTGCCATCCCGAATATCTTAATTCCTGTCCCCATTTATGGTGCTACAAGCTGTGAAAATATACGTTAATATATTTTATAATTACTACGTGAAGTATCTTTGAACTGGTTTAAAATCATAATAATACTCGCAATGGTACTAGTATGAACTATGCACTATGCCTAGTAAATTGGGCTGAGTGAGTATCGAACACTGTGGTGGAGAAAAAAACTTCTAAATTGTGACTGCAATATAGCCAAAGTTGTTAATATTGAATTTTATCGTAACTAGCTTGCACACACATTTTCACAAAACTACACACGTAAATAGATGCTTTGTTCATGTAAAAGTTATAATCAAATAATGTGAAATAGTAGCCCACATTTTTTAAACACTGATTATAGATTATTAAAAAAAACTTGAATACTGCATGTGGGCCTAATGTTAGTCAAGATTTAACATTACACTGGTACGGAAAATTCCTTGCATACTTTTCTCAAGTTGACTCATCCGCCTCCAAACAGTCCAACCACGCTCATCTAACCTCAACCCATGGCTATGCCGGTACTGCCCAGGGAGGCAATTCCAATGGCATACTCAGTCCGGCAATAATCTCCACTTGAACCGGGAAGAGCGAGACCGCAGCCAACAGCAGGGAAACGGAAACTGAGGGTGAGGGGACTGGACACTCCAGATTCGTTGTTCCCCCGCAATGTAAATAACTGGAGCTCACACCACAACTACTGGTAAACCAGATTAATAGCGCATCGGCGAAATTTATTTGTGTATTGGTAACTGCCAACAATGGTTTGTGTCATGCATTGATCGATACGGCGGCTTCGCACAATTTCTTGCAACACTGTTTTGTAAAAGATGCCGACGTCGTGCCTACGAATCAGGTTATCAGGTTAGCTTCCAGTTAACATACCAGTAAAGCAGTAGGGGAGCGGTAGTGACTGTACATGTGAGGTAACTAGAGACAACAACAGCTGTCATTACCCCGGGTATTTGTGATGACGTAATATTGGGTATTCCCTGGTTAAATGTACATAAAAATATTCTCGAGCCTGCCGCTAGACACATACATTTTGGTGCGAAGAAGCATCGCACAGTTTACAACTTAGACTGTCGTCCAGTAGATAGCACACCCGCAATTGATCTGAGTGAAATTGACAATGATATTCCGCCAGCACATCAGACAGCTTTCCAATGCCTGCTAAACGAGCATAGGGAAATTTTCGCTCAGCATGACGCCCTGCGTCGTACGACAGTTGCAGAACATGAAATACTACTAGATAAAGAGGGACTTATCCGAAAACCACATCAGAGCTATTATCCGTATCAGGCCTGAATAATTAGACAACAAGCAGGAAATTCTTAATGATGGTGTAACTGAGCGCACGAATAGCGCCTACAACTCCGCTATTATGTTGGCACCTAAAAAATACAGTTTGTGGAGATTCTGCGTAGACTTTCGACCACTCAGCCAGGCTACTTGCAGCTTGTTACCCCATACATTAATGTAAGAGACGCACTCAGCTCACCTGGAAGAGCCAAAGTATTCGTGTCGCTAGATCTGAAAAGAGGTTACTGGCAGGCACCCGTCAAAGTTGCGGACCGTGAGAAAAACAGCTTTCACTATGCCGGACGGAAATAGATGCCAGTTCTGTGCAATGCCCTTCGGGCTTAAGTGTGCATACGCTACCTTTCAGACCTTAATGGTCCGTGTCTTAGACGGTCTCATTGGAAAATTTGCATACCATTTGGATGACGTCTTTGTATGATCTGATAGCTGGGAGAAGCACGTAGAGTATTTGTCACTTGTTTTAGAGCACTTAGAATTGAATGAACTTACCTGTGCACGAGAGAAATGTCACGTTTGGAAAAGTTACGATTGACTTCCTAGGACATGTTGTGAGCGAAGAAGGGAACAAGCCTGAACCCAGAACAAATCGAGTTAATAGCGGATTATCCGCCCCCATGCACGAGGATACAGTTAAGGATGTTTTCCGGACTGGAAAACTAGTTGTGAGAGCATGGGAAGGGGTTTACAATAATAACAGCACCGCTGACCGACCCGCTGTCACCACAGCGCCGATTTCAATGGACAGAGGAAGCCGTACAAGCGTTCCGCGAGATTAAAGAAAAATTGCAGACTTGCCCAGCACTCGCCAATTACGATGCTAGTAAACATTTGTTGTCAAGATGGGATGGGAGTCGTGTTGTACCAATACGATGATAAGGGTAGCAGATAGATAATCGACTTCGCTAGTACTGGGCGCTCGGGAAAGCACAATGGCCAGCTGATAATCATTTCCTGGTATGTGCTGTATAACGAAATTGTATGCCTGCAACATCAAATCCTACCATGATAGTTTACTGTGCGCCTCGCACATGGAATGGAGCCATACCAGACACCTGTTGTCCGTATGAAGTGTGAATGTCTGATATTCTAAATATTCACGATACTTGTTGGCAGCCTGCAGGACCGCTAGGCATTCCCACTCATTCACATCGTAACGGCTTTCTATTATCCCGAACTTAGTACTAGCAAACTAACAATTCAATATGGAGGCTGTATGTCCCCACTGGTGCGAGGGAGTAAGTTTAAGTCTGTGCACATGGTGGCGTGACATCCCGGCTGTGAACAGACAGAAAGGAACATGCATGAGCGTTTCTTTTGTCCCAGACTGTCACATAACAAATGCCAGTTCATTAAGCACTGCATGCCATGCAATCTTTTCAAGGCTAATTGGTCAGATGGGAGGCAACAACAGTCCAGGACCCCCAGAAACCATTTGAAACCATTTGCCTAGACCTCATGGGGCCTTATCCTAGAACAGCCAAAGGAAAGCACTTTGTAGTGGCAGTAACAGACAGTTTCTTCCGGTGGGTGGAGGCCTACCCCATCAGCTGCACAAGAAACGGAAACATCGTGGAAGTATTAGGTGACTTTTTCCCAGGTGGGAGCGCCAGAAAAACTTGTTGACCGAAAATGGGTCACAGTTCACAGGATGCAAGTGGGCAGATTTGTGTGCAATGTGGGGAGTGAGACATTTGAAAATGGCAAATTACCACCCAAGGGCCAACCCAACAGAAAGGCATTATCAAGATTTTAAAGTACAATTCTGCCTACGATTAGGGAAACAACATGCCACGTGGGCAGACCACCTGCCCAACACTCTGTACACGATAAGCTGTCGAGTGAATGCTGCTACAGGAAAAACGCTGGCAGATGAACTGCTGGAACATAACCTACAACTGCCAAGTGAGGTGCAGTTCCCACAAGTTGGGCGAAGAAGCGAAACCCCTGGTAGTGATACGCCACAGAGTAGACGTCGACGACGACTTCAAGACATCCGGCAACACCAGCAACAGTACATGGAAAATTGGCTGCCAACTACCACACGGCCTCCGCCGCCTGTCAGTACAGGACAGCAAGTTTATGTGCAGGCTTCTCTGCAATTGACCACCCTCAAGGACTTTTGTGCGGGGTTTGCGACAAAGTGGAGTGGGATGCACCGGGTACTAGGAAGCCATGGACCAACAACTTACACAGTCCAGATGGGGAGAAGAAGAGTCCTGGTACATCGGCATGACCTACAGCTATCAGGAGACCCGTCGCCGAGGAGCTCGTGCCCAATGTCTCGACGACCCACGACGGAAAAGCTCCTGTCAAGCTCTTGGAAGTCGACAGCGAGGAACTAAGTGGTGAGGCACCTATCCCGAGAGAGTGTCTAGAGGATCCGCCAAGTAGAGTGGAAATCGGCGACCCAACCCTGGCGAGCCTGGAC
Source organism: Dryococelus australis (assembly GCA_029891345.1). Taxonomy (NCBI): domain Eukaryota; kingdom Metazoa; phylum Arthropoda; class Insecta; order Phasmatodea; family Phasmatidae; genus Dryococelus; species Dryococelus australis. The sequence goes on from CM057000.1 coordinate 44,859,654, forward strand.
GTCATCGCCGATGACGAGCAACCCAGGGGGGATAGTGAAGTGAAAGTTGCGATAGCACCTCCAGGAAGTGAGCCATCAACAGGGGCAGAAAGCCCGGAGTCGCCCGGCACAACTGCGCCTTTCAGGGAGCTTCCGACGGCATGCCTGGATGTGTTTGACGACACAACGGCAGTGACGTGCGATGTTGTGATGCCAAGTATCTAGGAGAAAGGAGCCATTTTCAGGACACCTGGACCAGGTGACTACCCAGGCCCCCCTGCCATGGCATCGACAGTGTCAGGGCGGCCCATGGGGAAGAGCACCATAGGGGAAGAGATGAGCAACTCTAGCAAGCAGCAAGGAAGAGAGGAGTCGGCTAGGGGGTCACACGTGTCTGGTCGTCGGACTGGATCGCTCCCTGTGATGGCGACATGCAAGCGACGTTGACAGCAGAGAAGAGGCAAGGGGAAGCGACAGGAGCAACAGCATCGAGTCGGCCGGCTCGTTCTGCCCCCGCCAAACATGTCGGAGAGTGCAACCGACACTGTAGTGCATCACGTGCAGGGGCGTTGCGATACCCTGAACTACGAGATGGCTGCAACAGCATCGGCATTGTTCGCCACAGCCATGTGCGGCTCTACAGGGCCATTCGTACATGCTGCGACCAAGGATGCAGGCAAGGAGATACTTATGCTGCCGTTAGCGGCACCAGGCCTGTGAACGGTCTCCTTGTGGGAGGGGGGAGGGTTGATGTGTGCTGCATCTCCTGCCTCATGAACCGTTCGCCTGGCCTTGAACCGAAGCCCATACTACAAGCAACACACATAGTGCAAAATTCGTGTGAGTGATGTGCCCGTGTGCATAGTGCGACATGAGGGTAAAGTGCAAGTCAGTGCAAGTTAGTGCACAGAGTATAAGATACAGAGAAGTGCAGCACCGGGCATGTGGGTGCAAACTATATCAGGGCTAAGTTTCAAAAGGGCTTAAGACAGGTACTGTGGAACATTCCTAAAGCAATACACAATTACTTACGCTGTAATATCAAACCTATGTAAATTAAATCAAATAAAGTTGAGTTATACCATTTTGTATTTTCACCTCATTTGTTTACATCATTCATGCCAGATATCGCAAGGGCGTTTTGTTTGGTTTGTTAGTTTAAATTGTCTTTTTGAATGGCTACAGGAAGGAATCAGAGGAGCAGTGTGGATTTCTATGTCCCATGGCCTGGAGACAGAAGAGTCAGCTCTACCAACATTGACACTGCTGAGACTGTGTCTGGCACCCTGCGCAACAATATAAATATCATAACCTCAACCTCTGCCGCACGCCAATTTCCCTTCACCCGCCCATGGTCCAGCCCCACTGTGTTAATGCAATTGTGTGTCCCAGACCAGATATCTGCTTAGCTAGCAGTATTTTAAGCCGATGCATATGCTAGTGAGGATTTGTGGATAGCTTTAAAGCATTCCCCTGCACTATGTAAAAGTACCCTAAATCTAAATATGGTATTTACCAAAATTGAAAATTGCAAAGACAGCACAGTAGGGTTTGTAGACTCTGACTGGGTAGGTGACAGGTCAGATAGAAAGTCAACTGGTGGAATTGTTTTTTAAGTTTTTGGCTGTATTGTGTCCTGTGTTTCTCGGAAATAGTACCATTGCTTTGTTATCTACTGAGTCTGAATTTGTAGCACTTGGCATGGCCACAAGTGAAGCCTGTTGGCTCAAAGATTTGCATGAAAGATTGGTAGGATCAAGTGTTGCTGTAAGGTTGTTTGAAGACAATCAGTCTTTTATATATTCGTGCAAAAACCCTCAGTTTCGCCACAAACTGAAACATGTGAACATCAAAGTCTTTTTTGCAAGAGACAAAGTTTTCAACAACATTGTATGAAATGAGTATGTTCCCACAGATGAGCAAGTCAGTGATGTTCTGATTAAGCCTTTAGGCATAGTAAAGTTTGCCAAGTTCAGGGGCATGTTAGGTTTGAAGTACAGGTAAACGTATAACTGAAGTTGGTAGTATTTAAAGTCTTAATATTGAGGGAGAGTATTGTACCCAACGTTAAGTTGATAGTATATTTAGTGTATTGGCAGTTGTGGTTGTTTACATTAGACCAACTTTCTGTGTTTTCTGAAATGTTTTTTAATCCGAAGTTATGTATGTTTTGTGGTCAATAAAATCTGCTAAAACAGCTTGGTTTTATTGGCATTTATGAGTCTATTCTCAACAAATATAAATATTAAATGTAGTGTATTAATTAATTGATTTATTCACATTTAAGATAGAAAATATTTGCATATTATTTCAAGCACAGTAAAGAAATCGCCTTGGTGAAATAGTTTGTTTTGTTTTTGACAAATTATTTTCTCATAGTAAAACTTATTTTATAGGTTTAAAAAACAGTTACTGCACTTAATTATAGTTTTTTAAGCTGAAACATTTGCGAAAATGTTCCAGTAGTCATTAAAATATTTATTTAATACAGCTGTGTATGTGAAAAGCCTTTGAAAATGTTGATGCAATAATTATATTTCTATTTAATTCACACATTTAAGTGCATGTGAACACTTTCTGTATTCAATAAGTCGAATTCAGAAAAATATTTGACCATGTGAAACGACCTTTACACAGCCAGGCTTTACAACAAAACACATATACATATATAAATATTTATTAATTAAAATTTCTAAAGGTTTCTGGGAGTCTGATGTAATTTATTATTTAAAATTCAAGTTCGCAGTGCTATTATACTTTAAAATGTTGCAGTTTCAAATCTCCATGACATCTGGTTGTTTTCATAACAAAATGTGTAGGTTTGTTGATAGTCACAAAAATGCAGGTACCCCATTTATTTATGTTCATATTGGTGTTCGTAATTTTAGGAAGTTTGTGCACATTTCAAGAGGATTTGAATTCATCTAGGAGCTCGATCCCTACCAGTTCTCCACCGAGGCCAGAACTCGAAAAACAAGAATCGCTAATTCGCAGTCAATTATACAGCAGAGATGACAAACGTAAGTTTTCCTTATACAATCTTATTACAATGGAACAGAATAAAAGGGGGGTGTTACACATTGTAGCGATCCCTTTTCCTAACTACTAATATCTCTCTTTCTCTTACTCTCAGTACTTTACTTTACAAGAGACTCTTCAGAATGGGACGTACAGGGGGTTAGTAACTACAGACGGCTATTCAATAAGTAATATCATTTCTGCTAAACACATTTAGATTGCAGATCGGCCTGGAGCTCCTCCAGACCATGGTCTCTTGTAGTATTCTGCTTTCTGCCGCTCCGGCATTGTACGTCGTCACAATTCAATCAAACTCTGCCTTTCTGGGGGGGGGGGGCGGGGGTTGGCACTCTGACCATTTACAGCCTGGTGGCAATGGGTAAGTTGATGCTTGTTGAAAAAACAGGGGGCTCGCAAAGGAATCTATAGTGCAGACAACTTTAACTGGTGTGTGCAGCCCTCTGGTGCCCGCCACACTACCCTCCAGGTTGAAATAGCAGACTGTACTGGCTGCTGTATGGTATATGGTCTGTAGAATTTATCCTGATGGGGCTGGGTTGCAGTGGTGGGTTCGAGGATCTCAGACACAAGTTGTTGTCTTGTAGGCAATTGGTGGCATGCGCGAATATACATAAGGGCAGTGTCGGGGTGGATAACCAGAGTCGAGGCACCGTTTCATTTAGAGTAAGAACTGACTGGAAGTTATTGAAAAATGGCAAGGAAGGAAATGTATTATCTGTACATTATACTAAAAGTGATTTGATTTTTAAAAAAATTCTAATCCATGTAGTGCAATGAGACCATGGGATAGAAGGAGGTACATACATCGCCACATTTAAAGTTTAAAAATCCCCCTAATACTAGACGGTGGATGTGGGTAAGAGGGAATTCAAAGTTTGGACGTGCGTTTGTGGTAATTAGTTCACTCACAACGTGCCAGGAAGCTACTTCTTATCAAATTGTACAACTTTGAGATTTTATGTGCCCAAAGGCTTAAAATGGATTTAAAACTTTATAATTGGTATCATTTGAAATACTACAGACAATATTTAAGACAGCAATATTACACAAAAGGGAAACTTATATTCTGTATGAAAGGTAGTGTTGGTACGCCGAAGTTGGTTGTGCTGCATGGTTGAGCCATGTTTTGTTAACTCAGGAGCACCGATATTAATAGTGAGCTGGCCATTTGCTGACTGTCGGCATGTTACATTTTCTTTCTACAACTTGATTTTATGTTACTCACCAGCGTGATTGTAAATAACTCTTAAGCAGCTAAGTACAACACAAATACATTAACAACACCTTTACATGATGCTAGAAGTAGTTAAAATATGTGATATTTATTGTTTTCATAAACCCTATACGGGAGCCGATAACCTCGTTAAATTCTAGTTTGAGAACATTTCAAAATGTACTCGTATAGGAACATAATCTAATATAAGTATAAAATACTTAGAATATACAATTTAGTAGCAATATTTTGACACTAGACATTTATTTACAAAATTGAAAGATTTTGTTACACATAGGCTATGTTAGAGGATGAGGCTGGCATTGACCATTGAGTGTGTTTTTGCACTTTTGATTAATGACTTCTCTGTAAACGTTTTTGTGTTGCACTTATCCCACGCACAATATTTCCAGAGTGTCTTTTCGTATGACATGAATCACTGGTTTGTGTATTTAGTGTGGACTTAATATATGTCACTTTGGCAGGCACTCCTCACAGAGATAGTGTCCATGCTAAGTCCCACTTTCACTTGGATAATATTAATGATCATCACGAATAGTTGTAGCAATTATTTAATATAGTTATATACATGGTTTATTGAACATATAACAAAGAAAACAAGTATAAGAAAAACATTCTACTTAGTGCATTACAGTGCATCTTAAATTAAATGTAATGTGGTAAGTTCTTTATTTGCTTCATGGTTTACATATATATTGAAAGGACATTAACAGTTATAGTTATAGTTGAATAAATATATAAGATACTGATTTCCCAGATACCTACTTTTAAATTCTTAAACTTTAAAACTATCAATACAAATAGGGAGAGTAGGGAACAACACACTAAATAAAAATATATACTTTTTCATTAACTACACATGTATATCTTGAGATTGCTGAGCTGTAAATGCCTTTAACAGGCATTACATTATTGTAAATTATTGTGGATCAGTTACTGAGGTGACTTACTGTGCAAGAAGACATAAATTAGTATTGTTTTGTTTCACACACTTTTCTTTAAAAAAAACTGATGTTCTTTTATTGCCTTATACTCATCATAAATAAAAATAAGTTCCAGATGGGAACTCGATAGAGGTATTATTTAGGGACAATAAGGCTTGGCCTCAATTGGTACTTAGTATTTGAAGGAATTATAAAACTTAATATCTTTATACTCTTTGTTATGAGTTTACTAGAAGATTTTATTCTTATGTAAGTATGGCCCACTGCAACTCTTATAAAAGCAAAGTGGTTGCTTATGTAGTATTTTGTAGATGTGTCAGAATTGCTGAAATTTTTATGAGCTTAATATACATCGCCACTATACAAAATAAAAGTAGGTCTATAATGGCCATGGACACACAGTCGTAATACAGAGACTCGAGTACCAAAATCAGTTTGTTTTCGTTGACAGTATAATAACTGTATTGTGAATGAAATTCTGGCAGAACTGGCAACTGGGAGTGGTTTATTTGCCAATTAGTGTCAAGTGAATTACTTAGGTTGAAGAAATGAATATCAGTCGTGATATGGAGTTGTTGGAGGTGAAATGAATGCTTATTTTACCAGTATACTGGCACCACAGTTTGCTTGAGAGGGACTGTGGGCATTCTTATGTCACATAAGTGTGTTGCTTCTATGAGTACTTGGTCGTGGGTGGAAACATAACAGCCACACAGAACATTTAGTTCCACAGTAACCAATTTGTGGTTTTGCATATCAGTGTTGAGAGATCCATTTATATATCTTAAATTAGTACCTTCTGGCATGTTGGTAAGAGCCTACTAGTGGGGGAGAATGGCACAGAATAAAAATGAGTTGACCTGAGAGCAATGAAATTTACATTTTTAAACAACTCGTTGGCATCTGGCAATAGGATAGCTTGTTTAGTACATTTAGGGATTTTACACATCAGCAATCCCTTAGGGATTGTGAATGCATCTGGGGAAACGTCAGGTGATTGCGATATAGCCCTTGCCTACACCTGCATGGGGGACAATTGCCAAAAAGGGGGATGGATCATGGATTTGGCAAGTGTAGTTCTGGAAACGATAGGGAACAGGTATAACATTGTAAATTTGCCAGTTTGAGTTGGTACGTATGACAGGTATTTGTAACTTTATAACTAAGTGTGTACTGGTAAAACTGCACTCGCCAAATTATTAGTGTGGTATTTACTAATTTATTTTGTATCATTGGCATATTCAATTGTATTTTCAACTTATTCAAATCACGTATCAACTGAGATTTGTTTACAGTATTTAAGGGTAGGTGATTGATATGACAAGACTGCACATACGTTTAACCCAGCTCCTCGATCACAATGTTGTTTAAAAGTTGCAAGGTGGCCGTGGACAGCAATATGAATTGTAACTCAAAATTATTGACTGTTGGCTAACCATAATTTGTGACAGCTCGTTAATTGTTTTGGATAAGGAGTTAACCTTGTCAGTAACTTTGTGCTCAATTTCTGTGATCACCTTAAAGGTGATATTGAGGGCCTGATTAGTGCTGTGTATGTTGTCTGTGAGTTCGTTTATCTGGGCATCCAGTCGTACATCATTATGTGTAATGCCATCATAAGGCAGGCTTTATAAAGAAGTGTAAAGAGTTGGCGTGGATCGTGGGAGTGGCGGGCCAGCAAATGTGTGCATACAGAACAATGAACCCTGAGGCAGTGACCTATATCACATGGCGAGCTTGGCTGACCTCCCACTCCTGGACAGCAGCTCGCCTTGTAGTTGGTGCTGCCATGGCAATACTGGCATATATGCATTGGGCGCACCTCTTGCCGTGCAGTGGTGCCAACAGAAACTGGTTGCAGGACTCGATCAGATCTGCTACCTGCAGAACACGACACACAGGCAAGTGTTGGCAGTAGTAGCTGCTTCACGTCCCCGGCTACGCTGCAGTTGTCGCTCGGCATGGCTGTAGCTAGGAAGGCTTACGGGCTCCTCGCGAAGCCTGGTCCCGCTGTGTCACACTTGTGCTGAGCTTAGGGCGCAGTGAGCTAGTTTCAAGTTGTGACATGACAGGCTGCATTAGCGGCGTTGCAATCAGCTCGGTATTTTGCATATACTTGTTCTCCTTCGTATGATAATCATACAACTGTAACACAATTTAAATAATAGTTAACACACTGTTCACATAATACTTAAAAATAATTCCTTCATGCGATATTAGATTAGTGTACAAATGCGAGTTTCTTAATTGATTTGTTGCTTTACTCTCTATTATAATTAATGGCAACAGCTGTTGGCTGTACAATTTGATTGTGCGTCTAGCATGTGTTATTAAATCAAGGAAGTGCACTTCGACCACACACTGTTATGATAGCTGTGTACAAATGTGTTGCGCCATGTGCGCTGTTGTGTTGGTTGGCGATGTCGCGAAGTAGGTCACGCTGAGGCGGCGATGTGGCAACGGTGTCCGGCTGTGCCCTTTGGGTGGGGGGGGGGGGAGTTTGGGGGAGAAGTATCGTGCTTGGTGTGTGTCCTTGAACCGGCTGTGCCCACGCAATGTGCTGTGTGGAATGTTTACACAGACTAGCTGCAATTTTTGTGTTTGTTGTCGACTCTTGCGGGTGTTTGTTGTGTCCTTGAGGCTCTATAACCCATTAGCACACACGATTGTGTATTAAATTCTTTGTAGTATAGCACTGTGTTACAGTATAATTTTTTTTCTTGTTTCTCTCTTCTGGAAAATAATTACCTTGCTGGAGGCACGTATTAATATAGGTTTACATACTAACGCCATTCAAAGAGTAACCCTTGCCCTTACTTATTGAATTTATTGATTTTAAAATATTCTGACACAGGTTACATATGCTACACTTCATTTTATTTTGGAAACACTCACAGTGCACACTGATAGCTCCCTGTATTTAAGTCTTGTTAGCAATATGCTACCTTATAATCCTTGTCCTGGTGAAAAAATAAATTTTATTATTATTTCTCAATGTGTTCATAACGAGATATTTTTTCCTATCACTTACACACTTCGACACTCTATATATTGTGATATTATAAAATGAGATATACTTCTTCTTATATATATTTTTAATTATTATATTAACTTTTTCAATAATCTATAGGGGCACTTGGATCCTATGTTATATCTATCGTATTATACCTTTTATAACAGTATTATCCGATATGACTGACTTTTATTTGCGCCCTGCAATGACTTATTAAGGTCCTCAGTCCAACACTGATCCTCAATTTAAACATTTTACTTATTTCTTATTGTCTATTGCGACCACTTACTACTCCTTAACCTACCAATAATTCGTCTTGCCCTAATGCACTTTCTAAATCAATATTCTGTATATTAATACGACACCTAATTTCACAGTTCGTGTGGCTCCTCGTTTAGGCCTGTGTACTACACTTTTACGTGCCTTGCAATGGAAATCCCCTACTTCCGTTCCATCCTTATAGTGACTGGAAGTCTCCATGCCAGCAGTGGATTTAATTTCGGGCTCGCAATGTCGTTTCAATTCCTCCGACATATGTGCACTTGTTTCTGCACACAGTTAATTTCGGGTTCTGCCCGATATGTCCGTAACGTGAGCAATGTACAGCATTGCCTAGTTCTTCATGTGACCACACATGAGCTTATCATACGGCGTGCGCAATTCATTATGTCTCCTTAATACTATACTCAGTGTACATATATATATACATAATACTATGTCCTGAACCTTAATACCTATTATTTGGCTCAAATGCTCTCAACAATATGCCCTTCAGATGCAGCTGCTTCAACATTTTTATTTGTATCACCTTATTGCCTGTGACATGACATTGACTTTCTTCAGTATATAAAGAACTTTATACATGTAATGGCAAGTTAAATTGTAATTAAATTCGCATGGGCGGGAGGGGTTTGTCTACTATAGACAGGGAGGTGGTTTTCTGCCACTTGGTCTCACGTTTTCTAGTACTGACTCACTTCTATATATATATATATACAATTCTATTGCTGTGGTGGGTGTATACGGTATTTGTAATATCCATGCAATGTGTGGTTAAATATGCCTTATAACTAGAAGAAAGAGAAAGAGGTTTAAAAATTCTCCGAAACACACACACACTACAAGTGGAGAATTTTTGCTTACAATGGGAACAAGTTGTCCCACATTCAATTATAAGCAGTATTCATGCACTAAAGTAAGGAAGCTTTCTAGCGGGAGCCGGGCTCTGTGATGTCGTTCCACGTGACTGGCCAGGTCGGCTGCACATTTGTAGTGCCGACTCGTGTACGGGGTGCATACAGACCTACCTCAATTACACTTACAATGCGTTCGCCTTGACCATAGGAAGTTAACAGCTGTTACGAGCTCGCACTAGTTTGCTGTGATCTACACATATATAACTAACACGATTGATATTAGAATAACACTGTAAAAGAGCTTACTATTAAACTGGAAAAACATAAAAATATGAGAGCAAGACAGGAATGTTAGCCTGTAAGAAATAAATATGTCTACGTGCGTCTTGATTGGCGTGAAGCACAGCCACATGTTTTTCTCGCTGCGCACAATTTATGAACACAAATCGCATTTTAAGAAAATCTAACTGAAATGAGCTCACTCGCCTAAGCACGAGGTGAATTATTAGGCACTCCGCCAGAGTAGCAATCCCCTTCCCTAACTCCTAATATTTCTCTTTCTCTTACTCTCAGTACTTTACTTTACAAGCGACTCTTAGGATTGGGGCGTACAGGTGGTTAGTAACTACAGACCGCTATTCAATAAATAAGATCCTTTCTGCTAAACACATTTATTATAATGAACTCTATAATTGAACAGAACAATACACTTGACATAAGTAGAACAAGGATACAATTACTTTACTTTGGTTTACCGACATCAACTACAAGATTATTATAACTCAGTTATTCCCTAACCTTGCCAACATATTATTTAGGTAATTAATTAATGGGGCTTCGATATCTGGGATGTCATCCTACTGCCTAGCCGGAGTTATAAGACATGGGGTAGATTGCAGTTCAGCCTGGAGCTCCTCCAGACCCTGGTCTCGTAGTCTTCTGCTTCGTGCCACTTCGGCACTATACGTCGTCACAATTCAATCACACTCTGCCATCTGGGGGGGGGGTGGGAGGTTAGGGGCTCTGACCATTTATAGACTGGTGGCAGTGGGTAAGTTGATGCTTGTTGAATAAATAGGGGGCTCGCAAAGGAATCTACAGTGCAGACAACCTTAACTGGTGTGTGCGGCCCCCTGGCACCCACCACAGCTTGGTACAGCACAATCATTACTTTCAACAAATCAATTCCAAAAACTTTGGTGCCATGTTACCTATTTACTTACAATTGTAGAACTAGGTTTTTGTTTATTTTCCCCAACAAATATAAATTTTGATTAAGACATTATTAAAGAAAAAATTTCGGAGTTTGCACCTTATTCGTAATGACGAATGTAAGAGATTCTATTGTAGAAAGTTTCATTTTAAAAATAAATTCTTGATGATTAACACAAATATAAAATGGAAAATTGACTGAAGTAAGCCAAACACAATATTCTTTCAAATCACCAGCTTTGCGAATATATTTTCTTGATACTGTTGATGTTGCCGATAAGGTGCAGGACTGGGTGTCTCGCTACAAGGCTGGCAATTCCCTTATCCTGGATTTCACCCGCGATATGCTGTGCTCATACATGCTTCGTACGTACGGAACTGATGGTGATGATATCGATTAAGGATGCCAGCTAATCAATTTAATGGCTATCGGTTTAGCAGGAGTCTCTACAGGCTCTCATGGCCTAGTAGATAGCCGGGTGAAACCCAGCACCATGCCATGAAACATAGCTGTATACTGATCTCGTTCGGCTGATCAAACACCCCTGTATGAATTTTGAACTAGGCAGTAGCAGTTCCAGGAAGAATTTCAAGTGAAGGCATGAATTTAAAAATTAATATAATACTTTGTTGAAGATGCAACGAACTAACAAACCTCTAAACAAATGCTGGTTTTCAATTTTAGTAGTTTCATCATGATCTCAAACACCCGACTCAAAAATATCCACATAAGAATTTAATTCTTTTATTGTAGAAATTATGTAGGTATCTATTTGTGGGAACCCCCAAAAAAAAAACTTCACGACTACAATAATAATTTAAATATTCAAAGTATATTTCTCTTAAATTCACAAACATGTATAAAAATCAATCAAGCAGGTACAAGTATGGTATAATTTATACCAGATCCAAAGCTCCATCAATTAATTGCAAGTATGTATAAATACAAAGCTTCCTCATATGAACAAAAATCAATTACAATTATATGATTTAAGGCTGCTCCAAAACAATGATCCAATATTAAGGTCTTGCCTGCAAAAAATACAACCCTGCAAAATTACCCAAAAAAGGCACAAACGACCAGCTGACAACTCTTAAGGAGCAATTCGAATTTATGATTCTTCCCAACAATATCTTTTCGTGTTTAGAGTCAGACAGCAGCACCCACTTGACTCAAAGAAAAATCACTACACTTAAACTAATTGAATTGCCATTCCTCCTTTCAAGGTTACGTTGAGTCAGGGAGCTAAATTCAAACTTCAAAAACTAAAAATTACTCTGGACAAAAACAAGTATGAACACTCACCAGCTAGGCGCACCCAGTTTGGGCCAATCAAAGGCCGAGAAGGAAAGACAATTTAAAAGAATGCTAAAACGGAATCGGGGATGTGCACCTACTTAAGGCCGATCAAGGGCATCCAAACGATTCATATTAAAATACCATGACATTAACTTTAAAATACAATTTTGCCAATTTAAGCATGCTCCCGAGACAAAGGGAATCCAAAATACCAAGTCTCTAAAAACGAGGTAAAGGAACCAATTATTAGCTCGACCCCTATTTTACTCGACTTCAAAAGTTAAACTAAATTATGTCCACGAATTATGATTAAAACCCCAAACATTTGGGCAACCTACAATAAATAATCAAAGTGTAGTTTGGCATGCCGACGACACACGACACTGCGGTCAAAAGGGTCCAAAATCAAAAACTTTACAAACCTCAAACCTATCCAAAAAGTGGGAGGACTTATTGAACTATTTTACAATAAACTGTGATGGCAATGCAGACTGAAGCACGAGTGAAGAAAAGCAAAGAACTAAATGTGCAAACATTACATGAAACTAATCCAATCTAGAATTTCGAATGGGCAACATGAAAAAAATTGGACTGTTAACAAAAATTTAAGTTATGCTAGCCCTATAATAACAATGGTATCTTTCTTCACATTTGATCAACTTCAAAATGTCAGCTGCCAAACCAACCTGTCTCGTGACGAATGTCGACCGAGATCCAGAGAAGCATTCTCACACACCACACCCACCTACGTGTCATGTGCTCTTGTCGAAGCCTCAGAAGTAATAGGACGAGCTCACTCTTGCTCCGATGAAAGTACAAATTCAAAGGAGGGGAAAGCTGGCCAGTGCACACGCGAAGGAGGGAGGGTAAAAACCAAAGATATGAGGAGAGGAAAAAGGACGGGAATACAGAGGTCGAACCAGTGGAATGCGAAGCTAAGTCAAGTAGGGCCCGATGCCTGCCAGCGCAGGTCGCACATGTTAATTATTTCTACATGTTCATTGTGCTTTGAACTGACCTGTATACATTGTTTAACTAATTAATTATTTCTACCTGCCCCAGAATTACCTATTTTATTTCATTTTGCAAATGTGGTTTGTTCCCTATATGTTTTATCTTGTCATCCAGACATTTTACGTCGACAATGCCTATATATGCACACATAAACACAATACAACACAAAAATGTAATGTGGTTTTGTCATTTCATCTGCTAATTAAATAGTTAAATTGATTTTTTTTTTTACTCAAATTATGTGTATAATTTCTCTTTTCAGTGTGACAGGTTCGCGTTATAATAAGTTGTGTTGTCGGAGGACCACATTTTAAAATTTATTGCCTGTTGTGATACACTAACTGGTATCCTAAAAAATTGTAATTATGTTCACTGTGTTTTTTTGTATAAATACGGCATGTTACATAGAGATCGTGTATAAATATATTCCATTTGTTTCTAAATTATATCCAGTATTATAATATTGTTTGTCAGTATTCATTATTTCCGAGAATAAAAGAATTCAATTTTTCTAACAGAAAATCATACCTCTGCCATAATGAACGAGTATGTGACAAAGAGGCAATAAAATTTTTTGTAAAAAGTTTAAAGGAATTGAAGGAAATATTTGTGGTAATATGTTGACGTGGTGGGCTAGGTCCAGGGCTGGAAATGGCGAAGTCTTCCCTACCTGTTACCTCAGGCAGGGGGTAGAACTAATGGAAAATGCCCCGTGACATAGCTCAGTGGAGTTAGTGATGAGTGTCGCTGGTCGACGGCCCAGAGGAGCCCTGGATGCCCCATTAGGTGTTGATTGGTTTTACCCACACTCTCACCAGCGTGTTTGCACAATACAATTTATCAAATGCAAGAGACTGTAAGGCGATCTAATACATCATAGTTACACTGAAGTTAACACTTACGGGGCTGTTTAGACTTCCTCTATCCTTCAAAGAAGTAAGATGGGTACACTAGGTGTGCTGCAAGAAGAAGAACAATGAAGAAAATACTCACATTGATTAAGTAAAGATATTTAACTTAATATTGATGTTTGCACAATAAGAGTTGTTACCTACTGACCGGTACGGACTCGGCACTCGTGGCCTGCTGATGGCAATATGCGGCTGAACTGCGACTTTAGTCACAAGTAAAATTACATGATGTTAATAAGCCCTCATGATGCGAGAGAGTAGCGGGTCCTCCCCTTGGTACATGAAGCATAAACGTTATGATTGTTTTAAGTATATTGCAATTGAAATGGCTACTGATGATGGCACTGAGGGGATTTGCACAGAGAAAACTCCCGAAACTGTTGATCTGTTTGAGTGCCCAAGTCGAAGTGACAACTTGCGTGAGCCGACGTCAAGTGTCTGTTGGTGAAATGGGATGAAGCACTTTGCTTTAAAATTAACATATTACAAAAAAATTGACATTAATTACACTAAATATGTTGGTGACACCCCCGTTAATTAACAAGTGTTCTTTGAGTTTGCTGAAGTTAATTTGATGGGAAGGGGTGTCACCAAACTAAAAATAACAATAAAATTAATGAGGGCTTTGTAAGCAGTCCGCTGTAGGAATGAACATGAAACACTCTTAAGTTACAAAAACAAAAACTCTTGATGTGTGCCACGTCCGTGGCTCTAGACCGTTCCCCAAATCGTCTAGCAACCCGCCGAAGTTCAACTCAGCATCACACGAGTGCAGCAGTGCTCAAGCCAATGTCCTGTGTAGGTGCATGAGTTTGCGCCAGTGAAGGCATGATGTAATTTTTTGTAATAATTTTTCCATTAATTTTTTCATGGCCCTTTCTCTTTTTATTTTGTGAGTGCTAAGCATGTTTTAAAATTTAATTCTCATGTTTTCTGTGCGTTTAATCACTTGTGAAGTGAAACATGACGCACCACGTGCTTTAGTGCGACATGTTCGAAAGAAAGTAATATTTTGTAATTATGCATATCGCAGTGTGATTAAGTGCATTGTGTGTTTTAATTGTAACTGGGTTTTTGTAATGCAAATGTGTGTTTGTTTTGAATTTAACCAAGTGTTGTTTCACATGCACAGCATGTATTTTAATAGACACATTGTGCTGCCACGTGCTGGGGCACGTGGTGTGCGTAATAGTATTTAATATGTTTTCTCCTTGTTTGTTTTTGTGTGCCTGTATGCATATTAAAATTAAGATTTCACTTTTTTTTGAGACAGTATCGAGTATATTAGAATATGAGCCATAAGCAGTATTTGCTTACAGAGTTCATGAACTACATACACGCATGACGTAGCATATGGATCACGTGCCAAAAATTGGCCGACATAATGTAAATAGTTCTTAATAAAAGTTTCATGTTAAGGGTTAAATATGTTCATTGTGTTGTATATTTAAATTTATCAGTGTGTAAATAAATGCAAATGAATCTCTACATGTGCATAGCCATGCATGTGTGGAATTTAATCTCAAAATGTGAGGTTTGGTTGCCAGTTAAGTGGTAAGTTGTTATGGTTAAGTTTTATATTTTATATCTTTATCTAGTAATTTTGTATGTAAAATGTTATGTGTTTTGTGACTCATTTTCATTCAGGGTCATGTTCATTGATTTTGTTTTACTTATTAATTACATGAATTAATATAAGTGATCACGTTGCACGGCAGCGGGATTTGGAGCGAGAGAGCAGGCAGTCCGCCACCATGTTCGTTAGTAGCATCTTGGTTACCATTTGAGGCGGACATACGCATGCGTCCTCCATGGGCACTTCACCATTTTTGTGCCAACCATATAATCTTCAATAATTTCAACTTAATTCTTCAGAACCTTGTTTGTTTGGAGCCTGGGGAGTGAACCACCTCACAGCCTGACCATTTGCTCATGGACAGGATTTAAGTTGCCGTAAATCTTTATTCAGGCTTCTTGCCTCCTTTTCTGTGTAAGTGCATCCATGCTTAAATGGGACAGTAATATTGTAAGTGTTCATATGAAGAACTCGTGGAATTAATAAGAATGTTACATGACTCATCATCTTTGTATTTCACTGTCCACTTATATAGGCAGTTTAACCCATTTCACTGTATAACTTGGTAATTAATGGTGTCGGAGGAGAACAGAACAGCCTCCACGGGGGAGAGTATGCATTTGGGGGAGGTTGACAGCCCCCAATAATGTAGGCACTTGGAGTTTAAGTCTGAAAAGTCGTAAAAGCTTGGCATGTTTCGTGTAGGGACGAAACACCATACACTAGCCCAGACCATAACTCATCAATTTATTCTGGTTGCCGCTATCATAGAACTTGTGAGAAGCGCAGAACAACAGTGGTTTCCTGGAGGAAGCCACATTCAGGGTGGTCGACTACACAACCCCACTTTCTTTGTGCTCACAACTGCTTAGCGCTGGCCACCATCCCGGTAATTATGTCCTAAACCAACCTTCTTAAGTGTTTGATTCTAATTTCTCCAGAACCCAGAGTCCAGAGCCCTCGGCCTTTAACATATTAATAAAGAAGTGTTTGCATTACACTTAAGGTCGTGTCTTTTGAAGTAACTGTATTAGAGTTTTCTTAGTGTTGCCAGGTGGCCGTCTCATGAAAGGATGGACAAGTCCACCTGACAAAAGTGGCGTGCTATGCCATGCTCGATAGTACTGAATATAAAGAAAAATGACTCGTCTTATTAATTTACATGAAACAAACTATACATACACATCACTAAAATACGCAATGTTGATTCATGGCATTGGGTAGCACATAGCATTTCACAATTGGCTTACAGAACTGTTAAGGGTATGAAGTGGTCAGTTACGTCTTACATAGCAGCATCAGCTGTCACGACACACCGACCAATAGCCCATTAGCCTAACGGCTGTGACTGTGGGGTAAACATTATTTGGGATACCTACTAATTTATTACAATATTAAACTTTTGTAATAAATAAAGTAGGGTGGTTGCTTGAGTCATGCAGCACCTATTGGCTGGAAGGTGTAGATTCTGTTTGAGTCAACCTTTAGTATATACGCTTGGCATCTGGCTGTCGATATGGCCCGGTGTGGCTGGTGTAGTTGATGTGACTAAGGTGGCCCACGTGGGCACGAGGAGCACATGGACGTTAGGTTCACATCAAATGGCCTCTCCTCTGGTGATGACTTGACCCCGCAGTCCCTAATGGTTACATCATGCAGCTAGGTGCATCATGTGGTGGTTGGCTTCAACATGTGGTGCGGCCTCAGGTGGTAAGGCCTTGGTCGCTGTTGGGCCAGGGTCCTGACCCCAGCGAGGGCGAAGTGTTGTGGCGTGTATGAGTAGGGAGGTGTCCCCACCACAGACTACACATGCCGTGTTGTGCAAGCGGTGTGCTTGTTTGTAATGCCAGAATGGGGTGTATTCCCCTTCCTCTGCAGGTTTTTCTCCACTGCTGCTGATGTGAGGATGCCAGTGTGTTGTGGGAGATGGCGAGGGGGAAGCAGTGGGACCATTTATAGGGCAGTGTAACCCTGTTATGCCCCCCTTCCTTGTCGCATTGCATGGAATTCCACAGTGTGAAGTCCCCTGCTGTTGGCGCCCCTGAAGGTATCGCAGGTGAGCTGTCCAGAGAGCTGTCCCATCAGGAGCTCTGTCCCACGGGTGTCCCTGCTGGCTCGGCTTCGGCGATGTCTTGGATGCCTGGCACCGCGATACTGGGAGTCGTGACATCGCATTCAAACCCTACTGGATCTGCAGTGATGAATTCTGTGCTTTACACAATCCTCGTAGGAGGTAGCCCTCTATTGAACTCTCCCGTTTCTCTCAATTCCCGTATCGGCATTTCGACATTGGGTGCTGGGGTGGGAAATAGTTATTGGATGCCTCTTCTGTCGCTTTTAGAACTGTTTGTTTCGTTTCCCAAGGTACTTGTGTTGCTTGTTGTTGCTCGCCTCCTTGGCTGGGAATCGCGATACTGGGCATCTCGACCGCTAAGCAGAGGTAGTCGCAGTGCACGATGACCCTCCATCTATTTCTTACTTTAATGAGGTGCGTAGTGTAGCTCAGTGGCTTGATAACTATATGCAGACCGCTCCACTTCTGTGCGAACCAGGCGCAGAAGTTCTTCGCACTGTTTGGCAATCGGTGCTCTTTGACGTATACAAGTGACTGGGTTTTAGCTGACAGGGTTCGTGAGTGGTAGCAGAACCCACTGTGCTATGAGTGGTCCTGTGTGCAGCGAGCGGCTTCCTACCTCGGCCTCTTTTCTTCATCGCCTGGCTGTGCTTTCATCTGGCTCACCTGCGCTCTCCACCTACCATCCAGTGAACTCCCAAGGGCACTGTAAGTTCCCTGCCCTGTAATATTGTGGCTAGTGACTGGCCTGTTGCTTGATTTGCAGTAGGGGTGCATGGTTATGGGACCATTAAGTCTAATAATATTGTCTCAAATGGCTCTTTAGGTACCCTTGGCTGTTGCTGTGTGATCCCGTCGGCCCTCCTACTCTTTAATTGGTTACATGGTACACACTCTTTGATGTGTTTGCGCATGTCTCTGGTCGTTCCTGGTCAGTGAAAGTGTTCGAACAGGCTTCTGGCTGCTTGCGTTGCCCCTGGATGGCCAGCGTACTTACTACCTACTATATGTGTACTCACCACATGTCCAACACATTTATTTGGGCACATACAATCGCCACGGTGCATCGGGTTGTCGCTGTCGTGTCTCGATGCACGCTCCCCACCATTTTTATTTATGTGATCGCGCATTGTTGCTGGCTATCTGCCACTAGAGCTTGTAGCTCATCAAGCTGGATTTCGACTGTTGGTTAGGCTTCGATGACATTACACCTGGCAGTGTTTTAACTTGGTGCTGTTGGTGTGTTGATGGTAGATGGTACCAAGTCCCCCCATTTCACTTCGTTGACTGCTACAGTTGCGCCTGGTGATCGCAATATTTCAACAGCCAACTGGTTTTCGGCTCCTGGGATGTGCTGAACATCGAAGTTGAAGAATTGCGATAATAATGTGTTACGAGTTGATCGTCACCAGTTTCAATATTTTTTTGCCCTTTTCTTAAGTTGATATCTGTTCATTTACTGTGTTGCAAACTAGGGTAAATTTTTTCTAATACTATTTGTCATGCACTGGTGCAGTATATTTATTATTCTTAATTAGAGGATGTATTAATAAATATTTTGTATTTGTGAAAGTATAATATTGCTTGAAATAGATTTCGTATTGTATAATCCGTTTAGTATTTATAAAGTTTGTTTATTACGCCTGTGTTTGTGGGAGCTGCCGTTTGAGGGTACAGGTGATGCGGAAGATCTGGTGCGGTTGGTCTGGTGACGAGTGGGGTGTGAGCCACAACCACGGCAGGTTGGATTTGGCAGCAGCTCCAACAAAAATGTTGTCACGAGGTATACGATGGTTTTTGCTCAGTGTACAAGGAGTAACGAGTTACTGCACCGTGGATAGCTGTTCTGAGACATTTGCCTTTGCAAATAAATTTGTGATTGAGATAATACCTGGCTTGCGGTTGGTGAAACGAGGGCGAGTCTACGAAGTCCGCTGACCAGGAAGGGCAGTTGGTTGTGTGAGGCGTATGTGCTGGACGATGGCGCGGCTTGTTGGCTAGAGTATTGGGCCGCTGTCTTCCTGCTGAAAGCCACGTCATTCTCATCGGAGGGTCACGACTGCTTCGTTTAAGAAAATATTGTCTCTGTGTCGTTTAAGAAAGTATTCTCTCTGTGCTTTGGTTTTTATGCTCATTCGTCTCTTGGGCGGCTTCCTTGAAAATTACCTACTGATTTATAATAATACATTTTTTTAAGATCACTTCAGCACCGAAACAAATTGCGACTCTCCCTCTTGCGTCTAACTTTGATTGTTATTCTAACATAGCATTCTGCTTGTGAGTATGTGAAAGAGAAAAAGATTCCACACACAAAGTTTGTCCTAGAAACGTGTGAGGTAAATAGGAACTTTTTTATGCAAGTTGTATTTTATATGAAACTTTATCAATTATTTTACATACGTGCTATTTTTAACTAAAGTGTGTATGCAAAACACTTTTTAATATTGTTTTAGGAAGAAGGATGTACTATTGCTTGAGTATAAATAAAAGGCTATTTACTGTTAGTGAGTTTATCAATGTTGAATATTACCTTCAGATACCTGGAATTAAATGTTGAGTTTTGCAGCCACAGTAAAATGCATTAAGAATTTTGTGTTTAACTCAAATAGTTTCACACCAAATGCCAAAATTTTCCAACTGATGCCCCTCCTACCCTTCGGCTAGTGCTTTGTATTTTGTTTAGTCAATATGGTTGCGTCAGGTAGAGTTCACTAACCCGAAGCTTGTGTGGTATAGGGCGTCTCAAATTCCCATCGCACAAGTTTTATATTGGCTACTTTCATGGAGTGACACCACAGCAATTCCCAGTTATTGGTGCACAACATGAAATGTTGGTACTCCAGATAGGCTTGGTACCATTTCACCACCCACACTAGTGCTAAACATGTTCTCTCATTGACATCATATCTTCCCTCTGTGGGTACGAATTTCTCACTGCCATATTGCTGGTATCATGACGTGCTAGCATTGTGCACTGTCTGAACCTGTCTTTTTGCTTCAAAACAGGTGTCTTGTTTGGCAATTCAGCGGAATTTCTTGTTCGTAGAAAGTATATCCGAGAGTGGTATGATTATGGTTACGAAATAAATGTTGTTCTCTTTTAACCAGTTAACGAGGCCAAAGAATTTTCGCATGTTCTTGGTGGCCCATGCATGTCTATGAACGGCAGTTGTTTCGGTGTTGGCCTACTGCCATTTTCGTCGACTAGATGGCCGAGGAATTGTATGCCCTGTTTCCCTATGTGGTATTTTCTGTTTGCACAGGTGAGTTTGTTTATCGCTAGGTACTCCAGCACTATTGATAAATGCTTGACGTGCTACTCCCAACTCTCCGACCAGATGACTACATCACCCAGATACGCTAGGGTGAAGTCGCCCATGTACCCATTGTGCACTCTGATCATTGATTGCAAAGTGGACGGTGCACATTTCAGCCCTAAGTGCATGGTGTAGAACTGGAACTGCCGCCCATCAGGGGCAGTGACACACATATTTATGGCGGTCCTCTGGCTTTATTGGCACTTACAGCAGCCACTGTGCAAATCTAGGGATGTCATTATCTTCGCTTTGACCAGTGTATGGAGTGTCCCGCACCTTTGTGCTTCGCGATTTCGCGTTTGCACATCCACATGGTGTTGTTGACAAACAACCATGGCTGGCCAAATACCTTGCGGGGCACCAGTACCAAGGTGTTTGCAATGTTTACGCCCTCTACCAGCTGGTGTGGTAGACCGATATGAAATGGGCACAAGCTTCTGGAAATGCACACGTAAGACCAGTCCAGCAGTCAATCGCGTCGTGAGCAACCATGGAACCGCGCTTCAAGAGCAAAGTGAGGAACATTTTTCAGACACTAAAATTTAAATTATTCTCCAGAATTTTCAGCAGATGCACTTGTGGGCAGAGTTGTTGTGTGCAGGTTTGAGAACAACCCCGATCAGGTGCGGACAGTGTCAGGCACAAGTGCACCAGGAATGTTTTAGCAATGCAGAAGCAAGCACAGTAACAGGCTTACAGTACATTTGTGACGATTGCAGTGAACAGTAAATGCTTCAGAAAATTTATTGTGACTTGTTGATGGAATCGCAGCCTCTGTTTGACGAATGTAAACAAAAGGAAAGCCAAGGAGAAGAAACACAACCAGAACAGCAGGATACAGGTAGCAACGAAACAGTACCAGAAAATGCAACAAGTGAGAGGTCGGACACTCGGGGGTGCAACAAGCGGAATTTAAAGGCAAGGCCAAGGGTGTTGGCAGTACCACAATGTCACCTGCAACAGATACACCCACGACACCTAACAACAGTCCGGCGCCGAAGGAACAGTATTCCCAACCAATGCCAACCCTTCTAACACTACATCCACCACTCCAGCCGATAAATACGTACTCGCAGAAATTCTCAGCCTATCCTAACCAACAAATTTATCCGTAAGTATTACTGCAAAAATTTTCCGCCACCTTTTCCCACACCAACACCACTCACTTAATTTCCTGCACCCACCTATGGAATCAAAACAGTTCCAAGTTGGCCAGCGGACAAAGAACAACAGAGGGAACAGAAGACCAACCAACTAGCATGCATAGAAAGCAGCCTGAAATGAACTCTGACATGTTTCCAAAACCTGCCAACGTTTGCCGGCACTGCAAGTGAGGACCCAAGTGCCTTCCTTAAGGAATGTACATGCCACTTAAAACTTTACGGCATGTGGGAGGAGGAGTGGGTCAGCTGACTTGGCAACCAAATACAGGGAGAGGGGAACTGCCACAAATCACTATGGAATGGAATGGGAGGAATTCGTTCACTCGTTTCAGTTCATATACAGCAGGGTATTCTCGTCCCTACAAGCACAAAGTAAACTGCTCTGGCAGTAACAGCGGCCAGCTGAGCAACTGCCCACCTTCATCGCCCAGAAGGCATATTTAATCAAGCGCCTTCATTCGCAATTGCCAGAGAGGGAAGCATTGGAGATTGTGGCAGATACGGCATCACCTATGTAACGTGCAGTATTACAGCCCTTTCTAAACAGCACAAATGGAGGAGGTGTTGAAAGCAGCGATTATCCTGGAACACAATGCTGGCAAGATTCGCTGCGAGAGTGCCACCGCACGAGGGCGACATGAGCCATGAACAGAAAACTGGTACGTGCAACACGAACAGGTAGATCGCTACCCCGTACATTCTGGACAGCAACCGAGGACGAACAGTGCGAGTAACAGCAAAGTGAACAGCATGTGCCGCGGTGATAAGCCAGTGGGAGAAAATGCAAAATGGGTTGTCGGGCAAGTGCGAGTAAAGCTGGACAATAGCCAACCTCCAGCAACACCCTGCCGATACTGTAGGCCAGCAGAGGTCTTCCATTGACACAGCAGGCGCCAAAACAACCCACACTTAGACAGCTACAGAGGGCCCACATCCAAACAATAGGGAAACGGGGTGTAGTGGGAAAAGGGCCTGGTGCTCTTTTCTCCCTGGCAGCAACAACAGCTAACACCAGGACACCCCAACAAGCACTATTACATCAGGTGAGTGAGAGCCGCATGCGATTTATCAGAGTTCTTGTGTATGTAAATGGACACCTCTGCCATGCACTTATCGATACAGCTGCATAGCATAATTTTGTACAACCCTGCTTTGTCAATTCTAAGGACACAATACCCACAAATCACATAATCAAACTCACAACTGGTCAGCTGAGTAGTGGTGCATTGGGACAAGCTACAGTAACTGTCAAAGTGAGAGGTCTTGAAACAATAACAAGCATGATAATAACATCAGAAATCAGAGAGGCTGCGAATTTAGAAGTGCCTTGGCACCAAGAGCAGAACACAGTAGTATAACCGGCTGCCAGACACATACATTTTCGTGCAAAGGAGAGGCGCACTGTGTACAATATTGATAAAACTTTTGCAGACTACCTCGCCCCAGTTTCACTCTCAGAGTTTGACCATGGCGTTCCACCACAATATCAGGCAGCATTTCAAAGAATATTGGAAGAGCATAGGGAAGTTTTTATGATATAAGTTGAGAGATTTGGGCTGCTGTTTAACGGTGAGGTCTTGAGAGTTTCGCGAAAGTAGATGCAATCCGAAGAACGACTGTGGCCGAGCACGAAATAAAACTCACGCAGGAGGGAGCAATTTGTGCCGGGCCACGGAGTTATATGCCGCACCAGGTTAAGATCATATGCGAACAGGTGAGGGAAATATTAGTGGATGAAGTAATATAGCCCACACGTAGCAAATTCAACACGGCGATAACATTGGCACCGAAGAAAGATGGAAACTAACGTTTTTGCATCGACTTTCGCCCCATCTACGAAGTGACCTGTAATGACTTACCACCTTACATAAGTGTCAAAGGTGCCCTTGCTTCGTTAGGAAAAGCTGCCATGATGAAGTCTCTCGATCTCTGTAGTGGCTATTGGCAGATACCTGTAAAGCCAGAAGATCACGAAAAGACCGCATTCACCATGCCAGATGGGTGTAGGTATCATTTTTGTGTCATGCTGTTCAGTTCAAAGGGAGCACCAGCAACGATCCAATCAATGATGGTCCGTGTCCTAGATGGACTCATCGACGATATTATATTAGCCTACTTGGACGAAGTAATCATATGGTCCAGTAGCTGGGAAGACCACGTCCATCACATGTCAATGGTGCTAGAACGACTCGCAATAAATGGCATAACCTGTGCGGTGAACAAGTGTCATGTAAGAAGGGGAAGCTGGAGTTCCTAGGGCATGTTGTAGACGAGGACAGAAATACGCCAAACCCCGAGCAATTACAGCTAATTAAGAATTGTGCAGCACTCGCTAATAACTGCGCCGATTTTTCGGACTAGTAAATTGGCTATGGGAGTTTATCAAAGATTTTTTAGTCATGACCACGCCCTTCACGGACCTACTTTCACCTCAGGAACGGTTCTTGTGGGGTGATGCAGAAGAAAAGGTGTTCAACGAGATCGAAGTACATGTCCTAAACTCGCGAGATACTATCCAGGAGATCATTTGTATTTACACATGGATGCAAGCCAGGAGGGGCTTGGTGCTGTTCTGTACCAATGCGCAGTAGATGGCACGAGGTGCATAATTGACTTTGCAAGTGCGAAATTAGGCAAGGTAGAAAGAGGCTATGATCTTAACAAGAGAGAAATGTCAGCAGTTGTATGGGCCATCAAGAAATACTGACCCTACCTAGAATACCAGTGTTTTACTCTCAGGGCAGACAATAGATGTCTAGTATGGTTGCACACGATGAAAGAGGAAAGAAGTGAGCTGATCCAATGGGCGTTGCTCCTACAGTTGTATGACATCACTGTGGAGCACATCCCCAGGGAGGAAAATCAGTTAGCATATGTTTTATCGCGCATTCCGGACTCAAGCACGATCGTCACAGATGAGGCAGAATGGGACGACGTTTTACTACCAGATTCAAAAGAAATGTTCTACGAGATAAACGTAAACAAACTGCAGGTTGTAAACATGGAAGTGTTAGTCGATGCATTGTACAGCGAGATAGTAAATACGTTAAAGAGCTGCGCACTGGCGAGGGAGAAAAAGGCACTGTGTGAAACGCAAACAGTAGAACAATGGCGCGTAATTGACAATCGCTTGGAAACTTGCTCAGCCAAGGATGCAACGAAATGGAGACTATACATGCCATCATACTGCAGGGAAAATGTTTTAGACCACATGCACACCAGTCATGTAGTAGGGCACCCAGAAACGGAGCAAACACTCAGGAATATGAAACGGCACTTTTTTTGGCCCAGTATGTCATGTGATGGAAGTAGATACGTGCAAAACTGTGCGAAGTGTAGTACTTTTACATCGTACAGCCCTTCGAGACTGTCAGTCTCAATTTAATGGGGCTGTACCCACGAACATGTGTGGGGAAAAGAGGTATCCTGGTGGTAACAGATAATTTTTCCTGGTGGATTGAAGCTTATGCAATGAGCAGTGCACGAGTGACAAATATTGTGAAAATGTTAGAATGAGAGTTTTTTGTACGCTGGGGTACCCTAAACAGGTACTCACTGATAACGGAACACAATTCTCCAGAAGCAAGTGGCAAGAAATGTGTACCTCGTGGTGGGTGTACCATTTGAAGACGGCGGTGTACAATTCAAGAGATGACCCCGCAGAGTGCCGCAATCAAAATCTGAAGGCGCAACTACAGCTCTGTGTGGGTGAGTTACACACAAGTTGGGCTGATCACCTGCCCACTGCCCTCTTCACCCTCCGCCAGTGTATGAATGCTGCAACAGGATGCACGCTAGCAGATGTACTGTTAGACCACAATATTACAGTACCTGGCAAAATGCAAGCGAATGGAGGCGAAACGGTGTGATGCGAAAAACACGGCCAAAACAACAAGGAACAGGTAGAACAGCAGAAGCGTTACATCGCGGTGTGGGTCCCCATGAGTACCAGGCTGCCACCAGCACTACGACTGGTGAACATGTGTGTTTGAAAGCATACCCACAGTCTGCGGCATGACAAAACTTCTGCGCTGGACTCACTCCACGCTGGACGGGACCGCACCAGGTCATAAAAATCATCGGCTCCAGTACTTACCTTATACGAGTGAGAAGGAAATACATAACAGCATATCGGGACGCAATCCATCTGTCACTCGGAGATGTCCCCGGTGAAGACGCACTTGGAGCCCAAACACTCCATGATGGCACACCACCTGCAAAGCAAGGAATGCACATGAGAGAGGAGGATGGTGGTGCTTCACCTCCTGCAGGAGTACCCCCATCAAATGCCAAAACATAGTCGATGCTGGACGAGGCCACGTCCACCAGGTGTTAGACGAGCATGGGCACAGGTGATAGGAGTGGTGGAAAAGCAGTGGAAAATGTGTTCCCAACACCTCTACCATCAGACAGAAAGTTGAAGTGAGGAGCACGAAGCAAGTAGTGAGGAGCGGGAAGACCCAGTAAGGTTCCCCCATCCGGCTATAGGGTGCCCATTGTCATGGTCCAAACAGTCGATGTGGAAAGCACGTCAGCAAGTGGAGAAGCAGTCCCAACAACAACTGGGAAGTCACCCGAGGGTGGCCGATCACCCCCAGTAGTCGCCTGTCCGAGTAGCAGCAGCAACAGCAGAGACAGCGGGCCAGTTGACTCGTGGCAACTTCGACGGTCACTGCGGATGAGACAGCCGCCGACGAGATGTACGATGTGCGTGGGCGTTCCAACGCCACATCGAGGTGCAAGACTGCAGGGGACATCGGCAGCAGCAGGTAGTTCCGGAGCATAAGAGGCTAGAAGAACCTCTTATGCGTTATGTCAATGCCAAGGTATCCCTCTGCTGCAAGTGACGTATGCTGCTGCAAACAGCCTCGCAAGGGGGTTGGGGGATGTGATATGTGCAGTGTGCCCCTCCCAGAAGTCCGTTTGCCCGCCGCACCAAATCAGCAAGGACTCCGAGCAACGCAGGAAGTGTGCACACTCTACGCTGCAGGCGACACAGGTGCAGCGCAATGGTAGTGACCTATGTCACTACCATTGCACTAGAAGTGCAGCACAGTGACCGCTCGACCGCAGTGATACAAAAGGAGATCCCACATTACACATTTTATGTTCCTAAAGGGCTTAATGGCCAGGCAAGTGTTATGCAAGGACACATGTACACATAAACACACCAATTAAATGCCTTAATGTACTAGTATATTCTTTTGAAACATTTTTCTTTATTTACTATATTTTTTATTCTCACGTGTAACCATCTTCACCTCATATCATAGTGTTATTATGCATGTAGGTTATTTTATTTTTCAAGGGTTAGTTTTAGAATCATGTGGGAACTCTCCAAAGGCAAATGCAAAGTGTTTTTCATGCAAGGGTGATGTTAAGAAAGTAGTTCCGGGTGGAGTGCTAGCTCGCCAAGCTGGCCAGCACACAGCATTTTCTGAGTTAGTCATTGTTCATCTTGCGAAGGGTGCAGTGTGTTACGTCGGACTCGAGTTTCGCATGCTCGGGTGGCCATCAACCTTTTACATACGTATTTTAATCACCAATAGACATTGTAATTAACCAGAACCATTGTTCTTTTGCCACCCGAGACTTCGCCCCTCGTACCACCCAGGGTTTGCATCATATGGCTTGATTTTATTCATACAAAGTAACCATTGTGACCACATGTATTTTCATTCTGTTTAACCCATACTGATGGATTTGGCCTAGCAAGCAAGTGTACATTACCTTAACTGATATGTGTTAATTGATACCTAATAATTTACTCAGTGGTGCAAAATACTGCTGGTATTTATTTCAGGTAGCCGCAAGGCATTTAAGGTATGGGCCTTCTCCCACCAATTTTCCCTTAAGCATAAAGACAGTCCAATGAGTGTTTTTAATGGTCACATGTAACAGCAACATAAGTCAAGTGTCGTACGGGCGTGTGGTGAGCCCTGATATCCCACAGCACTGCAAGCAAGAACATGTAATAATTTTCAGAGGAGTACTTCCAATCCCTGGAGGGATTATGCCGTGGTCGTTGGTCAAACGATTCTGAGGAGAACGATGTCAGTTCTACCGACATCACTGTCATTATTCTGGAGAATAATGTCTGGTGCCCCGGGTAACCAATCCTCAACTTCCATTTTAAACATTTTTTATTTACCGCTCCTCTAACCGAACCTCAATCCTCATCTGACCATATGACACCACATCAAGTGTTCTATTGTATGGCTAGATCGCTGCCTCTCCATGCAGTGATGTCATGCGGCAGGCTACACCATGATGAGCTAAAAGTATGTACGGGAAGCTGGAGTAACCCCCACTGCACAAACCCTTTCTATATGCTGTTGAAGTAGCCATCCTTTCTGCTTGCTTTGCCGGGCAACCATGGCATTGGAGACACACACTCGTTAGTCTACTGTGTTTATGTTATCCGACGGCTTTGTGCAGGCGTATATTTTATCTGTATAAATAATTTCCAGAAACAAATCTGTCATGTGACAGAAACGTGATATTTAAGCTGTACTTGATAGTATTAATTTTCACCTGTGCAAACATGTTTTACCCCAAATAATTCAACCCATGTTTGTTTACCTTCATTTTCGTGATACGCACTTCACCAATAAAATTCGCAGTCGACATGTAAAATGTATTTTCCTGGACTACTGCAGTACCACTTACTGAAGTATTTGTAAAAGTTACTTTCTTATTGCAAGCTGTGATACAAATAAAGAAATCGGTTTCTTTTATATTACATGACTATGGAACCAGCTGATGAATCCAGTGTTTGTAACTGTCATTTACAAGATGTAAATAAGGGCAATGACTGCCTACTTGAGAGCACTATTAAAGTTGGGGTTATTACACATGCGAGATATCGCAGTTTTGACATGTTTATTCTTAACATAAACTGTTGCTATGATTTATGATTATTTAATTAAACATTGTTTCTTGTAAACAGATTTCCCTTGAGCTGGAATTTCTTATACTTCATAATTTATGTAGGCCAATATGAATATAATATATAAAATTGTTGAGAATAGACTCTTAAATGCCAATCAAACCAAGCTGTTTTAGCAGATTTTATTGACCATAATACAAACATAACTTCGGATTAACAAAAAATTTTAAAAGAACAAAAAAAAAAAGTGGTCAATACAGTAAACAACCACAACTACCAATACACTGAATACACTACCAACCTAACATTGTGTCTAACACTCTCCTTGAATGTTAAGATTTTAAATAAAAACAACTACAGTTATACTTTCTCCATTACTTCAAACCCAACATGTCCCTGAATTTGGCAAACTTTATTATGCCTAAAGGCTTAGTTAGAACATCACTGACTTGCTCATCTGTGGGGACTTCTTAAAAACTTTGTCGCTTACAAAAAAGACTTTGATGTTCACATGCTTCAGTTTGTGGTGAAACTAAAGGTTTTGGCACAAATCGATAACAGACTGATTGTCTTCAAACAACATTACAACAATGCTTGATCCTACCAAGCTTTCATACAAATTTTTGAGCCAACAGGATTCACTTGTGGGCCATGCTTAATGGTACAAATTCGGACTCGGTAGATGACAAAGCAACGGTAGACTCCGACAAACTCAAGACACAATACAACCAAAAACTTCAAAAACAAACCCACCAGTTGACTTTCTATCTGCCCTGTCACCTACCCAGTCAGAGTCTACAAACCCTACTATACTGTCTTTGCAATTTTCATTTTTGGTAAATACCATACTTAGTTTTAGGATACCTTTTACATAGCGCAGGTCACACTTTAAAGCTATACACAAATTCTCGCTAGCAAATTATTGATATAAGTTTAAAATACTGACAACTAAGCAGATATCTGGCCTAGAACACACCATAGAATACATTAGTGAGCCAATAACTATTCTGCACCTAGTTTCAAATTCGTGACTCTCTGATTTGGTTCTCTTTAACATGCTATGGTCAAAATTCTCTTCCATAGGAGTGGAAGCAGTGTTACATTGAGACATATTACATTTCTCTGGTAAAATTTCAAGATAAGTAGTCGTGATTTATAACAAGAGTGCTATCTTTCACATTTAGTGAAATGTGAATTCCTAAACAATGACAGATTTGCCCTAGAACTTTCATTTTGAAATGTTTGCTCAACAATTCCTTTACAGATACCACTTCTTGCTCATTATTAGAACCTAGCAACAAATCATCAATATATAAGAGTAAGTATGTCACCTTGAATGTTGGTGTACAGACAATATACATAATCACATCTCACAAAGCCGAACTGTTTTATTACATCATGAAACATTTCGTTCCAATTTTTTGGTGAGTCTTTCAACCCATACAAAGCTTTCTTTAATTTACATACTGTCCCTTTTCCTTCCTCTTTAGGTTCACAATATCATCCCTTTTGTAAAGAAATATACACATCACCTTTTATTTCCCCATACAAAAAATGCACTACAAACACTGAGTTGATGAATTGTGAGGTTTAATCATTACAAAAAAACAAGGGAAAATCTTACTGATGTAAACCTAGCAACTGGACTATAACTTTCAGAAGAACAATTTTTGTTGGAACCCCCTTGCCACTAACCTAGCTTTATAAGACACTACATCTCCTTTTCATATGTTTTATATCTGAAAACCTATTTACATTCAATAATAGTACAGTCGCTAGGTTTAGTCATTCATTCCCAGGTATCATTCTCCCTCAATGTTTACAGCTCTCTTCTCTCCATTTGTTATTGTATACACTAGACACTGCTTCATCAAATGTTTTGGGGTTATCATCGACCATGTTACACAAACCAAGATGATAGTCCTAAAAAAAGATGGCTTATTAATGTTTCTTCTCGGTCGTAGTTTGTAGCCTTCTCCCTCTAAGACCTCATTTTCTCTTCCTATTGTAGCAATCTTTCCTAAATCCTCATCATAGCTACTATCTTGTATACCTCTCCTTTCATTTACATCCTCCTACACTTCCTGCACACTATCTTTTTTCTCTTTCCTTGTACACCTTTCAGTGTCATCCCCTACAGATAAAAACTCTTTTTTGTTTATTGTTCTCTGTTTTGCTCTTCTACTTTATGTTTCAACTCGGTTGGCAGGAAGACAACATTACGTTGCACTTCGACCTTGTTCCTTAATAGAATAAACTCTCTGTAGCCTTTGACATCTTCGTCATATTTCAGAAAAATGCCAGTCTTATTTTTTCGAATCTAGTTTCAACTTTTTCTCCCTTGGCATGTGAACAGAAACTCGTGAACCAAAAACTTTGTAGTCGCTCAAGTTAACATCATTTTTGTGATAGGCTTCATAAGGAACTTTGCTTTCAACGGGACTTGGGCCTGATCTGTTTAGCATGTAGGCTGCAGTGTTTATTGCTTCGGCCCAAAAAGGCTTGGGCATGCCCCCAAGCATCGTACCAGCAGCTTCCACTAAAGTTCACATATCTCTTTCTGATCTGCCATTTTGTTGAGGCGTGTACACAACACTACTTTGGTGCACAATCCCAAATGAGTCTAATGCATGTTGTAACTCAGCATTAGTAAACTATAGACCGTTGTCGCTTATCAGACACTTAATTTTACATTCAGTCTTCTTTTCTGCTTTCGTGATATATTTTTTGATGCACGATTTAACTTCAGACTTGTGTTTCAGGAAATAAACTTTTATATATCCTGAGTAGTCATCCTTCAACAATACAAAATACTTTGCAACACCAAGTGATGTGCTTTCCATCGTACCACATAGATCAGCGTGTACTAATTCTAACCTCTCGGTCACTTGAGAAACACTGATTTTGAAAGGCAAGCGATGCTGTTTTCCAAACAAACACTCTTCACATACAAAATGTGTGTTATTGTCAATTAAGTTTATACTTTTCCTATTCAAAGATGATTTAAAATGATGAATGTTTTGATGGCAAAGTAACTGATGTCACATACTTAATTTTGCAATCCTTTTCGTTACACTCACATAACATTCAGAAATGTCAATGTCAGTATTGCTCTCCTGCTCAGATTCACACAAGTTACTCAGATTAGATATGGGGCCAACGTCTTTCATCACTGATTTGGACAGCTCAGAATGTGTTTCAGTTTAAAAAAAAAAAACATTTGAAATAGTTTGTTTACACGTTTAGCAACTGCACGAACTTCCCCTGTGTCAGTTACAAAGTTGCACTTCTAACTATTGGACACTAAATTAAGGGCTTTGTCCAATATACAACCAGCTGAAAAAGATTGAATTTAACTGTGGAACATAAAGGACATTTAGAAATATAGTTTTATGAATTTCACACCATTCCATGCATACAACTCCACCGTTCCATTTCCTATGACATCTAAAAGCTTTCCATCACCAACAGTTACTTTACTTGAAAACTGCTTGTTTTCAATAGACTTAAACAAATGTTTGTTACCACACATATGTTCGCTACTCGCATGTCAACATACTAGCAGTTATCACTATGTTCCTCTTCTGTGTTGAAGGGCATGAAAGCATTTACTTCACTCTATCTACTGTCATTTTTAGCCTTCAACATCCTTCAATTTGCTATCAGATGGCCTCTCTTCTTGCAATAGTGGCAAGTTCTTGTTTCCTTATTTTTGTCACAGAACCTGGCCAAATGTCCATCCTTTCCATAAATGTAGCATTTTCTTGAACTGCTGTAGCTTACACTGGCCAGCACTATAATTTCTTCATCCCCCGAATGAATTCTTTCTTCTTCAATCAGAAGCCTCGATGTCAATTATTGCACAGATTGCATTTCAAGTGGAACAGACTCCCATGCTGAACGAAATAGTTTGAAACACTCGAGTAGTGACATAAGGCATTTCGTAATCAACATTTTGTCTGAAATTGGTCACTTGCTTACTTCAACTTTACCCTAATGTCTTCCAACTTAGACATGAAAATTGCTACTGAATCCTCCTTAAACTCTATTAGGAAGAACTTTTGTTGAAGCAAATTAACACTTACAGCAGACTCCTTGTCATAGACCGACTTCAACTTCGACCACATTTGACTAGAAGTAGTACAAGATAAAATATGCATGAGTGGTCCTGATTCCATTCTTGTAACAATAAGTTCTTGAGTCATTCCATCATTCTGAACCCAAACCTTGTTATTCTCTCCTTCCACAGTTTCAACTTCTGCACCACTAACAATTCCGAAAAGTCTACTTACTTACAGAATAACCTCCATCTGGAACTTCCACACAGCCCAGTTGTCTCCTCCAGACAACTTTAACCTCGAACTTAACTCCATGATCATAAACTCTCGAATCCTCGTTATACTGCAGCTACAAAAGGCGACACGAAATGATGCCGACGCCAGTCCATTTAGAAGTCTCGAAGAGAAGTGTAAAAAAACTGCCAGTCACGAAAAACAGGCTTGAATAACTGGACCCATAACCTGTTAAGAATAGACTCATAAATGCCAATAAAACCAAGTTGTTTTAGCAGATTTTCTTGTCCATAGTACAAACATATTATTGGATTAACTAAACATTTCAGAATAACACAATAAGGCAGTCAATACAGTAAACAGTAACAACTACCAATACTCTAAATACACTACCAACTTAACATTGCGTCCAACAAAAATGAAAAATTGTGTTGGACACGTGCCTTTCGAGCAGATCTCGTGTCGCAAGAAACCAGAATTACACATACGAACATTCAGACACAAAAAAACCAACCAAGAATATTTGCCAACACGTAGGCCTATGTTAAGACCACAGAGAATTCCGTGGAAGGAATTCAGTCGATGAGCGACAACTTAACAAAAAAACTAATTATGGACACAACAAAAAAGACAAACACAGTGGCCTTCTTGCAACTAAATGATTCCTTTTGCAGAATTATGTGTTTTTAAGTACCTGTTGACAACTATTACTGTTTCATTTTGTGTGTTTGTATATTTTGCTATAGTTTTCTGCGACATAAACTCTGCTACAACAGTGTATATCCAAAACAATTTATTATTTGTTACAATTGTCACTGTTGCAGACCTGGCGAATAGTCGAAAGTGTGGATTATGATGATGTCACTATTGTAAACATGATCACAAGTGTGTAAGATACTTACCAATGTTTTATAATTGAGAAGGTGAACTGCGAAAGTTTTCAAATGCCACTTCCAGGAATACATTACTTCTCTATAATTTATTTAATTTAATTTTCTTTTCTATATTTTTGTCTGTAAATCCCATCTCATATTGCATGTAAACATGCATGTAGGTATAGTGCAACCTATTTTTTATATTTGAGAACTTCCAGTATGTACTGGTTAAGTACCTAAGAAAGAAATAAGTAAGTATAGCAAAAAAAAAAAAATACACTGCAGATGTGCAAAATACTGTTCCTCCCATTCAGAAACCGGATCAATTGTAAGCTTGTAGAGAATTATATTGATTGTTACATAATTTTTTAAAATTCAACTTTATAATTGACTTTGCTCAAACATAATTTGATAGATAAGGTGCCTCTCTTCATCTTCTAAGGGGGGGCAGGGATAGGCGTAGAGGTAAGACACTTGCTTTCCACCGAAGTCGTCCATGTTTGTTTCCCTGTGATGTCATGCACGGGTTTTCACATATAGGAATTTTGATGTATAGTGATACTGGCTGGCATGTTTTCTCAAGGCTTTCCTGTTTTCTCCCTGCCCTTGAATTTCGGCGCTGCTCTATATCTGCGATATTGCGCACTCATTGGCTCTCCAACACCTCGGCTGGTACAAACCACCTAAACCTCTCAGCTCCTCCCTAGGGTGATGGGGGTCATGGTGGTTTAGTGGCTAGAGTACTCACTGTTTCACAAAAGAACACTTAATTCTAAATGTACCCATGATTCATCATCAATATTAAAATAAGCTTATGTACAATTAGCTGCTCTCAGAATTTGAATTTAAAAAATCCTGAATGGTGAAATAATGTTTAAAGAAAATCAAGTAAATTTTTTCAAATTTTACAGATGTTGTAGTTACAGGAAAGGATTGACTTTATCTACATTTTATTTATTTTAACTACCTTTGGTAAACGGTAAGATGTACACATTTGTCATTTAGGTACCTACTGTAATTATTACAGCCTACTGCTAAATAGATAATCATCTATAACAAATGAGTAAACTTTATTTATTTAACTTAACATCTTGTCGACAGCAGGTTCATTAGAGAATGGTACAGCAAGAGAACAATGAAGGGAATACAAGGAAGGAAATGGTCATTGCCTTCACCCCAGAAATTGCCTGGAGTGAGTTCGAGAAACCATGGGAAATGCAAATCAGGAAGACTAGAGTCATTAGCTCTTAAAATGTGACTGATTTGGTTGAATATTCTTGTGGTGATAAAGAGATGATTTTTTTTGTCACTGCAACTCCCCTGGCTTGGGGAAAAAATTGTAAGAGTGGCTTTTTTTTATAAGGTGTAGCCTTGTATCGGTTTACGAGGCTATTTGCAATTAGTGCCTGGCAAACAGAAATTTTATTACAAGGAAAGCTAAATGTAATGTTTGGAACATGCTTGGATCAGTTGTTCACATTTTTGTTTACCTTCACTCTACAAACTTTCACAGCCTTAGCTACTAATAATGAAATGCCATAAACTCCTACTCTGAAATAGCAAATCGGCATTTAGAAAAATACATATCTGCAGTTTTATAAAAGTGCTTAGACCTCTAACGAGTTCGCAACTTAAACCTTTAATGCATTGCCAGATAGTATTCGCAACCATACTTGCAAAAATGGTGCATACTGCAAGTGTTCATTAAAAAAATTATGCAGAAAACATATCACTATAGACACTATAGATGTGCAATATTTATCTTTCATGTATGCAGCCATGGTATATACGAATACACTAAACACTGTCACTTTCGGGAATGTGCACGTCTGGCCTCGCATGTTTACATGCCAAATTCACATTTCACAAATGCAAGAATAACACAAATTTAGAGAAAATTAAATAATAGTGACTTTATATAGCACTCGCAAGGCTATTCAATGTAAACAAATTTCAAACTGACCTAAACTTTACATAAATCGAATAACGCAACCTGACTCTCTGCTGGGGCCACGGTGGCTGAGCGATTAGCAGGCTCGCCTCCCACCACGATGAACCGGGCTCAATCCACAGCCGAGTCACCAGATTTTCGCAAGTGGGAATTGTGCCAGACGATGCCATTAGTTGGTGGGTTTTCTCGGGGATCTGACAATTTCCCCCACCCCTTTATTCCGATGCTGCTCCATATTCGCTTCAATCACCCTCATCGGCTCTCAAGACCTCGCTGTTAAGAGCCGCCAAAATCTCTTCACTCATTGATTCTCTGCCAATATTATTTACAAACAATGAAATGGCCATCGGTACTCCATCACAACCTTTAAACGAAATTTAATACTTAAGGACTAATCTAAATTCACCTAGAACATCCACCTTAAAATTCGACTTAAAGTTCCAGGTAGTTACACAGAGGAATAAAATCAATGATAAGACACAACTGTTGGGTAAAATATCCAGGTAGCCTACCTTCTCGGTAGCTATCTGAAAGTTTGCTGAGAGAATAGTAAGACCGGTCCTTAAAACTGCAGAGTGTGTTAACCCGAGCGGATTCCCCTCGGAAGTTAGCTGGTGCCCTCCGGATATTTACAACTCACGTCGAGACCCTGTGAACTCTTCTTTAGCGGTTAGTCGTCCTACCCGCACTTGGGTTTCACCATGCCATTACCCACATGGTGTTGAGTGGCATCCCTCCGTGTGGCTAAACGATGCGACTACATGGGAGACCAGTCGTGGAACTGCCATGTTCTGTCTTTGGTGAATGTGGAGCATGAGGAAGCCGCCATCATTGACTCCGGATTCCAGGAACTGTAACGAGGATAGTTTTCCCTCCCTCCACTGTTTCCACGAACTCTCCTGGCTGTCTGTGCTGCATACTGCAGGGCGGAAGGAGCACATGCTCGACTGGCTACGCACCAGCAGCGACAAACACCACAGTAAACATAGTCCACATACATGGGACAAACATACGAATGGGAGGGTAGTAGCCCTCGTGAAGATCTCTGTGCAGCCGCACAATCATGGCATGCAACTGCGAAACCATGTGCTTGAATGTGTTCCCGATTAAGTGTTGGCACACTTGTATATATGTATAAATTGCAGAAAGGTTAAGGACAGCGACCCGTTTGCAAAGTACGAGCCAACAATAAACATCTGTAGATACCTTCCAAGACACGCTGTAATGACATCTATGCCAACACAGTACATGCAATCAGCCGGGCGTTCGTATGCAGTAACCGACAACCGACAGCGACGTGAAGGACCTGATCGGTATCTGGCATCCTGCACATGTTGCTGGAACCAACAATGAGTGAGGACCCTCAACACAGTGGAGAGAATTAGTTTGCATACAGGACAGTTTGTGTGCTACCAGTGCTGCTTTTCCCAAGGGTGGACTCGTAGTAATCGCTCAACGCCAGTGGACTACGCTCGGTACATGTAACATAAGAACGTGAGGAAAAACCATTGTGTATGCAGATGCCTACCACGACAGCCAAAACACAATGTCGGACCTGTACTAGAGAACATATTGGACTGAGCAACATAACCGCACAACCACCAGTGCAAACAGAAACGACACGTGAAGTAACTAAGCCAATCAGACAAGGACATTCGGTATGCTTACTGCCGCCCTCACCTAATCTGTCGCGCTTACTGACCCAAATACCTGCAGTTACATTCTCACCATTTGTACCATGCCCTTCTCCAGCTCCCTATGGTATCCCATTAATGACACCAGTGAGATTTCAAACTCTTCCAAACTTTGTGGGACAGAACTCAGACAACCCACGTGCATTTATCGACGAGTGTATGAAAAGACTGCAGAGATATGGAGTCACGATAGAAGAGTGGCCGAGTGTTGTAGGTGCTCAACTGACAGGTTACACGCGAGTATGGTGGAGAACCATATCAAATGACTTGGGAACAGTTGGTCACAGAGTTTCACATGTGTTATACCAGCACGTTGGCCATAATACACACACAAGTTAGCATCTTCACAGAACCACAATGCCCTCACAGCGAGCTGGAAATGTTCGTCAGGTGAAAAGTAACTTTAGTCGCCAGATTCTACCTGCACGTTGCTACCGCAGATGTGTTAGAAGTCATGATACAGACAGTGCTACCGGAGTTCAGAACAGCTTCGCGACTGGAAATCCATCATTGGTTCGAGAACTTTGTACGGGCATCTGTGGGAATTTCACATGACAGCTGAGTTGCAACAACACTTAGTTGCCACGCCCCCAGTCGTCAAAACAGTAACAACATGGCGCCTAATGGTCCACCACCTGCAGACTACGCAAGCAGAGCAGCGATGCATACACCAGTGGAAAGTTCGGGGCAAGAGGACCTCCGTGCCAAAGCAACATGCAGCCTGCACCACGCGAGAATGACAGGGCTGAACAATGTCTGCTTCGCCAGTGCAAATATCATCGTGGTGATTAAATTCACTGGCACCGAGACTGCCCTACATGCAGAGCAAGAGAGAACCCGGAGTCAGGAAACAGAGTACAGGGGTAGGGAAAATGCCAGCTATCACCGAAAATGCAACAACAAACCACAAGCAACCAGTTTACCTCGGAAAGATTTTTCAAGGCTGCTGCAGTTTGCTACGCATTCCTGTCAATGTAAACACAATTTCTGCAGTTGTACTCATAGACACAACAGCATCCGACAATTTTATTAATGAAAAACTAATAAATTCTGAACAGTGCGACAAACACAAACAAACAGTGCAACTCGCCACACATGATGTTAACGGACACATTAATGACACCACAATAGTAATTGTCAACATCCGAGATGAAACCATGCCAGTTCCTGTACTTATCATGCAAGACCGCAGGGAAGATATCATTCTGGGAGTGCAGTGGCTCAACGTCGAATAGGTTGTCATCGAAATTTCCTGTGACTGCATTCACTTCGGCAAGACAAGGAGAAAAATTGTATACCACCTGGGATATCATCAACCCACCATATTAAAAGTTGTCAACCTACATCACTTCGACCACACAGTGCCAGAAAAGTTTCAAAGTGTCACACAAGCCATCTTAAATGAGTGCAAGGAAGTGTTTTCATGTGGGGACCCACTGCAATGCACCAGAATTGCGGAGCATCCTACACCGACCAGTCACAAGGTGCCACTGTACACACCACCCAGAATTTACATGCCATATCACAGCAAAATTACTGATTTGTAGGCTAGTGAGATGCTAAGTACTTGTGTTTTGAGCCCTCTGAGAGTAACTATAATTCACCAATAACTTTCGTTCCTAAGAATAACGAAACATGGTTTTTTTGTTTTGATTGTCTCCCCATTAACCTAATAATGAAAAGTTCTGCACCACCAGTGATTAATGTCAACCATGCTCTCAACTTGCTTGGATTCACAAAAATCATGTCTTCTTTCGATTTACGTTCAGGCTACTGGCAAATACCACTCAGCCCCAGTTATCATCATTAACTGCATTCACTACACCATATTACAGACATTATCTATTTTGCGTGATGCCTTTTGTCCTGAAATGCTCACCCGCTACTTATCAAGCTATGATGGTACATGTGCTAGGCTGTTAAAATGGTAAGTTCGTCACTGCTTGCCGAGATTATGTAATTGTTTGGTCGAACAGTTGGGAGGAGCATTTGGAAGACCTTGCTTTGGTACAATAACATTTTGCGACAGCAGACCTGAGATGTGCAAACCACAAATGCCACACTGACAAGACAGTTTCTAATTTTCTTGTGCACATTGTGAATGAGACCTGAAACCATCCCAGTGAGAAACATTTATGTATCATTGAAGAGTGGGAACCGCCAAGAACTAGGAAACAGTTGCCGAAATGTTTTGGGTTAATAAATTGGCTCACCAATACATCCAGGGGTTTGCCATCATTACTGCACCCCTTACAGCGCTGCTGTCAACAAAATAAATTCCAGTGGACACAAACAGCTTCACAGGCAATCGCAGAAATCAAACAACAGTTCCGCCAATGTTCGTTTCTCTCGCGCCTAGATCCCACCAGCCACCTGTATCTACAGACAGATGCGAGCCAGTAAGGGTTATGAGCAGTGTTATTCTAACTGAGTGACAACAGAGATTGTCACATTATTTACTATGGTAGCACAAAGTTTGACCTCGTGGGTCGAAGATACAATGTTAACGAAAGGGAGTGCCTCACCATTGTGTGGGCCTTTAAACAGTACAGACAGTTCTTGGAATACCAAAGGTTCGTGCTCAGGACAAACAACCACAGTCTGATATAGGTTCATAAAATGTGGGAGTCATGAAACAAATTAACATGCTGGTCGATGCTCATGCTTCGTAGTTGAACACTTCCCAGGAGTATAAAACAAACTCGCCGATACACTCTCACGCTCCCCAGTCCCAGATATATTGTAAAATGAGCTAGACGAGTGGGAAAACATGTTGTCACCCGAAAGTCAGCCAAATTTCAGTAATGAAGATGTGACACAACGATTCAACTTAATACAGCTTGTTGTTAACAGTAGGGAACAGCTGACTGCACTGCAGCTGGAAGTACATGTTCTAAAAGCACAAAAGGTCGCGCCAGAAGCAGTACAATGGCGTAAAAAGTGTGCAAGTAATGTAGAAAAACTGGCATGTCGTAAACAACTGCTTAAAATTACTTCCACCGGGCGACTAGATAAACCAGAAAAACATGTGCCAGCGATGCTCGCCACACAGTACTCCAATATGCCACATGATAATTACTTCGACAGTGCCTTAGCCTGAGGCCATTCACCACATCAGCCAGCCAAACATCATAGAGCAAAGACACCAAGGAGCATCACTTGGGTCACCGAGCCAGTGCCACGTGTGTGTCTATTTATGTGAGGCGTAGGGGAAAGGAAGTGTAGAAAGTGTATTTACATGGTCTTTTTAATTTGTTAGGGAAGCGTGTGAGTCTATTGTGTTCACCATGTGTTATGTATATATTTATTCTGCAATGCCATCTTGTCAGTTTTTGTTTAGGTTAATTATCTTGAATGCAACGTAATTAATATCACATGTCCTAAGTTCGCTCCGCACCATGCATTAGTGCACATGTTAAGGTATCATGTGTACTTTTCCTTCAGGTATGCACTTATTCAACTTATAGATACGTTATGCACGCCAAAGACAAACCCCATGTGCTCATGTTTGCATTTCGATGTTGTCATTTGAGAGTTATGTGTTTATGTGCCAAGTGTCCTAGCAACATTGTTTTTATTTTACTATGTCACCTTAGCCACCACATATATGAGGCAATGGGTCTCTCAGTGCTATGTTTATTATTCTTAACTCATTTCAACCATTTAGTGTTGTGTATATTTATTTGATGTGTTTTACAGTTCATGTGCTCGAGGCGCCATCTTGGGTGAACATCCTAATGGCCACACACAAGGCAACTGTGGTGTGTGTTGGGTATAACATTATTTCTTATAATAATTACCTAGGGTTTTTTGTATAGTAAGTGTTCTTCAGATGTTTTATTATATACATTGTTTTTATCTAGTAGGGACAGTTCAACCAGTACTATGATATTAACCTTTTGGTTTGCTTTCCACAACCATGCACTAAGGTAAAAAGGTATACACAACCGCATGACTGAATAGCCACTTATTATTGTAAATGTATTTTATCAGTGTTTATTAGTATCCAAGTATGAACTCACATAATTTGCCAAGAGTAAAACACGAAAGGACATAATAGACTTTATAAAAAAGGCATATTTTTACATGTTACTAAGTGAGGTTATGTTGCCACTTAAACATAATGTAGTTGAACTAGATGAATTATTTTTATATTTTCAGTGTTTTCATAATTGCTTTGTTGAATAGGATTTATTAGTGTTCTCATATCATCGGCATTGCAGTGTTCATTTCATTTTGTTTAATTACTTTCACTAAGTATTAATCATGTCATGTGATTTCATCGGCAGGAGTCTCGTCCAACGAGTGAGCTCTGCGCCAAGAGTACAGTTAGTAACATCTTGAGTCTTGTGAGGTGACCACTGTGTCGCAGTGCTCTGGGCACATTAACTTTTGTAACTAATGTTCATGTAATACTGTTGCTTTAATTTTAATTTACCAGTACTGCTTGTGTTTGTTCGCCCAGAGTATGTGTCACCTCACTTCTTGGTCCGACTTGTATCTGGCCGAGACGGAACACATTAATAACCATGTAGGACCTATGGCCATCTTTGTCAGCATAAGAGCCCACCAGGCTTTATTGGTGGTTTTCGTATTATGTGGGTACCCAATTAGGAGTTGAAGTGTAATAAATATATGTGATGGTAAGAACTGCATTATTATTGTACTAGCCGTTTCATGGCTACACAACCTATTTCATGCTGACTTGAATTTTTACCACATGTCTGAATAATAGTGTTGGGTGGCCACAACAACCCATCGGGAATGAGCTGGCATATAAGGGAGGCCAACAGCCCTTACTAGAATAGGCAACCTGGATGTAGTACCTGATTGGAGGTGATTTCATCGAAACTGGTAATATTAATTAAGATTTTGGACATGAGGGATGGCCAACAGTCGTCGGCAACATGACCCTGAGAACCTATGCATGACCAAATCCTTGTGCTAGCACCGCGAGCTGGCGCCCTGCCCTGGCAAGTTAACAGTACCATTCCTATCCTCATCATTCAATCGCCTCATGATCCAGATAGCACTGGTTGTCAATAACCAACAAGCAGGACATCCCTGAGCGGTACAAATGCATGGCCAAATTTCAAACAAGTGTTATTTGCCCAGTATTATACGGGAGGTATGTTACTATGTAAAGCAGTGAAGGATGCATAATATTTATAAATCATGCTATTCAGGCAGAGTACAAAAACAACAATGATGAGTACCAACAGAGCCATTCGATACTGTAGCCCTAGGTTTAATGCCTACCCACATAGCGCTCAAGGGTAACAGTACAGTTCCTTTTCTCTCAGTGGACAGAAGCTTATACAGTCATCAGTGCCAGGGCTGCCAACATTGTCAAAGTCCTGGAAAGTGAGTTTTTCCAATGGTGGGGTTTTTCTCACATCCTCCTGAATGATAATGGCAATTCACTGGTAACAGGTGGTATAAGTACTGCAGTAAATGGAAGGCGGAACATCACACTATGACCCAGTACCCTCCAAGAGCCAATCCTACAGAGCAAATAAATCAGGACTTAAAAATCGAGCTAAGATTACGTGTAGGAAAAGCCCACAGCACTTGGCCATATCATTTGCCAGCCGCTCTGTTCTGTTTGTGAACAAGTGTTAACACATCCACAGGAAAAAACCCCACCGGATATTCTACAGGGACATAACCTTGCATGCCCGGGAGAACTGGCCCGCCCAGGAACATAACAGTAAACATGGACAGATAGGAAAGATGCCAATAAATGATGCAGTAGGTGCCATAACAACACAAAACAGTACATCAAATCCTGGCTACCCACTACACAATGGCTCCCGAGAGCACTAAAGGAGGGAGAACTTGTGTATGTTCGCGAACACCCACAATCAGCTGGGAATAAAGACTCTTGTGCCGGTTTAGCGGCAAAGGGGAGTGGACAATATCCCATTCCTAGCCAAGTGGGAAACCACTTAAATGCTGAAAGTAAGTGCAAGGAAGGAGATTAAACTGCACCATGAAGACATGTGAGTAGCTGATGAGGGAGTGGACGACATGCCACCCCCATCTTGCCTTGTCTCTCAACAAATTGACTTAGATTCCCCGGCATTGGAGGAACTGTTTAGACGCCCGGCATCCCGATGCTCAGTAGGGATCGAGCAGACTGCAGTGAAGTGGTGGAGAATTTCAAGGGAGCCATAACACAACAAATTGCACCTAGAACAGCTGCAGGTATGCCATCTACACAGCCGATGCCCGTCGTCTTGATGCCTGATACGCCTCAACTGCTTCAGAGGCAACAAAACAGCATGCAGCACCACCACAAAATTCGAAGCTCTCTCTGCCGACGCCCGACATCTTGACACACAATATGGAAGTAGAGGAAGGGTTGGAAGAACTGTAGGGTACTCTGCCAATTGCTCCACCACTGCCCAAGAGTGCAGTTCAACCTGCCAGCACCAATGTGCCCAGAGCCCTAAAAGAAAACTCAACTCTGAGAGCATCAGCTGCACCGACGCTAGC
This sequence comes from Dryococelus australis, assembly GCA_029891345.1. NCBI lineage: Eukaryota > Metazoa > Arthropoda > Insecta > Phasmatodea > Phasmatidae > Dryococelus > Dryococelus australis. The sequence goes on from CM057000.1 coordinate 44,903,765, forward strand.
ACCCAGCCGCACAACACGGACTCGGTGACAGCAACAAAAGATGGTGGGAAAGTTTCAACTGCAGCATCTCTGCCGCCAGTCAGTATGGTGTTTCAGCCGAAAACACGGCAGCCAAACGACACTCTCCTGACTGCACCTTGTCTGGCATCGCAGCATCCGATAATGAAGCGGTGCCAGTCAGCTTAAAGTTTTGGGAGGACGCATCAGGTAGCACGGCCCACATGCCACCAGCTACCACTAGCAGAACTGCATTACAACAGCTCCATTCTGCACCGACACCCAGCATCTTCGCACCCAGTACGGAACGTGTGGCAGATGGTGGGGAAATGGGCAGGTGACCGTTTGAATCTGGCCACAGCAAATCCCCATGGGTCAGCGACGGGTACAGCAGCAACACCTCTAGCATTCTGCCTCGCCGACCACAGTTCTGCCAGCTCATACCTCACAGATTCTGGTGCTCCCAGAGCAGCGCCATACCACACCAGCCACGAAAATGAGCCAACAAGATGCCACCACCATGGCGTCCAGACATCGGAACCTACCAGTAGCAGTTGTGGCTATGCTTTTGGCGTGGACCACATTGTTGTCGGATGTCATGAGTCTGTATGGTTCGAAAGAGCTCCCAAATGATGAGAAGGGGGGAGCGTTTGACGCCATCCGCAGCTAGCAGTCTTAACCTTGTCGACCTTCACACAGTATCTAGCAGTCCAGATAAGAACTTCATGCTGTACAGGGCTGGCCATGTGATGCATTGCAATAGGCCACCACCAGCTTTACCATTAACGTGAATCATTGCAATGTCTATGGATTCCACAAATCGTAGTTTTTTTTATACTGTGTGTAAATTGCAGTGCTGCAATTAGTGGAATTTTCTCAATATTAAAGCAGCATCCAATAAATGAATGTGATGTAAGTAGATGTAAAAGGCTGATTTGAGTACAACCATAATTTAAGCTAAAATCATGGAATTTAAGTCTACAAATCATGAAGTTTCACCAATTTTTCATGGGTTCAAGAAATCTCAATTGTACCAATTCTTGCATCTAAAAAAAAAGAAGCAAAATTTGCCTCAAAATCAACCAAAAATCAAGAAAATGTATCACTTCTTTCAAAAATAGTGTGCAGGCCATGACATAAGGTAAAATCAAGCAAAATTATGCAAAAATCATGTAAAATTATACAAAAATCGTGTAATTTAAGGCAGGTCTGCATATTATATTAAAGCAAAGGGATATCCGAAATTAAGAAAATTAAGGTTAAAACAAGTGAAATATTATAAAAGATAATTGATAGAATTTATAAGTTCTATTCAACAAAAATAAAACACCACTAAGATTTTCCAAAGTAAAAAAAAAAAAATCAGAAGCATAGCCATTACCGAATCCATAATCCCAGCCATCATAGCAATCCAAATCACGAACATCGTCTTTAAAATTAGAAAACATTGATTTTTTAAATAATTTTGAAATTAACAAGGTCGAATTCTTTATCAATGAAAGTTGCTGATTCTATCATTTCATATTCAATATCCCAATACTCTAAAAGTTCTATAATTTTATCACTTTTTGTTTTATTTATAGAGAAAAGAAATTTATTAATAGAAGGGAAATACAAATTTAGAATTATGAAAGATATTTTTTATTCGATAAACAACTCAACCAAATATCTAAAAAAAATTTTACTCAAATATTGGTACATTTTTGTGATTCCTCCATTTAACAAAATTAAATTTTTTTTTAGATCTTCAGTAATTCTTTCTTTCAAGTAATCATAAGTTAAATTTCCTTCATTAACTAGAAAAGCATTACAAATTGTACAAGCTCCAACAGCTTTCTTAAAATCGACACTAATTTTCATATTTGTTTTATCTTTACTACTGCTGTTTTTCTATATAGGCAGTCAATAATATATAATGGCCTTCTTCCCAAAAATGAATAATAATTTATATCGCCATGATAGTTTGTAGTTGGCTTATAATAAAGTTCTTTATTTTTGTATTTTAAGACAAAGATCATTTTCAATATCTAGATTCCAATTTTCCTTTGGAAAAATTTAATTTCTTCTATTTTTATCATAAATATTTCTCACATTACAGTGATCAAATATAGAAGCGTGAACAGTTTCGTCAGCTTGATTTTCTCTATTAGTTTGAAAGTCCATAATTACAAAATCGGGCATGTCAAATTGTAAATTATGAAACTGATCTTTTATATCAAAAGTAAAGACAGTTGTCCCAGCAGGAACTTCTTTTTCTAAAAATTGTCAACACTTAAAAACTAATATGAATTTTAGTATTTTTGTATATTTCTTCTTTAATTGCAATTTACGTGTTAGCTTCATATTCAACAATAGGCCACAAAATTTCTAATTTTTGAATAAAAATTCTACCCGAATCAGCATAGTCTCTATCACTTGTAGTGCCATCTGCTTTCTTAGTTTGATAAACAAATAAACAATTGTTATCAGACGAATTTCGGAAAAAAGGGATTTATTCACACCTTCCCAGTAAATTTAATTGTTGTCTCGAATAAAACCAAACACATATCTTAATGGATACATAATTTCATTTATCTTATCACTATGAACAAATTTTACTCGAAATTTATTATCAACACCAGTAGACTAAATAATTTTGTTCTCCTTGCGATCTTAACAAAGAATTCATAATTGTTGATGTTATTCCTGGATTATCAACAGCCTCACTAATATGTCCATATTTTGAGATTTCTACTCTTAAAAACTGAAATGGAAAAAATTAGAACAAACATCAATATTATCTAATTTTTTATATTTTGCATCAGTTCCAGTTTTCTCTCTCTTTAGTAGGTGATATTCTTCAGAAACATAAGCACCATTTGGAAAAGAAAAGCCATCTCCTATAGGAATATCAAACTGGATTCTATTATCTTAAAAATTTAAATTCCCCCTTGTTTGATCAGTTGGAGGTAAAGTTTGTCTCTCAAAACTCGCAATGCTTTTATATCTCATTTATATATTTTGATGGTGCTGTTATCGATATTGTTTTAGAAAATAAAGAAGTTAAAAATATAACAATATAAAAATTATTCATTTTGATAGCCATATGATAATATATCTATTTTATTTTCTAATATGGCTATTTTGTTATCATAATGACTTAATGCAATTTTACTAACTTCAAACATATATATTTCATGTTTCTCACTTCTATTTAAATTCATTGTTCTATATTGTAGTTTCTTTTTAAAACAAACAATTCTTATAGTCATCAAATTATATTCTCTTATTGACTACACATTTCTTTACTCCTTTAGATTGTAGATTGTTTATTTGCTTTATCGTCAACCTTATAAGCATACATTATTGTTTGTAATCCAACAAATTCTTTTATTATTTTACCATTACATTCATGTTTCATTTTTCCTAAAACTTCTTTATTTATTTGAGGCATGTTATAAATATTCTCATTTGGATGATCCCTTGTATCAAATTTATCTAACATCGACTTCATATCTTCATAAATATCATCAGTTTTTATGTTATAAACATATGAATCAGTATTCTGATAAAACAAATCAATTTTGTCACCATATTTTGGTTACATTTCTTTATAATGGAAATGCTACATTAATTCTTTTGATATATCTAAAATTGACATGCCTACATAAATGGGTTTATTAAATTTTACAGTTGTTTTATTCATATGTATTACAGCAAGATGCTCATTAAATATAGTACTTCTTTTGAAATCTGGTTTTGATATTAATTTCTTACATTTTTCAGCATCTGATACTAGTTTTATATCAACTTTGTTTATAATATTTTCCATAGTTTTACCAAACACTATATAATTCATGAGCTTATAAAAATCTTTTTCAAAATTGTTTTTTACATTGCTTAGATATGGTATTATTTTTCATTTAGAGCATGGTTTCTATTTTATTTATTGAGAGAATTAATTTATAATGAGACTAAAAAAAATTTATATTTTTTTTATAAACAAAAAAAATGGAATCACTTCTCAACAAGTTGAACAATTCGTCTTAATTGTTTAAACTACAAGATCTTGAACAAACTAAATGGTTTGCTGCTACAGGTTTTCAGAATTATGATTCTAATTTTGGAAAATGATTAGTTTTATTCTAGATAGTAAGTATAATATTACATTACCAGATCGTTATGTAAACATGTTTGATAGAAAATGATTTAAAATTAATGAAGGGAAAATAAGTTTTTATAATGTATAAAGTTTTAAAATAAATGAAAAATGGTAAATTTATGCATGATATCGATTTTTCTTAGAAATAATTTATCAATTCTATTATTTTGAATCTTATATAATATCGCACTCGTTTCTAGCTAAATTTGATTAATTTCGAATAACCCTTTGCTTTAATATAATTTGTAGATTTGCCTTAAATTTACATGATTTGTGTAATTTTACATGATTTTTGCATAATCTTGCATGTTTTTACCTTGTGCCATGTCCTCCATGCTATTTTTGAGAAAAGTGATAAATTTTCTTGATTTTGAGGCAAATAGGCTTGTTTTTTTTAGATTCAAGAATTGGTACAAATGAGGTTTCTTGAAACCATGGAAAATTGATGAAAATGAATTATTTTTAGACTTAAATTCCATTTTCATAACTTGTTATATGGACTGGGCTCGAATCGGCCTTTTACATCTACTGAAGCAATCCTAATTAAAGTCACATATCAATGAAGGTGAAAAAACCAACCACATTTATATTATTTAAAAGTGACCAATGCATCTGAAGAAAAAAATTAATGGAATTTGATGACTAGTGATCCATTTTATTCAAGCCATTTAATAAATTGATAAAAATGTTGTGTTGATGTTTGCAGTAAGATGCGCACACTTCGAACTGCGCAAAATAAAACTTACTTAAAATATATTTGTATATTAAATATTAATTTTTAGTGTTCCCAAATTAATCAATATCATGAATTTTTTTAAGTTTATGACTGCTTTTATCTGTTTTTCTCTTCCAGCAAACAGAAAGAGCCAAATGGCAAAGATATTAATTCACATCAAAATTAGGTGTGCATAATTTCTTTACTAGTGTTTGTAATTTATTAAGATATCTCGCACTGTTTGCAATTTAATGTATATTTCATGAAGTGTTATGTTTTACATAATTCACATGATGTTTGTATCCAGGGACAGTTTTGTTGTGATAAGAGATCGGTTACAGGCGTTTCCCACACCACACCAACCCTTCCAGTCTTGGTTCAACAGGCGTCAGGGCAGGTCGCTTCCACGTAAATCGGAGGTGAAGCATCTTAGCACTATCATGTAATTTTCAATAGACTTTAATTTTATCTGGAACACTTTTATTTCTCTCGTGCACATTCGAGTATACCTCCCATCCAGAGCAGACTCAGGGCACCTCCGGCATAGTTGGTACTTAAATATATACACTATTTCTACGACATTTTAGCAGCTTAAGTCTGTGCGAGTATTTGTGCCACGTGCCCGTCTACATTTTCAATCCTGTACCATCACGTCACCAGTGTTGAATAATCAACAATTTTACTGAACAGATGTGTTTGAGAACATTTATTCTTGTTTGTCGAGGAGGTTTAAGGCCGACGGACCTTATATCCGCCAAATACCCGCCACGCGTTTATGACCACGTAAGTTCTTGAGTTATGGAGGTGTATTTGTTTTGAAATGTATCTCACTGATTGGTAAGGTGTCTTGGGAAGCCAAAAAATCCCAGCTCGTGTGCTAAATATTACAGTTTATGCAAGTATATGTCGCTCTTATCACATCATCGTATTCAGATGCCAGGGGAAACAGGGTCATTTAGCCCGGCCATTTCAACCACTGCTCACATTTGGAGAACAACTCTTTCCGACCTTCGTCAAGCGTCAAGAGTCTCATGTTTACCCGAGCGGATTCGCCTATTTAGTTAACTGGCACCCTCCAGATATCTACAACTAATGTCGAGACCTTGTAACCACCCCATTAGCGGTCAATAGGCCTGTCCGCACATGGGCTTCACCATGGCGATCTCCTCAAGTCGTTATGCTGACGCTGGGATGCATTACTTAGAATGTTTTCTTACTATGACTTTACATACAAACAATGTCCACTGGGAAAGCTCCCTGAAATTAATTACATTTACACAAATAGCTAAAATGCATTTATAAAATATATTTATTAAAACTCAAAATAAAAGCTGACACAGAGAAATTATCGCTATATTATGCTTTAAACTTGTACCATATTGACTATTTTTCCCAATTCCTCCGTGCATTTCAGCTAAAAAGAAACAGACTTCACTGAATATGTACATGATTAAGCAATATAAATTACAAGAAATATTGGCCCTTGTTATGTGACTGCATCGGGGTTAATAGTTAAGTTCGCAGGGGTAAAGTTTATGGCCAACTCTAAAAGTTGTTACACGACTTTCTTATATAATACTAGGGGACCCAGCCCGTGACCATTTTTTGTTTGTATTTTCATGGGTTTAGAACAGTTTCCATGTTAAAAAAATTTGGTTATCATACAAAGACTGAAAAAAAAACGTATTGCATAGATATATGTAGGTAATAATGCAATGATGTGAAATTAACTCAACATTGAAGCGAATGCAGTCCCATTTAATATTTCTCTATCCGCTTGGCCACTGCGGCCCCACTTAACATAGTTATATCCACTGAGCCACTGCGTCCCCACTTCGAATCGCTCTTTCCATTGAGCCACTGCTGTGGCCCCACTTGACCACTGCGGCCCCACTTAACATAGTTCTATTCACTGATCCACTAAGGCCCCACTTGGAATCGCTCTGTCCACAAAGCCACTGTGGCACCACTTAGAATCTCTCAATCCACTGAGCCACTAAGGCCCCACTTGATATAGTTCTATACACTGAGCCACTGCGGCCCCACTTGGAATCTCTCTATCCACTGAGCCACTAAGGCCCCACTCGAAATCGCTCTATTCACTGAGCCACTGCGGCCCCACTTGGAATCTCTCTAGCCACTGAGCTACTAAGGCCCCATTATATATATATCCACTTGGCCACTGTGGCCCCACTTGATTTAGTTCTATCCACTAAGCCAATGCGACCCCACTTAACATAGTTCTATCTACTCAGCCACTAAGGCCGCACTTGGAATAGCACTAGCCACTGAGCCACTGTGGCCCCACTTTAATTAACTCAACATTGAAGCGAGACATTTAAAGTAAACAAAAATGATATTCCATTATCTTCATATCTCTATGCAATATTCTGTATGCATTAATACAAAACTTTTCATAGTGAAAAAGTAATTTAAAAAATAGTTTTTAGGATAAAAGGTAATGATTGCGTAATCTGATCTTGCTTAAATTCGAACTTGACCTGTATTTTACCCCGAGGATTCGAGCTGCAAAATTTGAAGAACTTGAATTGAGTTTCAAGGGACTTAGAGGTATTAAAGATGAACAGACAGGCAGGCAGACAGACAGACAGACAAATATACAGACAGACATAGATCGTCTACTTATTATATATGATAATATAGTGTGATTTAAAACTTCTGGATTTCTACACTTACTGGAACAAATTGGATATCATTTATTATCTGCTTTTGGTGGTCAACACGTCACTAACCACGCGAGTCACACAATGAAATCAGCACGATGTCGTCATCCTGATCAGGAACATGGCAGTATCTGATGATGCCTCCATTTGTGCTACGTCCTGACAGAATAATATTGTGCGAGGGAGCATGTGTGCTGGTCTTGTGTTATTCAACTCACATGATTGTCCTGTGTCCATGATGCCGGATCTAAGTGAGACTAATAGCTAACTCAGATGATGTCTGTGGGAGCAGGTCCTTTCACACACACCTATGAGAAGACTACACTGATGGCCACTCCCATGATGTTCGCGACTAACTCGTCAGCTTTTTCAGTTGCCTTGGATAGCAATTTTTATTATACTTTGTCATCCATTTAGCTTTCTTTCGTGATTGAGAGTTGGCAAACATTGTTAAGACAATCCATGAAAACAGCAGAGTCTCATTGACATATACACCACATGAGATGAGTGCCACCAGTTCCGATTAATTTTAGCAATCCAATGCCATGTCTCAGTCAATCAAACTCCAAAATTTAATCATCACAAATTCTGTATCGCCTATCTAGAGCCTCCCATCCTCTGGGGAAGTCACACTGTCATTGAAAAACTAAAGCCTGTATACTTTATATAATTGCTATTCTACTCTACTCAATGATATCGTAATGAAAGAAACTTGCGTGTGACATAGTGTTTTGTAGACCTTCTATTGTTAAACTTATATTCGGAACCACATTAATAAGTATTTAAAAAGTAAATGTTGCCCTTTTTATACCATCACTGGTACTTATATTTTTATACTCTAGTGGTGAATGTAAAAAAACCTTCGGTTTACTTTATTTCGTGTGTATAGTCTAGCAATATAAAATATTTTGAAGTAACTGTTATGTAATTTAATTTCCTTTTTTTTTAACAGGTGTGAAGCCCACCACGAGTTTACTGTTTTTTGTGCTCGTGGTGTTTATCTACAGCATACTCGAAGACCTCCTCAGCAAATTTCCGATCCCAATCCCGATATTACTAATCGCAGGCGGAGGTGTGTTGGGCTGGTTCTCGTACTTTTATGATGAAGTATATTACTTCTTGGAAATCACACATATGCATCCCAGGGAACTGATGTTGATTTCTGTACCAGCATTCGTCTTCAGAACTGCTTACAACACTGACACAAGACTTTTCTACATCTGCTTTGGACAGGTACATTTTCATTCTTGTGTGGTTAATTGGTACAGTATGCCTTAATTATACACAAAAAGTGAGCCCCATAGCAAAGATTTCCCAGCATGACAATACAGAGTGCATAAAATAAATTCTTATATTGAAAATACTATCTCTCTTCCCCTCCAGAAAACTTTATGCCACAGTTGGAGTTGGAAATGACTGATTTTTTTTTCAAAGGGAGGATACGTATTAAAAATTATTTATTAAATAATTTTTTTTTCACAGGAGGATTTCATTGCAGGTTCACTAATGATTTCAGTCACGGCCGTAGAAGACAGGTCTGGACACTAGCTTGAAAAGTTGACGCCTTTATTGGCCCATTTAGTTAATGAACCCAGATGCAGAGCGCCGTGGTAGAGGGGGGGGGGGGGATTGCAATTTTTTCTTCAAATGGGAAAATAACACTAGTTTGCTTGCAGCGATCTACGACTACCGCATGAACTAAATGAGTCAATAAAGGGTTCAATTCGCTAACATTGTTAGATAGGCGAGTGTCCAGACCTGTATTCTACGGCCATGGTTTCAGCCAACACAATGCAGAGAGGCCTTGCATTTCTACATTGGCTCAATGTAGATGTTAATTTGAAACACCAAAGATCCAACCCAATATGTCTGAAAAGGATAGGATTTGGGTTTTCTTAGTGACAGACTCACTCACAATTTACAAGAATATAATTGAAAACTTCTCATATGCTACATTATATGACCCCGAAAGGTATATTGAAAATTCCTTTAAAAACCCATTACATTTCATATATAAATCCCTCCTTTTAATGCTTTACATGATCAAGTTTTGTGCATACAATGATTATAAAAATATATACAAAAATTTCTACATAACTTGTACAAATTTAGGCAGCAACCCTCCTCTACCCGCCACACTTTTATTTAAACATGGAATCAAGTTCCTGCTTTTAGAGTGTCCCTAGTCTGTCTCCCCGCACTATGGAAAGAACAGACTTTATATACAATTCTTGAAAACGTCCAGAAAATTTTTAAACATTGTTCGCTGTTCTTAAAGCTCCCTGGCGCCTCTTCGGCGGTCCGCCGTCTCATTGCCATAGTGTTGGGTGGGGGGAGGGGTGGTGACTGGCGAGGTTTCATAGAAGCCGGCCCACTGCATGGCACGCACTTAGTAGGGGTGGTTGAATGGGTCCTTCGCAGCAAAAGTAAGCCTGTGTCTATAGCCCCCATTGTAGAACAGTTTTTCAGGCACCGCGAAATTAGGTGAATTTCATGTGACAGGTCCATCACAATATGTATGTACAGGATGATTCACGAGGAGTTATCACCACTCATAGACCTATTCCTTACATCATTTGGAGCAAAATGTGTCATATAAACGTGCGTCCTATTCCCAATATTTATAGAATAAATCAAAACATTTGAAAAATGAACAACGAATAAAATAATATTTCGTTCAGAAGTAAATACAGTGATGTTTTATCGTACTACATTGTTTACAGTTGGGCGTCACAATTCGTATAACAAGTTTACAAAAGAAGTTTAAAATATTCCCGTCTACTTCCATTCACTTGACCACACGCTTATGAACCGCAAGTGTTGCCGTACGTAGCTGCACACATATCTTCGATTTCTGTAGCAGCATACATGATACATACAAGTAGACCCTGACGTGTTTGTGCAGTCCTTTAGTAAACAACATCCTTCATCCATCCCCATACACAATAATCTAGTGGTAATATATCTGGAGATCGAGGAGGCAAGGGGTAAAAACTGCCTCATCCTATCCATCTATCAGGAATATTTAAGTGTTCCACCACAACACAGTGTGAGGAGGTGTACCATCATGCTGGAAAGTCATATGGTGTCTCGCTGCTAACAGAATCCTTAAGTAACTGTGGCAGTTCTTGCAAAAATTGCAGATACACCGCCCCAATCAAGCATCCCGGGATAATGATTGGCCCAATCAGTTAGTCGTGTAGGACACCACAACATACATTGATGCTGAAACGGTGGTGAAAGCTCCTTTCCACTGTAGGGTTGGTATGCTGATTGTCGAATTACTTGGTAAATATTGGGAATAGGACCCACATTTATATGACATATTTTGCTCCAAATGATCTAAGGAATAAGCTCTGTGAGTGGAGGTAACTCCTCGTGAATCATTCTGTGTGCATGTGTGCATGTGTGTGTATATATATATATATGCACACACATGGTACCACATACCACATCCCCTCCCTTAGCCCATTTTTATGTGTGCATGTATGTATGTATATATATATACACACACCCACATGTAACATGCACCACATTCCTCCTTCCTTAGCACATTCGTCCAACTACACCAGCACAGCCACAACGTGCTCTCTACTGGGGACAAGTTGACCCGAACATGGTGGTCACCACCTCCACGACTCCCAATGCTGGCGGTGTGTACGAGGGCACCCACCTCCGCTTCTCTCTCCAAACTCTGCCAGAGTTAGAGGACTGCCTCACTTTCATGTCCTTAAGAGACATCTTTTGAGGGTGTGATAATTCTGGTCGACAAAAACAACCAATAGACATCCGCCATAAAAATACCGTCGGGAAATTAAGGCAGCGAGGAGTAACAATGGTTACAGTGTTCCAGAAACACCTTTTGTACCCTCCCTCCCACCCATGTTTGTGCTGTGCGTGAAGTGCAGTTGTGCCAATGACCCATAAATTATGGGAATTGTAAAATCAGTGTGTAGCAACAATTATTCGCAAACCCCAATAAACTCACCTTGATTATAGCCAATTCGAGAATGGCTACACACACCCCTCCTGGGGTGAGAATTGATCCGTCCACCATTAGCCATCCATTGCTACCTTTTAGTCTTGTAAAATGAGCATGCAATTCATTTTATCATTTAAATTCAGAGTTAAATATATCTGTAACCTACTTAACTATGCAACAGACTGGGAAAGACAATACCAGTATAAATTAAAAATATGTTGCTTCTGAGTTTTTATATTAACACATTTATTTTTCACACATAGTTTGCTCATGCAAATTAATAATCCTGGGTAATTATGTTCTGTACTAAAGCATAATTGTGTTTAAGTGTACTTATTTCTTTATGGAAAGTGATTTTGTATTTCCTGGTGGACTCTAACACGGTTTTTCAGTTGGTTCCGAGCTCTTGTTGAGAGTGGAAACGTTTCGCATGCGGCTCTGGGCTATTCAACTTCTTCATAACCATAATTTAGTTTACAAATAGTCTTAATGTTGTCTGGGACTTAATCCTTTCTTTTTGTTAGCCCAGAGGCCATACCACTCAACCCCACAAGATCTATTAGTGCAGAGGGTGTAAATGCCATTTTAAAATTTCACCGGCCACATGCCTTTTATATTCCATGTAGGCTGCTAAGATGCCATAGCTGCTAGGCCAGTGTATGTGCGCCTGCAGATGAAAATCAATTCAGCGAAAAGTGGTGGTTTTTATTTCACTTCCGGCCACTTCATAGCCGTATAACTGTTTTGGGTCTTCTATCTATTTCATCACTGCAACCTCCTAACAGTTTCTTAAAATATTACGTGTGTCTGGTATGTAAGATGGCCATTCAACAATCTCATGCAACATTTAGAGGCGTATGAGAGAGCCAATACACTCGTTAGGCAGGCGTAACAGGATTATTGCATCATTACGACGTCACCTCATCGTGGAGTGATCTGAAGAGAGCCATGTTGTCGAACGACCTACAACCTGAATGAGTATCTTGTGCTCTGGCGCCCTTCGTAACTCTACGAGCATTATAACTACCGAGACCATAATTCAAACCTTTCTTCTCCCTGCGTCTGAGACCACGACAGCCCATCATATACATAGTACGGTAATTAATGGTGCTAATGGCAAAGAAACTCTGACCCAATTCTGTTAAAAAAAATTGAGGACAAATACTCACCATGTACTTTCGAATTAATGTCGTTTAAAGTGTCGGATGGCTGGGACACACTGAGTTGAGGAACAGTTAAACATGGATGGAAAATTAAGGTATTTGGAAAGGACGGATTTACTCGACTAATGTGTCAGACAATCGCTGGCATGGTGTGACATGATGGTATTGAACTGCAGTGTCATGTGTCCGTTCGCCCGGACGGACTGCTACACCCTCATTGTGATCCAATTGTTTACATCCCAGAACTAAGGGGTATCCTGACTCTACTCATGCCATTAAGCAACCAGCCTAGGGGTTTTAGGACTATTCAATGCTGGGTAGCGTGTCTGATATAACTGTCTAGAAAATTGTGTGTGTATGTGTGTGTAATATATATATTTAATGTTTGCCAAAATTTAAGAGAGAAATTAAAGGGATATTTGCAGTTACACTCCAGGTTGTGGGTAACTGGGGACCAATATGTATAAACACCTGTAGGCTGTGCTCGAATTAATACCCATTGATTTCCAACTTGTGAGCATTTTCCTTGCTCAAAATTATGCTGTTAATGTATGATGCGGAAAACACAAAGTAAACTGCTCCAGGGCCAAAGCCCGCCTGGTAGGTTGTGCTGTGTTGTGCTGTGCTGTGTTAGTGTGGATGCATGGGTCATGCACACATGAAATTAATAAATGAAGATTAAGCTTTCCCAGGCAATGCTATTCCATTGGAAAGTGAGGCAGCTTCTCTGGGCACTAAAGAAAAAAGGTTCCAAATAAGTTCTGCTATTGTATGCCGTGGTTACATTGAAGTTAACACTTATGGCGCTGGTTAGCTTACCCACATGCTGTAAAAGGCGTTACACGGGTACACTAGGTGTGTTGCGAGAAGGTACAGTGTCTTAAGTTTTCCAGAGAACAATAAAGAAAATACTTACATTTGTTACGTAAAGATATTTTACTTCATATTAATGTTTACATAACAAGAGTTGTTACATACTGACTGAAACGGACTCTGCACTCGACGGCCTGGCGATGGCCACATGTGGTCGAAAAAGTGACTTAAGTCACGAGTGGAATTATGTGAAGTTAAACCCTCATGAAGTAAGATAGCAGCAGGTCTACTCCTTGGTATGTTGCACAGAAAGGTTCCGGTTATTTAAAGTCTACTGCAATGAAGTGATTGATGAGCCTACATTATGGTACAGAGGGGGTTCGCACAGAGCAAACTCCCAATACTGCTAGCCTGTTCGAGTGTCCAAGTCGAAGTGACAAATGGCGTCGGTTTTCACGCCAACTTGCATGAGCAGACGTCAAGTGTCATTTGGTGAAATGGGATGAGGCACTTAAAATACATTTGGACATGGCACTAAATTAACATGAATTATTCTAAACATGTTGGTGACACCCTCATTAATTAACAAGTGTTATTTGAGTTTGCTGAAGTTAGTTTGATGGGAGGTGTCACCACATTAAAAAGAACAATAAACGAAATGAGGACTTTCTAGGCAGTCCACTGTAGAAATAAACATGGAACATTGTTAAGTTACAGAAACAAAAACCCTTTCAACATATTAATAAAGAACTATTTGCATTACACTTCAAGTGATGTCTTTTGAAGTCACTGTTCACTTTTCACAATGTTGCCAGGTGATCGTCTCCAGAGGGGATGGACGAGTCCACCTGGCAAAAGGAGTGTGGCATGCCACACTCTGTTGCACTGAATATAATAAAAACTAATTTGTATTACTGATTTCCATGAAATAAATTATATGTACACATCACTAAAATTGCACAGTGTGGATTAGGGGCACTGGGGAGCACTTAGCACTACACATTTGGCTTGCAGACCTGTTGAGGGTACGAGGTGGTCAATTATATCCTATGTAGCGGCACCAGCTGCTCCGATGCAATGACCCTTGGCCCGTTCGCCTAATGGCTGTGGCTGTAGGGTAAACACTGTTTTGGATCGCCTACTTATTTATTACAAAAGTTACCTCTTGTAATAATGTAGGGCAGTCACTTGAGTTATACAGTACCTGTTGGCTGGAAGGCATAGATTCCTTTCCTGTAAACCTGCACTACGTACTCGAGGCCTCTGGTTTTTGATGCGACCCGGTGTGGCTGGCGCAGTTGATGTGACTGAGGTGTTTCAAGTGGGCAGGAGAAGCACATGGATATCTGGGTCATGTCACTGTGTTACCACCATCGAATCGACATTTAAATATGCAAATAAAATCTGTGTTTGTACAATATAAAAAGCAAGAAAATACACAATTGTTATCGTATATTAATAATATGTGAGTATAGTAATACATTGTTTAAATGCTATAATCTTTTTGTGTCGAAGTTGTAAATCCATAGAACTATGGTAGGACGTCGTCTTCGGGTATCTTCGGTAAGGATTCGTTTTCCCCATTCGAGTTGCAAAGGCCTGAGCAAGCTGCCCACCAAAAAGTATCTAGTGTACTGAACTACTACATAAAAACACTGGCCAAACATGCAAAAATCATGAAAAAAACAGTAAATAGTTTAATTAGCATTACATAACTATAACCCATTAATGTACATGATGCGATTTTAAATAAAATGTGAGAGTTATAAGAAATTAACAAGATACTTTAAAATATCCGGAAAGCCTGCTAACCTCATACTTCATGCTTTTGACACTAAGTTTTTGTTTCTGATATTTACTGACTTAATATCGCGCCCTGCAAATTTGCTAGGATGTATTTTCATACTTCGTGGACAATATGTACACAATATTCTTGTACACCACCTACCAGACAGGTCAAACCTACCAGGAGGGGATAATGCACTATGAGTGTGGCACTTGTGGGGTAATAACCCAGCACTGTATTGCTGTGTGCATTGCATTAGCTTGCTGTAGATGTGTAGCAGGTCATTTTGCATGGCATTACAAACTGTCTCAAGGTCAGGATGTCATACTGAGTCAAATGTCTCACTCTTGTACAGGCCATCTGAGGGCTGTATGCCATCTATGCACAGCATGTAAAGGTGACTGGCCTGCATCATCTTGGCCGCATGTCATATCACTCCTTGCTGCTGCATTTTCTTGTGTGGTGGCTGCTCCTGCATGAGTGACCCACAGCGGTTCTTGATGTGCTGACATAACTGCAGGAGGGGCATGCCTACATTGCTCATTGCTACAGTCGTGGCCAGCATGGAAGAGATGAACTTGCTGAGCCATCACTCTCCTCGTCACTATTGCTAGAGGATTACGACATGTTCTGCACTTGCAGGCACTGTTGCGACCTCCATTGGCTTGAGGTGGTTTGATCACCTGATTGTTTCCCTTCTGTGCGATCATTGCCTTTGCTGCTATAGCATCATCTGAGGCTGGTAGGGTACGAGTGGGAGTTTGGCACAGTATACTGTGAGGCACTGTAGCTGGCTGGCATCACTGTTTTCCATTGGCAAGGTGTGCACCCTCGACACAATGCTCCCTCGAAGACATCGGGATACCGAACATTTTTGGGCCAAAAGTTATGTGCAGGGAATCGCCGGTGGATGATTCCACTTTGTTGTCCGCTGCTCTGTTGCTGATGTTGGCGACTTCACCATCATGAGGCATCTCGGCCCTGGGGGCAACATCAGTGGCGGCACCATCTACTGGGACGATTTGTAACTCATCTCTGAGGAAGTGCATGTGATTCTCAGCCTAAGTCAGACCAAGTAGTTTGTAGGTCCCAAGGCATTGATAATGACATAATAACCATTCCACTTTGCAGCAAGGTCTGCACAAAAATCCTTGTGGGCTGCAGATTATGGGTAGACGCATAAACAGGTTCACTGAAATGGCTGGAGGCATGCTGATGGGCACACTGTTAGGTAACAACTGCTGGATATATTGGCACTGGTACATTGGCACTCCCTCTTATTCTCTCTCTCTCTCTCTCTGCTCGCACCATGTGTCACTGTTGGTTGGGTCACTGCAGCCATCAATGCATGGGCAGCTACACTCACATGAGATTGTGAACCAACAACACATCAAACTGCGACTTGCCAGTGGTGGCATTAACATGGTGGTGGAGAGTAAAGAGTGAGCCGAGCAGGGGATAAGGCCCAGCTATGCAGCTCATTCACACTGAGATGGATCTGGGTCTCAAGATCCTAATTGCACCGCTTCATGTTGTGCAGGCAATGGTGTGTTCTTATGCAGCACTCCCCAATGTGTGCAGATATCATGCCGCTTACTTCCGGTGAATTGTGATCCATTGTTGGTTAACAATGTTGACACAGCAGTCCATTTTACAAATCACATACTCTACACCAATAAATTTTTTCAAACAATTTTTATTGGGGGTGAGTACACCCCAAAAAATTTTAATAAAGTAAAATTCGTATAAAATACGAGAGAATTATGTATCATTTACAAAACTGAATTCATTCGCAAAATACCATTTCATTTTACACCAGCCTTTTCATAATACATGTGTTAGAAACCACAAATATTCATAAATATTCATACTCAATAACAGGTTTCAGTTTACAGGGCAATAATAAATTTTATAGGAATAATTACAATATTAAAACTGTACAACAACGTAAATTCGTAACGCTGTTTATTCCTGTTAAATTGGATATGTTCATGGCAACATTAATCTAAACACAGAACATTTCTGTTTGACCTTTACAACCCGACTCCATTGTCTCTTAGCTTTTATTACTTTTGCCAAAGAGGATACAATATAAAGAATACAATATCACATACAGAGAATGTGCTGCTAACTTTACATTATATTTAAATAAATGTTTGTTGCATCCTTTACATTTCAACACCCCCTCTCAACAATTATTTTTTTACAATGTTAAATAATGTTTTCTTTTACCTATGTGAAATTTAACAACTCTGTTTCATTGTAAGAGCTACACATTGTTGCTTTACTTCAATATACTTCTGAAATTTTCAAGCAATGTTTTCCCTAGTGGCTTTGTGAACATGTCTGCAACATTATTTCCATTCTTAACATATTCTAAACGTATTAAACAACTATTCACTTTATCAACTATTATATGATACCTTGTGTCTACGTTTTTTTAATATTTTATGGTTTTCATTATCATAAGCCAATTTAATGAGTGATTGTCTTCAAACATAATCACTTGATGGTTGGTTAAACCCAAATCACAAACAATGTTACTCAACAAACATGCTTCGGAAATTGCTATACTCAAGGCTATATATTCAGACTCATTTAAAGATAATTGAACACAAGACTGTTTTTTACTACACCAAATTATTACACAATCAAATATCTTGAAAACATAACCTGAAGTGGACTTCCTGTCTTCAATACAACTTGCCCAGTCTGCATCTACATACACTATTAGATAAGATTCTGTACTAACATACTCAAGACTTAAATTTAGAGTTCCTTTTATATAGCGAAAGATTCTTTTAGGTGATTTATACAACATATCATTGGCACAATGTTGATACCGGGACAGAAAAAAGACAGGAACACATAAATCAGGTCTAGTACCACAGACTGCGTACATTAAACAGCATATTAGAATTCTGATCCAAAGGGTTAGCTATTGGTTTGCAATTAGACATTCAATATTAGACAATAATCATTTTTTTACTTTTGAACCTTTCATTCATCGTAAATTTATCAAACTTCTGATTCCAGGGCTTGGGGGAACTTCTCAGACTATACAAAGATTAATTTAATTTATATCTTTTTTCATTATTGCCAGGAAATTTTTATGTAATCTACTTCTGTAATGTCATCACGTAAAAATGCTCCTACTACATCAATTGATGAACTGGCGTATTTTGTTATTTGCAACTGCCATGAAGATTCTAAATGTAGCTAACTTTGCAACTGGAGAATACACTTCTGACAAATTACATTAATTTTGTCACTAAACATGCTTTGTGCAACTATTAAACCTCAGTTTATTTTATTAAAACAACCCATTTACTAGAAATAATGTCAGCTCCTTCCGGGACCTCAGTAAATTCTACCTAGGTATTATTCTCTTCCAATGTATCTAACTCGTTCGTAGCTATCTCCCAGTTTGTTTTGTCATTACTATTCATGGCATCTTCATAGGTCAATAGTTCACTATTAAGTGATATGAAACTTGTCTCTTACTCTTCTAACCATTTTGGCTTGTTATTCTGTCTTTCTGATCTTCCCTGAGGTGTTTCCATTTTGTCATGGTTTTTTTGTTTCTGAATCCACCTGGTTCTCTCTGGCCTTATATTCTGTTCCTTTATTTGATTTTTCTTCTCCGACATCCTGTTCTGGATATCCCACATTCACATTTGTATATCCAACTGGAAATCCTTCTTAAGTTCCAGTATTAGATTTTTATTTGGTTTCATTTCCACTTTCGTTAATGTATATTGTTTCTCTTTTCATCAAGACATCATTATGTCAGGAAAATAAACACGATATCCCTTAATGTTTTCACCATAACCCACAAAGTAACCTGTTTCTGACCGAGTCCCATTTCTGTCTTTTTTGGTCAGAAATATGAACCATTACTTTTGACCCGAAAATTTTCAACTTATTTATGTCAAATAGCCCTTCGTTTGCCCACAATTCAAATGGTGTCTTATTTTCATTGCTACTTATACCTGTCCTATTTAAGGCATAAACTGCAGTATTAACTGCTTCAGCACACAGATTCTTACCTAAACTGCTGGACAGTAACATCTGTTCTAGCTGACTCGTTTATGGTACGTATTTCTCGTTCAGCTCTACCATTCTGTTCCGGTGTGTATGTTACACTTTTCTGGTGTATTATTCTCAAACTATTCATTAGTGCCTGAAACTCTTTGTTGATAAATTCAGTCCCATTGTCTGACCTAATAATTTGCACTTTATGACCCAAATTTTTAATAGCAAAGTTCAGAAAAATCTGTACTTTGTTCACAGTCTCAGCCTTGTTCTTCAAAAAATAGACTGTTTTAAAACATGTGTAGTCGTCCTTAATTATTAAGTAATAACGAGCACCACCTAAGGAAGCGATCTCCATTGGACTACACAAATATATATGTAACATTTGACCTGGTTTTTCACCCCTTGCTTCATGTCTTCACGTAAGGGAAATGGCTGTTTGTGCAACTTCCCTTTCACACAAGGAACACATGTTGACTGTTCACCACATTCTATTTGACTTATTTTTATAATCGACTTCACCTGCTCTATGTTCTGATGTCCCAACTTTTCATGACACTCAATTAAATTGCATTTACTTTACCAACACAAGCATGGGTATCTGTATACTTAAAGTTCATTATACATAGTTTAATTCTGCGATAAGTAGTAGCATAAATCAGACTACTTCCTTATTTTGGGAACCTACAATACTCTATTCATTTGTATCTGGCAACCTTTATCTATGGCAGTGCTAACTGAGAAAAGATTTACATACAAAACATTGTACAAAGTAGTATCTAACCATTCATCCCCATTATTGGCTTGTAACTTTAGGTCACCAATGCCAACAGTTTGAATAACTTTTCCATCGCCCAATATGATCTCTTTTGAGCATTCTAATTCTTTATAATTAATAAAGATATGTTTATCACGTGACATTTTCTCTGCTACACCACTATCCATTACCCATTCATCACTGGCACACTCACTGTTTATTGCAGGCATTACGAAGACCTGAAATGCATTACCAGTGATAGGCCTACTTGACTTACTTCTAAACCAACATTCATTTTAATTATGACGACTTTTTGCACTGTTGACAGTATTTCAGACCATTATTAACCCTAATTTGGAATTTATTGTAATTAGTATTTTCACTTTTCTTTATATTAGACTCACATTCTCGATTGTAGTGTCCAACTTTACCACAAGTAAAGCACTTTCTTCCTGCCTCTATCATCTGGATTGCTGTGGAACTCGTTGATCCCTCTTCTACCCTTGCCTTGAATTACTGCTCCTCGGCCAACAACGGAGATGTCAGTTCGTACATCTTCCTCCACCCCGCTGGCATGGACTACCAAACCAATATGAAGTGCTGATACTGCCTTGGAAGACTCGAGATGACTTTTGTGATTGCCATGCTCTCATTGACATCAGCACCAAGAGACGTTAAGTTGTTCAAAATTGCATAAATTCTCCCGAGGTACTCTGACATTGTTTCGTTTTTCTTGTATTTTACTTCAAAAAATTTTTGTTGTGCTATGTGTATCGACAATTCACTTTTTTGTTCATAAACTGTATGAAGTTTATTCCAGATACCACAAGATGTTTTACACTATATAATTTGTTGAAGAACACGATCTTCAATGCGCATTACAATTATACTTTTAGCTTTGGAATCCTTTTCTGCCTATTTCTCATAATCTTGCATGCTCTCTTCCTTTACAGGAGGCGGGGTAGTGCCATCGGTAATGCCAAGTAGGTTAGTTGCCCTGAGAAATACATTCAACTTGAATTTCCATGTTGCCCAATCTACCTCACCTGATAGATCAAACCATCCATTTTTGAAGTGTTCATTGAGGTGTGTTACACTTGACTATCGTGAAATTACGAACAAAACCACGCTACACCCAAATCGCTTTCATTTATGTTGACTTTACCGTCACTACACTTCTTCTTAACCATAAAAATCTCAAACGCCGAAGCTTTAGCATGCCTGGGCCCACAACCTGTTATATTGGAATTGTTCGTAGCAAACATTAATCCAAACACAGAACATTTCTGTTCGACTTTTACAACCGGAATCCATTGTCTCTTAGCTTCTATTACTTTTACCAAACAGGATACAATATAAGAAAAACAATATCACATACAGAGATTGTGGTGCTACCTTTACATAATATTTAAATAAATGTTTGTTGCATCCTTTACGTTTTAACACTCCCAAATTTTAGTCACTACAGACACTCGTTCTTAAACGAAATACTAGAGAAATCTTTCAGGTTACCTCAGTTTCCTCTAGCATCAAGGCAACATATTATTATATAATTAAGACAATACTGCAGGCGCGGCAGGTTAATAAGCCCCATTAAAGGATGCCTTGCTAAAATGGATAAGTTAAAATTTAATATTAAAACCATACCAACAACTCATGCCCCAGCACCCTAAACGTATATTAATTAAGGATCAATAAAGCGACGCACGATTAAAAACCAGACGTAACAAGACAAATATAGGGTGTATTCCTGCAGCAGAGGGTGGAACAGCTGATAAAGTAAAGAGGCCAGGCCAGCCGAATAGGGCAACAAGTTAATACCAAACAACTTCAAACCATTGAAAATTTCTTGCAAGCCAAAACTAAATTTAAAAATATTACACACGTTAGTATGACAAGCCATAAAAAAATTACTAAATGCAAAATCTAAAAGCCACTTTCCACCTAACAAACTACGATTACTAAATAGCAAACAAACTCAAATTAATGCCCATTTAAAATATGCCTTTCACACTCACCGCTCGTCTCATTCGCATCCTTAAATTTAAAAAACGTATCTGATACATGGCCGCAAAAAGGGATTTCCACACACGGCAATATTGAAAGAATTCATATTACTTTAATGCTCGTCAAGCAGATGAACCTTTGCAAATTCTCGAAGTCTTCATGTCTTGGCAAGTGATCGCTTGCAGGAATGATTAAATGTAACGGCAGCTGTCGACCCGCACCTCTTGCTCCACACACATGGTATAGTGATAACAGACAGAATGAATTTAAAATTAGTCACGAGCTGAGATAGGAGAATTGGAAGGGGGCAGCGAGGAGAAAGGAGGGGTATTTGAGCCCGCCAAGGTGGAAGTCTCTGCGCGCTGTGATAGTGGTGACGAGGTGAACTTAGGTCCAGATAGCAGTACTGCTGCAACCCCCTCCCAAAGCAACCCTCACTTAAGAGCAGAAGAACAAAGTACATATTCTGGTCTAGGCTCTGCTAACATAGGCACAATTTTCCTAAACATTGACACATGTAGCAAGTTCATAAAGAGTGAAGAAGAAAGAAAATGAAGTAGATAAGTGTAGAAATAGGGACA